>JAQPPZ010002024.1:2584398-3876598 GCA_028583015.1 Wollemia nobilis
TATTGAGACCTAGTATCATCTTGGTTGTGAGGTATGGTCATGATATTTTTTTGACTGGAAATATTGCTTGGTTTATGTATCTCATATTTTTGATTGACCAACTTTAAAATTTCCACTCAAGTTCTAGTCACTTACTACCACATTATTGATGTACCCCTTTTTCCATATTTTTGTGCTCGATTTGATATCTCAAGTATCTCCTCCTTTGGCGTAATGGGTTTATTGCTATAATATTTGCCTTATGCAAAAGATAGTGAAAAATGATAAACAAGTTAAAATTCTACACACATAATTTGATAGATGTTTTTTATATAAATAATTAAATGACAAATTATTTAAATATAATATTATATTTATTGGGATAAATTCACAAACCTAGGAATCATAGAAATGAGAATGTGTAAACGGTTCGGCACTCAATCAAGGATGGAAGCGGTTGAACTCAAGCAAGAATCCTAATCCATACTAGGAAGGGGAAGAGTTGCAACAGTGTTGATTTTGATGCTATTTTTTTTGTTGATGCTTGGACCTATTTTTTAAACAAATATTTGTGTCACTCGATACATTATTCGTTGCATGCTGAATTTAGTAGGCATTGTGACTATTTGTACTTTAAATAGTTATTTATCTTAAGATATTTTGCTTCTGCTTTTGTTGGTTTCCTCTACTTTTGCTTTTGCTTTCATGGTTTTTCCATGAATTTATTAGAGAAAAGTGAGACAAAAAATAAAATCTCTAATATTTTTGTTATTTTTTCTCTTTTGGTGCAAATTATATTTTGGTCACCTTTGAAGCCCTATCATGTAAATGGAGATGGAGGATATCCCTCCCCACCCCAAAAGCTCCTTTCAATATTTTACCATGATGACTACCTCCATACTCAAGAATGTTGACCATGGATTATTTTCCTTGTTCTTACTGCCTCCTTTGTTCAACTAGTCAAAACTGGAATATATGACCAAAGCTTTGAAGGCAAGGAAGCCACAACAGTCCCAACTAAGTAACAAATGATCCTTTGTTCTTAATTTGAATTATTATCTAGGTGGATATTCCTTTATACTATATTTAGAGCTTGATCCTCATCATAACTAAGAGATATCTTGCTTGCAAATTTGTGGGTATTTGGCCTCTCCCAACAACCATTAAAAATATGTATCACATCTTCTTGGAGATCTAAAATATATAGCTATAAATTTATGATGGAAAGAAGAGTGTATTTCATATTTATTTTCTTCTCCATAGAGGAAAGAGATGCAATATCTTAAGGAGGTCCTTGGTTTGTTGGATCAACCCTCTCTACATGATGCCCTAGTCAATCATTTTTTATCCACAAGTGGAAGAACCACAAGAAGTCTCAATTTGAGTAAGACTACCATCTTTACCCCGACATTTATAGAATATACTAACACTTGAGATGATAGATAACTCTATTATCAATTTTTTATAATGGGCTCTTCCAAAGACCAATAATACAATATGTGCTAGGTTGTGTGTTCAAGTTAATCTAAGAAAAGGGCTTCCTAAAAACATAGCTATCAAAGTCTTGCACTAGATCGATACCCGATCACTGGATTATGAGCACATTCCCTTTAAATTTATTACTTATCATAAATATGGTCATTTCTCAAGGAACTATCCCACTAAGATGCAACAAGAGACAAAGGAGGAAGATCAATAATTTTAAATAGTAAGAAAAAAGTAGTAGAGAAGATCTAGAAGTAGGGGTCCTCAACCATAGCTAGAAAGATAAAATAATAATATTTTTTGTATTTTATCACAAAATGAGGAAGAGGGACATCTAGGGGCATCTAAAAAAGAGGAATATCCATCAAACATTAAAATAAAATATAAAGTGAAGGAAACTCAGGATACCAAAGAAAACATTTAGAAAGAGGGGATTAAAGAAATAGAAGACTCAGTTAATGGTAGCAATGATTCCAAGAGGCACCCCACCCACTAGACCTTTTACTAGAGGAAGGAAATCTAATAAAGAGGTAAGAACAGAACAAACAACTATAGATATTCAAAATAAGTCATAGACAACCTTAGACTTCATGAAGGCTAAGAATCCACTTAAGAAATGAAGTTGCTATCATGGAATGGAAATGGGTTGGATAGTCCCCTAAAAAAATTTACGTAAGTCAATTAATAGGCCAGTAGAAGCCAATGGTTATTTGCATTCAAAAAACTAAATTGATAGAGTAGTTAGCAACAATAGAATGGAAAAATATATGGAGATTATTAGAACTAGAAGCAATAGATATGTCAAGTACCTCAAGGGGGATTCTCCTTGCATGGGATCCACAAGCCTTGATATATATAATAAAACAAGACACTCAAATTGGATGACAACTTCTTTATTCTTTCCACAAGGATAGACATGGACCATAGTCAATTTTTATGGACCAAATAACTTAGTCTTAAAACAAGAGGCTTGGAAAAGTCCTCAACACTAGATTCAACGAGAAAGACCCCCAAATTTAATTATATCAAGGGACTTAAATGTGACTTTAACCCAATGGGAGAAAAAAGGAGGCATTCCCTCAAAATACCCTTCTAAGGACTTGGTTATGCAAATTATAACTAAGCAAAAACTTCAAGACATAATCCCTAAAAATAGAAAATTTACATGGACAAACAAAAGAGTTGGGGTTAAATTCATTACAAAAACTATTAGATAGATTCTTGATACAAGAATATATATTGTTCAAGTATCCACTTGTATCAAGTGCCATAATTCAAATTTCAGTCTCAGATCATAAGCCTATCTATTTGGATACAGGTGATAGTGCTCTTGTAAAAATAAATATTCCTTTAAAATACAATCCATAATGGATGGAGCATGAGGAGTTTATACCTTTAGTACAAAGCATTTGGAAGTAGTATGTCTATGCAAATAATCCCTAAGAGGTATGGAAAATGAAAATTGTCAATCTTAAGAAATCCATTAGGGATTGGAATTCAAATAAGACTAAATTTTAAAATAGGTCAAGCATATTGCTACAATAGATGGAGGAATCAGAGCAAGAAATAGGTGATCAGCATCCAACCCCTCAACAAGAAGAGAGAAAACTAGTTAAATTGAAAAAAGATCAAGCTTTCAGATAAGAATAGGCACATTGGATACTGTGATCAAGAATTATTTGGCTCAAGAAAGGAGATAATAACACAAATTAATTTCATCTAAAAACAATGTAGCACTACCAATTAAATACAATCAAATAGATTCATAAAATTGAAGAAATTTATTTTGCTTAGGCAGTCATAAAGAAACTAGCAAGAAATCATTACTCAACTCTTCTCACAAAAATAATAGCAAATCAACAATTTTAGGCCACTCTCTTAAACAAAATTCATCCTTTTCTAAAAAATAGAGATAGAGAAGATATCTCTTCAATAGTAACCAAAGACTATTTGGAAGAAGTTATACTTTCACTGCCCAAAAACAAAGCTCCAAGACCAGATGGATTTCACCCAAAAACATTATCAGCAATTTTATAAAATTATAGAACATGACCTATTGGAAATGATAGAAGAGACAAGGATAAGAGGTAAACTATCTAGGGAATTCAAATCCACTTTCTTAGCTTTAATTCCAAAATAAAAATGTAGTTACTTTGACAGATTTAGACATATATCTTTGTCCAATTGCTCTTATAATATATTGACTAAAATAATAGTAAACAAAATTAAAATAAATATTAATTATTTGATACAATGAAAACAAGGGGGTATTATTATAGGAAAATAAATATATGACAACATTATAATAATTCATGAATCCCTGCACTCAAGTGTTAACTTCAAAAATAAAAGAATAGCCACTAAGGTTGACATGGCTCATGTCTTTGATAGAGCAAACATTGGCTTTCTAACATAGGTGTTAGCCAAATTTGGATTTCCAACTCAAATGATAGACTATATAAGAGCTTGCATATAGGTACTTAGGATAGCCCCTCTAATCAATGAGGAATAGGCTAACTTATCTAAATCCACTAGAGTATTAAGGTAAGTGTTTCCTCTCTCGCCTTACCTTTATATCCTTCTAACTAAAACTTTAGGGAGGACCCTGACAAAATTGAGAAGGAAAGAAATATTGAGAATTAGAGAAGCTATAGGATATATAACAATCACTCATGCTCAATTTACAAATGACACTATTCTACAAGGAGAAGCCATAAAACTGAATTTCAAGTTAATCAAAGAAGTTTTAGATTGTTTCTCTTCATCACAGGGGCAAAGATAAACACCCAAAAGAGTAGATTTTACACTATAAATACTTCAATAGCAAAATATAGAGGTTTCTCTCAAATTTTGGGATTTCACAACCTTTAACTACCTAGGTGTTCATATGGGCTTCTATAAAAAAAAAATAGGAAACTTGGAATGTAATTCTAGAAAAGATATCAAGGAGAATACAATAATATAGCAATCGATGGTTGAGTTTTGTTGGAAGAGTTATTTTAATCAAATTAGTATTAGGAAGTCTTCCCATATATCAATTATTGTGCATCATGCACCCTTATATATCTTGCATAAGATATATGCAATTTTAAAAACTTTCCTATGGTAAAGGGGAAGGTAATTAGATAGGAAAAAGTTCTATTTGGTCAATTGGAATACTGTTACCAATCCAAAGAAGCAAGGAGCTCTATAAATTAGAAAAATAGTGATTGTTAGCAAGGCATAAAGTGCTAAGCTACTTTGGAATATACTCACTCCACAGGACTCTCTATTGAAGCAAATTTTAAAATGCAAATATTTGAACTCTAATGGGTTCTAGACCATAAATAGTGTAAAAAGTATATCAGGATCCTCCTCAATTTGGAAACATATTATGGAAGCTAAATATATTATATTAAATCATACCTCTTGGATTCCATGGGATGGTAAAAAACTTAATATATGGTATGATGCAATCTTAGAAGGACCTCCAATCATTAATAATGATTTCCTAGAAAGCAAAAGCATACCTACAATAGTTGGGTGTTAATTCTCTTACAAGATTAATTGAATGGGTGAGAGATCCACCCCCACCACATCTTAACCAAGACTCATGGAAACAACTACACATCAAGATTAAAGGGACTAAGATTTCTTCTCAAATTCTAAATCAGCTGATATGGGGATCTATTAGTAGGTTAGGTGTTTGCATAGTTAGACAATGGGTGTTACTATAGCAACATGATCAAAATAACTCAACCATAGCTAAGGTGTGGAATTACAAGGTTCCTCCCAAACTTCAACCCTTTCTTTATTTGGTGCTCTAAAACAAGATTCTTACATGATACAACCTCATTAAGAGGAATATCATGGGGCATAATATTTGTCATATATGTCTTAAGAACAATGAAACAACATCACATCTATTCTTTTAGTGTACAAAAGAAAGTTAAAATCTATATTGAAATAACCCATCAACTAGGATCAACAATATCATGAACCTTCAACTCAAAAAATTGCCTAACTAGCTGGGGACAAATGTACAAATGGGGACTAAAGAACAAACACCTTATTAGGAAAACATGGTATTCAGTGCCAATATTCATCATTTAGCACATATGGAAGGATAGAAAAATGATAATATTTGATGACAAAAAATCCAATTTTTAAGTGTTAACCAATAGTGTTAAGGGAAATAGTCTTGAACACAAAATCTATATATCATAAACAATGACATTAAGATATTAATAAAAAATGAGATACAACTATTACACCAAATGGATCTCCAAAATATCCTTAATTCTAGGCCATAGGTTAGAACTATTATATCTCTAGAGATAAAGTTTCTTGCACATTTCTTTGATAGAGAATCTAAATCAAACCCAGGTCATGCAATGATTGATGGTGTGATACTAGTGGCACCACACTATGAAATGCATCAGTTCAAAATCAATTTGGGAAAAACAACCAATAATATTATAGAATTTTTAGGTTGTGAAATGGGACAAATATTGTCTTAGGAACAAGGCATTAAAAAACTCCATGTGTATGGTTATTTGAGACTTATGATCTCTATCCTATTTAAGGGAAAGGATTTCTCATTAATCCAACTATAAATATTTTAGATAATACTAAGATAATTGGAGTAAAATTTTGAATATATACAATACTCCCACATTGGAAGGAGGTATAATATGATTGTTGATCATCTTACAAATGAGGTCATAAACATACCCTATTTGCATCTCAGAGTAATAAGGAAAAAAAAAAGCAAACAACATGAGTGGCATAGATGATAGGAAATATATGGTAATTTTGGAGCCTTTGGAGATTCTAAAGCCTCTGAATATTTCAATACTCGTAGATATTTTTATGCCTTTGGACAACCCTAGAACATTACATGATTTTACAACTTTTGGTGTTTCTATTTTTCTCTATGATTATGGTACCCTTTGCATCTTTGGCACCCTTGGTATACTGTTGCACATTTGGAGATTTTAAATTTGCTTTGTTTCTTATTCCTCCTTTTGGATAGCAATCTTGTGACCTCCAATTTGTTGCTTTGATAATTATTCTTTGCAAATTTCAATATCAATATATAACTTCTTTTCTTTTTAAAAAGTTTATTTTATGCAACAATCACATAGCTATCAACAATCGCAATGAGATTTTTTTATATAAAAACAAAATGGGTCCCTTAACTTAACCCATAACTACTAGTCCAAATATCTAACTAATATAGGGATCCTAGGCTTCAACCATCCATTTATCCTTTTTCATGAAGGCCTTACTAGTATTTGTGCCTATTGTAGATAGGTATTTAATATGGTGTATGCTCAGGGGCTCTAATAAAATTGTTATATTGGTCCCATATTAAACCTTTACAATCATTAGCAACTAGTCAATATAAATATATCCTTTTATATTAGTAGTCAAGTATCTCAATAGACAAATTCCAATTGGTGTGAAGAGATCAACTACTACTACATCCTACAAAATTGTGTAAGCATATAAAGCAAGTGAAACATTCTTAATGAATCCTAATAATTGGATTGAGCTTTTGTCTAACTACACCTCTATTTTATCCATTGGTTGGTATTCTAAGCCTAATGCATATGCCACCCTTTGAGCATAACTAAATGTTGACCCTAGAGTCTATCATGCAATTGTAAATTAATTTATCCATACAAATTAGGGATAAGTAGAAATGGGGTCGTTTGGAGTCGTTTACTCTTGGAAAAAATATTTATACTACTATCTCATGTCCCCTTTCCTTCTCATCCTCCACTTCTTTCCTCAAATTCTCGTTATACTTTGTAATAAAGAAGATATCCTAAATGGAAATCACTATTATAGACTTATTTAGATGGTCCACCATGCTAAATGACCAAAGGGATGTGGCCTTTTTAATGGCATATGATGGTGGGAACTTTGGTCTATCTCTAGTTAGTTGAGGGGTATTGATCAATTCCAATAGAGATTATTGTTTCTTTAGGATCATTGGGATGTTTTACTTGATAACCATTAAGGGCTCTAGTATATTTGGAGGTATAGTTGTTGGAGGCTTTAAAATTGATTCATTAGTTATCTTGGTCTTACTAGTTGGAGCCACCTGGTTGCTTCATTTGATGCTAGTAGAGGGTACAAGTATGTTTGGATTTAGAGGGACCATGGTAGGAGGCTATTGATCTAATTTATCTAGTTTATTTTAGTTTCATAGGGTCATCTGATTGCTTTTCTACTAATCTTCAATTACCCATTTTTTGACCCTCATCATATAGTCCAATCAAACTTGAGGCTTATTGGCTATCAAATTTCCTATTCTGTTAGATTTTGCATAGACCTTCTCCTCATCCTAGGCGATCAATACTTGCTCCTAGGGAGAACCAATCAACTTATGGAAGGAGGAAGTAGGTGAATATTGACTTGACATCTAGGTTTCAATCCCTAGATAGTACATAGCCACCTAATAAGACATCACTTTACTTGACATAGTTGTGGTCAATTGGGAACTTTCTCCAATATAGATCTAGTAGAATAGGTATCTAGAGGTGGGTAGGACTAAGAAACAAACTCCTCTACATAGTTGTTTTGCATGGGAGCTACCTCCCTTATATGGTTAGGATATTATTGTTATAGAGGGACCAAGACTAGCATTAGTTATTTATTTTGGCATTATTCCTAATTACTAGATTTAAATTAGGGCTTGGGGTAACCATTACAAGGAGTCCTATTGCCTTGGTTTCCTTGTAGGAAGGGAGGTCTTGGTTTATTCTGATATTTATATCTTTGAGAACTTTCTTGCATCATTATAGAAAACTCTTCATTGGTGATCAATCAAAGAAGGATTTTCATTCATTCATATTTTGAGTTATCTAAAGTAGATGGTATTAGAGTAGGTATGGGAGCAAGCATGGCAACGGTCACTATAGGTAATACTAATATTTGCTAAAATGTTGTTGATTGGATGACTAGAGGGAATTATTATGGAGATTTTCCATTAGGATACAAAGGCATAGGAGGCCTAGGATTCAACCTTCCAATCTAAATTATATTATTTTTATCTTGGATATCTATGCCATATGCATATAGTAAGAATTTTCTACCTCTGGCCTTAATCATCAAAGAGATTTTAGAATCTAAGGCATTTAGATAGTATATAAATACTTTACCTAGAGGAGGAAAAATATCTTCAGGTACTCTATGCCATGTTTTGTGAGATCAAATATTGAAATCATCCATAGCCTCCTGTAGCACCCTAAAATTGGCACAGTGAAATTTTAATAATTACATTCACTCTAGTAAATAATTCAAATTCAAATTTTAACCTCCCAAACCGCCCGTTAACCGTCGTGTAATCCATTTCCCATTTTCCTGCACCATTTTTAGAGTTTGTTTTGACCGTTTGATGATATTGTCGTCGATCAGACGATATCGCCCCAGATCTGATGATTTCATTTGGGCTAGGACGTCCAGATGATCTTGTCCCAAAACTGATTTTGCACAATTAGCTTATGTTCCAATGGGTCTCTAATCTAGGCAGAAGCATGTCTACGTTGTTAGAGACCCTCCCCCATTGGAGATCTCCCAAATAGGGATGATCTCCAACCTCCTAACCTCTCTCCTAAGCTTATTTAATCCTAAGCCCTCCCCTTAGCACCCCCTGGCTGAAATCCTCTGTAAACTGACTTCACACGCATTAAGATATCTCAAATTATTGTTTGCATTAGTTCTACTCAAATTTTGTTGCAGGTACCTTAGTGTTTTTCAGTCGAAGCAAGCTTACATCGTCGTAGACGATCCTATTCAGATCGGAGGTGATCCTATCGAATTAGAGATGATTTTGTACCAATGCGAGACGATTTCAACTATAGTCAACATTGAGGCAATCAATGCCTAAAGTTTGCATTTCCTCATCTTTTAATCTGTTGTTTTGTGTTGTAATTAGCTAGTTTATTCAGTATTTTATGCTATTCTGCATTTTGGAGTTCACCCATATAGCTTTAAATGCATAATTAAGTCATAATTATTATGAAATCAGTATAATGCATGCATGTTTCTGCTTATAAGTTTTAGTTTGATAGTGCTACTATCATTTTACATTGTTTCCCTATGTTAGCATTGCTGCACTTTCTGTGTTTTGCACCTATTTCTCTGTTTGCAGGTTTTTGACGAATTCGTCAAACGAATTCATCAGATCTCAGATGATCTTGTCTGATCCTAGATGATCCTGTCAAATCAGAGGCGATCCTGACTACTTCAAGAATTAGAATCTTCATCAGACATTCGGATCAGGTATTTTCTTTTAACATTCTTTAATTTCTCTATTTTCTGTCGTAATTCTACTTTTCTGTATTCATTTAATCTGCATCTTCATATAGAATAGCTTAGACGCATTTTGGCCAAACCTAGGACTTGAATGCTTAAGGCTAAAATGAAAACATAAAACACATTCCCAACCTAGGCATGGAAACTGCCATTGAATGTTTCTTGGTGAACCCATCATCCGTCAAAAAATCACCAATATACACCTCCCTTGAGAGGCGGGACCTTCACAAGGCCTCTCAGTCTGAGGTACCACGCCATCCTTTTCACATCCCCCTTTCGGGCACGGATCCTATAGCCTGAAGGTAAGGGTGTGAAAAATTTGGAGCGATACATTTTAGTGAACCCGACGTGAATGCATTGTAAACCTTTTGAAAACAAAAACAAAAAAAAAATAAAACAACTAAAACATAGATGCATTTCAAATAATTTAAATTTAATATCATTTTTAGATGGTAGCTCCTAAGAAAATATTAGCAATTACTATAAATGTAGAAAACCAATTGGCAGCCATAGAAATCAATTTTGTGCTTAGTGTGCCTGAAACAGATAGAAAGCAACTCTTGTGGGACGAACTTTATAGAAGACTTAGTGTCATTTCATCTAGGTCAATAGAACTTAAACAAATCAAGAGGCTAGTCCTAGATAGAATCCTGGATCCTCATCAACTTGTCTTTTATCATGAACTTCAGAGAGCCTGCCATAGATGGTTAGATTATAGGAGAGCTCTTGTGCCTTCAAAATTATTCACCTTCGAGGAATACCTCGAGAACGCAGCCATTGTACACCAGTTCCTAGGTCTTGTAGAAGACCAAGAGGTTGTTCTTACAGATAGGGAAAGATGGAATAGAGTTCCTCGAGCTATGTTATATCGAGAGTATTGCCACGAGCTTTACTTCTATCAACCAGCATCTGAGACAGATAATATCACTATAGCCCTTTTTATTAAATTTTTGAAGGAAAACTTCCAATTTGAAGAAGAACACTTCATGACTCCTGAACAACTCGAGCCCATTAATGATATTTATAAATTGTTTATAAAAAACTAGATTATTATTTTCAGTCTTATTTCTTGCATTTATTGTGTTATTTGTTGTCTTTACAATATTATTTCAAAAAAAAAACAAATAAAAAGTAAGAAAAACTAAAAAACATAGCAAAAACCTTAAACATTTCATTTTAAATATTGTAGTAGGTATATAATTAATATATACCTCTTAAGCTTATAGCATATATATATATTTGCTGAAATCTAAAATTAAGGCACAATGCCTAAACTTAGGAATGGTAAACAAACTGAAGGAGAAGAAGAAGATTTGTTACAAGATAAAACTAGAGACCCAAATATCCTTCCTGAAGATCCCATTCTGGAAGGAGAAACTCTAGATCACCCAGAATATGACTTAGGTGAATACAATGAACAAGAAGGAAGTGTTAAAGAGGATGGACCCTCATCCCCTAGAGTAGCTCCAGATGGAACTATTGCTTTTGACAACGTAGATCATTTTCAGAAATTTCTCAATGATAACATTGACGCCCTTAATGTGGCAGTTTGTATTGATAAAGGGAAAATTAGTGACACTCAAGCAGCCATGGAACAAATGTATGATGTGCGCACTAATCCCTTGTCGTTCATTGATCAAGAAAGTGATAAGGCTGGGCCATCCAATACAGATATGGTCACTATGATTCAAAACATGTCAAAACAACAAGTTATCCAACCTCCTAAGGAACCTGTTATTCAACCTAAAATCATTCCCACACAAAATAAAACTTCCTTCACTACTTTACTTTGCCAAACTATTGAGCAATATGCTTCAAGTAAACAAAAACCTAAAACGAAGCCAAACACCAATTTTCAACAATCTGGAATACAACATAATACCACTTCAAAATTCCTTCATAACACCTTTCCTACCAACAATTTACACAATAGCAACATAGCATCTAATCTTCATGTCCCTCCATCATATGCTCACAAAACCCATGTCAATGCCCTACCAAACCAATATGGTGGGCAAACTAGCAATCTGGAAGCCATGGTGAAACAGTTAGCTTCACGTATGGACCAGATAGATCCTTATCGTCCATTGTATAATTATCGAAAGAGATGTAGTCAACCTTTGGATCCCATAATTGTAGCTCAATCGTACCCTAAGCATTTTCCCATGCCCATCCTGCCTATATATAAAGGAACCGAAGATCCCATAGAACATCTTCGCATGTTTAGGATAGCATGTCATGATATATCACATGATGACTTGCTATTACTAAAAATGTTCCTGAAAAGTTTAGGTGGAATGGCATTAGAGTGGTATTATCAATTGCCCACTCATTCTTTGAGAAACTTTGAAGAAACAACTGAATATTTTGTCCATCAATTTAGTGCCTACATCGAGAGGCATGTAACTATTAAAGATTTATACAACTTAAAACAAGACAAGGATGAATGTTTTGCTGATTTCTTAGCTAGATGGAGGTAGTTGATAGGAAAACTGCACTTTGTGCTACCTTATAGGGAAATGTTGGATATTTTTATCAATAATTTACAAGAACAAATATCTTATGAGCTATCAACTGCTACTTTAACTACCTTCGATCAGGCTATAGATTTAGCTCGAAGAGTAGAAGATGCCCTCATTAGGAGAGGGCAACTTAGGAAGAAGGATGATGAGAAAACATCCAAAAATTAATATAAAAACAAACAAGTTGTTGGTGACGGAGTCACTGACAGTAGAAATTTTGCTAATATCAATGCAATGAAGACAACAAAAAAAATTATATTGAAACCTCCTGATAAGCCTCCTCGAGAATTTACTAGATTGAATCAACCCTTATCAACTATTTTACCTCAATTACTCGAAAGAGGTTTGATCCAATTACCAGCTATCCGAGAACCTAATCCAACTATACCCGGATACAGAGCTGACTTACACTGTGATTTCCATAGAGGACCTGGAAACTCTACCAACGCTTGTAAAAGGTTGAAACATAAAATATAGGATTTGATTGATAATAATGAAATGGAGGTGCAAGTCTTCCAACCTAAACAAAATGCTCCTAATAATACTCAAAAGACCATTCCCCAAAATCAAAATCAAAATGCTAATCAAACATTAGACATATTTCAATATCCTTTACCAAGACATGGTAAAGAGGTAGCCAATAAAATTGAACATCATAATGTTCCTCCTCCTACCCGATATGTAGGAACCATTAGTAGACAATTACCTATTTAGGATCCTCAAATATTTGACACAACCTTATCCCTGGTTATGACCAAGCCCCTACATAATTTTCCAACTCCTGATTCTAGTGATGTAGAATCAGATACTGAAAGTGAAATAGACATCACTTCAAACCAATCGAATAGTTCTAAAAACGAATCAGATCCTATTCAACCCATCACAGATGCTATGGTTCCAGAAGAACCATTTCCTAGAAGAGTTACTACTCGACCCTCTTCTAATCAATTCCTCCCAAATAAACAAGCCATAAATGCTTTACCGAGACTAGTTTAGAGACATCAATATAACATTGTAGGTACCATTGGAGTCGTTACCCGACAATAGGCTCAAAATTCTCAACAAGAACCAAATCAGAATGATGGATCAGTTCCATTTATTTTGAAAAATCCCAATAAAGGGAATCATGCTTCCCATGTTCAACCTAAACCCCCTTACAATATTAATGAGCAATTATCCAATACTATAGCCAGAATTTCCCTTTTGGATTTATTAAGATCTTCTCCCACCCATAGGGATGAGTTGATGCTTACATTAAGCCAAATGATGGTACCTCAAAACATTCAACCTGAAGCCATGGCCAATACTATCATCACTCGAGAGGTTGATTGTATTGACTTTCGGGATAAAGATATCCCACAACACAGCTTTACATAAGGATAATCCCTTATACATTACTCCTCTAATTGGAGATGTAGCTGTCAAACGAGTCCTGATTGATAATGGCTTATCTCTAAACATTTGCACTTTTGACTTCTACCAAATATTTGGCTTTAGAAGTGATGAAATGAAGAAAACTGACATGATTATCAAAGCTTTCAATGACAAAACACAAGAAACGTGTGGAGTTATTACCATCCCATTGCAAGTTGGTCCTAGAACTCTAGATACCACCGTGTTTATTGTACATTGCCCCGCATCATACAATATACTTTTGGGTCGCCCTTGGATCAACGCAATGCGGGTTGTCCCATCAACTTTACACCAATGTGTTAAATTTGAATTTAAAAATCAGTTGGTCACTATCCATGGTGACCCTAGACCCTTTGATATGTGTGCTTTGGTAGAACCTGTTGGAGTGCAATTTTTCCCCGCTCCGTCATCCACACATCCTAATTCTTATTTTTCATCTAAAACTGTGAAACACACACCCATAACTTCACCTATTTCCCCTCCATTAATTTCATCCTCATATATAGATCAACAATCTTCTAAACAAATCACTCTAGAAACTCAAAAAGATCATCCTTCAGGTTCAATCCCTATAATTTCAAAACCTATAGACACATCTATCATACCTTCCACATCTAAAGATATAGGGAATAAGCCTTCTACATCTTATGCCCTTTCTGATGAACTTTTACCAGATTTATCCATAATCTTAATATCAGAAAAAATAAATGCTTTCATGCAAAATTCAATTCTTTTAAATAACTTGCCACCATCTCCTCGTACTTTGGGCCTCCCACAACCTATGGGAAGTACTTACCAAGTCGAGAGTTGTGCCTTCATTTATAAATGATATGACTAGGGAAGAATCCCTCGGAATATCAAAACTCATCATGAGGGATATGCTCGATGTTATTTTACCAATGAATATATTAAAGCTAAACCCATAATGCTTAAAATGGGATATAAAGGGAAATGCTTGGGACCTTTCCAAAATGGCATGAAAGAACCTTTCGAGGTAGAACCGTGGCCT
This sequence comes from Wollemia nobilis, assembly GCA_028583015.1. Taxonomy (NCBI): domain Eukaryota; kingdom Viridiplantae; phylum Streptophyta; class Pinopsida; order Araucariales; family Araucariaceae; genus Wollemia; species Wollemia nobilis. The sequence continues at coordinate 2,599,114 of JAQPPZ010002024.1, forward strand.
GCCCACTGTGGTGTGGGCCTATTTCCTAGTAAGGGTCAACCCTTTCCTTTTGAATATGATGATCAACTCATATGCTATCAAGATTATTTGGATAGGTGTGATGATTTGCCTCTAAAAAATCAATCGTTTACATGTAACATGCTATCCATATCTTACCCTGAAATGATTGCTGACCCCAATGAAGAGTTGGAAGGAGATATCTTCCACGATGTCTCCGTTGAAGAGATGTTACACAATGGATTTTATTTTTATGGTTCTATACCAACTATAGCCCAACTTGAGACCGCTAATCCTCAAGATGAATTATCCAAATTAACCTTACAAGAATTACAAGAATTGGGTGTTTCACCCGCCCCACATAATTTTGAAAGAGATCTACACCTGGAGGTAGAAAACATCATTAAAATTAATATTGGAACTAAGGATAATCCTCGCATAATCAATATTGGATCAAAATTAAGTCAAGAAAAACAAGAACAATACATTGCATTCCTTAAATAATATGAAGATGTCTTCGCTTGGACATATGAAGATATGCCAGGTCTAGACCCTTCTGTAGTCATGCATCATCTAGTGGTCCATCCGGATGCTAAACCTGTCAAACAAAAACTTAGAAAAATGCATCCCAAAGTAGCTCTGCTAGTCAAAGGGGAGTTAGAAAAACTCTTGAATGTCGTCTTTATACAAGCTATCGATTATGTTGAATGGATCTCAAATGTAGTTCCAGTTACCAAAAAAGAAGCCACCAAAGTTAAGGTTTGCACAGATTTTAGAGATATTAACGTTGCATGCCCTAAAGATGATTTTCCTCTTCCAAACATGGATCAAATCATTGACTTTACTGTCGGGAGTGGGATGATGTCCTTAATGGATAGATTCTCCGATTATAATTAGATCAAGATAGCTCCTGAAGATCAGGCTAAAATAGCCTTTATTACCCTCTGGGGTACTTTTTGTTGGAAAGTGATGCCATTTGGCTTAAAGAACACAGGTGCAACTTATGAACGAGCTATGACTTATATATTTCATGATATGATGCATGATATCCTACATGATTATGTAGATGATATTATAGCTTGCTCTATTATTGAAGATAATCATTTAGATGATTTGAGAAAAGTTTTTAATCGATTACGAGAATATCTTATTCGATTAAATCCAACCAAATGCATATTCGGAGTTAAGTCCGGTAAACTATTAGGGGTTTTAGTTTCTTTACGTGGTATCAAAATCGACCCTCTCAAGATTGTGGCTATCACTGATATGCCCGCACCTACTAATATATCTGAATTACGAATCTTACAAGGTAAGCTCCAAGCCATCCGTCGCTTCATCGATAAGCTGGCGGACAAAACCGGTCCCTTTCTTAAACTCCTTAAGAAGGATGTCCCTTTTAATTGGGACACTGAATGTAGAGAAGATTTTGAACTTTTCAAACAATACCTCCTTAATCCACCTGTGCCTTCATTGCCTAAACTTGATCACCCATTTCTCCTATATATTTTAGCTTCAGATTCTGCCTTAGGAGCTATGTTAGCTTAGCTTGATGATGCGAAGAGAGAACATGCTAATTATTATATTAGCCAAACCTTCATCAGTTATGAAACCCGCTATACAACATTAGAAAAACTATGTCTAGCAGTTGTGTTTGCTACGCAAAAATTATGACATTATATGCTTAGTCAAAAAACTTATGTTATCGCTAAATATGATCCATTGAGGTATCTCATGAGTCGACCTTATTTATCGGGTCACACAGCCAAGTGGGTTCTTGCTCTAAGCGAGTTTGATCTCACATTCATAGGACAGAAGTCTGTTAAGGGTAAAATCATAGTATATCAATTAGTTGTTGCACCCTTAGAGTCTACCCATCCCCTCATCATCGAGTTTCCTAATGAATGCCTTCAATTAGAGGCAGACCATACTGAACAATGGTCTTTATACTTTTATGGAGCTCGATGCATGAGTGGGGATGGTGTGGGTATTATTTTAATATCCTCGCAAAAACATATTATTCCTCTGTCCTTCAAATTAACATTTTCTTGCACCAACAATACTACTGAATATGAAGCTCTAATCCTTGGATTACGAGCTGCCTTGGCGCTAAAAATTAAACATTTGTTAGTTTTTGGTGATTCTCAACTGGTTATAAACCAAATTAATGAAGTTTATCAGACCAAAGATGATAAACTGTGCCCATATAAGGCCTATGTTTTATAATTAATGTCCCTATTTGATCAAGTTACCTTGGAAGCTATTCCTCGAACTTGCAACCGTGCAGCTGATGCTATGGCCGCAGCTGCATCTCTCCTACCCTTGGAGTTAGATGATGAATATGCCACTATCATTATTCGTCGACTCTAGGAACCCACTTCAAATAAATCATGCTTAGAACCTTTGGATGTGTTTCTAATCAATGAAACTACTCCTGAACCTTGGTATACGAACATATTTGATTTTCTCCAAAATGGGACTTTCCCTGTCAATTCTAATAGAAACCAACGTCGGTTATTACGTAGATGAGCAAGTCAATTTGTAATAACTGGCAATACTTTATATAGGATATCTTTTGAAGGTATCCTATTAAGATGTTTGAATTTAGAAGAATCCAAATCAGCCTTGAGTGAAGCCCACAATGGATCTTATGGACGACACTTCAGTGGTAGTGTCATTGCTAAAAAGCTCCTTAGAATAGGATACTTTTGGCCTACCATGGAAACGAATGCACATGATTATGTGTGCCATTGCGACAAGTGCCAGAAACATGTTGACCTTTTTCATGCGCCTGCACAAGAGCTGTAGGCTATATCATCTCCTTGGACCTTTTCAAAATGGGGTTTAGATATTATTGGCAAAATCAATCCTGTGTCATCTGATGGACACAAATTCATCATAACCGCCACTGAGTATTTCACGAAGTGGGTTGAGGCTATGCCTTTAGCTTCCTGCACGGGCACACAAGTCTCTAAATTTATTTTTAATCAAATCATTTGTAGGTTCGAAATTCCTGCAAATCTCATCTTTGACAATGGAACTTGTTTCAAAAATAAAGATGTTAAAAAATTATGCCAAAAATATAAAATTCAACATCACTGGTCCACTCCCTATTATCCTTAGGGTAATGGTCAAGCAGAAGTATCTAACAAAACCTTAATCAAAATTCTCAAAATATTGGTCAATAAAACTGGCCGCGACTGGCACATTCAATTATATCCATCCTTGTGGGCCTATCGAACTAGTGTTCGAACCCCCACTGGAACTTCACCTTTTGTTTTGGTTTATGGTGTTGAAGCAATTTTTCCCTTTGAATTAGAAGTTCCTTCTTTGGCTCTACTACTTCAAGATACCAAAGTAGGAGATGAATATCATGCTAGCAGACTCAGTCAGCTGGAACTCCTAGATGAAAAATGCATTAATGCTTTGGAGCATCTCCGTGCCTACCAAAACAAGCTTAAAATATCATATGCTAAAAAAGTGCGTCATCGATCCTTTGAGATCGGCGACCTTGTTTTAAAGGAAAATCAAAAAAATACAAATGCAACTAAGGACCTTAAAGGTAAATTTGAGCCCAACTGGCTTGGACCATACATTATCACTGCTAAATTCGAATCAGGAGCATACAAACTATCTACCTTAGATGGTAAATAACTTAAAGAACCCATGAATATTTTGCATCTTAAATGTTACTATGTATAAATTTGGTCATTTCATTCATGTATATATTTGTTCAAAATCACTATCTTGTATTTCTTTCAATAAATTCAAAAACACCAAAAACATTCATAATCATCAAAATCTTCAAAACTATTTGTTGTATTTATTTATGGCACTTGTTAATTTTTTGTTCAAAAACAAAAATAAAAACAAAAATAATGATAAAAATATAAAAACAGCAATATTCTCAACTCTTTCGAAACCAAAACAATATAAAGAAGAAAGAGAGAGTCAACATTCTCAAAACTTCTCAAAAATCATTTATATATATTTTCTTACAAATGTTGCAGTTATATGTTTCAAATTATTTTGGATAAATTAGTATTTATTTGGAATCTCTCACTTTCACAAACACAAAAATAAATATCTTGATTTTATCTGACATGATTACTAATCTCTCTTATATCAAAGTCCACAAAATTCAATTAAATAAAGTTTGAGCACAGAGAATTGATCTTGTTATTTACTTAAACCAAGCACATATTTTCATAATAAAATGATTATATTTGTAATTTCCATGCTTTGCTACATAGTAGAAGTGGTTTCTTGAGCAAAAAGTTTCCCATGCTATCCTATCATGCACATGGTCTAGAATCTTTGAGAATTGGCAAAAGGACAAGCTCACCCCTACCCAGAATAAAAATCCCTTGCTCTACAGCTAATCTGAGCAAGTATCCCTAGCATAAAAAGAAAAATCAAAGTTCAAGAAAAAGAGAAAAAAAAAGAAAAAAATGTTATTTTATATCATTACAGCAATATTTCAAGCATTATCTCAATTATCAAACAAAAATACAAAAAGAAAAAGCAAAAGAAAAGCAAAAGAAAGCAAAAGAAAAAGCAATAAAATCCCTTTCCCTACCCTTTGAAAAGAAAAGAAGGGTTGATGAGCTTGAATCCCTAGAATTCTCAATTATTCAAAAATTATGAGGTAAGCCCCATAACAGGTGGTTTGTGCCCAACCTGTTTGGCCTTGGGTAACTCCTAGCGTGGCGATATGTCTGTCACATTAGAGACCTTCTTTTGTATAGACTTATGTCTGCTTATGGATTAGCTAGCTCTTGATAATCCGACTTACATAGTAGTCTAGTATGGTTATATGCATCTACATCATGGTTAATGAACACTTAGTTGGTTTATTCAAATCACTTGTATCATATTATCTTGCTCAAAACTGGTAAATGAACATAGCAATTGCACACACATTTTATATTTGAGAGATTTTGTGTATCATTATGATAAATCAAGATTGAAAATGAATTCACATATGCACATGGGATTCCTTATAAATCTAAATTTTGTCTTTAAGATACTTTGAAATATTTTTTTGCAAATTGTTTGGAATAATTTATTTTCTTTTTCAAGTACAGTTGTTTCGACAACTATATGCATAATAGAAACATCAAAATTTCTTTCAAAACCATCCAATAAAAACATAATATATATATATATATATATATATATATATATATATATATATATATATATAACTTCTTATCGACTTTCGCGACGATGGTATAGTTCTAAAACCAAAATTGGAATTTTATGCCTAGCGCAAGTCCTCATCTTCATATTTTCTGTTTATTAAAAATCAATCATGCAATAAAACTATCTCTCTTTTTGGATTTTCGCGATGATGGTATAAGTCTATACCTACATATTCTATGCCTAGCGCAAACCATTGTAACAATTTTTATTCCCCATTTATTTAAAAATCATGAAAACCATATGACTTAAATCATTCGGTTATACAATTATGCTTTACAAACAAGCAAACACATTTTCATTATTTCATGTCATTATGTCAACCTTCAATTTTGCAATGATGGTATAATTCCTAAGGAATTATCCAAAAAATTTATCACACTTAGGAATTTATGCCTAGCAAAAATCATTTTAACATTGTTTCATGCATACTATTTTTATGAAAATCTGAAAACAAACCATCATCATCATCATTTGCACCATTGCACCAAAGTCTTAAGATAGTCTCTTAAGCACTCTTTTACTTTTAACAATATTTCTATACTGGGATTAGCTTGACGACCGAGTGAGTGGCGACTCCATGAAATGGTCTATAATAGCGACAATGTCCTTTGAAATTATTGTTAGAAGTCTCTTTTTATTTTTTATCACATTACATCACAAACAACCAATTTGTTACATCAGATTATTTCATTTAAAATCTTACAGCATGACATCAAAATTATAATATTTCCAACGACATGATTACATGAATCATCAAATCAATCAATCAAACATAAAAGCATCATAAAAATACATAACACAAGTCATATGATCAAAAATATCTCATCTATATATATCAAATATATGTACATCATATCAAAACCTGGATTGGTATGCCATAATATACATCTTGGCATACTCAATCCTCTCAATCAAATGTCCTATGTGTAGTGTCTCGAGAACCCCTCCAGCTCTCAGCCTCATCTCCTCCCCCACCCTGAGGTGGACGAGGTGGCCCCATCACAGTATGAGTGGTACTGCGAGTCCTAGTCGTCGATTGAGAAGAAGTCCTCGACGACCCAATCCTGATAGGGTCAGCAATGCCAGCTAGTAGTTGTACCCTCTGACCCTCTGACACCATCTAGAAGTAGATGCCCTGGTAGAATGTGATCTGAGCAATCGACCATGCCAGCTCTTGTGTGTTCGCTCCTCTGCCCCATTCTTTGAGGTGTGCAATCTCATCTCTGAGCTATGTAACCTCAGCTTAGTGTCGTGTAGCCTCCTCCTGTAGGGTCTGCACCTATGCCTAGAGACGAACTATCTCCGCTCAGAGAGTCACTGTCTCGCTACTCTCCCCTGTGTCGACACCCTTGCCCTTATCGGGCGATGGTGGCCTCTCTCTCTATGGAGAAGGGGGTCTCGCCTCCCTCCTCTCCCGCTGTCGTGGCCTCTCCTACGTCTGTGGCCTCCTCAACTCTATCGTGACCTTGGGCCACCTCCAAATTTGCTTGGTGCTACCTCCCTATCCGATGCACAATTGCGTGAATTAGACCCTGAGCCCTCATCATCTAAGGAGGGCAGATGCCTACGTACCAGGCATCGTAGCCATTGGCTACCCCTGCGTCGTCCCCATCCACTGGCTGAATGGGGGCATCGTCCGTGTCTTGACTCTAGAAGCGTTGCATGTCTAGAGCCTCGCTAACTATGGTGTTATCCTGGATAGTCCAAGAAAACTCGTAATCCCTGAGAGATGGGATCCCCTGTTGTAGACCGAACTATCGCAAAACTCGGTCATACCGATGGAGCTCCACCTCTCCCCTCTCCATCCACAACCAACAAACTTGCCTAATGTGAGCCAACTCTTGTCCATCCTCGGCCCACCTTGGGTTCTCTCGCCATGGCCTCTAGGTGATATGGTTTGGAACAAGGTCATCCAGTAGTCTCCGAGACATCGATAGGTCAATCCACCGTTGTGACCTTCTTCGGAGCCACTAGTAGAAAACTCGGGGCCTCTCCCCATCAATCCCCATCAAAGGAAGCCCTACCGGCCTCTGCACTGCAATGTGCTCCCAGCACCAAACCTATAGGAGCGATGTCATAACTAGACATCGGCCGCCCTTGTACACGACCCCATGTAGGATCCTGTACAGCCAACATAGCACAAAATTGCCCCAAGCAAATTTGTAACCATGGTCTTGCATATCATAGATCACATCTGCTAGCATCCATGGTACCCTACACCCACTCTAGTGGCACAACAGAAGTCCACCAACCACTCTGGCCAAAACTCGTGTGAGTCTAGATGCCCCAGGCATCTAACACAGCACCTCGATGTTCACTTCACCCTTCTCTAGGGTGAAGCTCGGGTCACCACACAACCACCCCATAGCATGGCCCTGATTGGCCGTAGGAGTGATCAACCGTCCTTGTATGGGGATTCTTAGAATCCTCCATACATCCTCCAATGTGGGAGTCATCTCCCTTGTAGGTAGCCAAAAATAGGAAGAACCCGGATACCACCTCTCTACTAGGGCTGTCAGTAGCCCCATGTCTGTAGAAACTTGTGGCATTTCTGGCACATGCAGTAAGCCGACCTATGCCAGCTGATCCCGTGCCTATGTTAGAGCGGCCAAGTCATCTCTCAAACCTCCATATTTCCATTCTCTGCTCTTTAGCAAACCTCTCTGCAACATAAAAAAACAAAACAATAACAATCATTAATAACAACTCAAGTGATTAATAATGCAAGTTAAAATAAGTTCAATTTCATCAAATGATGATATCGCCCACTATTGGACGATATCGTCCCCAATTTGAGCAGAATCGTCTTCGATTTCGCAAGCCGAAATCGTCCTTAATTTGATGAAATCGTCCCCCTTTCGCCGATTTTGCCCTTAGACGAAATCGGCAAACTTGAGACGATTTCATCGAAATTGGGACGATTTCGTCCCGACAATGTCGACGGCCCAAAAACGACCGCGATGCTCAAAATTCATTTAAAATTCACCTAAAAAGCATGTAAATTCAAATTAAAGCATTCTAAACTAAGTTTAGACTCTTACCCGTAGCCCGCGTCGGACCTCTGTCGATCTGTGTGTTGTCTCCACCATTTTTTTCTTGCAGAGCTCTAAAACCAGAATAATGAACAGTAAAAATGAATTAGGGTTTTACCCTATTTTTCTTAATTTTATTCAAAACACAATTAAAAATATTTTAAAATTTTTGCTTTTCCATGTTTTTATCTCAAACGTTCGATTTGGATAAAAACACGGAGGGGGCACCATAGTAAGTTGTCATACGATTCGACCAAGAATCGTCGCCTAAAAATGGAAATAATTTTTGCTTTCTCGTAGATCGAGAAGAACTCATCTTTAACGCATTTTCTTTGGAAAATTCGCTAAAGAGGGGGCAAAATGTAGCACCCTAAAATTGGCGCAGTGAAATTTTAATAATTACATTCACTCTAGTAAATAATTCAAATTCAAATTTTAACCTCCCAAACCGCTCGTTAACCGTCGTGTAATCCGTTTCCCCTTTTTCCATGCCATTTTTAGAGTTTTTTTTTACCGTTTGACGATATCGTCGCCGATCAGATGATATCGCCCCAGATCTGACGATTTTGTCTGGGCTAGGATGTCTAGACGATCTTGTCCCAAAACTGATTTTGCACAATTAGCTTCTGTTCCAACGGGTCTCTAATCCGAGAAGAAGCGTGTCTATGCCATTAGAGACCCTCCCCCATTGGAGATCTCCCAAATAGGGATGATCTCCAACCTCCTAACCTCCCTCCTAAGCTTATTTAATCCTAAGCCCTCCCCTTAGCACCCCCCTGGCTGAAATCCTCTGTAAACTGACTTCACACGCATTAAGATATCTCAAATTATTGTTTGCATTAGTTCTACTCAAATTTTGTTGTAGGTACCTTAGTGTTTTTCAGCCGAAGCAAGCTTACATCATCGCAGATGATCCTATTCAGATCGGAGGTGATCCTATCGAATCAGAGACGATTTCGTACCAATGCGAGATGATTTTGACTGCAGTCAACATTGAGGCAATCAGTGCCTAAAGTTTGCATTTCTTCATCTTTTAATCTGTTGTTTTGTGTTGTAATTAGCTAGTTTATTCAGTATTTTATGCTATTCTACATTTTGGAGTTCACCCATATAGCTTTAAATGCATAATTAAGTCATAATTATTATGAAATCAGTATAATGCATGCATGTTTTTGCTTATAAGTTTCAGTTTGATAGTGCTACTATCATTTTACATTGTTTCCCTATGTTAGCATTGCTGCACTTTTTGTGTTTTGCACCTATTTCTTTGTTTGCAGGTTTTTAATGAATTCATTAGATCTCAGATGATCTTGTCTGATCCCAGACGATCCTGTCAAATCAGAGGCGATCCTGACTGCTTCAAGAATCAGAATCTTCATCAGACATCCGGATCAGGTATTTTCTTTTAACATTCTTTAATTTCTCTATTTTTTGTCTTAATTATGCTTTTCTGTATTCATTTAATCTACATCTTCATATAGAATAGCTTAGACGCATTTTGGCCAAACCTAGGACTTGAATGCTTAAGGCTAAAATGAACACATAAAACACATTCCCAACCTAGGCATGGAAACTGCCATTGAATGTTTCCTGGTGAACCCACCATCCGTCAAAAAATCACCAATATACACTTCCCTTGATAGGCAGGACCTTCGCAAGGCCTATCAGTTTGAGGTACCACGCCATCCTTTTCACATCCCCCTTCTGGGCACAGATCCTATAGCCTGAAGGTAAGGGTGTGAAAAATTTGGAGCAATACACCTCCATAGACGATCACTTTATGGTTGATAGTTGCTCCAAGATAGGCACTCCATCTGCCTTTTCTCTAGATATTTGTATGAACATGATATTAAGTTGGTCCTAATTAGAAATCAAATGATTTTGGAGTGAAATATATTATTCATGATTCTTGGCTCTAAACAAGGCCACTAGAAATCTTAGAGTCATGTTTTGCTCTAATATATTATGGAGTGCACAAGGCTCACCATGTAGTTTACATTCTTGATCAAAGTTCTCATGTCTTCCCCAATGAAGTATGGGAGATATTTTAGATAAAAAATTGGTATCTCATCCCATATTTCATGAAGAGACGGAGGTCTCAAAGGACCTTTGTTATTCCAAGTAAGAAATAATCTTGGTGGTGGTGGAGCGGTCATATTTTGGACTTTACCTCTTCTTCTTTGTGGAATGGTGTCAAGTGGTGGAAGAAACAATTGAATATTGGTGTAATAAAAGGATCCAATTGTAGGTCTCTTGTTCATATACTTTTAGATCATCTTATTTGAGAAGAATCATGAGGTGAATACTATATTTTCTTATCAATTTGGTAGATTGAGATCTTCACTAGAACCTCAATCAGATATCTTTATTAGTTGCTAGTTCTAGATATTCATCTTGAACAATTTCTCTAGGTGAGTTTTTTTGGTGCTTCAAACAAGCAAATAAGTATTTTCCTTCACTAAAGTCTCATCCTATAGATTATTTTTATTGTGATATCAATAAAAATGAATTAATTGGGTCCCACTAGGCTCACCATTAAACTAGTATCTTTTCTAATTATCTTGGCCACCATATGTAGGGACTATATTATAAATACTATCTCATGGAGTGATACAATAGGGTAGCTCTAAGATATGTTCTCTTTTAATGAGTAAATACTCAAAATAATATTGCCTCAATATCAATAATACAATTTCAATATGAAAGATATGATAATTCTAAGCAATCAAGCATATAAACTCAGAATCTATTAAATAATAAAATCAAAGAATGCTCATGACAAATGCTCAAAAAGTACCAATAAATATTATTGAATGAAGACTTAAAAATACATCATACTATATCACCTTCCATTGCTTCCAAATATGACTCTCTCTCTGTTTTGCTATATCTTTTACATCAATACATCCATATATAGAATGGAATGTGACTTCATATGGAGTATTCTTGGCCCTCACTCTTCCTACGACTCTCCATATTCCTCTATTGACACATGTACATAGGGACAATTATGCACATTTACATTGCCAAAATATCATTGCACACTTGTGCATTTATTACATTGCATAAAATAAATACTTTCCTCCTAATCTAAGACACTCTTTTAGAATCCATAGATGTACCCATGTTGGTACATTGGCATGTACCAAATAATTTAATATATTCCAACACCCCCTATATTACATTAATTGGTTATTGAAGATTTTAGTCTTCAATATGATCTTCATCAATCTATCTCAATGAGATCGTTTCTTGGATTTATGTAGAATGATTCCAATTTGATTTTTTTGGTGTGGCCTCTTCTGCTCTTATTTTCTTGTTTCTATACCTTCATTTATGATTTTTCTTCTAGATATTGTGTTGGTGTATCATTATAATGATACCATTTTGGTTCTTACCTTGATTGCCTCAAATAGTCATCTTCTTCTGTCTTCATCTGATTTATTTCCTTGTTTCTTTTCTTTCTTTGTTCCTACACTTCTATTTATAATGTTCCTTCGACAATTGTTGGCAATTTTGGGTACTTTGGGTACATCGCCTTTGCTCAAGTGTATAAGTTTTCATTGATGTCAAGAAGCTTTTGAAGGAATTTGATTTGATGTCAAATAATTTTTTTTGACGAAGGTTACGGCATGACAATTTCAAAAGTCTTTTGCAAACCCCAAGCCAACAGGTTCAAGAGAAAGAGCTCGCAAAGAAAAGTGTCGTGATTTCATGACAATTTGCAAGAGGGATTGTACGGATGAAAAAGTGTCACGATTTCATGACAGGTTCGAGAGAAAGAGCTCACAAAGAAAAGTGTCACGATTTTGCGACAATTTGCAAGAGGGTTTGTACGGATGAAAAAGTGTTGCAATTTCACGACAGGTTCAAGAGAAAGAGCTCGCAGTGAAAAAGTGTCGAGATATCACGACATGTCGGGTTTTACGACCCGAAGAAAAGAAAAGCTCTAAGGAGAAAAAGTGTCGCGATATCGTGACATGTCGGGTTTTCACGACCCGAAGAAAAGAAAAGCGCTAAGGAGAAAAAGTGTCGCGATATCGTGACATGTCGGGTTTTCATGACCCGAAAAACAGAAAAGAGCTAAGGAGGAAAAATGTTGCGATATCGACATGTCGCATTTTTGCGACTTAAGTAGGAAAGTGAAAGCAAGGTAAAGTGTCACGATTTCACGACGTACTGCAGAAGAGCTAGAGTCCGAAGTGTGAACTGTCATGATTTTGAGACAAGTTTGAAGAGAGAGAAAGTAAAATGAGAATTGTCATAATTTCGTGACATGTAGCAGAAGTCGAAGTGATATCTGTCATGATTTCACGACATGCTACAGAACTCAAAGGGAGAACTATCATGATTTTGTGACATACAGCAACAGAAAGAGTTTGAAGTGAGAACTTTCATGATTTCATGACATGCTGCAGAACTCGAAGGGAGAACTATCACAATTTTGTGACATACAGCAACAGAAAGAGTTCAAAGTGAGAACTGTCATGATTTTGTGACATGCTGCAGACAAAAGTGTTGGAAATAAGAAATGTCACAATTTTGAAACAAGTTGCAAAGAAAGCGTATGGAAAGTTGATAGCATCGCGATTTCATGATAGGTTGTGGAGAAAGTGTATGGATGCAGAAAGTGTCGCGCTTTTACGACAAGAAAAAAAGAAAGCAGATGGAAGCAGAAGTGTCACGATTTCACAACAGAAATAGAAAGCAGGTCCTCAATAGGAGAAGTGTCATGATTTCACAACAAAAGCGGAGAGGAAGGCTATGAAGACAGAAGTGTCATGATTTCATGATAGAAGTGAATATGAAGTTTGCAGAGGCAGAAGTGTCGTGATTTCGTGACAAAAATAGAAAGGAGGTCGACGAAGGGAGAAGTGTCACGATATCGTGACAAAAGCAAAGTTGATGCTGATAAAGATAGAAGTGTCATGATATCGCGATAAGAGCTTAGTTGAAGTCAACAAAGGTTGAAGTTTTGTTATATCACGACAAAAGCCAAAATAAAGTGTACGATTGCAAAGGTGTCGCGATATCGCGACATGTTGTAGTTTCACGATAAAAGCTATAGAAGAGTTATAGAGGCAGTTGAAGTCGACAAAGTTAAATGTGATCCAATGAATATTAGGGTTTGCAGCCAACGAAGTTTAGGGTTGTGCAGTCGACTAAAGATCAAGGTTACAGCCAACTAAGATTAAGGTTTTGATCTTGAAAGTGTTATTATAAAAGGTAGGCTATTTTGAAGAGTTGGGTGGAAGTTAGTTGTGACGTTCGCAGATAGATCACAGAATGAGAAGTTTGATCGTCGAGAGCAGAGTGCAAAATTTGATCGAAGTGTGTAGAGTGAGTGAAGAGTCATGGTGAATTGTTCTAAGTGCCGCTATGATTGCATAGATAGTGCAAAGGTTGAAGTTTGACTAAATGTGGATGTGATTGCGCAGAGAGTGTAGAGGGCATAGAGAGCACAAAGGGCAAAGACAAACGCGGAGTGCTGTTGTATGAGGATAGAGGTGCACTGGTTCTTTGAGAAGAACTTGAGGATAGATTTTGCAATTATTTGAGAAGGCTTGTGTGTAGAGGATTGATTTTTTCAAGTGTTAGACAGATCTGATATACAGAGGAAGACTTGTACAAGACCGACTGACTGTATTTGGTACAGGTTGCTGAGCTGCTATGGACGTGATCATATAAGGCAGAGGTATCTTAGGCTAAGAATTGAGGATAGGAGGTCTTCAATGGAAAGGAGTTCCATGTGCTGGCAAGAGGTAGAGGTAGTTGATCTTCTGAGGGATCATTTCCAGAGCAGAGGGGAAGGTATCTCCCTTTGAGTAGAGGCTCATAAATTCAGACAGAGGGGAAGGTATCTCCTTTGAATAGAGGCTCATAAATTTTTATTGGAGGAAGGTATCTCCTTTGGGCTGAGGCTCATAAACATTGTAATTGGGAAGGATTCCTAAATAACTTTGAGATAACTTTTAGAGAAAAGTTTTGTGTACGTAGCCTAGCCATTCTGGGTGAACCACATTAAAATTGGTGTCACTTTGTGGATGATATTGTGCATTGCTTTGATATTTCTTTGGGTATATTGCTTTACTATTTTGAAGTATAATGAAAAATTAAAAGAGGTCTTCTACTGTTCACCCCCCCTCTTAGTATAAGCTTGTGTTCTTCAATTAGTATCAGAGCAGGTGCCTTTGGAAAGTTTAACAGCTTGAAGGAAAAGCTAGTAAATAACACAATGGATCATTCAAGTGGCAATGTAGCACCTATTCTTGATGGGTCAAATTTTGGTCTTTGGAGTGCAAGGATGAAGGTTCATCTAATGGCACTTGGGAATGAGGTTTGGGAAGTGATTGAAGATGAGTACACTATTCCTAAACATGGTCCTAATACTAAAGAAGAAAGGCTCCTACATCACAACAATTCAAAAGTAATGAATGCAATCCTGAAAGGCTTACAAAAAGTAGATTTCACAAAAGTGATTCATTGCAAGATAGTGAAATGTGGAAACAATTGAAGGTGGTTCATACAGGTGATACAAATGTCAGAAAGGCCAAGTTGAGACACTTCAATTGTATGTTTGAACAACTACAGATGAATGATGATGAAAATATTAGTGACTACATGCTTCGTATGGATGAGGTTGTTAACTCCATGAAAGACTTAGGTCTTGAGCTTGTTAAAAATGATGTTTGTGATAAGATTTTAAGATCTCTTCCTAATAGATTTAGTGAAAATATTTTTGCTATTGAGGAAGCTAAATATTTGGATAAGTTGAAAAAGGATGAGCTCCAT
This sequence comes from Wollemia nobilis, assembly GCA_028583015.1. Lineage (NCBI taxonomy): Eukaryota > Viridiplantae > Streptophyta > Pinopsida > Araucariales > Araucariaceae > Wollemia > Wollemia nobilis. The sequence goes on from JAQPPZ010002024.1 coordinate 2,614,137, forward strand.
AGTATACTTGCAGCATTTGAGTTGAGAACTCAAGTGAAGGTTGATATCAAGAAAGAGGTAGCTTTCAAGGCTACCAAAAAATCCAAGGGTAAATAGCTTCAAGAGAGTGATGAGTCTTCTAGTGATGAAGAGGCATATTACAGCAAGAAAGGCAAGTTCTCTAGAAAGCACAAAAGCATGAAAAATATAAGATGTTTCAATTGTGGAAAGTTTGGTCATTATACTACTGACTGTACTTTTCCCAAGAATGAAAGTGATGAAGATAAATAGGATTCTAAGAACAAGGATTTTGAAAAGCACAAGCATCATAGGAAGAACAAATATGAGCACAACAATCAAAGAAAGAGGTATTCTCACAAGCACAAGAAGAGTTTCTACCTAGACAAAGCAAGAAGTGTTCTAGTAGTGATAGTGAAAGTTCTTCAAGTGATGATGAAAATGAGATGTTGTTCATATTAGAAAAAGAGGAAGAACCGAAACATAGATTCATTATCAAGAAATGTCTTAGATGTGGAAATTTTGGTCACCTTGAGGATGATTATACAAATAATGATTTGGTTTCTAGTATGTATGAGGATGCTTCAAAAAACTATAAGGAAGATGCTTGTATGGTTTTTGAAAAAGGTAGCACCTCTAGTGATAAGAAATCTAAAAAAGGCTTTGATGATTCAGAAAGCAAACAAATAAAGGATCTTGAAAGTGAACTTATTAATGCTCTTAGTGCTTTAAAAAAGGAAAGAAAGAAGAATGCTAGACTCAAGGATAAGTTAGATGAATTTTGCATGGAGAGAGATGATCTTATAGAAAATCTTGATTTCTCTATAGCTAAGACACAAGAACTCAAGGATGAGTTAGATTCTAAGGTTCTTGAGTATAGTGAGTTAGAACATAAAATGGCTTCTTTGAAAGAGGAAACTAAAGAGTACAAGGATAAGCTTTACAAGTTTCAAGATAGCTCCAAAAAGGTTAAGTCACTCATCAAAGGTCAAAGAAAGACAACAGATAAAATAGGCCTTGGTTTTGTTAAGCCACACAAAGAGCAAGTTGGAGAGTCTAGTAAGAGACTCCAAAAGGAAGAGAGTTCTGATGAGAAAATTATTTTAGATCATGAGTCCTTGAATGATAGATGCGCAGAAACAAAAAACAGAATTCAGAATGAGAAGAAGAATTTTTCAGGACCCAAGAGGTCAAATAAAGGAAAATTTCAAGGTAGATGTTTTGCTTGTCATAAGTTTGGTCACATGGCTTCACATTGCATGGCTCAAGTGAAGAAGGTAAATGAAAATTTTAGAAGTGCTAGTTTCTTTCAAGGGTATTGCTACTCTTGTCAACAGTTTGGGCACAAGGCAGTCTATTGCAAGGTAAATAACAGGAACAAGTTTGATCAAAACAAGTTTGGTCAAAACAGGTTTGGTCAGAATACGTTTGGTCAGAACAGGTTTGGCCAGAACAGGTTTGGTCAGAACAGGTGGATTCAAATATCAAGTTTACCTCAGAGAAACAACATCATCAAGTGTTTCAAGTGCAACAATGAAGGTCACATAATCAGACAGTGTAGAGCTAAAATTCTAGAATACAAAAACAAGAACAGTGGTATGATCAGGTCCAAGGATCAAGGCATGGACAAGAATAGGGATGAGAACAAGAACAAGAATAGTGACAAGAACAAGAATATGGACAAAGAGTTCAAGAGAAGGCCCGGCAAGGAAGTTATAGACGCTGATGATGATTAGTGCCTAATGGGAGTTTTACTCCCACCCCAGAATTAATCACCTCAGTGGGGGAGGGACTAAGCTAAGAGGCTCATTCTTAGTCCCGAGCCCCAAATGTGGCCCTTTGCCATTGATGACAAAGGGGGAGAGATATGAGTAAGTGGGAGATCTTCAAGTGAAGAGGAAAGCTTCAAGTCAGGGGGATCAAAACTTCAAAAGAATATTCTCAAGTTGTGGGCACATTTTGTCAGTTGTTAGCACAGTTGGTTTCAGTTTTGGCTCTTGAGAAGTGTTTTCGATAAAGGTTTGCCATCAATGACAAAGGGGGAGATTGTTGGTAATTTTGGGTACTTTGGGTACATTGCCTTTGCTCAAGTGTATAAGTTGTCATTGATGTCAAGAAGCTTTTGAAGGAATTTGATTTGATGTCAAATAATTTGTTTTGATGAAGGTTATGGCATGACAGTTTCAAAGGTCTTTTGCAAACCCCAAGCCAACAGGTTCGAGAGAAAGAGCTCACAAAGAAAAGTGTCACAATTTCATGACAATTTGCAAGAGGGATTGTACGGACGAAAAAGTGTTGCGATTTCGTGACAGGTTCGAGAGAAAGAGCTCGCAAAGAAAAGTGTCGTGATTTTGCGACAATTTGCAAGAGGTATTGTACGGACGAAAAAGTGTCACAATTTCATGATAGGTTCGAGAGAAAGAGCTCGCAATGAAAAAGTGTAGCGATATCGCGACATGTTGAGTTTTCGTAACCCGAAGAAAAGAAAAGCGCTAAGGAGAAAAAATGTCGTGATATCGTGACATGTCGGGTTTTCGCGACCCGAAGAAAAGAAAAGTGCTAAGGAGAAAAAGTGTTGAGATATCGTGACATGTCGGGTTTTTGTGACCCAAAAAATAGAAAAGAGCTAAGGAGGAAAAATGTCACAATATCGCGACATGTAGCATTTTCGCGACTTAAGCAGGAAAGTGAAAGGAAGGTAAAGTGTCATGATTTTGCGACGTACTGCAGAAGAGCTAGAGTCTGAAGTGTGAACTGTCATGATATTGCAACAAGTTTGAAGAGAGAGAAAGTAAAATTAGAATTGTCATGATTTCGTGACATGTAGCAGAAGTCGAAGTGAGATCTGTCGTGATTTCACAACATGCTGCGGAACTCGAAGGGACAACTGTCACGATTTTGCGACATACAACAACAGAAAGAGTTTGAAGTGAGAACTGTCATGATTTCATGACATGTTGTAGATGAAAGTGTTCAAAATAAGAAATGTCACGATTTTGTGACAAGTTGCAAAGAAAGCATACAAAAAGTTGATAACGTCATGATTTTGCGATAGGTTGTGGAGAAAGTGTACGGATGTAGAAAGTGTCACTCTTTCGCGACAGGCAGAAAAGAAAGCAGACGAAAGCAGAAGTGTCACGATTTCATGACAGAAATAAAAAGCAGGTCCTCAATAGGAGAAGTTTCACGATTTCAGGACAAAAGCAGAGAGGAAGGCTATGAAGACAGAAGTGTTGTGATTTTGCGACAGAAGTGAAGACGAAGTCTGTAGAGGCAGAAGTGTCATGATTTCATGACAAAAGAAAAAAGGAGGTCGACGAAGGGAGAGATGTCGTGATATCATGACAAAAGCAAACTTGATGCTGACAAAGACAGAAGTGTCGCAATATCACGACAAGAGCTTAGTTGAAGTCGACAAAGGCTGAAGTGTCGCGATATTGCAACAAAAGCCAAAATAAAGTGTACGGTTGCAAATGTGTCACGATATCGTGACATGTAGTTTCATGATAAAAGCTACAGAAGAGTTACAGAGGCAGTTGAAGCCGACAAAGATTAGGGTTTGTAGTCTATGAAGTTTAGGGTTGTGCAGCCGACTAAAGATCAAGGTTACAGCCAACTAAGATTAAGGTTTTGATCTTGAAAGTGTTATTATAAAAGGTAGGCTATTTTGAAGAGTTGGGTGGAAGTTAGTTGTGACGTTCGTAGATAGAGCACAGAGTGAGAAGTTCGATCGTCGAGAGTAGAGTGTGAAATTCGATCGAAGTGTGCAGAGTGAGTGAAGAGTCATGGTGAATTATTCTAAGTGCTGCTGTGATTGTGCAGACAGTGCAAAGGTTGAAGTTTGACCAAATGTGGATGTGATTGCGTAGAGAGTGTAGAGGGCGTAGAGAGCACAAAGGGCAAAGATGGACGTGGAGTGCTGCTATATGAGGATAGAGGTGCACTGGTTATTTGAGAAGAATCTAAGGATAGATTTGGCAAGTCTTTGAGAAGGCTTGTGTGCAGAGGATTGATTTGTTCAAGTGTTGGATAGATCTGACAGACAGAGGAAGACTTATACTAGACCGACTAACTATGTTTGGTATAGGTTGCTGAGCTGCTGTGGACATGATCATAGAAGGCAGAGGTCTCTTAGGCTAAGCATTAAGGACAGGAGGTCTTTGATGGACAGGATTTCCATGTGCTGGCAAGAGGTAGAGGCAGTTGATCTTTTGAGGGATCATTTCCAGAGTAGAGGGGAAGGTATCTCCTTTGAGCAGAGGCTCATAAATTCAGACAGAGGGAAAGGTATCTTCTTTGAGCAAAGGCTCATAAATTCTGATTGGGGGAAGGTATCTCCTTTGGGACGAGGCTCATAAACATTGTAATTGGGAAGGATTCCCAAAGAACTTTGAGATAACTTTTAGAGAAAATTTTTGTGGACGTAGCCCAACCATTACGGGTGAACCACGTTAAAATTGGTGTCACTTTGTGGATGATATTATGCATTGCTTTGATATTGCTTTGGGTATATTGCTTTACTGTTTTGAAGTATAATGAAAAAAGTAAAAAGAGGTCTTATACTGTTCACCCCCCCCCCTCTCAGTATAAGCTTGTGTTCTTCAACAATATGAGTTAGTAGATCATCATAGTAGTATTTACTTGAAGTCAATGATTCTTCATTGGGATACTCACATGAATTTTTAATTTTTAGTATCAAATCTATCAATCAATGTGTGAATTGAATGCAATTTCAATCCTTTATAAATCTTCAAATATCTGATATTTTTGAACTTAGATATTAAAATATCAAATGCAATTTAATGTAGAAATCCTTTTATCTCCCAAATTTATAAATATCAAATTCTAAATTTCAAAAAACTATGTTTGAGGTAGAAATCCTTATTTCTCCAACTTTAGAAATTTAGAAATTTATAAAACTAATATTTGCAAGTTTTGTAATCCTAGTTTTATGTAGAATGCCTTATTTATCCAAACTTATTAATTTTACAAATATTCAATTTGTTTTGTAAACTTAAATATGCAATTTTACAAAACCCCAAATATAATTTTTAATTCTACAAATATTCTTCAATGTATTTGATAAAGGCTTCTAAATATAATATTCAGATTTTCTAAGGTATTTATAATGCTTATCACTCCAATAATATCTTCAAACTCTAACCTTAAATTATTTTTCACTTGATTCCTTATACCTCCTGCTTCAATATAAACTTTAATATCAAATAATTAGTAAGTGTTACCTTTACTACTCATGCGCTTCTCTTTTATTTGTATATTTCAAATTGCTAGCACTACTCCTTGTCAACTTGCTTGATGACTAGAACTTTAAATGTCCCTTTATTGTACCTTAATTTATCTTGCTTCAATATTGCTATGATTTTGCCTCCACTCCTTACATTTGTAACTATAAGGATGCTTCAATTCTCTTGTGTGATGTGCCACAAACTGCATATATTATGGAGACTTCTTGACTCCCCTTAGGTCGTGTGAACATTAGTATAACCCCTTTTTATGAGATGATGTGACACATGAAATAATATTTTGTTGGCAATTTTGGGTACTTTGGGTACATTGCCTTTGCTCAAGTGTATAAGTTGTCATTGATGTCAAGAAGCTCTTGAAGGAATTTGATTTGATGTCAAATAATTTGTTTTGATGAAGGTTACGGCATGACAGTTTCAAAGGTCTTTTGCAAACCCCAAGTTGGCAGGTTTAGATATTACAGGTGGATGCATTGGTTTAATGCATTTGGGTCCAGGAGGAAGTATTTATTTAAATAATTAAAAACCTTGTTAAGGTTCCATTTAATTATTTTTAAATAAATAAATTATTATTTGCAATGGGTTCTCCTAATCCATGGCGCAAATGTTTTAACATTGTGGGCGCTAGCCAAGACCTCTGTCGATGTGTTAAACTCCTCACTAACGTCAAAGAGCTTATGGTAAATTGCAAATAAATCTCCCTCAACGAAAACAAATATTGATCTCATCTGAATTTCAAAATGTGCTGCTCGCTGTAAATTCGACTGTGTCTTCATTGATTTTCGTGGATCTGATGTTCGTTTGTCTATACTTGTCGTTTGTCAAATCCATCATAAAATTTATTGTCGTCGTGTCACGGTAGAGGAAAGGAAGGGACTGTTGTTTCATTTTATCCCTGTTGCAGAAGGATCAAGGTTAACAGCGTGAGGTTTAAACCTCATCGAGTGTCTTTGGCGCACCGATAGTGGCTAGGCTGTTGGAACGCTACCTGAATGGGAGGTTCCACGTTCGAATATCATGAAAGGATTTTTCATCATGAAGTGGATGCAGCAGGTAGTGTTAGAATTCGTGCGCAATTTCTCCATAGCGATTTTTGATGTTGTCTAAGGTATTTTCGAAACTAATTTTTGCTAAGTGTTTTTGCGGATGGAGGAAGCTTGTTAGAGGGAAAAACAGCTTAGGAGTTATAAGGAGTGTAAAGCTTGTTATTTTGATAAAATATTTTTTTGAAGATGTTGAAATATCTTATTGCATTCTTATGAGAGATAAATTTTATTTGTGATAAGACTATAAGGGAGAAATAAGGTGTATAAGGGTTAAATATTTCTTGTAATGTTGAGAGTGCTTTAGATTGATTATGGAAATGAAAGCATGATGTTTTAAGGTCAATTGCTTCTTGTGTGAAGTTGTGAAACCTTAAGTGGGAAGCTTTGAGATTGGCATTTGCTTTCATTAAATTAGTAATAATCAAGCTATTCTTTACTTGGTTAAACTATTGAGCTTACTCTTTTGTTGATGATTTGAAAAGTTGTGTGTGCTATTGTGAGTTGAGTTGGTGGATGCTTTTGTTCAAACAATATTGGAGATAAAATGAGTTCTACTTGTTTCCTTTTTCTAATGTTGATTGTGAAATGCTTCAAGGTTGTGTTTTGAGCTGAATTGTGTTGATTGAACCTTTTTTGATGAGTATTGATGTTGAAGCCCTAATTTATGGTGAAAAGAACATGAGTATCATTGTTATGTGATTCTTTGCATAGTTGGCAATTGTTGGAGTTTCATGTTCTTAAAAGAAAGCATTATATCCTATCTGTAGATTAAAAATACAACGCCAAACAGAAATAAAATCACAATAACAAAGTACAGAATAAACAAACGATTTTTATTAATCGATGGAGTTTAAAAACTCCTTTTGAATACAACTGGGCCTGTAACCCTTTTTGTGATACACAAATTACAATTTGTGCTAGGGTTCTCCGAAACCCTAGCTGGCACAAAGTGGTGGCATTTTCGAAGACGTATCCTTAATCCCAACAGAGTGAGTGGGTTTCGTTGTATCCTTTGGCTCGGACCACTCCAGCTTAAACAGCTACTATCAACACACCGGATCTGCCATTAAAATCCTGCACACATTAACACTATCAAGGAGTTAGAAATTAATAAGAGGGCTCCACTTGTGAGCCCTCAGAAAAAATTTAAAACCCTAGAAAAATAGAATGTAGGAGTTCAACAACAGATTAATAAAAGAAAAGAAGTTACTTGCTTTAAACTGATTTATACCTGTTCTCCGTTAACGCGGCTAGACCGGGCGGCATCCGGAAGTAATGGGGCTGTCAAATCGGCTGCGGAAGGCGCCCTGGTGCACTCGCTGAACGCCCGCGTGCTTCTGGATCAAGGTTTCAGACGCCGGTCTGAGTCTGTGGCTGCGGGTAAACGCCCGTGGGCACTTGTGACAAGAATGGGGAATTCTGCAGATGCTTGCAGAAGAGATGGCGGCGAAGTTGGCGACGGATGCGGCGATGGATGCGGCAAAGAGATAGATGAAATAGAAGAGATAGGTCCAAAAGATAGCAAAGATAGCAAAGATAGCCAAGATAGAAGTAGGGTTTGAGCCATCAAGGTGGCTCTATTTATAATCTACTCTTAGGGCACACTTTAGGGTTTTAACGACACTTTGAACGTGTGGCTAAGATTAAAGTGGATCCAAGGGTAGAGAATAAATCTAGGTTGTGAAACGGATTAAGAAGGATGGACGGATGAGATTAAATGAAAGATGGACGGCTTAGATTAAATCACTTAAACTATATTTATATATATATATATATATTAAAATATATTAAAATATTAAAATATATATATAAATATTAATTTAAATAAATTTGGGGATGAAAAATGGTGCGGGAAAGGTGAAATTGGGCCAAATAATGGCGCGGGAAAGTGTGGATTTGGGCCAAATAATGGCGGGAAGGATGAATGATTGACATGTGGCTGACAGGAAGGTATAGATGACTTGCAAGTGGCTGGATTTTGGTGTCTACAGATGCCCCTTTTTGAGGTGCTTTGTGTGAAGACACAATGCAGCACAAAAACTTAAGACACCTGAAAAGCTGGATCAGACGCAACTCTCTCTCAAGATTAAAGCACAACTTTGAAGACCAAAGAATAAAAGAATATTTAAAATTTTTCAGCTTACCCCCTCAATTGGCGAGCGAGAATGGTTCTCACAAGCCAATTGGAAGAAATTCGGAAGAAAATGAACCGTTTTTGCCCCAACGGTGAAAAAAAGGGGTTGGTGTATGAACCATCTGTTTATGTCCCAACAGAAAAGGGGTTGGTGTACAAACCGAGAAAAGAATATGATTGAAGACGATATGAGTGATGTGAAAGATGGACCGTTTTATGCCCCAACGGTTATAAAGGGATTTTTGCCAAATTGTAAGTTCCATGATCATGTAAGATGAATTCCACTATAGGAAAATTAGAAATTGATAACGGATGCCCCAACTCCTGTGTGTGAGTCCATACTGTTAATGAAATTGCCTTGTTGGCGCCATTGATATGCAGAGATGAAAGATGCATGAAAAGAGTCCAGAACTCAGAGATGCTCCTAGTGATTGTATGGATAATTCCTCGGGTCGGAACCAATCAACCTAGGTAGCCTCAATCTCTAGCAAGACTCAAAATAATGATGATATTAAAGATTGTCCATGTTTAAGGCCCCATGAACTAGGCCATCAATGACAACTGTTGAGCAAATTAATCTTGGTATGAGGTCACTTGAAAAGTAGAATACCCAAAATTGATTTCCAATTTTCAAACAGTGAAATAATTGATGATGATAAATGGTAAGTGTCCTTATGGTGGTTTAATCCTCTTACCGAATTGCATGGATGCAAATCGCTGCAATCGCCAAGGTGATAGAATATACCACTAGATACGAGGTTTACTTTAATTTGATTTGGCAAAAATATGCATGATGAAAGAAGAATGAATGAAATTGACGATAGATCAGAAGAATTGATGAATGTGGTTAATTTTGTGAAGGTTTTGAATATTTTTAACCCAATTTGTAAAACAATGATGAATGATGCGCTTTTTGAGCGAAATGACAAAATTTGTGTCCAAAACTGTTGTAACCTTCACAAAATGTTTTATTATGATAAGAAGAATGGATGAATGCAATTTGATGAAATTTGGAGGAGGTAAGCTTCAATTTTGCAAGTTTTGTTCCTTTATTCAATACTGACACCAAACGTCGGTCTGCATTTGGGGGTGGCAGAGACGCCCGTCGGTGTTTAGGCGCTCTGCAGATGCAGCACTGCGTCTGAATGCGCCATGAAATGCCCCACTACATTTCAGGGTGCCAAAACCAGCTATTTAAACAATTTCAACGAGAATTTCGCTCATTTGTGCGTTCGAGCTTGAGAGAAGTGCGTCTGAGGGAGTGGAGTGAAAGGTTTGTGTGGGAGAGTGAAGCACGCGGGAGCTATGGCGGAGATGGGAGCGGACGCGCCAGTGCAGCCAGCTGAGGTATTTGTTCATTTAAGCAAGTACTTATTATGTGTTTTTTTTTTTTTTTGTTTTTTTTTTTTTTTTTTTTGGGAAAAATTTGTAACAAATTTTTGTTTTGTTGTTTTGCAGCTTAGGGTGTTAGAGGCACGACACCGATTCTCCCCTATCATTCTGGGGATGAGGAGGTCGTTGTCCCAGGAAGACTGGGAGATATTGGAGGCAGTGGGGCTAGCGGAGGCAGCCCGGTTGGAGGTAGTTCGGGCGGATGAGGGGTACCTCTCGGCTTTGGCCGAGAGGTGGGATCCAGATCGGGGGACGTTCCAGCTCCCAACTGGAGAGATGACGGTGACGCTTGAGGATGTATACCGCATCCTCAAGGTGCCCGTGGAGGGGGCACGGGTGGAGGTTGGACGAGATAGGGCCACGGAGATGGCCAAGTTGTTTGGGGATGACTGGAGGGAGATCCGGACGGAGAGCGGGGGGATCCCATACTTGGCCATGTATACGGCCAAGGAGTTGGTAGCGGTGGAGGCTCTGATGATGTTCGTGTTGACCAACATTGTGGCCCCGAACAGCACCGGGTGCAGGTTCCCATGGAACCTGATGGGTGTAGTGAGCGAGATGCTCACTAATAGGGTAGTGTATGCTGGGCGCCTCTTTATTGGGCAGGTGTACCGGGAGTTGTATGAGGTTCGGAGACGGGGCCGGAAGGGCCTAGGTTGCAGTGTGGTTCTCCAGTGCTGGGGCTGGGAGCACTTCAGAGTGGCTCGATCGGAGGGGTTGCCATGGGCTCACTGGGACATGAGCCAGGCTTATGGTAGGAGATGGCCAGTGGCGGAGGAGAGACAACCTAGCCGCCCCGTGAGATCGGGGCAATGGTATAGGAGATTATGGGCGGACTTGACGGATGCCCAAGTCATTTGGAGGCCCTGGCGGGAGGCGAGGTGGATCGGGGATGGAGAGCACCGAGACGGGTGCGACGGGCCAGATGGGTAGTGGGGCGGGGCCATAGCGAGGCGGAGTACATACAGATGTCTCGAGTACTCCGCCAGGTCGGATTGAGGCAGGATGTCCCCGGTGAGCCAGTGCGCTACCGGAGGCACAGATCAGAGGGTGATTTGCCGTGTGCCGAGCCGTGGAGGGAGGCGGCAGAGGACGATGAGGACATGGAGATCCCCGACGTGGACGACGTCGGGGTGACAGCTGAGTATGCAGCATGGATGGCCGTAGAGCCGAGGTGGGAGCCACCATTGGTGGCTGGTGGAGCCGGAGAGCCCGAGGCTGGGGTTGGAGAGGGCGAGGGAACCGTGGAGGTTCCCAAGCGCAGGGAGGGTCCCCGCCTTCGATCTGACAGTCGAAGGCGAAAGGGGAAGATGGCACGGTAGGCTCCGGAGAGCGAAGATGATGGGGAGGATGGCGGAGAGGGCCTAGGAGAGGCCGCAGGAGAGGCTAGGGAGGTACCCCCTAGCGGGCACGAGGACGAGCTGGCACAGCTGCAGCAGTAGATAGCAGAGCGTGATGCTATGCTAGCTGTCCGGGATGAGAGGATAGCTCGGCTGGAGCAGCAGGCGAGAGCGGGATGCCCTGTTAGCTGCTCAGGAGGAGAGGATGGCCCAGCTGCGGGCGGACTTGGATGGAGCGACCGGGGTGCCCCGGGATGACGGGGTGACGAGACTCCAGGCAGAGCTAGCAGAGCGGGAGCGACGACACGGGATAGACATAGCTAGGCTTAGGTCTAGGACTCGTTACATTGAGGCTCTGGAGGACACATTGTTTAGGCATCACATTGTGTTGCCTGATCCTCCATCCTCTTTTGTCTCTAGGCGTAGTGAGTCTAGGCACACCACTAGGTCTAGGGCTCCTACTAGGTCTCAGGGGTCCTCTTTTGATGGTTAGCTTAGTGCTTAGATGCACTCTTTATGAGCCTTGGTGCTCTATTGTATATTGTAGCCTTTTGGCATTCCTCGTACAGTTTGTCCTTTATACATATATATATATACATGGCTTTTATTTATTTGGTGTTTTACTCTCTTTTGTGTGAATGCCTATGTTTTTGTGATGCATGTTTTGATATGTTTTAATGTTTTTGATGCATATGTGATGGAATGGAATGCAAACTTATAGATGATTAATGCGAGACTAAGTATATAACATACAAATCTATGGATGATTAATGCAAGACTAAGTAAATGATATGTAAATCTATGGATGATTAATGCAAGACTAAGTAAATGAAATATGCACTAAGAAGCACTCATATTTTTAGATAGTTAGATTTAGCCAACTGTTATCATAATTGTTTAATCAGGGGCACCGAACTTGGTGGCTTGTGAATGGATGACGTATGGAATGACATGAATATGGAAGAAGATATGGAGGAAGATATGGAAGAAGATATGGAGGTTGATATGGAAGACTGTTTTACAAAGACTCAAACATGCTAGTGGTATCAAACAAACTTACTAATACTGCCTAATTCAACTAGGACCAAATGTGTGTGCATGCGAGTTCATTAACCAAATCAGAAGCATGGTAGTGACTCTAGGCAATCAAAAACCTGTGTGTGTGCAAGTGTGTTCATTAACCTCATCTTGCATAAATTAGGTAACCCTGTTATGGAGAAGACCCCGAAGCTAGTTTGTCCGTATGAGCATTCAGAGGTCTCTTTTTGAGGAGAGACATGTCGCCACGCAATGAGTATACTCCACTGCCAGTCAAGCGTCTATAGCCCCGGTGAAGGTTAACTCCATAGTCCATGTTGTTTTTGACCTTTGTAAGCCTTGGGGATGACTACCTATCCGTCTGATTGGACAAGTAGTACGATCCTTACAACTTATTTGGGATCGGTGGTGTGTGAAAAATGTTCATTTCCTTAGAGCTTTGGGGAATCGGATTCTCAACCGAAGTATGATGAGAATTTTACCCTATCCTTACTACTCTGTTTATATTTATATTTTGTGATTGCTTGTGATAGTGGTAAGAACCACTATTTTATGGACTATGTTTGCATGATAGGACAAACGAGGATTACCCTTTTCACTTCAAGGCACAACCCAAGGATGGTGTTATCTCTCTTTGACACAAGATGTTTTTAAGATGTGAAAATGTGATAGGTTCAAGACCGCTTTTGAAATCATTTCCCAATACTCAAGATTTTATTTAGTGTAATTTGTGATATGGCCCTAGAGAACTTTGACATGCATTTCAAAGTTTGCTTAAAACACTAGGAATGGGTGAGTGATTGAAAACATTTTGGCAATGTAAATATGTGCAAATGGAAAATGGGTGTACGAATGACAATTCGGTTTGATGGATTTTATGAAGGTGCCCCTGATTAAGGCAACATGACTTTTGCTTGACCAAATTTTATATCCAAAAGATAGAATGGTCTCTAACATGATATGCAACTATGGCTGAAAATGAAATGTTATGGTTTTCAATGAGATGTATGCACATGAAATGCAATGTTTTTGAATGAGATGTATGCAACTAACAATGAAATGCAAATTCTTTTTATTTTATTTGTTTTTTTTTTTTTTTTTGTACAAGCCATGTATATATGTACATATAAAATTCAAACTATGCGTAGAATGCCCTCAAGTGTATAACATTAAGTGGTTCGGGTTCTTCCTCTCCCTCTAAATTGGCAAGTCTATAAGTTCCATTACCCACTCTTTCAATGACCATATATGGACCTAACCAATTAGCCATGAATTTATCTCGAAGATGCGGCAATGCATTGGTGTTTTGTTGATTCTCTTTAAGGACAAGATCCCCTACTTGAAATTCTCTTAGATGAACTTTGGCATTGTAAGCACGTTTCAATCGGTCTTGATAACTCCAACTCACATCTTTTCATCATAAAATCCTCTCAAAAATCAACATCCCCGGTGATAGACTTTTAGCCATTTCACAATTTGGGTGCCATTTGTGACTAAGGTCTACATCGATAGTTTCTTCAGTAGACATGTGGGAACCTTCCTCAAGCGATGGGGAGTAGGGATCGATTTATGTCATCTAAAATGTCATCAAGCTCCCGTGCCTTGCTCTCGTCTATGTCTGCTGGAAGACCTCCGGCTTAGAAGATGAAGGTGAATGTGGAGGTGAAGGAGGAATGTAGTTGGCGGAAGCCCTTAACAATTCCTCGGAAAGGATGAACTCCGAAATAGATGGAGGGGATGAAATCCGATCCATGTCAATCGAGCTTGGGTTGATCGGGATTGGCTTATCCGGATCATATGGATTATGGAGCGGGGTGAATAAGTCTTCAAAATTCATTGTCGACTTATGGAAGAAAGGATGGGCGGAATGGAAGGGAAAACCGGTGAAGACCTCGGAAGACCTGAGATGCAAAACAACATAGTTTTTCATTTTTTTTTTTTTTTTAGTTTGAGTTTTTTTTTTTTTTTTTTTGTAGTGGTGAAAACCACTATTACACACATACATAAAGCAATAAAGTATTTTTATATATTTTGATTTTTTTTTTTTTTTTGGAAATTTTCTGATTTTTTTTTTTTTTGGTAGTAGTGAAAACCACTATTTTAGTATATACATATAATACAAGTTTGGATTATGGCTTATGGATGTGGCGGAGGGGGTGGTTCACCTCGTTCTTGTGGAATAAGCAAGCGAAAGATGGCCTCTTGGAGAGGGAACAATTGGAGATAAAACTCGTCTTGTTTAATGAGGGGAACAATGGGCGCCGACTCTTCTTCAGATTCATCACCATTTGACATGACGTCAAATTCTTCATAGGCTTCATCTTCGGATTCGTCGGGGTGGAGGATTTCTTCTTTTGAATTAAGATTAATGCTTTGAAAAGCTCGTTCAAAAGAAGAAAGGGATGGAAGTGGTTGGTAGCCCAGACCAAAACGCTCAGTGGGTCTCCGATATGGCATATCGATGCGTTCAGTTACCCCTTGCTCGTATCGACCTAGGCCAAATTGCTGCCAATTATGTCTGTGGAAATAGCGAGAGGGAAAACCCTCCATCCTTTCGATATTGGCTGGGACTGGATGCTTAGGTTCTAGTATGGTGGTAGGACTAGAAGATGACTCTATTCCCCCATATACAAAATTAATGGAATTTGGCATAGAACCCATGTTATAAACCGATCCAATGGATAAATGTTGGTCATGTGGACGACCAAAATCTTTAACTTTTTGCACATTGAACGGTGTGATGTGGACATCTTGGATGGCATACTCACCAATACCTGCATCAATGAGATGGACCTTGACTTGGGAGGGAGATGGACTAGATGATGGAATAGAAGAATGTGGGATAGAAGAATTGGAAGGATTTGGTTGGGTTGATGCTTCACTAACTTGTGAAACATCAGTTGGTGATGGTTGGGAAGATGGAGGAATAATAGGTGATGTTGAAGAAGGTGTAGAAGAAGGGGGTAATGACGTGGAAAGAGATGATTGGTCATGGCCACATGTGCATGTGGTCACTGATGAAGAAGAAGGAAGATTAGGAGATGAAGAAAGTGGTGAATGAGATGGAATAGCGGAAGAGGAAGATGGTTGCGATATGATGGGTAGCTCCTCGGGAATGGGAGCTTTAGAAGAAGATGGTATAGAAGAAGTAGATGGGGTCAAGAAAAGATGAGTGGATGGCAACACAATCTCATAAGGATTTGAGACATAGTTGCAATGTTTGAAGGGTTCAATGTCAGCGAGTACACAATGAACCTGTCCCTCATATACATACTTCAGACATTGATGCAATATAGAAGGGACACATCTCATCTCCCTAAGCCAAGGCCGTCCAAGCAATACATTGTATGCCATGGACCCTTCCAAGATGTGAAACAAGGTATGCAAAGTTCGGGCCCCTACCTCAATGGGCAAGATAACCGTGCCAACCGTGGAAGATAAAGCATCATTGAATGCTTTAAGAGTAAAAGTCGACTTTGTGATAAGGGATGGCGACAGCTTTAGATGACTCAACGCCGATGTTGTAATGATATTGATTGAGGAACCGGTGTCAATTAAGACTCTCTTGAATGGCTTGTGATCGATCTTGGCCATGATATGCAGTGGAGGATCTATACTTTCTATTGACATAGGTTTGATTTCAAAATCATAGAAAGTGATGGAGGGCTCCATGCATGTTTGAATACTCCCCACAAAGTTGTTGAAGGCATTAGTATCTTGAGTTTGAAGCTCGATTGACTTTAATATTTCCATTAATGCCTCTCTATGCGGGGGAGATTGTTGAATGAGGTCATAGATCGATAACTTGGCGAGAAGCCATTTTTAAAACTGGTAGTTAACCGGCTACTCAATGACATGATGGGTCGTTGGCGTTGAGTAGAATGATTTAGCGGTTGTTGAGAAGTACTAGCACGTCGTTGGGTCACTGTTACCTGAGGTGGACTGGGGGTTTGTACAGGTGGTTGTGGTTCAGCCTGATTTGGTTGGTTCGCCCTTTGACCCCGGGTTACTACGTTAATAGTACCCACAAAACCTTGGTATTGTTGTACATGGTTGACTTGATTAGGAGGAGTTACCTGAGTTACTCCCCCTGAAGTTGTTGGAGCTTCCTCCCGATGTGGAAGGGGTGTTTGAAATATACCAAGATTTTGATTTTGTTGGGCTAAGGGGCTATCCAATTTAATGGCTCCAATCTCAATAAGATCTTGGATCACATGTTTGAAAGCTGTACAATTATTGATATCGTGCCCATTTTGCCTATGATAAGGACAAAATAGGTACTCCTTGTAATACTTCCCCCTTCTAGATGGTTCTAAAGGTTTAAACTCAGGTAAAGTTAACTGATTTGTGCTATATAACTTGTTGAATATGACCGCATATGGTTCATCTAAAGGTGTGAACTGTCGCTTGGGACGATTGTTTTGCCAAGGTCGAGTTTCCATGGTTGGCTCAGTATTGTGAGCTGGTTGAGGAGGGGCGGGTACCGCATGATAAGCAATTGGTTGCGGTTGACTTTGCATTACTTGTTGTTGTTGAGCCATTACGGGCTGGCTCGCCACCACTTGATTAACTTGGTTAACATTTGAGGCTGTACTAGCCTGTGTTTGTTTGTTTTGGCCATAATTATTATTTCGTTGTTGGCCCTTTTGTTGCCATTCTTTTCTATGGGGTTTTAAAACACCCTCTTGGACTTTAATGTCTTCTATGATACTTGCTTGGGCCAAAGCCTCTTCAAAAGTCCTGTATTGTTGTAATTGGAGTAACCAAGAGATAGGTTTTAGACAACTATGGGTGAACATTTTGGTTAACTCCTCCATTGGTAGGGAGAATGGCGGTTTATTAATGATAGCCCTCCAACGGTTTCCAAAGTCATAAACGGTCTCATCGTCATGTTGCTTGAGCTTGTATAAGTCGGACAATGAAACTTTCCTTTGTACATTTAGGGAGAATCGTTCTAAAAACAGATTAATCAATTGTTCGTAAGCATAAATGCTATGGTGAGCTAAATGATTGTACCATTGTACAACATCTCCCCCTAATGTCTGAGGAAAAGTTCTGAGCATAAGAGCGTCATTATTTTGGATTCTAAAGCAAGGCATGCATGAATGAGCTCACATGTTCATGAGGATCCTCGGTTCCTCGAAATTTGTCAAACTTCGGTAATGTGAAATCGATCGGATATGGCGGTGAAGGTACCGAAGGATGAATTGGTTGATTGATCAACGACCTTAGCGTAGGTTTCGACTAGATGAGCCAGGCATGTTGAGCATAAGGTTGTCAATCTGTTGTTGTATCGCATGGAGTCGAGAATCTTCATGAAAATTTTGACTCGTTTGATGATTATGAGGATGCAATGGAGGAGTTGAAAAATGATGAGATGGGATGAAATTGCCTGGATTAGGCGGTGTGGAATGGACAGGTTGTTGGTATGGATGATACCGAAAAGAAGGTGATTGGGGTGAATGATGAACTGGACTGGGTTGGGAGAAAGGTGGGGTAGGAATGGACACCACCGAAGATTGGGGTACCCGGGTGGGGCTCGAGCTAAGAAAAAGCTGGTTGGGTAGAAATTGGTTGGGGTGTAGGATTTACTACGACAGGTGGTTGAGCATTTTGTTGTTGTTGTTGCTGAAGCAACTTGTCGAGGTACTCCCTAACCTTATTAATCTCTAACCCAAGGGAGGTGGGATGATTGGATGAAGGTGGAGGGCGGGCTGCCATGGTAGTCACAGGAGGCGCATAGCGGGGGCAATGAAGGTGGCTGAAGTAGGCGGTACACGGGAAGAAACGATGAGCTGTGCCCCGGGTAGGGTGAAACCATAAATGGTTTGGGAAGAAGAGGGTTGAAATTGGTCATGGCTAGAGGAGGTTCCACCAGCCTCATAGAGAGAATTGGTGTACACCCGGGTAAATGGAGGAGAAAGTGGTCGGGAAGACACTACATTTGTCTCCAAAGGAGGACAATTGAGCATCTGGGAAGATGTTGGAGATGAAGCCGGCTGAACAGATACCACATTAGCCTCAAAAAAAGGGTTAGTGTAGACCTGAGTGAAACCAACGGGTATGGTTGATGCAATATCCTGCTGAAAAATAGAATCTTGCATAGGGGAATCTTGGATTGGCTCAAGGACATAACCAGTGCCATCTCTTAAGTGAGTTTGCACTTGGGCCATATCAATGTGGGTAATATGACAGGAATTGTCTTCCTCCATGGGCATGGCCATGTGATAGACGGTAGAAGGACGTGAAAGACCTGCAGGCGAACCTGCCTGAAATTCACTAGGATAAGTGGCTATGTTGGTGGTGGGGATGTTCTGTGAATTACCCATTTGATTATTTAGATTTAACATTTTAGATTGATTCCTTGTTAAGACCATAACGCAATAAATCTAAACAAATTCAGAAAAGAAGAATGCAAAACTGGAATGATAAATTTACACTAAAGAAATTATCAGAAAACAGTCACAACCTAGGTTTCAACCAATGTGTCTTACCTGCGGTTAATTAATTATTTTCTGATCTTAATCTGTAGTAAATTTTAAGTGTCCGGTTTATGAGTTTTGCATGTGATCTAATCTTGAATTATTCACAAAAAAGGTAAAAACTATGGCTAGGAAAGGACAACGAGATTCTTACTGGTGATGAAATCCAACAAGTTTGCTCGGGGGTGACCTATGGTGTCTAAGGCAGAAGTTTAATGGATGGAGATGAATTCCACCGTCACTAAACTTCAAGCAATACCTGGTGATGAAATCCAGATATTACTATTTTAAATGCAATATGAAATGCAATGAATTTTATTTTAAGTGTTTTAGTTGTCTAATGTATACATACAAAGCTATAAATCAAAAGTTCTAATGATCTAAGCAAGAGGCTACTGAAAACATGCCATTTCCTCTGAAGAAGTGGAGTACACCGTTTAAAACCCCACTGCCTACCAATGATATCGAGATATCAAAGGAGCAACCGGAAGGTTCGTCCACTTCTCTGCCTGGAATCACCCAATGGCGGGAGTACTATTGACATCCAATCAATAGTCCTACTTAGATAATTAAAACAAATAATTCGTAGCTATTCTAATATGCAGCTAGGTATGCAATTTTTTTTTTTTTTTAATGCAAGCAACAATCAATAATGCAATGCAAAAAAAAATGTAATTAAAAATAACTGTTCTTTTCCAGATTACTTAGTTTTTATTCATTTTAAAGCAATGATCTGAAAAAGAAACAGAATACAGCAGAAAAACCAAAAACGTAAAAAGTACAGCAAAAGAAAAACGAACTTACTCGGAAGCCTACGCTTTTCTGTAAAACTGACTTCAAACGCCCACGGGAGTCTGCACAGGCTGAAACGCACCTCTGCGTTTCGGATTGGACTTCCAGACGCCGCTCTGCGTCTGCTGCGTTTTCGCAAACTCGAAACCCTAGTTCGTTAGGAATGACGAATTTCATGATTTCTGGAACCTGCAAAATAAAATAGAAAACAGGAATAGATTAATAAAGCAAGTATTAAAAACATGAAACCCTAGGGGGTCCCACCGTGATCGCCATTTGTAGATTAAAAATACAACGCCAAACAGAAATAAAACCACAATAATGGAATACAAGAAAGTTGCACAAAACAAACAATTTTTATTAATCAGTGGAGTTTAAAAACTCCTTTTGAGTACAACAGGGCCTGTAACCCTTTTTGTGATACAAAAATTACAATTTGTGCTAGGGTTCTCCGAAACCCTAGCTGGCATAAAGTGGTGGCATTTTCGAAGACGTATCCTTAATCCCAACAGAGTGAGTGGGTTTCGTTGTATCCTTTGGCTCGGACCACTCCAGCTTAAACAGCTATTATCAACACACCGGATCTGCCATTAAAATCCTGCACACATTAACACTATCAAGGAGTTAGAAATTAATAAGAGGGCTCCACTGTGTGAGCCCTCAGAAACAATTTAAAACCCTAGAAAAATAGAATGCAGGAGTTCAACAACAGATTAATAAAAGAAAAGAAGTTACTTGCTTTAAACCGATTTATACCTGTTCTTTGTTAACGCGGCTAGACCAGGCGGCACCTGGAAGTAATGTGGCTGTCAAATCGGCTGTAGAAGGCGCCCTGGTGCACTCATTGAACGCCCGCGTGCTTACGGATCAAGGTTTCAGACGTCGGTCTGAGTCTGTGGCTGCGGGTAAACGCCCGTGGGCACTTGCGACAAGAATGGGGAATTCTGCAGAGTGCTGCAGAAGAGATGGCGGCGAAGTTGGCGACGGATGCGGCGATGGATGCGGCGAAAAGGGGCGGGAGATAGATGAAATAGAAGAGATAGGTCCAAAAGATAGCAAAGATAGAAAAGATAGCCAAGATAGAAGTAGGGTTTGAGCCATCAAGGTGGCTCTATTTATAATCTACTCTTAGGGCACACTTTAGGGTTTTAACGACACTTTGAACGTGTGGCTAAGATTAAAGTGGATCCAAGGGTAGAGAATAAATCTAGGTTGTGAAACGGATTAAGAAGGATGGACGGATGAGATTAAATGAAAGATGGACGGCTTAGATTAAATCACTTAAACTATATTTATATATATATATATTAAAATATATTAAAATATTAAAATATATATATAAATATTAATTTAAATAAATTTGGGGATGAAAAATGGCGGGAAAGGTGAAATTGGGCCAAATAATGGCGGGAAAGTGTGGATTTGGGCCAAATAATGGCGGGAAAGATGGATGATTGACATGTGGCTGACAGGAAGGTATAGATGACTTGCAAGTGGCTGGATTTTGGTGTCTACACTATCCATTTCAGATATTGAGTTGATTTTTTAGATTTGAGATTGAGTTTGAGCTGAGTTGATTTGAGTTGAGTTTTGAGATTGGGAGTTGAGTATAGAACATATTGAGTCTCTAAAAATTCTCTTTATGCTTCTATGAGTTTGATAAATCACATTGGGTCTCTAACAATTCACCTTGTGATTTCCTACTAAGAAATTTTTTCTTGGTGAGCTTGCTGAGGTTTTGGATAGGTTCCAGTGGGGACTTGTGAGCAATTTTTGGATAGGTTTCGGTGGGGACTTGTGAGCAAGTTTTGGATAGGTTTCGGTGGGGACTTGTGAGCAGTTTTGGACAGGTTCTGGTGGGGACTGGTGAGCAGATTTGGACAAGTCCTAGCAGAGGACTTGTGAGCTGGTTTTGATAGTTCTATCAGAGAACTTGAGGACAGAGGAGCACTGGTTCTTTGAGAATAACCTGAGGACAGATTTGGCAAGTCTTTGAGAAGGCTTGTGTGCAGAGGATTGATTTGTTCAAGTGTTGGATAGATCTAACAGACAGAGGAAGAATTGTACTAGATCGATTGACTATGTTTGGTACAGGTTGCTGAGCTGTTGTGGATGTGATCATAGAAGGCAGAGGTCTCTTAGGCTAAGCATTGAGGACAGGAGGTCCTTGGTGGAAAGGATTTTCACGTGCTAGCAAGAGGTAGAGGCAGTTGATCTTCTGAGGGATCATTTCCAGAGTAGAGGGGAAGGTATCTCCTTTGAGCAAAGGCTCATAAATTTAGATTGAGGGGAAGGTATCTCCTTTGAGCAGAGGCTCATAAATTCAGATTGAGGGGAAGGTATCTCCTTTGAGCAAAGGCTCATAAATTCAGATAGAGATGAAGGTATATCCTTTGAGCAGAGGCTCATAAATTCTGATTGGGGGAAGGTATCTCTTTTGGGCCGAGGCTCATAAACATTGTAATTGAGAAGGATTCCCAAAGAACTTTGAGATAACTTTTAGAGAAAAGTTTTGTGGACGTAGCCCAACCATTCTGGGTGAACCACGTTAAAATTGGTGTCACTTTGTGGATGATATTGTGCATTGCTTTGATATTGCTTTGGGTATATTGTTTTACTATTTTGAAGTATAAAGGAAAAAGTAAAAAGAGGTCTTATACTGTTCACCCCCCCTCTCAGTATAAGCTTGTGTTCTTCATATTCCTTATGTTGGTGAGCATTACTGATTTCTTTATCAAGCATTACAATGTTGAGTTCTCTTCTTTCCTTACTACATGCATTAGGGTTTGTGTGCTAATTCAACCTTTGTTCCAAGTGGAACTCTATTTTCTCTTTGCTCTCAATAGGTGGTAGAGATTTCTTATGCATACGTTCCTTTTACAATGTATGATTTTTCCAACCTCTTCAACATATTATCTCAATATTACCTTCAACATATTCTTATTGTCTTTGTCTTCAACGTATTCTCTTACTGTCATGAGCTTGGCTTCAACATTTTCTTGCTACCTTTATATTCAATGTATTCTCTACTATCACAAGATTGGCTTCAACGTATTCATGTTGCCTTTGTAATTGCAATCCATGAGATGTATCCTCTATCTTTCCAGTGAATATGGGCAATGATGAATTCACCCAAGGTTGGCTCCAATTGTCGTAACTCCACTACACTCCAATGGTGGTCCTATGGTGCTTTATCTGATGGGTTGTTGAGGAAATAAAACCAATTTTTTATTCCATTCATAGTAACCTTAGATAGCACATATATTTATAATGAGACGCAAAAACAAATCGCATAGATTTTGAGGGGATTGGGATGGAGGGATAAGGGATGATATGGAGGGATAAGGAAGAGGATAAATAGGAGGAATAAGGAGTGAAAGGATAGGAGGAATAAGGGGAAGGAGGAGAAATAGAAGAAATATAGGGAGAGAAGAAAAAAACTTTCCGACATTCAAATATGCATTCACACCAGAGCCAACTATTTCTAAGCTACCTCGGATGTGGACGCGTTCACATTGTAACAATATTCCCCTTAAAGTTGAGAGGACTAAATAGACAGTCTCTTAGCTTTATAAATTGAGCTTTAGCCATTGATTTGGTGAAGATATCTACAACATTCTCCAAAGTGCAAAAAATTTAAGCTCAAAAATCTCTTGCTCCACCATGTCTTGGATGAAGTGGTACTTCATATCAAAATGCTTTGTTCTACTATGGTGGATTGGATTGTATGCCAATTGAATGGCACTGATGTTGTCATAGTAGATTCTAGTCAGACCACTTTTCTATTCTCCAATCTCTTCCAACATCTTTCTTAGCCACAAGGCTTGAGTACTAGCATAGGTGACTACTATATACTCAGCTTCTATAGAAGACAAAGCTACCACAATTTTCTTTTTGGAACTCCAAGTTATTAGTCCTGATCCCAGACTAAAATAGTTCCTTGAAGTTGATTTCCTGTCATCAATGTTGCTACCTTAATCACTATCACTGAAGCCTACAATCTTGATAGTGTTACATTTATGGTATTGGATTCCAAAATCCAATGTACCCTTCACATATCTAAGAATTCTCTTAGCTGCCTGCAAATGCAGCTAAGAAGGGCTAGCCATAAATCGAGAGACAAGAGAAACAGCATACTGAATATCAGGTTTGGTGTTGGTGAGAAACATCAAACTCCCAACCATGCTTCTAAAAGTGGTCACGTCAACTTTTGGTGCTCCATCATCTTTGCTTAATTGGATCCCATGTCCAACTGGAGTTGCAACTGGTTTGCAATGCTCCATAACAAACTTCTTAATCATGTCTTGGGCATACTTATGTTGATAAATGAAGATACCTGTATTTGACTGATGAACCTCTATTCCAATGAAGTAGTGCATTAAGCTGAGATCCTTCATCTCAAACTGCTTCATCATGGAGCACTTGGACTCCATATTCACTTTTTCAATACTACCCATGAATATGAGATTATCCATATACAAGCAAACTATGAGGATGTCATTACCTTGCTTTAGATAGTAAAGGGTGGGTTCATTTCTACTTTTGGTGAACCCAAAATCTTTGAAGTACCCATCAATGCATGAGTACCAAGCTTGTGGTGCATGCTTGAGGCCATAGAGTGCCTTTTTTAGTCTGTAAACAAGGTGCTCTTTACCTTGCTCTTGAAATCCTTGAGGTTGCTCAACATACACTTCCTATATCAAGTACCCATTGAGAAAGGCACTCTTCACATCCATGTGTTGAATTTTCCAACCTTTGTGAGCAGCTAAAGCAAGAACTGATCTGATTGTCTCCTTTCTAGCTACAGGAGCAAATGTCTCCTCATAATCAATACCATACTTCTATGTAAATCCTTTTCCAACCAATCTTGCTTTGTGCCTTTCAATACTTCCATCAACATTGAACTTGGTCTTGAAGACCCATTTGCATCCAAAACATTTCTTGCCTTTAGGAAGCTTTACCAGCTCCTAAGTTTCGTTGTTTTTTATAGAGGTTATCTCCTCTTTCATGGCATCTTGCCAAATTTTTTGAGTACATGCCTTTTCATAACTAGAAGGTTGAATTTGTGCACTAGTTAACAAGGCATAGTTAACTATATCTCCCCGAGGTTCTTGGGAGTCATCATCACCATACAAATGCATATTTTCAAGTCTTTGCAAGACTAAACTCATTTCACTAGCTTGACTTCTAGTATATCTTCTTTGAAATTTTTTATCCAACATATAATAATATGGATGATGTTGGAGTGTTCTCTTACCTCTGGATGGAGAATCAATATCCATCGGTGAAGAACTGATTGACCTTTGTGGAGAAGGACTTGGTGAAGAATTTGATGAAATTGAGGATGAATGTCTGCTTGGGCTTGTGGGAGGAGACTTATTTCCTTTCTACGGTGATTTTGCTTGCACCTATTTAGAAACTGCATCATTGGATTCATCATTACTGAATATTTGGGGCTTACCCCATTCTCCCCCTTCATCAAAAATCACATCCCTAGAAACCACAATATTTTGAGTCCTAGGATTGTAGTGTTTGTAAGCTTTTGTGGTCTCACAGTACCCTAAAAAAATGCATGCTTGACTCTTAGGATCGAGCTTCTTCCTCTGCTCATTAGGAATGTGAGAGTAAGCCAATGAACCAAACACTCTGAAATGCTTGATATTTGATTTCTTACCATACCATGCTTGGTAAGGATTTTTCCCTTTCAAAATTGAAGTAGAGCTCCTATTCAAAACATACACACTGGTCTTGGCTGCATCTACCTAGTACATATTGCTCAAATGCTTTGTCTGAAGTATAGATCTTGCTATTTCTATAATGGTGTGGTTCTTTCTCTCAACCACACCATTTTGTTGTGGAGTGTAGGCAGTAGTGAACTACCTCTTTATTCCATGTTCTTTACAAAAAAATCAAAAATTCATTAGAGGAGTATTCTCCTCCTTTATCTGATCTAAGACACTTAACAAAATATCCACTCTCATTTTCAAATATTTTTTTAAAATCAACAAAGCAATATAATGCCTCATCCTTATGCTTCAAAAAATATATCCAACAGATTATTGACAAATCATCAATGAAAAGAAGAAAGTAAGAGTTCTTACCAATGCTCTTGGTCTGCATTGGACCACAGATGTCCGAATGCACTAGCTAGAGTGGATAACTGGACCACCATGCTTGCCCTTTAGGAAATTTGGACCTAGCGTGCTTTCCCAAGGCACAACCTTCATAGACTTCCTTATTGTCCTAAACTTTAGGAAGTCCGGTCACCATTGCTTGAGAGGTTAACATCTTCAAACTAGTTGAATTCATATGACCGTATCTCAAGTGCCACAACACACTTGGATTTGAAATAGCAACATTTGCTAATTGATATTCCCTTGGATGACCAAAATTTAGAGGGAATATTCTATTCTTTGTCATTGGCACTTGTGTAATGATTTACTATTATTTTTTATCAAAAATGGTGCATTTACCCTCATCAAAAAGCAATTTGTAGTTCTTTTCTAACATTTGACCAACACTTAAAATATTGTGTTGGATATGGGGTGTGTAATAGATATCACTTACTTGCCTAACACCTTCTTTATTTGGAACCGCCATGGCTCCAATGCCTTCAACCTCCAATGACTTGTTGTCTCCTAACTTGATGCTGGATTTGTAGGAAGAATCCATGGTAGCAAAGAGTTCTTATTTGCCAATCATATAATTTGAACATCCAGTGTCCAAAATACATGTATCATTCATGTTTTGATCTGACTGACCATATGAGAGAAAGAGATTTGTGTTTCCTTCCTATTCTCCAAAATTGCCATACTGATTGCTCTGGTTGCTGCTACTCCCTTGTGAAGGCTTTGACCAACAATCACGAGCATAATGGCTAGGTTTGCCACAATTATAGAAAACTTTCTTCGACTTGTCACTTCCTTTTCCTCGACCTAGATGCTTTCCTCTATTTTGTTCTCCACCCCTATTCTAACCTCCACCTCTGTTTGAAGATCCTCATTTTCTTGGGGTTCCACCTCGTGGATTATTCTTGCCTCTTCCTCTATGCTGACCTCTGCCATGACCTCTACCTCTTCCTTCTTGTGAAGCGAATGCTTTATCATCTCCTCCATGGCTGGTGGAAGGAGAGTCCTAAAATATTTCTTCATGTGAAAGAAGAGAACCAATTAGTGCTTCAAAAGAAAGAGTGGTCAAATCTTTTGACTCTTCAATAATGATTGCTACATGATTCCATTTTGGAAGAAGTGTTCACAACACTTTATTCACCATAACCTCAGGCTTAATATCTTCACCTAGAGTGACCATTTTATCTACTATAGCTTTAACCCGCACGTAGTAGTCTCCTACTTTCTCATTTTCCTGCATTCGGAGATTTTCAAAATCTCTCTTCAGTGTTTGAAGTCTAACCTATTTTATTTGATCACTACCTTGAAATATTTCCTTCAAAGCACCCCAATCATCTTGTGCAGTTACATAGGATGCTACCTAGGGAAGATACCCTTGTCTAGGGATGCTTGTATATGGTATAGGGCAAAGAAATTATTTTTTTGGGCTTCCTTTTTAGCTTTTTTATCTGCAACACTCAAAGCTACGCATTTGGTAGTTGTGGTTTGTGCATATCCTTCTATTATAATATCCTATAAACCTTTTCTAATCAACATTGTTTTCATGTTTATTGACCAGTATTCATAATCACTACCATTGAATTCTAGAATTGGGAGACTTGTGTTTGAAGCCATTTATACTGCTTGAAATTAAACTTTGATTTGACTAAAAAATAGGAAATATAAAGCAAATTAATTACACGTTCAAATAAAATCTAGCATTTTTAATTCTCTCAATAATTTCTTGCTCCTCTTGTTGTGGATTGCCCAGTATTGGATGCCCAAAATTATCGGCAATGGAATCCTCGTCGTCGTTAATGATGATGATTTTAAGGGCTGGTTCTGGCTCTGGCTCTAGCTTTGGCTCTGGATCCACTGGCTCTGGTTCTGGATTAGGAGAGTGTGGTGTATAGCTCTCACTTGATTCTATTTTAGGCATTGTAGGTGTATAACTATCACTTGATTGTCCTTCAGGTGCTTCTTCAACCGTCTCTGACTCTTCTATTCTTTGCCCAAAGATATTGTCCTCTGATTCAGCCTCGTATCTAGAATCGGGCTTCCTTTGGTGGGCTATGACTGTGTTTTGTAATTGGGTGAAAACTGTATGCAAACCGTATCTTCAAACTTTTTCATCAAACCATTCGGTGTTCTCTCTTTGTAAAAGAGAACAAAGAGCATGATAGCATCCGGTTGATCTGATCATCTACTCATCAATGCAAAAAACAACTTCATTAGAGCCACTAAGATTAAAATTTTCACCCTTTTATAGCCGCTGAGGCTATTACAAAACAAATATTTAGCCTTGAACGGGGTTCCAAGGGGCAGCGGCGCTCCGGAAGGCTTCTCGGCACTTTTATGCTCCCTTTTTTACAAAGATTGCTCTTTTAAAATTTTCATAAAAAACAAGCTTTCAAGCCCTTGGGTGATTTACAATTTGCCTCTAGGGCAATAGAGGTTCACAATAAACTTAATAAAGTAGTTAAATATTTTGAATTTAATAAAAATTAATATGCTTTATAATTATAAAAAAAAAATTTTTTTTTAAAATAATTTATAAAGCATTTTTAACATTTATTAAATTAATATTTAAAACTTTAACTAAGTTTAATTAAAAACTTTAAATAAAATTTAAAAAAAAATTGAACCTCTTTCCTGTGGATCGAACCCGCAACCTCTTGAAACGGCCTGAACACTTCTTGCCACCACGCCCTACGGCACCTTTGAAGAGAAGAAGGCACCTCGTACCTTTTATCCCCTTATCATCTGGTGACAAAGAATAAAAAAAATATTTGGTCCGACAGGTTTCGAAGTCATATTCCTACTCTATTGACACATGTACATAGGGACAACTATGCACATTTACATTGCCAAAATATCATTGGATATTTGTGCATTTATTACATTGCATAAAGTAAATACTTTCATCCTAATCTACGATATTTTTTCCTAATCTATAGATGTACCCATGTTGGTACATTAGCATGTACCAAAAAATGTAATATATTCCAACAAGATCATGGATTTTTGATCAATCAAGTGCCTCTAAGGTTTTTTGCAAGGCTAGATCCTTTTAATATGTGATCTTGAGAGCACTTCCTACTCTAACCAACTTCAATGTAAAAATGAAAAGAGATAATAGAAAATAAAGATAGTGGAAAGGAAAAGAGATCTTAAGCTATCCTATTCTAATAAGGGATAGTGTACCAATATCATATTAAGGTCCTTCTACATAACAACAAGATGCACGTACACGTGAGTGTAATGTGTCAACAGCTAGAAGTGAACACTTCCTCCTCTAAGCATAGTTATAAATAGAATATATATAAATAAAATGAGACAAAAATCAATTAGTCATGGCCTCCAGTATATACACATAAACACACATACATAAAGGAAATGAAAAAAAAAAACCAAATAGTTGTAGCCTTTAGTATATATATATTAGTATGAAAGATTACAAGATTATACTAAAAGTGGGGGCTTGAATGTTACCTACAAGACCACTTAGGGTTTAGGTATTGATACATAGAATAAAATAAAATAAAACTTATACAACACATCAATCCTTTATAATGCTAAAATAACTACTACTTTTTTCAATGATTTTACTTCTCTTGGTAAGAGATTTTGATAACCTCTAATCTCCCCTTAGCATATTTTGGAGCTTTGGCCAACGACATAGTTTATTGAAACTTTTATGGGTTAGCACCACTCTTCTAATTGGAATTTATTTGACCCTCCATTGATCTATTATTTTCTTTGCTCTTTCCTCATCCCTCCTTCAAATTTGTCTATGGCAGAACTTGTAAGTATGGTAGAAATCACTACAAATGCCAATCCATATTTATGTAGTTATCAACTAAGGTTTGCATATACTTATCACCTTTAACAAAATGTAATTCATGTCATATCTATGTTATCATTTACAAGTTTTATTTGAGAATAAGCCTTTCATACATTGACTTTATTGAATGGTTATTCATGATGCTTTCATAGAACATAATGATTATAAATAAATTTGTGACTATATATTTAAGGACCATGAAAATATCATATCTATGCATCAATCACAAACTCATGAATTCGAGATGCTATAATATCTCATAATAGCATTTTTTATGATCAAATTTAAAAATAAAGGAAAAAAAAGTTTATATACTTGTACAATTTCTCTTGTTTATCCAAAGAACGTATATTAATATATCAAAATATGTTTAAATATCATATGTCTTGATTATCCAAAGAACATATATTAATATCAAAATATGTTTATATATATCATATGTCATATATATTAAGCCAAAAAAAACAATTTTCTTCCATATGCAAAAGCATATGGTATATTTAGGAAGCTACAGGATAAATCTAAATATTATAATCGCTATTAGTCGCACCATTCTCCAATTAGATACTACCACTTTCCAAATCTTGCATAAATTAAATGCTATAAATAATAGTATTTTTTTTCTAGTATTATATAATGAACAAAATGAACTTACATTAGACATGTGGTGAGTACAATAAAAAGTATAATGTATTATTCTTAGGCTTGTTGGCAACAAGGATTTAGAAATTTCACAAGAATTAATAGTCATAGAAATATTTTCAACTTTACCTTCCTTGTATTTGGGGTACTTTGTTTTCATATTTATTAAATTCATGAAGCATTTGGGAGTGGCTACAAAAAATTATTTCTAAAAATAGGTGAATGTTTATATCATAAACAATTAGGGTCACCCAATCTTGGAGGGATGATTTCAGTTACTTACATTCTATCTTTTGGATATGGTGTAAAGGAATGAAATTTAATATTCATAATCTTGTTTATAACTATTGGTATTTTGTATAAGTAGAGAAAACAAATGAATTATAAATAATGATAGTTTATATTTTATAAAAACAAGATACATGTTTTTTCATGACCACCTTAAATTAGTCAAATAAAGAAATTTATAAATTCCCTTTCTTAAATAGGTAAAAGACATATTGAAGTGAGATGAGACCTACTTTATAAATCATTTAGATATTTGTTAATATTTTAGTAATTTATAACTCAATAAAAGTGAAAAAAACATAGTATCTTCTATGTTTCCACCTTAAGGTAAAAAAACTAAATGAAAATAACTTAAATTGTTGCGTGTAATTCAAAATTTGGTATCTTAATGCACAAATAAACCTTTTATAGAATATAATAATAAAATAATATAAGTCTAAATTTAGAGAATCTGAGGATGCATTAGCTCGATTTTTAGAATAGATTAAATAATATACAAATACAAATTTACATTATTGGAAAGTAGAGTACAGGTCTAAAATCCCATTTTAAATATGTATTTAAAAATACAAATAAAAATAAATTAATTGAAAACTATATAATGGAAGATAAAAAAATGTAAAATTTAGATGTAATAGTTTTTTTTGAATTTATATGGTGAAATCGGTAGCTGCCGTAAATTCGGGCAGGTTGTTCGGATTTTATGGCTGCCACAGTATTTTGGGTTGTTTACCCCAGAAACCACCACACAAATATTCGTGCAGTCCGTCCTTATAATCATCATGCCACAATCATTTTAAACCTTTTACGCTGTTTAAAGCACCAAGAAAGGAACAAGCGTTCAGTTTGGCGAGGCTTGAGATTTGAACCTTGGACCCGCCTCCCTTACAGGGTTTGGTTAAACCAATTGTTCTAGACCTTGGACCTTTAGATGCTATAGTTTTAAGTTTAGTTTTTTATGTAAATTGTTATGAAATTTAAAAGCCTAGCCTTAAGCATATTTTAGAAAGAAATAAAGTGCATATGCAATTTGCATTTGAATAAAATGAATTTGTATTTTTGTAAAACATCCACACATTTTAAAAATATGTCTAGGTTTTATAATGCATTACAAAATGTATATAAAAGGTATAAATATTTTATAATTGGAAATCCAAACTAAAATCTATGTATTTTGTGCAAAATGTGTACACATTTAGAAATCAAGATATCTTTAAGTATCTTGTCTAAGTTTTGGTCCTTCATTTTTTGTATTTAACCATGAATGCAACTTCCTATCTAACTTGTCATAATATATACATCTTGTAATTAATTATGAAGCCTATTTGATTTGTAATTTAACTATTTTTATCATTGCTTTCATCCACTTTTAGGTCAACATATAACGATCTTCCTTTTAAGATCATTTATGTGACTTTTTGTTAGGATTCTAACCTAAAATTATTATGTAAATGTCTAGTAATGTGCATAGGCACCTTGGGTGCCTAGACATATGGGCCATATGATGTAACTATTACTAATTGTAAGAAGAGTTAATAAAGATGTAATTGTTTCTTTATTAGGAGTTACTAGCTCGAGTCCCCACTTGCATGTGAATCTGACCCTTCAGCATTCGGGTTAGGGTTGATAGGAGTATTTATAAAGGCAAGGGTAGAGATGGAATATATCGAGCCATTTTTCTAAATTGTAATGAATCTCTAATTCTAAGGAGGTTGCCCCCGCAAAGAGGCCTATGATCTTGGTTTCACAATTTTATTTTTTTGAGTAATAAAAGTTGTTACGTTCTCATTTTGTATTGTAATATTGTTATGCAATTTATATTTTAGCTCATTATTCCAATATATAAGTGAATGTTCCTCACAAGAGGTATCAAATAATTTTGTAGGATCATGTTCTACTACAATCACAATAGTTATTTTCTTGTCTTCCAATTCTTGTTAGGTATAGTTTTCCTTTCTTCTTCTCTTTCTGCTTAAATACCCTGCAAGAAAATAACACATTTTTTTTGGGTTCTGAGTGAATAGGTTAGAAACCTAATGTTGAGGGTTTTAAAAATATAATGAAGGAACTATCATTTTTGGCTAAGCTAGATTACCCATAAAGTGCCCAATGAAGTGAAGGGTGATCAGACTCTAATACCCATGCCTTAGAAAGCACCTGTATATGGTAGCGAGATCCCACATACCCTTGGGTATATAAGGAGACTCCCCTAATATTAAGATAAACCTTTAGCCCTAGGTAGATATCAATCATTTGAGTTTTATGATGCACTAGTAAGAAGCATATTGGGAAGTGACTCTTGTATTACACTAAAAAATGGATAGTATGGCTATGGGTATAGTGGAACCTTCTTTAGTTATAGCTCTAAGATATAAGGTTGGCCACTAATCATGACCAAGAGAGTATATTAGATATCCCATGAAACCAAACACACCCTAGCTTAGAATATCCCTATCAATTTGTTTTTTTCATCTCCCAACCCTGTCTCAACTAAACTCATAAGTGAGCGTGCCAAGGAGATAGTTCCCACCACAAATTGATAGTACAATAACTTGTTTAGAATTTTGATAGTGTAGTCTCAACAATTGGTAATATTAGGGTATAATAATAACCAATGGTAGTTTTTAGAATAGGTAATTGTTAGGTATAATAACAGACAATAATAGTTGTCAAAACAAGTAGTTGTCAAGTGGTATTCTATTAGTGCAAAAACACCCTATGTGACCATTAGAACATTGAAAGTGTAGAAAACATCTTATCTAGTTATTAAAACACTTAGTTGATAATACTTGATCAAAAAAAGAGTTTGGGGTGCCAAAAAATATCATTTTATGGTATAACCCATTGTGATTGTATTTTTGAGCTAGTTGTTTTGGTATATATCACCCATAAGATTTTTTAGAAATCAAAATTTTTCATTTTAGGATATAGTCCATTTTGGTTGTCTTTTTGAGTTGATCATTCTAGTATATATCACCTATAGGTATTTATAGACCTGTAGAACACCTTTAAAAATGATGAAAGCTACCAAAGGAGCCCATATTGAGGAGTTAAGTACAAAAGTGAGTCAAATTAGTAACACGTTGAATCAAGTAATTACACAAATAAATACATTAAATGATAATGTAAATTATTCATTAAAATAATAGCAAATGATGGATCAATCAATCAAAAGTAGATTTGATGATATTAAGGGTTGCTTAGAAGGTGTAGTAGACACAAAATTTTGACCCACTTGGGTGAGTAATTTTCCCTAGTCCTTTAGAGAGACCCTCTAACTTACCCAAATCAAGATTGGGCCTCTCTCCCCCCTATTTTCTCCTTTTTTCCTTGCTTTGATAAAATCACGGTCGACCCTTATAGAGTGCAATTTTGCCTAGTTAGGGTATTCTCTTATAAAATCCTAACGCTCTACTTAACCTCCTTTGGAATCAACTTTTTCTTAGTTTTCTTGACCATTCTTGTTTCAAATATTTTATAAATAGAAGGTTTAGAACTTTCTTTTCACCGAACTCTTTGAACAACAAGCTCAACTAACTCTTAGATTTCTAATCACAAATTCTAAGGAAAGCTATCTAACAAGCTACCTACAAGTTTTGATGCAATTGCTAACAAGGTTATATTGAAGCTTTTTGGATTTTGTGGAGATCTCTTCTACTGCATCTGATTGTGTGTTGTTGCTCTTGGTGGATTAGTGTTGGAGCCCTAAGGAAGAGTCTAATATCTTTGAGGTCTTAATATTTTTGTCTGCTTTTTCACTACCACTAGGTTGTTTTTGCTATTTGTATTTACATATTGTTAAATGTGTATTTACTAGTAGTTTATTTGCATTATTCTACTACATTTTTTCTTCTATTATGAAATAGCACCCTATAATTATAGGGCACAATTTTATCAGAAGAAAAATTGTGATGACCCTGTACAGGGTGCGCTTTTTTCGAAACTAAGCTTGAGACCATAAGTTCACCACAAAACCCTAGATTTAAATTTTATGATATATTTAGGGCATAATTATGCAAAGTACATTCTATTTATCATTCTGTTATGTTGCATTGTATTCTCTTGTTCATCTTCCAAAAATGTCAACTTTTACTTTGTATTCTAAAGGTTAGCTAAAGGGACCTAGGGGGCTTGACTATTGTACCTCCAAGTATAGTCATACAACAACCTAAGCAATCCCCCTAATGATGATCATATTTTTCAAGGGTTTTGTGAAGTTATTTTGTAGGATAGAAGTTGTGGGATATTTTCGGATGCAAGATAAAGCTTGGAACAACCACTGAATTAGATAAGTGCCCTACTAGATCTTTAGGTTGTTTTTTGGTTGCTTTTGTTTATTTCTATTCAAAATAAAAGATCGTAATTGAGGAAAAATATTTGATTAAATTCCTAGTCATTTTAAATAATTTAAGCATATAGTGTGCATCTAGGGTTTTAACCTTATTTGTGCATTTCTCTTGAAACCTTACTTAAAGACTTTGTTTTGCAATCCTAAGGTTAGTTATCATTCAATAAAAGAATCATTCTAGGGTTAGCTCTTGTCTTCTTGCATCTTGTATCTTGCATTATTATTTTCCTTTTTATAGCATAGTTCTAGAAAGGCCAAACATAGGTGCATGCTTAATTGACACATTCAAACATATTCCACCCCAAACTTGGAGCGAGTCCTAAAATAATTCCTGGTGAACCCTTTTCCCGATTTCCCATCGAGTATAGAGTTATAACATACCCTTGTGGTTCATCTCATCTCCCAGTAGATCCAACCAAGAATCGTACGTGGTAGGGCAATTTTCCCCCTCTACATATTTGGTGAACCCGACGTGAATGTGCATCTTAGTGTCCAAATTAGGAAGCCTCTTCCTTGTGTGCTTTTCTTTTGAAAACCTTTTAACAAGACCATTAGTTTATTTGCTTAGAATTAGAAGAACATTAATAAATATCTTTAAAAACTTCTTGTGTATCTTTCATTAGTCTTCTCTTCTATCCTTTTGCTTCTTCTAATGGCTCCATTCCTTAGAAGTCAATGAGGGCAGCTAGAGTCTAATCATGTTCCCTAAGAAGATGATCAAATTGATAGAGAGAACCCTAACCTTGATGTAGAAGAGCAATAAAATGAGGAAACTAAAACAAACTATGATCCCCTTGAAGATCCCGATGGGTGCTACATATTTAAATCATTTGATCATATGCAAGGTTTTATGAAATGCTATAAGGAATACTTTCTTATAGCTATGAGGCAGGAAGCTCGACTCAAAAGAGGTGAGACTCCTCCTCCAATAGTCTCTCCTAGATGCATTTCATACTAACCCTTTGCTTAAATATTTGAATCATGGTAATCTTGTCCATCAACCAACTTATGCCACTACTATAACCACCAATGTTGGAAGGAGTTCACAAGTCCCTCCAACTAGTAGTGTCACTCAAGATTATTTTCAATTTCCTCCTCAATCTACTAATCTCAACATTTTTGCTTTTGTTCCACCAAATGTTAGTTATCCTCTCCAGAAAGATACCACATATCATAATAGTATCAATACCTTCAACATGGGCCAAGTACCCATTCAACAACCTACCTATCCCTTAGGGAATCTAGGGGTATTGCACAACAACAATTCTGAGGTGCAAAGTTTAACTAATATGGTGAAACAACTGGTTTCAAGAGTGGATATGATTCAACCCCCTGGTTTCACCTATAGCTATAGAGAAATGTGCAATCAGACCTTAGACCCTATAGTTGCTACTAAGCCTTATCCTAAGCATTTTTCCATACCGGTTTTACCTATATATAAGGGAATGAAAGATCCAATTAAGCATTTGAGAATGTTTAGAAAAACTTGCCATGATATTATATATGATGACATGTTGTTGCTAAAGAAATTTCCTAAGAGCCTTGGTGGCATGGCATTATAGTGGTATTATCGGTTGCCCAACCATTCTTTGAGGAATTTTGAAGAAACATATGAATTATTTGTGTAATAATTTGGTGCTTACATTGAGAAGAATATAACCATGAAATATGTTTATAGTTTGAAGCAAGGTAAAGAAGAAAGTTTTTCAAAATTCTTGTCTCATTGGAGGAGTCTAGTTGGATGCTTGAGATATACCTTACCTCCTCGAGACATGCTTGAGATATTTATTGGAAACTTGCAAGAGCAATTATCGTATGCATTGGAAACTACAACTATCACATATTTTGATCAAGTAATTGACCTAGCAAGAAAGGTAGAGAAAGATCTTATCAAAAGAGGATAGCTTAAAGTGAAAGAGGATAGGACCACTAAGAATTAGTATAAGAATAAGCATGTGGTTGGTTATGGGGTAATGGATAATAGGCCTATTAATAGTATTATTAACAACCTACAAAATATGGTGCTTAGCCAACCCCAAAACCCCCATGAAGGAATTTCACAAGGCTCAACACACCTATGAATGTGGTCCTACAATAGCTTTTGGAAGCTAATATGATTGAGTTACCTCCTATAAGGCAACCAGATACCACAACTTATTGGTATAAATCTAGATAACACTGTGAATATCATAGAGTGGAGGGGCACTGGACAAATTCTTGTAAGAGGTTGAAACATGTGGTTCAAGACCTGATTGATGAGGGTCGCCTTGTCATAGAAGGTCCTCATCCACCCAAAAACCAACCTCCTACTCAACAAGCACCCACAACTAATCAAGATATGGAAATCTTCCAAGATCCCCTACCTAAGCATGGGTAGCAGAAAACTAATCAAGTGTCATATCAAAATGTGCCACCTCCCTATAATAATATGGTTGGTATGATAGTAATGACTACAAGGCAATAGGCTCAAGCTCAACCAACTCAACATTCTCAGTAAGAGACAAGCTCTCCATTCAACCCACCCTCAAAGCCCATCCTAGTTCTAAAGAATGCTCAAAGAAAAAGTGCGTGAGTAAAAATCCCACCTTTAGTGTTGAAATCTCAACCTAAAATATCCTTTGATATTCAAAAATAGTTAGCTAGTACCCCAGCCAATATCTCTATCTTATAACTCTTACAAACTTCTCCTATTCATAGGGAAGATTTGTTGGAACTTCTAAGATAACAATATGTCCCTATCAACATTTCCCCTAGTGTTGTAGCCAATATCGTAGGTTCTCTTGGGATACATCACATCATATTTTTGGATGATGATATGCCTTCCTTAGACTTATGAGGGGATTTTTCTCTTTACATCATAGCATTTATTGGGATAATCTTTGTCAAAAAAATCTTGATTGACAATGGTTCTTCCCTTAATTTATGCACTTATCAATTTTTCCAAAATTTTGGATTAAAAGAGGAAGACTCAACTAAATCTAATATATCATCAAAGCTTTAAAAAACGAGTCCCAAGAAGCTTGTGGTGTTTTTTCCCTCCCTCTTATGGTTAGACCTTATATCTTAGATACTTTTTTCTATGTGGTGTCTTGCCTAGCATCTTTCAATCTTCTTCTTGAATGTCCTTGGATCCATGCAATGAGGTTCATCCCTTCTACTTTTCTCTAATGTTTGAAGTTCAAATTTAAGGATCAAGTTGTCACCATTTTGGGTGACCCTCATCCATTCAAATATTATTTGATGGTTGAGCAAGCTCAATATGATCTCAACATCTATCCTTCTATCTCATCATTTGTTTCTCCAAGTTCCTCATCTCAAATATCTGAGCAACTTGAAATTCTAAAAGTGAGTGAGGAACCTCGAATCAAAGTCTCA
The DNA here is from genome assembly GCA_028583015.1 of Wollemia nobilis. Lineage (NCBI taxonomy): Eukaryota > Viridiplantae > Streptophyta > Pinopsida > Araucariales > Araucariaceae > Wollemia > Wollemia nobilis. The sequence continues at coordinate 2,652,226 of JAQPPZ010002024.1, forward strand.
TCATAGGATCAAGTTAATAATTTTCTTCAGGAGCCTCTTTTGATTTTTTCCAAGCTACCACCTTCACCAAGTACTACGGGTTTACCTCGTAAAAAGGGTGAAGTTGTACACATTGGCATGTGTACCTTTGTCTTCGTAGGAATAACCTTTGAAGAGAATATTTATGGTAGCAACCCCTCTCTTATCGAGTATTCTTTTACCCATTTTTACTTATCCAATGATTACCCACTCCCTAAACAGATCCTATCTAGCATGGGATATATAGGTAAAGGTTTGGGTCCATGATAGAAAGGCATTCAAGAGCCTTTGGATGTTGATATTTGGCCTGGGAGGTGTGGCATAGGCTACATACCCAACAAAAACCAACCTTTACCATTTGATAATGATGATCATCTTAAAACTTATGATGAATATATAGATCATCAAAAATTGGGTCAAGGTGATGAGGATGAAGGCTCCCCTTATCCCTCTAATGTTTTATTTTGTAATATGATAAATTTTATGCATTTTGATGGTAAATTTATTGCTTCTCGAAAAAAACCTACTTCACTATCTTATAGAGATCTTGAAAAATTAGGGATTGTCCCTCCTTTTGTTAAGAAATATGGTTCAGTTAGGGTTTGTGAATATTTTCATGCAAAGGCTATCAAATAAAAAGCTACGAAGGAGATTCCTTGTGATTTTGATCATTAGGATGATCCCTATTCTAGATTTTTCTTTGATGGATCAATCCCTTGTACACCTGTTCTTTTTGTTAATATAGGAGGCACAATCAGAGCTATGTTCTGAATACCGTTCTACTAAATAAATAATAATAAATAAATAAAATAATATTAATAATAATAAATAAAATAATAAATCATCAATTAGGAATTTTTAATTTACCTCATTTGTTTACCTATTCATATTGCATATTTGCCTATCATATTTTGCATGATTTGCTTGATATTTCATTGCATTTGCATCTCTAATTATCATAATTGCATTGTTGCTTGCTCATGACTGCTTGATCATATAGTTTTTGGGGACCTTCATGACAATGGCACATGATGACACCTAGTTAGGTCATAGCTCACATGCATTGCACTCTCACTAGGAATTTTATGCCTAGCAAAGTCCCCAACCTAGGGTTGTTGCTTCTTCCTTCTTCCTCTTGTTTGTTGTCTCCTTTCTCTTTTTATCTTTGCTTTTGTGTTCCTTGACCTTGAAATTTTTATTGATGACCATCAATTTTCCTTCAGGTCAAGGAACACAACTCTTCCTTGCTTTTTTTATTTTTTTATTTTTTCTTTCTTCCTCTCTTTTCTTCTAGCACATGCACACACTCACATCCTATCTTGCTTAGTTTACTCATATTTTGCACACATCACACCCCTATCGGGTAGTACTTGCTAATACATCTTGCACACACAACACACCCCATAGTGGATAGCTTCATGGTCACGAGTGAGGAGCAGCCTCCATTCAACCATTTGCGAGCATACATCCCAATGGGTATATCTCTTGATCATTTGTCCATCTTAGTGAGCACAACACCCATAGTGGGTTTCACTCCATATTTTGACCATCTTAGCGAGTACTACACCCATAGTGGGTATCACTCCACTTATCCATTTTCTTTTGCTTGATGTATGTATGGTTGGTCACACTGATCTGGTACGATCTATGCTGACCCAAGCATCATGCCTTGATCCCTTATTTTCTTCTTTGTTGACCATTTTCTTCTTCTTCTTCTTCTTCTTCTTCTTCCTCTTGTTCATTTTCCTCTTATGTTGTTTTTTTCCTTTCTTTTTGAAATCATACCCCATATTTATAGGTCACAATTTTGCTCTAGCGTTATCACATTCTATTTTTATGGGGTGATATTTCACCTAGAGTAATGTTTTATCCCTTCCTCCTTTCCCCTCTTGCTTCTCTTCTTTTATTCCCTTTCTTTCATCTATGCATTTTCATGCCATGCATTCACTCCATTGCATCATACATAAAGAAAATTAAAAATTTAAATAACAAATTAAAAACACCATAAAAAGAGGCACACATAGAATAAAATATAGCATGATATTACTCAAGAAAGAGAAAGATACATAGGTCTATTTGATCGATGTACCATAGTCCAAACCCAATGCACTTGACCATCCCTAGGGATGTATGCCACACTAAAAATTAGTATGTCACCCTAATCCCCTCCCTAGCTCTGAGAGCTTATCTCCATAGCTCTTTCTATCATAGGTGGTCCTGGTGGAGGCATGTTCATAGACCATTAAAATATTCATGATCTAGACTGAGTCGAGCTTGATTTCTATAGGGATGAAGGTAGTGGAACTTGCTAAAATATTATAATTTCTTGATAGTATACCATATGTAAGAATTTCACCCTTTGCACGACTACCTACAACCTCTCTCTTACTCTCTACAACTCCATTTATAGTAGGCAGATCACATTGCCCTACTGGCTACTGCTGATCATAGCCATCCTCTTTGCCTAAGCTCATTGATGCTCCTCATCTAGCTAGCTCACCTCTCCATAGAGATGGTCAACCTCTTCTCATGTCACATCCTTCTCTACCTTCATAGTGCCTAGTACACTCCTCAACCCCTCCATACTCTTAACCCTATCCTCTTAAAGCAGGTCCATCTCCCTCTGTAAAGTCACTACATATGAATATAGTGCCTCTATCTCCCTCCTTGGGTCTCCCTAAACCATAGTATTGCTTGGATTAACTGCTGCTGATGTGGAGGCCTCTCCTACCCCTCTTCTTGGTACAAATTTAGACATCATGGGGGTACCTTTGATCACTCCCACCTCCCTAGTCCTAGGTAGAGTGATGGAAGCCACCACTAGCTCCACTTGGACCAATGTCTATATCTACATTGGGCCCTCCTAGACCTACCACTACTTCTCCATGGTACGACGAGCGGCCTCCCTTAGTGCTAGCTACATACATTAGCTCATAACTTGGTGCCTATACACTAGTACTGGTGGGGATATCCTTAGGGGCATGACACCCCTATACCATCTCCAGTAGCCAAGGGTCACCTCAACATCATCCATCCCTAGATCCATGTAGAGTAGATCATCCAGGTCCTCTACCCACCTAGCTATTTGAGGTCCCATCCAACTCCCAATGTATCTTGGTACACTCATTTGTACCAGTAGTTGCCCAAGGTTAGGATTTCCTAGAAGATCCTAAATTATCATTGGAATTTGTCAAATAAAAGGAGATTCAACTCTCTCTTCTCCATAGATATCCACCTAATCCTCCTAAACCTAGCTATCTTCTCTATATCCTCAACCCAACCAGGGTTTAGACACAATGGTCATCATATGATATTCAGCCTTTATAGCTCATCTATTACCCACCTTGCTAGTGGTTGATTCTTGACATATGTCCTCTGGACCCACTCGAATGACCTAAACCATATGTATGTTGTTGGTCACTTTGGGTTGGGCAATGGCCCTAGAAGTGCATATGGTCTTCGTACTACTATATACTCCCAAATCCACACCTAGAGCAATGTCGTGTAAACTAAACCTATATATCACTTGTACGTGATATTGTACAATATCATGTACAAATAGGCTAGCACATACGGATCCCATGTGAACCTCACCCATTGGTCTTGCATTTCTACCACTACACCAACCATCACCTATGGTAGATTTCATAATATCATGTAAAAATAGGCTAGCACATACAGATCCCATGTGAACCTCACCCATTGGTCTTGCATTTCTACCACTACACCAACCATCACCTATGGTAGATTTCATCTACTAGTATGGCACATCAACAAGCCACCCACCACCCCATAGAGCATAGTCATCAAAGTATCGTCCCCATAGCACCTTGTCATCTCATCAACTAAGATCACACTCTCTTGGATTTGGTGGGCCCAGGCCCCTAATAATCTATCTAGGGTGATCTACTACCCCCATGCCCTATAAACTATGCTCCCTCTAATGGGGATATGAAAGATGCACCACACGTCCTCTAGTGTGATTACCATCTCCCTTGTGGGTAACCAGAAGGTAGACAATTCCAAGTACCATCTCTCTACTAGCATTGTTAGTAGCACTTTTTTCACCTCTACCCAGGGTATCTATACCAAGTGGTCTATCTCCACTACCTCTAGGGTGCCTCTCTTAGCCTTTGCAATGTCATCTAGCTTTACCTCTAAGAATCTCGGTCGCCACTTATGGCTTTCCAGTACATCATGTTATATCCACAAAAATAATAAAAGGTTTCATAAATTTATTATTTACATAAATAAATTATAATTAATAAAATTTAATTATATTTTTGGGTTGCTTCACCTTTTCTTGTTTCTCTTTCTTTCTTTATTTTCTTCTCTTTTCAGCACAATCATGCTCACCTAACTTTGGGCACGATTTCATTTTTCTTCCTCTTTTGTGAAATTGTGTCCCTATTCCTGAGGTACGATTTTGTGAAATTGCACCCATAATTTTGGGGCATGATTTCACTCATCACCATGAACCAAGGTAAAATCACGATCGTGCTACGAAATCATGCTTGGATCATACAAGGTGATTTTTGGAAAAAAATTCAAAAAATAAATAAATGCTTAAAGTAACAGCTAAAATCTACCCTAACCTAATTGAGAAGGAGGTTTTTAATACTTACCTATACCTTCTCCACTAATGCACCGGCCTCACCCCTCACAATGGTTGAACAATGTGTAGGAAACACAATTTTTATTTTTCTCCAAAGCTCCTTTCTTCTATTTTGCGGGTGAAAATGAATTAGTATTTTTATCTTTTACCCCATTTATACCTCTTTCTATGTTTTTTCTCTCTCATCTTTTCTTTTTATTTTCACTCTTCTTTCTTCTACATCTATCATTTTAAGTTTTATTAGGAATGTGGTATTCCTTCCAAAACTCAAGGTGGCACCCTGGCCTGAGAGATATTAATGTCCCTAATATCTCAATTTGCATTTAAAACATGGAAGAATCCATAATGACACCATTTTTGCACCACTCCTTTCTTCTAAACCAACCACTCCTTTTCTATTGATATTCCTCGTCCTTCACTCATAGGTGTCTACATCGACACATTTACTAGGCCATGAATGCATCAAAGAGGGGGCAAAATGTAGACACAAAAAATTAACCCACTTGGGTGAGTCATTTTCCCTAGTCCCTTAGAGAGACCCCACAACTTACCCAAAGCAAGTTTGGGCCTCTCTCCCACCTCTTTTCTCCTTTTTTCCTTGCTCCAGTGAAATCGCAGTTGGCCCTTATGAGGTACAATTTCACCTAGTTAGGGTTTTCTCTTAGAAAACATTAATGTTCTACTTAACCTCCTTTGGAATTGGATTTTCCTCAATTTTCCCACCCATTATTATTTCAAATATTTTATAAATAGAGGGTTTGAAGCTTTCTTTTCACAAAACTCTCTAAACAACAAGCTCTACTAACTCCTAAATTTTTAATCACAAATTCTAAGGGAAGCAATCTAACAAGATGCCTACAAGTATTGAAGCAAGTGATAAATATATGCTATTGAAGCTTTTTAGATTTTTTGGAGATCTCTTCTGCTATATTTTATTGTATGTTACTACCCTAAGGAGGAGTCTACTATCTTGGAGGTCTTCATCCTTTTGTCTGCTTTTTTGTTACCACTAGGTTGTTTTTTCTTATTTGTATTTGCATATTGTTTTTTTTTTTTGTACATGGTGGAATCAGTAGCTGTCACGAATTCGGGCAGGTTGTCCGAATTTTTATGGCCACCACAATATTCTGCATTGTTCACCCTAGAATCTACCACACAGATCTTCGTGTAGTCCACTCCTATAACCACCATGCCACGATCATTGTAAAGCTTCTATGTTGTTGAAAGCACCAAGAAGGGGACAAGCGTTCAGTCCAACGAGGCCCGATATTTGAACCTTGGACCTCCGCCCCCTTACGGGGTTTGGGGGAACCAATTGGTCTACACCTCGGACCTTTATTTTGTTTTTGATAATATTAAGATATGGGGGTTTTGACCAGGAATCTCCCAACCTGTTACAACAACTCCACCAGGGAGACACACATTCACCCCCTCACATACTCACCCATGCCACAGTTTGAATATTGGACCTCCCAAAGAAGAGCCAAAGCCTAAATTGTTGCGTTGCACCCCTAGGTGCAGTATTTGCATATTGTTAAATTCACATTTATTGGTAGTTTATTTGCATTGTTGTACTACATTTTTTCTTCGATCACGAAATCATGCCTCGTAATTTTAGGATGCAATTTCATTAGAAGCGAAATCATGGTCACACCGTATAGGGCATGATTTTTTGAAACTAAGCTTGGGGGTAGAAGTTTACCCCAAAATCTTAGATCTATATTTTATGATATATTTAGAGTATAATTACATAAACTGCATTCTGTTTTGTTGCATTGTATTCTGCTTGTTCATCTTCTAAAAAGGTCAAATTTCACTTTTGCATTCTAAAGGTTAGATAAAAGGACCTGGGGGACTTGTTTTGCCTCCAATTATAGTTATACAATGGCATAAGCAGGACTCCTAGCATTGATCATATATTTCAAGGGTTTTGTTAAGTTATTTTGCAAGATAGAAGTTGTAGGACATTACTAGATGTAAGATAAATATTGGAACAACCATCGAATCAAATAAGTGCCCTAGTAGATATTTAGGTTGTTTGCTGGTTACTTTTGTTTATTTTTGTTCAAAATAAAATATCACAAGTGAGGAAAAGCATTTGATTAAATTTCTATGCATTTGAAAGAATAAAAACATATAGTGTGCATCTAGTGTTTTAACCTTGTTTGTGCATTTCTCTTGGACCTTTGCTTAAAGACTTTGTTTTTCAATCCTAAGGTTAGTTATCATTCAAGCAAAGAATCATTCTAGGGTTAGCTTTTTTCTTCTTGCATCCTCTATCTTGCATTGTTCTTTCCCTTTTTATAGCATAGTTCTAGAAAGGTCAAACATAGGTGCATGCTTAATTGACACATTCAAACATATTCCACCCTATACTTGGATCGAGTCCTAAAACAATTTTTAGTGAACCCTTCCCTTAATTTTCCATCAAGTGTAGAGTTATAACATACCCCCATGGTTCACCTAGGCTCCCAGCTGATCCAACCGATAATCATACATGGTACGGAATTTTTCCCACTCTACAACTAGCTAGGAAACAAAGACTTAGAATGTAAAGCAAGTAGTTCAAAAGGAATATCACACAATATTTTTACCAATTTTAACACACATAAGAGGCCCAAATTAGATTTCCCAAATTTTGATGGATAGGACCCCAATGGTTGGTTATGTTAGGCAGAATAATATTTTACTTTTCATGAAGTTCCCTAAGGACTATGACTTACAATGGTATATTTCAACTTTGAATCTGATGAGCTTCAATGGTATTAATTGGAAAAGAATATGCATCCTGACTTCTATTGGGAATAATTTCAAAAACCATTTGCTCACCCAATTTAAACCAAGTGAATATAAGGATTTTAGCAGAGCTCTTACCAAATTGAAATATACAATAATGTTTTGGGATTATTAGACACAATTTGACAATTTTGAAAACCACACAAGATTTAAGTGATGATTTTTCAAGATTTGTTTCATTAGTGGGATCAAGGAAGATATTTAAGTTGAGGTATGGATGTTCAAACCAAACACCATGATACAAATAATAGGGTTGGCCAAATTAGTAGAAAATAATTTTTTTGCTCAAAGGCACACACCCAAATTTCCATAAGCTCAATCATCACCTTCAACTATGCTAGTGTTGACCCCTACCAACAAGTCACCCCCAATAAAACATTTAACCAAAGAAGAAATGGGTTCATGAAGGGCAAAATGTCTATGCTACAACTATGATGATATATACTATTTAGGTCATAAGTATCTAAAGTAAAAATTATATTTGCTCAATAGGTTGAACCCTCCACTTAGTAATATCATGACAAAAAGAAGGACAATAAGGAATAAGATCAACTTAAAGAAGTTGAATTGTTAGAGGACCAATTTCTAGAAATTTGTGTGCGTTCTTTAGCAGAAACTTTTGTACCCCAAACCATGAAAGTGGTTGAGCAGTTCAAGGGTTAATACCTCATAATCCTTATCAATTCATCTCATATGCATAATTTTATTGATCCTCAAGTGTCCAAAAGGATATATTGCTACATACATACATGCAATACTTTTCAAGTAATGATAGACAATGGAGGAGTCGTGCCTTGTAAGAGAAAATATAAAAATATACAAGTGAGGATGGGTGACTATAACCTCAAGGTGGATATATTTGTTTTTCCCTTGGTATGTTGTGATATAGTTTTGGGAACTTAGTGACTTTGTACTCTAGGTCCTATAGTCTACGATTTTTATTAACTCTAGGTGCAACTCAATCAACAAGGAAAGTAATATACCCTTTGTAGTATTACCATTCATTCTACCCATCCTATCAACTCCCATAAAATAAAAAAACTTTCAAAACAACTATCTCAAAGGGTGGGGTTACAATTGTATGCAATCCAAGATCTTATTACCATTGATACAATTCAACCAATAGAGTTATAGCTATTGAGAGAAAAAGATACCTCTACATATTCCAAATATCACACAGATAAAATAGTCATTCATAAGGATTTGAATTGTCTCTCTTAGTCTGATTACTTATTCCTTATAGATCACCCTTATAGGACTTTCATATTCACCTAAATATATCATGATTCAATTAATTTCATGCCCCGCCCCCTCATTTTAGATCGTAAACCCATCAACACCAATTATAATGGGCAATAATTATCTAAACTATGGGACACACACCTCAGTACGAGCTTTATATATCATTTCCATACATATGAGCAAGTGGAATTTGATATTAAGTACTTAGAACTAGCCTAGGGATACTCTTCTTCATCACTTTCATCATACATTTTGAATAGTTTCAAAGTCACAATAGTAGAGTCCACTTTTTGAGAAGGTGCACAATTTTTCAATAAATCAAGGGTAATTTGGCGATGGCATTGAACTAAATGTAGAAAAAATAATATTGACACCATTTGAAGCATGATTTTATGTTGTTACAATGGGCTAAATCCCAAATTTACAAGCCACCTTCTTTAAAGAACCAACCATATTGGATATTAAAGGTATTTTGGATCGATGGACATGCTCATTCTAGATGATGCTACATGTGAAATCATTCCATCAATCCCAATAGCAGTTTCTCAGTCCAAGCTTTTAGGAAAAATATTTTTGAAGGGGAAGGGTATGTTAGGACCCTATCCTAACATTACTATGTAAATTTCTAGTAATGCACATGGGCACTATGGGTTCCTAGACATATGGGTCATATGATGTATCCTATGTACTTTAAATACCTATCATGGTATAATGTGAATAATTCAAAGCTTAAATTCTAACATGTGATATCAGAGTAGGTAGAAGGGAGAAATAATTTACATATGATCCTCCTCTAGCTTTAACACAAAGAAATACAAGGTGCACTCTATTTGAGAAATTTTTCAAGTTTGAGAGAAGAAAAATTTTTAAGGGAAAATTACCCTTCAAAATTTTGGTTGAAGAAAAGTTTCAAGTATTTTAAGAAAATAAGTTTACAAATTTAAATAGTACCTTGTATGAATTTGTGAATCTGTGAAGAAAAATTCCACAGGAAAATTCTTTTAAAGTTATTAAAAAATTTCAAGGGTAGAGTACCCTTATTTGTGACTGTGAAGAAAAATTCCATGGAAAAAATTAAAGTCATTAGAAAAATTTCAAGGGCAAAGTACCCTTATTAAAATTGTGAACATGAAGGAGAATTCCACGGGATAAGGAACAAAATATTAAAAGTTATTGAAAAGTTTTCTGGGTTGAAAACCCTTTCAAAAGGCATATTTAAGAAGGAAAAGGGGAAGTTATTGAAAGTTTCAAAAAGTATTAAAGTAAGCTATTGAAAATATTGCAAGGAAGGAAGTCTTTGAAGCTTCTTTTAAAAATATACAGAGAGATTTGAAAAAGTGTTGAAATAGCCTATTGAAAAGGCATTGAAAGGAATTTGAAATTGAAGGCTCATAGAGCCAATTGAAATTGAAAGGTATTTGAAAAGAAGAAGGTTTGAAGCCTTTTTAAAAGGAATTTTGAAAGGATCAAAAACCTCATAAAATTGAAGTTATTTATATTTTAGGAAAATCACACTAGTGAATAAGATTGCATAAGATGATCCAAAGAAACATGAAGAAACATGATTGAAAAGAAGTTGAATTGAAGAGATAAAAATCAAACTCTCCGTATTGATTGAAGACTGCAATCACAATCAGAAGTATTGGATGTTGTAAACAATAAATGTGAGTGAGTATCATGAAAGTACAAAATAACAAAGCCTATAAGAACCATTTTCTAGTTCAAAATATGTTATCATAATAGCTCATAAAAGAACAAATCACAATTACAATAGCTCTAAGAAAGCATGGTACATGCATAAATCAAAATAGTATATCTTGGATAACTCATTGTCTAATTATCTAATACAGTTTAGAGATGTTAAAAGAAGATTTCTTGAAATAAATGCAAAACTCCAAAAGACAACCAAAAATATAATATCATGGATTTATAGTTTGAGTGAAGTATAGAGTGTTAAACCAAGCAGAGTCTAAAGTTTGAGAACAGTCCATAACACTTTAATCACCCAGGCACTTAGGAAATGAAACAAGTCATCTAGAAAATTGGAGAGGAATCCAAGAATGTTGTCTTGTGAAGCATCCTCCATAGCTTAGTACATTACCAAAATATTTTTGTACTTAGTGTCAATATATGCCTACCCAAACAAGTATCATGCTTAGAATTTTCAAACAATTCTATGCTCATAAGACTCAAAATGTCCTCAATCTCTATTCAATAAGAGGATAGTAGGAAGAGAGACCTGCTATAGGTATTTCTCAAACTTTGTCGAGCACTCCCTTGGAAAACATTTTAAAGGAATAAATATTGGCTTAGAATATTGGTATATTGACCAAAACATCTTTAAGGAATATATTTGTAAAAGTTTTTAAGTTGAAAAGAAAGGTTTATTTTCAAAGTTTTGAAGAAAAAGAAAGGAAAAGTAAACTAAGGTATTAATTATTTCTTGATTAAAGGTTAGATTATTCTTTTCAAGAGGAAAATACTATTTGGAAGGTTGAATCTCACACTCATTTTGAGGAGACGAAATAAAGGAACAAAATAAAAAGAGAAAAAAATCATTTGAAAGGAAAATAATTTTTTAAATTTAAAAGGGAAAGGAGAATTCCAAAGAATATGAAGCAGAACTGGGATCAATAGAACATAAACAGAGAAATTTGCAAAAAAAATGCCAAATATTTTCTATTACTTTTCATCAAAATGAGGATACATAGCAGACCCCTTTTACAATTTTGAAATTCGCCTATAATACCCAGTTTCCCCTTTTCCTGCCTAAAACTATTCATTTGAAACTTGAATTTTGGAGGCAAAACTTCCCGGGGTCATAACTCCTTGCTCGTTGCTCGGATTGACTATTAGTGCATGTTTTCATAAAGCTCTCGAAAATACCTACAACAATATAATTTTCTAAATGATATTACACTTAATTTTCACCCCTCTACGAGGCCTCTAAGGCCTTCAAAATTCACCTTTAAGTTTCAGTGGCAGGATTTTTACCATAAAACTTACATATCTCCCAAACCGCTCAGGATATTGGGGTGATTCTTTCACCATTAGGTCTATTTCTCCATCCCCTAAAACAACTAAACAAACTTTAGAACAAAATAAAATAAATAAAATTTTAGATAATGCAAAATCACTCTTACACCATTGGATGCTCCTACATCAGAATATTATGTAGAGGAAGAAGCATCCCCTCTCCCTTATTTAGTGAGGCACATTCTTTCTCATATTTTTTAAGCATCATTTGAAAACTAAATATAGGCCTATATACTCATTGGAAAGAGAATTTTGAGGTGGACTCAATAAAAGTGAAAAAATAAGATTTTATAAAAGTTTGCTATGGCTAATAGAGCACATGAATTCTTGTTACCAAATTCTCAATTATTTAGGGAAAACAATTATATTTCTTGGAAGACTAAACTTGGCACAACTTGATTTTGATGAAGTTTGGCAAGTAGTAGATGGAAGAATTACTCATCCTACTAAAGAAGGAGAATATAGAGAAAAGTTTGACAAGGCAAACAAAAAGGCAAGATTCATCATCATCATGTTTAGAGTAGCAGATGAGGACCAAGCATACATTAGAGTTACGACCATAGCTAAGGATGCATGAGAGAATTTGAATATGGTATTTGAAAACAAGAAATAAAATTAGATCTTATTCCTCAAAATTTAGCTCCATTGCCTAAAGATGAAGAATCGAGAAAAGTTGAAAGGATTTGTGAGAATAATAATAGAATTACAAACATCATTGCAAGCAGTAGGAACATAGGTATCTAATGCAATATTAGTTTCTATTATTTTGAGATCATTCCCATCCAAGTACAACGTTTTTGTGACCACACTAAATGTTACTAATCAAACACCAAGCTTTGAGAAGTTGGTGAACCTATTTTAGAAAGTATAGGGCTCACATACTATAGAAGAACGGTTACTAGTTACAAGTCAAAGAAGGAAGAAATAATTCAGGAGAAGCATGAGACCTCCACAGTGCTTCCAACAAAGAAATGTTTTAAAAATATTTTAGAATCAAAGAAATGATTCTCAAATAAATACTTTCTACATGCAAAATATGTATGATAATTATGGAAGAAATAGACACACCATGAAATATTATTGGCATATTGCATTTAGAAATGGATCCCCTTCATGAGAGATGAACCAGTAGCAAAATAGGTCATCTTCATAGTAGTAGAATCAAAGTTGGAGAAAAGTGCATCAAAGTAATGTAGCTGAAGAGAATCGAGTCAAAAAAAAGTTCAAGAAGAAGAATATGAACATGTGTTTGTTGCACAAGCAGAGATAAGATGACATGGTAATGTTTGATATGATCCCAAATAGATAACATGCCAAGAATATTAAAAATATTCAAATCATCTAGGTTATTATTGGTACAATGTAACCAATTACGTCAACAATCAAGGACCCAAGAGTGAAAAATTACACTTGGAATATGACTCTTCACCATCGGTAGAAGTTTTTAAATACATTGTATACCATAAATATCTTCTACAAATGAACAATACAAAGAACCAAAAAATGATTTATCTCACTCCATTAGAAGACAATAAAGTTTGAAATGGAAATTAGTTTGAACAGAAGATATGACAACACACAAGAAATATTGAAAACCAATCAATTCAATGATTGATACATATTGTATGTTAAGATAGTAAAGAGAATGAGGAATCAATGTAATAGACATTGAATATTCAACCATTATTATCACACCAAAGAAATAGAGAATACATTGCATACCATAAATATCTTCTACAAATGAACAATACACAGAATCAAAAAATGATCGATTTCACTCCATTAGGAGACAATCAAAGCTTGAAATGGAAACTAGTTTGAACAGAAGATATAACAACACACAAGAAATATTGAAAATCAATCAATTCAATGATTGATACATATTGTATGTTAACATATCACACTAAATATCAAAGGAAGAAGGAACACATCATATATCACAAGCAAAGACTTAATCAAATAAGTGAAGCACAATTTTAGAATACAAAAGTGATTGAACTTACCTTAGCTAAAAATATTGATCAATAGGAGATTTGAGAATAAGTATACACAATAGGAAAACACTTGATCTCATCAACAACTCATATATTCAAAGAAGATCCTCCACATTGAGGAAACATATGTTGCACTTGAATAAATTGAAGAAACAAATTTCAAGTGTCGAATTCATTGATAATTATTTTGTAATATATGTATTTGGATTGCATTATTAGTATAATCTATCACTCACAATTATCTTAGTATGTCTACATTAGAGGGGGAGTTCTCTTTCTTCTACATCACCCTTGAGATTTTCATCAAGCCAAAAAGATATAAATTGGCGTTTTGAATTTGATTTAATGAGAGGGGGATGTTAGGAATTATTACATCATAGCAGGTATTTATAAGTGAGTAGCCATTTAAAAATGTGGTTTGTATGGTCTACTATAGGATGAACGTGTAACCACCATCATAGTCCATGTGATAGGGTATGTGATCCAACCATCCTTCACAAGATCCATGCATATGGTATAGGACATAAGTAGTTACAATTTTGTTATACCTAAATAAGACATCTTATGTACTTTAAATACCTATTATGGTATAATGCAAATCATTTAAAAGTTTAAGTTCTAATAACTTGGAATTTGACTTCCATGTCTCAATCTAGAATAAATGATACAAATAGCAAGTTGTTTGCTAATCTCAGTACATATAATATCTTTTCAATCATGCATTTTTTATTTATAATATTGAGAGAAACATTTTCCACTCCTTTAACATGATAGGTCTTATCATCAGCAATGGTGACTAGTTTCCCATGTTTTGCTTGTAAGGATTCAAACCATAATTTACCCCTAGTCATGTGCTTGATAGCACTTGAATCAATATACCAAATTTAATCTTTCGATTTTATCACTACCTTAGATATCAATACCTTATGTTCTAGTTTGGATTCCTATTTGATGTAATATTCAAGTTCTTCATGATCAACATGCCCTTATTATTACTTAGGATGTGGTTTGAACTATCTCATTTTTTAAGGAGGTTTACAAACTTGATCTCCTCAAGTCATAGAGTTATATAAGCAATACTTTGTATCATGTTCTCCTCTTTTAGAAATATGATAGTACCTCCTTTGTTTTTGAGGTTGTTCCTATGATGATGATAAGGAATGAAACTTTTATGAATTTTTTATGGAAATGAGTGCATTGTTTATCAATTAATCCCTCAAATAATTGGTTGCTTATTCTTATTGAAGCATATTCATCAATTTATCAAAGGACACCTTCCCATTTGATACTTGCAAAGAAGTAATTAGCACTCAAAAATAATTTGATAGGTCTCTAAGTATGATGGATACTAAGATCCTATCTTCTACTATTTCTTCCATGGCATTCAATTTGGATTTTAATTTTATAACTTTGCAAATAAATTCTTTAATGCTTTCTCCATCTTGAACTCTCAATGTGTGGAGTTGAGATTGAAGGTGAAGAATTGTTGATTCATTCTTCCCTTCGTAGATGGTAGAAAGTGTGTCTCATGCCTCCTTGGATGTCTATGTTTCAAAAATATGTGCTTGAATGACATATATCACGGCAAGGGTAATGATTATTAATGCTTTGGAATCTATATCATCAAATTGCTATCACGCCTTTTCATTCTTTTCAAGTTGTGTGACTTTCCCAATGACAATGTCCCAGAGTTTCTTAACCACTAGGATGGTTCTCATCTTGGTCTTCCAAGGTCCAAATTCTGGACCCTTGGGTATCTATGATTATTTAAGAAAAAAATTGATGTTTCCATGGTGAGGGTTTTTTATGAATTCCAAATTTCCCCCCTTTCAATA
Source organism: Wollemia nobilis (assembly GCA_028583015.1). Lineage (NCBI taxonomy): Eukaryota > Viridiplantae > Streptophyta > Pinopsida > Araucariales > Araucariaceae > Wollemia > Wollemia nobilis. The sequence continues at coordinate 2,667,762 of JAQPPZ010002024.1, forward strand.
TACCACCAGTTTGATATACTAAACCCGTCTATATATCCTCCCTTCCTATATGATTGTCAATACATGGAAGAATCTAGTCCTCTCAATATACATGGTTATATGTAAGAGATACTTTAAGGTACATGAAAGAGAATGATATGGGGTACCAAGGCAAAAAGAAAAGGAATTTTTCTTATCAATGCCACCTTCTTAAAGAGAAATCCTTGTACACAAGTGTAACTTCCCTATATACTTAGAATTTCTTAATTTTAGGATTCACATCTAGCGATAGAGACGAATAGGGTAGGAAATGATGGAGTGAAATAATTATTAAAAATAATATCTTTATATCTCCTTGATTATTTAAAGGTCATTTCCTAGATGTTGTTATGGCAACTTTATTAGGCTATAGATATAGTAGCTCAATGTGATAGCTTTAAATAATGAATTTGAAAATGCATTTATTTGATATAAGGATTAGGAAAAGGGATTCACAAATGCAGGATAGTAGAAAATGTAAAATAAATAGTTAAGCATTTGTGTTAGTGTTGTGTTTTTGTTGTTAAGTTTTTGACTAAGTTGGCTTTCTATAGTATAAGTTGATATAGGTTATGTGGGTTGTATTTTCAAATTGGTGACTCACTTTATGTCACATATTGAGCTTTGTACCAAGTATCATGTTTTTTTATGAAAATGTAAAAGGGTTGGGGCCCTTTCAAAAACCTCTTCCTCCAACATAATAAAAAAAAACATGATAAATACAAGCTAGATATTCTATTGATATCAAATGTTGATTGTAATTAAGCTTATGTTTAACTAGTATACAAAGCATGAAATTTTTGAAGTAAATAGCTTAAAATTTTGAAGGTGTTGGTCACCACTAAAAATGCATCTTTTACAAAGAAAATTTTACCACCCCTTCAATTTTGCAAAATATTCACTATAGAATATTTTATTCAATTATTTGTCATTAAAGAACTATAAGAAATTGAAAAATTAAAATAAATTCCCTCCTAGGGTAGCAAAAAAGCAAATGTTTTCTTTGATGGGTTTTGATACCTTAACCTTTACATTAAAATTGCATACTTTCTTTTAAAGTGCCACCTCTCTTACTAGTTATTTCATGTTGTTAAGAATATTCCCATTAAAATAAGCACATCCACAGATATTGTAATAATTAACAATAAGTAGAAATTGAAATAACAATATTGCAATATAAAATAGAAATGCAATAACTTTATTACTCAAGAACAGAATTTGCAATATAGAATTACAGGCCTCTTCGAGAGGGCAACCTCCTTAGAAGTAGAGTTTTGTTACAATATTAGAAAATGATGATACATTCCCTTTTTGCCCTAGTCTTTTTATAAGCTCTCATCAACCCTAACCCTAATGCTCAAGGGTATCCATCCACATGAAAGTGGGGGCCCAATCTAGTAAATAAACAGTAACACCTTTATTAACTCCTTAGAATAAGTAATGATTACATCATATGGGCCCATATGCATTAGGCGCCCAAAGTGTCACATACACGTTACTAGACAATTTCATAATAATATTAGGATAGGATCCTAACATACCTTTCTTCTTCAAGAAGATTTGTCCTCAAATATTGAGATGAGGAAACTATTGATGGAGTTGATGGAGTGATTCCCATGTGGCATCTTCTAGCTATAATCCCTGCCTTTGTAGTGCAACACCAATGATGTTTTGATTGCAAAGGGTGTGCATTTTTTAAATCAAAATACTCTTGGGTTCTAAAATAATTGATCCTTTATGATCCAATTCTAGAAGTGTTGATTGGACCTATACTCGATTGCCAAGAACCTTCTTCAAAGAGGAAACATGAAAAAATGGATGGATCTTGGAAGATGGCAATAGTTTGAGCTTGTATCAGAGTATCATGTAAAGGTCATTGAGCTAATTTGTTGAAGCACTAATAGGGTCCATATAATTTTACCACGAGCTTTTGATGACCAAAAATCTATAATGATAATTGCTTATATGGATGCAGGTGAAGGAAGATCAAGTCTCCTACATTAAAATTGTGTTCCAAGCGATGTTGATCGGCCTACTAATGTATATAATTCTAAATTATTACCAAATTCTCCTTGAATTGTTGAATCAGTACATGCCTAAAAGGGTGGAATCTACCACTTGGACCTTGGAAGTACCTAAAATATATGAAGGTGATGGAGGAAGATGTCCATAAACTACCTCAAATGGTGTCATCTTGGTAGTGGTATGGTAAGAAGTGTTGTACCACCATTCCGCCAAGAAAAGCCATTTAGCCCATTAAGTAGGATGCTCAGATGCAAAGCAGTAGAGATACATCACCAAGCATTTGTTAACAATTTATGTTTGGTAATTTGTATTAGGATGGTAGGCTAAGCTCAAATTTAGTTTTTTGCCCTACAATTTGAATAGTTCTTGTAAAAAATGACAAGTAACGATGGGGTCTTGATTAGACACAATGGATCGAAGCATATCATGTAAGTAAAAAAATGGAATCCAAGAATATTTGAGATAATTGTAGATGCCTTATATGTATGGGCTAGGGAATAAAAATAAGCAAACTTTAAAGGACAATCCACCACCACAAGAACGATTGTTTTACCTCCAAATTTTAGAAGTCCTTCAATAAGTCCATGGAAATATCTATCCACACATTCGCTGGAATTGGAGGATGTTGGTTTGTGCATGGGCTGCATACAATTTTTTCCTTCATCCACAAAATTTTGAATATACTTTTTCATTATTTCCCAAATGAGTGTGTGCTTAATCTTCTCATAAGTTTTAAGGAACCCAAAATGGCCTACAATTGGTGATACATGAATTTCTTGCAATATGGATTCGTGGAATAGCAATTTTTTAGGAACCACAAGGTAGCCTCAGTATCTCAAATTTTGTCATCCCACGAATATCCAAGTAAATAACTAGGATCATTTTGAAGTTGTTGAATCAAGATTTGCACAGTGGAGTATTTGGTTACCTCATCTTGGAGCTAATAGACCCATTGAGGAAGTGGAGTTGAGATGGCACACAACATATTTTGATGCTCATATTGGCAAGAAAAATCATCAACTTTGTAAATTATTTCATAATTGTACCCCAATAGTTTAGAGACCCATCTTTGTTATTCATATGTGGATACTTGTTGCTCTAAAAAGTATTTCAAACTTTGATGTTCTGTTTTAATTGAAAAATATTGCCCAATAAGGTAGGTTTTCACTGATTGACAGCGTGTAAAATTGCCATCATTTCTTTCTCATAGGTTGATTTCTCTAAGTTTTTTCTTGACAGTGCCTTGCTAGTGAAGGCCAATGGTCATCCTTGCATCATTACCGCAACAATTCCACTACCCAAAGCTTCACTTTGAATCACAAAATATTTTAAGAATTTGAGCATTTCTAGCACCAGCATAGATAACATGGCTTTTTTAAGGTACAAGAAGATTATTATGTTGGTCCTGACCATATGAAAATATTCTTATTCAATGTAGCTATCAATGGAGCCATGATCTTTCCATAATTTTGGACATATATTTTATAGTACCCGATGAGACCTAGGAAGCCCAAGTATTCCACCTCTTACATTCCAAAGGAACATTTAGGACACTTTGCACATAGGTGATTATTAGTCAAGAGTTGAAAGTTTTGGTCCAAATGTTGTAGATGCTCCTCCCAATTACGACTATAAATTAGGATATCATCAAAGAAAACCAAAATGAATTTGCATAAAAAAGGATGAAAGATAGCATTGATAAGACTCTTGAAGGTAGGTGTGTTGGTAAGACCAAAGGGTATGACTAAAAATTCATAATGACCTTCATGAGTTCAAAATGTTATTTTGAAAATATCTTCTTCCTTTATTCTAATTTGATGATACCCTAAGCACAAATCCAACTTGGAGAAAAATTGAGCACCATGGAGCTCATCTAACAACTCATCAATAACAAGAATAGGGAATTTGTCCTTTAAGGTAATTTTATTAAGTTCATGGAAATCCATGCATAACCACCAAAACCCATCCTTTTTGCGTACCAATAGCACTAGAGAAGAATAAGGACTAACACTAGGTTGAATAACCCATGTTGCTAGTAATTCATGCACCATTTTCTCAATTTGACTTTTGTACATAAATGTACCTGTATAGGCAAATGTTTGGCGGTAAGCTACCTAGTACAAGTTGGATTGCATGATCATGGGCACACCATGGTGGTAGACCTTTACGTTCTACAAATATGGATGTGTGTTTATCCAGGATGAGTTGTAATTCACCTGGCTATTCTACATCATTGGTATTTGATGCATATATTGTAAATAATTCTGCCACTACATTGTATGATGATTTCTTCAAGAGCTTTTCCATCCAATGGGAAGGGATAAGCTATGTAGTCCTTGCATCCATTCCTTGGAGAGTATATTGCGTTCCCTATTGGATGAATTGTATTCAAAGTCTTAAAAAATCCTAAACTATTGAACCCAAAGTTTGAAGCCATTGTGTCCCTAGCACAATCTTGCATCCTCCCAAAGTAAGGATAAACATGTCGACCTTGAGATTGTATTCTCCCATATGCACCTTGATATTTCTACATTTACCTTTACATGGTAAGGTTCTCCCATTGGCTATCATGACCTCAAAATAATTGCAAGAATTTGTGTAACAATTTACTTGTTTAGTCGGGTCTGAGGGCTTGGTTCAACGGTCAAAACGCTTCTGTAGGAGCGCAAAGACTAGGGTTCCAATCCCTCGGGCCCCGTAGTATCGGTGGGCATATCACAGCAGCGTTGTCAGCTACATAAAATGTTTAGCCTGATTCAACTAGAGGTTATAGTGGCAACAAGGACCTAAACTTTTTGAATGTTGGTCCTTTTTGAACCCACGAAGAGCTAATTGAATTTCCTAAACTTTTTGCCTTGTACTCAAATACCTTATTGCAAGTTGGTTGTACGCATGAGTTACACCTATTAAATGACTGTCAAAGTCATTTAGTCTTGTTATTAAATGTGTCTTTTAACTTGTTCTACTCTTGTAACACAAAATTCACATTATCACTCAATGTCTTTATGTCAATGTGTATTTGACCCCCCATTTGATTCATTTGTTCACCTAGTTGCTCCATATGAGCACCCCTAGTAGCTCTAGCCATGTTTAGGTGATTTGGGATTATTGAAAACACTATGGGTGATGTATACCAAAACAATCAAGTCAAAAAGATGATCAAAGTGGATTATACCCTAAAATGATGGTTTTTAGTTTCCAAAAAAACTTATGGGTGTTATATATCAAAATGATCATCTCAAATAAACAAACTCAATGGATTATACCATAAAATGGTATTTTTTTAATTATTTCACTTATTTTTGTTCACGACCTGAGAGGGTGTTCTTTTTTTCTTCTACACTATCAAACTGCTCTAACTATGGAGGGTTCCATTGTGCCCATATGAGAGTAACCTCTCAATATGTTGTTTACTGGTCCACCATAAAACTCAAATGGTTGATAACTTCCTAGGGTTGAAATTCTCCTAATCCTAGGGGGTCTCCCTATATACTCGAGGGTACGTGGGAGCTTGTCGTCATATATGGGTGTTGTCTAAGGCCGAGTGGGTCAAAATAGGTCAAACCAAGCCAACACAGATGGATTCGTCTAGGACAAGCCAAGCAGGCAAACATAGGTCGAGACGATCAGAATGAGAAGCAACAGAACAAAATGGGCTCGGAAGGCAAGGTCAAAGTCGATGGGACAAGTTGGGGTCGGTCAAAACGATCATGTATTGGAGTCTCGCTTTACAAGCAATCTAGCTTAGCCAAAAATGACATCTCCTCCATGATATTTAAAACCCCTGGCACAAAGTTTCTAACATATTTCACTAAAAAATAAGTGTTATCATCTTGCAAGGTATTTAAGCAAAAAGGGAAGGAATTGCAGCAAAACATGACCCTAGAAAGTGCTCTAATACCACTTCTTAGGAATCTTTCCATAAAAATAAATACATCCACACAGATATTGCAATAATTAATAGAAAAATAGGAATTGAAATAACAATGTTGAAATACATGATGGAAATGTAACAACTTTATTACTCAAGAATAGAATTTGCAATATATAATTGTAGACCTCTTCGAGGGGGCAACCTCCTTAGAAGCAAAACTCTGTTACAATATTAGAAAATAACTTGATACATTCCCTTTCAACCCTAGTCTTTTTATAAGCTCTCATCAACCCTAACCCTAATGCTCAAGGGTATCCATCCACATGCAAGTGGAGGCCTTGAGCTAGTAAAGAAACAATTACATCTTTATTAACTCCTTACAATAAGTAATGGTTACATACATGGGTCCATATGCATCAAACACCCAAAGTGTCGCATACACGTTACTAGACAATCTCATAATAATGCTAGGATAGGGTCCTAACACATGCATTGAAAAGGAAGTAGAAGGTTTTTGTATACCTTTAAAAAAAATATAGCTACGATTTTGACAACCATGGAGTCCCTATCATTGGCTCAAAATTTTCGTTAGCGAAATTAATGTCCTATCATCCTTGTGTATGATATCTGACCAAAAAAAATATGAATGACCTTTTCGTGTCGAATAACTCATAATCAAAGCTCAGCAAAGTGATTTTCAAACAAGCTCTTTACTTGAGATAATATAGGGCCCCTCGGCGTTACAATTTTGTACACATTGAGGCCCCAGACATCGCCTATAATCCCGATGTCTGCAAGTTAATAACTTCATAGATCTGTGGCCTCTTCACCTACAATAGTAAATATTGCAAGGTCAGGAAGAAAAAAATTTGGCCCACCTATCGAATGACAACTGCAATGTTCTTATTATCAGAAGAAGATAAACAAGTGGCAATTCTTGCATCGAATATGTCAACAATCATCAAAGGATTTTAATTATCTCAAGGAATCTCATGTGAGAGTTTGTTGTGCTCTTGCGAAAATCAAATTGCTGGCGATTCAAGAAGCTATTCAGAAAATCGCTTCCTCCATTAGACACTTGACAAGCCTCAAGTGGGTACAAGACGGGTTGACGTGAATTTGTGACACAAGTTTACAAATTGACGTCAATCTTAGTGTTGCCCATTACCTATATGGACAACATTCAAAACTCAAAGACCAAAATTCAACAAAATCATGTAGGCAATCCTACTCTGCGAATCCTTCCCCGATTGCTCTAATACCAATAATAGATCAAGCAAGGAAAAGACATTATTCAAGTTCAAAACATCAAAATTCTACAAATATATATACAATGAGATATTTTGGTGCTTCCTATTCTTGTGGAGACCAATATGTCTCTTAGTTTTTTGTCTCTTCAAATCTTTCGTAGATAATGTAATAATTATCTAACAAATTGGACTAAGCATGGATAACTTCTTAGTTGCACTAATACTAGAAAATATTTGTATGATGCTTATAGCAAACAAAGAAATTCTAACCTTTGCATATGATACTTCAATATAAACGTATAATCATCTCACAATAACTTCAATAAGAGAGATCATCTGATAGCCAACAATACTCTCTCTCTCTCTCTCTCTCTCTTTATATATATATATATATATATATATATATATATATATATATATATATATATATATATATATTTATTATCATAGTCATATTATGTTCTTTTATGTAAATTGCAACCAATTTTGTCATTTCTTAGCCAATTCTTACTCCATATTAAATGTAAATTCAATTGAACTAAGTATGACAACTTCTTAGTTGCATTAATACCATATGTTAATACTTTTATGATGCTTGTAGCAAACAAAGAAATTCTAAACTTTTCATGTAGTACTTCAATAAAAATGCAAGATTATTTTCACAAAATCAATCTATTCAAATCATCTTACAATAAATTCAACAAGAGAAGCATGATAATACTAGTCTTTTGAGTCACTATGAATAACATGTTAAATTGATGTTTATCTATAAATATCATTTTCCTTAGTCCTAGACTTATTCAATACGGAATATTCACTTTGGATTCACCCACTTGTGTGTATGCCATCAAGGGCAATTACACCTCTAACTAAATTTGTGTTCCTTTAGCAAGAGATGGGGTCTTGCTTTGTGGCATATCCATACACATAGTACTTAAGCTTGTCCATGGTCCTATCTTGAGATTTTTGTTTTTGTTGTTGAAAAGTGCCTTCGATTACTAAAAAGAATATTAGTTACACTAATCACAAAAAAAAAAAAAGATAGGTGGTATGGAAGCATACCCCGAAATGTCAAACTAAGATTCCACCTAGAACCGAAAAAAGGGATTTGGGGGCTTACACAAATAATCCTGAAATTAAAACAAAGCCAGCAATTTGAAACACTAAGATGATAAATTGAAAACAAAAAACTTTGAAGATTTTGGTTGCATGAGATCTAGATTTGAAAACTACTAACAAACGGTGTACCATAGCGCACCGCCTATGGGCATTTGAAGTTAGTCCAATCAATCCAAGGGGACTCCTAGGAGCAAATGTAAAAGATGTGAACTTCACTCCTAGTCGTCCTGCTTTTGTTCAAGCAATTCTAATGCCCCAAACTTGTTATGTTTAGAGCTCTCCAACCAAGCATTGGAAAGATGGCATCATTTCTCTGGTAGGAAGTCCCTTGCATCTTTCTCCTGCTTGGGACTGCGGGAATGACAATAACTTGCAAAAGGATCCTCAATGACCACCATTTCCATATTAGTTGTTGGGTTGCGGCTTTGGCAAGGCAGAGAAGCCTTAGTGACCACCATTACCGTTGTTGGTGGCCCTGCACCTGGTTGCTCTTCCACCATTTTTGAGGACTATGAGAGGTCCAACCATCCTCTTTGGTTTGGGGAGGAGAGACAATGGTCAACGTGAGCGCTAGCTTCAGCTTATTGTGAAGAATAAGCAGACAATTCTTAACCTTGCAGTCTGATGCTTAACATCTGAAGGAGGTATTCGACAGGTTAATATACACTAATCCTTGAGAAATAGTGGTGTCCCCACATGTATCTCGATAGCCTCTTGTAGGTTCTTGGACAAATTGACCTCAACACACCCTTTTCTATGGGCGGGCATTGAAAAACTTGTCGGCTTCAACCAATAAGACATGCCCTATGATTGTTGCCATGTGACTCAAAAAGGGCCAAAGGAGGAGAAGAACAAGGAACTCAAACCAAACTGGGACATTGGAGGTTCTTTCCACGAAAATTAAAAAATTCCCAAGTCCATGGAAAGAAGACCACCAAAGAGCTTCTCATGGACCAAGGCCCATGCTCATAAATTGCCTTTGCATGAGCAACATCTATAAACTGAAAAATAAAAAATCCCTTTGTTAGGTTTTGAATCAACTCGAGTTTTACTCCATGAGGAGCCCAAGTCGAGCTAACCAAAGACCGCAATGTATTCCTTGTGGTCCAATGCTTGACATCTTAAGTAGGTATTCGACATGTTAATATACACCACTCCTTACGAAATAGTGGTGTTCCAACATGTATCTCGATAACCTCCTACAGGTCCTTGACAAGTCAACCTCAACACAAACCCTTTTCTATAGGTAGGCATTGAAAAACTTGTTGACTTTAACCAATAAGACATGCCCTAAGATTGTCGTCATGTGATTCAAAAAGGGCCAAAGAGGGAGGGGAAGACCAAGGAACTCAACCCAAACTAGGACCTTGGAGGTTCTTTCCTCAAAAACAAAAAAATCCCAAGTCCATGGAAAGAAGCAAAGGTATATACATAGAGTGAAGTTACGGTAAACGGTAAGTCTATTTTGCTTCAACTTTAATAATATCAGCTTTAATAGTATCTTTCGAAAAAGAAAAAATATAAAATTTAGATTTTTCGGTATCTTAGAAGCAGAAACATCTTATAGTGATCTTGGATAGTAACTAGTCGCAAGGAGCCAAAACTTTTAGGTGACTTGCTACAGGCAAAAACATAAAGTGCTATTTCGATTCAATTTTAACAAGGTGTTTCAAGAACTATAGTTTTAGTGGGGATTCAAGTACTACAAAATGTTGTTAGGATCCAAAATTATCCTCACTTGCCAGAAAATCTTATCTATCCAGTTTTTCCAGTATCTCACAGGCTGACACACTGCAGTCATCTTGAACTAAAAGCAGGCAATTCACATACACTTAACAATAAAATTTATGGCCATCATGTTTGTGAATATATCATGAGAATATCACTAAGAAAATAACAAAATACCCTTGCTGAGTGTAATTTTTTTTTAAATCACTAATTGTAACCTTGTTGCATAATCAACAACCCTTGTTGCTTGCTAACAGGTCTAAAAAAACCCACATTTGTTTCCACGGATCATGCTTCCAAATCCTTCATATAACAAAATTTCCTTGAAATTCACTTAAATTTAACCAGATTAACAATGCAAATAACAGCAAATGAACTTTTTCATAAAAACGCCTTTAACAATGTAAGCATGCAAAATCTGAAAACCACAAATTTTATCAAAGAATGAAGCAAAAAAAAATGTTACAGTTGTTTTTCAGTCAGTGCTGATAACTGACAAATCGAAAAGCAATTAAGAAAGATTTCTATCAATTAATATAAAGATTTCAAGGCATCAATTTGTCAATTCATGACTATGAAGTATTACAATGTACAAATCATATCAAAACCTTTCTAAGTAGAGAAGCTCTGCTTATAGCATTACAATCAGGTAAAAGAAAAGACCTTTCCAATGAATCAGTAGTCTACTGACTGACAAATCTTGAACACAAATCTCCAGTGTATGGATCTCACTATAGCTTACATATGCGCCAGTTGGAATCTTAAAACTTCAAGTGTTCCTTTGTCCAGGAGCATCCCAGAAGGCATTCAGTAGGCAACATTCATGGCAAGTCCAATATTTGTTTCACCTGCCTCTTACTGCAAAAAGTAAAACTTAAATGAGTCAATATTAAAGCTTTTCTTCTACAACAAGAAAATGGACAGTAAACCATACATGCCATCGTTTCAAGAGCACACGTGTTGTTCTACTGGTTCTTACAGTTTTATCAGTCACACATATATCAATTTCTTCCATGCTTTATAATCTCCAAAAATAAATATAAACATCATATAAAATTTTAAGCATATAAATACTAAAGAGTGATGCTGATGCCATTTGCAAAGACATGCTTCCTGTCAAGCCATCAATTGGCCAAATAAAATTACAAGCTTCAAAATATTGCTGCAAGAAACAAAATTTCGTCCAGCAGCATCCAAGTCGAATACAAATGAAGCACAATAGTCATCTAAGACCAAATATGATCTACCACTGAACAAGACACCAGAACATATCAGAACACCACAAGGAAACTTGCTGGAAAACATTTAAATAATAGATATTATTATAATATTATTAAAAAGGACCTCCTCAAATTCATTCTTAGAATCTTATCCAAGTGCAGACTCTTAACAGCATTCAATGTAGTTGACAAATTTGTTGGACTTGAGCCTTTCCTTGAATCAATTAATGTCTCAAAAATAAATCCACACAAGCATGGCATGGCTCAATTGTTTTATTCCTTCAAACCCATGGAACACGAGTATCACATGGAACCTAAAGTACAGAGGTTCCACTTCATCCAATCTCTTCATCTGGAGCTGACCTTAAACAGATCAAGATTATTGCCCTTCCACTTTTAAGAAGAAACACCCTCTACTACATTTGCACATATTAGAACATTATGCATGACTAGAGACCTATTTATAAACAAACTGAATCTTAATACAGCATTTACTGGTATTTTATAAGAACACCAATCAGAAAAAATGCATCCTTCCTCAACGTCATATATTTCCTCATCTTCTGTATTTAGCATTTCATTTCAAGAAACGTAAGTGTTTTTTCACCATTTACAGGGTACAGAATCTCAGTATGTATCTTGCAGGCATAAACAAAATATGATATAGCTTTGCCTCAAAGTAGCATTTTGCCCTCACAGAAGTTCTCATGTAAGAACCTAAACATGCACATTCATTTCCTTGAAAGCAAGAGAACTATAATATAAGAGTGTGATTACTTCAGTCTTTCCTGCCCCGTACCAAATGATCCCCCAATAAGGGCAAATTTCCAGTATGGCATATGTTTCTTATAAATTAATTAGAGGTAAAGCCATCCACAAGTTGCCAAAGTTAACTCCTCAAATCTTGCATAAGGACTTTCACCTAATAACCCATATTTCAAATTCAATGTCTTCTTCGGAATGATATAGGTCAAACTGACAAAAACTTCATTTAGATAAAGAACTCCAACAATTAGTTTGAGGATTAGACTTTAAGATAAAGAGATCCAATAATCCAATGCTGATGAGATTCAGTACTAGAGTAGTCCCATTGAGGATTCTGCAAGTCTGATGAGCCTTCAAAATGTCACAGCCAGTTCTGATGACTACTTCCTACTTTGCTGGTCAGACTCTACCACGTGCACAATAACAAGACCATAAGAGCAAATAAAAATAGCTTCTCCCTTCGCTTCAATCTATGCTGGATAGTTCATGACCCCTGCATACCTTTGTACAAGAACTCAATTAATGACTCAGACATATGCAAACATCTGAAACCTAAGATACCCAATTTAAATAACAGTGAAAATTAAAAAATAAAAATAAACAAATAAAACCCACTTTGTCAAAATCGAATGGCATGATCTCAACCGGTCAAATTCCTCAACATTCAAGGAGAACCACATTTGAATCTTGCCAAGCATGATACATGCATAATTGCCAAGCTGTTGTAATAGCGCCATATGGTTATGATAAAATAGTGGTGGGGTCCATATCAGTCCCATATAACCAATTTTAAAAAAAATTAAAATAAATAATAATAAGTTCAGGCCAGGAGCGAGCCCCACTAGGTAGCATGGAAAGAAAGTTATATTTGAAAGCCCTAATGGGAAGTCAGGATGCCCTACCTGAAAGTATGGATGCCCAAGTTGGAGATAAGAGGAAGAGCAAATATATGGCAAGTTCAATCCAGGAATAAATGTTACACCAAAAGTGATTATTAAGGATGAGATGATCGAGCATGATATAATGGTTCTTAAAAGTATAGGTTTAATATGCAAGTTCCACGGATACTGGCCAGGGTTTTCGGAGATCCAAAATTGGATCAAGTGGAAGTAGGTATTAAATTCAAATTACCCTGTGACTTTTCTTCCTAAAGGATTTTTCCTAATCATTTTTTGCAGTTCGGAAATCAGAGATAAAATAATGGATGGTGGACCATGGTTTAGGGGAAGAGATGCCATTTATTTAAGACCATGGAGTTAAAAAGCTTCCAATGGGGTTAGGCTTTTTGCACTTCCATATCAGCTTATCAACAATGATGTTTTGAAGAATATTGGAAATACACTAAGAGAATTCATCAAGGAGGGACCAACTACTAAGGAAAGCATGCTATATATACTCAAATATGTGTTGCTATGAATATTTCAAATCCTTTCCCACAATCCATTAATATTAAATCTTAATCAAGAGAATAGGATCAACAAGTGGATTATGAAAACATTTCCAATGCCGCAATTGTTATGAGACTGGACCCAAGGCAAAAGATTGCAAAGTAAAAACGTTGAAGAAAGGAGCAGAAAATTTTGGTCATGAGATAAACTTCAAGATGAAGGAAATCAAATTGTAATAGAAGTTGAATTTGATCAAGGATATCCCACTCCAAACGAATAGGCAAAGAAAGAAGAAACAAAGAAGGATACAAGGGATGAAGAAAAAGTACAATGTGCAAGTTAAATTCAGAAGGAACTAATGATGCAAAGGAAGATGTGGAAGAAAATTTTTAAGTAAAGACGACAAAAGAGGTCAAGTTTATTCCTGGTAATTGTCTTCATTTTCGTCAAGTAGTATAGAATCCTCTCCTAGCAATAAAAATGAAAACAGTATACAGATTGTCCCTTGCACTTAAGAGTTTCAAGAGCACCATAATAAGGAAACAAGGATGGAGGAAATCCATAGCAATTTAAGGTTTTTAGAGCAGCATAAGAAGGTAATTGCTCTAGAAGAGCATCCTTGCACTTCAAGGTTTCCACGACAACATAAAGAAGAAAGTGCTTTTGAGGTTATTCCTTGCACTTTGAATCCTTCAAAGCAAGACAAACCTATAGATGATAAGTCTCACTATGAGCAGTGTGAAAAAATTGAAGAGATTGATTAAGATGAAATGTTGGTGGGAATGAAAAAAAGAGAAGAGGACCCAAGAAGCAAAAACAAAGAGAAAAGGTTACTCAAAGGGATATTGATATGGGAAAACAAAAGTTAATATCGCAAGTGTTAACAAAAAGTTGGGCCAAAACCACAAGTAAAAAGTGATGATAAAAATGATATTTGTAATGTTCTCATTTATTTCCGCCAAATTTTGTAGTCCTTGGCGGCAATTTCTTTTGTTCAAATTAGCAGTTTAAATAAGGAATATTTTTATCCTCTTGGTTGGCGCTCGTTGACATGACGTGGATATGGAGTGGCGTTGGAAACTGCCTACTTTACTGGGCGTTTGAAACTGAAGAACTGTTCGTGACACCTGGACTGCAATTTTAGTAATTATAACTGCCCTATTTTGGGCGCCTAGACCTACCACTGATGCTTTTTTGTAACGGCTTCTGAAGGATGCAATTGTTGCTATTTTTGTTCTGCGAACTGCCACTACAAGTGGCGTTGGATTTCTAAATTGAAGACTGTAACCGCTTCCAATTTTGGCGCTTAGTGACTGCTGTTCGTGGAGGCATGCATTTAAAAGGAGTTAGAGTCTTCACAAGGGGGTTATGCATGAAGAAGATTATTTGTTCTGAAGGAATATTGTCGTGGCTGAGCAATATTACTTTTCCTCTTGAAGAATGACCAAGCTTCAAGGGTGGGAAAACCAGTAGCAAAGATCAGTACCTGTGTAAGAATCAGTTCAGAGTGTAGATTTGTGGAGCTATTCCAGCTAGGGCATCGCTGGAGTAGTTTTTAGTATACATCGGCATTATATTTGATCATCTCCCTTTGGGCCAGCATTGATATTTTGTGGTGAAGTTTTCTGTATTTCAGTCTTATTTGCTCTCCTGGAATAGATTTGGACTGTACTGCTGTTTGATGAAATAAAAATCAGAACTGCTGCATTTTTCTGTGTGTTATTAGATCTAAGGTTTTGACAAGTTTGCAATTTTCTGTATTTTTCTTTGGCTGGTTTATTACAATATTTTGGAATATTAGGGGCATGAATAAGGCCCTTAAAAAAAGAGGTATTAGGGAATTGACAAGTTGTTATAGACAACATATTTATAGAAATGGAAACTAGGTCACAAATATTTTAGCCATTTACAATGTTGATTTTCATCTTGGCAAAATTTAAATTTTAGAAGGCAATCGGATGAGTGAGATTTATCTCTTAATAAAAAGAATATCAAGGAGTTGATTGCGGAAACGTAAACAGTTTGAGGAAGATAACAAATATCTTTGATAGAAAGGCAAATGAAAAACATCTTTGATAAAATGGCAGGTTGGATATGGTTTAATTATCCTCGTAGCAATGTAATGAGAACAATGTAATGTTTTGTTATCTTAATGGGAGTGGCCCTCGGTAGAAGCCACACATAGCTTATTAAATAATATTAATACAATTCATCAATGCAATTAAGAAACTAAAAGCAAAAATTTTAACAATATTCCTTAACAATCATGTTCACCATTTGTAATAGCATATACATGAGTAAATGAGTAACTGAGTATAGAAAATCAAATGAATAAAATTAAATAAAAACTAAAAACTAGTCTCCATATTATTATACAAATAAAGAATTATGCTCGATGTTCCTATTTATAGGAAAAAAAAAAAAGATGATATATAAAATCCACATGAATTCAAGATATAAAACAAAAAAATGTGCAACCTTATGACAATCTTGCTGTATACTAGTGCCATGGCATTATTTTATACTGAATCAGCAAATGAATTGCCCCTTACGAACAAACCAGCATTTTCCTTTGACCTCTGGTCTTGAATATGATCAGCAGCAGATAGATCTTGTGAGCTTCCAGATGATCTGAAAGTAGTTATATTTTTAAGCCAAGAGACTTGGAACCCTCCGCTACCTCCATTGGCAGATCTTACACCTTGAACAGATACTTGGTCCTCAGCAGCTGGCGTAGATGTGCCTCCCGTGAGAAAGCGATAAGCAACTTTGCTTGCAGTTACAATGTCTGCTTTTGCCTGCCTAAACTGCAAAAATAACCATGCCAGTTAAAATCCTGACTATAACCCTCTTTACAAAAGGAAAATGACACAGAAATATATCTTTCTGTACAGTGAAATAGAATAAAAGAAATGTTGAAACAAGGACACCCTTCATGCAGATATCTAAAGAAAGCAATAGTCAGCTGTGATTTGCAATATAGTTTTGGATTTCCAAAAGCCTAACCAAACCACTGAGCCATTTGAAACAAGATAATATTGTATCCTATAGTGCAGGCAATGCTACACAAGAGAAAATGCACTCAATTTAGACCAAGGTTAAACTCTTATGGGCAGTTAAAATCTTCCTGTAACTATATCAAGAAGATCATATGTTTCTTGATATATTCCTTGAGACATCATTCAGTTTCCAAAGCAAAGATTCTTCATTAGTTGCTTTTTGAAACTTAATAAAATAAAGTGGTCTAACTTTGACAATTTAGGAAGAAAAAAAAAAAAGGAAAGAACAATCACCAATTAACCTACAATCCACAAGCGTATGCTCCAATATATCTACCCGAGCTAATTGGAAATCCACAGCAAAGGATTTCTCTTCAATGCAAAATACGACATATATAACTATTATAAATCTGCGAGGATTTTCATGGCCTCAATCATGCAATGTCCCAAGCAACTACAATTGCTTGGATATGCAGTCTAATGCCAAGAGAAAAGAGAAAGAATTCTTTAAACTATCACATGCTATAGATGGTTAATCTACTATGAAAAAGAATTGCATTCATAGTAATTGGTCAACAATTAAATTTAAATATAGTGAAGAACAAAATGAGAATTATTATTCTCTTGAAGAGTTCCTCCTTTGTTGACTTAAACTTGTCTTTCCAAGCATTCATCCCCAATGCCCCTCTGTACCCAATTTAAACTCTTAAGCCAACTAGGTACCTGAACCTCGGTAATGAGTTATTGTATGATGTTATAAAATAAAATGTCAAATTATGGTCAGTGGGGTATTGGTTCACCGATAAGCTTAACATGGATTTTTACTATCCACCAGGGTTAATTGTATTTGTAGACTACCCCAACCCAAAAAAACATGGAACAAAAGTAAGTCCCCGGATGCAGGTCTCACGATTTTTGCATGATAGACACCCCTCCGTTTTGGCACCTGAGCTGAAGAATGTCTGTGCCATATGGTGCAGCCCTTCTACGTTGTGTTTGCTGTTAAAGCATCAATTAAAAATCCTATAGAAATTATACGTCGATTTCAAGTGCATGCAAATAAAATACCATGAAAAAGGAATTGAGGCATATATAAATATCTTCCAAGGATCAACTTAAGTTCCTATATATAGGAGAAGAAAATGGAAAAAAAAAAATCATTTCTATTGGGAAACTATCTTCACAACAATAATTTTCTGCTGCTTTGTACCAATATTTTAAAAAGTGCTTATGATTGGATAGTTATAGATATAAACTTTCAGCAATTAATCTCAAATGACCACAAAGGCACATGACTCTTACCCATACCACAGTTGTTTCACAAAGGCACATGACTCTTACCCTTACTGCAGTGCTTTCAGCAACTTCGACAGCAGCATCACCCGCATTTGCAAAACGGTTAACCCAGGCTGCACATCATGACAGCATGTTAGGCAATGCTCGGTACTGATGAAATGATTATCACTGAGCATATTAAAACATATATTATAATTTTCATAAGCAATGTTATCTAGAAAAATATCTGTCAAACAGTGGTCAAGTAATTGAGATTGGACACCGCCATGAAAAGGACCCAGGGGTTCAATCCTTGGTGAGCATAGAACCCTTGCAAGGAACCAAGGAATCATTGAGAGTTTAACCCATCAAACTCTCCACAATAAACAAAGGCTGTCGACCAATCACAGTATGCTCATGTACATGTATGTGTGTGTGTATAAACATATATACACATGGGGAGGAAGAGAGAGAGAGAGGAATTTCAGTTGCTATTAGAATGATCACAACTGTGACTGAAAATATAGAAAAACATAATCATGTTTTTACTTTTATATAAAGCTAAATGACATTTTTAGTTATGGAGAAGGTTTTACAAAATTCTCACTTCCTTTTACATCACCCATTTCTTTATCTATGTATTCCATTGACTTTTTTATTTTAAAAATAATATAATTAAAACTTTAACTGAAAGTAAGAATGCCCTAGCCAGAAGTATGGATTCCCTAGTTAGAGACAAGAAGAAGGTCGAATTTATGGCAAACCCTATCCAAGTAGTAGATGTTACACTAGAAGTGAATATTCAAGATGACATGATTGAGTATGACATAATGGTTCTTAAAAGAAGGTTAATATATAAGTTCCATGCATAGTGGCCAGGTTTTTCAGAGATTCAAAATTGCATCAAGTGAAAGTGGGGATTGAATTCAAATTACTCCATGACTTTTCTTCCGAAAGGATTTTTCCTCATCATCTTCATCAGTTTGGATATCAAGAATAAAATAATGGGCGGTGGCCCATGGTTTAGAGGGTGAGATACATTATATTTAAGACCATGGAGTGAGAAGTTGACTTCCAGTATAGGTTGAGCTTTTTGGATTTCCATACTAGCTTATCAGTAAGGAGGTTTTGAAAAACGTAGGCAATACTCTAGGGGATTTCATCCAAGCAAGACCAACTACTAAGGAGCAAAGGCATGCTGCATATACTGGGGTGTGTTGCCATGGATAATTCAAAACCTTTGCCAAAGTCCATTAGGATTAAATCTGAATCAAGAGAATGGGATCAACAAGTAGATTATGAAAACATTGCATTCGAATGACGTAAATGTTATGAGACTGGACACATGGCAAGAGATCATAAAGTGAAAACAATGGAGAAAGAGAAGGAACTTTTGGGGCATGACACAAACTTTAATATGAAGCAAGGAGATCATACCCTCATAGAAATTGGATTAGATCAAGGATTTTCCACTTCCAACAAAATGGCAAAGAAAACCTGTATGCATCAAGTTCATTACAATTTATTCAAAACAACCATCAGAAGAAACCAAGGACACAAGGGATGAGAATGTACAATGCACAAGTTCAAACTCAGAAGGAATTAAAGGTATGAAGAAAGATGAGGAGACAAATTTTAAAGCAAAAGAGGCGAGATAAGTTAATTTTATTCCAAGTAAATCATCTATACATCTTCCTCAAGTAGTATAAAATCCTCTCCTTGCAATAAAAATGGAAGTAGTGTAGATCTTATCCCTTGCAATTTAGGGTTTCAAGAGCAGCATAATAAAGAAACAAGTATGAAGGATAACCATGAAACTTTAGGGTTTTCCATGCAGCATAAGAAAGTGATTACTATAGAGGATCATCCTTGAACTTTAGAGATTCTAGGGCCACATTTAGTATTTTCAGAGTAACATAAAAAAACAATTACTATAGATGATCAACTTTGCACTCTAGGGTTTCCGAGGCAACATAAAGAAGAAAGTGTTGGTAAGGCTAGTCCTTGCATCAAATTCTCTAGGGCAGCATAAACCTTTAGAAGATAAGTCTCATTATGTACAATATGGAAAAATAGAAGAGATTGATGAAGATCAAAGTATTAGTGGGAATGGAAAAAGGAGAGGAATATGAACAAAGAGAAAAGGAAATCCAAAGGGATATTGATTCAGGAAACCAAAAACAAATATCACAGATGTTAACAAGAAGTGGGGCTAAGTCCACAAATAAAAATAAAACGTGATGATAAAAATGATGTTGTGGAATATTAGGGCTATGAGTAAGACCCTTAAAAAATGAATTATTGAGGAATAAATAGGTTGTTATAGTCCTATGTTTATTATAATCCAAGAAACAAAATTAATTGGTGAGGAATGTAAGGATGCACTAAAAATAAAATTGGAAGATGGGAGGTTGTCTAGCGGTTTCTTCTATTGGAGCTTTCAAAGGTACTGTAACAATATGGAAAAACGCAAATGGAATGGATAATTGCTAGAAGCTAAAAGTAATTGGGTTGCTGGCCTATTTTACAAGAAAGAGGAAAATATTAGAGTTCCGGTTATAAATGTATACGCTCCAACTATAGTTACTCCTTGTGAAAGATATTGGGAGGACCCTAGCATATTTTTGTGAAATACAATGATGTTTCATAATCATGATTTATTGATTCTTAGGGGGGCTTCAACACAGTTCTATCTCCTTCAAAACAGAAGGGTGGTACTCCTAGATGGTCAAAATCAATGTAGTATTTTGCTTCATTTGTCAATTCAAATGGCCTTTGGGATGTTATTCTTTCAATCTTTCAATATACATGGGATAATCAATGCATTGGGAAAACTCATATAATAGAAAGATTGGATTCATATAGCAAAAAGATTGGATATATTTTTTAAATCTAGGATGTGGTTGTGAACACAAAATACAATCTCTACATACATTTCATTGCGAGCAGGATCAAATCACAAACCCATTCTCTTGAGATGTGATTCACTCAATAATGGTCATCCAAAGATTTTTCGATTTCAGTCTATGTGGCTCCAAGATCCTGATTTCTTCCACAAAGTTATATTATAGTGCAATGAAGCAAAGTTTGAAGGATCATGTATGTACAGGTTTGTTCAAAATATGAAATATCTAAAGAGGCAAATGAAGATTTGGAATGCCAAATCTTTTGATAACATATTTAAAGCAAAGGAGGAAATTAAAACCCAAGCTCAATAGTTTACAAGAGATAGAAGAAAGCAATGAAATGGAACAAGACACTTATGTGCGAAAAAAAACAATTACTTTCTGATTATCATAATGTATCCACAAAAAAGGTCATATTTGTCCAAAAATCTAGAAACATATGGCATAAGGAAGGGGATAGAAGTACCAAATTTTTTTATGCTACAACCAAAACAGACTTATCATTTTGTCACATCATTTCAACTCATGATGGAAGAAATATCAAGGAAGAAGAAGATATCAGAAAGGAAACAAATAATTATTTCAAAGATATTTTTTTAGATATTGGGCAAGATAAGGAGGCTCAATGTAAGAATTTGCAAAATATTCCATCAATTATCACACAAGGACAAAATGAAACGTGATGAGGAAGATCTCTATTGATGAGTTACAAGAGGCAGTTTTCTCTTTCCACCCTAAAAAGGCACCTAGCCCCATTCAATTTCCTGCAATTTTTTTCAAAAAATTTGGGTTGGTTGAAGAGTTGTCGGTTGTGGTTGATGAGGCCAGGAAAAAGAAGGCTACAATAAGTGAGATCAATGCCACCTTTATTGCATTGGTTCCCAAGAAAGACGATATAATATTTTTTTGTACAAAAAGCGTTAGCAATATATTTATAAGATCATTTCAAAAAATATAACAAATAGGTTGAAAAGCATTCTAGCTTGTGTTATCTCAAAGGAACAATGTGGTTATTTTCATGGTAAACAAATTATTGAGAACGTCATAAGTGCACAAGAAACCACACATTCTCTTCATTTCATAAAATAACTAGGTAAGCTTATAAAATTAGATATGAACAAAGCATATGATGGGGTTTGTTGGAGTTTTCTACATATTATTCTCAAAAAATTTGGGTTGCTAAGAATGGATTAGATGTTATAGCACTCCACAATATTTTATTTTGATCAATGGATTCCTTGGATACTTTGAATCACCCCATGTACTTCGCTAGGGTGACCCACTATCTCGTTATCTATTTATTATTCTTGCGAAGGCATTGGGGAGAGCTTTCTCAAATGCAAAAATGGAAGGAAAATAAAACATATTCAGGTTGAAGCAAATGGTCCCTCAAAATCTCAGCTCCAATATGTTGAAGATACTTTTCTTTTGGGTCATCCCTCAATCAATGAAGCCATGGAGCTCAAAACAATATTATAATGCAATGACAAGGTTGTTGCACAGTCAGTTAATAATACAAAATATAGGATCTTTTTCATTAACACTCCACTAGATTTACAATGGATTACTCTAACCATATTAGGTCTTAAAATTGGAAAATTCCCCTTGACATATTTGGGTATTCCTTTGTTTGACAAAGAAAAGGAGCATTGGGACTCAATTTTGGATAAAATGAGATCTTGTTTGGCAGGTTCAAAAGATATGTTTTTAACCACAGCTATAACTCATAAAGACTACATTGTGATCTATCCTTATATATATGATGTCACTTTCAAGATATAAGCAAGTAGTATATAGCATATGAATTTGATAAAATTTAAAAAGCTTTTCTTTGGAAAGGATGAGAGGAAAAACGTAAGTTTCCTCTTTATAAGTGGGATAGAGTTTGCGAGGGAAAGAATATTGGAGGGATAGGCTTGTGGAATTGCAAACATGCAATTAGGGGCAAAACTTGGCTGGATATTATTCAAAGATCAAGGAAAAAGTTAGGCAAAAATGTCACTTCAAAAATATATATAGGTTCTCCTAATGCAATGAAATTGTTCAGGAAATGAACCCTACCTAGAGCATTGTCAAAATATAACTTCTTATCACATAATTTGCATTTGACCAAGAAACATTAAAGATGACCAACCAATGTGAGCGATTTTGCCAAATTTTGGTCTAATGCTTGGTTGAAGCTTTATCTTCTTATTTCTGATCCAAAATGGCAACCATTGTCTCAAGCATGTCTATTCTGTAAAGGTCCAAGGTTCAAAGATTATATCAATGTGAGCAACAACTCCAAAGCATGGATTTCTATCAGCAACATGGTTGAAGGAGAGGAACTCAAACAAATATCGAATGAGCTTCAAAAGATATTTCAATTGTTTGATTTACCTATTTTTACGCGAAAAGGATGAATTGGCTTGGAACCTGTGAAAAGACGGTGGATACTTGATCAAATTGAGATATAAAGATTTCAAGCAATCAGAATTTCCTACTCCTAATCATAGCAGCGACGATTGGCCAAAAATCGGCGGACCCCAATTTTTTGCCGTTTTTTTGCAATGGCGTTGCAATTGGCAAAGTATCAGCGGTGCACTGATTCTTTGCCAATTTTGTGAAAATATAAACGAACTCCCAATTTTTTGCCCCTTTTTTTTGCCATGGTGATGCAATTGGCAAAGTATCAACGGTGCGCCGATTCTTTGTTGATTCAGCATCAACAAATTTTTGCCGATTTTTTCAAAAAATCTGCATTTTTTTTAGGTTGTGGCTGATTTAGGGTTTTTTAATGCAAGCCCATTTTTCAGTTGTTAATGTTTGAACTTCGAAGTTTAAAGTTTAAACCCTAAATCTGAAACCCTAGTTTAGGGTTTTGGGTTTTTTTCCCTCCTCTTTTTATAAATATTGTTGCCTGATAACTATTAGAAAACAAATATTACGAGCAAGCAAAACAATAACACAAAAAAACAGTAACACAAAGAATTTTACGTGGAAACCCTGCAATGTGCAAGTAAAACCACAAGGCAATGGCAGCTTCATTATTTTATTGATTTCGGCAAACTTTTTACATTCACTAACTTTTACATGTAAGGGGTCATTCCCCTTTTATAGAAAATACAAAAAACTATTTGAATATTGGAGAGGAAACTTTTCCTCTCCCCAGTATGGTTGTCCGAATGTAAATTTACAGCACGTGGGGAAGGATCACTATAAGCTGCACCACCATGCACCTCTCTACTAAAGAACATTGGAGATCTGGATATTGACTTCACCTCCTAACAATAACTATGTATGCAAGCCCATTTTTCAGCTATCAATGTTTCAATTTTAAACCCTAAACCCTAGCCTTTTGGTTTAGGGTTTAGGTTTCTTTTCCTTTTTTTAAAGTGATTGTAACTTTATTGTTACTTGTTTCCATGTGCAGGCATATACAAAATGAAACCTTTTTTTTCCTTGTTACTTGTAACTTTGTACCTTTTCATATTATAAGCAATACAAGATTGGTTTTGTCACTTTCATGTGTATTTGAAGCTTGAGCCTTGTATGATGTCTTGACATGAATTATTGTTTTTATTGCAATATTTGATTTGCATAATGTTAATTCATTGTAATATGCATGAAAAAAACTTTTTCAATGAAAATTTTCGTTTTCTTTGGTTTTTTTCTTTGCCGATTCTCGATTTTTACCGATATTTAAAAATGCCGATACCGGCTTCCTCAACTATGCTCCTAATGATTTCCCTTGTAAGAATATTTGGTCATTGGAAGCCCTCCCTAAGGCCTCAAAATTCCTTTGGTTAGTAGTTCAAAGCAAGATTCTTACAAGAGGGAGTTTGCAAAGAAGAGGATATCATGGACCTTTCAAGTGTGTCTTGTGTGAGAAGGATATAGAAACATTAGATCATTTACTTCTTCATTGTCCTTTTGGTCACACAAGTTGGGGCCACTTTTTCAAAAATATAAGAACATATTGGGTAGTTCCATCAACATAGAAAGAGTTGATGAGTTGTTGGATTGATTGTTTCAAAGCTAAAACATTATGCATTTTGTGAAGGATTGGTCTTGCAATTATTTACTGGAATTTATGGCCTCAAAGGAATGAAAGAATTTTCAAAAATAAATCTCAAAATCATGCCCAAGTTTGCAACCATATTATTGCCTCTCTTGTAGAATGTTTGCAAACATGATGCTCTTCATGAAGTCTCAAGTGTGGAAAAAGAGGTATTACCCTCTTGCTTATAGGATTTGAATATATATGGAAGGGTAATCTGTGATAATGGAGTTAACAAAGAATTTGCTTTGATTCATGGTAAAATGGAAATGTCTAAAAACTAGATTTATCAAAATTAATTTTGATGGTGCTTCCAAAGGAAATCCAAGAAAAGCTAGAGGAGGTGGTGTTTATCAAAATAATAAAGGCAAAATTCTCCTCACTTCCTCCGAATCATATGGAACTTCAACAAACAACTATACAAAGGCTAGGGCTCTTCTTACCAAAATCAAAATTACAATTGGAAAAGGATAGAAATATTGAAGGGGATTCACAAATTATTGGTAATGCTATCTAACAAAAATGAATGTGAGAATTGAATTTGAACAAAAAACAAGAAACATTATTGTTGATGTTCATCAACTATTGTTAGAGACAATCTCTTGGAAATGCTGGAACATCTATAGAGAAGAAAATCAGGTAGCAGATAATTTAGCCAATTGCAGTGTTGATCTTCATCGTGGTGAAGTTCAAATTGATGAAGGCAATTAGCCGAGTGATATTTTATCTTCTAATGAAATGACATCAAGGAGCTGATTGCAAAAACGTGGCAGTTTGATGAAGAAGAATACCTTTGACAAAAAAGGAAATAAAGAATACCTTCGATAAAAAGGCAAGCTGGATATGGTTTAATTGACCTGACAGCAAATGTAATGTTTTGTTGTTTTGATTTTATCTTCTAATGAAATGACATCAAGGAGCTGATTGCAAAAACATGGCAGTTTGATGAAGAAGAATACCTTTGACAAAAAAGGAAATAAATAATACCTTCGATAAAAAGGCAAGCTGGATATGGTTTAATTGACCTGACAGCAAATGTAATGTTTTGTTGTTTTGATGGGAGTGGCCCCCAAAAGAAGCCACATATAGCTTATTAAAAAAATAATAATAATAATATAAATATATATATATATATACAAAGAGAGAGAGGGGCCAACTATTTCCCAATAAGAGAGTTTTTTATGGGATTTCCACTGTGTTAATATTGGTCATTACTCCAGTGACATTTTCATGAGTGGTCATTTAATCCAATTACCTTCTCAACTTCATGTAATTTCGTGACTATAAGTTGCAAGGGCCCACAAAGCACACAAGTACCTCAAGTAATGTTAATACTAAATTGAAAGAAGATGTTAACACATAACTGCAAAATTCTCACCACAGTGCCTTTTTCTAAGTTGGCAAAGCTTTTGGTAGATGTAATACTTTATAAGCCCACCCTATCTCACCATTCTTGCCAATGCAGTTCGATGTATATGTATATATAGTAAGAGAAGTTTTTTTTTTTTGGCAAACCTTATGCTTCTAGGTTTTGAATAATGCATAAACATTTTAGAAGAATGCTATTTTTCAATACCTCTTTTGGAGTAAATGAATCTTTATAATGTGCCAGTCAGCTTCTGATGTCAGTCTTGCCCTGTACAAGTCTAGAACTATGGTATAAAATAAGTGCATATTAGCCTAGTGCTTGCTAAGTAAGAGGCTAAAATGGTTTTAACATGTGATGTAACAAATAAGACATCAGGTTAAAAAAAATATTTGCACCAAAATCTTTGCCAAGCCCAAGTCCTGTCAAAGTCGAGAAACTATAGTATGAATAAATATTAGCCTAGTACATGCTAAGTGAGAGCCTAAAATGATTTTAATCTGTGCTAGAGCAAAAAATACCTCAGGTTAAATTCAATATTTGCACCAAATTCATACCATCATGTTTCATTCTCTCTATTGCTATAAAACAAGTTATAGCTCTGACTGATGAATGCAAAAGTAGAAAAGGAAAATTAAGTTATTATAAGGAATAGAACAAGAAGTCCTATCACCCAATTTTAAAATCTTCTGTTTTGACTATAACTTTATTGTTTACCAGGATAACAATGCAGATGATGCATTACACACGTACATCAATCATTTGTTTGTCTGGATTTAAATTGATTTATCATCCAAAATTAGATAGTTATAACATTTATCTAGATCCTAGGATATACAATTTACTCCTAGCTTGCAAACAAATTGCATACAAATGATAAATTGACTTGCCTGGAAGTTTTTGTACATCCAGTTCTTCACAGAATTTGTCACAGAAATGGTTACAGTTCTTTGACAATAGGTCGTAGGTATAGCCCGGCCAATCTCTGCTAAGTTCTGTCAAAATATGTGTCACTGCAGTGGCTGATAAATTAGTTTTTCCAAGGACTATGCTTTCACGGTAAGTATACATAGGATTCTGTTTAGGATGGCAATTGAAAACCCCCGTCCCATTTTCACAGTATCCAAAGGACCATTCCTCACCATATATCTGCAAAATGAAGAGAGGGATGTGTCAAATAAAATTTTCTCCTATCTATATAAATGGAATGCACCTGACCTTTCAAATAAATGAGAGTAATAGTTGTTTTCACAAGCTTCATAAGTCATTTTACTCCAAAAAGTTAATATTAATGTAACAAATGATTAAAACAGACTAATATGTATAAAACAATTAATATGTACAAAAACCAACCTTTTGCAGATTGTATATTTCTAGGCAATAAATAGTGTCTCCAATCAGTTTAGTTGGGATATGATCAATGAAACTACTTCCCATTATCCCCCCAGCTTACCGTTGTATATGAAGATTTTAAACCTTTCATGATATGTTCTGTAGCTATTTAAGGAAGAAATTGCCAACAGGAAACAATCCATTCAAATTGCAAGTATCACTTGCCCAGACCTCAGAAAAATGATCAGAATATATTAACTTTAATTGATTAAATGGAAAGAAATCCTGATTGCAACAGTAAAAACGTCTGTTTAATAATAGGCAGCCCATGGATTATTTTGGACTCCAAGGAGTATGTATTTGTACCATAGGCTGTTGTTTTGAATAACTATTATTCTCTCACTACCTTAGCAAGGAGAACGTCAACCTAAAAGGCAAAATACGCTGTACCTTACATTTAAAGATTACAGATATTTTGATTAGCAACGACAAAGGTATTAACTGTGAAAAATAGGAATGATTTTTGATAAAAAAAATATTAACAAAAATAGGAAATTTACATTGCACATCTATCTGATGACTCCACAAATTTTTCATAACAAGGTTCATTACCCAAAGCATTTGTTATGAACCTTGCAGTAAAATAAAATCACATCCACACAATATTGCAATAATAATAGAAAATGAGCTTGAAATTAATAATATTGCAAAAAGAAATGAAATGCAACAGATTATATAGCAGAAAAACAACAACACATTACAAAATCACAGGTCTTTTCGAGGGGGTAACCACCTTAGAAGCAAAGCTTCGATACAATAAAATATGAGATGCCTTTGTCTATGCCCCCTTGCCTTTTTAAAGACTCTTCATAACCCTAACTATAATGCTCAAGGGTTGGCTTCACATGCAAGTGGCCACCCAAGCTAGAATCTTCTACCAAACAAGCAATTACATTCTTTATAATGGTTGCATTAAATGGAATTTTTTTTTTTGCAGTTTTAGATAAGTTTGGTTTTGGGAAGAAATGGGTTAGATAGATTAAAGCTTGTGTCTCTACAGTTTCTTATTCAGTGTTGGTCAATGGGTTAGTGACAGAATCTTTTAAAGCCAAGAGAGGCCTTAGACAAGGAGATCCTCTATCTCCTTATTTGTTCATTATTATAGCATAGGTTTTGAGTAGGAACTTAAAGAAGGCTTACAAAGATTGGTTTATAAGTGGACTTAAGGTTAGTAATAACATCAATAACATCACCCATCAACAGTTTGTAGATGATACAACCCTTTTGGAAGGGCAAGGATAAATGAGGCCAGAGCTTTGAATAACTTTTTAAAAGAGTACGAAAGAGCTTCAGGGAAAAAAATTAATAGGACTAAATCCAAAATTTACTTTCTTAACACTCCTGCTAATATGCTAATATCAAAGCAAGAATTTGTACGTTGCTTCAAATGGAGGAGGCAAATTTGCCAACAAGTTATCTAGGGATGTCTTTATTTGAGGGGAGAAGGAGGATAGATTTATGGAATCCAGTTATTAGTAAAGTTCAAAATAAACTTCCAGCTTGGAAAGGTAGATGGTTATCATTAGCAGGAAGAGTGCAGTTAATTAAGTCAGTCTTACAAGCCATTCCAACATATTATATGTCTTTGTATTCTATGCCAAAATCAGTTCAAAAAAGTTTAATCTTTATTATGCGATCCTTTTTATGGTCAGGTTTACATGATAAAAGGAGATTTTCTTTTGTGAAATGGAGCAAGTTGTGTGATGACAAAACTAGGGGAGGTCTTGGTTTAAGAGCTCTTACAGATGCAAACTTAGCTCTTAGGGGAAAAGTTATCTGGAGATTGTACAAAGAGAGTCAAAGACAATGGGCAAGAATTCTTCTAAGTAAAGCATGTTGATCCAAATGACCCAAGTTTAATATTTACTGCATCCTCTCTTCCAAATGGT
Organism: Wollemia nobilis; assembly: GCA_028583015.1. NCBI lineage: Eukaryota > Viridiplantae > Streptophyta > Pinopsida > Araucariales > Araucariaceae > Wollemia > Wollemia nobilis. The sequence goes on from JAQPPZ010002024.1 coordinate 2,697,015, forward strand.
TTTGCTCCTTGGAATGGTTTAAAAAAATCTATTGATCTTATGATTAAAGGTTTAAGATGGGTGGTGGGAACTGGAGAAAAAAATTCTATTTGGATGGATACTTGTTGTGATAAAAAACCACTCAATTTAGATCCAGTTTTGAAACCTTGGATGAGATTGCTTCATTTCAAATACGGTGATAGGGTTTCAAACATTTTGTACAAGGATCAAGAAGGAAGATACAAATGGAATGAAGAGTTTGTTACAAGTATACAAGACATTGATGCTAGGAGGCAATTGAGTAGAAAGATAACAACTGTAATTATTCCGAGGGGTGCCAAGGATAAATTGATTTGGGAGTTGAATAGCTCAGGAGAATACACAACAAAAATTAGATATAATGTTCAACACCAACATAATAATAGTATCACTAGAATTTGGAGAGATATTTGGGATAGCCCAAGCATTCCTAAAGTCAAAATGTTTGTTTGGCTAGTAGGTCATAGAAGAATTTTATCCTGGGATAACCTTATGAAAAGGGGTTTTCATGGCCCCTCTAAATGTGTTTTCTATAATAAGGAGGAGGAGAGTATTGACCATCTCTTGGGACATTGCTCAATTATCTGGAATCTATGGCAATGGATTCTTAATATGTTTGGTAAATGCATGGTGATGAATAGCAGAATTGAAGATTGGTTAAAGCAATGGCAGAGCACTTATAAAAGTGAGGCTTTACAGACAATATGGGATATATCAAAAGATACAATACTTTGGACTATATGGCTAGAAAGGAATATAAGAATATTTAAAGGAAAGGAAAGCAGTTTAGAGGTAATGAAAAAGAAGATATGTTTAGCCATAGAGGAGTCTAAACCAACCCTATCAACTCACCCAATCCCTAATTTGGAAGCAGAGAATCTTGATAGATGGAGTCAAGTCATTAAATGGAATTATGATGTTGGGTACAAGAGAAGCAAAAATAAGGTAAAGAATATAAAGTGGAAACCACCGGATGTGGAGTGGGTTAAGTTGAATTTTGATGGAGCATCTAAAGGAAACCCAGGACCAGCAGGAGGAGGAGGAATAATTAGAAATAATAGAGGAGAGATTTTGTCTCATTATGCTTTCAATTGTGGATTTAAGACAAATAATGAAGTTGAAGCTTGGGCAGCTTTAGAAGGGTTAAAAATATATAAACAAATGAAATGGAATAGAGTTTGGATGGAAGGTGATTCTCTCATAGTAATAATTGCAATTTTGAGGAAAGCAAAGGCTCCATGGAACATACAAGAGATAATTGTGGAAATTCAAGATCTTGCTAAAGAGTTTGAAGAAATCAGGTTTATACATATATTAATGGAAGGAAACAAATGTGTAGATAAGCTAGCCAATAGAAAGGTTTTGGTTGAGGATCGTGAAGTTAACATCTCCTTTCCATGGTTAGAGGAAGTAGAAAGTTTAGTTGAAGTTGACAAAAATTGTTGATTGCCAAAATCAATTAATGACTAAGATTTACTTTAATGTTTTCCATTGGTAATATCTATTTTATTTTGTAACAATAGTGTGTTCATTTAGACTATTTATTATAATTTATGTGGTTGCACTTGTGTTTCAGGAAGGAAACTAGCAATCCAGATTTGGTAAAGCGGACTATGTTAATGTGATGTTTTGAAAATATTACTCTACTAAGATGCAAGGCATATATAGTAGAGGTGAAGTTTTGGCATTGTGAAGGCTGCTATAGGAAAATGTCAAGAAAGATGCTAAATTCTAGAGTAATTGTATTCATACAGAGATTTGAAAAGATCCAGAAAATGAAAATCAAGAATTCAGATATTTTATGTAAAATGGTGTAGGTTTCTAACTATAGCATCTCAATTGAGGTGAGAAGTGTATCTATTTGTAAATTCTCAAGCTCTAAAAAAGAGAGATGTAATTTGTTAAGGGTGGGGGACCTGAGTAATTCTCAAGCAAAAAAAAAAACGTCCTTCCCCTTCAAAAAGTTTTGTCCTCAAAGCTGGAGATTAGGAAACCGTTGTTGTAACTGCTAGAGAGGCTCCCATGTAGCATCTTTTGGCTGTAAACCTTGCCATTGGACCAAAACTTTAGTGATGGTGCGATTACAGAGAGTGCAGGTTCTTCAGTCCAAAATGTTGTTAAGCTCCAAGAGGATCAAGCCTTCATCATCTAACTCAAGGAGTGTTTACTGAACTTGAATGTGATTCTCAAGTACCTTCTTGAGACAAGAGACATGGAAGATTGGATGGATCTTGGAAAAAGGTGGTAACACAAGCTTATAGGCCATTTGTCCAATCCGTTGCAACATTTGATAGGGTCCATAAAAGTGTGCTGCCAATTTTTAGTTAGCTCAAAGTTGCACAAAAGATTGTTTGTAGGGTTGGAGTCGAAGAAAGACCATATCGCCTACATTGAAGTTGTGCTTAGAAGGGTGTTGGTCAATTTGTTGTCACATCCACTTTTGAGCCAGCACCAAGTTATCCTTCAACTGCTGCAAAAGTTGGTGACACTCTTGAAGAGTTGCATACACCACCGGAACTTGGGAGTGTCCAAGAACATAGGAAGAGGGTGGTGAAGGTGGGAACCCATACACTACCTCAAAAGGAGTCATTTTGGAAGCTATGTGGAATGAAGTGTTGTATCAAGGAGTGATGAAGTTTTGGAGACCAAAATGCGAACCTAATATCATAATAGGTGTCCATCCATGCATATTCAGCGTGCAAATGGGGATCCCTTTGTTATTGTTCCTATAAGGTCTATAAAGACTAGTCCTTGGTCGCTTCTTCTTGAAGTTGGGAGACCCATTGGGGAAGTGAGGACGAAAGGGCACACACTATCACTTGATCCTCAAACTGACAAGAGAGGGCATCTACCGCAATATTCTCCTTTCCTTTCTTATACATGATGTTATAGTCATACCCCAACAATTTTGAAACCCATTTCTGCTATGCTGGAGTAGATACCCTTTGTTCTAAGAAATATTTCAAACTTTGGTGGTCTGTTTTAATAGAGAAATGTATCCCAATGAGAAATGGTCGTCAATGATTAACAACATGGAGGATAGCCATCATTTCTTTTTCATAAGTAGATTTTCCCAAATTTTTGCCTGATAGCGCCTTACTAGTGAAAGCTAAGGGTTGCCCTTCTTGCATTAATACAACCCCAATGCCATGACTTGAAGCATCACTTTCAATTATAAATGGTTTGGAAAAATCAGGTGTAGCCAACACCGAGGTCAAAATCATAGCCTTCTTAAGATCTGCAAATGCCTATTTTGTTGGAGCTGACCACATAAATGAATTCTTTTTCAACATGGTCATTAAGAGGGTTGTTAGAAGCTGAACAAACTATTTCATTAATCAAATGAAAATATATACATTGTACAAGCTAAGATTAGCCTGTAACGTACAATCTAACAATGGCTAACAAAACTAATTTTCTATCTAAGTTATGTTCTAACTTAGCTACATAATATTCTAAGCTAACAATAGATTGCACGTTAGCTTATGGAATAATAACTAGGATAGCACTAGGAGTTCTAAAAATAATTTAATAATAAAATAATGTAATAATCTAGTTTACCCTAGCATCCCCCCTTATTACATTATTTGGAATACAGAGTTGCGAAACAACTCAAACTTGACACATACAAGTGCCTTTGTGAAAATATCCGCAACTTGTTTTTCGGTGGGAATGTACTGGAGCTGGATCTTGTGTTTCTGAACTTCGTCTCGAATGAAGTGACACTGAGCTTCAATATACTTTGTACGTTCATGGTACACTAGATTCTTGACTAGTTTCAAAACACCTTGATTATCACATTTCAAGTGTATTGGTAAATTCTTCTGCAGACCCATACTTGAAAGAATGTGACATAGCTATATCGCTTTGCACACGGCTCCTCATGCGGCGCAATACTCTGCCTTTGTGGATGAAAGTGCAACTGCCTGTTGCTTCTTGCTACGCCACGAGATAGGCCTAGATCCTAGATGAAATATGTATCCAAAAGTTGATTTCCTGTCATTTAGAGATCCTACATAATCTGAGTCTGTGTATCCTTGCAAGAATAACTTGTCATTCTTCTTGTATTCCAAGCCATATTCTACCGTTCCACGAACATAGTGCAAAGCTTGCTTCGTTGCTTTCCAATGACTAACCTTGGGCTCCTACATGAACCTCGAAAGATAGCTTACAACAAAGTTGACATCTAGCCTGGTGTTTGTCAAATATATGAGACTCCCAATCAACTATCGATAGAGAGTTCCAAATATCTAAGGTGATTTATCATATTTGGACAATTGTAACCCTAGTTCCATTGGAGTTGCCTTGGGTTTACATTCTATCATCTGATATTTTTCTATTAGTGCCTTGGCATATTTTGTCTGCTAGATCTTAATGTGATTCTTCTTTTGCAAGACTTCCAAGCCAAGACAATAATGTAGAAGTCCGAGGTTTATCATATCAAATGACTTTTTCAAGTCACTCTTCACAACATCCACCATCTCATATGAACTGCCTATGATGATGACAATACAAGTATCACTATTTCAAAACCAACAATCTTGAAATAGAGATTTGCATTTGAGGGACTTCTTTTGAATCCATGTTGCAAGAGGTGATTATCAATCTTGATGTACCAAGCTTTTGGAGCCTATTTCAACCCATACAAATATTTTATCAATTTGCAAACTTTTTGCTCTTGCCCTTCAACAACAAAACCTTCAAGTTGAACCATGTACACCTCTTCTTTGAGATCACCATTCAAGAAGGCACTCTTCACATCCATCTGATGTAGCTTCCATCATAACTGAGCTGCCATTGCACAAAGAACACGAATGGTTGTCACCTTCATTGTTGGTGCAAATGTTTCTTCATAATCAATATCTTCTTTTTTAGCATAGCCCTTAGAACAAGTCGAGCTTTGTGCTTATCAATTGTTCCATTTGCCTTATATTTGATTTTGAATACACACTTGCAGCCTATGGGTTTCTTTCCAGCAGGCAGATCAACTAGCTCCCATGTATTTTTTTTCATAAGAGACTTATATTCAGCTTCCATAGCTTCCTTCCATTGAGGCAAGCTAAGTGCATCCTTCACTGAAGTAGGTTCTATATGCTCCATCACTAAAGACATCAAACGCCTATTTACTTCCTGGCATGACATACTTCGAGTACGACGCCAGAAGTGAGATCAGGAGGTGCATCAAGTTTTGCGTCTCTCATTGTGCTTGTGTACCATTTTGGAATTTTCTTTTGATGTGTTGGAGCAACCACTTCAAGATCATCAACAAGGGCATGAAGGTCACTTTGGACTTCATCATATTCCAATTGTACAACAAGATATGTGATCTTGCTAGACTCTTCAAAATCTGCTACATTCCACTTGGGAGCAATTTCTTTATTGAATATCACATCTCAACTAATATGAATTTTCTTGGTAACAAGATCAATCAAACGATACCCTTTTGATTCTTCATCATAACCAAGAAATACTACAAGGACTTCTCATCTTGCTTGCTCCTTTCCTTCTTAGGAATGTGCATTTAGACTTTGTGCCAAATATCCTTAGATGAGAAATTGATGGATTTCTTCCGATGCAGGCTGCTTCAAGTGTGACTCCTTGAAGGGCTTTTGTTAGGGCTCAATTTAGGAGATACACGACAATGATGATAGCTTCGGCCCAATATTGTTGCCCAAGATGAGCGCCTGAGAGCAGACATCAAACCATCTCCATGATGGAATGATTCCATCTTTTAGCAACACCATTTTGTTGGGGAGTATAAGTTGTTGTAAGTTGTCTTTTGACCCCATGATGTGTAAGAAACCTTGAGAATTCATTGGAGGTATATTCCCCCCCGATCTGAGCGAAGGATCTTGATTGAACATCCCGATTCTCTTTCAACACACTTCTTGTACTATTGAAAATACAAGAAGGCATCAGACTTTAGTTGTAAGAAGAAGACCCACATTTTTTTGGAGTAGTTGTCAACAAACAACTTAAAATATCTCTTTCCACCAAAATTGTTTGGCAAGGGTCCACATAGATCGGTGTGTATTAGCTCCAATGTTGCTTTAGCCTTGGAAGAACTCAATTCAAAAGGTACTTGATGTTGCTTCCCTGCTAAGAAATCTGAGCAAACTGGCAATGTTGGTGAGAGTTTGGGCAATCCTAATACCATTTCATGTTTACTCATTTGGAGTAAGTATCCTAAAATAAGATGTATGTATCGTTTTTGCCACAAGGAGGTTGCTTCTTTGGTTGCAGTAGCTAAGGCAACATAAGGTGAATTAAGGGCATCTCAAGCAAACAAGCCATGCTTGTAGGAAGTAGTTGCAATATGTTTACCATTTTTGGTAATGAAGCAACGCTTCTTTCAAGCAACAACTTTGAAATCAACCACCATTTTTTTATCCAAAATTTGTGGAACTGACAACAAATTGTTGGCCAGTCCTTGTACATAAAGTACCTTTTCAATTTGACATTGTCCATCTCGAAGAGTAACTGAGACATCACCTACCCCTTGGACTTGATAGGTCTTATCATTTGCAATTGTCACAGGTTTGCCTTCTTCTGCTTCAAAAGTATCAAACCACTCTTTATCTCCTGTCATGTGCTTACTCGCACCTGAATCAATGTACCAAACATTATATTTTTGTTTGGAATCAATCTAAGTCATTAGCAATTTGTGTGCTTGCTCCGAGTCTGAATCTGATTCTTCTATAACATGTCCTTTTTGTTGCTTATATTTAGGACATGATTTGTATTGTGCTTTCTTCCTTGGTGGTTGGTGGTTCTTATCACCTTTGTTGGAAGAATTGTACCAACATTGTTTTGTATCCTGACCTTCTTTCTCACAAATGGGCAGTACCTCTTTTGCTTTTAAGGTTTCTTTTGTGAGGAAGTTGAGGTGATAGAACCCTTGGATGAAGAAGCCTCATGAAAAGAATCTTATGGTGGTTGCTTGTAGCCAGATTTATTTGAAATGCGTGTATTGTTGGACAATTGGTCTCTCAGGTTGTTGGTGGCTTCTTCTTGTTTCGACAAATTGACCAACTCCTTAAAAGAGACTTGTCTACTGGACACTTGGAGGGAAGTGAAAAACACTCTGAAAGAATTTGGTAAAGCTCTTAGAATGATTGAATTTAAGAGCTTGTCTTCTACTTTTTCTCCCATTGCATGCAATTTTGCTCTCAAATCAACAACTCTACAAAGAAAAGCCTCTATACTTTCTCCATTTTCATACCCAGAGTGTGAAGATAGGATTTAAGGTTAAGAATTGTTGCTTGATTCTTCCCTTCATAAATGGTGGTAAGTTTATCCCATGCATCTTTAGCAAGTACGATGATCATAAGGGCTTTTGCATTTGCATCATCATATGTTTCTCTTGCCTCATCATCAACTTTAGGTCGTGTGACTCGGCTAGTCACAATGTCCTATAGCTTTTCAACCTGCAATATGGTCCACATCTTTATCTTCCATGGTGAAAATTTTGGACCTCTTAAGAGCTGGGAGTCTGAGATATAGGCCTTTGGGATAGACATTGTGAGGGTTCCTTATATCTCAAAATGGTCCCCCTTTCTTTATACCACCAAGCCTTTATACTGAACCTTCTGATATACCAACCCTTTCTATAATACCCATCGATACGTGGAAGAAGCTAGTCCTCTCTAAATACGTAGTCGTACATGAAAACCTTAAGGCACTAGAAGCAAAACGATAAGTGGTACATAGGCAATATTGAAAGGGCATTGCATTGTTTTTCACACCTACTTAAAAGGATATCTACATGCGTGGGGCGTAACTTCCCCTAAACACTTTGGATAATCCTCCTGTCAGAATTTTTAAGTAACAACAATAGCGATTAGGGTAATGATGAAGTGAAAAATAATAAAATGGGTTTCATTATTTCTCCCCGACAGTTTATAGGGATAGACCCCAGACGCCGTTGTTGTAGCTATGTTAGGCGATAAACAAAGTTGCCCAATCACGACAGCATTACCAAACGCTACCTTGTGCAAATTGCACAAAAATAGGGTAAAAATTTGGGGTCTTTTGTTTGTTGCCACAAACTAATGCATTATACAAGAAATTAAATGCATTCAATCAAGCCCAAAAATTTGTTTTTGAAGGTGTCAATATCCACCAAAAATGTACCTTTTACAATGCCAATTTTGCAATTATTTTGATATATGTAATTGCAAAATTAATTGAATTTTACCCCCTTAAAAAAACATTTATCTAATTAATTAAACTAATTAGTCAAATAATTAATTAATTTAACTAATTAATCAAAAACGAATTAACTAATTAATTTATTAATTAAAAATTAATTATTTATTAACTAATTAAAATAATTAAAAAATAAATGCATAAAAAATTTGTTTTTTTTTTAAGAAAAAGGGGCTCAAAAAACCTATATGCACTCTATGTCTTCACTTTGAGTCAATGTTCTCTCGCAAGTCCAGCTTCCGCCACGTGCTCTCACGAACATGTGGCGATGCATCTACACCAACCCTCTTGGGTTGGCTATTTTCTTACCCTTGGACACCACCTTTTAAAAAAGCGAGTATCATTGTAGAAATTCGGAACAGAATTGTATTATTGAGCAGGGTTTAAATAAAGGTTACAATTGCCGGGAATAGTCACCAGCTGAACCTGAACTGTGACGGAGTTGTAACAGTGTAACAGCACAAACTAAATAGTGTAATACAAACAATATATTAAGTACGCTAACATCCCCCTTTATTACATTATTTGGGTAATGTAATAACTAATAGCTATACTAACATCCCCTTACATCATTGTGCAATACAAAGAGAGCTGCGAAACAATTCAAATTTGACACGTCCAAGTGCCTTAGTGAAAATGTCTCGCAACTTGAGCATCGGTGGGAATGTGTCGAAGCTGAATTCGGTGCTTTGGAACTTCATCTCGAATGAAATGACATTGTGTGTCAATGTGCTTTGTTCTTTCATGATGGACTGGATTCTTGACGAGGTTCAAAACACCCTGATTGTCGCAAAACAAGTGTATTGGAGATTTTGATGGATGGCCCATACTTGTCAAAATGCGACGTAACCATATCACTTCGCACACAGCTTCACGTGCGACGCGATACTCTGCCTCTGTTGATGAAATAGCAACCACCGGTTGCTTCTTGCTGTGCCAAGAGACAGGACCGGATCCTAGATGAAAAATGTATCCGAAAGTTGACTTGCGATCATCAAATGATCCGGCATAGTCGGAGTCCGTGTATCCTTGCAAGAAGAATTTATTGTTCCTCTTGTATTCTAGGCCATATTCCATAGTACCACGGACATAGTGAAGAACACGTTTTGTTGCTTTCCAATGAGTGGTCTTAGGCTCCTCGCATGAACCTCAAAAGATAGTTGACAAGCAAATACGAGATCCGGCCTAGTATTGGTCGGATATATGAGACTCCCAATCAACCGTCGATAGAGAGTACCATCTACCCGAGGTGAATCATCATATCGCGATAATCGAAGTCCATTCTCCATCGGAGTTGCCATTGGCTTGCAATCGATCATGCGATATTTTTCCAACAATGTCTTGGCATATTTTTTCCGAGACACTTTGATGGAGTGCTCCTTCCGGCTGAATTCCAGGACCAAGACAGGTAATGGAGAAGTCCGAGATCCGTCATCTCAAAAGATTTACACAAGTTTCTTTTGACAAGTAGAGATCATAGTTTCGAACTCCCCGTAATGAGCAGATCATCAACATAGAGTACAAGCAACACTATCTCAGAACCCTGTTTCTTGAAATAGAGGTTTGCATCTGACGGACATCTCTTAAATCCATGTTGCATAAGGTGATTGTCCATTTTTATATACCAAGCTCGAGGAGCTTGTTTCAAACCATACAAGGATTTGACCAACTTGCAAACCTTCTGCTCTTGGCCTTCAACTTCAAATCCTTCTGGCTGAGTCATGTAGACTTCTTCTTGGAGATCACCATTTAGAAAGGCACTTTTGACATCCATCTGGTGAACTTTCCACCCATATTGTGCTGCCATAGCACACATAACTCGAATTGTGGTCATCCGAGCAGTAGGTGCAAAAGTTTCCTCGTAGTCAATGCCTTCCTTTTGAGCATAGCCCTTTGCAACAAGTCGGGCCTTATGCTTATCAATTGTTCCATCTACCTTGTACTTGACTTTATATACCCATTTGCAGCCAATGGGTTTCTTTCCATGCGGCAGATCAACAAGCTTCCAAGTTTTATTTTTCATCAAAGACTCATACTCTGTATCCATAGCGGCCTTCCACTGAGGCTCACTAAGAGCATCTTGCACTGATGCAGGTTCAAGATCGTCTATGGTAGACATGAATGCCCTGTCATCATCAATATCCATATCCTCTACTTCTGTACTTGGAGTTACAGAAAGTTCCTCAAAAGATTGACAAAGATCATCAACCTCACCAATTTCTTTGGCTTCTTTTTCCTTTTGAGCCATACTGCGTGTACGAGGTCTATCCAAGTTCAAATTGGGAGGAGTGGATAAATTTGCGTCTCTGATTGTATTTGTACACCATTTTGGGTTCTTCTTCGGTGGTGGTGAAGAAGATGTAGAAGGACCTCATGTCTGTGTTGACGAAGGAATCTTCTCTTCCTTAGATTCCACAATATCTAGGTGTACTTTAGATGCGCTCTGTGATGTGAAAGCTTCATCAAAGACAACATCTCTGCTGACATGAATTTTCTTGGTCAAGGGATCTATCAAACGATATCCTTTAGAGTGCTCATCATAACCAAGAAAAATACATCTCAGTGTTTTCTCATCTAGCTTCTTCCTTTTCTCTTTCGGTATGTGCATGAAAGCGTGACATCCGAAAATACGTAGATGAGATATGGAGGGTTTTCGACCACTCCATGCTTCCTGTGGAGTCATTCCTTTTAGGGCCTTTGTGGGTGCCCTATTCAACAGATATACTGCAGTGGTGACGACTTTCGCCCAATATTGTTGCCCAAGAGTAGCTCTCGTGAGCATACAACGAACCATTTCCATGATAGAACGGTTCCTTCTCTCAGGCAACTCCATTTTGTTGAGGAGTATAGGCGAGTTGTTAACCTGTCTCTTGATTCCATGCTTATCTAAGAATGCAAAAAATTAATTAGAGGTAAACTCCCCCCCTCGATCCGAGCGGAGGGTTTTAATAGAAGCTCCCGACTCCTTCTCAACGGATTTCTTGAACTCCTGGAAGAATGCGAAAGCTTCAGATTTCAGCTTGGAGAAAGAAAACCCACATCTTTCGTGAGTAGTCATCTACGAATAACCGAAAGTACCTCTTCCCTCCACAACTGTTGGGTGTGAAAGGACCGCACGGATCGGTGTGAATTAACTCCGGAGGTTTTTGTGCTCTTGTTGAGCTCTTCTCAAATGGTACTCTATGTCGCTTTCCCGCTAGCGATCGGAGCACACCGGCAATGTGGCGGAAAGGGAAGGAAGACCCTTTACCATCTCATACTTACCGAGCTCAAGTAAGTAGTCGAACTAAGATGCCCATATCTCTTGTGCCATAGGAAGGTTGCCTCCTTGGTAGAGACAGACATGGCAACATGTGGAGTAGAGATAGCATCTAGTGCAAATAAGCCGTGCTTATATGAAGTCGTTGCAATCTGCTTACCCTTCCTGGTAATAGTACAACACTTCTTTCCATTCTCAACACGAAAGTTGACAACCATATTTCTATCCAGGATTTGTGTGACTGACAACAAATTGTTAGCCAATCCCGGAACATAGAGGACTTTGTCAATCTGACACTTGCCATCAGGAAGAGTGACCGAAACCGTACCCTCTCCCCGAACCCCGTAGGTTTTATCATCGGCAATGGTGACAGGTTTGCCCTCTTCGGCCACAAATGATTCAAACCACGATCCGTCGCCGATCATATGTTTGCTAGCTCCGGAATCGACATACCACACGGGATCCCTCCGTGTGGAATCCGTGGTAGTCATGAGCACCTTGTGTGCCCATTCGGAATCCGAGTCGGATTCTTCAACGACAACATTCACCCGGGGTTGCTTGTTTTTATTTTGTGGTTTGTTTTGGCCTTTCGCTTGTTCTTATGCCAACACCTTGTTGGTGTCATGGTTGTCTTTCTCACGGATCTTGCACCACCTCTTCTTCGTTGAGGTTGTTTGCCTTTTCTTTTCGTATCCTGTTGAGAATTTCCTCCTTTCTGAAAGTTGTCTCCTTTTTGCCCATTACCTTTCTTCCTAGAACCCTGTCTGTTGGTGTATAGGGTTGTATTGGAAGAATCATCCTTGTGAAGTTGGCGTGCCTCCTGTTGTTGAAGCAGATTGACCAACTCGATGTAGGTAATTTGTCGTTGAGACACCTGGATGGAGGTGATCAACATATCAAATGAAGAAGGCAAAGCTCTCATCACAAGTGAAATGAGAAGCTTTTCGTCCACAGTATCTCCCAAAGAATTCAATTTCTCTTTCAATTCGGACACTCTGCACAGAAAGAGTTCAACTGTTTCACCCCTGTCTCAAACTCGGGTTATGAAGTTGTTGTTGAAGATGAAGAATGGTGGAATCATTCTTTCCCTCATAGATGGTTCTTAGGGCATCCCATGCCTCTTTACCACTTGCTTTGTCAACTATATGAGGTTGCACTTCATCTGAAACAGCAAACAAAATGAGCACCTTTGCTCGATTGTCTTTCTTGTCAAAAGCTATCCGATCTCGCGGAAGGACCTCGTGGATCCCGCTGTTGGTGAAGGCCTAGTTGTTACTCCAGTAACAATATCCCACAAATCTTCCATTTGGAGAATTGCCTTCATCTTATGTTTCCATGGTGTATAATTTGGACCTTTCAATAACTGATGAGGATCAGTCATCAATTTTGCAACAACGGCCATAGTGAAGGTTCCTTATATCACCAATTGGTCCCCCTTTCGATATACCTTTTGCTAGGCCGTTATACCGTACAAAATACCCGCCCTTACGTGAGAGAAACTATAGGTATTTAGAAAGATCAACAAAAATCACCCGCCCTTACGTGAGGGAGACTATAGGTGAGTTTTAGAGATCATACGATACGTGGAACATAAGCGGTACTCAAAGGGAATCGCCTTGTTGATGGCACCTACCATAGAAGATTCTTCTCATGCGTGGGGCGTAACTTCCCCTAAACACTATGAAGAATACTTCGTCAGGATTTACGCCTAAACACAAATGCGATAAAGGGTAGTGGATGGAGTAAAAAAATGCAAAAATGGCTAACTTATCTCTCCCCGACGATTTATAGAGAACAAGCTCAGACGTCGTTGTAGCAGCTATATTAGGCGGCGGATACAGTAGCCCAATCACGACAGCTTTACCTGTAAGTGCTGGCCAAAGGTATCACAAATACCGAACGCTACAGTGCAATAAATTGCACGGATGGGTTTTAATTATTCCGGGGACTTAGGGAGTGTATTTGATTTTTTTAACTTTTAATGAAGTAGTGCAAAAAATGAAATATGCACCATACAACATAAAAAGTGCCCACAAGAATTAACCCACAAGGTGTCGGTCACAGCCGAAAATGCACCTTTTACAATTCGCCAAATTGCTTTTTCAAAAAATTACTCACATTCCCCCTTTGATTTTTTGAAAAAAAAAATATCTCCCCTTAATAAAAATCTCTTTAACAAAGCATTTTAATAATTATTATATATTTAAAGTTAAAAATAAATAATTTTAATTTATATAGTTTTAAAACTTTATGAAAAAATAAATTAAAAATTAAATTTTAATTTATAAAGTTTTAAAAACTATAAAAAAATAAATTAAAATTAAAAAATTTTAACTAAAAATTAATAATTAGAAAAACCTTTGGAAAAAAAATTATACCTTCTAAAGGGGGGAAGTCGGCGGGATTTGAACCCCCGACCTGCAGGCTCCCAGAGCCTTACCGCTCACGACCACGTGAGCCAGCGGGCTGATCCGAAAGGATCAGCAGACCTCCCTCATATATCCCTCCTCTCTGCTTCCCGAGCCCACTGTCGCTGCCTCCGCAGCGTTCTGTTGCTGCGCGTCACGGCTCCGCAGACGTTTTTCATTTTTTTTTTCGGCAGCGCGGGGGGGGGATTTTTTATTTTAGCTTCCCGCGACGCCGCGCGTTCAACCGGGGGGGGGAGGATTTATTTTTTTATTTTTTATTTTCACACCCCCGCGACGCAGCGCGTTCAACGGGGGGAGGTGCGGGGCGGACGTCCTGCGTCCCTCCTGCCTACGCACGCGTCCCTCCTGGACGCGTCTGCGTCTGCGCGCGAGCGCGGACGTCGCGTCCCTCCTGGACGCGTCTGCGTCTGCACGGACGTCGCGTCCCTCCTGGACGCGTATGCCTACGCGCGCGTCCCTCGCGGCTGCGGACGTCGCGTCCCTCCTGGATGCGTCTGCACGCGGACGCGGACAGTCGTTCTGCGCGGACGCGCCCGCCGGCCGTTCCAGCCTGGCACTGCGCGCTGCTGCGGAACGTTCGCGCGGCTCTGCGCGAGCGTTCCGTCTGCGCGTATATATTTTTTTTTTTTTTTTCAACTGCTTTCTTTCACTGTACGTCGCGCGATTGCGCGCGGCATATAAAAAATTTTGCCTCCCTAGCACAGCAGACAGAAAATAATGCGCTCAGCTTCTCACGCCACTGGATCACTGCATTGCGTAGCAATCTGGCTCTGATGCCATGTAGAAATTCGGAACAGAATTGTATTATTGAGCAGGGTTTAAATAAAGGTTACAATTGCCGGGAATAGTCACCGGCTGAACCAGAACTGTTACGGAGTTGTAACAGTGTAACAGCACAAACTAAATAGTGTAATACAAACAATATATTAAGTACGCTAACAATCATCCCACACGATGCATGTGGGATAATACTCCACGAAAAAAAATATTTTCCACGAGTCTTCGCCACTACTCCACCACCGTGCGGCCACACGCCTCCTGCTAGGTCTCTCGTCAGTTGTGCTATTACAGATATCCTCTAGCCTGCTCTGTTAAAAAATTGTTGTTGAAAGTGTCATAGGTTTTGAGGATTCAATGAGTGAAGTTGAAGAAATATGCAAAGGTAGCAATCATTACAAACTCAAGAACTATTCTATCACTTGTTTGATGACCAACTCCACACCACTAAACACCAACAAGTTGCTAATCTTCAATTCATGTGTAGCTTTTAGACCTAAAATAAGGGTTTTGTATCAAACTCAAGGTAAAATTTGTATGGTATTGGAAGACTACCCTTGCTTCATTGCCTACTAAACTCATGGTGCCATCAAAATACATGAGATAGGCCTCATTCAAGATGATAATATTTCTCTTCTTTTTCATTATTTCTTATTTGTTTTTTACATTCCTCATTTGAATTTGGCAAGCATAAGACATAAGTTCCAAGGGTAGAGTCTTTAACAAGGACGTCATTTCTAGAGTTGGATCGCTCCGCTACACATTTTCTTTAATTAGGTTCCTAATCAACCTTTTTTATCCTATTTTGAACTAGAATACAACATAAGACCAAACTATATTAACATGTCCTATATATTTTAAACCATATATCTCAAGATGAGATGAGATCTAATCTTAGGGTTACAAAGATTAGGGTTACCTTTTTCAAGGATAAAAGAAGAAGGTCAAACGTGTTTTATACACAGAAAGAAGAGAAGGAGAAGGTCAAGCGTGTTTTATACACAGATTGCTGAAGGAAAACCTGCAAGCTTAAGAGGAGAAGAACAGTGAAATTGTTGGCCATAAAGGCAGCAAGAGAGCAGGGTGCCCTGTTGTAGCTATAGCCTCTTTTATTTTGTAATATTTCAAGTTCAGAAATATATTTAACTTTCGCTGTTCACACTGTTTATTTTTTCCAGCCATCTGTGTGACTGTTTTATGTTTAAAATAAATTCATCTCAGATCTGATTTTATTTAGAAATATAGGGCAGCAGTTATCTAGGGTTAGGAAAATTTACATGGTATCAAAGCTAGGTTCTGTGATTGAGATCCTCAAGGGTTTACAACAGTAGATCACTCTGGATATTAAAAAAAAACAGCAGTTAGAGGGTTTTATATTTTTTTTGCTTGAAGGACTAAGCTTATTTGCAAGACAATTTTTTGAGTCTTTCATATCAGATCTGAAAGTTTGTGCAGTAGATCTCAGATATGGCAGCAGCTAGCCTCAGATTTGAGGATAGATTGGAAGGTGCCTCCAATTTCTTGCCCTGGAAAGTTAACGTAATGTTCTTATTGAAAGAAAATGATATCTGGGATATTGTCAAGGATGATGTGACTCTGCCTACAGATCTGTAGCAATTGGCAGCTCATAGAAAGAAAGAAGTGAAGGCCAAGCGGATGATCTTGGATGCGGTGAAGGATCACCTGAATCCTCACATATTTGAGAAGACTAGGGCAAAGGAGTGTTTGATGACCTGGTAAGCCTCTACCAGAGCAAGAACATAAACAAGAAGTTGATATTGCAGAACAAACTCAGATCTATGGAGATGACTAGATCTGACACCGTTACTAGTTACTTGATGAAGATCACGCATATTCGTGATCAACTGACAACAGTTGGGGAGAAGGTTGAAGACAAAGAGTTTGTGAACGTTACAATGAATGGTTTCTCAGCTTCATGGGAAACATTTGTCAAAGGCATCTGTGCTCGTGAGCACCTTCCCACCTTTGAAAAATTGTGGGATGATTTCATCGAGGAGGAGACTCGGATGGAGTCAAAGGCTAGCAAGAAAGGTGGTGACGATAACCTAGCTCTATTTGGGCAAACCAAGAAGAGCAAGGGTAAAGGACCCAACAAGGGTAAGGTAAAGAGTGAGGAGTCAACCTCACAGTCAAGGAAGGACTTGAGCAAGATCAAGTGCTTCATTTGTCATAAGCACGGCCATTATGCATCACAGTGTCCAAACAAGAAGGGCAAAGGGAAGCAGCAACAGACGCAGGTAGCAGCCTCTACAAAAATTCAGATGAGCGAGTTTGCTGCAAAATTCGAGAAGGATTTCTCATTGGTCTCTTGCCTTTCTACCAGCACGGTTCCAAGAGATGCTTCGTATGTGGATAGTGGGGCATCTCGGCACACAACATCAGCCCGATAGTGTTTTACCAATCTACAAGAGCAGAACTCAAGGGTTCAGGTTGAGCTTGGTGATGATACCAAATATCCAATTGCAAGAATTGGTACCATTCCTTTTCAACTCCAGTCAAGGAACTCTTTAGAATTTGATGATGTTTTGTTTATTCTAGGTCTCAGGAAGAACTTGCTTTCAATTTCGATTATGGAGGATAAGGGTTATGTAGTAGAGTTCAAAAAACACCATGTCCTTATTAGACCAAAATAATCTAGCCCAAAAACAGCACAAGTGATAGGGGTTAGAGAAGGCTGACTATACAGGTTGTAGGATGAACCTGTTCGAGCCCTAGTTCATAGTAGTAACAATTTGTGTGAGTTATGGCACAAGAGGATGGGGCACCTGCATCATAGAGAGTTGCCTATTCTGAGGGAGATAGTCACAGGTCTTCCAGAGTTCAGCAATGAGCAACAAGGAGTATGCAAAGGGTGCACACTTGGCAAGCATGCCAAGGCTGTTTTCCCAAACAGCGAGCATAGGTCTAAGGAGATACTAGATCTAGTACATTCGGATGTTTGTGATTTCTCTCGCAAGACATTGATCTACTTCTTAACGACCAAGGATGAAGTCTTTAGCAGGTTTCAAGAGTTCAAAGCTCTAGTTGAGAACCAGACAGGGAATAAGATCAAGGTCTTGAGATCAGATAATGAGGGTGAATATATCTCCAAGGAGTTCGATGGTTTTTGCAAGCAGGCAGGAATCAAGAGGGAGTTGACTGTTCCATACAACCCACAACAAAATGGGGTTGCAAAGCAAAATAATCGATCCATCATAGGGGTTGCTAGGGCCATGATTCATGACCAGGGCTTGTCGATGTTTCTTTGGGCAGAAGCATGCAACACAACAGTCTACATCCAAAACAGGTGTCCTCACAGGATCTTGGAGGACAAGACACCAGAGGAGGCATTCACTGGTGTGAAACCAGAGGTAAGTCATTTTTGCATCTTTGGATGTCCAGTTTATATCCATGTTTCGGTAGAGAAAAGGACCAAGTTGGAGCCCTCCAGTAGGAAGGGTTTATTTGTAGGTTACAGTGAGACTTAAAAAGCTTACAAAGTTTATATTCCAAAGAAGAGGAAAGACAGTAGTGAGCAGTGATGTAAAGTTTGAGGAGGACATTGCATCAGGAAGTCCCATGAGCCTATTCTAGTGATAGAGAATGAGGAGCAGGAAGCTCCGAAGGTTGAGCCAAGGTCACCAAAGACACTTGTGGTTTCCAGTTCAGGACAACAACCTTCAAGTGAGGAGGAGGAGACATTAGCCCCTTCTAGTTCTATTAGGAGACCTCGATGGCTTACACAGACATTGGGGGATGCTCAGGAGTATGTTGATGCTCCTAGTAGTATGATTAGGGAAAGCATACCTCCAAGGAATTTTTCAAGCTACATGGCATTAAATGAGTAACATCATAAATTCAAAGCCTTCCGGTTTTCATGAGGCAACAAACCATCAGGTTTGGCAGGATGCCATGGTGGAGGAGTACACCTCCATCATGAAGAATGATGTTTGGGACATAATGCCAAGACCGGAGGGGAAGTCAGTTGTGAGTTCTAGGTGGCTCTACAAAATTAAGCTTGTTGCATATGGCAGCATCAAGAAGTTCAAGGCAATGTTTGTGGCGAGAGGGTTCTCCCAAAAAGTGGGAGTGGACTATTAGGAGACTTCTGCTCCAATCACCAAATACACTTCCATTAGAGTAGTAATGTCTTTAACTTCATCTATGGGATGGCAGATTCATAAAATGGATGTGAAGAAAGCTTTCCTTGATGGGATCATTGAGGAAGAAGTGTACATAGAGCAGCCTCAGGGCTTTGAGGTAAATGGGAAGGAGTCCCATGTTTGTGGGCTGAAGAAAGCCTTATATGGACTCAAACAAGCACCGAGAGCATGGTATTCCAGGATAGATGGCAGAGTGTGGGCTTCGCCAAAAGTGATGCAGATCCTAATCTATATTACATATTTGTTGGGACTGATCTACTCATTTTTGTGCTATATGTATATGACTTTTTTCTTACAGGTGCAGAGAAGTTCATTGCAGGGTGCAAAGCAGATATGGCAGCTGAGTTTGAGATGAAGGACATTGGCATGATGCATTACTTCTTGGGTTTGTAGGTTTGGCATAGACCAGGGGAGATATTCCTTGGGTAGAGTAAGTATGCAATTGAGATCCTGTAGAGGTTTCGGATGGAGGACTGCAAACCTATGGCCACACCCATGATCACTAATCTAAAGAAGGTGGCAGCTTCAAATTCAAGAATTGGTGAACCCTACGTTGTACAGGCAGCTGATAGGATCCTTGATGTATTTGGTCAACACTCAACCAAATATATGTTTTGCAGTGAACACCATGAGTCAGTTCGTGTTGGAGCCGAGGCAAGAGCATTGGGTAGCAACAAAACATGTGCTCAGATACTTGAGGAGCACGGTGGAGTATGGTCTGAGATATCTTGGAGATAGCTAAGTGAGGTGGCAAGGGTATACAGACTCAAATTGGCAGGCAGTGTAGCAGACAGGAAAAGCACCTCAAGGTGTTGTTTTAGCTTGGGATCAGGCATGATATCTTCATTCAACAGCAAGCAGACTTTTATGGCACTTAGCTCAACAAAGGAAGTTGCTTACAGTATTGATTGAATAGGAATTGGATCCCACGGTGGTATACTGTGATAATCAGAGTTGTATCAAACTCTCTGAAAATTCAGTATTTCATGACAAGTCCAAACACAAACATCAAATATCACTTCATACGAGATAGGATTCAGAAGGGAGTTGTAAAGCTCCAATATATTCCCACAGATCGGCAAGTAGCTGATATTCTGACCAAGCCCTTAGGGAAAGGGAAGTTTGAAGCATTCAAAGACAAACTTGGATTGGTGCAGAATTCCTTCCTCGCTAAGAGGAAGTGTTGAGAAACGTAGCTCGGACAGGACTTCTTGCACAGGCTTCAATATGAACGTGCTAGAAGTGGTTCGAGACATTTCGAATTCTATTTTAAAATTCACTTAAGTGATTTTCTATTTTTAAGTTCACTTACGTGATTCTATTTTGTAATTCACTTAAGTGATTCTATTTTGAAATTCACTTAAGTGATTTTCTATTTTGTAATTAAGTGATTCTATTTTGTAATTCACTTAAGTGATTCTATTTTGAATTTCACTTAAGTGATTTTCTATTTTTAACCATACATCTCAAGATAAGATGAGATCTAATCTTAGGGTTAGAGAGATTAGGGTTACCTTTTGCAAGGATAAAAGGAGAACGTCAAGAGTGTTTTATACACAAACAGAAGAGAAGGAGAACAGATTGCTGAAAGAAAAACTGCAAGCTTACGAGGAGAAGAACAGACTAACCAGAAAGGCAGCAAGAGAGCAAGGTGTCCTACTGTAGCTCTAGCCTCCTTTATTTTGTAATATTTCAGGTTCAGAAATATATTTAACTTCCGTTGTTCAAGTTGTTTATTTTTTCAAGCCATTTATGTGACTGTTGTATGTTTAAAATAAATTCATCTCAAATCTAATTTTATTTAGAAATATAGGGCAGCATTTATCTAGGGTTAGGAAAATTTACATGGTATCAAAGCTAGGTTCTGTGATTGAGATCCTCAAGGGTTTACAATAGTAGATCATTGCCGGATAAACTAGATTGCACGGTATCAAAGCTAGGTTCTACATAATATTCTAAGCTAAAAGTAAATTGCATGCTAGCTTTTGGAATAACAACTAGGATAGCACTAGGAATTCTAGAAATAATTTAATAATAAAATAATGTAATAATCTAGTTTATCCTAACAAGGGCGACTATTTTTCCATAATTTTGTACAAATCAACAATAATAACCCATGAGCCCCAAAAACCCATGAAGTGCCTTGAGAGTTTATGGCTTAGGCCAATTCTGAATAGCTTAAATTTTCTTGGGGTCAACCTTGACTCCCTCCTGTGAAACAATATGCCCCAAGTATTCAACCTCCTACATGCCAAAGGAACATTTGGATCGTTTGACAAATAACTGATGGTCCCGCAATAATTTAAAAGTTTGATCCAGATGTTGTAAGTGCTCAACCCAAGTGTCACTATAGATGAGAATGTCATGAGGCCCAAAGCTTGATTAGTGGGGATTTATTGCTAGTATTTAATGTGAACTTGGATGGAAATGTAGGTTTGGTCTGTGGGAATTTAGATGACAGCCTTTGGACATAAATTTTTCCCTTCGCTAGTCTAACCAATCCTATGGCTTACATCATAGACTGTGGTTTAAACATTTTTACGTATGCCTTGATATCATCTTTCAACCCACTAATAAAACAACTCTGAAAAAATCCTTCATTCAAACCCTTTGTCCTATTAGCCAATTTCTCAAACTAAGTCTGATATTCCCGGACAGTAGAGGTTTGTTTCAATTTTGTTAAGGCTCTTGTAAAGTCCTCATACTCACTAGGACCAAAACGAGTGAGTAATTGGAAGTCTTCCCAAGAAGGGTCGAGAGTTGTGTTTTGTAACCACTAATACCATTGTAAAACCTCAGATTCAAAGTTAAAGGATGCCATGGTGACCCACATATATCAGGGAACATTACGAAGTTTGAAGAATTGATCTGCCCGACACAACTAATCATCACCGTCCTTGCCATTAAACTTGGGAAAACCCAATTTGGGCATTTTAAACAAGGTATTAGTGTCAAAAAGTGCATGATTGGTTTCTTCATCTTTGTTTATTGAATTGCCACTCGGTCCTTTCGTGTTAACCTGCTGGTATAATTTTGGTCCTTCCTTTAAGTGCTCTTCAACCTCAAGGAATTTTTCCTCAATCCCTGTTTTGATTTTAAGTTGGTCAAATTTCAAGACCTGCATGTGATCTTTCATTTGTCTCATTTTTGTTCCAATGTGTGACATTTGGCTCTATAGGTTACTAAGTGTTTGATTTAATTGTTCCATATATTGGCTTTGTTCCAACTCCTTCATTGCTCCTCTAGTCCCTCCAACCATATACGTGTGATTTGGACTACCCTAACTGACTTACTAAAAATAGAAGTGTTATTTCAAGAGTTACTATTTTTAGTATTGGGCCAAAAAAAACGTTTGGGTGCTTTATAT
The DNA here is from genome assembly GCA_028583015.1 of Wollemia nobilis. Taxonomy (NCBI): domain Eukaryota; kingdom Viridiplantae; phylum Streptophyta; class Pinopsida; order Araucariales; family Araucariaceae; genus Wollemia; species Wollemia nobilis. The sequence continues at coordinate 2,719,236 of JAQPPZ010002024.1, forward strand.
CAAAACGGTCAGCTTAAAAAGACAAATAAAATGGGCTAGCTCTCACAATGATGTTTTTTGGCACCCCAAACTTTATTTTTATTTTTTTTCTTCAAGTGTTGTATGTTTTTCTCCTGAAGCTTTCCTTCACCTAAAAAAATGACTTTCTTCTCTAGTCCCCAACAACTGACATATCAATGACTAGTCAATATGTTATCCTCAAGTACATTGACAAATTTTGTCATTGACACTGCCTTGTCTGACACTATTACTAATTGTTATTAACAATTGTCCAGGCAAACTCTATTTTGATTGTTACTGACAACTACCTACCTAACACTACTTTCATTTGTTACTGATAATTGCCTTGACAACTGCCCTATCTGACTTTGTTCCCAACTATTACTATTCCCAAAAATTTCTTCTTCAACAAGGAGTTTTTATGGTATCTTAAATTCGTGTTAGGTGTAGTCTTTGCAGTATGCTCAAATATGTGGTTAGGATTTTGGAGGTGTAACATATGACTGTAACAGGGTAACACTAGGCCAAGGTGTGTGCATTGTTCATAGCCTTATTTTACACCGCAGCAACGAACGATAATGCTTGGACCAATATTTCAAGCCACTACTCAAGGAGGGTTCTACACATACCCTTAGGCGCACTACCCACCTCTCTAACAATATGGGAAAGTAATCTTCCCAAGTGTTGTGCTCAATGCACTATGGATGGATACACAATCAAAAATCATCCTACAACTAAAGGTTTCACCTAATCCTAGGGGGGTCTCCCAATATATCCGAAGATACGTGGGAGCTCAAGTCCGTATACAGGTGTTGTCTGAGGCCTAGGTATTGGAGCCTAATTGCCCCTCGCTTCACTAGACGCTTTACGGGCAATCTAGCTTAGCCAATAACAACAGCTTCTCCGTGATATTTTAAAACCCCTGACATAGGGTTTCTAGCCTATTAAACTAAAAACAGAGAAAAAAATGTCTCGATTTTTTCTCTTTTTTCTTTATAGGAAGTAAGCAGGAAAATTAAAACAAGGAAAATTTATACCTAACAAGTTGAAATGGCAGAACATGAATTGTTTGCACTGTAGCAAAATGCGGCCCTGGAAAGTACTCTAATACCACTTGTTATGAACCTTGCAGTAAAATAAAAGCACATCCACACAATATTGCAATAATAATAGAAAATGAGCTTGAAATTAACAATATTGTAAGATGAAATGGAAATGTAGAAGATTATATTGCAAAAAAACAAGAAAACGTTATAGAATCGCAAGCCTCTCCGAGGGGGTAACCTCCTTAAAAGCAAAGTATCGATACAATAAAATATGAGATGCCTTCATCTATGCCCTCTTGCCTTTTTAAAGACTCTTCCTAACCCTAACTACAACGCTCAAGGGTTGGCTTTACATGCAAATGGCCTGCCGAGCTAGAATATTCTACCAAACAAGCAGTTACATTCTTTATAACGGTTACATTAAATGGCCCCACTTGTCTAGGCGCCTCAAATGCCACATACACATTACAAAACATTACATAATATTATTAAGATGAGGTCCCCACGTTAGGAAGGGGATAATTACATAATAAGGTTAGGATGGGGTCCTAACAACATACTGATACAGTATTATGATACGAAATCGCTTCAGGTGATATTGAAATCTCTAATTTAAATCAAAGTCTTAAAACAACACGGAGAAAGATAGATTATCACAAACATTGCTTCTAAGTATGCAATTGCATCAAGGGGATTTGTCAAGCCATAACGACATGGTTAGAAATTTCCCAAGGAGAAATTAATAGATTACCTCAACAGTCCTATTCAAAGGATATCACCAGATACAGAAGAGGGGAGGAAACGTGTTGAAACCTAAGTTGCATGGAAACTGATATGGTATGCAATATGGAGAGTATCAAATATGGATACGACAAATTTTCAATATTCCCTAATATGGATATGATTGGATACAACATTATAAAAGCATATATATATTATATATTAAAAGAAAAAACATATAATGCAGAAACTTTTACACATACATTTTTTACATAAAATATTTTCATTAATTAAGAAGACAATCGTCCTTGTCATTAAAATTTAAAACTTATTGTTAAACATTATATAATCTTCTTTTAATCTCATGTAGTGGATACAACTCTAGATGTGACTAGGCCATATTCGGATGTATAACATATGGACGAAATAGAGGTGTGTATTCGGATACATCTAGATATGGTATCCATGTATTTGGATACATCTGGATACAATATTCAAGACGTATTGTATCAGTATTTGTATATGATACGCGGATAATGCATATCGAAGTATGATGTTTGTCAAATACGACAGCTCTAGTTAAAGCCATGTCCATTATATGTTGGCCACAACTATACATTAAATACTCCACCACCCCCCGTGGAGAGTTCTTGCAAAAACATAAATGACACATAAATAGGCATTGCATCAACGTCCTCCCCTTAATATTCATTCAAGGCAGAAATTGTTAAACAAATCATTTATATCATAACATTTTATTGTGGAAGAAGAAACACCAAAAAAGATCAAAGGAACCTAGGGCTGGCTGTGATAATATTAAGACAATTGTTACGAAACTTTATTCTCATAAACAGAAATCATTCGCCAATATGCAAAAATGTTAAATCATTCATCCACAAATAATATCTATCATATTAATCCACACAATGAGACAGAGATAGATAATACCCTTAAGGTAGGGCAACACCAATAATACTCCTTAAGGAAGGAACGACTCCATAAGATCTCCCAAGATAAGAGTGCCACTTAAGGAGGGCGAAGTCCCATAAGCCACTTCGTGGGCAAAGACGATTACATAAGATTAATCTCCATGATGATTACAATGACAAATATCTCTTTTTTATATACCCATCTTCTAATTCTACTTTAGAAAGCAGACTACTAATATAATATTATATTATAATACAATCAACCTTGGGTTATGTGTGGCCCATGCCAACCCTTATACAATATAATAACATATCCCCAAATATCTATTCCTAGGTACCCTAACATGCCACCCTCCTAATACTAAGACAATAATAATCATATATGTGTCACTCAAAAAAGAAACAAACCCTTATAAATTAGAAGCATTAGCTCCTTGCATGAGAAAGTACGTTCTATACTTAATCACTAAGTGACAGATTCAGATGTTAATATTGGTTCCTCAAGGAGTCAACAGTGCTACTTATGTAGTATGTGCCTAACAATAGGCATCCTAAGTACGCATTGTCTCCAAAAAGTTTCCTCTGGTCTACATCAGTGATAAATTATAATAGATCATAAAAGTACTATGAAGTAAGTATTCTATTCAATGAGAACAAAGCAAAAAAGCTGACAACCGCATTGTGTAGCTTAAAATTCGATGATTTTAGAATTCCACGATTTAGAATTTTCATCACATGGGTTTTCTGGTTATTTTGCAACTGAATTCAAACAGTTATGCTTACAATTCTATGAATTGACAATTCCACAATTAAATTATTATGCTCCAGTGACAAGAAAACATGCTCAGGAATATAAGAAATAAAACTACAGCAGAAAAACGTAAATAAAAGCCAACACACAATTTGAAACACAGATTTAACATGGTTAAACTACTCTTGGGTAGAAAATAACCACAAGAGGACATCAAGTCTTGTTCCTCCTTAAGAAAATATGCAATGCATCCAGCTTGGCAGCTCCTTATGGTTCTCTTGAACCCAAACGCAACATGGATACCATCCTTAAGTTTCATACGGCTGAAACTATGTCTATATTATTCTCAGACCCTGCTCTCCCTACTCAATCTTGCCAAAAGAAACCTTAATTCAAAGACATGTCTTACAGACTGTCACTCCTGAGACTCAAAATGGAAATGATTTGACATCCTGTTCAAAGTAGAGACTCCAAGTAGGCCAAGGGTCAGGCTTTAAGCTTGTTACTTCCTTAGGTACAATTATACCTTATGTTTCAAAAAGTAATGTAGCAGCTGGCAGGATGAGTTTTTGAGACAGCTGGCATCTGGCCCCATTTCAGGGGACCACGGAGGAACAACTACATTTATATAAATAAATACAATAAAAAAGACACAACGTGGATCTTCTATGCATGAATATGCATCATTATCCAATCTTCATAGCTTCATCTAAACTGATGATGACGGTAGAAACCTATTTTCTATCATCATAATTTTCAAGTCATCTAGAACCCAAATTAAACATGTTAAATAAACTAATCATACGGCAAAGTTATTCCTAGTTATCAATGTGAAAGTAAGTTAGTTTGCTGTATGAAAAAATTATGCATGTTGTTAGAATTAATAAAGTAAGCAAATTTATATAACAAATGAAAATATATATGATAGATAGGCCCAAGGCTGTAAATTTGAATACTCTTGATATCATAACATGACCACCTACATTGGGTTCGAGTACCCAAAGTTCTAGTGCATGGGATTTACAGCAATTGGTTGTGATATCATAACATGACCACCTACATTGGGTTCGAGTACCCAAAGTTCTAGTGCATGGGATTTACAGCAATTGGTTGAGAGCAAAGAGTTTCACATATTAAACCAGGGTTCAAATCTCATGGGTAAACCTTAACATTTTGAATCAAATGGCATGAAGTCAACATGTTAAATTCCTCAAGTTTCAAGGAGGAGACCTGGATTTGAATCTTACCCAGAAATACATTTATAATTTCCAAGCTATTGTAATACCACTCTGTGGTCACAATATAATACAAGTAGGATCCATTTCAATCCCAAATAACCAATTTAATTATATAACTATAAAAAAAAAACATGACCACCTAGACACAATGTAATATATGCTGTGCTTTCTTGCAGATTCTAACATAAATGATATTTTATTTCATCCTAAATAGTAAAAAACATCACATCTTATGCTACTCAGTCTCATATTTCCTATGAAATAAGCGTGTTGTTACTTCTAAAACTCAGTGATAGGAAAAGGAAACAAAAAGATATAGAAAATTAAGGAAAGAAGGCAAGTGACATTAGCTTGTCAATAATGACCATAGAAACCAGATAATAAGTTGGAGCGTATATTTTCTGACTTCATGTAACTGATCTGAAACAAATCTTAACTTTTCCTTTATATCATATTGCAAGCAACTTTAAAACAGATATAGTTGTATTTAGAAATTTGAATAGCATATCCCTGACTTATAAAGGATGACTCAACAGTAAACAGGACAGAGGCTTCCAAAATTCTTAAACGTGTTCCTTATGTTATAACGTTGGAGTGCATCAATCTTGTTTTGTTAAGTAAATAGGTCAATTTTATAATCCATGCACTTACAATCTGATAATTCGCTGAATTTGATCCTATCTGCCCCTAAAAACGCTAAAAGTTACATATCAAGAGTTGGACACTTAAAGTTGTCTTCTTTGACACAAGAGAGTCATTCTGGCTGTCAACTTGAGGAAACTAACAAGCAAGCTAGTGTGCTTGAAAGAGGCCCTTTCATAAGATAAAAAATGGTATAAGAGTTCTACAGATGACAAATCAACTAAGCAAAATCTGTTGAATGCAACATCTCAATGTCATTATACTGGTGATTCTAACAAACTGAATATAAAGATGTTAATGAGAGCATAATTGAAGTCAACATTGAGCTGTGTGCTCATTCCAATGGACTGATTTAAGTTTAAAAAAAAAAAAGTGACATAAAATGCAATAAAAATGCTTTGTAAACATCAAATGCATATGTTAACAAACTGCATTAAAAGTTTTATATTTAATCCCAACTTTGTGAAAAGCATAGGTCAAATTTGTATCCCAACTTCTCAAGCTCCTACCATTCCAGAATGGAATGTATGCAATGACTGCACAAACCCCTTTATTTGGCCCTAGCATTTCCAGCTATCCTTTAATAGTCAAGGGGTCATCTTGACAACCCTTGGCCATCCGAGAGACAGCATACCAGGAATGGCTGGCCATCATCCAGACATCCAAGTGAGGACCCCTGATTCCAGCCATTTGCAGGACAACAGTGGAACATTTCATCCCCATCATGAGTTTCCCAAAATGTTGGAGACAGTGGTACAGGGGCCTTAGGGAGATGGGACACATCTCTGTGGAACATACAATATACCATTAACCAAACAAGATAGCAACCACACCTCCTATGGAAGCACCTCTAACATAGTTGCATAATTGACCTTGCAAATGTCATCCTAATGCCAAAGCACTACCATTTATCACCCATTCAAGTGCAATGATACAAGATCCATGATGTTCCATTCATATTCAATTATAAAGCTTTTGCAAATTAAAGCTATCACCTACTCTCTGAGGTGTATAGTAAGTCCAAGAGGTATTGTTGAAGTTTGTCATGGCCAGGCAGATCTCCAAATCCAGCCAGATCTTGTTCCAAGTATGAACTTTGGCATAAAGGTTGGTGTTTTTGAGAGTTATTATCTAGAAAGATTATTATTTTAAGGGTGGAGAGGTAAGGAATGACATGATAGTTAATAATTTAATAACAAACCAAACCAATGCCTTCTTTGCTGCTAACACTGATTCCAATAATAGTATTTGACAAAAAAGGAGTCATTTAAACTATGCAAGTTTGAACTTGATGATCAAATGGCATTAGCTCAACAAGTTAAGTTCTTTAACATTCAAGGAGAGACAAAGATTTGAATCTCGCCAAGTGATACATGCATAATAGCCATGTTGGTGTAATGCCACTATGTGGTCATGATGTAATACAGGTGGGGCCCATCTGAATCTCATATGACCAGTTTAAAATAAAAAATAATATAAGGTTTGAATCTGATGAATACACTCAACATGGTTTAAGGTCTCCCTCCCAGGTCCCATTAAAGGCATATGTGAGGGATTTCAAGCCAATAAATAAGACGATAATCCTTGAGGACCACTCGAGATAATTCATAATGACTTGACAAGTCTAATGTTTGTGGAATGAATTCAATTAAAGCTTGATGTTATAAATTTTGATGACAATTTCTCTGAAAAGACAGGTTCATTTCCCCAGAAATAAAAGTGAAGCTTCTAAGAAGTTCACTGTATTAAAGAATCTTATTGGCAATCTAACTAGCTTGAAAATTATCATGGTCAGAACAATAATCTTCCCGTCTTTGAACTCGTTACCACAACCTTAACCAAAATCACTTTTACATGATCAAATTTAGACACATTTTAAGTTGCAGGTGCTAAAATTTGACCTTTTAATTCAAATTTCTATGTAAAATGTTGTAGCTTAGGTGTTCTATGATATTGTATTCAAAAATCAGATTTAGTTTTTTATTTGTAAAATAATTTCATGCTTCTCATTGACAACCAATAATTTTATGATTTTTTAATTGATTCTGGCTTTCTCAAGGTATTTGACTTACTTTTTGCTGCTTGAGCACCAATTTTCCTATTTTCTCTCAGTTTAAGTTCTATTTAGCCTAATTTTCATTTAATTCAGGTTAGGACAATCATAATATTTCACGATACGGATTTTTCTTGGGTTCTATGCATAGAAGTTCAAATTAGTATCCCTGTCCTGCACAATAGGCCAAGGACAACACTTTGTATGTATGCCAGGAAAATTCCTTCTTGGACTATGAGAAAGATGTTCAAAACTTCTAGGAATCAAGAGCACTTATATAATTCCATGCTAAATTAGTGAAATGTTAAAAGTTTTAAAAATAACTATGAACCCAATTAAGTCTTTGTAAAGCATGCCTAATTAATACTAACATTATCTGATTGGAACTATTCAAGCAAAAAGATGGCAGTGACTCCTGATTAAAGTCTGTGGGAGGATAAAACTGTGACTGCAGGATGTAAGACAAGATGGACGATTTCACTCCTTTTGTTGTCACTGATCAATTGCTATAGCACATGTACAAAAACTATCTAAACATTATGAAAGAGCCTATAATAGACATGGGCCTTCTGTGTTAACTGCAGAAGATGATCCACTAACACCTATTGATGCATAGCTTGAAAATAAGCAGATTAATTAATGTCCGATGGTCAAAGGTCACTGCTTGATAAAGATCCAAATCTTTCCTCTTTACACATATCTTATATGGCTCTTTTCTTGCTTTATTGTCTTACCCAGTCCAAACATCAAGTATATTTTGCATTTGCTATTAACACATAAATGATGAATCCAATACCATGATTGGTATTCCATTTTTATTCAATTTTGGTTTGGTAAGTAGTTCATTAATCATAGTATACTTCTCAAATTTTGGACATCATTTTTGTCCTTGTTAAACTTACTACATAACCAAAATGTCTAGGTTCTGGGGCCCTGTTTCAAATACAAACCCTATAGATTCCTGTAAGTTTATAACCATATTGTCATCATAATTTATTGCCACAATCATTTATTTTCAGATTGCATCATAAATCATAACATAGTAATTAAAATGTCAAAATTTTGGTGACCAGTATCAAATGCTCTGGTACCCAAATGCTGTGTACCCTCACACCCATGACATCCCATAGTTGTTACTGTTACAAAATTTTAATAAAGAGTATAGTCAAATGCATTGGATTTTTATCACACAGATTGACAAAATGAAAGTTGCCAAGGTCGTCAAACTCAAAAGTGCTTGGTTGTGGCTAACACACCTGTATATGTTTGTGTTCAAAGACCTGCAATTTTTCAACAGTCCAAAGAAACTCCAAACCACTCCAAAAATCCTAGAATCTTTTTAAAGCCTCCAGTGTCTACTTAAATGCCAAAAGAATGAAATGGCTAGGGTTGGTTTTAACTAATAATGCTTTGCAGAGCTATGTATAGGGCCAAGATATTTTTTGGGCTTGGGCAGATAAGAGGTAAGCTTCTTTCAAGACATCTTAAGGGTGACCAAAGGTTACCAACGGTGATTTCTTTTAAAATCCGAAGGACAACGCCATTGGGAATCAGAAGACAGTTGAGGACTTCCATAATCTCCCAGACATGCCTGAAAACATTTTTTTATCTTTGAGACATGCCTACTGGTCACTGTGCTCAAATGTCGTCCCATGAAAAAGTCAGAAAGGAATCAATATGAACAACGAACAAGCACCCTGATATAAAACTGTCCACTATTGGAGCTCCACTTTCTGACTGTTCATTTGAACGGTGAACTATAATTTAGAGATTAAGGTAACACAAGCAACTGTTACAATGCTTACATTTCGTGACCACATTCACCAACTACAGCAGTAACTACCATAAATTATCTTGCAAGATACAAGGGATAAGAAGAAAACGAGAAAAAGAGTTAATAGGCTTAAAAGAAAGATAATGGTGAAGTCAAATCCAAATTGTAAAGCACAAGGCGATTAAACATGGGAATCTAAAAGAATGGGATAAAAATGCAAGATAACTGTCAAATGGGATGAGCTTATGTGATAAAAGTTACAATATTAACGTCAAATGGGATGAGCTTAAGTGTGTGGGTTCCAATTCCAAGATCCAGGTTCCATTCGCAACCAAAATGTAACCCGCCTCGACTCTCACGCAGGATAAGCTGAAGGTTCTCCCAGGGGGATTTGGATGGCATAACAATCCAACAGCTAAACAACATTGACAATGGAGGTCATACAGTTCAACGGCCAAAAAGCACTGCCTATTAAATAATGAAATTTACCGCAGTTGTTCAGTGGTTTAGAGCTTTTCTAAACTCTATGACACAAAAGATCTAACTCGGATAACCTCGCCCAACCAATGACACAAAAGAACCCAAAACTTTCACGCTGTAGATTACAGAAAAACTCTAGACGACATTACTTCTGCTCATACGAATTCTCTCAACCAAAGAAGCAATACTAACAATCAACGCGAGAAGATTGATAAAATACTGCTTACCTGCACCGCACTGTGAAAGATGCCCCCAATGCCAATACCATCCTTCATAATCTTGTTCAACTGCACAATGACATTGTTCGTCTTCGCCGATGCGCTGTTCGTCACGTCATAGATGTGAAGCACAACCTCTGTCATCCTCTCCTCAAACAAAATAAAGGAAACCCGCAGCCCTTCTAAACAAATTCTTCCTGTTTTCCTTCCCGATCCAAGCCGAGACAGGAAAACAATCAAAGCAAACAGAACTTTATACTTTCTCAATTCAAACCCTCCCTTTCTTTTTCCAAATCAATCTCACCAAAATATCCCTTCAAGAGCAAACTTTAGCCAAAACTTTAAATAATCCGCTGAACACTTATGTAACCCTCCCTGTTCTCCTCCAGATCCCGGCCCAGAAACCAACGTATTGTTGGATCCCTCCAAGACTTCGGAGCCAACTCCTCCCAACCATGCACGAAATCAATATGTCCAAATCGTGCGGCCGAATTCGCGCCAGAAATTATTATATGCCAAGCCCTAATTAAAAAACAACTGAGCCGCTGAAAAACACTCCGAAGATCCGATCCGCACTAGAAAAAAAAAAATCCCCGCGCTTTTTCCTAAATTGGAAGAATATTGATTGGTTAGTAAATTCAAATCGCTTGACTCCGCTGGCGCCAGGCCACATCCACGAAGATTCGAACCCGCGACCTGCAACCGAAAGGCAGTTTGAAATCGTTGCCTCGATTCCTGTCACCCCTTCTCAGCTGCTGCCGGAGGCTACAAGAGCGAATTTCTTATCTTACCTTATAAAAAATCATTTGTATACACAATGTGTATACAACAATACCAACAACACATACACTGGCATACGCAACCTTATATAAATACTGATATTATATTATATAATATTGTCCGCTTTGTTGTTGACGTTGACAGACTTCTTGGTCGTATGGAATCTTTGCTGTCCTTGTTCCTCGGGTAACGTGGTTTTACCTAATTCTTCCTTTTGCTTTTGGAACATCTTGTGACCCATCTCATAACGCCACGTGTGTTTCATGATGGGTTGTCTACCCACCTAGAACGGGTGAGGGGTGAGGCTGAGATCATCTCAACCGTATACTATGTCCTACTTGTGTGCTTTTTATCAGGGCATGCTTTTTATCAGGGTGAGGTATAGGTTTTTTTATTATATGGTCGGTACTTTTTACTTTTTAACTGTAAACTCCAAAGATTTTAGGAAAGAAAGAAAGATTTTAATTAAATTCGCTAGACCTAAATATGGTTTATGGGATTTTAAATATGGATGTACAATTACTGAAATCATATCATATGATCTTTAATATCTTTGAGAAGGTTGTTCCTTCTCTCGCTGATTTGTGGGTGTTAACAATTCTCCAACTTTTTTTATTTTACTGTTTTCAAATAAATTTGTCATAAACTCGTTCCCAAGTGTTTCTTTGTATTTGTCACGGATATCTAAAAAACTCGGGCATTTATAGATGAAGTGTTTCTCTGTCTCTATTGCCCCTGTACTGCATAGAGTACATATCCTTTCTTCCCATTGTTCTTTGGGCATTGTCCATCTCCCTATTTCACATTTAAGCCTATGAGAGCTAGTCCTTATCTAAGCAATGAGTATTTTTTCCTTCCACTTGATTTCAGCGCCTATATACGCTTTTTCCTTATGATCATATAATATTGACTTTTCCTGCTTCTATTTTTTCACATTCCACTCAAATATCTCACCACCATAAACTTCTTTTTAATTTTCACCGGAAAAGGTCTTGAAAATTTACTATGGTATTAATTCGACCATTAAAATTTTGTTCTCAATTTTCAATAAAGAGATCTAGAATGAGAATTTATAATATTTAATTATAATGAGTTTACACACATAGCGTGATAATTTGGGTTTTAGTATCATTTGGATTTTAGATTTTCTTTCGGATTTGATTTCTGGTTGATAACAGTCATTAACTATTTTAATTTAATTTTTTTTAAAATAAAATCTCATTAATTTTGTCTTAAACAATTAAATTTTAATAACTGCATCTAAATTTAATCCAGAAACAAATGAGTTATAATTTGTTACGTATTGAGAAATTATAACGCCATCCGAGAGAGCGTGTGGGGCAAGTAGAAATTTATAATAACTGCATCTAAATTTAATCTAGAGACAGATGAGTTATAATTACAAATGTTGCGTGTTGAGAAATTATAACGCCATCCGAGAGAGCATGTGCGGGTAAATAGCGGGGATTTTAACGCCATCCGAGAGAGCGTGTGGGATAAGTAGTGGGGATTATAATGCTTTCTCGTTGCGAAATCATTCTCTAGTTCTTTTGAACTATGTTAATGATGGTTACCATCAAGTGTGGTAAAAATGTAAAAGAAGTATGAGATCCCTCTTGTAATTTTGTAAGGGAATGATGGTTTTTTAAATAATGGGAAGCATAATTAAGAAATAATTAAAATTATTTGAGATATAATAAGTTTATTTTATTTTTATAATTTAATTGAAATTAAATAATTTGAATGAAAATTTAACCACAAAATATTTTACGAAGAATAATGTTTTTAAGTTCATGGCTTTAATGTTTATATGCATTTCTAGGAGAGGGTATTTAAATTCTTAAAATAGGAATGTTTTAAGAGTAGCTAAACTCTTAAATTAGGAATGTTTTTAGTCCCGGCGACTATTGTAATCGGTTATGTAAATGTGTTTTAGGGCAGTGTTGTATTGTACAGGAACAACCAAATTTTTTAATTTAGTTGTGTAATTAAGGTTTCACTTATATTTAAGTATTTATATTAAAATAAAAATGGTTAAATTTAATAAAAATTAATTTTTTATTTAAGGATTGATTTTAATATTATAATTTATTTGTTAAAAGATACATAGTTTAAGTATTAAATGGTATTAGTTTATGGTTTTTTTTTTTAAATAATACTTTTTACACACATCCATTATGGCAATTGAACTCGGGCAAGTGGCGTCCTTGCCGATAGACCACACTCACGGGGATGGATTAGAATGCAAGTGGCAACCTTGCCCGTAGACCACACTCACGGGGATGGATTAGAATAAGTGGTGTCCTTGCGGAAGACCACACTCACAGGATGGATTAATTTTTTTAGCATTTGAGGAGATTAAGTTCTAAACTTGTCAAGTGATATTTGGATAATATCCAAACTTTATTATATACTACTAAGTAGTAATGATGTAATAAAGGAAGGACTTATTTTAATCTTATATAAAAAATGAAAATAAACATTTTTAAGGTTTAGATTTTATGCATGAATTTAAACACTTGCCAATGGTTTGAGATTAAAAGGTTAAAATATGAACTTTTAAAATGAAAAATTAACTAATATTTTAAAGTATAAAAGTTAAGGTGTGATCAAAAAAAATTTTAATGTTTTAAACAAATTCAAATGAACTTTTTTTTTTCCAATATATAATGGGTTTGGAATTTGCTTTATTTTTATTTTAAAAAGGTGTATCACTGGCAAATCTATCAATATGCATCACATTAGATGATACTTTACATCATTTTTAAAGATGACTAAAAACACATTATTTTTTATTTTTTTAAATTTGATTAATATAAAAAATAATAATTACCAATGTTTAAAGTCAAACATTTTTATTAATGTTGAACTCATCAATAAAAAAAATTCAATACAACCTATAATACACTATAATTTAAATTTTAAAATTAAAAAAAATAAGCCCATACTGATGCTCATCGAGACAACTAAGATTTTATGCTATTGCAATCAGAGAGGTATATTGATTTTTAAAAGTGGGTATTGGCATGGTTGGGGCTGGGGGCAACAACCTAAAATATTATATTTGGCGTGGGGTATTCCTGCGCTACGACATGCCAATGTATTATATTTGGCATGGGATCACTATTAGTGTATATTCATGCCGTACCACATGCCAAATGCACTATTAGTGTATATTCATGCGGTACCACATGCCAAATGCGGATGCAAAATTAAAAGACTTTGAGTTAGTGTGCTTGATGAAGTATGGCAATGTCGACTAGGGGTTAAAACTCTAGGCACTACACTATTATTTATTCAAGCCAACCATTCAAGTTTTACATTATTCTTTTACATTTATACTTGAACCTAAGAGTTGTCACTTCTAAAATTCTATTCATTTATTAAGGAATGTGAATTCATATTTAGGGAAAGGCCAAGTCATTACTTCTAAAATTCTACTCATTTATTAAGGAATGGGAATTCATATTTAGGGAAAGGCCAAGTCATTAAATTAGTGTCACAATCGTGGCAAGGTTGGGTTATAATAATAAAGATCTTCCTTTTAAAGGTTGGTGTTTTTATTTATTTTATTATTTTTTTATGTGGTTAGTGTGAGAAACTTCTACGACCAATATTAAGGATTGGGAATCCTTATCCTATCATGACCAATAAGAGAGAGTTGAGCTTATCAATAGGGAATTTAACACATAGTTGTTTGAACTTTGGATCTTCCAAAGCAAAGCCAAAGCTTGAATTGTTGCGTTATCCTAAAGTATTTGACCCAAAATCGAGGAGCAAAAAGTGCAGCAAAAATTTAGCAAGAATGTAGCATTGCAGCAAAAAATTGTAGCAACAAATACCAAAACTGCTCAAAATTCAATGAAATTTTGTGAGTAGGTTCTACACAAAATAACCTTTCCAACAATATATGACACGCACAAACAGAGCTGTAAATCAAAATTTATAAGCTCTACAAGTTGACTACAAGTTTTAGGAAAGTAGGGACAATAAGCATGTATTTCATAATGAATGAAATAGATTGATGTTTCTTATTCCAAAAAAACTCATAAGTATTATAATGCTTTCTCCATGTTCTTCTACAGCTATTTTATAATATTTTACATTTATAAGAGAGAAAATGATGTTGCAACCCTTCATTTCACATTCTGAGAGTCTAACAGTCACAATGAATCTTCGAGGCCTATAGAAACTTTTGGGCTTCTTCAAATTCGTGGGAGAACTTTTGACTTTGTTTTTTTCTTGGTTAGCATCAATATCCAACATACTCTCCCTTGATGTTGAATGGTGAGACAAGTTCGTCTCTCAATCTAAAAATTATTCTTTATTGACACCTTTGATAAATAAGTCTGCAAGTGGTTGTTTGGTGTTGTAATATTTTAAATCTACAACCATTTTTTTTGCCATGTCTCTTATGAAACGAATCTTCAAATAAATATGTTTAGTTTTACTATGATGGATTGGATTTTTTGAAATCTTGATTGCACTTGTGTTGTCACACAAATTTATTGTTGGACTGTTTTAAGCTTCTGTAGACACCAAAACAGCACCAATTCGATTATGTGACTGCAAACACTGATCGCTTTGACAAACACAGCCCCCAGGGCAGCCCTCAGAGGTTAAACAGAGGTCTTAACCACTTTCATAGCAATTTTGTAAGGTCAAGAAGCAATTTGGCACACTTGGACACTTTGCCCAAGTATTCGTCTCACCCAGGGACGAATTCAAAATAGAATCCGTCCCACCCCAGGACGAATTCCGAATCCGTCCCCGGGTGGGACGAATTCTAAGCTTAACGGGCAAAAAGACAAATGGCGCCAAGTGGCAGCCCGAACGGTCGCTTGATGACTCCCGCCTTGCACGCGTGTGTAGGTGGACAGAGGGGCCGTTAGAAGACTCTCACAAAAGGCATTTATCAAAGCCCAAGTCAACGGAGGACTCCCCTCCCTCATGGGAAGACAAGACCGCCACATGGCGCCTATGACCAACACATGGCATTTGTGCTTCCCTCCCAAAAGAGACCCCATGGGTCTATAAAAGGTGGGACTTTTCTCACCCAAAATATACAAAGTTGAAGGAGTTTTCAAGCAACGAAGTGCCGCCGAGTTGAAGACCCACTTGCATCCCTTTTGGTTCACCTTCCCACATCCACCAATCTCTTTTGCAAGGGAGGTTGTTGGGTGGCTTTTGGAAGCTTGAACCCGACCCAAATCCAACACATGGACACCCGAACCAACCAATTCGCCGACCCCCCAATCCTAAGAGGTTTTGGGCCCATCCCTAGTGGATTGGCGCCGGAATCAAGTGCCAACGGTGGGAGGCCCACTTGGGCACCCCCGCACTTTCTAGGTTTTAGAGCATTCTAGATTACTTTTTCAGGTTGCATTTTGTGTTATCATGTTTGGTTAACTCACAGCTGCAATTTCGTAACTTTTGGTCAGATTCTAGTATGTTTTGTGTCGCTTTGTTGTTTCACTGACTTGCAGGTGGCGAGATCAAATTCCCGAGGGTAGAGGCCAAATTGGGAGAATCCGACCATCTGGGTCGTCCCAAAATGGCCCCAATTACATAACCCCCTTGTTTGCAGTAGCGTTTTGTAGGTCTCGAGAATCGACATTGGAGCAAGCAGAGGTCGGCTTCTTCAACACGTAAGAATTCGTCCCACCCAGGGACGAATTGCAATCAGAGATCGTCCCACCCAGGGATCGAATTCCAGAATTCGTCCCACCCAGGGACGAATTGCAGTCAAAAATCGTCCCACCCAGGGACGAATTCCAGTTGAAGGCAGATTGGCCAGCTGTCTCAGTGGCAATGGCCTTCTGGTAACATTTTCTGTCTTCTGTCAAGTTTTTAGGCTGTTTAGAATCATTTTGTTTACTGTTTAGATAAATGTTTGCATGCATATTTTGATGATTTTAGAAGAACGAACACTTTTCACTTGCAACAGGTGCTACTGACATATTCGTTGTTTCTTTGTTCGCAGGAGGAGCAGCAGAGGTAAGGACTCATCAGCGTAAGCGGCGGCATCGTCTTGGCCCGTCCATTCAAACGTGGGCACGCGAAAAGAGGAAGACTAAGTCACATATTGTAACAAATACGAATTTAACGCTCCTAGCCCCCAAAAAGGGAGGAGACGTCTATGTAACCGAGGATAAGATATTTGAATAAAGAGGGCTGTGATTTCTTTACATCTTTTCTTTCATTTTCAAATTGTCTCCTTTCTTCGTTTTTGTGCATAGGATTAAAGCGTTACATTTCGTCTTATGTTGCATAATTAGTGCTCCCTCTTCCCAGAATCTCGTGCTTTCAGTGGCGATCACGGTGGGACCTGTTCCCTGTTTTTAAAATCACATAGAAACTGATTAAATTTTTGTGTTTTGTGCTTGACAGGTACATTTTTTTGTTGCAGACTGCTATTCGTCTCTGGCAGGGACGAATTCTATTCTGAAATTCGTCTGACCCTGGGACGAATTCAAATTCGTCTCTGGGAGGGACGAATTCTGTTCTGTAATTCGTCTCCCGTAGGGACGAATTCTCGCTCGCAGATTTTCGGAGCAGAAATTCGAAGCAACTCGGAGCAGCAGAGAAGAGGTAGGGATTTTTATAATCTCTCGTTAAAATTTTTGTTTCTGTTTCTGTTTCTTTGATCTGTTTTCATTTTTATCCCGCATTACATAGGGAAAGTCATTTATGCTTGTTTCATTTTCGCTAAATAAAATGAATCTCACACACTCCACGCAACAATTTTAAACCAAGGAGCCGGTCGTAAGACCCCAGCCCTTGATCAAGACCATTGGTGGATTTCATCACCACCTTGGCTTGATTTGCATCCATTTCTCGATTGTCAACTGTTGTTAGGCGTAAATCCCGACGAAGACAGACCGAGTGTCGCCGGGGTGATTCCCATGCGCGCGAGGATAAGTTTTCTATGGTAGGTGCCATTAACAGGACAATCCCCCTTTCGTACCGCCTACGTACCACGTACCTTCTCCTCTCACGTACCTATAGTCTCCCTCTCGTAAGGGCGGGTATATAGAGAGGTTGGTATATCGGCCCGGTTGGTATATTGAAGGGGCTACCATTTTGGGAGTTATATGAGCCGTCATAATGCATTTAAACGATCTTCAAAACCTACAAAAACAAAACAAAACACCAAAATGCACTAAACCAGCTTAGGGCACACCAATAATCCTTAAAAGAGATAATCACGGTTTTGTGAATGTGTGTGCTTAATTCTGCTTAGTGTAGACAAAAAAAAATCATAAACGAGATAAAAACTTATTTAGATAGCATAGAAGCACCGCAATGGTGTACACCCGCAGTCAAGCCCAATCAAGGGCGTAAGCTCCGGAAGGTACACAAAAAGCAGGCACAAGTCGCCTTCACTTCAGTCCTGAGGATTTGGTCATACCGCCTTATAGGTCTAACCTACAAAAGAATCCAATTCGGAATCCTCGGTGGGGTATGCCTATTCAAAGCAGCCCCTTTCGGGAAGATGCCTTACATGTAGACCTTGACATAAATAGAGAATCACCTCTTGAAGTTAGGCATGAGTGGCCACCGCGCGATGAAGCACTAGACAGGAGACCGTCCATTTGGAGGGGCAACGTGGATATGGCGTCCCTTCTTTACCTATCATCATAACAGAGAGACCAAATCCGGAGCGCAGGGCTCCTTACATAGGGCGACCTAACTCCGCCCACCCCCTTTACACCCGTGAAAGGGAGTACGAGGAAAGCCATCGCATTCCTCGAGGGCAACAAACAACGCGGGAACCTTGCATTTCCGCACCAGCAGGATATCATGATCACCCCTTGAGGCCGAAACCTCGAGCACATACCGCTTACCTCGACAGAGGGAAGCGACCCATTGAAACCTTAGACCAGCAAACTCGAGGTAAACACATAGAAGAAACATTCGAACCTCCTGAGCAAAATAGGGTAGACCAAATTGACCCAGCTTTCGCCAGATATACCGCCCGTCAAGCCCAAATCATGCGGCTTAAACAAAGTCATCGGGAGATAGAGTATCGACACCGCTTGGATAGAGAGCGCATGCAACGCGAAGCGGATGAGTTACGCTATGAAATACCCGAGAGGGGGCCAACCCCTCGCATCCAAAGAGCTGAACAAGATGAGAGGCGTAATCCGTTGGTGCAGGACAGGTCTCCACGACCTCGTCAAGCTCCACCTCCAAGACCTCATAGATTCGAGAGGGAGGCAACTCCCCGAAACAATGATGGGTACCTTCAACGAAGAGCTTGATCGTGGTCATAGGTTTCGCCCGCAGACTCCTCAAGAATTTTACGAGGAGTATGAACCATAAGAGGAATATGTTGAAACTCCCCATCAAGGCAGGAAGGATGCCATTCGGCCACCCCTCCATAGGCCTCCAGTTTACCGTAACTTGCAACAAGAGCGAACAAGAGAGGAAGAAATAAAATCTTTCGATGCATACCAAGCGCTATTGGAGCGTTTGGAGTCTGTGGAGACAAAAGCTGCTGGGCATCAAAAACCCACATTACGTCTACTCCGCAGTAATCCGGTGCATCCCTCAGTGCCTACACCTCTTTACCCCGAACACTTCAAGTTGCCTCAATTGGCAGTTTTTAAAGGTGAAGAGGACGCACAGGACCACGTTACACGATTTCTAAGCCAATGCTTCGGCATCCAAGATAATGACGCATTTTTGCTTAGAACATTCATAACCACATTCGCAGGCCCCGCCTCGGATTGGTTCACACAACCGCCCAAACACAAAGATAAGCAATTTAGATCAATTAGTAGACGCGTTTCTTGAACGCTTTGCCTTCAACACAAGGAAGAAGGCATCACTAAGTGATTTAGCGAGCCTCAAGCAATTTGAAGAGGAAACAATGGCAGCGTACGGGAATCGATGGAGAGCTTTGCTTTCTAGGTTACCCTACCGTCCTCCTATGTCTGATCTCACGTAGATGTTCGCAAAAAGTTGCTTAAAATCAATCTCTTGGTCTATTGTTACCACGACAATACGACAGCTTAGAAGAAGCTTTGGCGCAAGCCGGAGTCATAGAAGAGATTAAGATAGGCGAAGGCGCAATTGCCAAGCCTAAGAAGAAAGAGTGGAATAAAACCACTAAAACTGGGACAACGCAACCACAACACGCCGCAGTCAACCAAGTTGCGATAAATGTTCCCGCGCTCGTGCAAGAAACGCAGCCTCAAAAGGCTAACTACCGTGCAAAGGCCTCCCGCTTATGAAAGAGATAATAGAAGACAGGAGCAAAATTACCCGCGTCGCCCTAGGCAAAATTTCACCCCATATGCGGAGTCTAGGGACTCCTTATTTGACCGCTTGTCGCCGGCAAATTTAGTCACTCTGCCGGAAATCCAAATTATAGACCCTAACATTCCCAAGCCTAGGGGGTACAGAGAGGAATTGTATTGTAGATTCCATAGGCGCAGAGGACATGACTTGAATGGGTGCTGGAAATTCAAAGACCTAGTCCAGGATTTGATCGACAATGGAACATTGGTTGTGGACAACCCCATCGCACCAAACAACCAACAAATGGGGGTATTCAAGGACCCCTTGCCAGCCCACGAGGCACAAACAAAACCACTCCAGATTAACGAGGTGCGACAAGATCTTCCCACACAGGGATTTGTGGGAATGATTAGCATAGTAACAAGGAACAGAAGGTACCCGACAACTGCCCCTGAGGTAGCTACGAAGGAAGTTCCGGCAACATCGCATCCTCAACAACGCCCAACGCAGCTTACCTCCGCCTAGACCTGAGGTCACGATACGAACCAAACTCACGCAGAGTTTGCGGACCACGTCGGCTAGGCTGTCCATCTACGAGCTTATTCAACAATCAGCTCCCCATAGAGAAGCTCTTATGGACATTTTAAAAGCCATTGAATTACAACCCCACGAGGCAAATTCTTTCAACGCCTTCGTGGGACATGTGAAACAATGTACGGAGCCGGTCATCACATTCAGAGAAGATGAGGTCAAAACGATATCAAATGACATGGCAGATCCACCCCCGCACGTTATCGCGCGGGTCAACGGGATTCCGTACAAGAGAGTGCCGATAGATACCGGCTCGTCCAAGTAACATCATAACCACCGCAGCCTTAAAGCATTTGAAGTCGCCAACCTCTCACATCACAGACCTCCACGTACACACTGCGAGCTTTTAATGATGCAATATGCTCGATAATCGACATAGCTGTCTCGCCATCCTGTAGGACAAAAGTCAATACCTACACCGTGCCATGTGGCCGGAAGGTGAAATGGCTTATAATATACTCGCTAGGGCGGCCTTGGATCGTGGATATGAAATGTGTCCCTTCGATCGCCCACCAGCTGCTTGAAGTATGCTTATGAAGGAGAAATACATGTAGTCCCAATGGACTTAGAGCCCTTCAAGTATTGCAATGCGGTACAATTCATACCTCAATCGACCCTCCCTTCAACGCATTTGGATTTCCAATTAAATCCATCTAAACAAGGTCCAATACCGCAGGCACCACCGGTGGCCAACAAGGCAAAATCCCAGCCAGGTGAGACTTCATCATCGGCTCCTTCATCATCAACGCCACCTATCATGGCCCAACAGAAGGACAAGGGAAAACAAATCATGGAAGAGGTTAAGCCCTTAGAAGAAAGGTTGCCCACAATTTCAACAATAACAACAGAGGAAGCGCCCAACGCAACGGAAACCAAGATTCCTGAACCACCAAACATGGAATGGACTCAGGAAGGACTACCGCTTCCTCCCACCCAACCATCAACAATCACTGTTGAAATGGCCAGGACAGGCCTGGGGGAATACTTAGTGCAAAATGTTGTGGCAACCCCCACACTCGGAGTCAAGTACAAGACATGGGAAGACCTCGCCTTCCCATTGGAACAATCGTCCCTCTAGGCTACCCACCGAACTGCACAAATTTTGTGTATGGGGGCTTTGATCATGGTCTTGAACCATGCCAACAAAAGGAAACAGACGAAGAGCCTTTTGTTGAAAACATCAATTATCTATCAAACCCAGAATTTGCCCTAAAATATCTCGGCCAATGCAATTGGCATGGATACGGGCTCGACAGATATGAGCAAGGGATGCGGATCCTTTGCCAACCAAGATATCAGATGCCATATGACAAGTCAGGGGTAGGGTTCAACCATCCCCTGCCATTAGACATCTTGGTTGAAAATATGCAAGGCCTAGAAATAGGCAACAAGGGGGATTGGCATTGGATCCTTATGCCAATCCGAATACAGAATACACATTAGGAGACTACCTCCCATGGTCAACAAACACCCCCGGCAAGCAACAAGAATCCCTCTTCTTTGCTAGAGAGAGGCGAAAGTTCGGAGATTAATCCTCAAAGAGAACATCAACGACTGCCGTACATCTTTCTGAAACTGTTCCCCTTAGAGGTTCCAGACGAAATAACACAAGCCTCAAGAGAATCAGGTCCCTCCACTAAGAGTGGAACAACCGCAATGGGACCAGATTAATTCATCGGAACAAGAAGAGTCCTCAACGTCGCAAGCAACAGATGCTAAAGAGAATGAACAATTTTGGATCTATGAAAGTGATTCGAAGATGAGACTGAGATGATCTATCTCAGACATGCGCGACAAAATCACCGCGCTCTAACTCATGAAGATCTAATGGGACAGATGGGTATACCGTTAGGACATGAATGGCACGTAGACCCAGCGAGGTGGGACCAAGTGTTAGACCTATGGCTCCAAATTCAAGATGAGCATCGTCCACCTCGAGATCCCATCATGACAACAATGCCAAGGGAAGACCCCGCCTTCCTTTTCACACATAGAGATGAATTTGCACCTAGAGAGGATCCATTCGTGCCCGTTCCCGTAGAGCCAGATCCAGAGTATAGGGAACATCTAAAAGAATCAAGTCATCACACCCGCGGTTCTGGAGACCAAATTCATTCCATCCACATGATCTCCATTGATTTGACCGCACCCATCCGCAATCCGACCGATCCATCACGGTCATTGCATCTAGACATGGATGCCATCGACGGGGATTGCGTCAATTCACCATTATCACCATCATAGTACTGGCCTTTCGGTGAAATGCTTCATTTTACCCCAAGGACAACTCAGGATATTTTTCAAGCTGAAGAGGGACCCGAGGTTCCAAACGCAGATCTTAACTCAGCTGATGATATCCATTTAATCCCAACTCCACATCAGTTGGAGGACGGATCCCACATGTCAGTCGAGGAGACGACTGACGTAGACATCGGCACAGATCCAATGAATCCACGGATTCTCAAGCTGGGGGTAAGCCTTTCCCCCGAAGAGCAAGCCGAATATATTGCCCTTCTCAAAGAGAAGAAGGAAGTTTTTGCATGGTCGTACAAAGATATGCCAGGGCTAGACCCGCAGCTAGTCATGCACAATTTAACGCTTGATCCGAAAATCAAGCCTGTAAAGCAAAAACTAAGAAAGATGCACCCAACAAGTGGCCTTGATGGTCAAAGACGAATTGCAAAAGCTGTTGGATGCACAATTTGTCATCTCGCGTGGATTATCCGCCATGGTTGTCCAACATGGTTCCCGTCAAGAAGCCCGACGGGAGGATTCGCATATGCACCGACTTTCGAGACCTAAACAAAGCGAGTCCTAAGGATGATTTCCCCTTGCCAAGCATCGACGCATTGGTAGACGCTACAAGCAGGTCACGAAATGCTCTCCCTAATGGACGGTTTCTCAGGATACAATCAAATTCGTATCAATCCCGAAGACCAACTCAAAACGGCATTCACAACGCCTTGGGGGACATTTTGCTATAAGGTCATGCCTTTTGGCCTTAAAAACGCCGGCGCTACATACCAACGTGCTATGACGTATATCTTCCATGATTACATGCACAAAACTTTGGAAGATTACATGGATGATTTGTTAGCCAAGTCTCTCTTGCGCTCAGATCATCTCGGTGACTTAAGCAAGATTCTCGATCGCCTCATAGAGCATAAGGTCGATCGAATCCCAAGAAGTGCGTGTTCGGCGTCACATCCGGAAAACTCTTGGGTTTTATAGTCTCAAAGAGAGGCATCGAAGTGGACCCAAACAAAGTCAAGGCAATCCTTGAAATGGCTCCCCCAACCACTATCAAGCAGCTCAGAAGTCTGCAAGGAAAGGTCGCGTCGATTAAACGCTTCATAGCGCAATTATCTGACAAATGCCGACCCATGAACAAATTATTGCACAAGGGGGTCACATTTCATTGGGATGACGAGTGCCAGTCAGCCTTTGACGAAATCAAACAATACTTGGCTTCGTCGCCAGTATTGGCACCACCTAGACCAGGAGTGCCGTTCTACTTATACATCTCAGCTACTGAGGTGGCACTGGGGAGCCATGCTAGCCCATAAGAATGAACTTCACAAAGAACAGGCTACTTACTATCTTAGCCGCACACTCGGTCGGGCTACTGAACTTAACTATGCATACGTTGAGAAACTCGCTTGGCAATGGTGTTTGCTACCAAGAGGCTACGCCACTACATGCCGAGCAACACTACGTATGTTGTGTCTAAGGAGAATCCATTGCGATACATGATGAGTCGTACTTATCATAGTAGTCGCACGGCGAAATGGATCATGTTGTTGACGGAATTTGACATTGAGTTTATTGGGCAAAAATCTATAAAAGGACAAGTCATAGCCGATCAACTAGCAGAGGCTCCTCTTGAAGACGATCAGCCTCCGGTCATAGAACTACCCGATGATGGGGTCTTCCATGTCTCGTAATCGCCAGATTCTCGATGAGCCCGAGTCTCAGTGCCGACATAACCTTATTTTTTGATGGTTCTAAATGCGAGCAAGGTGGTGGCGCAGAATTGTATTCTTCACACCGCAGGGCACTCCAATGCCCCCGTCATTTAAATTAAACTTCCAAGGCACCAACAACAATGCATAATATGAAGCCTTGCTCCTAGGTCTTCAGACAACAATCGCCATGAACATCAAAAGATTGAACATCTTTGGCGATTCGCTGTTAATCGTCAATCAAGTCAAAGGGGTATATCAATGCAAATGCCCAGTTCTAAAGGCCTATAAAGCCCTCGTGGACAAATTCCTGGCAAAACTTGAGTGGTATGACATCGAGGCACTCCCTCGATCATCGAATCATTTTGCGGACACAATGGCCTCCTTGGGGTCACTAATCCCGCAAGACCTTTTCGGTGATATAACAACCATTCAGGTCAAAACCTTATCGCAACCCGCGATGGAGCGCGCAAGCTCAGACTTGACGCCAGGAGTCCACATGATCCAGATCGAACCATCTTCGGATAAGTTCTTTCGAATCCGAGACTGTTTGAAACGTGCCAACCGGGGGTCTTTGTTTTCCCCCACTCCCATTAATAGCAACACAACGCTATTCTTACAAGTTCTATCCCAATCAGCATTTGTTAGGGAAGAACTTCAAAAGGGATTGGCTGTTCATACTGTCGAGGTTTCTGATAAACAGGACCGGTATTTACCCATAAGAGACTACCTCAAGTTAGGTAATCTTCCCTTTGGATTGACGCACGCCGCAAAACGAACATTCAAACAGAAAGCGGCAAAATATGTCTTGATAGGAGACATTTTGTATCGTCGAAGCTATGACGGAATTCTTCTTCGTTGTTTGGACCAAGCAAGAGTCCACTTGGGCAATCGCCCAAGCGCATGACGGTACATGTGGTGGCCACTTTAGCGGTATGGCCATCGCAAAGCGCATTCTTCGCATGGGCTATTATTGGCCATCTTTAGAGCGAGATTGTTGCGAGTATGTCAAGAGGTGCGTGAAATGTCAACATCATGCCAATTTAATGCACGCACCTTCCCAGGCCCTACAGACAGTCCGATCTGCTTGGCCATTTTCGCAGTGGGGCCTCGATCTAATCGAAAAGATCTCCCCGCATCGTCTAGGCCGTCACACGTTTATCATAACGGCCACATAATATTTTACCAAATGGGTGGAAGCAATTCCGTTAACCTCTACGACAGGACCCCGCATTGCGGAGTTCATTTTGCATTACATCATATGTCGTTTTGGTATTCCATCCAAAATAATCTCGGATAATGGGCCATCATTCAAGAACAAAGACGTGCGTGCTTTAACCACAAAGTACAAAATTCAGCACAACTTTTCAACACCCTATTATCCGCAAGCAAATGGGCAAGCAGAGGCGTCAAACAAAACGCTAGTCGCCATCCTTAAAAAGACCGTCGCAGATAGCCATAAGGATTGGCACATACAAATCCCACTTGCCCTTTGGGCTTATCGCACTAGCATTCGGACGCCCACCGGGGCAACTCCGTTTTCACTGGTGTATGGCTTAGAGGCAGTAATGCCTCTCGAGTTGGAAATTCCTTCCCTGCGCATATCAATGCAGGAGTTCATCGATGATAACACTGCGCGGCAGGCCCGATTAGACCAACTTACGTTGCTTGACGAACGACGCGTTAATGCTCTCGAGCACTTACGTATCTATCAAGAGCGGCTTAAGAAAGCTTACAACATGAAAGTTCACCTAAGAGACTTTCGGGTTGGTGATTTGGTTCTAAAGGAAAACCAACAAAACTCTAATTTGCCGTCCCATATGAGGGACAAATTCATGGCAAATTGGTTAGGTCCTTATGTCATTGATAGTAAAATAGGACCCGGGACGTACCGGCTAGCTTCTCTTGACGGTATCAAGGAAACAGAACCCTTGAATATCAGTCATTTGCGACCATTTCATATCTAAGAAAGCCATATCCCAAAAAAAAAAAAAAAAAACTCCAAGGATTATCGCAATCTCTTGGTCACCCAAAAAGCTCCAAGGATTATCGCAATCTCTTGGTCACCCAAAAAGCTCCAAGGATTATCGCAATCTCTTGGTCAACCCAAAAAGCTCCAAGGATTATCGCAATCTCTTGGTCAACCCAAAAGCTCCAAGGATTATCGCAATCTCTTGGTCACCCAAAAAGCTCCAAGGATTATCGCAATCTCTTGGTCAACCCAAAAAGCTCCAAGGATTATCGCAATCTCTTGGTCACCCAAAAAGCTCCAAGGATTATCGCAATCTCTTGGTCACCCAAAAAGCTCCAAGGATTATCGCAATCTCTTGGTCAATACAAAAAGCTCCAAGGATTATCGCAATCTCTTGGTCAACCCAAAAAGCTCCAACGATTATCGCAATCGCTTGGTCAAAAAAATCAAGAAATTCAAAAAACAAAACAACAAAAATCATCAAAAACAACAAAGATTTGCATCTCAATTCTAGGCATACTCAAATTCATCAAAAAATTCATATTCTCGCACCTCATCTTCACCTTCACCAAAAACAATCCATCAAAATTACAAAAATACATAGCTGCATTAAGCATTGCATCCATACATTGCATATTTGTAGTCATACAGGTCAAAGGCACCATAAGCTGCAATAGCTCTGATAGTCCACCTTGTTCCGCATTGTCTCATGTTACAAAAACAACAAAAACACCAAGCATAACTTTTACCACACTACAACTCAGTGGCCTGGGAATGTACCAAGAGTTTCAATGATTCAGTCATCATTTTCCTCTTTAGCCATGTAGTGTATCAAGTCGAACAGATTTTACGAAGGTAGAGTCATACTTGAAATACACCTTGTTACGTAACATCCCAACACAAATCAAAACACTAAAATTCCCAAATTGTGTGAACGAAAGACGAAACCTCCAAAATAATCTAGGTCACCACAAGCGAAACGGTTATCTTGCTCATCCCCCGTGCGAATGACCCCTAGAATGCCGAGAGTTGGCAAAAGGACAAGCATCCTCCCTACCCAATTCCCTAAGAATCCCTAAAGTTCTCAACAGTTGCAAAACACAAAAAATTTGCAAAATGTCAAAACTCCAAAATTTGACAAACTACAGTGCACACATCAAAAGGCACAAACAATAGTGATTTTCGTCACTCCATATCCCCAATCCCTTGCTCGAAAGAAAAACAAATCAAAATAAACAATGATCTCATCACTACAATGAGCAAGTATCCCAATACAATTGAAGAAAAGAAGGGAGTTGACCTTGAATCCCTGGAACTCTCAAAATTCTATAGGTCATAAGGCAAGCTTCAGTACCAATTTGGTTGATAGCCAATGGGTAATGAAGTAAACCTCCCGCATGACGATATATCTGTCACATTAACTTGCGTACAGATCAATGTTTGCATGTGGATGAGCTAGATTATGGCATCCCGGATTACACCGCAGATTAATCTTAGTACATACAACAAAGGAATTCGTGGAGCTAATTAGGTGATCCTCAGTACAGGTTCGGTTGAAAGCCCATCCTGCACTGGCGGTATCCTAACAAATACCACTAAATGAACTCAATTGCACACACAAGGATATGAAATAACTGGGTCAAAAACAAGTCTGATTCATACCTTGGTCAAAAAGTCTTGTAAGATAAAGTACAGTCATGGATGGTGAGTTAAAACTGACTGAATCTCATAAAACCTTACATTCATTCCAAAACCATCTGCGCTACTTATCATCCTTATGATACCATCAAAAAATACAAAAAAAAAAAAAAACCATGTAAATAAAGAGCTTCTTAAAAACTCTATAGTGCAATCATCACAAATGTCATTCATCCATTTCACCTCGCATATAACATAGACATCAAAAACATTTACATTCATCATAACATCTCGCATTCATCAAAATAAATATAAACATGCATAACAAAAATCACATCATCACATGTAAAAAACCAAAAATAAAACCGGATATATATATATATATATATCGTCAAAAAGATGCCCGCAGGCTACAAAACCGGTCCTCAGACCCCGCAATCATATCCAAAAACCCAACCTAAGGCGTCGACCACCATGATCACGCAGGATCGGTGCGACGGGAACTACCCCCCGTGGTGTGGGTCCTACGGGACCCTGCAGGGCGGCTACTACTAGCCCCCGCATCATGCCTGCTACCACCCCCCTCATCTAACCGCCTGCGACGAGATGATGCTGACTGCTCAGTCAGACTATCCCTTGTCCGCCACGAAGATCCACCGACCGAAGGCTCAGGTAGCCGCCCACCAAGGCGGATGACCTCCCTCTCCAAGTCTATCCGGTACAGACACCACTCTGCCTCTCGTCGATGATAGATAGACAATGCATCATCGCGCTGCGCCAAAACTCTATCCCGCTCTCGCCAACCGAGCCCGCAGAAGATCCCTCTCCCGCGCATCCCCGCCTCCCGCCTCGCATCCCCCAACTCTAGATCCCGCATCCGCAGCAGCTCTGTCAGTCGCGCAATCTCAGCGCCTACATCCGACCCCACCTCCTCTGTATCTGCCGGACGCATAGGACTCGCGGGGACAGTAGCCCGCTCAGGCTCCCACTGCTCCTCCACATCCTGCATGTCCGTCGCTCCGGAACACCCAAGTCCACATCCTCATCTCCCACATCCACCATGTCCGCATCATCCAACGGACCCCCCAATCACCCCTCGCCGCCTCAGGATCCTCCACTGCCGCCTCCGTGCCTCCCAGTGGCCCCTCTCCTCTCCAACGCCGCAGTACCCACCACGAGTCATACTCAGTGGTAGTCCCGATGTCATCCACATCCGGGACCTCAATCACTGCATCGGACTCCTCGCCCAATGGCGCGGTGACCGGTGGCTCCAGATCCCTCTCATCTCCCCGTCGTCGATAGACCACGGGCTCACCAGGCAACCCCTGGCGCACCCCAAACTGTCGTGTAACCCGGCGGTACGGAAAGAACTCATGCTCCGTCCCGTGCCGCCCAGTCAACCACCGCTCCCTGCGTACCCGTCGGAGCCACTCTCCGACCTCGAGCCAGCCGGGACAGTCCCGATAGGGACGCCAAAACACCTCCCTGGAGTGAGCCGAGAAAAGGCATCAGTGTAGTGCTCAACGGCACCTGCCCATCGCCGACTCTGCCCTCGCTCCGCAGACCGCCGCCACAAAACTGCATAACCAATCTCCTCATCCTCCATCGCCGCCCGAGTCGTCCACGGTAACCCGGTAGGCCTCTCAACGGCTATGTGCCGCCAACCCCAAGACTCGCAACAAAAACCGCAATCGACACCCTTCCGCCGTCGACAGCGGACCCCGTACAACTCCCTCGTAGAGCCGTGCCAACAAAGTCTGTCCCCATATCGTAATCAACGGTGCCTCTATCGGGCACTCGCCAACTGCCACACCAAATCCAGCAGGTTCCACGGGAACCTCGCGCCTGACGAATCAGGGAGAAGAATGTTAGAAATGAGGCCCATCAAGAATGCGTGCCTCACTCCTAACACCCCCCTCTCCTGCCACCAGCTAACCAAAATCCCTCCAACCTGGCAATCCACCTCGGCTGTCTCCACTGGGTTTGCTACACCCAGCTGCCCCCCATGCCCAAAACATCTCGTAAGTATAGCAGTCCGCTGATCAAACGACGATGTCCTAATAGGCAGACCATCTATCGGAATCCGAAGCAACCGATAGACGTCCTCAAGAGTCACAGTCATCTCCCCGTTGGGAGATGGAAAGTATTGGTCCGTGGATCCCAAAGCTTGATCATGGGCCATCAGATAGGCCCCGATCCGAAACCACAAGCTCCGAGCCGAGCCACTCGCTTGAGCCCAAGGGCATCAAGCCATTCCCGATCATCATCGGTCAATGCCAACCGCGCCTCGAGAAATGCAGCGGGTACACGGTACCGGCTCCTAACAACCTGCAAAGCAAAAAAAAATCAACACAAACACAAAAAAAAAATATATATATATATATATATATATATATATAACAGATCAAATTTTTAGTTCTAGGGTTTCTAACCTTAACTGTTAAACAAAAACATCACAAAAAATCTTAAAGTTTTGAAAAGCGTCAACACAAAAACAATGCATTAAATAAAAGCAAAATAAACTCTAGGGACACTTACAAGGTTTCGCTTCGGCTCCGCCGCTCGAACCAGTGTGTGCACTCATGATAGCAGAGAGAATTCCAGAGAGCCGCTTCGCTTCGCGAATTACCTCCTCCTCCCGCAGCTCCAAAATCGCAAGAAAAAAATGACACAAATGAGCCCAAAATCAAGTTTTGGCCATTAAATAGGCCTTTTGCACCGGAATTCATCCTTGACCGGGACGAGCGCTCTGATTAGCGCTCGTCCCACCCAGGGACGAATTCTGCAGCTAGAATTCGTCCCACCCAGGGACGAATTCAGGCCAAGCACTAAAAAAAATCAAAAAATGACTAAAAATGCACTAAAAACAGACAATAAAATTGCCCGACAGGATTGCTACTGCACCTGACAACAAGGGCATACAAAATCGACATTGGAGTCACAAATTGTCACTATCATACTCCCTAAGAAGGCTACCATAGCCGGACCGCTCCACGGGAAGACAGATTTTTGACAATTTAATCCCCAAATGGTGTCACAAAAAAAACAACAAAACAAGAAAAAATGCAACAAAAACAAACAACAATAAACATTGCCAGACACAAGTGCTCTTGCACTTAACCTCTTGGCATAGAAAAATTGATGTCGGGGTTTACATTGTCACTATCCTACTCCCGAAGAAGGCTACCATAGCCGGACCGCTCCACGGGAGGACGGATTGCCGACAATTTAATCACCAAATGGTGTCACAAAAACAACAAAAACAAGAAAAAATGCAACAAAAACAAACAGCAATAACATTGCCGGACAAAAGTGCTCTTGCACTTAACCTCTGGGCAAAGAAAATCGATGTCGAGGTTCAAATTATCGCTCTCCTACTTCCCCAAGAAGGCTACCATAGCCGGACCGCTCCACGGGAAGTTAGGTTTTCGATGATTTCACCTCATTACGGCATCACCAAAAGGGTTAACACCCACCAAAAATAGGTCCAAATGTTGGAAAAATTGCACACGCTTAACGGTAAACCCTCTAAAGGCACCCTTGCACAAGTCATCTTGGGTCAAGCGACTCGTCGCTTCTCTCACGAAGGTCATTCCCTCATCGATTCGTCGCTTGAGGGGGTAGTCACACTTAGTCACCAACCAACAATCACACACCCAATTAAGGAAAATGACATGCATTCAAAGAATCATTGACAAAGACAATCACGCTCCCGCTTGGGGCGATAAACAAGCAACAATCAAATCAATCAAACACTTGGCATTTCGTGAATCATGAACACAAGGTTCCCCCCGAGGATAAAAACGCCCTTTGCCTCGTTCATGATCGATCAATGTCTAAGTTCAAGTCACACCTCAACAAAACAGGTTAATACTTGAAATCAAATTCCTTAGCTCGTCGAAGCAAGGATTCAAGAATGCATGCCCTTTCCATACTTGGGGCATCAAAAGTTGGTTAGGTTACCAAGAAACCCTAATCATTAGTGCTTTGGTTATCTATTTTTGCTCAAGACTCGCGTCACCCGCAGCGCTTCCCAAAAAGGGGCATCCGTAGACACCAAAACAGCACCAATCCGATTATGTGATCTGCAAACACCGATCGCTTTGACAAACACAGCCCCCAGGGCAGCCCTCGGAGGTTAAACAAGTGGTCTTAACCACTTTCATAGCAATTTTGTAAGGTCAAGAAGCAATTTGGCACACTTGGACACTTTGCCCAGATATTCGCCTCACCCAGGGACGAATTCAAAATAGAATCCGTCCCACCCCAGGACGAATTCCGAATCCGTCCCCGGGTGGGACGAATTCTAAGCTTAACGGGCAAAAAGACAAATGGCGCCAAGTGGCAGCCCGTAACGAGTCGCTTGATGACTCCTGCCTTGCACGCGTGTGTAGGTGGACAGAGGGGCCGTTAGAAGACCGTCACAAAAGGCATTTATCAAAGCCCAAGTCAACGGAGGACTCCCCTCCCTCATGGGAAGACAAGACCGCCACATGGCGCCTATGACCAACACATGGCATTTGTGCTTCCCTCCCAAAAGAGACCCCATGGGTCTATAAAAGGTGGGACTTTTCTCACCCAAAATATACAGAGTTGAAGGAGTTTTCAAGCAACGAAGTGCTGCCGAGTTGAAGACCCACTTGCATCCCTTTTGGTTCACCTTCCCACATCCACCAATCTCTTTTGCAAGGGAGGTTGTTGGGTGGCTTTTGGAAGCTTGAATCCGACCCAATTCCAACACATGGACACCGAACCAACCAATTCGCCGACCCCCCAATCCTAAGAGGTTTTGGGCCCATCCCTAGTGGATTGGCGCCGGAATCAAGTGCCAACGGTGGGAGGCCCACTTGGGCACCCCCGCACTTTCTAGGTTTTAGAGCATTCTAGATTACTTTTTCAAGTTGCATTTTGTGTTATTATGTTTGGTTAACTCACAGCTGCAATTTCGTAACTTTTGGTCGGATTCTAGTATGTTTTGTGTCGCTTTGTTGTTTCACTGACTTGCAGGTGGCGAGATCAAATTCCCGAGGGTAGAGGCCAAATTGGGAGAATCCGACCATCTGGGTCGTCCCAAAATGGCCCCAATTACATAACCCCCTTGTTTGCAGGCGTTTTGCAGGTCTCGAGAATCGACATTGGAGCAGCAGCAGGTCGGCTTCTTCAACACAGAAGAATTCGTCCCACCCAGGGACGAATTGCAGTCAGAGATCGTCCCACCCAGGGACGAATTCCAGAATTCGTCCCACCCAGGGACGAATTGCAGTCAGAAATCGTCCCACCCAGGGACGAATTCCAGTTGAAGGCAGATTGGCCAGCTGTCTCAATGGCAATGGCCTTCTGGTAACATTTTTTGTCTTCTGTCAAGTTTTTAGGCTGTTTAGAATCATTTTGTTTATTGTTTTAGATAAATGTTTGCATGCATATTTTGATGATTTTAGAAGAACGAACACTTTTCACTTGCAGCAGGTGCTACTGACATATTCGTTGTTTCTTTGTTCGCAGGAGGAGCAGCAGAGGTAAGGACTCATCAGCGTAAGCGGCGGCATCGTCTTGGCCCGTCCATTCAAACGTGGGCACGCGGAAAGAGGAAGACTAAGTCACATATTGTAACAAATACGAATTTAACGCTCCTAGCCCCCAAAAAGGGAGGAGACGTCTATGTAACCGAGGATAAGATATTTGAATAAAGAGGGCTGTGATTTCTTTACATCTTTTCTTTCATTTTCAAATTGTCTCCTTTCTTCGTTTTTGTGCATAGGATTAAAGCGTTACATTTCGTCTTATGTTGCATAATTAGTGCTCCCTCTGCCCGAAATCTCGTGCTTTCAGCTTCACCAATCTCTTCAAGTACCTTTCTCAACCAAAGTGTTTATGTACTTATTGCAGTAGCTACAACATATTATGTCTCTATAGAAGATAAAGCAATAATACTTTACTTATTTGAGCTCCATGTTATCACTCTTGAACCAAGTGAAAAACAATTTCCAAAATTTGATTTTCTATCATCCAAACAACTTCCCCAATTTGAGTCACTATATCCAACAAGCTCCATTTTGTTGTTAGCATCATAATGTATGTCAAAACTCAAGATTTCTTTGACATACCTCAATATTCTCTTGGTTGCTCTTATGTGGTCTTGTGAAAGTTCATTCATGTACCTTGATACAAGTGAAACTGCAAAAGCAATATTAGGCCTTGTTGTAGTAAGGAACATTAAGCATCAAAATTTGGTTAGTATAATCTTTTTGGGAAAGCCATAATTATTTGCTCTTGATATCTCCGACTATAGTAATCAGTTATGTAAGGGTGTTTTAGGGCGATGTTGGACTGTATAAAAACAATCAAAATTTTTAATTTAGTTTTATAATTAAGGTTTGATTTAAATTAATGGTTGAATCTAATAGAAATTAACTTTTTATTTTAAGGATTAATTTTGGTATTATAATTTATTTGATTTAAGATAAATAGTTACAAATATCAAATGGTATTAGTTTGTTCTGTTAGATTCTTTAACGTTTGAGGAGACCTAATTTCGAATCTTGTCAAGCAATATATGGATAATATTAAGTTGTGTTATAATACCACTACCTAGTGATAATGTGATATGGGTGGAGCTTGTTTCAATCCTATATAATCAATTGAAAAGAAAAAATAAGCAGTTGTATACCTTAGATTAAAGATTAGATTTTATGACCCACTTGTTGTAGGTGATTTAGAGAGGGTAGGGCAATTCTCCAAGGAAGATCCCTGGTTCGAATCTTCACCCTATCAACGCACATTGGATACCAAAAATCCAGTTAATAATGTTGATGCGGTCAAGGTCAGGCGGGCGTGACTTTCGGATGATTTTTATGGTGTAGAACCCTCTGATCGTGGTTTCTCAGACTAAAGCGGCCTCCCAAAGGATTTTTCGCTAAATTAAAAAAAAAATAGATTTTATGTATAAATTTTAACACTTATCGAATGATTTGAGATTAAGAGGTTAAAATTATTTTGATGGTGTAGAACCCTCTGGTCATGGTTTCTCAAACTAAAGTGGCCTCCCAAGGAATTTTTTTGCTAAATTAAAAAAAAAAAAAAAATTAACATTAAGAGGTTAAAAACATAGACTCTTAAAATGAAAATTCGAAGTTAAATCTAGGCTAATATTTTAAAATATAGAAGTTGATTAATGTTTTAAATAAATTCAATTGATTTTTTTCCAATGTCGAAATAATGGGTTTGGAGTGTGCTTTATTTTTATTTTAAAATGGTGTATCATTGACAAGTCAAGTTGCATGAGATGTCATTTTAAATAATTTTTATTGATGATTTATAGAACATATATTATGTTTTTTTATTAATTTGGTTATTGTGATAAATCTCCTCTGCAGGGTTGAGCAGTCTCCTAACCATGACCCCTCCTAAAGTTGAGAGCTATACTTATCAATAGGAAATTTAACACAAAGCCACCACACACCCACCCTCTTACACACTAACCCACGATGCGGTTTGAACCTTAAATCTTTTGAAGAAGAGCCAAAGCCCGAACCATTGTACTGCATGTTTTTTTTAATTTGGTTAGTGTGAGAAATCCGTGACATTTAGGGTTGGGTATCTCCATCCTAACGACTTCTTATAAGGAAAAGAGTTAACTTATCAATAAAGAATTTATAACATAACCACATCCCACTATGACTTCTTATAAAAGAGAGAGTTGAACTTATCAATAAAGAATTTATAACATAACGACACCCCACTATGACTTCTTATAAAAGAGAGAGTTGAACTTATCAATAAATAATTTATCATATAACTGCATCCCACCATGACTTCTTATAAGGGAGAAAGTTGAACTTATCAATAAAGAATTTATACATAACCACATTCTACCATTACTTCTTATAAGGAAGAGAGCTGAACTTATCAATAAAGAATTTATAACATAACCACACGCCACAATTTAAACTCTAAACTACCAAAAGAAAAACCAATGCCCAAACCGATACACTATCTCCGAGACAATACTATTATACATTCTATATGTCGCAACTAAAACCAAGGGTTTTATGCTATTGAAATCACAAGAGGTGTATTAATTTCCCAAAGTGGGTATTGGCATGGTTGGGGCTACCGCAACAACCTAAAATATATATATTTGTTGGTTATACAGGAAAGTTGGCTACAACCACTTTTTTTTAGTAACTGGCAGCGCAGGGTTCAAATCATAGGGATTGCAACTACCAAACCTATATGTCTTGTTAATTGTTGATTCGACGTGAGATGGGGACCGTCGATTGCTCGGGATTCACACCGTTGTCATCGATCTAACGCGTACTCAGAAGATTCAGAGCAGACTACTACCTTTACAAACTGGCACCACCAAGGTTTGAACCCATGTCTCTTCTCAACAAGTGCCTGTCCAGACTAACACTTACCAATCCACTTAACCTTTAGAACTAACAACCTAAAATATTATATTCGACATGGAATCATTATTCATGCGGTACAACATGCCAATGCGCTTCGGATAAAAACTTGAATTCAAGCAATATAATGGTGGGATGTTGGTATTGATCTAAAATTAAAATATTTTAGATAGTGTGTAAGTGATATTGTGTATAAAAAAATATTTTGAGTTGATATGATTGGTAAAGCAACGCATTATGGCAATGTCATACAAAAACAGTGATTAAAACTCTAGGCACTACTATGTCATTCATTCAAGCCAAACATTCAAGATTTACATTCTTCTTTCACAAAATTACCAGGATTTATATTTGAGCCTAATTTATTGGAGCATGGTTTAAAAATTGTATTTGACAATTATTAAAAATAATGTAAATGTAATCAATTTTTTATATATCCAAAAATATATATATATATATATAATCTAAAATTTATCACTTTTAAAATTTTATTAAATTATTAAGGAATATAAATTTATCATTGTAAAGGATATTTAGGAAAAGGTCAAATCATCAAATTAGGGTCACAATCATAGTAAGTTTAGGCTATAATTCCCCATTAAAAGGACTACCTTCTTCCTAAAGTTTGAAAAACATATAGAGCATGTAAGAGTTAGTACTTTTATTTATTTTTATTTGGTTAGTATGAGAAACATTTATGATCGATATTTATTGTTGGGTATCTTCATCCCACCATGACTTCTTATAAGGGAAGGGAAGAACTGAACTTATAAATAGAGAATTTAACACACATGTCTCAGTTTGAACTTTGAACCACCATGACCTCTTATAAGGGAAGAACTGAACTTATCAATAGAAAATTTAACACACACATCTCGGTCTGAACTTTGAACCTTTCAAAAGAAGAGCCAAAAACCCAAACTGTTATTCTTAAAGTCCACGACTTTAAAATGTCCCAGGACCTTTATCTACCTTATTGTTATTCTTGAAAATCTTGTTGTAAAAGTATCTTTGTTTCTCCTCCCTATTATTTTGTTGCTTCCCTTCTAAGGTTTATTCATTATACAATTTTAATGTATATATATCTTGTTGTAAAGGTATCTTTATTTTTCCACCCTTTTATTTTGTTGCTTCTATTTTAAATTTTCTTCATCATACAATTTCAATGTAGGGTTTGAAATTTATTTTCCTTATCTATATATAGGAGAGTTCGTTACATCCACACTATTATTATTAGTAACTGCCAAGTATAAGGTTCAAACCGTGGGGGCTACTCCCAACAATTTTATACAACCTCGTTATTGTTGACCCAGCATGAGAAGGACCACTGGTCACTCGAAATTCATACCGTTGTCGTCGGTGTGGCATGCACTTAGAAGATTCAGACCTGACTACTACCTTTGCAATAGGCATGCCCTCGAGGTTTGAACCTACGTCTCTTCTTGGTAAATGCCTAACCAGATAGACAATTACCAATCCACTTAACCCTTGAGGGTAAACTTTTAGGTTAAAAAGAAACCTCGAGAGCCACTCTTAGATGGTCGACAATGTCGTCTCATCTGGGTATACCATTATATGGAGGGAAGCCACAAAATTTTTTTGTGTCCCCTTCGCATCACAAAGGTTCGAACTGTGGACCTCCCATTCAACGAGGCCAAGCTTGCCTTCTCTACTTGCGCTACAAAGGCAAACTGAGTTTACACATGTTTTATGAGGGGTCTCGATCCCCTCATACTAAGTGGAATATTTCCCTTATCTATATTACACTAGTAATTTGAGATGCTATCTTATGAAGATCATTAAATTATTAAATTATTGATCGAGATTCAATCCTTTATATGAGATTGAAACGAACTCCACTCGTATTACATCATCACCATATAATAGTATTACATATTACAAGAAAGCTAGATAATATCCATATATCATTTGATAAGGTTTGAATCCTAGTCTGAAAAATCTAATCGTCTTTAGGATTTGGTATTTGGGGTTTCCTTAAAAAACCAAGTTTAAACAAGACGGAACGTATTTAGATGATAATCATATTTAAAAGGAGATGGGCTTGTTGATAGCTAACTATCATTAACCGCCTTAGTTTAAATTGCTGTTGGTAGCCATTAACTTAGTTTAACTTCCTAAAAAAATAAATCTCGTTAATTTTATTTTCTTCAACGAAATAAAGTTTATAATAATACATCTAAATTTAAACCGGCCGGGTCTGCCAGTCAAGGTGTTACCCATTATGTGTAAAATAAATGGGTTATAATTACAAATGTTGCGTGTTGAGGAATTATAACGCCATCCGAGAGAGCGTCTGGGGGCAAGTAGCGGGGATTATAATGCTTTCTTGTTGCGAAATCATTATAATGCTTTCTTGTTGCGAAATCATTTTCTGTTTCTTTTCAACCATGTTAATGATGGATACCATCAAGTGTATTGTGATTAAAATGTAAAAGAAGTGTGGAATGGTATTTGGTATAATGGTGGTTGTTTAGTTATTATTATTTATATGGTTGTAACGTCAATTCTTCTTGATATTTATAAATATTTATAAATAATATTCAATATGAAAAATACAAAAGAAGTATAAGATCCTTCATGTAACTTTGGATGGAGTGATGGTTTTTAAGTAATGAAAAGTGTAATTTAGAAATAATTAAAATTATTTAAAATATAATAAAATTATTGTTTTATAAAAATTAAAATAATTAAAATAAAAATTTAATAATATTAATAAAATATTTTAAAAAACGAAGAATAATGTTTTTAAGCCCATGGTTAGAGAGTATTTAAATTCTTAAAATAGGAATGTTTTTAGTCCGGGCGACTATAGTAATCGGTCATGTAAGTGTGTTTTTGGGTGGTGTTGGATTGTAGAGACAACCAAAATTTTTAATTTAGTTTTGTAATTAAGGTTTGAATTATAGTTAATTATTTATATTAAAATAAGATGATTGAATTTAATATAATTTTTATTTTTTTATTTTATTTTGAAGATTGATTTTAGTATTATAATTTTTTGTTTTAAGATAAATAGTTATATGCATCAAATAGTATTAGTTTGATAGATTAAATTTTTTTGACGTTTGAGGAGATTTAAGTTCGAATTTTATCAAATGATATATGAATAATATCTCAACTTTAATCAACTTTATTATCTTAAGTTCAAATCTTATCAAAGGATATATGGATAATATCTCAACTTTATTATATACTATTATAAAAATAAATAAATATTTGTATACCTTAAATTAAGGTTTAGATTTTATGCATGAATTTAAACACTTAACCAATGGATTGAGATTAATTAAGAGGTAAAAAACATCTTTTAAAATGAAAATTTAAGATCAAATTTTGTCAGCTAATATTTTAAAGTATGAAAATTTAAGGCCAAATTTTGTTAGCTAATATTTTTAAGTATAAAAGTTAATGTGTGATCAAAGAATTCTTTAATGTTTTAAATAAATTCAACTGAACTTTTTTTTCAATATCCAAATAATGTATTTGGAATGCGTTTTATTTTTATTTTAAAATGGTGTATCATTGATAAGTCTATCAATATGCATCACATTAGATGACACCTAAATATTTTTATTGATGACTCAAACCACACATTTTTTTTTAAATTTGTTTAGTGTAAGAAATTTTTATGATCAATGTTTAGGGTTGAACATCTCCATCCCTCAAACAATATATATTTTTGCTTTTATTAATTTGGTTAGTGTAAGGAATTTCTATAATCAACGCTTAGGATTGAACATCTTCATCCCACTACGACCTTTCATAAGGGGAAGAACTTAGTTTATCAATAAAAAAAATTATAGCACAACCACACACAAACTAGTTTAAACTTTAAAACTCTTAAAAAAACCCATACTAATATGTTCTCCTTGAAACAACAAAATATATTATACATCCTATATATCTAACGAAAACCTAAGGTTTTATGCTATTGAAAACATAGAGGTATATTGATTTCTAAAAGTGGGTATTGTAAAGAGATTGTTCAATTGTTTTGTGATGTCTCTGGTTCTCGTATTTACGATTCTAAAACTGAAGTCTTCTATACCTCTTCCTCTCCTCGTGGATACAACTTCTTTACTGAGTGGAAGATCATCCCTCATGGTAATATTGTGCGTTATTTGGGAATTCCTTTTGGGATTAATATCTCTCCTAAGGATATGTGGAGTTGGGTTATGGAAAGACTTCAAAAAAAATTTAATGCTTGGCCAGCTCGGTTTCTTTCCTTAACAGGAAGAATTCAAGTTGCAAATAAAATAATGGCAACCTCTCATGTTTATTACTCCTCTTGTTGGATGGCCCCCAAAGTAGCCTATAATAAATTAACTCAGACCATTCGTAAATTTTTATGGACTAAATAGGATGGAGAGGTTGGTATGACACCCATCTCTTGGAAACTTTGTACTCAACCTAAGGCTTTAGGAGGTATAGGCATCATTGATCCTCTTACCTAGAGTAAAAGTTTGGCTACAAAATGGGTTGCAAGAGCCATTATTGGTGATGAAAATTGGAAACACCTATTTCGGTACAGAATATCTTTAGCTACTCACAAAGGTAAATGGAAAGAAACCCCTTGGGAGGATAAGGTTCTTAATGCACCTTATTTTACAGTTAAAGGTTCTATTCCAGTTACCCAAAACTGGAAAGCTTGGCAATCAATTTCTCATTTATTGGTTTGGAAGTTTGACTCCTTGAGACATGGTCTGAGCATCAATCTTAACAATATTTGATGGAATAAAATTATTCTCCATAATGATAAACCTTTAGCTTTATGCAATGCTATTCATGGGCTAGGTTTTTTGAAGAAAGGAATTAATAGAATTAGAGATAGATGGGATCCGGGTAGCTGCTCAATTCTTACCTGAAACCAGATCTACAATAATTGCTCCCTTCTCTTTAGGTTCAAAGAGTCTTATGGTTTAATTGTGTATTCCATCCCTTGTGAGGTCCTTATGAAGTTGGGAACAACTGCCCATAATATTTGGAATGACTGGAGATGGCTTAATGGTCATAAAATCTCTTCCATTACTTCTAGTTGGTTATACAAAAATCTTATGTGTCCAGCTTCTTTAGACTCTAAGCTCAATGTCAAGTGGCAAGTAAATTTTACCAATGCCCAATGGCAGTTTCTTGCTACTCAAATTTGGAAAGCTCATGTTGAATAAAAACGCAATTTCTTGGTTGGCAGATTTTGCATCAAAAATTGCCAACAACTGAAAGTTTGGCTATGATTTTACACATTCCCCCTCAATGCAATTTTTGTAATGCTTTAGAAACTCTTATTCACTTGTTTTGGTTTTGTGGCATGGCTAAACAATTTTGGGATATCTTCTACTCTTTTCTTTTTCTCTCTTTTGCTAGATCTTAGAAGCTTTCTTTGCTTGGTTTTTCTTAGTTGGATCAATGCCCCAAACTCTGGGATGTTTGTAGACTCATCCTTCTCAAGCACATTTGGAAGTACATATGCAAAAAGGTGTTTATTGGATCTGCTCTTTCATGAGATATAGTTTTGGCAAACTTGACCTTTGATCTTTTGCTACATGTGGGACACATTCATTCTCAAGTCTATAGTCCTTCCAACACGCCTCGAGATGTTATTGATAGACTTCATCTGCTTTCTCATATGATTCAAGATCTTCAGAAAGTCCAACAGGAAGCTAAGAAGAAGACAATTAACAATGATAAGCAGGTTCAAGGTTTGATTACTTATTTTTCTTCTCTGAAGACTGTAGAAGATAACACAGAAGACATGCCTAGATTTTTTTTCATATAACAGACTCTCCCACAGATGAATGTTGATATATGATGTATTACAACAAGATATAACTATAGGCTTTTTGTTAATATTAGTTTCTATTCTTATGTATATTCAGTTATGGATGTTTTACTCCTCATCCACCTCATTTTGTTTTTTAGCTGGTAAACAATATTAACACCAAAATATTGTAAT
This sequence comes from Wollemia nobilis, assembly GCA_028583015.1. Classification (NCBI taxonomy): domain Eukaryota; kingdom Viridiplantae; phylum Streptophyta; class Pinopsida; order Araucariales; family Araucariaceae; genus Wollemia; species Wollemia nobilis. Next base: position 2,761,655 of record JAQPPZ010002024.1, read on the forward strand.
GTTCCGGTTAATAATATAATATAATTTAGTTTAAAAAAAAAAATATATATATATATTAGTATGGTTGGAGTTAAGGACAACAACCTAAAATATTATATTTGGCATGGGATCACTATTAGTGTATATTCATGCGGTGCCACATGCCAATGTGCTTTAGATAAAAACTTGAATTCAAGCACTGTGACATTGGATGCTAGTGTTGATGCAAAATTAAAAGACTTTGAGTTAATGTATTTGATGAAACAACATATTATAACAATATCATAAAAATAGTAGTTAAAGCTTTAGGCACTACTCTGTCATTCAATCCAACAACTAAAGTTTTACATTCTTCTTTCACAAAATTAGAATGATTTATATTCGAGCTTAAGGGTTGTCACTTAAAAAATTATATTCATCTATAGAGAAATATGAATTCATTGTAAAGGGCCTTTAGGGAAAGGCCAAGTCATCAAATTAGTGTCACAATCGTAGTAAGGTTGGGCTATAATTCTTCATTAAAAGGGCTACCTTCCTCCTTAAAGTTTAAAAAACAGGTATAGAATGTAAGTTAGCATTTGTTACAATTTAAACTTTAAATTTAAAAAATAAAATAAAATCCAAATTATTATATTATCGGCAGATACGAATAGTAGGGCTTCTCCCTCTCATTCTCCGCCTTATCTGACTTCTCCCACCTTTGGGACATAGGAGGAAGGGCGGGGATAGAGTGCTTAATGGCCCGCAGATATAATTAGTTCGGCTTCTTATCCACGTGATGGATCATCCCAGGGCAGTCCTTCGTCATGGTGAAAATGCATCAAAACCTTCTATCAGAGAATGAGTGAAGTTATTCTAAACGCATTCTTCAATAAGACTCCTAGCTCCGTTTCGAACCTCGATTCCAAGAGTTACTGAGTTATGGCGGTGCTATTATTCTTAAATATCTTGTTAAGAAGGTATCTTTATTTCTCCCCTGTTTTTCCTCCTTTTATTTTGTTGCTTTCTCCCCTGTTTTTCCTCCTTTTATTTTGTTGCTTTCCTTTCAAGGTTTCTTCATCTAACAATTTCAGTGTATGTCTTCCTGCAGCGGTATCTCTATTTCTCTTCCTTTTATTTTATTATTTTACTTTTAAGTTTCTTCATCATACAATTTCAATGCAGGGTTTAAAGTTTATTTTACTCATCAATGATTTGGGGTGCTACCTATTAATCGAGATGTGAGGTTAGACTCTGTGATATTTTTTTTTATCATTTATTTTATTTAAATTTCATTTTAAGTGTACACTTTATCTTTTATTTCAAGAGGATACTTTATTTATTGGCGTTGTAGATTACTTGTTTAATTTAAAAAAAAAAAAAAAAATTTAAAAGTTTTTTTAATTTACGTCATTTGCATTGTCGGTGATGTGACCTGGGTTTAATCCCACAACGGATATGTATAAGAAGTATTTCTCCAACAACAACAACAAAAAAAAAAAAAAAAAAAAAAAATATATATATATATATATATATATATATATATATTAATTTAAATATGCGAGGGAAAGAGAATCCTAAAATGGATTTTTTTTCTAATTTTTTTAAGATTATAATTGTTTTCCTTGTGGATCAAATATTTTAGATAGTTTTTAAATTTGTTCTTAATTGTTTTCTTTGTTTCTTTTGGATAATAAGGGGTTGTACTTGGGTCACCCATCCTTGGAGCTTGAGAGTTTACAAATAGATACACTTCTCATTTCAATTGAGATGTTATAACTAGAAACCTACATCATTTTACATAAAATGTTTAAATTTTTTATTTTCATTTTTTTTGGATCTTTTCAAATTTTTGTATGAATATAATTATTCCAGAATTTAGCATCTTTCTTAACATTTATTTTTTTATAGCAGCCTTCACAATGTCAAAACTTCACCTCTACTATCTATGCCTTGCATCTTAGTAGAGTAATATTTCCAAAACATCACATTATCACTATCATAGTCCGCTTTACCAAATCTAGATTGCTAGTTTCCTTCTTGAAACACAAGTGCAACCACACAAATTATAATAAATAGTCTAAATAAAAACACATTACTGTTACAAAATAAAACAAATATTACCAATGGAAAACATTAAAGTAAAACTTAATCATTAATAGATTCATGTAATCAAATTTTTCTTGTCAGCTTCAACTAAACTTTCTACTTCCTCTAACCATGGAAAGGAGAATTTAACTTCACGATCCTTAATCAAAACCCCTCTATTGGCTAGCTTATCTGCACATTTGTTTCCTTCCTTTAATATGTGTAAACTTGATTTCTTCAAACTCATTAGCAAGATCTTGAATTTCCACAATTATCTCTTGTATGTTTCATGGAGCCTTTGATTTTCTCAAAATTACATTTATTACTATGAGAGAATCACCTTTCATCCATACTCTATTCCATTTCATTTGTTTACGTATTTTTAACCCTTCTAAAGTCATCCAAGCTCCAACTTCATTATTTGTCTTAAATCCACTATTGAAGGTATAATGAGACAAAATCTCTCCTCTATTATTTCTAATTATTCCTCCTCCTCTTGGTCTTGGATTTCCTTTAGATGCTCCATCAAAATTCAGTTTAACCTACTCCACATCTGGTGGTTTGCACTTTATATTCGTTACCTTATTTTTGCTTCTCTTATACCCAACATCATAATTCTATTATTGAATTACCTCCATCTATCAAGGCTCTCTGCTTCCAAATTAGGGACTAGATGAGTTGATAGGGTTGGTTTAGACTCCTTTAAGGCTAAGCATATCTTCTTTTCATTACCTCTAACCTGCTTTCCTTTCCTTTAAATATTCTTCTATTCCTTTCTAGCTATATAGTCAAAAGTATTGTATCTTTTGATATATCCCATATTATCTGTAAAACCTCACTTTTATAAGTAAACTGCCATTGCTTTAACCAATCTTCAATTCTGCTATTCATCACCGTGAATTTACCAAACATATTAAGAATCCATTGCCATAAATTCTAAACTATTGAGCAATGTCCCAAGAGATGGTCTATACTCTTCTCCTCTTTTTTACAAAAAAACACATTGAGAGGGGCTATGAAAACCCCTTTTCATAAGTCTATTCCAAGATAAAATTCTTCTATGACCTACTAGCCATTGACTTTAGGAATGATTGGGCTATCCCAAATATCTCTCCATATTCTAGTGACATTATTATTTTGTTGGTGTTGTACATTATATCCACTTCTTGTTGTGTATTCTCCTGAGCTATTCAACTCCCAAATCAATTTATCCTTGGTTTCCCTTGGAATAATCACAATTGTTATCTTTCTATTCAATTGCCTCCTAGCATCAATGTCTTGTATACTTGTAAAAAAATATTCTTTCCATTTGTATCTTCCTTCTCGATCCTTGTACAAAATGTTTGAAACCTTATCACCATATTTATCTTGAAGTAATCTCATCCAAGGTTTCAAAATTGTATCTAAATTTAGTGGTTTTTTATCACACCAAGTATCCATCCAAATAGAATTTTTTTAAATTATTTTATTTGTTATGTTTGTATATCTTAATATTTATCCTCCTAATTTTAATCTGAGGTTTTTAGTAGTGTTTAAATGTGCGTTTTTTTTTATTCCTTGCTATATGCTCTTTGTCTAAGATGCCTTTTCCTTGGTCCAATTTAATATTTGATTTATACTCTTTGAAATAAAACTTTGATAATAATGTTTGTGTTGTGTACGTGGAAATAATATGCATATTATTTTAAATTAGGAATGAAATTTATTCAAATATCAAAGAGAAAATAAAGTGTTATTTAGACACTTTTACATTAGGATTTTATATCTCCATTTTCTTCGTACTCGTAACCTTCTTTATTCTAAGGTTAATGGATGCTTTCTAGAGTGGTGGTGTATTTGTCTTATTTTATTATTTATTAAATTGATTCTATGGGATTGAAATTAAGGTAATTACGATTACATAGTGGATTTACAAAAAAATTGCAATTATGCATGTATTGCTTACAAGATTTTCTTTGAGGTATCTAATTGGTTGAGCTCATGCCATTTGATATAATAAAAAAACATAGTATTCTTATACAATTCTAACCAATTTTATAACACCATTTTTTAAAGAAAAATATTATTCTCAAATTTATCAAGGAATAAGTGTTACTTTTGATGGGAATTAGAGGATGTGATTTGCAAAACATTATAAATGAAATATAAAATAAGAATATTAATTTTATTTTTGAAATGAAAATAGATAGATATGTTAAATCATACATTTAGTAAATGTTGTCCTTATTTTTTTAAAGTTTAATCAACATAGACTAAGCAAGAGTAACAAATAATTCCATAAAACATGAGCATTTTGACAAAGATTATATGAATATGACTTATACACAAATAGATCTAGATGAAGATATAATTTTTATAGTCTTATTGTTAATATTTTAATTCTTGTTTATTTATTATTTGTTAAATTGAAATATATTTACAAAACAGGTTTTGAAAGGACCCCAAAACCTTGTTACAAACAGGGCGAAATTGCCACACTTAAAAATACTAATTCAAAACATAGCTACCACTAGCTACAAAAACCTTCCCCACCATGGAGGGGAAGCTACTAAGCCAAAAAATTACCAGGAAGTGAAAACAACTAGTATACAAAATCCCTTCAGCAGGGTCCCGGGTTCTATCAGATAGGGGTAAACCCCAACGACTAGATGACGTAGATACAAAAAATAAAAAAGCAAAAAAAAACCACTTGACTACTAATAGACCAAACACGTTACCATCCTTCACCCATCTGTGCTAAAGGGTCCCGCTTCTCAGTTCTTGTTGTCGCCCTTCTTCGCGAAGTGGGACAACATTTTAGAGGCTTCGTCTAGATACTTGATCGAAGTGCGGATGGTGGACGCCACCAGCTCCAGCAGCAACTGGGAGCTCTGGTCCTCCCTATCGCTCATAGAGTTAGAGATAACATGGGTGGAGGACGAGGAAGGCTCCACCTTTGGTTTCTTGAGTCTAGCTAAAGATCTGCCCATCGGGGTTGAATTTGAAGTCGTTGCTCGCCTCTTCGACCTCGCACTCTTAGGAGGGGAACCTTTGGGATGTCCCCCGTAGCCACGGGGCCTCTAGGGGAACCAGGGTGGCTGGGTGATGGGGGAGCCTCCTCAGGGGGGCTGATAGACACTGGCTTAATATTCTGGACTAGAGGTCTATTGGCCACAACATGCCTATAAATAACCGCTAACAACCCCTGGTGCATCGGCTTACCTCCTAATTTTTGATACTTCTCCAGGGTAAGGGACAAGGAGTATAATAGATAGTCGGGGACACACACCGGTTTACCATCTCGGAGATGGTTAACAAAAGCTAGATGGAAGCTTCGCAATGGTTTCTCTGGGTCATCACAAGTAACAAATTGCATGATAGGGACAATGGCGACGTTCTAGGGGGTGGGAGGGATGCCACATGTAGGGTGGACTTGTCCCACCCCAAACACTTCCCTTTGTCAAGGAATTGGTCTATCTCTTCTTCCCAATTATGCCTATCACGCCTGATGAAGCGCCCAAGCAGAGGGAAACCAATAATCTCTACAAGCAGCTCAATTGTGACCTTGAAATGAACCCCTTGGACAACCACCTCTCCTTGGTTCCAGGTGGAAATGAAATCCCTGGTAATGTTATCATCGGGTCCAAATAATTTTGATAGGAATAGTGTAAACCCATTGGCATTCATAAAGACTTTGGCAACAAAGTTGAGACTAAGCTGGGTGGGATCAACAAAATCCATACTATCAGGGGGGAGAAAGACAAAAATAGGGCAGCCAACAGGGCCTAAGTAGAAGGGCTGAGGCAAAGGCACCAGAAGGAAAGTAGACAAACAAAGTAGGGTCAAGGCTGGTTAAAAGGAGGAGGGGGCTGAGGTAGTAATCGACAAAGGGAATAGATTGGACGAGAAAGCAACAGAAGCCTAGGTGGAAAATGGATGAGGGCGAAAAATCATTCCCAACCAATACTAGATCATTCTCAATCGATGCAAGATATAAAAGGGCGTAAGTTGTGCGTGTTTCTAGGAAAATTTCTAGAAGCAGATTTGTTGCGAGGAGTGGATGTTGAAAAAGGCTCACGAAACCTTGGGGAGGGAGTAAGGATTGGGAAGGGATGCCATGAATGTCAGGACAGGAGCTAAAAAATCCAAACGACCTATAGAGTTTTGCCACACGGTAAGGGGAGTGCCTTATAAAAGAGCCTTGGGGATCAACAACTTGGGGTGCCTGTGTGCCTAGGATCTTGTAATCAACATAGTGCTTTAATTTTTCCAGGTGGGGAGTGAGCTTTCCCCATGATTTGCCACTCCAATACATGATTCTGTTAGCAATATTGGTCCACACATGGTAGAAACCTACAACTTGGGGCTAAGGTCTAACCAGCTCGCCTATGGTGGAAATAAACCCTATGTTCACCATTGGCTTACGTATCAGCTCTGTGGGACCTACCATCATGAAATTTGCTTCTCTCCTTGCTTGCCACCTTGGATATTTCCTTGGGAAATTTCTCTCTCCACACTCTGAGGCTTGTTGATGTGGCTGCCAGGTTGGCCATGGAATCAACTAGTTGGTTGGCTTCCCTAAAAGTGTGGTGGATGGAAAATTGAGGGAGGTTTTGAAATATGTTCTTGGACTCTTGAATGGTGTTGAAAAATTTCCATGATGGAGTCTTGTTGCTAGTTATGTAGTTGATAATGTTCAGGGAGTCTCCCTCAATGATGGCCCTTCTGGGATCCTCCTGGAGCAGGACAAGACCTCGCCATAGAGCCATGGCCTCCATAAAATTGTTGGTCTAAGTCCCAAGGAATTCTGCATAAGCTAGGATTATGGTTCCTTCATGATCTTGGATGACCCCTCCTGCTCCTGCAAGCCCAGGGTTTCCTTTGGAGGCTCCATCAAAGTTTAGCTTGATCCATCCTTCTAGGGGTGGTATCCATCTGAGATTGGCTCTGGGGTTGGGCCTTGGCTGAGCTTCAGGGACTTCTTCGAGGATGCCCAAGGATTTGAGTAGGGCTTGCTCACTCACCTGGGGAGGGGCAGAGGAGGATGGGCAAAGCCAGATGTTTTTGATGGCATAAGCAATGGCTTTGCCCGCTATAGCTATGGGGTCCCTAGGGGAGGATGAGAAGGCTCTACTATTGCACTCTAACCATATTTTCTAGATCATATGGTGGAGGCAGAGGGACCATAGGGTGTGGAGCTTAGGATACCAAAATGGGTTTGACCATTGGGAGAACAGGTCAATAATGGAATTGGGTTGGACCCATTGAATGTGAAAGGATTTGAGTAGGTTACCGAAGGCTCCAAAGAGAAAGCACAGTTGGTGAATAGGTGGTTTGTGGATTCCCAGTTTGATAGGCAAAGGTAGCACCGATTTGGGATCATGAAACCTCTTTTAGCCAGGTTCTCAATCATGAGGATCTTGTTCTAGATGGTAGTCCAAGTGAAGAAACTAATTTTGGGGATGAGTTTCTTCCTCTAGATAAGGTTGAAAGGGATATTGGTTGCCTGTGCCATCTCTTGGAAGGAGTAGGTAGACTTGATAGAGAAGGACCCATCATCAGTTCCTCACCATATGGGCTTGTCCTTCACCTCTCCTATTGGGATGGTGACTATGTTGAGTAGGCTGGAGAGGTCGATAGCTTGGTGGGGGAACCTATCCTCATCAATGGGGCTCCACATGGGCTTACCATTGTGCCTGGTAATAAAGTTTGCAACCTTGCTTCCCTTGCTAGCATCAAGGGATGGTTTAAGGATCCTCAACTCCCTATCCTCACTTAAAGGTTCTTCTTGAAGCCACCTATCATGCCAAAAGTCAATGGTGCTCCCATTCCCCAGAATCCATCTACCTTTCAAGATGAGATTTCTGGCCTGGGAGATGGATTTCCAGAATGCAGACCCATCCCGGGGTCCTTGGTCACTTAAGAACTAATGGTTTTGCAGGTATTTTTTCTTGACTATCTGAACCCACTCGGTCTCACTGCTGGTGTAGACCTTCCATGCGTGTTTGGCCAGAAGGGTGAGGTTCATTTGGGAGACTTTCTTGAGCCCAATGCCCCCATCACTTTTGCTGTGGTAAACCAAGTCCTAGGCCACCAAAGGGATCCTCTTTTTCTCCTCACTCCCAGACCAGAGGAATCTCTTCTGAATTTGCTCTATCTTGGCACTCATCGAGGCGGGGATCCTGAACACAGACATGAAGTAAACTGGGATACTCTGTAAGCAGGCCAAAGTGAGAGTTGCTTTGGCCGCTTGGGAGAGGAGGTGGCCTTTCCAAGATGCCAACTTCCTCTGGATCCTTTCGATGATATTGTTCCACATGGTTTTGGTGGGGTTGCCCGAGAATAGAGGAAGCCCGAGGTACGAAGAGGGGAGACCCTCCGAGGAGCACTCAAGGATCCGCACTATCTTCACTTTTCTGGACTGGGGGGTGTTGATGAAGTAGATCTTGCTTTTGAGGAGGTTGATCTTCTATCCTACAACATTCTCATAAAGGTGAAGGATGTGCTTAATGGTCTTGGCCTGAGCTATGAAAGCTGAAGTGGCCAAGATAGTGTCATCAATGAACTATTGGTGGGTAACTAGATTGAGGCCAGAGGTAGTTTTGATCCTAGATATGAGCCCACTCCTACCAGCACTTGAGATGGTCCTTCCTAGAGCCTCGACCAGGATGATGAACAAGATAGGGGACAGGGGATCTCCCTGCCTCAGTCCTCTAGAGCTAGGGAAGAACCCAGCAGGGGACCCATTGACTAGGATGGAGAACCAAGGAGAAGATATGCATCATTTGATTAGATCAACCCAGGCTGGGTGGAATCCAAATTTAAGGAGGACCTCGATCAAAAAATCCCAACTAACCCTATTGAAAGCTTTATTCATGTCCAACTTGAGGAGGAAAGTTGGTTTCTTAGCCAGGGTGACGGAATGCAGAGCCTCATGGATTGTGATTACCCCATCAGTGATGACTCTTCCTTTGATAGAGCTTCCCTAGCAGGGATCGATGATGAGGGGGAGGGTCCCCTTGAGCCTATTAGCTAGAGCTTTGGTTAGGATTTTGTAGATGACATTGCAGAGGCTGATGGGGTAGAAGTCAAAAGGGATTTGGAGGCTTGGATTTTAGGAACTAGGGCGATGAAGGTGGAGTTGATGCCTCGAGGGATGGTCTTGGAAAACTGAATATCTCTAACAACAACACACACCTCGGTCTCAATAAATTCCTAGAACACCTGGAAGAAGCACGAAGGGAAACCATCCGAGCCTGGGGATTTGTTGGGCTGCATGGAGAACAAAGCCTCTTTGATCTCTTCGATCGAAAGAGGGCTAATGAGCATCTCGTTAGTAGTAGGGGAAATGGAGTGAGGGATGTGCTCTAAGAGAGCCTTGGCCTCCTAGGGGGGAGGACTAGGAGGGGGTGCCTAGGAGGGATTGGAAAAAGTTGGTCGACTCATCTCGGATCTCAAAGATTTCCCTTGTGATCCTGCCATCACTGCAAGTGAGTTCTGAGATTTTGTTGGAACTCCTATTTCTTAGGGTAGAAGAATGGAATAATTTGATGTTTGAATCACCATCCTTGAGCCATAGGGCTCTCAATTTTTACCTCCAGTACGTTTCCTATCTGGCCAGGATATTATGAAAATCTACTAGAAACTTACCCTCTTCATCCCTGGCATTGCTATCCTGAGTGCCTTCCTGGAATTGTTGTTCTATGAGCTCTAACTTCTCTTTGACCAACCTTTTATTTTCAAAAATATTGCCAAAGGTTTCCCTGTTCCACACCCTGAGATTATCCTTGATGAATCTGAGCTTTTGATATAATTTCCTAGATGGGGATCCTTTGAAGGGCTACTTCCACCACTGGGCAACTTGGCTTTTGAAGTCTGGATGGTGGAACCACATCACCTCAAAGCGGAAGGGGCTCTTGAAAGAGGGAGCTTTGCCAGCTTCGAAGAGAAGGGGATTATGGTTAGAGCCAATTTTGGGGAGGGGTTTGAGGGTGGCATCTGCAAACATAGGGATGGCTTCTTTTGAGAGTAGGACCCTATCCAATCTGACTTGAATAAGATTTGTTCTAGCCCTCCTATTGCTCCAAGTGTACTTAGCCCCCTTCAGGTGAACATCCATGAGTTCATTTGAATCAATGAATGCCCCAAATTCCTCCATGCTTCTGGTGATCAGGGTGTTGCCTCCTTTCTTGTTTGAGGGGAATAGGGGACTGTTGAAGTCTCCTACGAGGATCTAGGGGAGGGTTTTGAACGAGTTTCTCATGTGGCTTATCGATTCCCAAAGCATGACTCTTTCCAATGGGTTATTAGGGGCATAAACATTGGAAAGGATCCAGGTGAGTTTGTTGGTTTTATAGTGAAACAACATGTTGATGATTCTGTTGGATGAGGAAATCAGTCTTCCTTCAACTATAGATGGATCCCACATACATAACAGCCCTCCAAAAGTTCCTTGGGCCGGGGTGAAGACGAATTCACCACTACTCCATATTGCTTTGGCAACTCTGGGAGAGGAAATCTCATCCAACTTGGTTTCTTACAAAATGAGGATTGAGGGATTGTGTTCTTTCCTAAGATGTGCGGTTATCCACTTCTTGGGGGCTCCATTAAGCCCTCTCACATTCCAAGTGAGAAACTTCATTAACACTTTTTGAGGGATTTTTTGCCTCCCTTCCCCTAGTGGGAAGGAGGTTTGGGTTTTTTGGTTCATATTTTATCAAGTTGAGAGTGTCAGATAATAAGGTGGTTTGGAGGCCATTTGCTATATCATCTTCCACCTCTTTCCTTCTCTGTTCACCAAGGGTTGGTCGTCCTCTCTTCTTGTCACTTCCAAAGTCGGTAGTGAATTTTTTACTTTGGGTCCTCTTGGGGCTGAAGCCTTCCAGGGCTGACTGGGATGGGGTGGGACTTCCTTCTTCATCGCTATCAAAATGGCTAGAGGCTGGTCCAGACAAAGCAAGAGGGGGAAGGGAGGGACCTAATTTGGATGGAGATTCAAAGGGAACAATTTTTGCTGGATCTTCCTAGGGAGGATCAGAGAGGGGAGGGGGAAGGGGATCATCCATGAGGGGGGTCCACATTCTCCTCAATGAAACCAGGGTCAGATTTAGGACATACCTGACCAGAATTCAGGATCGAAGGAGGATCAACTTTTTGCTTTCCTTTGTCCTCTAGGGGTTGGCCCCTCTTTTGACCAGGAGTCGACTGAGCCGAGGGGCCGTTATTTTGGGGAGCATGTCATCCATTATTGGGATAGAAGGGTCTAGGTAGAGGGAACTGATTCTGGGGCCTAGGGGAGCCTTTGGGAAAGAGTCACCACCCTCAGTTTCCTCTGCCTGCTTGAGGAGAGGGCATTGGTTCTGGAGGTGCCCTTGCATGCGGCACTGGACGTAGAAGGCTGGTTTATTTTTGTATTCTAGTGGTTGGTGCAATTTGAAGGACCCCGAGATCAGGTTGACAAAGGATGGGAGCTCAGACTCAAGATTGGCATTAACGTAGATGCGTGCATGGACCATTTTGGATCCTGCTTTGGTTGTAGAGTCGATGGCCACCAACTCACCGACTGCTCCCACAATAGCTTTCAGGACTTCCTCCTGCCAGAGATGGAAGGGCAAGTCTAGGATCTGGACCCAGATTGGGGCAAAGTTTATGCTCTGAGTGTTTGGATTGAAATTCGCCACCCATCGCCTGAGAAACAGGCTCCTCCTACCTAAGAACCAGGGCCCTCCTATTAGAATACGACTTGTATCCTCGGGGTTGCCAAGTTTAATGATGAAGAAACCCCTTGAAAGGGCTACGATCTCCATGTGGCCTGTGGTCTTCCATTTGGAGAAGGCCCATCACCTTATGGTCTCCATGTCTGGATGCCCCTCGACAAAATTCTCGATCAGGGAGTAGGAAGCCCTGGAAACATAGTTGGAAAAAACCTCTATCGAAATAATAATATCAGATCCGACCTGGGATAGGTTGGAGCCTAACATTTTTGAAGGGATCATCTCACTAGAGGTAACCCGCATGTAGGAAGAACTACTAGGGCTCCCAGGAATGGGGCCCGCATCTAAACATTTATCAGGGGGCTCCTTGTCTTGAGGTCCCACATGGGGTAGCTCTCGGGATCCCGCATCCCCATCACCCTCCTTACCTGGATCTGGTCCCCCTATTCTCTGATCCGATACTGCTTGTCGGTTCCCACTGTCCTCCGTCACCACCATCGCTCCCTTCAAATCCTGTTTCAATTAAATATTTCACTATTGTCGATTCTTGTTTATTTTCAACTCAAAAGAGGATATAAATAACATAACCTATATAGTTGTCTAGTTTTATTCTATGTAAAAATTATATAAAAAAAAATATTGACTAACATATCTACTCTCAATAATTTATCATAAATTTTATCCTCTTTATTTTCAACTCAAAAGAGGATAAAATTTATGATAAATTATTGAGAGTAGATATGTTAGTCAATATTTTTCTTTTTATAGTTTTTACATAGAATAAAACTAGACAACTATATAGGTTATGTTACTTTATAGAGTAGTATTTAAATATTAGTATTATTCATAATTCTTTGGATCTTACATTCTTTTTTGTTTCATAATTTTGAGTGCATATTTGTTCTTGTTTCAAATCACTAGTTGTAATTATGTCTTATTTAACCTTTTCTCTCACATAAGAGTTTTAATACACAATATTTCTTTATTCATTAATTGCATATAATGTATATTTTCTTGACTTTTAGATTTTGTAGGAAATAATGCTTGAGATGACAAAAGGAATCAAATTGTATCTCGGTGATTTTAGCTTGTTTTGAGGAATGATGAAGAGACAGGTAAGTCACTTGGTACTATAACCATCACCAATGTATGTCTTTTACCTATCATCCATCACATTTTATTTCTCAATAAGTAAGTATTCACATGATCTTTATAGACTCTATGATAAATTATGTAATTATAACAAAAGTAAATATTTTTATCTTAAGTGATAAAGTCATTAAAGAGGTGTGTTTATTTCTTAGTTTGCAATGTTTAAGGTGTTGGAATATTATTAATATAGCCTTATTATTCAAGTTTGATAATGATGAAGTGCTTATGGGTGCACTTGATGTAGCCTATATGTTGGATGTGTCTCATCCTTTGTTGAGGAAGTACTGTACAACAGGTACGAAAGGGTAAGAGGAGCGAAGCTCCTCAAGAGGAGGGCAAAGCCCTCCATGGGGGTGCCAGGGGGGGTGGTAGCCCCCCGGCCACGCCGAATGCATTTTCGACGCAACGTGCCAATTTTTTTTTCCCTTTTTTCGAAGCAATTTTTGGGATTCCCATAGTTGGTGGGTGTGGGTGGTTTAGCCCACAGTATTGTACCCATTGTATTCTAATACCACATAGTGGTTTAGGGTTGAAAGAGTTTCCTTTATATTTATTGTAATGTCCCATTTTTGAGAAAGAAGGTGAATAATAATATCAAGGAGGTGTGGCTCTTGTTTTGCTGGAGTAGCCCATATCGGGTGAACCAGGGCAAATGTGCAATGTAATCCTATAAGCATTCTCTATTTAAGACTATGGGCATATTATATGTAAGTCTATGAGAATATTCTATGTTAGTCTATAGGCACCTATGGATTATTTTGATTCATTCACCCCTAGAAACATTGGTTAAACCACCTATGTGGTTAACCATAAATAAAGAGTTTAATACATTTATAATATTATAATTTAACCTAGTCAGATTATGTTAGCTTAAGTTTAGCATTAAATTAGAAAATAGGTATCACTATAAATGTCCCCCAACGACTAATCCTTTTTATCAACTAATAAAATGGATTATCCTTAATCTTATATTGATTGTCTCTCCATTCTATTTAATTTATATGTTATTCTATTTCACTTTGATACCCTTCCTAAAATGTGAATCCATGATTCCACCTTCTAGATCCAAGATATAACTTTGCTAATTAAAGATAACATCATTTATGATGAAGATTCATTGGCCCATTCAAACATTTAGTATAGGGGGTATGTACCATCTCTAATGTCTCCTCTCCTTGGCCTCTCAAATCAAATTATGGGGGGTGTTGAAATATCAATAATATAATATTATTATCCAAGGTTGATAGTGATTAAGTGCCTATGGGTCCTCTTGATGTACCTTACAACCATGCATAATGTAAGCCTAAGGGTGTTCTCTATGTAAGCCTATGAGCATATTATATGTAGGCCTATAGATAGCTTTTATATATTCACCCTTGCTGGTATTAGTTAAACCATCTATAAGGCTAACCTTAATTAAAGGGTTTAATATATTTAATATATTATAATTTAACCTTCATGTCATATTATGGCATCTTGAGGCTAGCATTAAATTAGGGATTCAAAATCATTATAAATACTTCCAACAACTTATCTATTATATAAATTCATGATATGTGTTCATGAGGGTGCTTATAGGAATCCACTCCTTATTCTTATTTCAATTGTATCTCTATTCTATTTTGTGTTGGAATTCAAAATATTTTTCAAAAATAAATAGAAGCAAAACATCCACTCAAAAATTTTAAAGGGTAAAATAGAGAGATAGATATGATGGGTGCCCATAGGCACCATAAATAGTCACTATCCATAGATTATATTGCACAAATATTATATAGTATGTGTTAACATTGGATGATAGATGGTGGATGTTTCTCCTCGAACAGGATAGTCAAATAAACAAAGTTGAGTGAGAATTCCTACGATAAGAGTCAAAGAATTTGAATTGAGTAATGGTGGGAGGGAGCAGACAAGGATCAAAAATGGGCAGAAGGGTGAGGTTAGTAGCGGTCTGCAAGTGGTGGTAGGACAGGGAGCAAATGTCGGTTCATAGGATTCAGGCGGTAAGGTAGCTGCTAGCGGGTAGGAGAATGGTGAGCAAGTGGCCATTCCTAGGGAGGTGAGTTTACTTGGCAAGTCAAGCTCTAAGGACCCGATGATTGAGGTAACGGTTCCTAGTGGTGAGTCTCCTAGCTTAGTGGTTCATGAGACTCCGTTCACCAGTAATGTAGGTGGGTCCCCAAGTTTTGGTACCTTCCTCAAGCCAAGTAAGTTGTACTTTGTTGAGATCACAATTAAGGATTTTAGATCTCAAAACTTGTGTTCTCTGTTTGACCTCTCTCCTACTAAAGATAAGTTGGTCATTCTAAATGATATTATGGTGGTCACCATGGATGAGGGCTCGTGGAACCTTGTCAACAAATTCCATGGCAGTAAACTTAATATTGACGCCATAAGGAGATGGGTGATGGTCAAATGGAAACCAAAATGTTCTTTGTATATTGTTGCGGTTTCTAACACATTCTTCTTGATTAAACTCAATTACGTATCCTTGGAGGGGGTACCTAGTTCTTTGGAAGAAAAGGGTTGTTTCTATGCAAGTGGGGATCATATTTTAATCCACGAACCCAGAAGATCAATCTCGCTCCTTTATGGGTGTCTTCCTAATTTGCCCTTCCATATCTGGCATGAAGACATCCTAAGGGGTATAGCTAAGATGATTGGTGATTTAGTGTTAATATAATTGGCCACTAGAGAAAAATTCAGAATGATTTTTACTTGAATATGCATAATGGCAGACCCGAAGGTGGAGTTGTTAGGTCATATCGATATTATTTCCAAACATGGTGTATGGAATCAAATGATAGTCTATGAAAATAAGCTTCTTAAGTGTTCTATTTGTAGGATACTGGACCACTTGGTTGGTTTGTATCTCTATAGAAAGGAGGTTCCCAAGGGAAACTAGCTTAGAAAGTAGGGATAGCTGGGATCATTTGAGGCCTCAAGTCCCAACCAGTTTTCTTCAGTGAACTCGAGACCCAACCAAATTGAGAATGATTCCAGGGCGATGGAAGTTAGCAACCTAGAGTCGATTGCTATCAATTAGTCTAGTATTTATTCTGGCCTCCCATAGGTGGACAGAGCAAAACTGGTGACTAAAATAGGTATCCTATCAAATTTTCTTCATAATTTATTTGAATGCTTAAATATTGAAGATGTTAACCCTAAGGAGGAGAAAGAAAATTAGGATGAGCCAAAGGTGCTTATCTCATAGCAGAAGATGGTGAAAGACTCTAGCTCTTATCCCAAGCCAAATTTTGCTAAGTCATCGAAGTGGGGAGAAGGTTCGTTAGGGGTAAAATATTCTCGTCCAAAAACAAGAAGTTCCCAAAAGGGATTGGCTAATGTTGGAGTGCCCAAGAAGGTGGGTAAGCTTTAAAAAATGTAAGAAATAGGGAGGTATAAGTAGATATTGCAGATGGCTTGCAAAGCCAGTTGAAATTTAAGAAATATTCTAAAGAGAAGCAACTTAAACTGGATTCATTTTGTCACTCATCCCATTCTCCTAAGGGGGGCAATCACTCCAAATATCATAAATGAGACTCATCACATGGAATATTAGAGGCTTGAATGCTACTACTAAACAAAGAGCACTGGCCTCTCTAAGGAAAGAGTTTAATCCGAATATTATTATTGTATAGGAAAAAAAAATGGATAGTTATAATGTTGAATGTCAGAAAGAAAATTTGGAGAGAATAAAATTTTGTTGCCAACTCGAAAAATGGAGCTTCAGGAGGTTTGTTATGCATGTGGAACTCAAAATCTATTGAAGGATCGACTTTGCTAGTTTATGATAGAGTTATAAATATTTTGTTTTCTTCCAAAGTCTCAGGGATCAAGTGGGTTACTTCAAATATTTATGCCCCTAACTCTCCTCATAATAGGTTGGTATTTTGGGACTCATGAGTTATGAGAGATATTTTTAACAAGGAAGCATGGCTTTTGGTAAGAGACTTTAACACCGCTTTATACCCATCTGATAAAAGAAGAGGGAATCCAGTCTGCAAAAGCATGGAAGACTTTGCCTCTTTTGTGAATTACCAAGAGCTTATGGATTTGGAGCTAAAGGGGTCTAGGTATACTTGGAGCAATTGACGTTTGGGATGCATTTAGGTCAGGATAGAAAAAATCCTCATATTTAAGGAAGGGTTACATTTTTTTGGAGATGCATCTTTGCAGTCCCTTCCTAAAGTGGCCTCCAATCATATTCCTATTGTGTTGGAGAAAGATTAGAATTATCCATTTTTTACTAGGTCCTTAAGATTAAGGGCCATGTGGCTTCCTCACCTAGACCTAGAAGGCAAGATCAAGGAATGGTGGGGTTTTTCGAGCCACCTTATTACTCAAGTTGCATAAAAGCTAAGGTATATTAAGACAAAGCTGAAGGAATGGAATAAATTCATTTTTGGTAATATTTTGTTAAGGAAAAATGAACTCATTGAGCAACTCAAATAAGTGGAAGTCATTTTAGCTAAGTCCAAGGTAGTAGAGATGGTGAGATGCAAAGAAAGAAGTCTGCTTGCAAATTTGCACAATGTCTTGGTTGAAGAAGATATTATGTGGTATCAAAAGTCAAGGAATTTATGGCTCAAAGAAGGAGACCAAAGCACAAATGTTTTTCATAAGTTTGCATTGAGGCATAGGAGTCACAATAGGATCAAGGAAATTAGAAAAGTGGATGGTGAGGTTACTAAGGAAATTAACGAAATTAGGGAAAGTGTTGTGGAGTTCTTCAAAGACTTGTTATGCTCCTCGGTTTCCAAAAACTTGCAAGCGGAAAATCATCTTCTATGTAACATCCCAACACTAGTATTTGAAGATATGAACAAGATCTATGTGTTCCCTTTAATGATGATGAGATCAAAAAGGCAATATTCTCAATGGGAGGTCTTAAGGCTCTAGGTCCAGATGGTTTCCTGCCTATCTTATTTAGAGGTTTTGGCATATTTTGGGTCTTGATATTTGTAATGCAATCAAAGAGATCCAAAGATCTAATTTTATCTTGGTTGATGTAAATTCCACCTTTTTGGTTTTACTACCTAAATATTCGGGTGCCAAAGGATTTACAAATTTCAAACCGGTTAGCAAGTTTAATACAATTTTCAAAATTTTGAATAAATCCATGGCCAATAGACTTAAAATTTTGCTCCCTTTGATCATTGATGCTTTGTAGAGTGGTTTCATGCCCCAATGACAAATTTTGGATGGTATTATTGTTGTTCATGAGATCATCCACTCTACTGATAAAAGTGGGAGGCCTGAGACTCTTCTCAAGTTGGACATGAAAAATGCGTATGACAGAGTGCCTTGGGATTTTTTTCTTAGGGTCCTTGACAGGTTTGACTTTACCTAGTGCTCGTTGAGACTGATTAAATCCTGTATATCTTTATCCATATTTTTAGTAATTATTTATTAGCTTTTGATACAACATGTAATGGGAGATAGCATTCACAAGATGCGGAATAATAAGAAAGAAAGTAAATCTACGAGATGATTGAAATATTCTATAAATAGAAATGATGGAAATGAGTACAATAGTAGCTATGGAGGAAATGAACACTCCATGATACAAGCTACTACTCAATGAATGAGCTCTGAGCTTATAGCTCACACACTCTACACTACTATGTCTATCCTACACTACCTTATCCTACACTACTATCTTATATCACTCCTCTATATCTATGGCCCTTTATATAGGAAGATAAGTTCCTTGGCCAACACTCTACCTAGTTGTACAAGGGACACCTTGCACATTTACAACTTGCACATTGACACTTGTGCATTTATTACATTGCATGAAGTAACTAGGTAACTTCCCCCTAAAGTAATCTAATGTCCTAAGTATGTACCAAGGAAGGTACATTTACATGACCCAAATAATGTAATATAAGCTATTTCTAACACCCCCTTGTATTACAATATTTGGGTATTGAAGACTTTAGTCTTCAATGTGGATCTTCCTCTTGAAAATGATCTTTGGCTTCTTTAGGTTCATCATCTCTGTCTTCTATCCAGCCACCTTTATTGGTCTCTTTGCAAGTATCTTCATTTGGTTCTAAATGTTGATGGCTGAGTAAAGCATGGTGCACTTGTCCTCTCATCTTCTTGATTTTGATTCTTCTATGCTTGGCTTTGTGTTGTACTGGTTCTTCATTTTCATCAACATGTTCCTTTGAAAATATGTTAGCATCATTTTGAAACATCACAATATCTTGTGAGATTTCCATTGAATCCAGGATGTATGTATTTTCATGGATTGATCCTGTTGCTTTTATTTCACCTTGATTCATGATGAGACATGTATTTATTCCATCCATATATCCAAAGTAGATCATATAGTTATCTTCTACCAACTTGCTTACAGAAATGAGATTGAATGTTAATCTAGGAACAAACAATACTTTTTGTAGTAGAATATTTGGAAATGATCTGCTAGGTGTCACACATCCATATCCATGTATAGGATAAGTTTGGTTATCTGCAATTCTTAGTCTGTAGCCTTTGGTATCTTCAAGATAGTCGAACCATTGCATATTTCCTATCATATGATGATTGGCTCCTAAGTCAATGTACCACATATTTTCATGTTTTGTAGACTGGTTTTTGTTGGAACAAATTCCACATTCATTATATGACATTCTTTTTTCCATTTGAAGAAATAGAAGAAATGAGATAGGATCTTCTATGTAGTCTACCTTATGACTCCTTATTTGGATATATGATCCCTGATAGAAGTATATAAGCTTGATTTGGTAAAACCTTTATTAATCCTTGGTTTTTGTAGGCTTCCTTATGTCTCCCTAGTAATGAGAGTATATACTCTTAAGGATTTTTAGGTTTTGTAGAAAGCTTATATATTGCAACTTGATAATTTTGATAAATGTTGATATTACCAAGTTTTGTAGAATGCCTTATGACTCCCTAGTATGTTTTGGATAAGATATAAAGTGCTTTTGTAAATTTTAGTTCAATTTTGGTTGATTTTGTAAAGTTTTGTAAATACCAAAATCAACTTCTATTATCCTTATTGCTCCTATTGAACTAAGCACTTTTCCCAAATTTAAAGAGGTTTTAATGTTGGATCTTTTGTCTCAATTTGAGAAGATTTGAGACAATAATATTATAAATTTCCAACCTTTAAAAATGCTTTTAATAAACCTCTTATAATGGCCCTTTGAAATTTGATTTTAATTTTTCTAATTTCCAATAAATCAATTTTGATGTAGTAGACCTTATGACTCCCAAATTTGGAAAATTAGAAAAGATAACAATATTTGCAAAATATTAAATGGTTAAACCTAAGTAGAATTCCTTATATCTCCAAGGTTGTTTTGCAAATATTATTTTGATCTGGGTAAGTTATCTCCTATATAATTTGCTTTCATAATCTTAAGATTTATCCTTTATTTAAAACCTTATTTCTCCAATGTTAGAAAGCAAAATTAAATGAGATAATTAAACTTACCTTGGGCCTTTATCTTCACACTTGTATAATGTTGATTTTGGATGGGTGTAACAGCATTAAGAAATAGCTTCTGGCGCTTGAGATGGTGAGTGCAATTCGGATAAGTGTGGATTATTTGAGAGATGATTGGCTGAGTGTTTCTTTGATTCTAGATAGAAGTTCACTACAGATTTGACCTCCCTTTCATGGAGCTTTAAATGCTCCTTCTTTCCTCTCTTACACGCTGCGCTCAAAAACTAGTTTGACTATGTTTTCCTCTCCAAAAGCTTTGACTACTAAAAATGCTATTCCTCCTTCTTCGTTCACTTCAGGTTTACATGGTTTTAATGGAGATAAAAGCTGCCAAGTGTCACTTACATTACTCATGGGTGCTTCAACCTGTGTAACATTTGCATATTTTACGTAACACCCCTGCCAACCTTTAGTAATGCATCTGCTAGCTCTTGTAACACTTCAAATTTGAGTAGGTACTTGTAACCTTCCTTGTAAGGTTTCTTGGACGTTAAGCATTGTTGAGAGATTGTGCCAAGTGGCACTCAAAGTTTTTGTATGGTTTCTATCATTGTAATACCTCCAAGGAGAATGTAACTCCTTCTTTATGCCTCTTCCTTTGCTTGCTATGTTCCTTGAAGCGCAAGCAAACTATTTTCTCTCACAGTCGATCCTTGAGGTGGTATTGGAGCTCTGAATGGCATGGAAGATGCTACCTTTGGTGGATTTTCTTCACCAAGTTTTAGACCTTTTCTTTTAGCACCTTTTCTCCTCGCTTTTGGTTCTCTTTGATGTGCAAATTGTATTGTTGTTCATGCACGTTTGGATGAGGTAATAGTGATGCCTTTTCTTGTAGTATGGCTCCTTCTTCTACATAACTATAGGATATTGATCTTCTATTGTGTGCTTGTGTTGTGCAGGTTCGTCCATCCAAGATACGTGAGGAATGAGCCCTTTTTTATGGCTCCTTGTGTCATGGATATGGAGTGCTTTTTGTACATCCTTCTTGGCTGGATTCCTTGTGACCTTTGTGCCTTTAATGGCACCTTCTATCTGCTTCCTTTCTATGGATAATGTAGTGCAATACCTTGTGAATAATACACTTTATTTTGCACCCTTTTTGCACTCCCTTTTTCAAGTTTTGTAGTTTGATTTTGTAGCAGATTTTTGAATGCACAAATGAGGGTTTTGAGGATGTCCTTTTGAGTAGACTCCTTACCCTCTTTGCTTGGATATTTTATGGTGAATCCAAGCTTTGTAAACACTATAAAATAGAAGCTTTATTTCAATTGCACTAACCCCTAAGTGCTTTGGATTTGAGACTCACCAAGTCTCAATATTTGAAGCTTCTTTTTGGTTAGCTTTTATTTGCTTGTACTAACCAATTTTGGTGGCTTCTATTGGCCACTAAGAGTTGTAGGTTTTTGTGCTTTAAGAGTGTCTTTAGACACTTGATGCAAACTAGATTTTGTAGCCTTTTTTCAATGCACAAAACTAATTTCTTTTGAGAGTAATAATAGTGCAAATGAATCTAACAAATTCTACTTTTTAATGCACTAACAAATTACACCTTATCACTCCAATCTACTCTCAATAAAATGCACTTAATCAATTCACTGCAACTAATCAAGAATAATTTGAAATGAACCTTCAAATATTCTGCAAATTCACTACAATTAGTATTGTAGGATTTAGTATTCTTTTCGCTTTCCAAAGTAGATAATAGGTAGTTGATAGATAATTAATATTTGGAATCTAATCAACTCCTAGTGTGCAAATGAACCTCTAAAAGGAACCTTTTTATTTTGCACTTTTGAAGATTGTAATTTAGGTTGCAACTTTAATCCAGATAAGGTGCTCCAATGAATCTGTTAATAATAAATATTTTTGCACCAATTGTTGCATACCTTTTTGAGGATGTAGTTTACATAGAGGTTGTATATCTTGCTACTTTGTTGATGTCTGATCAGCTTCTTCTTCACCAAACTGTAGTCTCGAACTTCTTTTCAAGAACTAGGATTTGGTGGCTCATCCTCCTCTTGTAGTCTCCTCCAACTTGCTGTAGATTCTCAACAAGTAATGCCTTATTTCTGTGAGAGGTAATATTCAATATTCTGGTTCTGGTAAGCTTCTTCTGTCTTCAAGTCTTCTTATCAAATTCTGACTTCAAGCAGGATCTTCTTCTCAAGATTTTGAATATCTTGAGGTCTTCACTGGATTCTTCTTCCGCTCGGATTTGGTACTCCTTTCCAAATTCTCCTCCTCTTGGGCTTGTTGTCGGATGGTGATAATTGTCCCAAGTCCTTCACTATCAGGGGCTTCTCCTTGGTAGTGGACTTCTCCAGTGAGTTCTCCTTTGATGATTTCTTCAAGAAGGCTCTCCTAGCATTTTATTGGATGCTCATCGAGACCTCACCAAGGTCTTTGATCTTGTAGCTTCTTCTGGTCTTCCTTGAGACCTTATCTTCAACCTTCTACTTTTAGAAGTGTTGGTGGTGAGACCTTCTCCTGGATCTTTAATTCTGCTACTTCTGGATTTGAGCAGGACTCTCCTAGTCCTTCTTCTTCTTCCTTGTTTGGAAGTTCTTCAATGAGATATCCTCCTGATCTCTTTTGCTTTAGGTGTTGGATTGATTTTGAAGAGGCTACTCTTCCTAAATTTCTTGTAGGAAGCTTTCCTGACTTACTGGATCTCCTTTACCTGCAACAAAAATATTAGTACTAAAATCTACTTCTAAATTAGGTACTCTCTTCTGGAGTCTTCTTCAGGATAAAGGCATCTGTGGCCTATTTCAGTATCAAGGCTTCTGTGGCCTTTTGTATTTTCTTTAATATCAAGGCTTTTATGGCCTTTTCTTCTATATCAAGGCTTCTATGGTCTTTTCTTCTAAATCAAGGCTTCTATGGCCTTTTTTTTTCTCAATCAACAAGATCTCCTTTCCTTTTTCTAGGCTTTCATGAAGTTTCTTTTGAAGTATTCTCCTTTCTACAACAACTAATCTCTACACTATGAAGGCACTCCGACCTTTGGGCAATGAAGTTGAGGTCTCCTAGATTTCTTTTGTAGGAGGTGTCCCAATCATCTGAGAATTAATTCCCTGCAATAAAAGAAACTTCAGGTAAATATTTCTATATCTCTTAGATGAGCTTCACTAGTTGATTCATCAAACTAGTGGATCAAATGTTGAGTCCTAGTCTTCACGAGTTTTCCTACAACTCTATGGAAAGACTCTAGCCATATGCAATCTCAGTATTTCTGAAACTAAGATTTTATTCAGTCCTCACTTTTGGCTCTCCCTAATTCTATCACCTAGACTCTTCTAAGAAATTTTGACAATGACTGGTCCAATGGCGCATTAGGTTGACAAAAAACTCAGGGTCAATGATAATGGTGATTTTCCTATTGATCTATCGTAGCTTGATCTACCACTATTAGCTTTTGATACAACATGTAATGGGAGATAGCATTCACAAGATGTAAAATAATAAGAAAGAAAGTAAATCTATGAGATGACTGAAATATGCTATAAATAGAAATGATGGAAATGAGTACAATAGTAGCTATGGAGGAAATGAACACTCCATGATACAAGCTATTACTCAATGAATGAGCTTTGAGCTTATAGCTCACACACTCTACACTACTATGTCTATCCTATACTACTACCTTATCCTACACTACTATCTTATATCACTCCTCTATATCTATGGCCCTTTATATAGGAAGATAAGTTCCTTGGCCAACACTCTACCTAGTTGTACAAGGGATACCTTACACATTTACTTGCACATTGACACTTGTGCATTTATTACATTGCATGAAGTAACTAGATAACTTCCCCCTAAAGTAATCTAATGTCCTAAGTATGTACCAAGGAAGGTACATTTACATGACCCAAATAATGTAATATAAGTTATTTCTAACATTATTAAAGGATATTTGATAGGCTACTTTTGTAGCAATAGAGGTCTACGTCAGGGAGACCCTTTATCACCCTACCTTTTTATTCTTATGGCTGAGGCATTGGGCAGGTCCATCAAATCTAATTAGGTTATTCAAGGTTTGAAGCCAGACCAATCGTTATATCCCATATCCCATCACCAATTTGCTGATGACACCCTTCTTTTCTTTGTGGCATAAATACCTTAGGCTAAAGTGGTTAAATCAATTTTGGTGGATTTTAAGAATGTGGCAGGTCATAAGGTGAATTTCAAAAAAAGTTCACTTTTTTTCTTTCACACCCTGGTTGATAGGTAGAGGAAGATAGCATATATTTTGGGGTGCAGCATTGGTTCCCTTCCCTCGGTTTACCTTGGGATGCCACTGTTCAAAGGTGCATCGAAACCATTATTATGGGATTTAGTAGTTGAAAGAGTTCAAAAGAAGTTAGCGAGGTGGAAAGGTGCCATTTTAAGTCAAGCGAAGAAAATTTTATTGGTCAAAGCCACTTTACAAAGCATCCCAATGTACTTCCTCTCCTTTTTCAAGATTTCAAGAAAAGTTATCGATAAGTTAGAGAAAATCCAGTGATCCTTCTTATGGTTAGGGGCTGAAGAGAAGAAGAGATTCCACCTGGTGGCATGGGATCAAGTCTATAGTAGGAGAGAAGGAGGCTTAGGTTTGAGAAGCCCGAGAATGTTGAATAGAGCCTTGATTGAAAAACAATCTTAGAAATTAGTTCAATATGACAATGTTAGCTGGGTTAAGATTGTGAAGACTAAGTATCTTGATGGTGGTAGCAATTTCCTAAAATCCCAAGCTCTCCCAGTGGGATCTACTTTTTGGTCGAGCATAGTTGGTAGTCGAATGGATGTGCATAAAGACCTTCATTGGTTGGTGGAAGAGGGTTATTCCATTAATGTTTGGATAAATTCTTGGGCCTCACCATCCCGTCTTGAAGATTGCCTGACCTTTGCCTATCTGAAGCCAATCACAGATAGTTTCTTTGGTCTCAATGGTCATATTCAATGGAAGTCCTTTGACTTCCCAAATATTTATAAGGAGGAGAAACTTGCTTTTATAAATTTAAAAACTACATAAAATGATTCCTAATTCTGGGTACTGGTCTTCACGATAGGCTAGTTTGGGATCCTAAGAAATATGGTGAGTTTTTAGTTAAGTTTTCTTATGGCTACTTGGACTATGATTTGGATCCTTGGTTCATAACGAATCAAGTCTGGATTAAAGGCTTGATGCCTAAAGTCAATGTGTTCTTCTAGTTGGAAATTTAGGAAAAGTGCCTTACTCTTGATAATCTTAAAAAATGAGGAATGATTTTCCCTAATAGGTGCTTCCTGTGTGGTAGGGATTTTGAATCACCTTTCCACTTATTTTTCCAATGTGCCTATACCCTTGAAGGATTTCATCAGTTCTTTTTGGAGCTGGGTGTTGCTTGGGTTCTTCCCAACTCGTTGGAGGACCCGGTTGTTCAATGGGTCTCCCCCTTATCCTCTTTCCACCTATGTCAGTTTTGGAAATTTAGGTTACCCCATATTTGGTGGTGGGTGTGGAAGGAAAGGAATGCCCAAGCATTTAAAAATATTTTCCATTCTGAGTCATCGATCTCCTCGAGGGCCATTGTAGATACAGTGGAAAATATGAAATATTTAAAGCTTATGAAGGAGAAATCGTTAGGTTTTTTAACTCAGTCTCAAAATAGAGTGAGCAAGGTGAGTATAGATAGGGCTAGCATGATTTGGGAATCCCCTCCATCAAGTTGGCTAAAATTCAACTTTGACAAAGCTTCTAAAGGGAACTTAGGTCTGGTGGGTGCAGGGGGTTTGTTTAGAAACTCAGAGGGAAAAAATTTTCTTGCCTTTGCTAAAAATTTGGATCACTAAACCAACCATTTTTGAAGCTCGAGCATTATTTCAAGGTGTTTTCCAACTGAACTGGGTGAATTGCATGAAACTAATCATAGAAGGAGATTCACTCAATGTTATCAACATGATTAATGGCAACCAAAATCCCTCTTAGACTATTGCAAATTTTATAATTGAAGCCAGGAGAATGATTCAAAATTTAGAAGAAGTCCAATTCAAGCATCGGTTTAGGGGAGGTAACAAAACTATAGACTTTCTGGCTAATCAAGGTCTTATGCAGTAAGATCTTCACATTTGGACATGTAATTTCCCAGATGGCCTTAGATCATTGAACAATGAATTCAGGTAAAGGTCAAATTCAAGTCAAAATACTTAGGGTGGGTGGCTGGAACCCTCCCCATTGGATGTTGATTTTTGACTATTTTTGTCGGGCCTACATGCCCAATTTTTTGTCTCTGTTTATCCATGCAGGCCTGCATGCCCAATTTTTATCTCTGTTTGGCTTATGTGTTTGGGTTTGTTTAGCTAGTATATGTTGGTCTGGGTGTAGGTAGTTGTGTCCAAGGATTGGTTGGCTTTAATGTTGAAGTATCTTAGTCTCTTAGTGGCTAGATATTAGCTTCTTTTTGTTATAAGGTTTGGAGGTCCTTTCAAAAATCCTTTCATCCAACTAATAAAAAAAACACTCCAATAAAAAAATGAGTGTGAGGGGGTATTTATAGCAATACCAAACGCCCAATTATATCATAAAGTTTAACCTAAGCTGACATAATATATGAGATTTAGGTTAATTACAAATACTAAATAAGGTTTAACCATAACAAGGTTAACCATGGCCCATCGGGCTTACATAATTAAATATTATAAAATATTAAATACATTGCACAATTAAACACCCTCAAGCCTATCCAATACATTACACAATGTTGGCTCTTGGACATGAATCAAGTTACAAATTCAACATTTTGTATATATGCTCTTATATTTCACTATTTTTACTATTTTGTAGATGATTGCGGTGAATGTATGCTTCAAGATATTTTCTAAAAAATATTATAAAATCCAACACAAGGTGTGCTAGGAATAAGATGCATCTTATGCACGTTTGACCTTGAGTATTGTATCATATTTGGTCCTTCCATGCTATTTTATATGGTGTAAGTGTGGGAAGCAAGGAAAGATATTTGCAAAGGGCCTCAAAGGGGATCTAATGTGTCTTTTTCCTCTCTACTTATCACTACAATATTAAGGGATGTTGTAAGAGCCTAATGGCTAGTCTAATATATGGATTAAAGAACACCTATATTTCATAGGAAGCTAAGTTTCCTTTGAGATACATTTCTATCTAGCCTTAATATTAATCTAATATGAATGCAACAAATGAAAATGTAGCACACAAAACCTATACTAAAATGATCTTTTGATTTAAATGAGATGAAATAAATAATTTTTCTTTTGAGGAAGGGGTCAAAAAAGGATGCAATACAAGGTTTAGCCTAGGATGTAAACTAAAAAAATCAAAGGTAGTGGCACCTTAATATCAAAAGAGACCTATGGACCTATAGGATTACTCCAAATAAGGCTCTTGGTTTTTTACCTTACACCCTAGTCTATGGCAAAGAAGCAAGGTTGCCCATATCTATAGAGTTGCCAACATTGTAGTTGCTTTATCAACTAGAGCTCAAAGAGAATGATGCCATGACCATAAGAATGGGTAGTTTTTCAAGCTTGAAGAATAGAGAAAAAAAAATAGAGGGCAATTGCTAAGGCACTAGGGAGCAATGAAGAGATGGATTAACAAACTGATGGATCCTCAAAGTTTTAAAGTGGACAACCAAATGCTCAAATGGGATGAAGACAAAAATAGGCTAGAGTGCCACACCAAATTTGATTCCATATGAAGTAACCATTATATTATTAGTGTTTATAATAAGGAGAATTAATTTGAGTTGGCCACATTTGATGATGATTAATTATCAATCCCAGTCAATGGGATTTATCTAAAGAGCTATCCTTGAGCTCTCTAGAAAAAAAATATTTTATATATTAACATTATGTTTAACTTATTTTTTAGCAGGTTTATATTTTTAATAAGTAATCCACAGTGTGGATTGAGAGCATTATTTGATTTGCAAGATCATAGAGGTTCATGGGGTCCTAAAAAGTATAAAACTATGGAGATGGGAAGCCATAGGAGCAAGCAACACCATTGGAAAAACTAGTTAATAAAAAATTAATAACTCACACAATTTCAAATGTTTGGAATGGATACTGATCCCTGAATAGTGGTAGCCATAAAACCCTCAAATGAAAAGGATACTTGGTAGGTTTGGGCTTAATCAAGAATCATGAAAGAAAAATATAAGCTTAGTTTAGTGTGAATCATATAATTAAGTCATAAACAACCTATACTACTTGTTGAAGCAACAAAACATGAATAGATCCTTGAAGTGACAACCATCAGATCATGGGGAAAAAATCCACAAACCATCCAATCCTTGGAGCTTCTTTAAGTACTTAGTCAAAATAATTATAAAGAGCTTCTTAGGCCACTATCTAACACCATTAATGATTCCATTTGGTAGACTTGCATTCAATCTAGAAATGTTAAAGAAAAATCTAAGGTAGGATTAGCATGAGCCATTTAATTAGATCACCAATAAATAAGCATTTGTTACTAGGACAAAGAAGACAAACAATACCTTAGAGTAGTGCAAACCATCTAATTGACTAATAATCATAAAACATAAACCATTCAATCATTAAGAAGGGGTCATTATTTTTGCATCGAACTTATATAGCAAAACAAATTTACATGAGATAAATCATATAAGGTGACATCCTTCCATCAACCTTGCATGGGAGAGCAAATAACTTCACATAACATGAATTCAATTCCTCAAAAAGACTGATAGTCTATTTTTTTATCCTTGTATAAAGGGAAGTAAGGTTATACATTGTGAATTTATTATTGAAGAGACAAAAATGATTTAAAAATAAAATTTTGGTGCTCAAGAAAAAGGTGGCAAACTTGCCCTTTCAGCTTTGTAGAAAATAGATTAAATTTAGATGAGATGAATTAAATGATAATGAAGGTAGTAGAAATTTCTTACTAGTTTTGTGGTATAGGAAAAATGAATTCATATAATATGAATTCAATATAGGTGGTTGCTCAATTCTTCAAGAAGACCATTTATAAAAAGGTGCCTTGCATTTATTTTTCATCAATGATTTTTGAGCACTTGAGTGAGCAAAAGCCCAGAGAGCCCAAAGAGAACAATCACAAAGCCAAGTCATAAAGAAGTAAGTCATAGATACAGTTTTTAATATTTCCAAATCTTCCTCATTATTTCTTTAATACTTCCAATTTTCATCTAACTCCACACCCCATGGATAAGGTACCTACTTTCTATATTCTATGTTTTTAGTGAGCAAAATATCCCCTATGAGTCACCAAAATTATAGTGAAAATTCACTACAATGAGGAGGAATTTTGCCTTGGCCAATTCTATAAGTCATCCTTGACAAAAGCAAATCAAAAGAAGCATAGGGTGCCATCAGTTTTTACAATCTATGATGGGTGTTGATTTTTGTGTGGTGGAGCCTCAAAAAGGTCTTGGTGTTATGTGATCCATCCAATATTTTGATCAATTATAGGCACTAGTTTGAGAAGTTAAGAGGGCCACACAAATTCCAAAATTCTTGCACCTCATCAATTTTCTAGATCTATGGCAAGCATTGATTTCCAAAGAAAAAATAGTCTGTAGAGGCCTTGAAGTAACATATACTAGCAATTTTTCAAATATATGATGAGCACTAATTCCACAAGAAAAAGGCTCATCAAGAGTTTTAAAGCCATGTGTCATTGGTTGCTCATCCAATGACACACACCATTTCATGAAGCTTTTGAAGGAATTTTTATAGGAGAATCCCACCATTGGTTAAGGTTTGGACAATGGAGGCATTGACAACCCACAAAAGAAGTAAATGTTTTGTAAAGGTACACATTTAGAGGAGATCCATCATCAATATTTAGTAGAAATAAGATCTAATGGTCCATGGATATTTGAAGTGAATATTGAGATATCTAAGTCAAAAAATTCCATGAACCATATGATCTCGATGAACAATGGTCCGTTCCATCTCAAGAGGCTCTTTAGCATCAATAGTCCATCAAAAATAAAAAAGGATATTGGAACACCTAGATTGAAAAGTCTTATTTATCATTTGAGCTTGATGATCAATGACTCACATCATCCCTAATAGCCCTTTCAATAATAACTGAAAGCGACCAATGGCTTACATCATCTCTAGGAGCCCTTTTGACAATAACTAAAGGGCATACCCCACCATTGGTCAAAGAGAAACAAAGTCAATGGCTATAGGGTATATATTCCACATTTTTTTAGGCTCATATATTCATATCTTCCACATCTGATTAAGCTCATGGTGACCATTCATGTGGCTACCTCATGATCTTCCCACTTTGCCAATGGTTGAATATCTAGTCAAGTAAGATCTGATAACTCAAGAAAAATGGACTACTTAGATGACGAACAACTAAGAAGTAGCACAAACCATATGATATTAATGATCAATGAACCAGGAATGAATACATGAATAAGTATAAAATTAGGAGGATCACTACCATATATCCAATAAAAATAGTCCAATATAGTAAACTATCTTCCATATCAAGGGATATCGATGATAGGTAACATCTATGTGTGATCCTTAAGGAGAAGGACAATTAAGATCATAAAGGTAGAAGTTACAGAAAAGCCTCAAGTCCACCTACCTACACCATTAGAGTGTAACATTCTATGAACAACGATTAAGCATTTTAAGGGTAGTGGTTGTGGAAATTCAAGTTCCATAGATCTTGAATTCTTTGACATTGATTGCTCCAATTTCGAAGACCTCAAACCCATCAAAATCGAATGTGGACCATTCTCTTGCTCAATTTTGAGAGAAAATTTTGAATTATTTGCATAGTTTTGGAGCAAAGAAACCTTAGTTTGTTTCATTTTCATTGTAAGGCATTGGAAATTGCCTACTTGTACCTAATATCTAGCCTTGTGTGTATATTTTATTTCACTTTCTTCTATGTATTAATCTAGACTAGAGCCTTTAGTTGTTTGTTAATTGAATTCAAGCCTCTTCTGATCTAGTATCTTTATACAAAATTTTATTTTATACATATATATATATATATATATATATATATATATATATATATATATATATATATATATGAAGTTGTGACTAATTTTACTTTGTCTTGTTTCTTATATACATATTGTGGATGAATGCTTGGTGTTAGATTAATCCATGTTTATCTATCTAGTTGTTAATGGATGATGAATGTGTTCATTTCATTTTGGTTGTGCATAGAGGAATATTTTGATCTTGGTGCATTGCCTCTATTAGCTTAGGATTTTATTTTTTACAATTTTTCTCCCTTTTCCTTTGATAAATGCAAGTAGTTTAAGAAGCAGAGCATCAAAGATCACATCAAATGAGGAGTCAACCTTATCAAAATCTTAGATATTTCCCTATGAGTGCATCCTACACTCATGTAGCTTCTATATTGTGATGCTCTATGCGAGGCATGAGTGTTTGGTGCATCCAACTACAACAACGGATGACTATAGAAGTCTAAGTAGACAACAATGTACATAATATATATGATATCATAAGCAACATTGTTTAATATTGAAAACATAAACCTTTTATCTCTTCATAAAGAATCTCTTAGTCATCACTCCTTAATTCCATCCACCTCATTATATCTAAGGACTGTCCAAACCTCGTTCTCTTAGAGAGACAATGTTGGTTGTTATACACAGACTATTTTTATCAAACAAATAAGCTTGAATCTTTGTCATGTTTTGTGAAGCTACAGTCAGCAAGTTATAAAAATATGGATTTTATTTCAAGGCATACAAAACTTCTCTTTTCTTTTGGAAGACACCCATGTAAAATTAATTGCTCCTTCCACACCAACCTTTCCTTGGATCTATCTATTTGTTTTGTCTAGTTTAGTAAAGCTATTAATTGCGATGAGCTAGCAACCTTGATTGGAATATCATTTTGATAAGCATAACTTATATTTTCATTATGAATCACTAGATCCACTTGGTCATAGGTTAATTTTCTTATTTATAATTTAATCATCTCTCTCACATTTGACGTAGTAGTCTATATTTGTTATAAATGATATCTTTTGGATAGGTTTTTATGCAATATTTATTTCAATAGAAAATTTAAATTTATTAGTTACAATTATTTAAGTTATAATTTTACTGTGCTTATATAAAAAAAGAAGATGAAAATTACAAGTTAATAATGTTAACAATAAAAATTTGGACAATTACAATTAATTTTTTTTATTTTTCTTTGACTTTGATAACTATTCATAAATTTGCCTTATAGATGGTATTTGCCACATATTTAGCCAATTATTAGATTTTCTTATTCCTTTCTTTCAGCAAATATTAGAATGATCTATTTGGTACATTGTATATTCACTTTTAGATGTTGTATATATCTAACAATTTTAGATTATAGGGAAAATTATGGAGTATAAAGAAGAATAAATACTTAAGGGGAACAAGCCTCTATAGTATAAAGTATGCTATAGGATAGAAATACTTGTATAATAAGAACATCATTACAATAAATTGGTTAGAAAGTGAGCAGATCAACTATCCCAAATATATACCATAAATCCCATATAACTTCAAACCTAGAAGACCAATTACCTATACATGTATTGCAAATATCACCTATTGCAAACAACTCCACTTGACCATAGACCCGTACAAGAAGGTGGTTTTATTAGGTTCTATTGCATATAGTTTGATACCTTAGTTGTTCAAGGGTTTACGCTCATACACAAGTGGTGTTTTCTCCCCAATACTGTCCAAATTTTTAACCATTGCTACTTTGATTTTATTGTAGATTCTAATTATATTGTGTTTTTCTCCTTGGAAGGTGAATCAATTCCTTTCTAGCCACACATTCCATATGAATATAAACAACATCATTCTCCATAAATATTTAAATATAGAATTTATAAAGGAACTTTTCCACTAAGTGAGTAAATCCTTGACCCCCTGGAGTCAAACCTGCTCGATCAAGGTCCCTTAATATACTATTCTAGATTTCTAAACTAAAAACTCAATGCATAAATAAATGTTGCCCATATTCCTACATTTTTGCATAAGACACACTAGGATGGACATTGAAACCCTTACCTCCTAAGGTTTTCTATCCTTAAAATTTTGTTATGTGTCACTAACCATCCAAAGACATTGATTTTAGGTATGTCCAAACTTCCTCAAATCCTTTCCCAGATTTCATATTTGCTACCCAACTCCATAAGATACTCATACCATTTCTTCATGATGTACTTTACCTATGAGCTTCTCACCTAGTTCCAAGTATCTTCTCCTTTTAGAACAAGGATATATGACTCTAGCCTCATGAGGACTTGGTCAATTTGGTGAGACTACTAAGTTCCAGTCCACTTCTCAAGCACACACCTTATATTACCTTCATAATACTTATACACAATTTTTTTACTTTTGACCCATAGATTTTTTTCATAAATCTACTAAATTATTCCATGTGTTATCTTATATTAGAGGGTTGTTCCCTAACCAAATTTTATGCCAAAAATTGATGGTCTCCCTTAAACCTTAGTTTAAATCTAATCCATTTCTTAATCACCTCTCTACTCTTCAACATATGGTTCCACATAATGAAATATTTGTATTGTTCCTCCTTCTTAAGTATGTGACCTGGATCCACCCCACCTAGGTACTTGCATCTTAAGTTATTTCCCATAGGTTGGGTTATTTGAGAAATATCCATTTGTGTTTCCCTCATAAATATCTCCTCATTTGATTAATCCTTTGTAGGCCTACACCTCCATATGATGTTAGTTGGAAAGTTATATCCCATTGGATAGGGGGTGCTCTTTTATTTTTCTCTATACTAGTCCATAAAAAATGTCTTTGCAAGCTCTCTAGACAAGTTGTTGCTCTTAAAACTTTCAACAATGAAAAAATGTATGTGGGTAAGGATTATAGAATTTCTTGTAAAAGTTGCATCTTCCTAGATTTTCTCAACCACTTTACCTTCCATCCAATCAATTTTTTTTAAAATCATTCAAACACTGGGTTCCATTGCACATACTTGTTGGGACCAGCAAACAATAGCATTCCCAAATAAAAAGAGGGGAAGATTCCTATTTTTCACCCAAGGATTCTTTTCACTTTTTCCTAGGCCCTGGCTAGGGTGTGTAGGAAATATATGAGACTCTTATCCCTATTTATTTTTTCCCAGCCACCTCTTCATAATATTCCAAAATCCTTGCCCATACTTTAGCCTCTAATATACTCGTTGGCCCTAACAAAACCATACCATCAACAAAAATTTGATGTGATAACATATCCATTGAATTAGTTGCCTTTAGACCTTGAATTTGGTGGGTGAAAATATTTTTCAATAAATTTATGCTCAAGGCTTCAACTAAAAGGATAAAATTATAGGAGGAAAGTGGGTCCCCTTGCTTGAGACCCCTTGAAGTACTAAAAAAACCTTCTAGCATCCCATTCATCAAAATTGAGTACCATGGTGTTTGAACACATTCCATAGTCAAATTTATCCATTTCTCCCCAAAACCAAACCTTTGTAAAACCTTATACCGGAATCTCTAAGAGACCCTATCATAGGCCTTATTCATGTTGAGCTTTAAAACCATTCCTCTTGGCTTACTTTTAAGTGTAACATTTCATATACTACAAATTTTCCATCAAGAATATATCTTCCTTTAAAAAATCCCCTTGGTTCTTTGAGATGATATCGAGTAGAGTTTTTAGGCATAAAGCCATAGCCTTGGTTAAAATCTTATAATTTGTATTACATAGGTTGATAAATCAGAAGTCTATAAAGGAATCTTCTTTTCTTCTTAGGGATTAAAGTGATGAAGGTGTTGTTTTATTCCTTGAGTAGCTTTATTTTTCCTTGTGTTTTTAATAGCACCAACACTTATATTTTTACAATTGAAAAAGAGTTGCTTGAAAGCCATCTAACCCTAGTGCCTTATCGTTACCTGAAGTGAACATCATCTTTTTGTTTTCTTCCTCTAAAATTGGTTTGCTTATGAAATCCTATTGCTCTTCCATTATTAGCTTGTGAATGTTACTTAGAAAAAACTCCTCTAATTTTACTCATCCTTGACCTTCTTTCAAGAGGATATTTTTTAATAATTAATTGTTTCCTCTACAATCCTCTTCTCTTCCCCTAAAATTAGACCTTAAGATTTTCTGATCCATTGTATCTTGTTCCATGCTTGATGGATCATGGTTGATAAATGAAAGAACTTAGTGTTTATATTAACCTCATGAAGCCATAAGGACCCAAATTTCTACCTCCATTAAGTCTCCTGTAAGGCTAAAAGACCATGGTATTGATATAGCTCAGTTATTTCTACTTGAAATAATATTTTTGTGTTGTCTTTTAATTCCAATAAATTTTTAGATTCCTTAGGATTATTTTCTAAAAAAGGCTCCCTCTAAAAGATATTTTGAAACATCTTCTTGTTCTGCATTTCTAATTCTTTCTTTAAAATTTTGAGCTTTTGGGAAAGCTAAAGCATGATTATACCTATATTTGTAGTGTTCCATCACTCTCTTACCCTATTATCCAAGTCTATATGCTTTGTGCACATAATCTCAAAATAAAATAAATATATTATCCTATTCTAATCTCTACATATTTCCATGATCAATTGTGTATGGTTTACATCTATTTTGTTTCTAGATATTAACTTGGATTGGAATCCCTCCATGAACTAGGTCAAGGTCACCAAGATTCTATCCAATTGATAATGGATTCCTTGATTTCCTAATCTTCTATTATTCTAGGTAAACTGACTTCCCTCCTGAATAAGGTCATTAAAACCCCCTTCTATAATAAAATTTAGTAAATCATCTATGAATTGAGAGAATATTTAGTTTTCCCATTTGTTTTCACTAGGAATTAAAGGGGTATTGAAGTCATCCTCTATTAACCATTTATGCTCCAAGATATATTTACTACTATCCCTGATATAATCCCAAAGTATCCTCCTTTAGTTTACACTATTTGGAGCATAAATGTTAAAGAAACCATACTTACTAGTGATCCTATGTTCTAGGAAAATGGTTTAAGTATTTCTACCCCTAGGCTACTTATATATGGTTTAAGTAGCCTATGTTTCCCAAGAGCATTCAATACCATAATATTCCATAAGATTAAATTCACTTCCACCCTCTAACTAGGGGTTTTGCTGGCCTAATGGCTTTCTTGATGTAGTTTTTTCTACCATTTTCTACTTCCTTTTCCATATTTATAATTTGTGATGTATGCCATGCAGTTCTATCTCTACCCTACCCATGCCTCCTATGTCTACTGCTTTCTTCTTTTTGTGAATTTAATGTTGAAATTGATCCCAATTTCCTTCATCCACCAATGAATCTTCAACATTGTATTGGTGTTATTTTCTTTTTCTTTTGGCTATACTATTACCCTCACATTTCTTGATCTATTTTATCTATGTTTCTAGAATGATTTCATCCTAAAACATTTTTATTTTTCTCTCTTTCTCAACATCCTTATAAAATTATTCATGTCATTCTTTCTTTTTCTACTATTTTTTATTGTGTTATTTCCTTGCTTGCTGCTTCATCCTCCTCCCTTGCTATTTTTTTCTCCTATAAGAGAGTTGAATGATCCACGAGGACCAGTTCAATATTTATACCATCCAACTATTATTTACCTATGATGTCTTGTTCAATTATTTTTTCTTTTTCTTTAACCTCCTTTGGTTATTGTTGCTATGTTTCTTTGTTTTCCTATCCCTTAAAAGGGTAGGATTTCTAGATATTTGCATTCATGACAAAAATAATAGTAAAAGGGTAAGTTTTCATAGTCAATATCCCATGTATACTTTCCAAAGGTAAAATCCAACTCCACCATCTTTACTAGTGAACATTGAAGATCTACCTTAATGCATATTCATATATAAATTGCTTGAAATCTTTGTTGGATAATATTGCATTATTTGGTACATGCTAATGTACCTACTTGGTACAATATTGTAAATATTAGATTAGGATTGTGTCCTATATTAGAGTGAGAGTAATTATTTTATGTAATGTAATGATGTACAGGAAATGCACAAGTGTCATGTAAATGAGTGTGCAAGTGTAATTTGTATAAATGTGCACGTGTGTCTCATATATAACTGTGCACATGTGTTCGTAGATTAGGAAGTGTTATGTGAAGAGTCATGTTCAAGTGTGCATACAAGATAGTGTTATGTGTATGCAAGTGTCAAGTAGATAAGCCAAGAGTCATGAGACTTGGCATAAGGAAAGGAAGAGTCAATTAACCTAAGAGTCATTCTATAATGGCTATATATTACTTCATGGAAGGCATAAAGACATCACTGAGAACCTACATCACCAACATAGCCTACATAGTCTACATAGTCTATATAGTCTACATAGTCTACATTGTGAGTATTGTTATTTTATGAGATTTTTATGATACATTTGTAAGAGAAATATGAGTAATAAATATTTCATACATTTGAGCAACTAATAATGTAAGTTGTGCTACATGATTTGTACATGTATGATTCAGGCTATTACATTCATATTTTTTCTTATTAATGAATGCTATTTGATATATTATTAGCCTTGATTTACATAGTAGTTGGCTTGTATTATTCTTGTTACATTAATATTTGATCTTATTAAATTACGACTGAGCTTACATTAATATTAAGGCTTCAAAAGTTATCAATGGTATCAGAGATACAACAAGAAGTTTCTTGCATATGAATTGTTTAGTTGTAAAATCAATTTATGTCCAGTGTGACAAAATAAGCTAGGGTATTTCCATAGTTGTAGAATAGCTAGTGAAGACTAGGACTCAGCTAGGGTCTTTCCACTAGGTTGAAGGATAACCAGTGAAGACAAGGACTCATATTTGGGTGAATCAACTTGAAGATAATTGATTATTTAGGGAAATAACCAACCCTGATATTGATAGGAAAGTTTCAAGGACAAAAATCCCTTGACATTGATATTCTCTAAAAGAAGGAGAATAAGTATTGATTGATAGAGGCAAAACCAACTCAAGAGAAAGTTGGTCATTCAGGAAAGAGCCATCCTGACATTGATAAAGGATTTCATGAACATAGATAGATTACTAACAATCGATTTGAATTAATAGTCAGAAGAAAGTTGAGAGAAGTTGGTACAATCAAGCTATTTTGTTTGGAGCATCAAGGAAGTTTATAGTCACCTTGATATTATTGGATTCTCTAGTAAGGAGGTGAATCAATAATAGAGTTCTTAGGATCAACCTAAGACA
Organism: Wollemia nobilis; assembly: GCA_028583015.1. Lineage (NCBI taxonomy): Eukaryota > Viridiplantae > Streptophyta > Pinopsida > Araucariales > Araucariaceae > Wollemia > Wollemia nobilis. The sequence goes on from JAQPPZ010002024.1 coordinate 2,800,259, forward strand.
TTTCTACAACAAATATTGGTCATCAGAAGTGTGAGAAGCTTCCTAAAATAAATAGAGAAGACTTCCATATTCAAGTGTAAGAGAAGGAAAAATATTTCATCGAGCAGATATTGATTTGAGTTGCAAAATATCAAAGATTTAGGTCTTGAAGATAGACCTTGATAGAGAAGGATTCAAGTCTTGAAGATAGATCTTGACGAAGAAGGATTCAGGTCTTGAAGGAAGATCTTGATACAAAAAAGGATTCAAGTCTTAAAGATAGACCTTGACAATTGGCTTGACATTGAAAATAATATAAAAGTTTCAATAAAAAAGAGATAGAGAAGATTTCAGATCATATAGACCTTGACAATTGGCCCAAGATAAGAAGCCAATATTAGAGGATTGAGATCATTATGAAGTTTTGTGGCCCTTATTGGTGAAAAGAGAAGAGGCCATATATAATATATAAGTCCCATATTATAGGAAAGAAATGAGGCTTGAATATATGAGATGTAGTTTGTAAAGAAAACAAAAATCCAGGGAAGAAGGCAGAAATTAGAATTCTAGAGAAGAAGGTAGAAGGTATAATTATAGAGAAGAAGGCAAAAGACAAAATATAAGAAGGTAAAGATACAAATAGAATACAAATGCATAAATCATTTGAGAAAAGAAGGCTCATAGAATTAGATAAAGAAGATCCAAAGAAGACCATCAAAAGAAGACTTATAAAGGAAGGCCTTAGAAAAGAATCCTAAGATTCATAGCAGTCAACAAAGTAGTCATCAAAGCAGGGTAGTATTTAGTAAATAGATGGTAAAATATTAGGTTGCAGCCATCCGAAGAAATTGTATTGGATAATAGAATAAAAGAAGCAATTATAACCATCAAGTAAGAATGAAAATATTATGCCTGCATTGAAGAATTAGATTCTATGTTTGTATTGCTCTAAAATAAGGTATCTAAAGATTACAAAGAGTTTTTTAATGTTGTTAAGTTTAAATTCTAAGGAGTAAACTAACTCTTAGGTTGAAGCAATAGATATCAAACACCAAGGAACGCCTGAAAATGAGACACACAAATTAAGAAAGTCTATTGCATCTATTCTAGGAAAAATGAACGTGTAGGCAAAAGCAATATGCACAGGCAAAAGGAACACACAGGCAAGTGAAGCATCAAATAACAATGAAGAAGTAAGCACCAAAGTGGCAACAACTGAAGAGTCAACAAGCAAATGAGCACCAAAAGGAAGCAAGTGCCAAAGTGGTAGTAAGCAGGTGAAGCATCAAAAAGCACCAAAGGAAAAAGTAAGTGAAGTCCCAAATGTAAAGTAAGGATAAGTGTTAAAGTGAATAAGCAAATAGATAAATGTATTTTGAAAGCCCTCATCTAAAAAACAGAAACCAACAATCATATTTTGGCCAAATGTAATGGAGTTGGCTTGAGCAATGAATATGCAAGTGGTAGAAGGTAATATAATATTCATCTGATACCTCTAAGGCAAAATGCTAAGTGTTCGATCAAAAGTGAAATGCTCAACATAGAATCTAAAATAAAACAATTCAAGATGCTAGCTTAGAACACCTACAAAAATCATTCACACAAGTGGAAAGGTGGAATACCAACACCATTTGAGTGTAGTTCGAGAGTACAATTTGAAATGTTTGAGAAGCATTTGGTTTGAAGAGGAATGTGTGATAGAGAAGCTTGTTATAAGTTCTTGGTTGCAACAATCCAAAAAAGAAGAGAAGGTAAAGAAAGAGTGCGAGCACTTGCATGAGTTTGAAGGGAGGTAAAAAATGATTTAGGTTTTTTTTTTTTAATTTGAAATTTAAATTAAGTTTAATTTGGAGGTATAAGGTTTTAATATTTGAAAGTTATAAAGTTAGAAACTTATATTTAATTAGGCACACGAGCGTGATAATTGGTATATTATAAGGATTATTTTTATTATTATTTTAGATAATGGAGAGATAAGTAGATTAATGATAGATTGAAGAATTATTAAGTTTGGAGTTATAAGTTTTAAGATTAATTTGTTTTATTTGATTTTTTGAAATAATTTGATTATTGAACTTTTGCAAATTAAATAAGTTGGGAGTCAAAAGGTATTCAACCTCAAATTTAGAAAATTAATTTTGCAAAGTTCATATCTTCTTAGTTTCTAAACATTAGGGAGATATAAGGAATTCTACTTCATAGGTTTTGTAACTTAGAGCTGTAAATTCCATAAAACTAGGGAGACATAAGGTTTTCAACTTCAAAGAAACATGATAGAAAAAGCAAGTGAAAATAAAAAATATCAAAAAATAGAATTACAAAAACATGAGTTGTCAAAAACAATTGAAGAAGAAAACTTATGTTTTCAAGAAGAACAAATATACATTCAAGATGACTCACTAGAAGAAACTAAGGAAATGTTGCAAAATTTAAAATGTTGTACTGAATATGTTATAACAAAAATTGAAGGACAAAAGGATACATCAATGAAGAAAAAATATTTTTACAATCAGTCATAAGAGAAGCCAAAGATGAAATTTTTTCAATGTTTGGAAATTATCTAAGTTTAAAACTTGATGAAGCAGTTGAAGGCTCTAGAAAGATAATGTATATGGAATTACTTTCTAATGCAGTTCTCAAAGATAAGAATAGAAAACAAGAGGAAAAGACTAAATATTTGAAGAGTAAGTTTGTTGATATTACCAATGAAGCAGAAAAAGGAGAATTTTAATACTTCTAATAATTGTTATGAAATTCTTGTTACTATACCTATTAGTCTATGAAAAACAATCTACAAGGGAATAATCACTATGAACACATGGAAAACACACCATAACATAAAACAAATAAAGATTGATATTTTTACTGCATAATAAATAAGAGTGCTTCGATTACAAAAAACCCTCTTTCAGGGTATTCATGCAATGATGTTCTTCGGATCAAGGGAGGCATTTTATTTTACAAAGCATCCATGGTGTGATCTCTATTTTCCTTGCTAGCACACTATTTGGTGGACAAATTTTCTTGCAACCGTGGCATCAAATTGGATCTTGAAACCTATGATTCCTTTGAGTCATATTACTTTGCACAAGGGAAAAAAAATTGATCAATAGCATATGAAGGGTCCACAAAAGTGGGACCCATATCAAATCAAGTTATCCAAAGGAAAACATACAACTATGATGCATGAAATGTAAAGAATTAATCTAGAATATAGAAAACATGAAATATCGAGGCTAAGAATACAGTTAAAACTTAGAAATTGGTCACCTGACTATGACTGCCATAGGTTGCAATGGTTTTTTATATGAGTCGTCTTGGGGGAGATGATCGCTATCGTAGGCCTATGTTTCGGTGTGAATAGATCTAGGTCAAATTTAGGGTGAAGCGTGAAGGTTTTGATGATCAAGTTGCATGTGGGAGGATGACAAAATGAGCATCAAAGACCAATAAGATAGTGAGAAGATTTTACACTAGAGAAATAACAAATTCAATTTTGAATCCTTGGCGGTGGCAATTTGATAATATTTCATTGGAAGGAAGAGGGCTTAGTAGATTCTCGATAGCACTTCGTTGCATGAAATTCATTCAGTATCTCTTTTCAAAATGAGGGAGAGCACCAATTTATAGATCTCTCGAAAGGAGTCAAGTCAGGAATAAGGGGGAGGTGATTGAGGAGTCTACAAGTTATTGATGTTAGGTTATTTGTTGTTGTTGACAGGTTTGCTATAGTTGACAGGTGATTGATGATCGGTGAAAAGGTAGGTGCAATCATTTTGGCCTACACGCGATCGCTGAAAAGTAGTTTACCTACGTACAATTCTGATTTGATTTAACTTTTTATTTTGTGGGACCATCTCAAGTCAAGACGGTCATGGGACCATCTCGGGTCAAGACAATTACACCAAACACGAAAATTCTTGTAGTAGATTGCTTGTTATTGGATAGATCCATGGATTTAGCCTTGAATCTAATAAAATGAATTGTGTGGGTTGAAAAATAAGCTTTTTGGAATTCTCCTTGAGATAACGTATTTTAGGTGTCGATAGGACTCGTATCAAATCAAGTTATGCAAAGCAAAACAAGAAAATATGATGCATGAAATGTAAAGAATTAATTTAGAATATAGCAAACATGAAATATTTAGGCTAAGAATACAGTTAAAACTTAGAAATTGGTCACTTGATTGTGATCATCTCAAGTTACGATGGTTTTTTCTTCGAACCATCTCAGGGAGAGACAATCACTATCGCAATTTTGTGTTTCAGCATGAATAGGTCCAGGCTGAATTCATGGTGAAGTGTGAAGGTTTTGATGATCGAGTTGCATGTGGGAGGACAATAAAACAGACATCAAAGACCAACAAGACAATGAGGAAATCTTATGCAATAGAAAAGGTAAATTTGATTTCAAATCCTTGGTAGTAAGAGAGCCTGGTGGATTCTTGATAGCACTTCATTGCGTAAAATTCATTTTGCCTCTCTCTTTTCAAAATGAGGGGTAGCACCAATTTATAGGCCTCTTGGTAGAAGGCAAGTGAGGAAGAGGGGGAGGTAATTGAGGAGTTAGTAGGTGTGGTCTCTAGGTGATTGATGGCAGGTTATTTGTTGTTGTTGGCAAGTTTACTATAGTTGGTAGGTGATTGATGGTTGATGAAAGGCAAGCACGATTATTTTGACCTACACGCAGTCACTGATAGGTAGTTTACCTACCTGTGATTTTGATTTTATTTTTGATTTTTGATTTTACAGGACCATCTCGGGTCAAGACGGTCATGGGATCATATTGGATCAATATGGTTGCACCAAACATGCAAATTCTTGTAAAATATTACTTATTATTGGAGAGATCTATGGATTTAGACTTGAAGCTAATAAAATAAATTGTGTGGGTTAGAAAGGAGGATTTTTGGGATTCTCCTTGAGATAACACATTTAGGTGTCTATAGATACCCCTTTTTGGAATGCTTTGTGTGTAAGCACAATGCAAAGCAAAAATAGATGATCTAAAATGGTTGAATTGATGATGAATGATGTTGATTGATGAAAATGATCTTGAAGGGGAGTGGTGTAAGATTATCTCGAGTCATGATCAATGTAAGGTGCCCCAATTGTGGAAGGGATGAGTATCCTTGAAACTTTACTTTTGATAGGTTCGCTAACCTTGATTGATTTAGTAATTTGACGAGCCAGATGTAGGTGTCCTTGTGATGCTTCGATCGATTGCAAGTGGACACACTTCCACATTAATGAAGTGATTATGTGAGTAACATAGAAATATTGGCATCGAGTTTACCAAATTTTAATGGATTAATTTTTACTTTTTATTTTCCCCAACAAGTGAGGGCTTGTGATATCTCTAGCAAAGGTTCTTGGACAAATATGATTTTAAAATTGATTATTTGAGTATTGACTTGATTTGAGATGATGATTCCTATGTACTAACTACCCCCTCAAGCGATGAGTCGATGGAGGAGAGGTAAAATGATGATAGTGATGAAGTGTTTGACAAATGTGGAATGGATAGAATGAAATATTTTGATATTTGAATGAGACAAAATATAAATGGTGAGATCGTCTGGACTCAAGATGATTCTAAAAATATATTTTTTTGTGTGATGATGGATAGACACATGTGATTATAGTCACAATATGTGAGATGGTATGTGGATGTGTATTATTGATGATGCTTATAATGGATGATATTTGATTAGATGTTCATGCTATATGACAATATGGAGTGGAGTAGGTAGATGGGCCATGACTCATAGGTGCTTATTCAATCAAGCTTTGGAGAGGTGTATAGGCACTTCCTTATCTTAATTAGTTTAATTAATCAATGATAAAATAGTGGTCACCATGACACAAAGAACATATATGAGACATGACAATGATAATGGGAGTGAGACATAAGACATGGATAGTGATATATGACCTAGTAAATGATAGTGACTAATGTGTGATACACTATACAAATGGAGACATTAAGACACATGTGCAATGAATGGTGTGGAACAAACATGTTGTGTTGCCCTAGACATCTTAGGTTTTTAGAGCTTAGAAGCATTTTAAGAAACTCAAACACCCTAGCAATTTCAATCAACATCATCTACTAATCGATTAGGGACTCCAAGATACTAAGAACTAGTCTAGTGAGTCAAGTCGCTCAAGGACCAAAGTGTGTGCAGTGATGTTCATTTCTAATTTTGAGTGAGGTTGGATTTGACCATTTGTAACTCAAGCCATTATAAGCTAGCTCATCCGTAAGCTGACATTGGTTTATATAAAATAAGTTCACTAATGTGACAGATGTGTTACCATGCATAAGGATGCTCCACTACCAATTAGGCGTCTATAGCCCCTATGGAGATTACCCCATGGTTGTCAAAACTGAGAATTCCAGGGATTCAAGCTTTTTTTTTTTTGGATTTCAAGGATTTTGATTTTTTGTATTTTCTCATTTTGTGGAGGAGAAAGGGAATTTTTACTTTTTGGGATTTGCTTGTTTTATGGGGAGCAAGGAAAATTTTGCTTTTTAGGACTTGCTTGTTTTGTGGAGGAGCAAGAAATTTTTATTTTTTTTGGAGGGGAAGCTTGTCCTTTTATCAATTCTTAGCCTTGAGACCATGTACATGATAGGAGGAGAAGAGAAAATCATTTGCTTTATGGCAATTGTAACTCATGGGTTCATATTTCCTAGACACAAAATTTGATTACTATGTGAAGTTTGTGCATTGTCCAAGAAGAAACTCAAAATAGCTAGGAAAGGCCTATAGCACTCAAAGACTTGGTGACTTTGGATGGAGGTTGATTGAGGGACTAGGTATGGCTGAATAACCAAAATGACCTCTAATTCTAAGAGTCCTAAGACATTAGGACAACAAAAACAAGTGTGGTGTGTGATGAATATTCAAACAAAACATAATGGATGTACTAGACAATGGACAAGATGATAGAACACATGATCAAACAAGACATAATGGACAAGGATGGGATAAAAAATATGCAAGATACATAAATATACATAATACAAATAATTATTTGATGTCATTGATTAATTACACCAATCAAAATTAGGGGATAGATGTACACAAAACCAAAACAAGATTAAATTAGCACATTAGAAGCCTTATGCAATACTATAATGGATGAGTGGGGTGGATAAATACAATGAATGGGTGTAATGCCATGATATGGATGTAATGGAGGGAGTGAAATCCCTTAGGCACAAAATTGGATGGAAGGAGGAGTGACTCCCCCCAGACTAGCAGTAGCGATGAAAGAGGGTGGACTCCCCCAGACTAGAAGAGTGGAAGGAAATTGAGTTGGTGATTGATGGGATGATGATGGTGGTGGATGAAAGGATGCAAGGTGGATCAATGTAAGATGCATCATTGATGGAAGGGACAAATATCTTTGAACCTTGTCGTTGATAAACTTATGAGATAATTTTGATTGGGCACGTCATTTAGTCATATCGTAGGTATCCTCATGATGTTATAATCGATTGTAAATGGTTGTGATGCCACCTTGATGTAGCATAGGCATGTAGAAAAAATACAGATATAGATGTGAAACTTACCAAATCAAGATGGGGTATACAAGCCAACCATATGGTAGGTGTCCTCATGATGCTGTGATCGATTGTAAGTGGGCGTGATACTACCTCGATGTAGCATAGGTATGTAGAAACAATACATACATAGGCATGGCATGAAACAAACTAAATTTACTTAGAGTTTGATTCAGAAGATAAAGTTTACATTTAAACCCAGTAGAGTAGGGTTTATGATAGTCTTAGGTAAGGTTTTTGGGATAAACAGATAAAAAATGGGTTTTGGGTATTGATTAATATTTGTGATAGCACTGATTAGGTATTGTCATCCTACTCAAGTGATAAGATGCTTTGAGATTGGTATGGTTGGGGTGGATGAATGGATGCAATGGGTGATTATGTACAATAAAGAGAAGATGGTGATATGGTGGTATGGAATGGTCATGATTTGTGTGAGTGGATTTGCTTGGTCCAACTCAAGCAATAAGGTGGTATGGATGAGATGGTTAATTGGAGGGTCAAGATGAATATTGGGAGAGATGGATTTGGGAGTGATGTTGGTGAATGAGGTGTGCTATCTATACAAACAAAAATGTAAACCAAGCAAACACAAATGGTTTTGAGGTTTTTGTTTTATTTTGTTGTTTTTATTTTTTTGTTGTTGTTGTTATTGATGTAAAATGTGTAGACACCAAAACCTAGCCACTTGTCCTCCATCCATGCTTTCCTGCCATTTCCACCACCAAAACTTAGTCATTTGTCATCCATCCTAGTTTTCCCACCATTTTCGCCCATTATTCATATATATTTATTATATATATATATTTAAATAATAATATTTTATATATTATATATTATATATTATATATTATATCTTATATATATTTAATAAATATATATTTATATAAGTGAATTAATCCCAGCCATCCGATTTCATTTAATCTTGTCCATCCATCCACATAAATCCATGCGACACCCTAGATTTAATATCCACCCTCCAGTGTGCTTTTATCTTAGCCACATGATTAGTGTCCTTGAAACCCTAGCATGCCCTAGGTTGGATTATAAACAGGAGCCATTTTGATGGATCGACCTCTAAGTGATTAAATTTCCTAAGTCTTTAGACTGAGTTCCCAAAGCAACCTGAGTTTTGGAGTCCCTGAGCAACTCATGCCCTAAGATACCTTGAGTTTTATCTTTCCTTGGTGCACTCAAGTACCTCTACCTCCATTATCGCTCACCGTAACCCTTGTATCCATCACCATTCACTTCCCCTCACCAGATATGCTTCTACAAAATCTTTCCTCATCCATCGAACACTTCCAGGCACTTTCTACAATCACCAAGCGCCTCTAGGTGCCTCCCTTCCACTGCCAAGTGCCTATGGGTGCCTTCCTACCAATCCCAAGCACCCATGAGCATTTCCTATAGTCGCTAGGCACCCGCAAGAATTTTACGTAAGTATTTTGAAGATCTCCTAGCATTTGAGTGATTCTAGGGCACCAACGCACCTACCACTTGCAATAAAATTTTATAGATCAGAAGACAAAAAGCAAAGTAAGGTAAAGCTATTGGTTATTGATTTCATTTCATGCATTTTCATGTCTATTCACTCCATTTGCAACATTTAGTTAGGGTTTTACCATTGCTTATAGAGGGCCTCACATTGTGGAGCCCTCAAGTATTACTAACTATTTTATTGTGTCATTATGTGCATATTTGAAGGTGCTGCATTAGCATTCGATAGTTTTTTAAGCTGGAGTGGCCCAACATCGGATATCAAGAAGCCCACTCAATTCTATTGGGAGCGAGATGCAACTGAAGACACCACAATTTGTTGTGTCTAGGGTTTTGGAGAACCCTAGCAAGATTTGTAATAATTGTATCAAATAGGATTCTCAAATCTATTATTGTAACAATGGAGTTTTTAGGCTCCCCCCATTTAATATAAATCTCATTTGTTATGCAATATTTGGTTTATATGAATTCTATTTTATTTAGCATTATTTGGTGTCACATTTTTAGCTTTACAAATGGTGATCACAGTGGGACCCCCTAAGGGTTTATTTTTATGATTTGCCTTATTGATTTATTTGCTATTTTATGTCATCTTGTAGGGTTTTCAGAAGCGCAGATTTCATAAATTTTGCTAGATCTAGGGTTTTTGAAAGTCCATAGAAGTTGTAGAAGGAGCGTGAAATGCCTAGCGGTGCTCAGAGGTCATCCAGAAATGCCCAGGTGCATTTTAGAAATGCCTAGGGGTATTTTATAGAGATCTAGGACAAATATGTAGGCTATTTTTAAGTCCGCTAACCAAACCCTAGTTTTTTTATTTATGTTTTATGGATTTTTTGTGTCTTTTTTTAAGGTTTTTATATAAAAATAATTTCACTAAGTAATATGGAAAATAATTCATATTAGTTAACATTTTAGGTTTATTTTTGCATCCATTCACACATTTCAATTAGGGTTTCTGCTTTTGATGTATTCACAAATGTAAAATGCTATATTCTGATTGCATTTGAATTGATAATTTGCATAAATTAGAGTTGCATTTTAGGGTTAGAAGTATCTTCTTTTATCTATCTAAGTAGGAACATCATTAGGGTGCCAAGAGTATTCCTGCCATTGAGTGATTACAAGCAAACGGGTGGATGAACCCTCCGATTGTCTTTGACAGGGGGTCTTAAATGGTGTACTTCACACCCTTTGGAGAAATTGGCATTCTCTTGTTGGCTTTTGATTTAGATTTATGAAATTAGTCGCTCCTAATATTGTTTGTCCACAAAAATAAATGAAAACCTTAAAAGGAACAATTCACACACAACATGTTTCACTCAAAATAGTAGTGGTTGGATTTCATCACCAACCATTACTTGAGATTCAATGATGGTGGCATTCATCTCCATCCACCAATCTCTACCCATAGAAACCATAGGATACCCCCGAGAAAACTTGTTGGATTTCATCACCAGAAAGAATCTTGTTGCCCTATATTCACCATAGTTTTTACCTTTGTTTTCATTAAGCAATATTAGAACATCAAAACACACAAGATTGATACCTAAAATGAATACACATTAAAAAGGAGATAATCAATGAATAAGGTAAGCAAAACTGGTTGAAACTTAGCATTGGTTGTTTGTTTTCCTTTTTGATCCTTAAATATTTTAGTTTTGTGTTACATTTGATAGTTTAATCTATATTTTGATTTATTTTCTTATAGTATTAACTAGAAAAAAAAAGAAAGCTATAAGTCAAGATAACTTAATAGAACCTTCATCCACCTTCCCCACCACTTCTATGGTAGATTCCCTGAATGTGACACAGGTAAATTTATTTGCAGGTCCATCACATTCCTTACCATCTAAAATCTTCCATATGGCCATACCCCAAGAGGAGTCAACCTCCCCTACCATTGACAATCACATTACCCATATAGACATGGCAAGAGTAGAAGCTTTCATGAAGTCTTCTAGTTATGTCTTAGAGTCCATTTCCAATTCACCTAGATAGGATTCTACTTTACAGTAAGATCTTGTTTATTCCTAGCCCCCATCCACCTTTACCCAGGTGTATACTAACCCTCTTTTTGAGGAATTAGATGCACCCTCTTACCATATGTCCATTCCCCAACCTTCATGTGCTCCTAGCACCTCATAAACTTCCACTTACACAAACCCCTTGTATGAAGCACATGTTAATGTTGTTTCACAAGTTCTAGCCTCACAAGTTTCCATACCTAGTGTAACTTGTACCCAAGCCACATCCTCTATACCTTTTACCTGCATCCCCTTAGTTTCTGATAGAGATATTAGTGAGGCATGGAAACACCTGAACAAATTACTTAGACACCCTCAAAATGCTCAACAGCAAGTTCAGACAAACCCTAAGCCTTCACATAACTTTACTTAGACTATCCTTGTTAACCAGGGTCCATCATGGGTACCACAGTCTTCTATGTTTCTATCCCTATTCCCCCACCAAGCCATACCATTTCCCATCCTATTCCCATTGGCCAACCTAGCCATAACCTTCATCTATCAAAATTCCATAATTCCCCATTTTTTCATCAACAATCTCCCATTCATAAAATTCTATATAATTCACCTAACCATTATTATCAATCTCATCATCATTTAGTCACTCCACAAAATTTCTCCACACCACCACAAAATCACCAAGTAATTCAGGGCTTCCACATTCCTGAGGAAGGCCCTTGAATTAAGGCCATGCAAAAATAGATAGATCAATTGATTCAATTTACTTCTAGTTTTTCAAACCAAAAACCAACCTTACATCAATTGATCAATCAACCAATTCATCCTTTGGTACCATCACCGCCATATCTGATAGATTTTACGATACCTAAGTTTGAAAAATTTAAGGGAATTAAGGATCCCAAAGAATATGTTAGCACCTTTGTTCATGCATGCTTTAGAATTCAAAACAACAATGCTCTCATGCTTCAAAATTTTTCTCAAACATTAGGAGGGGATGCCATAGAATGGTACAATTAATTGCCATGCCATAGTATCTATACTTTTGAGCAATTGATTGATCAATTATTTGATCGTTTCATCCTACATATTAAAAAGAAGAACTCATTATCTGATGTCTATACTTTAAGACAACATGATGATGAATCTATCTACGATTTTAGAAATTGTCGGAGGGTTGTCATCACTAAATTGCCATTCACCCTACTAATGGATGAGTTAATTAAGTTATTCATCAAGAGTTGCTTAAAACCTATCTCTTGGATGATTCAACTACGAACTTATCAATCATTTGAAGAAGCTTTAGCTCATGCTAGTGTCATTGAGGATATCAAAATCCAAGAAGGCATACTTAAGCCTAAAAATAAAGAATGGCAAAACAAGGGCCAATACAAAAGATACTATTAAGGCCAACAAAAATCAACACATGCTATCTCAACCAATCAATCCAATCAATTCAATCAAGTGGTCATGAGTCGACTGGTAATGGCTCAACAAAAACCTTTGAAACAAACATCGCAACAAATTGCATATCATGCGATCCCATCGAAAACACAAGCTCCAACAATGCAAAACACAATGCCAGCTATGGAAAACCGTCCCCAACAATAGTCTATTTGATAAAATTGCCAATACACCCCTTTACCCGAGTCATACACTTCCTTTTTTAGAAGGTTGTATGAGACAAATAAACTTGCTTTATCCGATATTAGACTGGATGATCCCGCCAAACGTAGGAAACATTATCGGGAGCATCTATTTTATCCTTATCATAGAAAAAATGGGTATGATATTAATAATTTCCATGTGTTTAAATATATAGTTCAAGATCTCATTGACTTGGGGACAATCAAGCTTGATAATACCCTCGCTCAACAAAACAAAAACCTTGGTATATTTCAAACACCACTTCCTCATCATGAGGAGGTGCAGCCAAATATAGGGGGGGCTAACAGCAAAACGCCTCCTAATCAAGTCAATCACATTAAAAAATATCAAGGGTTTGTAGGGGCAATTCATGTGGTCACTAGAGGTCAAAAGAATAACCAACAATGCCAACCATCTCAAGCAAGTGTGTCACAACCTTCTACATCACCACCCATTCAACTTTCCCCCAATCCTTCATCACCCATCCCTATCCCTAGTCAATCAAATCCTCCGAATCCACCCATCAATCATCCACCTCGACCAATCATCTCATTGAGTAGTCGATTAACTACAAGTCTAAAAATGGCTTCCACCAAATTATCAATCTATGAGCTAATCCAATAATCTCCTCCACATCGTGAGGCATTAATGGATATTTTGAAATCCATCGAGTTGCAATCACAAGATTCTAATACCTTCAACAATTTTATGAGGAGCATCCAAACATGCATGGAGACTTCCATCACCTTCTATGACTTTGAGATTAAGCCAATCTCATCGAAATCCATAGACCCTCCATTGCATATCATGGATCTAATTGACAATAATCCTTTTAAAAGATTCCTAATTGATACCGGTTCCTCTATCAACATCATCACCACATCTGATTTCCATCATTTGAACCTTCCTCCATATCACATCACCAAGTCATCCTTCACCCTCAAAGCATTTAATGATGCTTTGTGTTCCATAGTTGGCACTGTTGTTTTGCCCATCAAAGTAGGGGTCAAAATGTTGCACACAATGTTTCACATCTTGGAAGGATCCATGGCATACAATGTACTCCTTGGAAGACCTTGGATGAGGGAAATGAGATGTGTCCCTTCAATACTATATCAATGTTTGAAATATGTTCATGAAGGACAAGTACATTGTATACCTACGAATGTCCAACCATTTAAGTATTCCAATTTCATTTAAAATCCGTATGAGTCCATGCTTCCTTCCACTCACCTTTTTATTTTACCATCATCCAATCCATCCACCACTTCACCAATATCTTCATCAAAGGATCCTATTCCTGAGGAGATCCCTATCACCAATCCTTATCAAAATTCCACACCCCCATCGTCTTCATCATTGACTACATGCACATGTGGTCACAGTTAGTCCACATCATCAGCATCATTGCCATCCACATCATAACTGGCCAGTTAGTAGCCTTCCCAATCCAATCCATCGCCATCACCTAATTTTTTACAAATCGAATTGATAAATTATGAGATATCTCCATTTCCACCATTTCCTGATCCCTCATTTGACCATAATCCTTCAATGACATCCCAAGTTGAGGTCCACCTCACTAATCTTGGTATTGGTGAATACATGGTCGAATACATCACCGTTACGCCCCTCACCATCCCTAGTTCTAAGGATTTCAGTCACCCACGTTATCCACCTTGAGCAATAGGAGCAGTCTATAACATGGGTTCAGCTCCAAATAACATAAATTTTGTATATGGGGGGATTGAATCTTCATCAAGTCTAGCTTCCATAGATGAATCCAAAGTACTGGTACTTACCAATATTCCAAATATAACGAGATTTCCATCTCGATATTTCCACATTATCAATTGGCAAGGCCATGGCCTAGGATTGCATGAACAAGGAGTGCATCAACCTATTGATGTTCCATATCAAGAGGTGCATGACTATTCAGGTCTAAGTTACCACCCACTTTCCACCACCTCTTCTTTTGAACAAGCCTTTCAAAGGCTTAACATCAATTCATAAGAAGAAACCCTCCATCCCGATAATTTTGATGATGACATCTATGAAGAATTTGAACTTATGTCAATAATTTTGAATAAATCTAAAGGAGAATCGGAGTTCATCATTCCCCATATCAAACAAGATGTTTTTTATCTCAACATGTTTCCCATCCATGAGCCCATATTTAGCTTACTTATTTTACAAGAGTGAGCCACACTTACTGGTGAACCTCCACCTTCATTCCATTAAGCCATTCCATAAGACAACTTGTAACATATGTACGTAAAACAAAAATAGTGGTTTTCACCACTACCAAAAAAAATCATAAAAAATTAATAAAAAAAATCAAAAACATATATTTTTTCTCAGTATTGCATGTCTATATCATTTAGTAAAATGTGTTTTGTGTTGATTGCTACTATTTAGGTTAACCAAGCCCCTAGTGCCAATTTTTAGACTCCATCCATTTTGTCCAACCTTATACTCTTGCCCATAAGTCAAATGAATCTTGTTGATTTATTCACCCTGCTCCATAAACCATACGATCTAGCTAAGCCAATTCTAATTGACACAAGACTTATCGATATGGATCGGATTTCCTCAGCTCCATCCTTTACTGAATTTGTCTTGTTCAAGGAATTGGTAAGGGTTTCCACCAACTACATTCCTCCATCCCCTCCACCTTTACCTTCACCTTCACCTTTGAATCCAGAGGTTTTATAGGCAAAAATAGATAAGGATAAGCCATAAGAATTTGATGACATCTTAGATGACATTCATTTGATCCCTATGCCCCATTAGATTGAGGAAGATTCCCATATGTCTATTGAAGATACTATTGATATGGACTTTATTTTAGACAAGGACAATCCCCAAATTGTCAAGCTTGGAAAAAGTTTATCACCTGATGAACAAGAGCAATTTATTGCTCTCCTCAAGAGGAAAAGGGTATATTTGGATGGTCCTATAAGGACATGCCTGGTCTAGACCCTAGTTTGGTTGTCCATAATCTCACCTTATAGCTTGATGCTAAGCCGATCAAACAAAAACTTAGGAGAATGCATCCTACTATGGCCCTCTTGGTAAAAATAGAGCTTCAAAAACTCTTAGACGTAAACTTCATTGTTCCTATTGACTATCTTGAGTGGATTTCAAACATGGTACCTGTTCGTAAGCCTAACGGGGCGATACACATATGCACTGACTTTTGATATCCTAGCAAAGCATGTCCTAAGGATGATTTACCTATTCCAAACATCGATACTCTTGTCGATACCTACGCTGGCCATG
This sequence comes from Wollemia nobilis, assembly GCA_028583015.1. NCBI lineage: Eukaryota > Viridiplantae > Streptophyta > Pinopsida > Araucariales > Araucariaceae > Wollemia > Wollemia nobilis. The sequence goes on from JAQPPZ010002024.1 coordinate 2,816,221, forward strand.
AAATGCTTTCACTCATGGATGGTTTTTTAGGATACAACCAAATTCAAATAAATCCTGATGACCAACACAAAACAACATTCACTACACCTTGGGGAAATTTTTGTTACAAGGTGATGCCCTTTGGCCTTAAAAATACAGGTGCTACTTATCAACGTGCCATGACATATATTTTCCATGACTACATGCATAATATTATCAAAGACTATGTGGATAATATCTTGGCTAAATCTAAAACTCGACAAGAACATATTCGTATATTGGAGAAATTTTTTGATAGACTTCTAGAGCATAATGTAATGTTAAATCCCAAAAAATGCGTCTTTGGTGTTACCTCGGGTAAAATTATAGGATTCATTATCTCCAAAGAGGCGTTGAGGTGGACCCTAACAAGGTCAAGGCTATCTTGGAGATGCCTCTCCCAACTAATTTAAAGGAATTACGTAGTTTACAAGGAAAGATACAATCGATCCGTCATTTTATTGTGCAACTTTCTGACAAATATAGGCCATTCAATCACCTACTACAAAAGGGGGTACCATTCTCTTGGATAGATGAATGTCAAAAAACCTTCAATGACATTAAGAAATACCTAGCTTCTCCACCAATCTTAGCTCCTCCTCGTCTAGGGGTCCCATTTTATCTTTATATCTCAACAACAAACTTTGCATTAGGGACAATGCTTGCACAAAAGAATGAAAAAAATTGAGAGCAAGTTGTCTACTACATTAGTCAAACATTGGTAAGCTATGAGACCCGATACACTTATATAGAGAAATTGTGCATAGTAGTGGTTTTTGCCACTAAGAAACTTCAACATTACATGCTTAGCCATATAACATACATCATAGCTAGAGAAAATCCTCCACATTACATGATGTCCTGCACTTACAATAATACATGTACTGCTAAATGGATAATGCTCCTTACTCAATTCGACTTGGAATTCATTAGCCAAAAATCCATTAAAGATCAAGTAATAGCAAATCAACTTGCAGAAGCTCCACTACCTAGTGATCATCCTTTGATTATTGAACTCCTAGATGATTCGGTATTTGTTGTCACTAAACAAGAATAAGATGTCATTTCGGAGGAAGATGTCGATATCACACTATTATTTAATGGATATTAGTGCCCAAAAGGTCAAGGTGCTGGAGTCGTATTTCATACACCATAGGGGACACCTATCCCATTATCATTTAAACTTGAATTCTAGTGCACAAACAACACTGCAGAGTATGAAGCCTTAATATTAGGTCTTCAATGAGCCATAGCTATGAGCATTAAGCATTTTAGGATATATGGTGATTCTCAACTTGTAATCAAGCAAATCAATGGAGAATACCAATGCAAAGAACCTATCATTAAGCTTTATCATGAAGTAGCAATGAAAAGCATGGTAAAACCCTAAGTGTTGCAAATGGAGTGAACAGACATGAAAATGCATGAAATGAAATCAATAACCAATAGTTTTACCTTACTTTGGTTGCTGTCTTATGATTTGTGAAATTTTATTGTAGGTGGTAGGCGCGTTGGTGCCCTAGCATCACTCTAAGGCTAGGAGATCTTCAGAATACTTACGTAAAATGCCCTTGAGTGCCTAGCGACTATAGGAAATGCCCGTGGGTGCTTGGGACTGGTAGGGAGGCACCCAAATATATTTGGTGGTGGAAGGGAGGCACCTAGAGGTGCTTGGCGATGGAAAAAAGTTCTCGGAGGTGTTTGGTAGATGAGAAAATATTCTACAAAAGTAGATATGGTGAGGGGAAGTGAATGGCAATGGCTATGAGGGTTACATCGAGTGAAAATAGAGGTAGAGGTACGTAGGTGCACCAAGAGAAGATGAAACTCAAGGGATCTTAGGGCACGAGTTGCTTAGGGACTCTAAAACTTAGGTTTCTTTGGGAACTCAGGTAAAAGACTTAAGGAATTCAATCACTTAGGGGTTAAGCCATCAAAATGGCTCCTATATATAATCCAACCTAGGGCATGCTAGGGTTTCAACGATACTAATCGTGTGGCTAAGATAAAAACACATCAGAGGGTGGATATTAAATCTAGGGTGTGGCATGGATTGATGTGGATGGACAAACATGATTAAATGAAATAGGATGACTAGGATTAATTCACTTATATAAATATATTTATTAAATATATAAAAAATATAATATATAAAATATTATTATTTAAATAAATATATCATAAATAAATATAAATATATGAATAATGGACATAAATGACAAGAAAGCTAGGACAGATGACAAATGACTAGATTTTGATGATGGAAATGGTGAGAAAGCATGGATGGAGGACAAGTGGCTAGGTTTTATTTTCTATAGATGCCCCTTTTTGTACTGCGTTGCATGAAACACAATGCAGTGCAAAAATACAAGACACCTATTTTGGCCAGGTGCAAAAGCATCTTCTATTGAGATGTGGAACATGATCTTGAAGAAAAAATAATATAAGAATTTGAGTTTTACATAGCTTAGCCCCTCAATTTGTGAATGAGGTTGCAGATGAATCTCATGAGCCAATTGAAAAAAATCTGTGCGAATGAATGATGCAAATGTGATATCGTTTTTGCCCCAATGGTGGTAAGGGGAGTGGTGAAAAATATGGTATGATGTGTTTGTTTGTGCCCCAAAATATGAAGGGATTTGTGAAAATTTGATGCAAGATGTGTCTGTTTGTGCCCTAACAGATGAAGGGATGTGTGAAAAAATTACGTCTATTTTTGCCCCAACAAATGAAGGGATTTGTGAAACATGTGATGAGAAATGTGTCTATTTTTACCCCAATAGATGAAGGAATTTTGCCAAGTGTGGATGTCATTATCATGTAAGATGTATCCCATTGTGGGAAAATTTAGAACCAAATGTGGTTACCCCAAATTTGGGGTGATTCGATGTTGTTGAAACACTTTGCCTTCCTATGTCATTGATATGTAAAGATGAAAGATGCAAAGAGTAAAAGTAGTCAACTTCGGAGGGCCAACTAGTGAATGTCAAATAATTCCTAGGATTGAAACCAATCACCCTAGCTAAAGCTAGTTGCTATGATGTGTTACGTGTGAAGTCTATATGGCCACCAGACATCTAGGTTGCTAGACGTCTGGTCTGGCAGACATCTAGGCCAGATGTCTGGGTTGCCAAATGTTTGGGCTGGTAGACATCTGGGCCAGACGTCTGGGTTTCCAAATGTCTGGACTAGCAGATATCTGGGCCAAACATCTAGGCTACTAGATGTCTAGACTGGTAGACATTTGGGTTGCCAAATGTCTGGTCTAGTAGACGTTTAGGCCAGATGTATGGATTGGTAGATGTTTGGTCTGGTAGATGTTTGGGTTGGCATACATCTAGGCCAGATGTCATGCCAAGAAGACACCAAAGAAGCATATGTATAGGTAGAAGTTAGTACATGAAAGACGAATAGTATTGGAATGTGGAAGACCAACAGTCTTGGGAGCAAAAACGAATAGTATTTTGGAGGCTTGCGTTGGAAGATGAAACAGACAGTTTTGGAGTCTTCCTCTGCTCTATAAAAGGGATGAGATCCCTTGCATTTATGTTGAGTTGTTGAAAATGTCTAAGGACATGAATGTAATATTTACTAAAATTAATAAGAAAAGTTGCCATTACCCCGTGGTTTTTCCTACACATTGCAGGTTTTCACGTAAAATCTCTGTGTCACTTGTGTTACTATTTTTGCGTTCTATATTTTGTTATTGTGCTTCCTCTTGTAGGTGTGGAATCTAGAAGTTTTTCCTAACATCTGGTGTTAGAGCTAAGGTTTTGTGCGAGTGGGAGCTGCAACAATGTCAAAAGGTGTAACCAAGTTTGAGATTGAGAAATTTGATGGTAGGAACTTTGCTCTATGGAATATGAAGGTGGAGGATTTGTTGGTTCAAACTGACCAAGCGCAAGCCTTGAAAGGGGTCGTGAATAAATCAAGCGACATGAAATATGAGTGGACAACACTCGATAGGAAGGTGATTTCTACAATCCATCTCTGCCTAGCAGACTCCGTCTTGTTAAATGTAGCTGAAGAGAAGACCGCGAAAGCCCTTTGGCAAAAGCTTGAAAAGTTATATGAAACAAAATCAGCAACTAACAAGGTTTTTCTTAAAAAGCAGCTTTATAGCTTGAGGATGAAGGAAATTTCATCTATGGTAGATTATTTGAATGAGTTTAATACTCTAAAATATGGAGAATGAAGATAGAGCTATCATCCTACTTTGTTCTCTCTTGAACACTTGGGATAATATGGTGATGACCATTAGTAATTCATCATTAAGCACTCTCAATTTTTATGATGTGGTAGCCGCTTTGTTGGCAGAAGGGTTGAGGCAAAAAACATCTCTGAAACCCTCAACCAATGAAGCCCTATCCATGAGAGGTCGATATTTCGAAGGGAGTAAAAAAGGTAGAAAGCAGTCCCGATCTAAGTCTAAAGGACGAAAGCAAAAAGGGAAGTGTTGGCATTGTGGGAAGCTAGGACACTCCAAGAAGGACTGTTGGCAATTAAAGAATGGTGAAAAGCAAAATTAGCCATCAGCTGAAGCCAGTGCAGCAGATTCAGGAGAGATGACAACATGTGAAGCCTTCTGTATCAGTAACAACAAATCAATTTTATATACTTGGGTTTTGGACTCAGGTGCATCCTTCCCCATGTCTCCCCACAGAGACTGGTTTTCCAATATCATCCATACTATGGTGGAAAGGTCTATTTGGGTGATGATAATCCTTTAGAAATTGTATGAAGATGGGATATAAGGATCAAGCTGGATGATGGTAGAGAAAGGATGCTATGTGATGTGCAACATGTGCCCGATTTGAGGAAGAATTTGCTGTCAATCAAAACGATGGATAAGCTAGGGTATTCTGTCACCTTCTGTAACAACTACTGCAAGATTACTAGAGGAGATCTTGTAGTAGGAAAGGGAGAATATTATGGGACCTTATACCATTTATGTGGTGATATAGTGACAAACCATGTAGTAGCAACAACTTCTATTTAGGATGCAGTAATGCTATGGCATCAACACCTAGGCCATATGAGTGAAAAAGGCCTAAAATTTTTGCATGACAGAGGTATGCTTTCTGGGATTAAGTATTGCAATTTAGACTTATGTGACCACTGTATTTTTGGTAAACATAAGAGGGTTCGGTTTAATGCAAGTCCTGGTAAGAGTTCTGATTTTTTGCAACTTATATATTCAGATATATTTGGACCAGTCCTCACTCAGTCCTTGAATGGTGCCATCTATTTTTTGACTTTTATAGATGATTATTCTAGGAGAGTGTGGGTGTATTTTCTGAAGAAGTTAGAAGATTTGCAAAAATTTAAATATTACAAAGCACGGGTAGAGAAGAGTATGGGCAAGTCAATTTTGTGTCTTAGGTTAGATAATGGGGGTGAATATTGCTCCAAGGAATTTGATAAATTTTGTATGCAGGATGGGATTAAGCACCAGAAGACTATACCATACACTCCACAACAAAATGGTGTGGCTGAGCAGATGAATCGTACAATCATGGAATGTGCAAGAAGCATGCTTAGCGCAACCATGTTGGAGAAAAATTTTTGGGCGGAGGTTGTTAATACAGCTATTTATCTTATTAAAAGGTCACCTACAGGTACATTAGATGGACATATTTTGGAGGAGGTTTGGTGTTGTAAGCCAGTTGATTACTCTCATTTGCGCACTTTTGGTTGTGATGCGTTTGCCCATGTACCCAACAAAAAAAGGTCCAAGTTTGACCCAAAATCAAGCAAATGTGTTTTTCTCGGCTATGGAGATATAGTGAAGGGGTATAGACTATGGGATCCTACTGCCCACAAGGTAATTATTAGTTAGGATGTATTTGTTGATGAAAAATCCATGCAAAGGAATGAGGTACAAAAAAATCCTAATGTTGTACCTATTGAAGTAGAATTGAGTGAAGATGACTATGAAGATGAACATGCTAAAGTTTTTGATCAGCATGCAGAACAATAAGTAGAACAGGAAGTAGAGCAGCCACAACGATCATAAGAACAAGAGCCAAAATCGATATATCATTGGGTTAGAAGATCTACACGTCCACAAAAGTGTCTGAAAAGGTATTATCATGTGTATCAGTCCTTTTTTGCTTTGTTAACTGATGATGGTGAACCTAGTTCATTTCAGGAAGCTAGAGAGTCTGAGAATGCAGCAAAGTGGAGGAAATCCATGGAGGAGGAAATCAAGGTACTTCAAAAGAATAAAACTTGGAAACTTTTGGATCTACCACCTAGAAGAAATACTGTTGGAAACAAGTGGGTGTACAAAGTGAAGAAGAACAACAACGGGCTGTTGGAATGCTATAAAGCTCACTTGGTGGCAAAGGGCTATGTGCAGAAGTTAGGTGTTGAATTTAATGAAATTTTCTCTCCATTTGTGAAGATGACTACTATCAGAGTTCTACTTGCACTTGTAGCTACACAGGATTTGGAACTGGAGCAACTTGATGTAAAGACTACTTTCTTGCATGGTGATCTCAAGGAAGACATATATATATGGATCAGCCTGAGGGCTATGAAGAAAGAGGTAAAGAGAATTTGGTGTGCCGACTGAAGAAATAATTGTACAGGTTGAAACATGTACCAAGGATGTGGTACAAGAAATTTGACACCTTCATGAAGAGCCAAGGTTTCAGCAGGAGTGAAGCTGACCATTATGCATACTACAAGAGATTTGATGATGGAAGTTTTATTATTTTGCTATTGTATGTTGATGATATGTTGGTTGCAGGTCCCAACATGAAGAAAATCATTGATATTAAGGCTTAGTTGGCTAGGACATTTGAAATGAAGGATTTAGGAGCAGCAAACCAAATTTTAGGGATGAAGATACACAAGGATAGAAAAGGAAGAAAGATCTGGTTAAGTCAAAAGTCATATGTGGAAAAGATTCTGCAACGCTTCAATATGCATAATGCTAAACCAGTTAGTACCCCACTTCTTCCACACTTAAAGTTGTCTTCCAACCAGTGTCATAGAACAAAAGTAGAGAAGACAAGCATATCTTATGTACCGTATTCATCAGCAGTAGGAAGCCTCATGTATGCCATGGTGAACACTAGACTGGATATTGCCCAAGCAGTGGGAGTAGTCAGCCAGTACATGGAAAATCCTGGTAAGGAGCATTGGAATGCGGTGAAGTCGATATTCAAATATTTACGAGCCACTTTAGATGCCATTTACTTTGGATTGACATATTTGCAAGTTACAGGTTTTGTGGATTCTGATTATGGTGGAGATAGAGATGGGAGAAAATCCACTACAAGATATACCTTCACCCTTGGTGGAGGAGTAGTGAGTTGGGCTTCTAAGTTGCAGTCTGTTGTGGCCTTATCAACCACTGAAGCAGAATACATTGTAACAACTCATGCCAGCAAAGAGGCAATTTGGCTAGAGCAATTATTGGGTGACTTCAAGGTAATGCAGGAGAAAATTACGCTACATTGTGATAGCCAGAGTGCTATTAAGTTAGTGAAGAATCCAACATTCCATGATCGCATGAAACACATTGATGTCAAGTACCACTTTATCAAAAATGTGGTGGAAGAAGGTAGGATCTTGTTGCAGAAAATCGATACTGAAGTGAATCCTGCAGATATGTTTACAAAGCCGATCAAGGTAGAGAAGTTTGAATGGTGCAGAACTTCTCTAGGCTTGCTGAAAAAGTAACAAGGGCAGCATTGGGAAATTGGCACTAGATGAAAATATTTTGGGAGAAGAGTTCCTAAATACTGACTTCAAGTGGAAGAATGTTAAGTGTGAAGTCTGTATGGCCACCAGACGTCTGGGGTGCCAGACGTCTAGGCCAGACATTTGGAATGCTAGATGTTTGGGCTACTAGATGTTTGGACTGGCAGATGTCTAGGCTACCAAATATTTGGACTGGCAGATGTTTGGGCTGCCAGACGTTTGGACTGGTAGACGTCTGGGCTAGACATCTGGACTGGTAGATGTCTGGGTTACAAGACATCTAGGCTGCCAGACGTCTGGTCTGGCATATGTCTAGGCCAGACGTCTAGGCCATATTTCATGCCAAGAAGATGCCAAAGAAGTAGACGTCTAGGTATACATCAGTACGTGAAAGATGAACATTCTTGGAATAGCAAAAATGAATAGTCTTGGGAGCAAAAATGAATAGTCTTTTGGAGACTTGTGTTGGAAGATGAAACGAACAGTTTTGGAGTCTTCCTATGCTCTATAAAAGGGATGAGATCCCTTGCATTTATGTTGAGTTGTTGAAAATGTCCAAGGACGTGAATGTAATCTTTGTTAAAATTCATAAGAAGAGAAGTCATTACCTCGTGGTTTTTCCTGCACATTGCAGGTTTCCACATAAAATATCTGTCACTTGTGTTACTGTTTTCATGTTCTATATTTTTTTTACCGTGCTTCCTCTTGTAGGTGTGGAATCTGGAAGTTTTTCCTAACATGATGACTATCAAGAAAATGTGTAATGATGAAATTTGATTTTATCCATGTTTTAAGCCCCATGAACTAGGCCATCAATGATAGCTTTTGTGCAAATTGTTCTTGGTAAGGTTTCACATAAAATGTGAAGTACCAAATATGATTATTCTTTCAAGCAAGAAGATATGTGATGATGAAAAATTACCAAGTGTTCTTATTGTAGATCTTTCATCTTACCGAATTGCATGGACGTAAATTGCTACAATCGCCAAGTATATAGAAAAACCCACTATATACGAGATTCACTTGAATGTCATTTGGAACTTGAAAAATGTGTGAATGATGATGTAATGATGTATGAATTATGAAAATGATGATGATTATCATTTTGTGAAAATTTGGATCCTTTTGTGATGCGTTTGTAACTTGTTTGGTGAATTTGCAATATGTGGTCGCAAACAAAAATTATGCATCCAAATCAGTTGGAATCTTCACAAAACCTGATAAAATGATGAAATGTATGGATGGATGAAATTTGGAGTGATTTTATTGGGAGAAGCTACTATTTTGTGAAAATTTGATCTTTTGTGCAATTTGACACCAAACGCCTGTTGGCACTTTTGGTCTATAGAAGCACCCGTCGATGTTTGGGTGCCTTGCAAACACCATGGGCACTTTAGTGCACTAGGAAATGCCCATGGGTGTCTCAAGGTGCCTGAAGCAACTATAAATAGTTGCTAGGATGAGAAACCAAGCTCATTTGTGCATTTGGGATTTTGAGAAACTATGTCTGGGAGATTTGAGTGAAGTGAGATGAGGTGTTTGAAGCACGAAATATATGGTAGTAGAGGAAGTTGGTGTGGAGTCTAGGGATGTGTTTGAGGCATGGGTTTCTGAGGTAACACTTTGTTTATTATGCTTTTTTATTGTGCAAGGTTTTTATTTTACAAAATTATTAACAAACATTTTGTGTTGTGCCGTAGCTCAGGATTTTGGAGGCTCAGCATCGATTCTCGCCTTACATCCCTGGGATGAGGAAAGTAGTTTTGGATGAGGGATGGGATTTATCAGAGAATGTGGGGCTAGTGGAGGTAGCCTAGTTGGATGTGGTGAGGGCTAATGAGGAGTACCTTTCTACCTTGGCGGAGAGATGGGATGCAAATAGGGGTACTTTTAAGCTCCCCATGGGCGAGATGATGGTTACCTTGGAGGATGTATATCACATCCTCAAGGTGCTAGTCTAGCTCAATCAGAAGATGAATATGATGTGAATGTTTGGAAAAGGAGTTGGATCCACTTCATGCTTTGGTTATGTTCATGTTGGTCAACATCGTGGTCCTGAATAACATTGAAGGCAGGTTCCCATGGAACCTGATAGTAGTTGTCAATGACATGCTCACTAGGAGGCATGTATATGCATGGGCTCCCACCTTATTAGAATAGGTGTACTGAGAGCTATATGATGTGACGAGGTGAGGGAGGAAGGGTTTGAGATGTAGTCTACTACTGTAATGCTAGGCATAGGAGAACTTTAGTGTGACTCGACCAAAGCGTTTACCTGTGGTAGGATTAGATAGGGAACAATCCTATGCTAGACGATGGGAATTGGCTAAGGAGGTCTAGTTGAGTCAGCCAGTGAGGATGAGCCAGTGGTACAAGGAGTTATGGGCTAGACTAACATTAACCCAAGTGATATGGAGGCTATGGCGAGGTTGCAGGTGTACCAAGGATGATGAGCATTTGTGATGAGTGTGGTAGGCTTGATGGGTGGTTGGGAGACATCAGAGTGAGGTGGAGTACTTCTAGTTCTCATGAGTGCTCCATCAGTTTAGGCTGAGTAAGGATGTCCCTAATAAGCCAGTGTGTTATAGGATATATTGATAGGAGATAGGGCTATCATGCATGGAGCCATAGAGGGTGGCCTTGGAGGATGATGAGGAGATGGATATCCTAAATGTGGAGGATGTGGAGACTACCATGGATTATGACACATGGTTCACAACTCAACCACCATGGGCACAACCTCGAGGAGCGATCGATGGGGATGGAGGTGGAGAGGCTAGGGATGAGGGTACTTAGGAGGTCAGGGATGAGGGGACCCAAGAGGCCCCCAAGTGGCAATGGTACCTTTGATCCGATAGTTGAAGGTAGAGGGCTAAGGGTGTAGCACTATAGGATCCCAAGATTGGGGGAGACAGAGGAGATGAGGATGATGTGGAGGAGATTCTGTATGGACCTCTAGATCAGAGTGAGGAGGACTGGATGCAGATGGAGTAGTAGTTGGTACAACAAGATACAAGGATTGTGAGGCTCCAGGCAGAGCTATCAGAGAGAAAGCATCGATATAATGTCAACATAGTACTCCTTCAATATCAAAAAATATATCGAGGCATTGGAGGATAGGTTGATGGAACATCATATTCCACTTCCCGATCCTCCAACCTCATCTGTGTCTAGGCGTATTAGGCGTAGTGAGTCTAGGCATACCTCTAGGTTCTATGGCTCTTCCTAGGTTGGAGGCTCCTACTAGGTCACAAGGGTCCTCTTGGAGGGTATAGCTAGTGCTTAGATGAACTTTTGTATATGAGCCTTGGTGCTCCATTGTATGTAACCGTTTGGAACTCAGTGTACATGTGATATATATATATATATATACATGGATTTTTACTTTTGTGTTATATGTGTTTTTGTGTGCATGCTTAATGTGCAAGCCAAATTTGACAGGAGGATAATGGAACCCCTAGGTTGGAAGCCAATGTGATGAGTAGGGGTATTGTCATCCCGAAGCATGAATTGGAAGATGATCAAAGTGATTCAGGGTATTTGGAATGGAATTTGACCAATTAAATTTGGGGCCATGGAGTGGCGTTTGAATTTGAAATTTGACCTTTGGAAATGAAAGTCATTGCTAAAGGTATGCAACAAAAATTACCCCTTGTGAGGAGTGACCTCTTGCTCTTTATAGGGAGCAACCTCTATGCTTAGGATATGAAAGGTAAATTGCTTGATGATGGGAGTGACCCAATGCTTCTTGTAGGGAGTGACCTTTATGATAAGGACATAAAAGGTAAATTGTTTATCGATTAGAGCAACCCATGCTTCTTGTAGGGAGCAACCTCTATGCTAAGGACATGAAAATTAAATTGCTTATTGGTGGGAGTGACCCAAGCACTTCTTTTAGGGAGTGAAATCTATGCTAAGGACATGGAAAGTAAATTTGCTTGATGATGGGAGTGACCCCACACTTCTTATAGGGAGCAACCTCTATGCTAAGGACATGAAAAGTAAATTTTCTTAATGATGGGACAGAACTTGTGCTTCTTGTAGGGAGTTCCCTATATACTAGGGATATAAAAAGTAAATTTGCTTGATGATAGGAGTGACCCCACACTTCTCATTTGAGTCATATTGGACATGTTTTGACTTAGGTAGGCTAAGGTTTTGGTGAGAGAGTGCATTAGACAAGCTACCCTATTGATATTGTTGGAATTGATCCATGACTCTTTGTGATGGATAGGAGTGTTGGCTTGTGATTGAACTTGACTACGTGTCATGACCATAGAATAGGTAAATTACGTGCACTTTCTAAATTAGACAAACAAAGAAAGCAAAGCAACCAAGAAATATGATTTTATCGTTAACATTGTTGTTGCTTGTGGAATATTTTATTTTCCTTTTAATTTTGATTTTGATTTTGGTATGTTGTTTGAAATCCTATTCCTAAAATGACTAGGGCATATGGAATGAATGCTACAAAAAAAGGTAGTTTACACACAAACTCTATTGAGGAATGTGACACAAGCGGTCAATATATCTTCCTATGATGATATATGGATGATGGGTATCCTTATAGGAATAAAAGAAATACCCCCCTAAGTAGGGGTTGCATTGTCTAAATCCTACTACTTTCCCAATTGGGCTTTTGCTTCACCCTCAAGCAAGATTGGATAAGAACGAAAGTAGCGTTCCACTAATTATTAATCCTCATGGCTAAAGGCTGTTTAATCCTAAACCACTCTGAGATGTACCCAAGAGTAGGGGGATTCTTGGTGATGAAGTTTGAAAAACCACTCATGGGGGCTAATATGGATTTTAGGGGGCCAATTCATGGTGGGATATGAAGGCCCACATCACATGATTACTATCGACAGTTGGTGATGAAATCCAACCTGTTAATGTTTAAATGTTGCATGTGTGTGTGAGTTCTCTTTATTACAAAAGTGAAAAAAGAGAACATAATGACATCAATGATGCAAAATACAAAGCAAAAAAAGAATGAATGCAGGATCCTAATTGTGATAGCCTAGGAAAAATTCAGTGCTGATGGTAGAGGCGGTTTCGAGACCATCTTAAGTAGAGATGGTTTTATGACCATCTTGAAAGATTTTGGGATCATCTTAGGTAGGGATTATTTTAGGACCATCTCAGATGGTTTTAGGACTATCTCGGGTTGAGACAATTAATCCTAGAACCTACAATCACAAGAATAAATAGAAATTAGTCAATATTTTAGATATAGTAAACAACAATATGTAAAAAAATGGGGGACTAGGTCCCACCATGATCACCATTTGAAAGCATGGAAAAACACACCATAACATAAAATAAATAATGATTGATATTTTTATTGCACAATAAATAAGAGAACTTTGATTACAACAAAACCCTCTTTCAGGGTATTCATGCAATGATGTTTTTTGGATCAAGGGAGATATCCCCTTTTACAAAATATCCATGGTGTGATCTCTATTTTCCTTGCTAGCACACTATTTGGTGGGTGGGTTTTCCTACGACTATTGCATCGGATTGGATCTTGAAGCTTGTGATAATTTTGAGTCCTATCACCTATGCATGAGGGAAAAAGTAACGAATCAATAGTATATGAAGGGTCAACCAAAGTGGGACCCATATCAAATCAAGTTATGCAAAGAAAAATAGGAAAATATGATGCATGAAATGTAAAGAATTAATCTAGAATATAGCAAACATGAAAGATCTAGGCTAAGAATGTAGTTAAAAATTAGAAATTGGTCATCTTATCGTGACTATCTCACGTCACGATGGTTTTATCTACAAACCATATTAGGGGGAGATGATCACTATTATAGGTTTGTGTTTCGACGTGAATAGGTCTAAGCCAAATTTAGAGTGAAGTATGAAGGTTTTGATGATTGAGTTGCGTGTTGGAGGATGATGAAATGAGCATCAAAGACCAACAAGATAGTGAGGAGAGTTTATGCAAGAGAAATGACAGATTTGATTTCAAATCCATGGTGGCAATCTAGCAGTATTTCATTGGTAGAAAGAGGGTCTGGAAGATTATCGACAACGCTTCATTGCATGAAATTTATTTTGTCTTTCTTTTCAAAATTAGGGGAGCACAAACTTATAGGCCTCTTGGTAGGAGGTAGGTGAGGAAGAGGGGGAGGCAATTGAGGAGTCGGTAGGTGTGGTCTGCAAGTGATTGATGGTAGGTTATTTATTGTTGCTGGTAATTTTTATGTAGTTTGTAGGTGATTGATGATCGACAAAAATGTAGGTATGATCATTTTGGCCTATGTGCAATCACTGACAAGCAATTTACTTGCTTGTGATTTTGATTTTATTTTTTTATTTTTTATTTTGTGGGACCATCTTAGGTCAATATGGTTACACTAAACATGAAAATTCTTGTAGAAGATTACCTATTATTGGAGAGATCTATGGATTTAGCCCTAAATCTCATAAAATGAATTGTGTGGGTTGCAACAGAGGCTTTTTGGGATTCTCCTTGAGATAATACATTTTAGGTGTCTACACACTCTAAATGTCTCCAAAGTAAGAAAAAAGGAAAAGTTGAAGAATTAGAGAATGAACCAGGGATGAAAGATGTTTGTTGTGATACAAATTATTTAAGGCCTATGATGGTAAATGTGAAGAACATGGACTTATACTGAGAGGGGGGGTGAACAGTATAAGACTTAACCAATTAATAATTTTAACTTTAGATAGTAGTGGCATCAACACAACATTAATCAATACAGAAAGCATCACACATTGAAGACCCATTTTTAACGTGGTTCACCCAAAATAGCTGGGCTACGTCCACAAAAATTTTCTCTAAAAATTTCCTCAAAGTTCTTTGGGAATCATTCCCAATTACAATATTTATGAGCCTCAGCCCAAAGGAGATACCTTCCCCTAATCAAAATTTATGAGCCTCTGCTCAAAGGAGATACCTTTCCCTCTGCTCTGGAAATGATCCCTCAGAAGATCAATCGCCTCTACCTCTTGCCAGCACATGGAACTCCTTTCCATTGAAGACCTCCTATCCTCAATGCTTAGCCTAAGAGACCTCTGCATTCTATGATCACGTCCATAGCAGCTCAGCAACCTATACCAAACATAGTCAGTCGATCTAGTACAAGTCTTCCTCTATCTATCAAATCTGTCCAATGCTTAAGCTTGAACAAATCAATCCTCTGCACACAAGCCTTCTCAAAGACTTGCCAAATTTGTCCTCAGGTTCTTCTCAAATAACCAGTGCACATCTGTCCTCAAGTTCTCTGATAGAACTATCAAACTCAGCTCACAAGTCCTCTGCTAGGACCTATCCAAATCTGCTCACAAGTCCCCACCGAAACTTGTCCAAGACTGCTCACAAGTCCCCATCGAAACCTGTCCAAAACTCAGCAAGCTCACAAAAAAAAACTTTCTTAGTAGGAAATCACAAGGTGAATTGTTAGAGACCCAATGTGATTTTTCAAACTCATAGAAGCATAAAGAGAATTGTTAGAGACTCAATATGTTCTATACTCAACTCCCAATATCAAAACTCAACTCAAATCAACTCAGCTCAAACTCAATCTCAAATCTAAAAACTCAACTCAATATCTAAAATGGATAGGATAGAATGCTTTCTTTCAAGAACATGAACCCCCAACAATTGCCAACTATGCAAAGAATCACATAACAATGATACTCATGTTCTTTTCACCATCAATTAGGGCTTCAACAACAATGTTCATCAAACAAGGTTCAATCAACACCATTCAACTCAAAACACAACCTTGAAGAATTTCACAATCAACATTAGAAAAGGAAACAAGTAGAACTCCTTTTCTCTCCAATATTGTTTGAACAAAAAGCATCCACCAACTCAAATCACAATAGCACAAAACAACTTTTCAAATCATCAACAAAGGAGTAAGCCCAAAACTTTAACCAAGTAAAGAATAGCTTGATTATTACCAATTTAATGAAAGCAAATGTCAATCTCAAAGCTGCCCACTTAAGGTTTCACAACTTCACACAAGAAGCAATTTTAACCTTAAAACATCATGCTTTCATTTCCATAATCAACCAAAAGCACTCTCAACATTACAAGAAAAATTTATCCCTTATACACCTTATTTCTCCCTTATAGTCTTATCAAAAATAAAATTTATCTCTCATAAGAATGCAATAAGATATTTCAAACAACACCTTCAAAAGAATCTTTTATCAAAATAAAACAAGCTTTAAACTCCTTATAACTCCTAAGCTATTTTTCCCTCTAATAAACTTCCTCCATCCACAAAATACACTTAGCAAAAATTAATTTCGAAAATACCTTGGCCAACATCAAAAATCGTGCTATGGAGAAATTGCACACAAATTCTAACACCACCTGCTGCGTCCAATTCACGATGAAAAACCCTTTCACGTTATTCGAATGTGAAACCTCCCGTTCGGGTAGCGTGCCAACAGCCTAGCCGCTACCGATGCACCAAAGGCACCCGGTGAGGTTTAAACCTCACGCTGTTAGCCTTGTTCCTTCTGTGCCAGGGATTAAATAAAACAACGCCTCCATTTATTCTGACATGAACACGAAGATGAAAACATTACGATGGATTTACGACAAATGACGAGTACAAAAAAAAATGAACAGCAGATTCACGAAAACGGTGAAGACACAGCCAAACAGTAGATCATGAATTCACAGCGAGCAACTCTTTTCAAAATGCAGATAAGATGATTCTTGATTTTCATCGAGGGAGATTTATATGCATTTTTACCATAAGCTCTTGACGTCGGCGAGGAGTTTAACACGTCGGCGGAGGTCTTGGCTAGCGCCCACAATCTTAAAACATAGCGCCATGGGTTAGGATAACCCATTGCAAACAATAATTTAATATTTATTTAAAAATAATTAAAGGGAACCTTAACAAGGTTTTTAATTATTTAAATAAATACTTCCTCCTGGACCCAAATGCGTTAGACTAATGCATCCACCTATAAACTTTAAACTTGCCAACTGGGGGTTTACAAAAGACCTTTGAAACTGTCATGTCGTAACCTTCATAAAAAAAAATTATTTGACATCAAATCAAATTCCTTCAAGAGCTTCTTGACATCAATGACAACTTATACACTTGAGCAAAGGCAATGTACCCAAAGTACCCAAAATTGCCAACAATCTCCCCCTTTGTCATTAATGGCAAACCTTTACTGAAAACACTTCTCAAGAGCCAAAACTGAAACCAAATGTGCTAACAACTGACCAACTGTGCCCACAACTGAGAATATTCCTTTGAAGTTTTGCTCCCCTTGAATTGAAGCTCTCCTCTTCACTTTGAAGCTCTCCCCCTTACTCATATCTCTCCCCCTTTGTCATCAATGGCAAAGGGTCACCTTTGGGGCTCGGGACTAAGAATGAGCCTCTTAGCTTAGTCCCTCCCCCACCTCCTGATGAGGTGATTAATTCTGGGGTGGGAGTACAACTCCCAATTTCTCCCTTAGATACTCAAACGTATCTCTTGGAAGAGGTTTGGTGAAGATATCTGCAATCTGCTCTTTAGTAGACACATACTCTACCTTGATCTGCTTGTCTTGCACTTTCTCCCTTAGAAAGTGATACTTGATGGAAATATGCTTTGTCCTTGAGTGCATTACCGAATTTTTGGAAATACTTATGGCACTTGTATTATCACAAAGTATGGATATGGGTTGTTCATGCTTGACTTTGAAATCCTCCAAGGTGGTTTTCATCCATAAAACCTGTGTACACCCAACCTAGCCACTGTTGCTATGTATTCAGCCTCTACTGTAGATAAGGAAATTGAAGGTTGTTTCTTACTTAGCCAAGAAACCAAACTCTTTCCCAGAAAGAATGCTCCACCACTAGTGCTTTTCTTGTCATCAATACTGCCTGCCCAATCTGCATCTGTATAAGCTATGAGAGTGAAATCATCACCTTTGGGATACCAAAGCCCAAAGTCCATAGTGCCCTTCAGATATCTGAATATCCTCTTAACTGCTATAACATGAGAATCTTTAGGAGATGCCTAAAATATTGCTACTAACCCAACTGCCTGCATGATATCTGGTCTGGTAGCTGTAACATATAATAAACTACCAATCATTGATCTATACAACCTCTGATCTGCCACTGGAGATTCATCATATTTACTCATCTTGCACCCTGTAATCATTGGAGTACACACTGGTTTGCTATCCATCATCCCAAATTTCTTCAATATTTCTTTGATATACTTTCCTTGAGAGAGAAATATACCATCTTTTGATTGAGCAATCTGAAGACCTAAAAAGAATGACAACTCTCCAATCATAGACATCTCAAATTCCTTCTGCATGGTGTTAGCAAAATCTTTGCACATCTGAGTATTATTTCCCCCAAAAATAATATCATCAACATAGACAACCACAATCAATATATCATCACCTTCATTCTTAATATACAAATTGCTATCTGCCACACCTTTCCTGAAGCCTTGCTCATGAAGATACCTGTCAAGTCTTGAGTACCAAGCCCTAGGTGCTTGCTTTAACCCATACAAGGCCTTTTTCAGTTTACACACATAGTCTGACTGTTCTGAGAGAGACACTCCTTTTGGCTATTCTATGTAGACTTCTTCTACCAACACCCCATTTAGAAAAGCTGACTTTACATCCATTTGATATACCTTGAATGATTTGAAGCTTGAAAGGGCCAAAAACATTCTGATAGCTTCAAGACAAGCAACAGGAGAAAACGTCTCTTTGAAATCAACACCTTCTACTTGAGCATAACCTTTGCAGACTAACCTAGCTTTGTTTCTGACAATCTTTCCATCCTCATTGAGTTTATTTCTGAATATCCATTTTGTGCCAATGACATTCTTGTCCTTAGGTCTTGGAACCAATTCCCAAGTTTCGCTTTTCTCTATTTGATTTAGCTCTTCATCCATTGCTTTTACCCAAAACTTATCTCGCACATGCTTCATTGAAATCTTTTGGCTCAATATGAGATAATAATGAAACATTTGTAGAATCATGTGAGGGAATGACTCTTCTTCTTGTTTGCCTGCTATTTGGATCACCAATGATCAAATATTTGGGATGATGTTTCTGAACATATCGTGAAAGAGTTTTGGGAAGCAGTTGTTGTCTTTCCTCTTCTTCATCTAAAACCTCTCTAAATTCTTCTTGATAAATTTCATCACTGAGTTCCTGGACTGGTTCTCTTATCCCTGTCTTTTCATCAACTGTTACATTTATGCTCTCTAAAACTATATGAGTTCTTTTATTGAAGCATCTGTAGGCCTTGCTTCTGTTGGAATACCCAAGAAATATTCCCTCATCACATCTAGGATCAAACTTACCCAAATTTTGATCTTCCCTTCTGATGAAGCACTTACTCCCAAACACTTTGAAGTATTTTACTGTAGCTGGTCTTCCTTTCCATAACTCATAAGGAGTTTTATGATGATTGACTCTAAGTTGGGCCCTGGTGATAATGTAGACTGCTGTACTGACTGTCTCTTTCGAAAAGCCATATGAAAGTTTTGACTCATTTAACATAGCTCTAGCCATATTTTCAATAGTTCTATTTTTCATTTCAACTACTCCATTTTGTTGAGGAGTTCTTGCTGCTGAATATTCTCTTTTGATTCCTTGTTGCTCACAATATTTCACAAATTCATTTGAAGTGAACTCTCCTCCTCTATCTAATCTTAAGCATTTGATTCTCTTGTCAGTCTCATTTTCAATCATTTATTTGAAAGCTTTAAATTTTTCAAAAGCTTCAGATTTTTCTTTGAGAAAAGTAACCCAAGTCATTCTAGAATAATCATCTATAAATAGCATGAAGTAGCTTTCTCCCTGAATGCTCTGAGTTTTGGTAGGGCCACATAAATCAATATGAATAAGATCTAATGGTTTTGAAGAAGTATACCTTTTTGATTTGAAACTAGTTCTGGTCTGTTTTCCATGTTGACAAGGACCGCAAACGATGTTATGGGGCCTTTTTATTTTGGGCAAGTCTCTAATTGCTTCCTTGTTACTAATATTGACAAGATTATCAAAGCTCAAATGCCCCAATCTTTTATGCCATAACCAACTCTCATCTTCTTGAGTTAGAAAACACTTTTCCTTTTTTATCTCACTTAGCATGTAAAGATTGTTTGGAGTCCTTGTAGCACTAGAAATGAGTTTTCCATTTTTTTCTTTACTTATCTCACATCTATCTGAAAAGAAAGATACTATGTGCCCTTGATCACAAAGTTGACTCACACTTAGAAGATTATGTCTTAGGCCTTCTACATAAAGCACATTTTTTGTTTTGGATTTCCCATCCAAACTAAGAGTCCCTTTACCACAGATTTTAGCTGACCTGTTATCTCCAAAATTGATTGTTCCTCTGTTTGTTTCTTTTAAGACCAAAAACTTTTTCTTTTCACCAGTCATATGTTTTGAACAACCACTATCAAGATACCATTTCTCTACTTTGTCTTGAGCATGAAAAGCAGTTTGAACTATCATTGACTTAGATTTTATCTCATTTCTCTTTTTAGTGAACTCAAGGCTAGATCTATCCAAACTGCACATCCTTGCTATATGCCCAAAATTATTGCACTTGTAACACATGACATATTTATTCATAAGAGGTGCAAAAGAGTTAACATTTTCCTTACTATGGCTATTCACAGACTTATTGCAATGCATAGCTTTGTGACCAAATTTCTTGCAGGAAAAACAATAGCCGTGGAAAGTATTATGTAACCTATTTTGATGCCTTGGATGATTGTTCTTCTTGTGACCAACTGGAATCCACCGCTCTTCAGGATGAAGATTGATCTTGCTCGAAGCCCTTGTTTCTTGAATGGTGATACCATCCTTCTTTTGCTTTTCACACGGAGTATTCTGTCTGAGAGCCAACTGTTCCAACTTCACTCTAAGAGACATAACCTCTTCTTCTAGTTTCTCACAATCGGCTTCCTTTCCTTTGAGAACCTCTCGTCGAACCTGTTCAACCTTCTTCCCTTCTTTAGCTAGAATTTTGAAGTCTATAACACTTTGAGACAATTCTGATCTTTCTATCTCTTCTTCCTGACATTGATGTTTCAGAACAAAATTCTCTTCCCTAAATTTCTCAAGATTTCTTAAGGCCAAGAAGAATTCACCTTTGAGATTGAACTCAACATCTTCATCTCTTTCTGAATCTGTATGTTCCTCTGATAGATCCTTATCCAAGCTATTAGGCTCTTTCTGGAGAGACCTGCTTTGATACCAATTGAAGAACATGGACTTATACTGAGAGGGGGGTGAATAGTATAAGACTTAACCAATTAATAATTTTAACTTTAGATAGCAGTGGCATCAACACAACATTAATCAAGACAAAAAGCATCACACATTGAAGACCCATTTTTAACGTGGTTCACCCAAAATGGTTGGGCTACGTCCACAAAACTTTTCTCTAAAAATTTTCTCAAAGTTCTTTGGGAATCCTTCCCAATTACAATATTTATGAGCCTCGACCCAAAGGAGATACCTTCCCCTAATAAAAATTTATGAGCCTCTGCTCAAAGGATATACCTTCCCCTCTGCTCTGGAAATGATCCCTCAGAAGATCAACTACCTCTACCTCTTGCCAGCACATGGAACTCCTTTCCACTAAAGACCTCCTATCCTTAATGATTAGCCTAAGAGACCTCTGCCTTCTATGATCACATCCACAACAGCTCAGCAACCTGTACCAAACATAGTCAGTCGATCTAGTACAAGTCTTCCTTTGTCTGTCAGATCTGTCCAACGCTTAAGCTTGAACAAATCAATCCTCTGCACACAAGCCTTCTCAAAGACTTGCCAAATATGTCCTCAGGTTCTTCTCAAAGAACCAGTGCACCTTTGTCCTCAAGTTCTTTGATAGAACTATCAAACTCAGCTCACAAGTCCTCTGCTAGGACCTATCCAAATCTGCTCACAAGTCCCCACCGAAACTTGTCCAAGACTGCTCACAAGTCCCCATCGAAACCTGTCCAAAACTCAACAAGCTCACCAAAAAAAACTTTCTTAGTAGAAAATCACAAGGTGAATTTTTAGAGACCCAATGTGATTTGTCAAACTCATAGAAGCATAAAGAGAATTGCTAGAGACTCAATATGTTCTATACTCAACTCCCAATCTCAAAACTCAACTCAAATCAACTCAGCTCAAACTCAATCTCAAATCTGAAAACTCAACTCAATATCTGAAATGGATAGGATAGAATGCTTTCTTTCAAGAACATGAAACCCCAAAAATTGCCAACTATGCAAAGAATCACATAACAATGATACTCATGTTCTTTTCACCATCAATTAGGGATTCAACAACAATGCTCATCAAACAAGGTTCAATCAACACCATTTAGCTCAAAATACAACCTTAAAGCATTTCACAATCAACATTAGAAAAGGAAACAAGTAGAACTCCTTTTCTCTCCAATATTGTTTGAACAAAAAGCATCCACCAACTCAAATCACAATAGCACAAAACAACTTTTCAAATCATCAACAAAGGAGTAAGCCCAACACTTTAACCAAGTAAAGAATAGCTTGATTATTACCAATTTAATGAAAGCAAATGTCAATCTCAAAGCTGCCCACTTAAGGTTTCACAACTTCACACAAGAAGCAATTTTAACCTTAAAACATCATGCTTTCATTTCCATAATCAACCAAAAGCACTCTCAACATTACAAGAAAAATTTATCCCTTATACACCTTCTTTCTCCCTTATAGTCTTATCAAAAATAAAATTTATCTCTCATAAGAATGCAATAAGATATTTCAAACAACACCTTCAAAAGAATCTTTTATCAAAATAAAACAAGCTTTAAACTCCTTATAACTCCTAAGCTATTTTTCCCTCTAATAGACTTCCTCCATCTGCAAAATACACATAGCAAAAATTAATTTCGAAAATACCTTGGCCAACATCAAAAATCATGCTATGGAGAAATTGCACACAAATTCTAACACCACCCACTGCATCCACTTCACGATGAAAAACCCTTTCGTGTTATTCAAATGCGGAACCTCCCGTTCGGGTAGCGCGCCAACAACCTAGTTGCTATTGGTGCGCCAAAGGCGCCCGGTGAGGTTTAAACCTCATGCTGTTAGCCTTGTTCCTTTTGTGCCAGGGATTAAATAAAACAATAGTGCCTCCCTTTCTTCTGATGCAAACACAAAGATGAAAACCTTACGACGGATTTATGACAAACGATGAGTACAAAAAAAATGAACAGCGAATTCACGAAAATGGTGAAGACACAGCCAAACAGTAGATCATAAATTCACAGTGAGCAACTCTTTTAAAAATGCGGATAGGATGATTCTTGATTTTCATTGAGGGAGATTTATATGCATGTTTACCATAAGCTCTTGACGTTGGCGAGGAGTTTAACACGTCGGTGGAGGTCTTGGCTAGCGCCCACAATCTTAAAACATAGTGCCATGGGTTAGGATGACCCATTGCAAACAATAATTTAATATTTATTTAAAAATATTTAAAGGGAACCTTAACAATGTTTTTAATTATTTAAATAAATACTTCCTCTTGGACCTAAATGCATTAAACTAATGCATCCACCTGTAAACTTTAAACCTGCCAACTTGGGGTTTACAAAAGACCTTTGAAACTGTCATGCCGTAACCTTCATCAAAACAAATTATTTGACATCAAATCAAATTCCTTCAAGAGCTTCTTGACATCAATGACAACTTATACACTTGCGCAAAGGCAATGTACCCAAAGTACCCAAAATTGCCAACAAAATGAATGTTGTGATACCATAGAATTAAAATCAATGACTATTGATTCATCTTGTGATACTAGTGATCTTCAACAAGATATAAAATAAAATTGTGATGCAAGCTTTGATACTTCTGACTTGGAATTCATAACAAAGATAGAGGAACTTGATTCAAGAATAGATGTTGCATGTGATTCAAAGAATATAGTTCATGAATATAAAAAGTGTGTAGATAATGTGTGTGATAAAGAATATTATAATGAAGACTTCAATCATTCAAAAAACAAATATGAAAATTGTGGCAGACATGGACATAAGATAGAAATATGTTGGAATATTCACTATTGCAAAATTTTTGGAGGTACTAATCATTCTCAAAAATATTATTGGTACAAAGAAAATAATATTTTTGAATGGATATACACAATGACAAGAAAATATCTTAATGGATTTCCTCATAAATATTTCTTAAAAGTTAGATATGAGCACAAGAAAGGTATGAACTTCTTCAACAACATATTTAGAAGAAAAATAGTAGCAATGCCAAAGTCAAAACTCAAAGTTAAGAAAGAAGCTAAACCTAATGAAGAGAGCAAAGCAAGCACAAGTTCCAAGATCGATTGAAGGACAAAGATCATAAATGAAGACTAAAGTCTTCAATAACCAAATAATGTAATACATTGGGGTGTTGGAGAATATTACATTATTTGGTACATGCTAATGTACCTCCTTGGTACAATCTTGTAAATATTAGATTAGGATTGTGTCCTAGATTAGAGTGTGAGTAAATATTTTATGTAATGTAATAATGTGCAAGAAATGCACAAGTATCATGTAAATGAGTGTGCAAGTGTAATATGTGTAAATGTGCACAAGTGTCTCATATGTAAGTGTGCACATGTGTTCTTAGATTAGGAAGTGTTATGTGAAGAGTCATGTCCAAGTGTGCATACAAGATAGTATCATGTGTATGCAAGTGTCAAGTAGATAAGCCAAGAGTCATGAGACTTGGTATAAGAATAGGAAGAGTCAAATAACGTAAGAGTCATCCTACAATAGCTATATATTACTCCATCGAAAGGTATAAAGACATCACTATGAACCTACATCACCAACATAGCCTACATGGCCTACATAGTCCACATTGTGAGTATTGTTATTGTATGATATTTTTATGATACATTTGTAAGAGAAATAGGAGTAATAAAGATTGCATACATTTGAGCAACTAATATTGTAAGTTGTACTACATGCTTTTTACATGTATGATTCAGGCTATTACATTTATATTTCTACTCATTAATGAATGTTAACTGATATATTATTAGCTTTGATTTACATATTAGTTGGCTCATATTATTCTAGTTATATTTATATTTGATCTTATTATATTGCAACTATCATATATTTGATTCTATGAATATTTATCCTGTGAGTTTACATTAATATTAAGGCTTCAAAAGCCATCAATATTTTCTCTATTTTTGGGGCTATTATAACATATTCCCCTAAGATATTCCCAATGCCCTATAGGGTTTTTTATAGTTAGAACTCCATTGGAAGATAAAATAGTTGGGTCCAAAATGGGATATTATTCACAATCTCTTAATTTGGGTTAAACCTTGGTTCCCATGGCCACATGTACAATTTTGAACAAACTAGGAATAATGGTCCACCTACAAAAACCTTAATGTAGTCTTCTTCCTCGTTAAAAAGTACTAGAAAAAATCCTTGTCCATTAGGGTTATAGAATCTTCATCCCTTAATGCCCATTTCATATGGATCTAGTATTTAATGGCCGATAAAATTACCCATGCTGCAATAAACTTGTAAACTAGACTATTTTTTAACCCTTGCATCTTGTTATAAACCACTATTTTCATGTTAGGAACCTAGAAATAAATTGAAAACACAACCACATGATTTTGCAATAATAATAGAAAAATAATCTAGAAATTAACAATATTACAATGGAATGGAAATACAACATATTATATTGCAAAGGAACATAAATACATTCAAGAATCACAAGCCTCTTTGAAGGGGCAACCTCCTTAGAAGCAGAGCTTCAATACAATAAAATTCCAAAGATGCCTCCTCTTGTTCCATTGGTATTTTTAAAGATTCAAGCTAACCCTAACCCTAATGCTCAAGGGTTCCCATCCACATGCAAGTGGGGGCTCCACTTGTCTAGGCACCTCAAATACCACATACACATGAAAACATTACATGATATTAATAAGATAGGATCCCCACGTTAGGAAAGGGGTAATTACATAATAAGGTTAGGATGGGGTCCTAACATTCTATATCCCTTAAAAAAACTTTATCCTTAAAGCTGAAGATGAGGAAATTATTGGTGTAACTACTGGAGAGGCTCCCACATTGCATCTTTGGGATGTAAACCATACCATTAGACCAAGGCTTCAGTGATGGTGTAATAACGAAGGGTGCAGGTTCATCATTTGAGTACCTTCTTGAGATAAGAGACATGAAAGAATGGATGAATCTTGGAAGAAGGTGGTAATGCAAGCTTATAAGCCACTTGTCTAATTTGCTATAAGATATTATCATTGACATTGAAACTATGCTTAGAATGATGCTGGTTAGTCTGTTGGTGCATCCAATTTTGAGCTAATACCAAGTTATCCTTCAACTATTGTAAAAATTAGGCATGCTCCTAAAGAGTTACATCCATCGCTTGGAATTTGGAATTGCTAGGAACATTTGAAGAGAGTGACAGAGGTGGGTAGTCATACACAGTATCAAAAGGAGTTATTTTGGAATCCATGTGGAAGGAAGTCTTGTACCACCATTTGGACAAAGTTAGCCACTTAGCCCACTAGGTTGGGTGCTCAAAATAAAAACAACAAAGATAGGTTCCCAAGAATTTGTTAATAATTCTTGTTTGCCCATTCGTCTGTGGATGGTAGGCTAAGCTCATTCATAGTTGCATCTCCTATAGTTTAAATAATTCTTACCAAAATCAACTAGTAAAGGTGGGATAACAATTAGACACAATGGATTTGGGTATACCATGGAGTTTGAAAATGGAGTCATGAATATTTGGGTAATGGTGGAGGCTTGGTAAGGAGGGGCAAGGGAACATAAGTGAGCATAATTTAAGAGACAATCAATCATAACAAAAATAATAAAATTTTCTTGAATTAGGAAGTACTTAAATAAAACCCATGGAGATATCAGTCCAAATAGTGTTTGGAATTGGTAACGGTTGGAGAGAGCCTGAAGTATGGACTATTTAACCTTCCATCTATTGGCAATTATCATATTTAACCATAAAAGTTGGAATATAATTTTTTGTTCCTGCCCAATAGAAGGATTGTTTTACCTGCTCATATGTCTTCAAGAATACATAATGGCATGTTGTAGGGGAAGCATGCATTTATATCATAATATCCTCATAGAGCGATAAAGTTTTAGAGATCATAATGTGACCCTAATGATAGAAATAGAGCATTTTCCTAAGATTGAGAGAAGAAAGAAAGCATATATTATTAATAATAGAATTAATACATTTGAGTAGAGGTATGATACCCTTTATATAGGAAGATGTATTCCTTGGCCAACACTCTACCTAGCTATGCAATGATCATATTGAACATATATAGCTTGCACATTGACACTTGTGCAATAATTACATTGCATGAAGTAACTAGATAAATTCCACCTCAAGTAATCTAATATCCTAAGTATGTACCTACGAAGGTACATTTACATGGCCTCAAATAATGTAATATAATCTATTTATAACACCCCCTTGTATTACATATTTGGGTATGAAGTTTTGTTGAATCACATAAATGATATTTGAATGTTTGAAACTTGATTTTCTAAGTGCTTTTGTAAAAATGTCAACTAACTAGTCTTTTGTAGGAACATATTTGAGGATGATTCGCTTGTTATGAAAATATTTTCTGATGAAATGACACTAAGCTTAAATATATTTTGTTCTTTCATGTATGATTGGATTCTTGGTCATATTCAATACTCCTTTATTGTCATAGAATATCATAGTTGGAGTTCATTTAATTCCCATGTCATATAGTATGTATTGTAACTATAGAGCTTCACAGGTTGTATATCTTACTGCTCAATATTTTGCTTCAGTTGATGATTGTGCTATTGTATGCCCAAGATATGGGTCCTGATCTGAGATAGAAGACATAACCTGAAGTAGATTTCTTGTCATCAATAGATCTAGAATAGTATGATTCTGAGTAAATTTGAAGATAAAACTCTTTAACACCTTTCATATAAGTTAATCCATAGTTTGTAGTCTTCTTAATATATTGTAATATTCTTTTTTTTTCTTTTCGATGACTTTCTTTTGGTTCTTGCATGAACCGTAAAAGATAATTTACTGTGAATGCTATGTCTGGTTGGTTGTTTATCAAGTATATAAGACTTCCAATCAACTGACGATACATTGTGGCCTGGACCAAAGGTGTTTTATCATTTTTGGATAGTTGAATTCCTTGTTCCATTGGTGTATCTTTGGGTTTACAATATACCATTATGTATTTTTAAGAAGAGTTTTTGCATATTTTTATTGAGTGAACAATTTTGTACTTTCCTTGATAAATATCTAGACCAAGACAATAGTTCATTGGTTCTATATTTGTCATCTCAAAAGCTTTTTCTAGATCATTTTTGATGTCACTTATTAATTTTTTGAACTCCTAGTAATCACTATGTCATCAACGTATACTATTAGAATCAAGATATCATTTCTAATTGTCTTGGTATATATGTTGGGATCTGATGGAATCCTTTTGAAGTCATGTTGTAATTGATTATTATTCATCTTTATATTCCATTCTCTAGAAGTTGTTTCAGACCATATAGAGATTTATTCAATTTCCATACCTTATTTTCCTACCCTTGAACAATGAAGCCTTTAGGTTTTATCATATAGACTTCCTCTTCTAAATCACCATTAAGGAATACACTTTTTACATCCATCTAATGAAGTTTCCATCCTTGATGAGCTACTAACGCCCAAACTATTTGAATAGTAGTCATTCGAGTTGTTAGTGCAAATGTTTCTTCATAGTCAATTCCATCTATCTGAGTATACCCATTTCCTACTAATTGAGCTTTGTATTTATCAATTGTTTCATTTGATTTGTATTTTATTTTGTAAACCCACTTACATCCCACTATTTTCATACCTAGAGGTAAGTTTACTAGATCCCATGTTATGTTCTTTTTGAGTGATGCATATTCAGATTCCATAGTTGCTTTCTAGTGTGAGTCTTCCAGTGCTTGAGAAGTTGATGTTGGTTCTACTATGTTACTTAGCATTCATATGTTAATTCTAGTCATGCTGCAAGTTTGAGGTCTAGTAGAGTTAAGATCTAGCATTCTCTCTAGATTTGATTCTCTAAGAGTATGTTTGAGCCATATTGGTTCTTTTCTATCCAATATTTTTGATCCTTCTATAACTTGTTCTTGAGATTATGATTCTAAGTCTTCTTCAGGTAGATTTAGGAGAGCTTATGTGTCTCCATTAGATTCATTTGTGTTGATTCTAACTTTTTCATCAAAGATTATATCTCTACTAATGTAGACTTTCTTTGTATATAGATGTAGTATTCTATAACATGTAGATTCATTATCATAGCCGAAAAATATACCTTTCATAGTTTTATCATTTAGTTTAGTTCTTTTCTATTTTGGAACATGCATGTAGGCTTCGCATCCGAAGATCTTTAGTTTTTCTATATTGGGATTTTGTCCAGACCATGCTTCTTCTGGTGTAATATGCTTGAGTACTCTTGTTGGAAGTTTGTTTTGTATGTAGACTGTTGTTTGTACTACTTCAGCCCAGTATTTATGATCAAGTTGAGCTTCTTTTAACATACATAATACCATTTCCATTGTTGATCTATTTCTTCTTTTTGCAATTCCATTTTGTTGAGGCGAATATATTGTAGTAATCTATATTTTAATCCCATTCTCTTCAAGAACAGAGTCAAATTCTTTGGGAACAAATTCTCCTCCTCTATATGAACGAAGTGCTTTTGTGGTCTTTCTAGATTCCTTTCCCACTTGAAGTTTGAGTTGTTTGAAATAAATGAATGCTTCTGATTTGTACTTCATAAAATACACCCACATTTTTCTAGTATGATCATTAACAAATAACTAAAAATATTTATGTTCTCCAATATTATCAACCTTCATTGGACCATATAAAATTGTCTATATTATTTCTAGAGGATGTTGAGCTTTGTGTTGATGAAGTTCGAAGGTAATTCTACATTGTTTTCCAGCTAAGAATTTTGGACATACAATAGTTTCTAAAGAGAAATTGGGTAGTCCTTCTACTATTTTATATTTGACTAATTACTTAATTGCTGTCTCACTGGTATGTCCAAGTTGTTTGTGCCATAATTATGTAGTATTAAATGAAAGAGATGAGTGAAAAGCAGTGTCTAGGACAAACAAACCATTTTTATATGTTCCTAATGCTATCATTTTTTCCTGTTTAGAGATGAGACATTGTTTTCTACTAGTGAGAACCTTGAACTCAACAATTAAGTCTTGATCCATGAGTTGAGAGACATAAATAAGATTAGTAGTTAATCCTAGAACATACAATACATTTTTTATTATACCTATTCCATATTTAAGATTTATCAGAATATTTTCAATTTCTTTTACCTCATATATTTTTCTATCTACAACAACAACTGGATTTTCATTTATCTTCTTTAGAGAATTGAACCAATGTATGTTTCCTGTCATATGCTTAATTTCACCTAAATATATATACCAATAATCCATAATCATGATTTGTAAAATAAAGCTTGTATTTCCTTAGCCATTTTTGATATAGAATATAGGTTTTGTAAATATCGAAAAAATCAAATTTTATCAACCCTTATTGCTCCTATTAAAATAGTGCACTTTTCCATTTTGAAGAGATTTTGATGCTAGATTTCTTTTGTCCTTTTATTTGATGTGTTTTAGACAAGTATATAAATTTCCACCCTTAGCATAAAGCCTTTTAATAACCTCTTTTAAATATCCCTTTATATTTTTGATTGAAGTGTATCTAATTTCCAATAAGTCAATTCGATGTAGTAACCCTTATAACTCCCAAATTTGGTAAATTAGACCACAATAATATTTGAAAATATTTTATAAATAAATTTAGTAGAAGTCCTTATTACTCCTATGTTAATAATGCAAATATTATATTGATATGATATATTATTCCCCTCTAAGATATAGATTTCAATGTATTTGTATCTATCTAAGTTTAACCTTATAACTCCCAAGAAAGTGAAAGCAAATTATGGTGGGAATAAAGATTACCTTATATCATCCAATATTCAATGCTATATTTGTTGTGCATAAGCTGCAATATAGACGTTGATTCTTTGGCTCTCCCTTCAATGATTTTCTTGGAACCTTAGTGGGAATAGACCTTCCAAATGTGGCACCGTTTACATCTGCTCTTGACCTTCCTTATTCAAAGCATTGAAAGATCTTCCATGCCTTGCTTCCATGCTGCCACTTCACCCTGTATTTGCAGACCTCGAACGTAAATGCTCTCCTTGACTGCATTGATCGTTGACACTCTTAAATTGGAGGAGAATCTTGGTATGAGTGCCAAGTGGCACGTCCATTTCTTTGTGAGTGCTTGAGGAGTTGAATATGTTTGAGAACACTTAGTAATGTATGGAAGTTACGTTCTTTTAATGAAGCACTTGGCTTTCCTTCAGATAAGTGTCCCTCATATGATAATTACACCAACCTGTAGCTTGTAACTCCCTTGTTGTTGATGATAAGCGCTCAAGTGAGAAGCATTAGGGTCTTGTTTCAAGTGAAAAATGTCACTTCCTCCTTGTGCATGGGTATCTTCTATAACGCTCCTTCAACGTATCCTTCTTGGAGGTTCTTTAAACCCTATAATATCTGTAGCTCCTTTTTGATCAAATGCACTTGCTTGTAGGTTGTTTCAGGATGAGTTGAGGAGCATCGATATGAAGGCCTGAGCACCAAATTTTTGCTTCAAATATGTGGAGACCAAAACACTCCCATGGTGCTTCTATTATCCTCTTAACTCACCTATTATACGTCTTCCTTGTAGATAGCGTTGTTATAGATTATAATACCATTTTCTCCCTTTGATTTTTTATCTTGTCTCTTGCAGGTTCAGACATCCTATATGAGGGAGTAAGAGTCTTTAAAGTGACTCCTTTGATGTGCTTGGAGGGACATTAGTGAATGGCTATATTTGGATGGTTTTTCCTATGGATGTTGAGCCCTTGAGACACCTTCAAATCTATCTCCTTTGATGTGCTTGGATGGACATTAGTGAATGATCACCTTCGGTTGGTTTTTCCTGTGAATGTTGAGCCCTTGAGACACCTTCAAATTTACCTCCTTTTTATGTATAAACCATATTAAGATAGTGCAATGCAATGTAACATATTTCTATATAAAATAGGTCTTATTGCACCTCTTTTTCAAGTCTGATTTTCTGATTTAACGACAAAATTTTGAATGCAATATGAGGGGTTCGAGGTTCTCTCTGATTAGAAACCTCCCTTTTTTTGCTTGGATATTTTATAAATGGATCCAAGCTTGTAACCAATTAATAGAAGCTCTCTTTTAATGTATTTTTCTGCACTATTTCTTTTGTATAATACTTAATGTGCTTTGATCTTGAGACTCACTAAGTCTTATTCAAGGATTCCTTTGCTGCTCTTTTGATGCTTACTTTCTTCTCCAATGCTTGGAGGATTGAGCTGATTTTGTGGCTTCCTCAGGCCACTCAAAGTTACAGATATTTGTGCACTAATAGTGTCTTTAGACTTTTAATGCCTTTCACAAGAACACAAATAATAATATTTTGAAAGCAAATAGGATAGTGCAAATAAATATTATGAATTTTCACTTTTAATGCACTAACAATTTC
Source organism: Wollemia nobilis (assembly GCA_028583015.1). Taxonomy (NCBI): domain Eukaryota; kingdom Viridiplantae; phylum Streptophyta; class Pinopsida; order Araucariales; family Araucariaceae; genus Wollemia; species Wollemia nobilis. Next base: position 2,848,656 of record JAQPPZ010002024.1, read on the forward strand.
ACCTTATCACTCCAATTAACTCTAAAAAAATAATGCACTCAATCAAGTTACTGCAACTAATCAAGAATAATCTGAAATGAATATTCAAGAATTATTCTTCGATTTCATTATAAGCAAAGGTAGTAGGAGCTAGTCTTATTTTGTTTTTCAAAGTAGATGATAGGTAGTTGAAATTTTGAAATCTAACCAACTCCTAAAGTGCAAATGAACCTAAAAGGAGCCTATCTCTTTTTGCACTTTTAAAGACTATAATTCAATTATCATTTTTTGCAACTTTAATTAAAATTAAGGTGCTTAATCAAATCTGATAAGTAATCCAATTAATGAATCTACTTGTAGCAATAGTTGCATAAATTCTTTTGAAAGCTCCATTGCCACTTTTGTAGAGGATGTAGATCTTGGTGTCTAGGATCACCAAGTTGTTGCCTTGTGTAATATGTTGTAGCTCTTTGTAGGCTACCTTGAATAGTTTCGTCTTCACCAAAATATGGTCTCAAACTTTCTTTCATGAGCCTAGGATTTTTGTGGCTTGTTCTCCTCTTGTAGTCTCCTCATTTTGTTGTAGATTTGAAGAGATCTTCGTTTCTAAAGAGATGAGAGGTAATCTCCAAATATCCTAGATTTGGTAGGCTTCTTCTATCTAAATATTTGTTCAAGATTATTATCGAATTATGATTTTAAAAAATATATTCTTATCAAGATTTTGAGTGTCTTGAGGTCTTCAATGAATTCTTCTTCTAGAATTTGGCACTCCTTGCCAAATTATTCTCCTCTTGGGCTTGTTTTTAGATGGTAAAAATTGTCCCAAGTCCTTCACTATCAAGGGCTTCTCCCTAATACTACCACCTAGAATATTCTGAGAGTTTTTGATAGTGACTGGTCCAAAGGTGCGTCAGGTTGACAAAAAACTTAGGCTCATTGATAATGGTGGTTTTCCTATGGCTAGATATATCATAGCTTTGATACCACTGATAGAAATATAACCTTTTCCTAAGACCGAGAGAAGAAAGAAAGCATATATTATTGAGAATAGAATTGATACATTCAAGTAGAGGTATGATGCCCTTTATATAGGAATATGTATTCCTTGGCCAACACTCTACCTAGCTATGCAATGATCATATTGCACATATACAACTTGCACATTGACACTTGTGCATTTATTACATTGCATGAAGTAACTAGATAAATTCCTCCTAAAGTAATATATTATCCTAAGTATGTACCTACAAAAGTACATATAAATGACCTCAAATAATATAATATAATCTATTTCTAACACCTGATGGAGTAAAAATTGCCCATCATAGGAATAATTTTCATGGGAACTATATGGAGGTAATTTTGTTGGTTTCACAAAAACTACATCATGCTTACAAAAAACAAGCTGTAAGTCCCCTTGTGTTTTATTTGATGTTGAAGGTTGTGGTTGGATGACAAACAATCGGGTTACAACCCCACGTGAGGAATATTTAATAATTTCTCCATACAACTAGAACTGATAACTTATGGAGATACTATTGGGGAACCACAAAGAGTGTAAGACTTTGTATTATGTGAGAACTACATCCATAATTAGACAAAATTCCAGGCTATGGTTCCCAAGGTACCTAGTCATTGAGCTCCAAGAACAACATCACATCCGCAAAGGGAAAGAGCAAACATATCAATTTTGAGCTCATAGTACCCTAGCTTCAACTTAACATTATTTCATTTACCCTTACAAGGTGAGGCTTTTTCATTTACAACCATGAATTCAAAGGAGTTGTAAGCATGTATGTAACAATTCATTTGCTTAGCTACTAGGGGATCAATAAAATTATGTGCACTACCTGAGTCAATAAGAATGATAATGCACTGCCCTTTGAATAATCCTACAAACTTGATTGTCTAAGGGGTCAAAATTCATGCAAGCACATAAACAGAGATCTCTGGTTGTGGGTCTTCCTGTGTTTCAACTACATCTTGAGGCACTTCCACTAGCGATTCCATTTTGTCATCAAGTATATCATTTCTTGTAGATTCATTCACATCCAACAAAAATAACTTCTTTTGGATTATGCCCTAGAGAATATTTATCATACTAATTATAACATAAGCTTTGTGCTCATTGGGCATCCATCTTCGTTGTAGTTAATCATATGATTTGGGAAGATCTATTGCTAGTATTCAAGGTGAAATTGGAAGGAAATATAGTTTTGGCCTGTGGAAATTTAGATGACTATTATTGAGCCAAAAAAAACTCCTCGTCTAGTCAAGTCAATCCTATGGCTTGCATCATATATTGTGGTTTGAAAATTTTGACTTATGCCTTAATATCATCTTTCAATCCGTTGATAAAACAACTTTGAAAAAAGCCTTCGTTAAAACCCCTTGTCTTGTTAGCCAGTTTTTTAGAGTGGGTTTGATAGTCATGAACCATAGAGGTTTATTTTAGTTTGGTTAATGTTCCTATAAAGTTCTCATACTCACTAGGGCAAAAACGAGTGAATAATTATGACTCTAAAAATTTCCAATAAGGATCAAGAATTATGTTTTGTAACCATTGATATAATTAGACAACTTTAGATTTAAAGTTGAAAGAGGCCATAGTGACCCACAAAGATTTAGGGACATTATGAAGTTTGAATAACTGATCTGCTCTACATATCCAACCATCAGTGTCCTTGCTATTGAAATTAGAAAAGTCTAATTTAGGCATCTTAAATGGGGTATTTGTGTCAAAAATAGAATGATAGCCTTATTTTTCCTTATGGATTCCTTTCTCTTTATTGTCAATACTACCACCTAGTTTATCAATGTGTAGACACCAAATTACAGCCACTAATCCTCCATCTTAACCATCCCACCACCCACTTGTCCACCATACACCTTCCCACCAATTATTTGGTCCAATTCCACCTTCCCGCCAATTATTTGGCCCAATTCCACCTTCCCACCAATTATTTGGCCCAATTCCACCTTTCCTGCCATTCCCTAACCCAATTGGGATTATTTTAATAATATTTTATATTTAATATAATATTTTATATTATATTATAATATATTTATTATAAAATATATATTTATAAACTCAATTAACCATAGCCGTCCGATCCAATCTAATCTCCACCGTCCATCTTCATTAATCCATGCCACATCTAAAAAGTAATCTCAACCTTAGGATCTAATTTAATCCTAGCCACATGATTAAAAGTGTAAGGCTTAAACCATAAGAAAACCCTAGGTTGGATTATAAATAAAGGCATTTGCAAGTGCTCAAACACTGAAACCTAGAGATTAGAAATTGTACCCTAGAGGAGTCATTGTTGAAACCCTAACAAAGTAGAGAGAGATAGAGTTTGAAGATCTAAAGCCCTAGCTAGTCAAAAAGACTTCTACTATTCCAACCTTCCCCTGTTCATCCTCCATTGCCATCACAACCCCCATCCATCCGTCACATCCATTGCCAACCCCTCGATCTGCTTCTGCATATTTACCCTTACCTGCAGGCGCCCTCTTGAGCTTGCCAGGCTCGTTGCAGAGCCTGGGAAGCTCGCTGTAGAGATTTCCAGGCGCTTCAGAGCCTGCTGTATCATAGGCTCACTCTAGAGCCTGTGAAGCTCATGCTAGAGCCTACCAAGTGCATGACTGAGCCTGTTGCAACCACAAAAACATGAATCTGAGCCTGTTGCACCATGCCAACTGCAACAATGAAACAAAAGAAAGGTATATCTTTATTAGTTTTATTCTTTTACGTGATTTGTAGATTCTGCATGCCATTTAATCCATTTTTACCTAGGGTTTACTAATGTCTGAGGGCATCACACTATGGAGCCCTCATAGGTGTTATTAACCCCTTCCTCTATTTTTGTGTATGCAGATCTGCAGATTTCACATATTGTTGAATGGTTGTTGAAGCTGGAGTGGCCCACCATAGGATACCTGAAGCCCACTCACCCTATTGGAAGCAATGACACATCAATATGAAGATACTTCATTGTTATAGCTAGGGTTTCGAAGAACCCTAGCATTTTTTGTAAATCATTGTATCAAATACTCTCATTGAGGGTAGATTGTATCAAAGGAGTTTATTGGCTCCCCTCGTTTTATCGAATATATCCATTTGTGCAATCTTGTGTTTCATTGTGTTATTTGATTTCCTTATTTTATTTAAGTGTCGTGTTCTTGTCTTCACACAATGTTAAGATGCTCAAACACCTTTGGGTCATCCCTAAATTTTTTCTCAACCTCTAGGAATTTTTCTTCAAATAAAGCTTTGGATCTCATGTGTTCACCTCTCAAAAGTGATACTTCGTCCCTCACCTATTTAAAGTCACTAGTAAGATTAGAAATTGTGGTATGCATTTGCTCTAGAAGGGTGTTTGTGTTTTTTTATCTCCTTTTGGTGTCCTCTAGTTCCTCCAACCATTTACTTGTGAAGTGGAACTTACTAAAAATAGAAAGTGTTGTTCTCGGGTGGTTACTATTTTTGGTAATGGTCCAAAAAGGTGTTTGGGTGCTATATATCAAAATGATTATGTAACATACAAAAATTTAAACATCAATTCCAAAACTAATGGAAATATGCAAAGTGCTCTTTATTATTGATTTCAAAAGGGTTACAAATGTTCTTTCTCTTAGAAACAATTTCCCTCTTTTTCAATGTGGATGTAGATGCAACTGCTAATGCTTTTCGGTGCCCTCAATGTAGGTGGGCTTCTTTGTATGTGTGCCACTGGTTGGATGCTTGGATATGCTTGTAATACCTATCTAAACCTATAAAAATGTGTTAATATGTTTGGGTATCTACCATGGATCAGACCCCATGTTTACAGAAAAAGTGACCTTAAAAATGCTATAAAACATGCTAAAAACTAGAGGAAATATTGTAGAAGTAGTAAACAGAGGATACCTACCTTTATTGTATCTGTAGAGATGTTGTAGACCTTGTTTACATGGTCTTGTGTGAAACTCTACTTGAGTTTGCATGACGGTATGTGAAATTGATTGTGGTTGAATTTTTGCTATAACTTTTTATCTAGATAGGCTTCGGGTATTGTTCTCTGATGTTTAACGGATGCAGATATAGCAAAAGATGTTTTAGGGAAATTTTAGCAGGGTTTTGATATGTTAGCCAAAAGGGTGATAGGGTTAAATGATGGAAATTACCCTATATTTATAGAGTGGGCCAAGGCTAGGGGGTGAGCTATCCTTGGTGAGGTGGTCTAAAATCTAGGTTAGATTCTACCATGGTTAGGTTAGGGTGATGAAGTGACATGTGAGTCATCCCTTCATGTGCCCTAAAGAAAATATCCTAGGTGCACACATGTGTGAGCAAGGATTAGGGTTAACCTTGATTAGCTAATCCCTAGGTTAATTGGAGGTTAGGTTAGACATATTTGGAAATATCCTAACCAAGTGGGTGCACACATGTGTGAGGATAGAATTAGGGCTAATTTGGATTTAACCCTAATTAAACATGTTTAGGCAATAAAGTGCACTTAAGTGAAAAGTGACTTTCAAAATAAAATTTGAATTACCCTAATTAGGGGTTTTAGAGGAAATGGTCATATGGGAAACCTAATTAAATATAGGAGAGGGCTTAGATAGCCTAAAGGGGCTTGTAGATGGTCCTCTCATGTATAAGATGCGTTTTGGACGCGATTAGTGTAGTTTTGTAAGAAACTAGTAAGCATTTATTTATGGAGTGCAAATACACCAAAAATATTTGGTCAAAAATTGAAATCTTAACCGAATGCAAAGATGTATGGAAAGGGCAGTCCCTAGATGAATGTTTCAAAAGTTGGTTCGAAAGAAAAGAGTTGAAGGTCTTTAGAGCTTTGCCTCTAGTCATAATATGGGGAATATGGCTCTCAAGGAATGCCGACATTTTCAATAATTACTCTATTCCTTCCTTTCAATGCTCTCAATAGATCCAGTCCATTTTTGAAGGCCTCAAGAGGAATTATAAGTGCCAAAGGAATAGACAGATTTCTGAAATCCATATTGACAAGTCTGGTGCATGGGGTTATTTTGATGGTGCTCAGAATGGTACCACAACTTTATGTGGGGTTGGGGGTATTTTATATTTATCTGATAACCATAACATAAAATTTAAAGCAGGTTTGGGGTATGGTTCAAATAATTATGCTGAATTACTTGCCTTAAAACTGCTCATCATATTAGCCATTGAAAAATAGGTTGAACAGATCAAAGTTTTTGGGGACTCTTTGTTTGTTATTAATTGTATGAGGGGTTTACAAAGGATGAATGTTCTACTTTTAAACCCAATTTATGAACAACTGAAAGGAGTGGAAGGGGATTTCAAAGATATCACCTTTTCTCATATTTATCAAGAATTGAATATGGTAGCAGACTCTCTATCAAAATATGGTATTCACATGGAGCAAGGCAGATGTTTAAAGATGGAAAGGAAATATGGTATTTTGTTGGGCACTACTAACATTTCTATCTACGACCCATAATTTAATATCATTTAAATATTTGAGCCTCTATCTTGCAGTTATTGGGAGGATAGAGAAAATGTTCCTTCCTTTTCATTATTTGCTATTTTTTCCTCTTGATGTTTTGATCTAGGTGGGTTGACAGATATATTATTTGGTTGGCTGATTTTCTACCTTTTGTTTTTTCCCTGGTTTTTGAACAGGGTTTTTTTTTCTTTTTCCTTGCTAGGGTTTTTTTCCCCAAGATCAATGTCGAATGCCTTAGGCATCTACAATATGTAATTTTTTTCCTTTTTGGAATAGAAATTATGATTTTTTCTTGAAAAAAAAACTCCAACTTTTAAAAAATCAAATATTAACTTAAATATTACCTCTAATATTTTGGATGTGCACTACTTTTGATGAAATAGTTGGTCTCCAATGTTGAATCTTCAACAACCTTCTTTCGTCATGGTGCTCACTTGAATTTGAAAACAAATTGAGGCTAAATGAATGTGATAATGTACTATTTTTAGCCCATGCATTCAATGAATGCTCCAAAGATGTTTGACTCCCTCCAAAAATGTTTGGTGCTCTCTGTTCCAAGTGCCAAGTGGCACATAAACTCTTTTTCTCTTCAACCAATGTTTCTTTGGTACTCCAATTTTTCTAAGCTCCCCATAACACTTGGTAGAAGTATTTCCAACTTTGGCTCATATTATTCAATGATGCTATGCCTTCATAGGTATTATATCTTCTGCAATGCCAAGTGGCACTCTAATTATGAATGGTTCTTTTAAATTTGGACGTCACCAATTGATTCCTTTCACCAAAGGATGCCATGAATTATCTTTCAAATATTTGAAATAATTGGTCTTCCTAATTATGGTGCTTTGTTTAAATTCCTTCTTCACTATAAATCTACTGTTCACTTCAATGTTGGACCTTCCTTTCCTTTCAATGTCCCTTCACAAACGCTTTATCTCTAGCCAAGAAATATTTGCCTCCCCTCGAATTTGCTCTATCTCTTCCAACGAGGATGTTCTACCTCATCTACCATGACTGTTTGATGTTCTAACTCTTTGTGGTGGTACTTTCTTCCAAAACTGATGGTTCCTCCCTCAACTCGATGGTTCTTTCTCTTGTGCTTGGATTTAGTGCTATTTGGATTTTGATGCTTTGATGGTTGCACTTATCAACACGATGGATGCTCCTCCTTTGTAGGGTGGTCTGCTCTCAAGCTTAGTGGTTCTTGGATGCTTGCCCCCATATGCTATGGTTTCAACTCTAACTGCCTTAATATTACTTCTTTTTAGCTATTATACTTACACTAACTTGCTACAATTTCCTTTTTGGTATCTTTTGTAGCTTTTTTTTTTGTTGATTTAGCTCACCTTCTCACTGTCCAAATTCTTCAAATGTGCAACTATTCTTTTGCTTAAGTTGCTACTCAAAATCTGCTCTCTCCTCTTCTTCAACTTGCTCTCCAAAAAATTTCTTTCTCCTTTCAAAATACTATCAAAAACAACTTCTATATTTTTCCAAATATACTATCCAAAAATTCTGTTTTCTTCTTCCAAAATGCTGCCAAGTATCTTTAAAATTTGTAGCTCTAACTCCTTCAATTCATTACCTTTTTGTTGTCCAAAAGCCTTGTACTTTGTAGTTCCAAATATTGCCAATTCCTCCTTCACTTTAATTGTTAAAAAATACTTACAAAAATATTGAATTCATAGCTCTATATCTCCTCCAATTTGCTGCTCAAATTTGCAGTCCAAAACTCTTCAAATGCTACTCCAAAATTTTGATATCTCCTCTAATTTGCTATCTTGAAACTCTTCAAATTTTGGCCTAAAATTATACAATCTTCTTCAAAACTTTACTTAAAAAAATTTAATGGTTACCTCCATATAAACTTGTGGCCTCTTTAAATCCTCTTTCTCCTCCTTAAATATCATTGAATTCTATCTTTTAATTTGACCTCTTTGTTGGCATCTTCTTCAAGAATTTGAATGTCTTGAAGTCTTCAAAAATAATTCCCAAAATTTGGTAAACTTTTTACCAAATAATTTATCCTTGAATTAGTTTCACAAATCCTTTTGGGTTTGTTGTCAGATGGCAATGATTGTACCATTTTTTTATATGATTACCTTTTTTTATAAGTTTCTTCTTCTTGCAATCTTCTACCTTGAACTTTCTTCAAATATATTACAATGGCCTTTTCAAATTTTCAATAAGGCTTCTCTATTATCATTATTTCTCCTTCCAAATTTCAATGGGACCTTTTATTAGGCCTCCTCAATATTTACTCTCAAATATACTATCTCCTTTCTCAAATATTCAATGGGATCTCTTCTTGCAGGCCTCCTTTTTTCTCAATCTTCAATAGGGATTTTCTAGCCTCTTCCTCTCTTCTCTCTTCAATATACTATGGGACCTCTTCTCTTGGGTCTCCTCAATCTTCAATATTCAATCTTCAATGGGAGCTCTTTGGGTCTCCTCAATATTCAATCTTCAATATTCAATGGGAGCTCTTTGGGTCTCCTCAATCTTTAATCCTCTTTCTGCAATCTTCAAATTCTTCTATATTCAATTCTTCAAATTCTCCAATGAGAAATTTCTCTTAGGCCTTCAATATCCAATATTTTGATGCAATTCCAAAATCAATTCTTGCATGAGGAAAGCACATAGATTTTTACGTAATCGAAGGCGAAAATTTTCTCTATATGTTGTAGGAAGCTTCTCAAATTCTGATAATTAATTTTCTACAAAAAAAGTTTAGACAACAACAATCAAATACATCCAAATGTCCAAAAAATTGAAATCAATAATCTTCACTAGTTGTTCTTCAATCTAGTGGAAAGAAATCTATGCTGAGTCATAGTCTTCATGAGTTATTTTGCAACCTTGTAGAAAGACTAGGAAAATGCAACTTGAGGTCTTCTTCTACCTTCAAGTTTGATTTTACTATGAACCCTTTTAATAGGACCTCCTTGGGTATCTTAATCTTGTCAATATTAAGATATAAAACTATGTTGTAGAGTACCTTCTATCATGAATTTATTCTTGGAATAGGTAAAATCAATCTATATTTAATCTTCACTGGTTTTTATTCAACACAATGGAAATACTATCTTCTCTGGTTTTCCTTCTCCAAAGGTAATATCTTCAACCTTACTAGTTTCTCCTTGACCAATAGAAATGTCCTTAGACTATTTACAACTTTTCAAAACCTGTGCAAGAAAACCTTGTTGTAGCTCTAATACCACTATTAGCTTTTGATGCTTAATACTCAATGCAAATAACCACAAGATCTCAAATAAAATTGCAATATAAAATATATAATAATAGCAATATTTTACTCATATAAAACTCATATATAACTACTATAATAAATGATAAAATAGACACTAACAAATACTCATATAGTAACATGATATTGAATAAATATCACATACACAACACTCTCACATTCTCTCTTATCTTCCCATACAATGCTAAGTCACATATATAATAGAATGTGACTCTTCAAATGGAGTACTCTTGGCCTTCACTCTTCTTTAGAATATTCACTTTCCTATTCTAAGGACACATGTACACTCTTACATAAAGGATAGTTGTGCACATCTACACTCATCACACTTGCACACTTAACTACATGACACTTGTGCATTTCTTACACATTATTACATTACATTTAATATTTACTCAAAATCTATTCTAAGACACACTCCTAATCTAAAGATGTACCCAAGGTGGTACATTAGCATATACCAAATAATATAAGATACATCAACACTTACAAAGAATCACTATGGTGACTATGGGATTGACTCCTGCATGGAGGAGAGGTTGGTAGGATATGAACCATCATGTAAGGGGTATTAACTCAATGGTTAATAAGAGTATATAAATGAGTCACCTCCAACACCACCTTGTTCAACTGTACTTAGATCTATAAAAGCACATTGGAACAAATTTTAGTTTTATCTAGTCAATGGTAAATGGGTGTCAACAAATGGTTTAAAAATAACTATATTTTTGTCTTTTCATATATCAAATAAAATATCCACTTGGAAAGTATACCATATATAGGTGTATTTGGCTGGCATGTTAGGCCAGTAACTTAGAAGAATCATGTGCCACAAGAAAGGCTCAGGTTTGAAAGGCCTACACAAATAATAAATCGATTCATATCCATGCAATTTGAGCTCTATAACAAAATAAAAATAGATATTTCATGTTTTCATGTCACCTGCAGAATGGGCATAATGGGTTGGCAACCCCTAAATGAGTCATTCTATCACCAAGAGGGATACCTTGATAGAGGATACACTAAGCAAAATGGGTAATTTTGGGTTTCATAATGGTAGACTAGACAGTTTGAAATTTGCGTTGCCAAATTCTATTGCTATATTGTAGCCTCCATCTATCATTGAGTTTATGCACCATAAAAATATGAGGAGAAATATATTCGTATCTTTTTTCAGATTTGTACATACAAAATGGGGCATTTGGGAATCATTTCTAGTCTATCCACTAGGGTTGAGAAGATCTGATCCCAATTTTAAGAAGTATTTATGGAGGGATAGAGTCCATAACTATTTAGAGGGATATCATATTTTTATTAGCCAATCTAAATTTGGCTTTGGCTTTAAAATGGGCAAGGCAATTTCTTGTTACTATGGAAAAGAGGTCTAAAATTACTAGAATATCTTAGTGAAATAATTTTAAAGCATGAATCCATGAGACCTTGGCAAGGGGTCAATCCTAGTGAGTGATTATAGACGACCACCATAAACACTATTGGTTAATTGAAATTCTAGTACTAAATTCATTTCCATTCCAAATTAACTAGGGTTTAATGGATTCCCAAGCTCTCCAAATGATTTTGGCCACAAAGGTGCCTTGAACTTGGAAAGGTACCTTGAGAGAAAGTATGGTCTAAAGGCCAAGCTCCTTCTAGGTCTATCAACCATATGGAGTGCTTGAAGCAGTGCAATGTTGAAGTAAAACTTTCTAGGCTTTGTTTCCTTGTAGGGATTGAATGACTCATTTTGAATAGAGGGAAATCCCCTTACGATGGATGCCCAAGAGTCCAAGACCTCAAATTCATGTGTGAGACAACAAAATTCCCAAGAAATGTGAAAAAAACCTTTCCCTTGCTTGGAGGAAGCCCATAATTATGGAAGAAAGCTAAAAATAAGAAGGATAATATTTATTTTTGGCCAAAAGTGAGTGTGATATGGATAAAAATGAAGCTAGGCATTGAAATGAAGTGTTTAATCAAGCACCATTTACAATCGTATTTCCTTCCAAATTACAACAAAATTCTAAATTTAGAATATATGCTTTATCCAATTTTCTTATTTTAGGGATTGCCTATTATCATCCTAACTGACAATATCCCTCTAGAATATATTCCCAAACTAATTCTAGGAAGACTAAATCCAACATGAACAACTAAGTCTCATGTTCTATAGATAATTATAAAAACTTATTAAGAAAAAATAATACTAAGTCATAATCTAATGTTTCTAAAGTTATTCCTCATCATGCTTCCCAACAATAGAATCATTAGACTCCAATGATTTTAACAAAGAAGGGAAGACATGAGATATTTGATTAGTAGATATCTAATGAGCCTGATGTGGAAGTTGACCTTGATAGGCTACACAATATGAAGTAGAAGATCCTTGGTGAGTTTATCAAGTTTTTGCATCAAAAACTCAATCAATGTTAAGTGTAGGATGAACATCTGGTACCACATCGACGTGATGGTTGATGGTAGGAGTTGATTTCAAAGTAGAATCATGATATGGCTTGAGAAGCTCCATATTGATGATGTTATGAATGCCAAGATGAGCTGAAGGATCAACATAAAAGGTATTATCAAAAATCTATTGGAGTATGATATAGGGCCCATAACAAAGTGGTTTGATCTTATATGTGTCTTTTCTAAAAAAATCGTTTATTCAAATAGAACCAAAGTTTATCTCCAACATGAAAAGGATGAGGAATATGATGCTTATCCATTGTTTGCTTTTGTCATTTCCAAGTCTTCTACAAAATTTAAACCACCTTTGATTGAATGCTCTACAAATGTTGAATGAATGAGTTAGCCATATCTTGCTCTTTTTGAATGTGCATGGTAGCTAGAGAGGGCAAAGACAAAGATAACTTATATGGAGCAAAGCGATGAAACCCAAGATAAAATTCAAAAGGATAGTGTCCTATGGAGGTGTGGATTGGTCTATTGTAGGCATGCTCTATATGAGTGATGTTCAATTCCCACTTAGTTGGAGAAGTGTGGTGATAGATCCTCAAACTTTGCATAAGTATGCGATTAACTACTTCAGTTTGCCCATTTGACTAAGGGTGAAAAGCAGTGGAGAAATTAAGATACTCCTAAAATCTTCCATAAAGTGTGTCATAAATGACCCATAAAACATGAGTCTATGTCATATACAATGTTGTTGGGGAGACCAAAAAAGTGCCATACTATGCCAAACAAAATTTGAGCTAAATCAGGTGCATAAAAGATCTTACAACAAGGAATGAAATTAGCCATCTTACTAAACATATTAATAACTATTAAAACACAATCATTCTGCCAAACTGTTATCATGATACCACTCAAAAATTCCATGGAAATACTTTCCCAAGGACAATAAGGAATGGACAATGGAACACTGAGGTCCAATTTCCTATTAGTTAGCTTTGAGTGGCTACAAGATGCACATTATCTCAAGAATTGTAGAATATCATGCTACATATAAGGCTAGTAAAAAAACCACCACAAATGATGAAGAGTCTTGTGTTTCCCAAAATGTCAACCATAGAGTGTAGAATGTCCCTCTTTGAGAAGATACAACCTCTACTCTTGAGGTACACAAAGTTTATCCAACCTGTATAATAAACCATCTATTATATAGAAATCCTAAAAAGGACTTAGATTAGAAGAGGAAGGAAAAATAAGATTAAAATATCTTATTCTCAAAACTTAGTAAAATTATTACTATTTTATTCTATCCTTCAATAAGAATAAACCATGCAATTAGTCCTTAAAACACACAAAAATCAATTCAAAATAGCTAAAGGAAACATCTTCTTTAATTCACTATATTAACATTTAATATCAACATAAATAATGATTAATACTTGGCAGGTACTATAGTATTTTAATAAAATAGACAAAAAGAGTTAAACTATTTGAAAAATGAGATACTTTTATTGTCTCATCAACTTGTGGATTTGTTGTTGTAAAGGACCTAATGGCAAGCCATTCACTCATAAATTTTAGGCCCTTCATTCTTAGTGGAGTTTTCAAGTGAATGCTTTTGTGCTTCAATAAGCAAGACAAATTGAGATCTTTATTAGATTCTCAATCAGATATGCATGCCGATGAAACTATTGGTACACATGATGACTATTTTTAAATCTTTCATCTTTAGTGGAATTGCTAGGTGAATGTTTTTGATGCTTCAAATAAGCAAAACAGACTAAGATCTTCACCAGAATCTTGACTAGAGGATGTTCTTTTATAGGAAAAATAAAAAACTAAATTTGTTCCATCGGGTATGATAGAAAAATTGTTGTCCACTCAGAATATTGCGGTCATCCATCATCATAGCCAGATGCACCAGCCACTTATACTTCAAATAAAGCAACATAGTTTGAAAGGTCCATGAGCATAAAACACACTTGTAGTGAAATCTCTAAGATTTTTCTAAGGTGAACTGCTCATTTTATGTGATCTTTGATGCTTTGCTTTATAAAATTCTTGTATTTATAAAAAAGAAGAGATACTACAAAAAATAAAATCCTAAGCTAACATAGGTGATGTGCCAAGATCAAAAGGTTTCTCTATGCACAACCAAAATGAAATGAATAAATTCATCTTTTGTTAATAACTAGAGAGGTGAATATGGTTCTAACCTAACACCAAGCATTCATCCACAAGATGTATATAAGAAATATGATAGAGTGAAATTGGTCACAACTTCGTGTATATATCATAAAATTTTGTATAGATATGCTATATTAGAAGAGGCTTGAATGGCATTAACAAAATGATTCATTGTGTACATTTTTTAAATTTTCTTCTATGTATTATTCTATATTCAACGATTGAGTCTAGATTAATACATAGAAGAAAATTAAAAAATATACACACAAGGCTAGATGTTAGGCACAAAAAAACAACTTTCAATTCTTACAAAAAAAGAAACCACTATTTATTAGCAAAACTAGGGTTTCTTTACCCCAAAACTGTGCAAGTAATTCAAAATTCCCTCCCAAAATCAAGCAAGAGACTAGTCTGCATTCAAGGCTGATGCATCTAGAACTAGAGCTATCAATGCCAAAGGATTCAAAACTTTAGGAACTAAAACTTTCATATCTATGTCTTTAATACGCTTAACCATTGTTCTTGGAATACCATGCTTAAATGGTGCAAGCAGGTGGACTCAAGGATTTTCCACAACTGCTACCTTTATGAGCTCGACTACCCTTCTCCTCGAGGATCATGCATAGGTGTTACTTGTAATAAAGGTACTTATTTGTCATAGAGGTCCCTTGTTATGAAAGATGATCTATCAAATTGGACTACTTTTTCTTGATCAGACGACTGGCAGAGTTCCTCCTAATCTTGTTTGTTCACGTATTTCTTGTTGAGTCGTTTATTGTTGAGATCAAATAGTTGACACTGATTTTTAATGTTTCAATCATCTAAGTAGTCTTTTTTCCACGAGTTGATAGATCTTACTTGACCATATCTTCAACCATTGGTGTCTTCTAAATGTAGAATGGGGAGATTGTGAGCCAGCCATGCGAACGATCGCCATGAGCTCAATCGAATGTAGAAGATACGATTTTGTGAGTCCAAATAGACATGAAAGATATACCTTACAATTGTTGACTTTGTTGACCTTCGACCAATGGTAGGGGCTTTCCCTTAGTTATTGTTGAAAGGTCTCTTGGAGATGACATAGGCCATTGGCCACTTTTAATTATTGTTGAAAGGGCTATCAAGGATGACATGGACCATTGATCAATAAGATTAGACGATCTAGAGGCTTTGCAATTTGGGTGTTCCAATCTCCTTTTTGGTTTTCAATGGGTTGTTGATTTTGACGAGCTCCTTGAGATGACATAGGTCATTGATCATCAAGATTAGATGGTTCACAGGACTTTGTGACTCAAATGTCTTAATATTCACTTTAAGTCTCCATGAACCGTTGAATCTTGTTTCTGCCCAATATTGATGGTGGATCTCCTCTAGATGTGCACCTTGATGGGACATTTACTTCTTTCATGGGTAGCTAATGCATTTGCCATGTATCCAAACCTTGACCAATGGTGAGATTTCGTTTGACAACTCCTTTGACAACTTCATGAAATGATGCAAGCCATTGGATGAGCAACCAACGACTCGTGTGACTTTGGTACTCTTAATGAGCCTTTTCCTTGTGGAATGAATATCCATTATAGATTTGGAAAATCGACGGTATGCGTTACTTTGTGGCCTTGCACACTACTTTTCCTCGAGAAACCAGTGTCGTAGATCTAGAAAATTGATGGTGCATGCTATTTTTGGAGCTTTTGTAGTCCTCTTAGCTTCTCAAACCAACGCCTGCCTTTGATCAAAAGATCAGATGGCTCGCACAGCATCAAGACCTTTGTGACGCTCTTCCATGCAAAAAATTAATGCTTGCCATAGATTGCAAAAATTGATGCCACATTGTACTTTTGCATTTCTTCCGCTGATTTGTCTCTACCAACAATAGAGTTATAAATAAACCAAGATAGATGTAGTGAATTTCCCTTTCATACATAATATCTTAAAAAAATACTTAACATCTAAAAACTCAAAGATATTTTTATAATGTTCTGAAGGGACAACACAACAACGCAACGGTTCAAGCTTTGGATCTTCTTCAAGAGGTCAGGTCCAAGGTTCAAACCGTGACGTGGACGAGTGTAAGAAAATAGATGTGTGTTAAATTTCCTAAACATAACTCTCGGTTTTACAAAAAGTTATGAGTAAAAAATAACTGCTAAACCCTGTAAATTATAAACCATAATTGATAAACATCAACAAGAGAGAATATTTGGATCTCCTTAAAAAAACGACCTAGTCGAGGTTAGGTAGGACGGTGCCGATTCTCCTTTGGACGCGGACAAACCTTTTCCATCACAATCATTATTTTTCGAGACTTTCCACACATGTTTATGAGGGCTATTCGCTTATCTGAAAGCAGCCATTAGAGAAAATTCCGAAGTAGTAGTCAGCCATTTTAAATTCAGAGCGCTAAAGTCCAATTATCTTACAAGTTACAATAAAAGCCATTAAAGAAAATTCCGAAGTAGTAGTCATCCATTTTAAATTTAGAACGGAAAGTGAAATTATATAACTTAGGTATTAATAAAATCAATGAAAATTAAAATTAACAAACAATTAACTTATATTTATTAAATTTTTATAAAATAAAATTAATAAAAATTTATAGATTTGAAAAGTAAAACTAAAATAGCAAGGTGAAAGAGCAAGGCGCGTGGAACCATATATTCAACGTCCATGTGACGTCTAACACAAGCAACGAAGAATACATGAAGCTCTCCCACCATTTCCTGGAACAAGGCACCAACATTTTTATATATGCGCCTCTTGGCGTTGAACACACATCTAGAGGCGCCGTTCAAAGAATCGGAAAGATTGTAATTATCATCGCAGAAAGCTGTGTTCGAATCGGTGCTGTTTAAAGAGAATTTGCGTTCTAATTAGGCAATCATGTCGGATTCGACGAAGAGAAGATCAAATTCGATGGCAAGACCCGAGAAAACAGAGTCGGATTCAGGGCAAACTCCTCTTCTCTACGAGAAACCGGTGGACATCGGTGACGATGTATACAATTCTAAGAACAGGGGAACTTCGGCGTTGAGCCAGACGTTGGCGAGCGCGGCACATTTGGCAAACCTTCTTCCCACGGGAACGCTGCTGGTTTTCCAAGTGCTATGCCCGCTTTTATCTAACAACGGCCACTGCGACGCCGCGAGGCGTTACATGACTGCAATCCTCCTCGCCGGCTGTGGGCTTTCAGGCTTCCTCTTGAGTTTTACGGACAGTTTTAAGGGCTCCGACGGGAAGGTCTACTACGGCGTGGTTACTCCAAAGGGTTTCTCGGCATTTGAGTATGTGAGACCCGGCATCGGACCGGCGGACCCAGGCATGTATAAGCTGCGTGCGATGGACTTCGTTCACGCGTTTCTGTCGCTTCTGGTGTTCGCAGCCGTTGCGCTTTATGACAAGAACGTGGTGGGGTGCTTCTACCCGTCGCCTCAGGAGGAGACGAAGGAGGTGCTGGATGTCCTGCCTGTGGCCATCGGGCTTGTCTGCAGTCTGCTCTTCGTTGCGTTCCCCACCACGCGCCATGGAATTGGATATCCGGTCTCAAACTGATGCTGAGCAGTCACCCTCTTTGGATGGAATTGCTCGATCTGAAATTAATTCGTCAGAGGTCTTGGTTTATTGTACAGACAATTATCCATCAAATTGCAATTGTTTTTTTTCATGTCTACTAATTTTTTAGGCACGGGATGAATGTGTGTCTTACCCTAACTTGGTGGCCGACGAATGTGCCTATGTTTCTTTTATCTTGCTCAGCAATGGGTGAATAAATTATTTCCTTTTGTCTTCTAAATGGAAGATGTTGATTATATCATTTTTTTAATGGAAAAAATAAATTTATATTAATTTAAGATAAAAAGTGGGTCATTGACAAGGGTTAGTAAACAAAGCCGCCAACAAAACACAAGTTTACCAATCATGATCATTGATGATCATTACATCAAAGAAAGCATATCATATGGAGTAATGTGCCCTGGCGTGTTGTCCTGCATAAACTGCTAGTGATTATGGGATGGGAATCCACCCCTCTACATCACGATTAAGGCCTTCAGTACCCGCATCGCTCCAACCAACAACTGGCCCAGGAGAAACTGGTTGAACATCATCCCACCCCCATCCTGGCGGGACGAACAAGCAATGTCAACATTAGGATGCTTCCTGACTAGTGAGGGTTGGGACCAGTGCCTGTCTGCGAGAGCACTTCTTGCATATGATGGAGGTCGACGGTGAGAGCGGGATTGAAAATGCTCCTGAGAAGAGCGCTCTGTGGGGATCCGATTGACTGTACATGGAGCATTGGCCCAGTGCACCAGAAGAACATGCAGATGATCCAAATCCATAGCAACTTTGTTGGCTTGAGTACATATCTGTAGCCACATGTCATTAAAAACTTCTAATTTGTCAGCATGAGTAAATGTGACAGAAGGTGTACACTATTTAAAAATAATTTTGTTATGGGCCTTCCAAATATGAAAGAGTAGGCTAATCCTGAAAACCTGCCACACTTCAAAAAGTGGGAGAGACAAAGTAAAAGAGTCCCCAAGAAGAGCTTGGGGCCAAGAAACTCTTGCAGTTGTAAATGGGAAAAAAAGAAAGAACCCATTCCCAAGCTTACCTAGATCTTCTGCAATTCCAAAAGAGGTGAATACAAGACTCGGGAACACCACAAAAAGGATATTTAGGATCAAGAATTCCAAGGTGCTTCAAACGTTCCCCCAAGGGAAGGCCTTGACACAACAAGCTCCATGCAAAAAAATATTGCTTGGGCTCAACATAAGTAGCCCAAACATTCTGAAATCTAGAATTCCATCTAGTCCTTGTAGAAAATAAGTCCCAACGCTGATTGAGCTTAGGCACCAAAGGAAGATGAGGAGATAACCATTTATACCCCAAACGAGCCTTATAATTAAGCAAAGGAGTGTCAACATGCCATCTCCAGTCTGACCACCAAGGACGCTGCGAGCGCACACCAATCTTATGCAACATAGAAAAAGGGGTGAGAGCAATAACAACATCATATGTATCTTTATCCGCACCATTTAGCCTGAAGGTGCGTTTGAACTCATTCCATGGGATCCAATCCCTAGTCTGGCGAGAAAAGAAATCAACTATTGTAACAATACCCTTTTTGAAAAACCATTGAGCATGAATCCATTGCACCCGAGCTAAGGGAGAACCTTGATGAAGAAACATGGGGGACCACCAAATATTCATAGAATTGATGGATAAGCCTTTACGAAAGCCATATCCTCTCCAACAGATCCAAGGAGTGAGTTGCTGCCAGGCTTTCCATATACTTTTAATAACAAAGGAGCCAAAAATCTTAACAAAAATTAGAGCAACAATGAGAGAGGGAAAATCCAACCCTCTCCATGCTCTATGGTTTAAGGGAAGACCAGAGGAAATGAAATGTCGAACCAAAACTTTCCAAGCTTCAGCTCCCCTTAGAGCCCTGATCACCCACTTAGCACACAGAGCAATACCTTATCGTCTACAATCCAACAGACCCATTCCACTAGATTCTCTGGGAAGACAACAAATATCCCAGGCAACTCTATGAAATCCCTTTGTTTTAGAAGAATTATTCCAAAGAAAATCTCGAAGGAGTTTCTCAAGCTTCTTATAGCAAGCCTGTGAAGGAACCCAACAAGAGGAATAATAAACATGAGTTGCAGCTAAAACTTTAGAGCAAATCTGAAATTTACCTGCTAATGACAACTTCTTAGTAAGCCAGAAATCAAGTTTCTTTTCAACTCTTTGAAGCACATAATTCCAAAGCTGAGCAAGGGAGCCTTGAAAGGCAAAAGGAATACCAAGAAACTTAAAAACTTCTCCAGGAGGGATCCAATTCCAATGATACCCTTGAAGCCAAGGTGGCTTAGGCAAGGGAGACTGTCTAAAGCAGGAGGTCTTCCTCCATTGTATGCTAGAACCAGAGGTTATGCAAAAGGTGTTCAAAAAAAATAGAGCATTAGAAATAGATTGCTCCTCTTCCCTTATAGTAAGAAAGGAGTCATCAACAAAGTGACCATTAATAAGTTGTCCTTGATCATTCGGAAGAGCAATTCCTTTAATAAGACCTGCAGAAGCTTGAGCAGCTAAAAGATAGTCGAAGGCTTCAACAACAAGCACATATAAAGAAGGAGCAATAGGACACCCTTGTCGAACAGACCTAAATAGGCCCACTACTTTAGACTATGAATTGTTCAGATTGAGAATAGTCGAAGCATCTCTGAATAGCATAGCAATAGTCTGAATGAAAATTGGCCCGAATCCTAAAGCTTTGAGCATAGCAAGAATGAATCTCCATTCAATGCGGTCATAAGATTTCTCAAAATCAATCTTAATAAAAAGCATGTTCTGGTTTGACATCCGGGCCCATTCCATGCCCTCCCAGATAGCCAGAACATTGTCGAGGATGTACCTTCCTTGAATAAAGCCAGTTTGCTCTGATCTGACTATCAAAGGAAGAAGAGGCCTAAGGCGAAGAGCCAAAGCTTTGGCAATGATCTTGTAACTAACATTCAACAAAGTAATAGGCCTCCAATTAGTAATCAACTCTGGGTCCCCTTGCTTGGGTATGAATTTGATATTGCCCCTATTAATAATTGCTCCCAAAGAGCCTACTCGAAGAGCCTCTAGATAAACTTTATGCAGATCAAGACCAACTAAGTCCCAAAGACCCTTGTAGAACTCATAGGGAAAGCCATCCAGACCTGGCGCTTTGTCATTTGCCATTTGAGATAATGCATCCTCCAGATCTATAAGGGAGAGTAGTTTATCACACCCTGCTCTTTGAGACTCTGAAACCTTAACTGGTACAACTACCATACAAGCTGCCAGTGCTTGCTCCCGCTCAGGGGAATAAGCTTGAGTGACAAAAACATTAGTATAGTGCTTGACAAAAGCATTAATCATCTCAAGAAGAGAGGTAAGCCTTATTCCATTGTCTTGAATGGCCTTGAATTGAGTAGCTTGCCTGGGAGGGCGGAGCCTTTGAAAAAATTCTTTGGTGACCCTATCACCAACTTTAAGCCAATGAAGATGGGCTTTAATTCGAGCTCCTCGAGCCTCATAAATTTCAGCAAGTTTAAGTTCATGCCTCAGTTGGGCAACATGAGACTGAAGTTCAGGATTAAACGGATAAGCCTCAAGCCTGAGAGAAGCTTTGGCAAGCTCATCATGAAGGACAACATTGGAATATCTTCTGAACTATGCCACCTTTTTCCCAAAGTACGGAGCAAGATAGTTGTACAAAAAATGGCATCATTCCACCATTCTATCCAACCCAACTCTCTAGTAGGTCTAGGAACTAGATTCCAGACTCTACGGATATGACAAACCATGGAAGGGTGTTGAAGAAAGGAAGTATTGAAAAAAATTGTGACTTGTAGTGTCTCTGAGGTAGGGATTTCATCAACACATTAAACATGATGGGTGAATGGTCGAAAGTAGTAGTACCAAGAATGGTTTCCACAAATGGAGCTGAAGCATTTCTCCTATGAAAGAAAAACTGCACATGATCTGAAAGCATGGCTCTGTCCAACCTTCTCAGAATTCTTGCATGGCCAGCCTAGAAATTGGACCACGTATACCATAAATTTTTAGGAAAATCTTGAGGAGAAAAACAAGAATTGGGGTCTGACAAACCCAATTTGTTTTTCATGAAGTACCAGGCCTCTCTTTCCCTAGTAGCCCACCGCATGGGAAGTTGTCCTATCTTGTCTGCAGGCTTTTCAGTCATATTAAAATCTTCGCACATAACCCAAACAATAGGTGGTAAAGAAAAAGCACACCACCACTAGAGGCTACAATGCTCCTGAGCATCATTGGAGGCATAGACATTAATAATGCCAAAAGACAGCCCACCAACCTCAAGTAAAACCCAAACTGCATGATTGGAAGGGTCCACACCCCATGAGACAAAATTATCTTTCCACCTAGCTGCCAAAAGAATGACAACTCCCCCTCTACCAGGGGAATGATTGGTGGCATAAAAAAGCAACCTGGCCAAAGAAAAGGGCAAGTACATTGCAGAATAAAGTCAAAAATCTTAATCTCTTGAAGACAAAGAAAGTCAGGATTACCATAAAACCTGGAGCATGAAGCAATCTCATCTCGGACCAAGTATTTGTGGACTGGGTCCATCAGCCCTCTGACATTCCATGATAAAAAAATCATGAAGATCGATCAAGACTCATATGTCCGGCTACATCTTCAGCGTCTCCGAGGTTTGAAAGAGAATCATAAATATTACTGAGAAAATGCTCTTGACCTGCTTTCCAAAACTCTGTTTGATGCCTTTTGTCCTGGTGAACCAAGGATTCTCCCCGTGGTGGGCTACGGGATCTTCGGCCATTGACAGAAGCCCGTTCAGGTTCCATGAAGCTTGATGAAGACTGCCCATTGATATGCAGAACTAGAGAATCTAAAGACTGAGTAGGAGCAGAAGAAGTAACAATTTTGGCAAAGGAAGCACTAGTCGGTGGTACATTAGCAACCATCTGTGAAGCCCTAGCACTAGGTGTCATCGATTGCGTGATATGTTGCTCCATCACCACACCATGCCCAGCTGTCATAGGAGACACAAGGGGTTGAGGTGAGCTATTGGGAGCAGCCGTAGGGTTTACATTTTTCCCATTCTTACCCTTCTTTTGGACTACCTTCCATTCATCTTGCCCCCCTTTGGAAGCAGGGATAGAGCTAGTAGTAACAGGAGCCACAATCGTCTCCTTAACTTTAATCTTGTCCGCCATTAAAGGATAATATTTTATCTTATGGGCAGTTGATTGGCAATGGTAACATGTGTTAGGCAGGTTTATGTAGACAACACGTTGCTTGAACCTATAATCACCAACTTGGACATCAACAGTCTCCCTGAGGTCTTTAGAAAGATCGACTTTGACACAAAAATGCTTTTGAGGGCGTGAGGCATAAAATTTATCCATTTCACAATAGACAAATTCACCAATGGGGGCCACAAGGTTCTGATAATAAGGCCAGAGCGATAGAGGAAGACCAGGGAATTCAACCCAAACCGGAACCCACAAGGAAACATCATTAGTGACCAAAAAATCCTTGGTCCAGGGCTGAAAAATCAACAGGGAGCTACGAACAGACCAAGGCCCACGACTGAGGACCGCTTTGGCCTGAGCAAGGTCAACAAAATGAAACAAAAAAACCCTTTGGTGAGGTTCTGGATACCATCAACCTTGATGCCATGCCAAGCTTGTTGGACCCAGTTTCGAAGGAGGGTCTCGCCAGGGATACGACCTAGAAAATACCCTACCAGCGTATGGCTTTCCAGCCAAGAACAAGTAGTATTAAACTCACTCAACGGGATAACAACATCCGGAGGAGAAATATTACCTCATGATAAACTTTGGGAATGAACTTCCGTGGTTGCTTGTTCACCTTTAGCGCCATTGCTCCCTTCTGCAGCTTCAACAGAAGTTGGAGCTGTTGATTGAGCTCCATCCATAAAAAAAGAGGTTCAATCCACCAAACGATGGAGTAAAGTCGGTGAAAGCAACAAAAAAATGCCCTAAGAGGCATCCCACACACCTAGAGAACTCGAAACCCTAATGCATGCAACTTCTTCCTCTAGCTTCTTCAGATCCCACTACCAGATTAACTCATAATTAACAAGTCTCACATAGTCTACGGTGTCCATGTACTTAGTTATTTATTTTATTTTTTGGATTAGGTTAGTACGAGAAAACTCTATGAGATGCTTAGGGTTGAGAGTCCAAAACCCTTAGTAATACTAAGAGCTAAACTTATTATTAAAGTATTAACACAATACCCAACAATTTTGAACCTTGGACCTCTCGAAGAAGAGTCAAATCCTGAACCGTTGCATTTTTTCTTGGGGACTATTTCCTTGTTATATTATATAATAAGAATACTTTTTTTTTGATGTACTTGTTATAATATATAATAGAACACATTTTTAATGAAAAAGTGTAATAATTATATGAGTTCAGAAAGCAAATAGATTACACTAATTTTTTAAAAAAGTAGGTAGATAAAAAATCACATTCCAAAGTCCATGCCTAGAAAATCATACTCCAAAATCTACGTTAGATAGAGTCATTAGAATAGAAAAATTAGACCAAATTAGACATAATAGATCAACTACAATTAGAATTAACAAATAAAATTACACATTGTAGATCAACTGCAAGCTCCTTATGCAACAAGAGCGATTGAGCTAGAAGGAGCTGGTGGATCAAGATATTTATGCAACAAGAGCGATACAACTAGAAGGAGGTGGTAGATCATGGTTATAGGAGCCTCCTAATTCAGAAGGTGGATCTTGAGTGTCCAATGGAGGATCCCAATCCAAGTTGGCACATTCACTAGTTGGTTCATTTTCCTTACTGTATTTTGCATCCCTCTTCATGAAGATGGCAAAATTTATATAGGGAAACTTGTCATTATTGTACTGTCCCTAGGCTTCCTAGTCATAGGGCTAAGATTCACAAGGTGGTTTATGATTCTAATACCTATCTCTGTGCTATTGTCCTTTGAAAAGGAGCTTACAAAGCATGACTATGGTGACTATGGGATTGACTCCTACATGGAGGAGATGTTGGCATGGTATGAACCATCATGCAAGGGATATTAATCCAATGGTCAATAGGAGTCTATAAATGAGCCACCTCCAAAATCACCTTGTTCACTTGTACTTGGATCTGTAAAAGTACATTGGAACAAATTTTAGTTTTATCCAATCAATTACAAATGAGTGTCAACAAATGCTTTAAAAAAATAGTTATATTTCTGTCTTTTTAGATATCAAATAAAATATCCACTCTAAAAGTATACCATAGCTAGGTGTATTTGGTTGGCATGTTGGGCCAATCACCTAGAAGAATCATGTGCCAAGAGAAAGGCTCAGGTTTGAAAGGCCTAAAGAAATCATGAATCCATGTCCATGCAGTTTGAGCTCTAGGATAAAACCAAAAGAGATGTTTGATATTTTCATGTCACCCACAAAATGGGCATCATGGGTTGGTGACCCCTAAATGATATAGTCTATCACTAAGGGGGAGACCTTGATAGAGGATACACTAAGCAAAATGGGTAAGTTTAGGTTTCACAATGGTAGACTAGATAGTTTGAAATTTGCATTGCCAAATTCTATTGGTAGAATGTAGCCTCCATCTATCATTGAGTTTTTACACCATCAAGAGATGAGGAGAAATATATTCGTATCTTTTATCGGGTTTGTACATACAAAATGGGGTATTTGGGAACCACTTCTAGTCTATCCACTAGGGTTGGAAGACTCTGATCCCAATTTTAAGAAGCATTTATGGAGGGATAGATTCCACAACTATTTAGAAGGATATCATATTTTGATCAGCCAATCAAAATTTGGATTTGGCTTCAAGTTGGGAAAGCCAATTTCTTGTCACTCTAGAAAAGAGGTCTAAAACCACTCGAATCCCTCTGTGAAAGCATTTTAAAGCATGAATCCATGAGACCTTGGCAAGGGGTTGGTCTTGGTGAGTGATTATAGATGACCACCATAAAAAATATTGGTTAACTGAAAGTCTAGTACTAGATTTATTTCCATTACAAATTAGCTAAGGTTTAATTGATTCCCAAGTTTTCTAGATGTTTTTGACCACAAAGGTACCTTGAATTTGGATAGGTACCTTGAGAGTAAGGATGGTCTGAAGATCAAGTTCCTTCCAAGTCTATCAACCGTATGGAGTTCTTGAAGCAATGTAATGATGAAGCAAAACTTTTTGGGCTTTGTTGCCTTGTAGGGATCGAATGACTCATTTTGCATAGAAGGTAAGCCCCTTACGATGGATGTCCAAGATACCAAGACCTCCAAAGTCATGTGGGAGACAAAAAAATTTCTAGGTGACACGAAAAAAGCCTTTACCTTGCTTGGAGGAATCCCATAATTATGGATGAAAGCTAAAAATAAGAAGGATAATATTTATTTCTGGCCAAAAGTGAGTATGATATGGATCAAAATGCATCTAGGTATTGAAATGAAGTGCTTAAATAGGCATAATTTACCACAGTATTTCCTTCCAAATTGCAACAGAATTCTAAATTTGGAAGATATGCTTTATCCAATTTGCTTATTTTAGGGATTGCCTATTATCATCCCAACTAACAATATCCCTCTAGAAGATATTACCAAACTAAGTCTAGGAAGACTAAATCCAACATGAAAAACTAAGTCTCATGTTCTATAGATAATCGTAAAAACTTATTAAGCAAAAATAAAAATAAGTCCTAATCTAATGTTTCTAAAGTTATTCCTCATCATGCCTCCCAAAAATAAAATCATTAGACTCCAATGCTTTTAACAAAGAAGGAAAAACATGAGATATTTGATGAGTAGATATCCAACGAGCTTGATGTGGAAGTTGACCTTAATTAGCTACAAGGTATGAAGTAGAAGATCCTTGTTGAGTCTATCAAATTTTTGTATCAAAAACTTGATCGACATCAAGTGAAAGCAGAACATCTGGTGCCACATCTGCATGATGGTTGATGGCAAGAGCTGAATCCAAAGTAGAATTATGATATGGCTTGAGAAGATCCATATTAACGATGTCATGAATACCAATATGATTAAAGCAATCAACGTGAAAATAATTCTTAGAAAAATCTATTGGAGTATGATATAAGGCCCATAACGAAGTGGTTTGATCTTATACGTGTATTTTCTAAAAAAATATTTATCCAAATAGAGCCAAAATTTATCTCCAATCTAAAAAGAATGAGGAATATGATGCATATCCATTGCTCACTTTTGCTGTTGTTGAGTCTTCTATAAAATTTGAACCACATTTGATTGAATGCTTTGTAAATGCTAAATATACGAGTTAGCCTTATATTGCTCTTTTTGAATGTGCATGGTAGCTAGAGAGGGAAAATATAAAGACAACTCATATGGATCCAAGGGTTGAAATCCAATATAAACTTCAAAAGGAGAGTGTCCTATGGAGGTGTGGATTGCTTTGTTGTAGGCATGCTCTATATGAGTCAGGCTCAAATCCCACTTAGCTAGAGAAGTTTTGTGATAGATCCTCAAACTTTGCATAAGTGTGCAATTAACTACTTTAGTTTTACCATATAACTAAGTGTGAAAAGTAGTGGAGAAATGAAGATATGCTCCTAAAATATTTCATAAAGAGCACCAAAAATGATCCACAAAACATGAGTCTATATCAGATACAATGTTGTAGGGGAGACAAAAATAGTGCCATATTGTATTAAAAAGATATGAGCTAAGTTAGGTGCATAACTAGTCTTATGAAAAGGAATGAACTTAGGCATCTTACTGAATCTATCTAAAAATAAAAAAATACAATCATACTGCCAAACTATCATCGAGAAACCACTCAACAAGCCCATGGAAATGCTTTCCCAAGAACGGATTGGAATGGGTAATGGAACACTAAGGTCTAATTTCCTATTAGTTGGCTTTGAGCAGCTACAAATTACACATTGTCTCAAGAATTTTAGAACATCATGCTACATGAGGCTAGTAAAAAAACCACTACAAATGATGAAGAGTCTTATGTTTCCAAAAATGTCCACCATAGAGTGTAGAATGTGCCTCTTTGAGAAGAGACAATGACTGCTCTTGGGGTACACAAAGTTTATCCAACCTATACAATAAACCATATGTTATATAGAAATTCTAAAAAGGACTTAGATTAGAAGAGGAAGGATGCGAAAGGTGTTGGTGAACTTTCCTAAAATATAGATCAAGAGAATACTATCCTGGCCAAGTTTGGAAACCAATGTGGGAAGTAGTCACAACTATCAAGGCTTAAGCTATTGGAGGGTGACCCAAACAATATGCCATTGTGTTGCTTTACCATTTTTTGTACTTGATCACCAAATAAAATTGCTACAAGTAAGATGCCCACTTCATGTGGCGAGCTTCTTCAATCTTGTTTTGTGATTGAATAAACTTAAAGGGCGTGTGATCAGTATGTACAATAGTTTCTTTACCCAAAAGATAATATCTCCAATACTTAATAGTTTACACAAAACCATACAACTCTTTATCATAAGTGGAATAGTTATTCTTTGCAGCTAAAAATATCTCAGAATGATAGGCCACTAGATGACCATTATGCTTTAATACAACTCCAAGGGCAAACTATGATGCATCTATCTCTTTCTCAAAATGTTGAGCAAGATATGGAAGGACTAGGATAGGTGTTATACATAGTTTATGTTTCAAGGTATCAAAGGCATGAGCATGATACTTTGTCCATTGAAACACAACTTTGGATTTGATTAAATGATGCAAGGAATACACAATAGTGAAATATCTTGCAATGAACTTGCAATAGAAATTTGCAAGTCCAAGAAAAATCCTTAACTTTGTGATGGTGGAAGGAGTTGGTCAATTGAGGAGGAATTCAACTTTGGCTAGGTCCACTTGTATACCTTTATCATTTACTACAAATCCAAGATATAAAATGGAATATTGAGCAAAAGAACATTTAGGAAGGTTGGCATACAATTGGTTCTTTTGAAGAGTTTTAAGATTTTTTTCTAGATGCTCTAAGTTAATCTTCCAAGTAGGATAATATACAAGTATATCATCCAAGTAAATGATCATAAAATTATCTAAACTATCTTTGAAAACTTCATTCATCAACCTCATGAATGTTGTTGTAGCACTTGTAAGACCGAAAGGCATAACAACTGCTAAAAAATCCCCATATTGGTCTTAAATGCTATCTTATGACCTGAATTCCGACTTGATGATACCCACATTTAAGATCAATCTTGAAAAAGAATCTAGATCCTTGAAACTGATACAAAAGATCATCTCTTATTAGAAGTGGATATCTATTCTTGATTGTGATCTTTTTCAATGCCCTGAAATCAATACATAGCCTCCAAGTACCATCCTTCTTTAGCATCAGCAAAATTGGTGATGCACAAGGAGAAGTACTTGGTTTAATAAATCCTTTGGAAAACAAGTAGTGTATTCACTTTTTAATTTATTCCATTTGAATGATTGATTATCCATACACTGGTTCATTAGGAAGATGCACAACAAGAACAATTTCTATGCTATGATTGATGTGGTAATCAACAGGAAGCTTTTTGGGCTCCTTAAACACATCGAAATATGATCGCAATATTTTATCAAGTGAAGTATACCTTTTATACTTAGAAATTAATGCTTGTATCCCTTCATTCATTGGACTTATGAAAATGAGTGCCAATATTTTGGTTGATTTATTGCTTTAAATGCTTATCTACAACTTAGTACTAAATTGGTTGTGTGTTGCGTACATTTGATTAGACATACATTTTTATCTAATTACATAATGTAAGTGTTTTTGAAAGCATCATAGCTAGTCCTCCTATCATATTGATAGGGCTTAACAAGTAGAAATTAAAAATAATCCATAAGAGTGACATCACACACAACTTTGTCCATAAATTTAGGACCAAAGGCAAATGAGACCGTGCAGGTGTGTGTGATGTTGGATGTGGTCCCACTATCCTTCCATCCTAGATAATAAATACAAGTATGAAGACTCATAGGCAACTTCAAATGTTTGACAACAAACCTCCTTATTATATTTTTTTGTAAGCCATTGTTGATTATACAATTAATGGAATAATCATGAGTTAGGTGAGCCCTTGTGATGAACAAGTTGTCACGGTCACCTAGAGAAGAGTTGTGATTCATAAAGGTAATTTTGTTCAATTTACCCTTTAAATCATTATATGATCTATCTTCCCCTATAGTCTCAATGGGACCATATTTTGGGTCCTCATTTGAAGACTTTACAACTAATGATTTCTTCTTCATATTTTGTAATTTGAAGCATTGATGCCAAAGATGTTTTTTCTTCTTACAAAATACAAAATTTTAGGGATTTAGAAGAAGAAAGAATTTTTGGATGATGAAGAAGAAGAGGAAGTAGATGAAGAGGGAGAAGGAGAAGAATAAGAAAGATTTTTCACCTTCTGTTGTTGTTGATTTGTTGCCTTAGGAGTTCCTCTAAAAAACAAAGATCAAGATCCTCTTGATTGAGCTACAATATTCTCCATAAGTTGTGCTTGATTGAACACTATTTTCAAGGTGGTGATGACTGTATATTTCAAATCCCTAAATATTTATTCCTACAAACCACTCTTGAATTTGATGATTAGTCCATTAGCTAAATCCTCTATGCCAGTTAAAATTCTCAACTAGTAAAACTAGAAAATCTACTTTTGGACACTCATGTTGCATCCTTGCTTTAAGTGAAGCCATTTGTAGACAAGGTATACACCATTATTTTAAGGATAAAAAGTATCCTTCATTGCTTTTACCAGATCATCCCAATTTTGATGGGATTTTTATTGCATCAATGGTCTATTATCAAAACCTTGGCTACACTAGAAAGTTTCAATTTGGGAAATGGGACTTGCTCATCTCTTGGGATTTGTCCATAAGCAAACCAGGTACCCATGTCAAATATCCAACTATATATGATTTAGGATCACAAAAACCATCATAAATCTTGACCTCGCTTTTTGTTATTGCACGAAGGTCATTGACTTTGACTTCATTATGACCACTTGGAGCTTCTATATCATTTACTTTATCGATCGAAAGACTAACTATAATTGGTAAAGCAATCACATGCTCCATTAAAATAGATGCAATTTGTGACCATGTGCAAGCTAGAAAGACTTTTACAAAAAGGTGTAATTGATGCCAAAAAGGGTTACACAATTTTGTGCTTTGTCCAAGTAATTGCAAAAAAAAAAAAAAAGTTTTATGCAACGTTACAAATGCTATAAAGATAAACACAAAATATTCAATTAATTATGAAAAAATAGATTATTAAATTTTAAAAAATAATTTTCCCCTTTTGCAAAAATAAAAATATATCCCATTTGCAAAAATTAAAACTTGTGGAACGTGCCCAAGAAATTGTGGTCAATTCAACTATTGGTCAAATGCGTTAGACAACCATATATATTGGTCAACAAGGTTCCAAGTGGTGTGTAGGAAAAGACAGCTGAAATTAGCTTACAATGTGCTAAACAAAATCCAAACTCTAGCCAACACAGGCTGGTTACTTTCCTTCTCTATGAAGAAACCTTTAAAGGAAAAAAATGCCTTTCTCCTCATGAATGTGGGATAAAGGCAGATGAATAGTACCAAAAACCACTTTTAATCCACCAAAATTTGTTGAAATTATTGCATGCCACTTGGCACACCTAGATGCATTAAATTTGGTTAACAACTGTTCACCACATCAAATGATCAGGAATTGAGATTCGCAACTCATGCACTAATCAGATTTACTATAAAAATGTTACACATTGGTTAACAAAAATAAAATTTTATTGAGAGGGCTTGTGATTGGTCTTTAGTGAAAGGTGGGGGTTCTTCTGCATTAGGCCCTACATCTAAAGAGAGGTAGGTTGGTGTGGTTGGCCCTGTATTTGGTCTTATGTCATTGTAGAGAGGTAGGCTATCTCATTAGATGGCATCCTCGAGCTAGGAGTCCATGAGTTTTTCTAGATGAGATCTATGATGCTAGAAGTCCTTGGGAATCCTTCCTATCACTAGATAGTTGGCAATATCAACAAACCATGGTTATTGTATTGAGATTACAAATAGTATTTCATCAAAAAAGAAACCCTCTACTAGCTTTTCTTCACTTGTAATGTTTAGTCTTGACAATAAATTAGCTACTACATTTTTTTTTATTTGTGGAAAACATCCCAAAAGGGATGCCACTTTTGGGTAAGACCCAAGGAGGCAGGGGTATCCATTCCACAAAAAATTCCTAGGACCTATTAGTAGCTACTACATTAAATTTACCAGGTTTATTGACTATAGTTATGTCAAAATCTTGTAGTAGTAGTAACCATCATATTATTCACATACTAACCAATGGTTTATTCATGAGGTATTTAATTACAACATGATAAATATGAACAAACACTTGATACCCAGTAATGTAGTGACACAATCTATTAATGGCATATACCACTGTCAAGAATCTCTTTTTAGTAGTAGTGTAATCTTTCTCAACTTTTATGAAGTTTTTACTAATATAATAAATAGCATAGTGTTCTCCATTTTCTACTTTAACCAAATCTATCCTGATTATAGTGTTGGCATTAGTTTGGATTTGAAATGGAAGTTTCCAATTTGGACCTCGTAACAAAGATGGAGTAGTCAGTTTTTAATTCCTTTAATGTGTCAAATCCAATTTGAAACTTCTCCATCCAATTGAACTTGAAATATTTAGTCAATAAGATAAACATGGGTCTTGTGATTATACTAAAGTTTTTGATAAAATGATGATAAATGTGACCCAAAAACTTCTAAAATCTATTTGATTTTGAGGTGAAGGCAAGTTTTTAATAATATCTATCTTCTTAAGATCTACTTGTATTATTTTAGATGAGATATGGTGTCCAAGAACAATGCCTTCATCCATCATCATGAAATATTTCTTAATATTTAGGGCCAAATTGTAGGTTTCACAATGGGTTAATAATTTATCAAGATTTTCTAAGGTTTCATCAAAAGTTTTACCACATACTATGAAATCATCCATGTGGATTTCAATGCAATCATTGGTCAAGTTGAAGAAAATAGCAAGAACAACTTGTTGGAAAGTTGTTGGGGCATTACATAGTCTAAAAGGTAAAACTCGATAAGCAAAAGTTCCCCATGGGTAAGTGAAATTTGTTTTCTCTTGATCTTCAACAACAACTCAAATTTGATTGTATCTATCCATCAAGAGAAAAATACTTTTTCCCACTGAGTGTATATGACACTTGATTTATGAATGGTAATGGAAAGTGGTCTTTGCATGTGGCTTTATTTAATTCTTGATAGTCAAAACACACTCACATCTTCCCATTTTTCTTTGGAATGATAACTAATGGAGAAACCCATCGGTTGTTAGAAATAGGGTAAATGAATCCTACTTCTAATAATTTTTTAATTTTATCTTTAACAATATCATGTAGAGTAGGATTCAATCTCCTTTGTGGTTGTCTTATAGGTTTAACATCCTCGATATAAATATGATGAGTACATATGTTTGGATGAATTCCTATCATATCTTTGTATTCCTATGCACAAGCATTATGATGCTAGCTTAGCACATCAAATAATTTTGCTTCTTGATCATTATACAACCAACTATTGATAATTAAAATTTTATTAGTTGTATTTCAATTTGTTTTGTGCTAGGATGTATTGAATTAATTCCTTCAAAATTACTTACTAGTGAGTTGAGAGGACAATGGCATGGCAAAAAAGAACAAAAAATTCTAGTTTCTTTATCGAAAGCATTTCCTAAAGGGATTAAATTTGATATAGAGAAATGAAAGGATGAGAGGAGAGGACGATGCCATCCATGTGGTAAATTAAAAGAGCTATCTTGTATTGGAATGGGTGATAAATATTCAAGCTCTTATTCTTCATCATTCCATAGTAATCAATGAATAGTAACTGGTTCATCTTCAAGCCTTGAGTTGTATAATTTATTAATCAAAATAGTCTCATATTCAAAGATAGCTCTTTTGGATGGATCCAATTCCTCTGCATGAAATTTTACAACTATGATAACAAAGGTCAAAATGTTCTCTTTATTTTATTTATCCAATTTAGAAAATCATAAGATACCAAAAAAGTCGACTAAAGGTTTTGCAGGAGGATATAAAGAAATTTTCTTTTTAGTCTATTCCATTAGAAATGGTCATATCTCCTGACCTAAAATCAATAAAAATGACTGTCATAGCAAGCCAAGGTCTTCTACAAATTATTGGGTAACCATTCATAGTAGTTCGAGGTTGTGATACCAAAAAATCAATAGGATATTCACATGAAAAGACTGTTACAGGAATATTTTCTATTATTCCTTTTGGTTTAGCAATCAATATATCAGTCATTTCCAACACTGTTGACATAGGATTTAGATTGTTTAATTGTAATTTTGCATTGTATCCTTCATCATAACATTAATAGTTGTCCCTAGGTCAATAAAAACATTAAATATTTAAAGTGATCCTGTGGTTACTATGACTATTGGGCTTCCTGGATCTCCATACTTTGGTGGAATAAGTTTTCTTGCAAGGTCTACAAATTTCCATCTACTTGTATGGTTTTAGGATACATTTTATTCTTTCTTCCTTGTTTCTTAATACACATTTCCGGAATAGTCTTGTTAATCGTAGGTACATCTTTAATAGCTTGTAGTAAAGGGATTGTAATATTTAAAATTTTTAACTCCTTTACCAAGTCAGATTCTAAAGATGTTTTTGTTATTTCAAATCACTCAAGATATGGTACTTTCTTTGATGAAGAGGGTAAATTATCTTGAGGGAGGTTCTCTTTTTTTATTGTTGCTTAGGTATAGATGGTTCTTCTTGTTTATTCTCAT
Source organism: Wollemia nobilis (assembly GCA_028583015.1). Taxonomy (NCBI): domain Eukaryota; kingdom Viridiplantae; phylum Streptophyta; class Pinopsida; order Araucariales; family Araucariaceae; genus Wollemia; species Wollemia nobilis. The sequence continues at coordinate 2,883,413 of JAQPPZ010002024.1, forward strand.
CAGGTACTAGTTCTGCAATGATAGGTGGAGTAGGTTTAGGAAGTGTTTATCCTAAATGCAATTGGATGTTGTCATAGTCAATGACATTTAGCATGGCTATATCTTTTGATTCAACCATATAGACAAGGGTTGCTTGTCTAGTATTATTGGGGTTGGCCATAGGTTGAGCCGGAAGTGGAGGTTGTTTTACTTGTGGTTGTTGTTGTTGTCCTTGAGGAAAATTATGGGTAGGCCTAGGTAACAAACCTTGTTGTTGGTTTTGATACCAATGTTATCCCTAGTATGGTTGGTATTGTTGTACCCATTAATGAACTTACATTTGTGGAGGTAACCATGGTGGATTTTGTTGATTCTAATGTTGATTCATCCATCCAAGTTAAGACCATTTTTGGGATGATACCTATGGTGGTTAACTCTAGGATTATTGAGGTGGTTTTGAAGGACCAAGGAATTTTTCCCTAATTCATAGGAACTTGAGAAGCATTTTGGTATGGATATTAGGAAAAATTACCTCCTTATCTTTGTCCTACACATTTAAGTTGTTTAGTAGGTTGAGATTGCTTTTCCCTGATGTTTTTTTAATCTAGGTAACAAATGACATTGGTCTATAGGATGTCCCTTTTCACAAATACTACATATTGTAAATATAACAATCTTGTTTAAAGGACATTCATGAAGAGCATGCTTCTTCCTACATATTGGAAAATAGATGACTAAAGGTTTAGTAGACGTGTTATTTATGTTCATTTCATCTAATGTTATGTTAAGATGCACTAAAATATTAGTTTTTAGATTAGCAAACTCTTCCATTAATTCTTTCAAGTCATTTCCATTATTACCATTTTTATGTCTTCTATGTCTTGTACAAGAATAATTCTTATAGAGTTCAATAATTATTTGAAACTCAAGCTTATTTATGTCTCATTTTTCCATAAGTTCCAATACATATCTTGATTCCTCCTGTAATCCTCTCAAGAATATAGTTTTACTTAGTTTTGGTTCTACATCTCCACATCTCTTATGAATGAAGGCAAATCTATGTAGATAATATTCCAAAGTTTCATCTTCTTCTTGTTTCATCCTAAACAATTTATCCTTTTGATTCTTCACTCTATAATATTCTTGATATTTTTCTAAGAATACTCTTTCCATTTCATCCTAGGTTAAGTTAAAATTAGGTACTAATATCATGAACCATCATAGGGCATAGCCTTTTAGAGTGGAAGGAAATAGTTTGAGTTTTTTATTGTCATTTATATAATCATAAGTTTAGCATACAACCTTAAACTCAAATAAAAATTGATGAGGATCCTTAGATATGACCTCCCTAAAATATGGTGATACAGAAGGTGAAATATATTGATGAGCATCAGAAATGCTCATATTTTGTACATCATTTCTTGATTATTATGCGGCTATATAATAAGGATTGCATATATTTATGAATGATTATGTAATTATTTGATGAAATTATGCGTGTTACCTAATTTGTGTGTTTTCAGTGTGTTTTGTGGAATTGCAGTTGGTTTAGTTAGATTTGGATCAGTCGAGGTCTTTTTGATGGACCTGGCACTTTGTTTCTTTGGGGATCAATGCAGAGAACATAGGCGCCTTCCTCTTCCAGGAAGGCACCAAGAGAAAGTAGGCGCCTTCCTCTTCCAGGAAGGCGCCAAGAGAACGTAGGCGCCTTCCTCTTCCAGGAAGGTGCCAAGAGTAAGTAGGCGCCTTCCTCTTCCAGGAAGGCGCCAAGGAAAGACAAGCGCCTTCCTCCTCCAGGAAGGCGCCAAAGGGAAGGAAGCGCCTTCCTCTCATAAGGAAGGCACCGACGAGAAGGCGAGCGCCTTCCTCCCATAAGGAAGGTGCCACTAGAAGGCAAGCGCCTTCCTCTCACAGGAAGGCGCCAACAGAAAGCAAGCGCCTTCCTCTCACAGGAAGGCGCCAATAGAAGGTAAGCACCTTCCTCTTCCAGGAAGGCGCCAATGGCAGTAAGACACCTTTCATATAGGGAAGGCACCCGATATACTTAGGCACCTTCCTCATAGGGAAGGCGCCTCTGTTCTTCGCCCGTTGACCAGATTTGCATGACGTGGACAACAACGGCTGGTGCAGTTTCAACTCTACGTCATGTAGAGCTAAATTGGAGATCGCACCAATGTATGAAAGCATCTTACCAATGCCAGGTGAAGCATGAACCAATCAACGAACACGCCATCGTTAGAACCAAATGCCAGTTTTAAGCAGACGTCGATTGCATTCACCAGACTGTCTTAATTTAGTCTGGGATGAATCGACTGTTGTAACTTCTTTGTAACAGAAGTTCTATGGGTGTGTTATATAAACACACGTAGACCGCTCTGAGATATATAGATTGATATAGATTTATATAGAGTTATAGAGACAGATAGAAGAGATAGATATTGTAACACTTTGATAAATATATTACAGTTCTAAGAGTTCTAAGCGCGTGTTCAGCTGGGAGGAAGCTGCTGGAGCCTGGGCCCACTCCAAGCCAGTATTTCTTCCCCACTTTTCTTGTGTTTTCTAGATTAGTTTATTGCTTTTATAGGATCATTTACCGCATTGCTATTTCCAGTATTTGCAGTAGATTCATTTTCAGGAATGTGTGAATGTTTTATTTTCGTAGATTTAATTATTTTCTTCTTACGTAAATTATTGAGGAGTGCATGAGTGATTGACAACCATTTTGAAAACACCCCCCAATAGTAGAATTAGTAGGACTCATCTCAAGTGGTATTGTAAGCAATCTCATTCCAGACCCTTCGCAAGTTTACGAAGCTCCCTGGGTTGATAAATTAAATGCACGGGCATGTGACAAAAGTAGGAAAAAGTTAACCTTGTTTGGCCCGCAACATTTTGGCACCATTGTCGGGGAAGCGTCTCAACTAGATTATTTACAATACCCTGAAACCTTCCATCTGACCTTGTATGAGTTCTTCGAGAAGAAGAGGACCGGACGGTCGGTTTATAAGAACCAATCCATCAGAACCTGAGTCAGTCGAGCATTCTAAATTTGAATTAGACTCGCCCGACCCACCTCCAACAATCCATTGGAGTGAGGAGCCTCACTTTGTGCAAAGTGCCTCCTCATCCCATCGACGTGGGGAAGAATGAATCATCATAAATCCCCTGTTTAATAGGACTCCCTTAGAGGAAGCCCTATTGTGGAAAGCTGTAGAAGATCGGACGATCTCACCAGACAACCTTAGAGCTTTGACTCAGAAAGTCTTAAACGACCGTAAGGCCATAAGCACTGCATTAGAAACCACATTTCCTAAAAAAATGGCTGATAACGATGAAGTCTCATCTGGATTTAGTTTCCCGATAGAGGAAGGAGTAGGAGATGCCAAAATGAAAAACATATCCCCTGCTCACCTTTCGACCTTCAGAGGATACCCAACTGAGGACCCTGACCTATTTTTATTTAAGTTTGATGTCTTATGCAGGTCTATGGACTACAAATCCGATACGTAGAAGCTGAAACTCTTTCCTTCTACATTGGACGATGCAGCTCTGTGGTGGTTCATCGGTCTGGGAGACAAACACATTGCCACGTGGGACCAGATGAAGAGGCTCTTTTTAGAGCAATACCAAGATTTTGGGAGAGCAAGAGACTCCAGGGAGGAGGTCCTGAGCATGACACAGAAAGAAGATGAGTCTCTCGAGGAGTACTGGGAGAGATTCAACTTTAATCTTCAATGATCTCCTCACGCGAGACTATCTGATAAGTCCCTCAAAAGCATATTTTTGAGAGGACTTACCAATGAATCACTGGAGGCTCTTAACATGATCTTCGGAGGTGATGTCTACCAGCATGCTATGGAAGACATCCGACAACTATGCCGAAACTACTCAAGAAGGCGAGGCAAGGCCACCTCCAGAACCATGAAAGTGACTGCTTTAGTCACAAAGACAGAAATAGGTAACATGTTGGAGGATTTAAAGAGCGAAATGCTCTCATCTCTAGCATTGCAGATGGATACGCTACTGTTAGAGAAAAAGAAGCAAGAAAATGAGGCAGCATTGGCTTATTTCTATCCAAAATGTAGAGGGAGGCATGCAAAGAATGCATGCCCAAAGAACAAAGTTAGAGTATGCGTAGTTTGCAGGCTGAATCATAAAACTCGATTGTGCCCGCAACTACCCAGTAATCAGGAGGAGGCTGAAAGCACGGATGCCTATTTCATAGGCAATCGAAAGAGTTGGCCACAACCCCCTACGGGGAATATGCCAACCGGAATGCCGCCATATGGGGGAGGACCATACATGCACCAAGGACCGCCTCAACCACCTAACATGGGGTGGTGGGGGCCATCACCCTGGTCTAACGCACCCCCAACAGCATTCCCAAACCAGCAACCATGGATGCCATATCCATATCCTGGGCAGCAGTGGAGAGGCCACACTACATGGAATCAGGCTCCATAGAACGTAGCACCTGCTCACCCCCAACAGAATTTATCGACATTGCCAGTAGTGAGACCTGCGTAGCTACCCGCACAACCGATGACAAATCCGAATAATAGGGTGAACCAACCAACATACAACATGGAGGGTGAGATGTATCCTATGTACAATATTCAGCTTAGGTCAGGTAGGCAGCTAGGAGTAGGAACACCTCCACTGGTAGAAGAGGAGGAGGAGGTAGAAGAAACACCTTTGGTAGAGGAGGAAGAAACACTTGAGAGAGCGAAGGCTCCATTTCCCAATCGGTTGCAAGAATAGAGAAAAGTAACGCAGCCAAAATTTGACATCTTGTCAAGCTTGAAGAACCTCACAGTGACAATTCCATTATTCCAAGCAATCCGAGATGTTCCAATATATACCAAGGCAATCAGAGAGATGTGTCTGAGGAAGTCGGGATGAAGAGCAACCCAGACTATCAACGTCATGGGTAAACTGGTGGATTTGATGATGGGTAGAACATGCCATCCGAAGTATGCAGACCCAGGCAACCCGGTGCTGACTATAAAAATTGAGGGACATTCCCTATCCAATACGTTGGTCGATCTCGGAGCAGCCATCAACGTAATGCCTCAGGAGACCATGTAGAGGCTACAACTCATGAACCTGAAACCCACCATGACAGTGCTGCAGCTGGTCGATCGATCGATCGTAGCACCGAAAGGAATGTTGGAAGACGTGATAGTAACGGTCAGCGCATGGGAATACCCAACCAACTTTTTAGTCTTGCAATCCAAAACTAGGTTGGGCGGTTACCCGCTCATCTTGGGGAGGCCATGGCTGGCAACAACTGATGCTTACATCAGCTATCGAGATGGGCTGATGACCATCTCCGATGGGCGAAATGTTAAAAGGTTGACCATTTCACCCCCAGCACAGTCTGTCGACTCAGTAGGAGAACCCATGTTCATCGAGCATGGAAATCCGGAGTTGTCCATGATCCAATCGATGATGACATTGGAGGAGTTGATAGAAGAAGATGAAGATGGTGCTATTGTGGAGTTTCTCCATGGAGAGCCCTCCATCTCCGCACCTGGATCACCGTTGACTGGTGCCCAAGATCACCATGTTCGGTAGATACACGTTGGGCCAGGAAGAACGTTAAATGTCAGCAGTAGGTTGACGCCCACACAACTGACAAAATTAGAAGAGCTCCTGGTAAGGCACCAACAAGCATTTGCATGGGATTACTCAGATATGCAGGGCATCAGCCCAGAGATCTGTACCCATCGTATTTATCTAGATGATCAAGCAACTCCAAGCCGACAATCATAGAGAAGAATGAACCCGACAATGAAAGACATTGTCAAGGAAGAACTGCACAAACTCTTGGCTATCGAATTCATATATCCAATTTTTGATAGTGAGTGGGTATCACCGTTAGTGGTGGTCCCTAAAAAGAATGGGAAGTGGCGAATCTGTGTGGACTACAGAGCATTGAACAAAGCAACCAAGAAAGACCACTTCCCGCTCCCGTTCATTGATCAGGTCTTGGACACACTCTCGGGGAGGAAGTACTTCTCCTTTCTGGATGGATTCAGTGGATACAACCAGATCCAGATAGGAGAAGAAGATCAAGATAAGACAACGTTCACCTACCCATGGGGAACGTTTGCCTATAGGGTATTGCCTTTCGAACTGTGCAACGCACCTGCCACCTTTCAAAGGGCGGTGCTTAGCATATTCTTAGACATGATGGGAGATGGGGTCGAGGTATACATGGATGACTTCATCGTCTATGGAGAAACCTTTGAGGAGGCAATGACGAACTTGGAAAGAGTGCTCGATAGAAGCAAGAAAAATAATTTGTCCCTAAGTAACGAAAAATGCTTTATGATGATGCAAGAAGGCATCGTACTGGGGCACCACCTCTCTGCAGAAGGAATAAAGGTTGATAAAAGGAATATTGAGGTCATCAAGGACCTACCCAGCCCTAGAACATAGAAAGAGGTGAGGAGTTTTCTTGGATCAGCCGGGTACTATCGGCGATTTATCATCGAATTTAGCAAAATTGCCAAACCACTGCACACTCTATTATCTAAGGATGTGGAGTTCAATTGGATGGAAGACTGCGAAGAAGCGTTCCAATTGCTTAAGGAGAAACTGATATCTACACCAGTTTTAAGAGGACCAAATTGGGCCATACCATTCCATATCTACTGTGATGCATCCAATGGTGCGATTGGAGCAGTCCTCGGACAAAAATATGGCGAAGAATTTTATGCCATTTATTATGTCGATAAAAACTTGGCAGGAGCAGAGCTCAACTACACGGTGACAGAGAAGGAGTTCCTCGTAGTTGTCCATGCTATAAACAAATTCTGCCACTATATCACCGGATATAAGGTATTTGTCCATACGGACCACGCGGCTATCAGATACCTAATGAGCAAGCCGACCATTGGCGAAAGAATTATCAGATGGCTATTGCTACTGCAGGAATTCGACATCACCATAGTCGACAAACCAGGCAAGGATAACGTCGTGGCAGATTTTCTATCCAGATTGATACCAACAGACCATCAAGTAGTGGAAGACCAGTTTCCGGATGAACATTTGTTCACTATTAGTGAGCAAACCCCGTGGTATGCAGATATAGCCAATTACTTGGCCACCGGAAGGACCTCACCTACTCTCTCTTTTCGAGAAAAGTAGGCGGTCATAGAGAAAAGTGCATCGTTCCTATGGATGGATGGCCTCCTATTTAAAATAGGACGTGACCAAATTATAAGAAGATGCATAGCAGAACAGGAGTTCTCAGAAGTACTCAAAGCATGTCACGACGAACCATGCGGAGGACACTTTGCAGGGAAACGAACTGCCTACAAAATCCTATAGGTTGGGTACTTTTGGCCCACTCTGTTTAAGGATGCGGCTGCGTACGCCAGCAAGTGTGACGAATGCCAAAGGATGGGCAGACCAACCCATCGAGATGAAATGCCCCTCCAGCCTCAGGTACACCTGGAACCTTTCGATAAGTGGGGCATGGACTTCGTGGGACCGTTTAATCCACCTTCAATGGGGAGGAGGTTTATTTTGGTCTATACGGATTACGTTACCAAATGGGTTGAAGTTTAGGCATTGAGGGATTCAAAGGAAAGAACGGTTGTCGATTTCTTATTTGCCCATATTTTTACATGATTTGGGGTCCCTAGGGAGATAACAACAGACCAAGGGCCTCAATTTACCTCCAAGTTGATCAAGGAGCTGATGGAGCAATACAGAGTTCGGCACAATAAAACTACGCCCTACCATCCATAGGCAAACGGGCAAGTGGAAGTGACAAACAGAGAAATAGAGAACATCCTGACGAAGACCATGCAACAACACAGGAAATATTGGGCTACACGGTTGTCGAAGGCAGTCTGGGCATATAACACCACATGGAAATCCACCACAGGCTTTACACCTTTCCAACTGGTCTATGGGAAAAATGCGATGATGCCCATCGAATTTGAAATCAAGACGCTGAGAACGGCTTCAGAATTGAACTTGAGCTTGGATGAAGCTCAAAAACAAAGGATTCGGCGACTAGATCAGCTGGATGAAATCCGATTAGATGCTTTGCAGAGAACAAAAATTATATAGAAGCAAAGAAAGCGGTGGCATGATAGCCACATTAAGCTGAAGCAGTTCCAAGAAGGGGAATGGGTACTATTGTACGATTCTCGGTTCCAAGAGAGGAAAGGAAAATTAATGTAGAGATGGATGGGGCCGTATGAGGTGGTAGAGCTCATCAAGAATGGGGCAGTGCACGTTAAGACAATTGACGATAGCAACACCGTGTTAACAGTCAATGGCCACCGACTATGCCCCTATAACACGTCCAAAACATTATAGGTAGAATCCAGAATAGGCATGGGGGAGACCCCATCTTGTTAGATCTGGACCGAACTCTCACAGGTGAAATGGTGGGCATGGAAGTGCTCACCCAAAATTAGTTAATGTAGTTTTTTCTTACAGTGTGTTTTTACAGGGACGACACCCGCATGCAAGCTGCAGGCATCCTAACCCAGGGCCTAACAGGCATGGAATGCGTCTAACTGCCTTTATTTTCCTTTCTTTTTTGGTTGCTTTTTGCAGGTGGAGGACCTGACAGCATGAGGAATAGGTATCTAGGAAACCAGGCCTGATTCGGCTCAGCATTTCGACACCGGCTCGTAGGTAGAAGTGAAGGCAGCATGAGGCGAGACTGAGAAGGCTTGATCACCCTTTCCTGGTCAATTGTAGCATGATTGCCAAGAATAAAGGCGCCTTCCTTATAAAGAAGGTGCCCCGCCAGAATAAAGGTGCCTTCCTTATAAAGAAGGCGCCCCATCGAAATAAGGCGCCTTCCTTATAAAGAAGGCGCCCCGTCAGAATAAGGCGCCTTCCTTATAAAGAAGGTGCCCCGCCAGAATAAAGGCACCATTCCTTATAAAGAAGGCGCCCCAGAAGAAGGCGCCTTCCTTATAGAGAAGGCGCACATAAGAGTTCAAAAAAAAAAAAAAAAAAAAAAAAAAAATATATATATATACATAGGCGCCTTCCGTGGCTGGAAGGCGCCACAGAAAAAAAAGAAGAGCAAAGCTCGAGGCACCTTCCACATCGAGAAGGCGCATGCAGACCGAGGCGCCTTCCACATCGATAAGGCGCATACAGAACAAGGCACATTCCACATTGGGAAGGCGCATACAGATCGAGGCGCCTTCCACATCGAGAAGGCGCATACAGACGGAGGCACCTTCCACATCGGGAAGGCGCAAGCAATCAGAGGTGCCTTCCACCACCGAAAGGCGCATCCATTCAGGAAGCACCGACAACATCGGGAAGGCCTTCCACATCGAGAAGGTACCAAAGAGCGCCTTCCACGTACAACCAACACTCAAACCTCTCGGATGCCTCGATCGAGACGCAGCCACCACACGAACGAGCGACATCAGATGACCATACCCCTCCCCTATGTCACAAATCGGTGAATCACTGATCTTCACAATGCATGAACCACCGAATCAGGTACGCGCATGTTAATTCAAATTTTTATATAATCATTTATAAATTATGTGGTACCAAAAAAATATCGTCGTCATAAAAATCGTATCCCCCCATAGCCGGAACCACGTGCCAATGATATGGCTCAAAATAAATGCCAGAGTAAGGTGCCTTCCCTATAAGAAGGCGCCTTCCTGAAGAAGGAAAGACAGAAAAAAAATGTAGTAGGGAAGGAAGGCGCCATGGGAGGAAGGTCAAAGAATCACGCAGTGAAGAAGAATGAGTCGAGCGACACGAAAGGAATCAGGGGGGCTATAAGAACGCAGTTCGAGGCCAAAGGATGGCTCGAATACTATACCCTGGTCAGTCAAGGCCAGGATGTGGAGGCAGCCAAGGAATTCGTTGCCTCCTTGAGAGGCGACGTAGCTCAGGTGCGGGGAGTAGAAATTCCAGTCACCCCTGAATACATCTCGTAGGCGACTGGATTACCCCTCATGGGGGAATGCATCTACAAAGGTGGACTATTGAAGCAGTACGCCAAAGTGCTGCTGCCTGGAGAGATAGTGTAGATAGATAAGGAAGGGCTGCCCAAAAATAGCCTCCCCATGCACCTGTAGAAGATATTCGAGCAGGTTGCTCGATTTCTTACATGCATCGAGAAGTATACCCATCTGCACGCCAACCATGTGTAGTTTTTGAACCACCTAGTGCATGGAAGGAAGCTGAACTGTTATATCTACAGGGGCGCTAGGTACCAGAAAGGAGCACCGCCCACCTTAGCCCACCATGGGATGATATCGGTTATGTTTTGCCATGCAAAAGCGCGTAGGCAGAACCCCGATGCAGAGGGAGATGGTGATCGAGTAAGGCAACAGGATGTTGTTGTCGAAGTAGGGCAAGCAGAGGGAAGCCCTGAGGAGGAAATGGCGAGTATCGGGCAATCGACATTGCCCTATTTCACGGAGGAAAGAGGGCATTCCCCAGTGCCCGAATGTATAGAAGAATTAGGGCATTCTCTAGTGCTCGACTGCACAGGGGAAAGAGGGCATTCCCCAATGCCCAAACATGAAGAGGAGGGAGCGCCGCTTACTAGTAGCGAGGCCGAGTTTCAACCGCCAGGCCCCAGGAGGAAACGACTACGACGACTCCTCCTCTTGACAGAATCCTAAAACTAATGCTAATGGTCCTTCCACTATTCTAGAGAGTGGGTTCTTGCTTCAAGGTTCAATGAGAGGAAGAAAGTTTCAGTAAAAACTAGTTTAAATAAGTCACAGTCTTATATGCAAGAGAGTTGAATAATTTAGACTTAAGATAATGTGCAAAACAACAAATTACTACATCTCTTATTCAACTCTCTTTTCCCAATAGGTATACAATATTATTTATTGTTGAATTTCTAACTATTTAGCCTATGAATGGGGTTTATTTTAGGTAATGACCTATCTCTTAATTGAATACATAATTCTACATGTTAAATATGACAAATCAGATTAAAACAATAGTTTGTGTTGGATAGGTCCTATTTTTGCACTCTCGTTGGTTGTTGACTAGCTTGGAATAGATCTGAAGTAATCTAAAATATCTAGCATGCTTTTCCTAGTTATGATCTATGTGAAACAAGGTCTCCATCATCATGCAGTTCTATTTTATTCTGGTATAGAATAACATAAAAAATTCTAAAATAAGTGGTAGGTCAAATCCCACTGTCATGCACATAAACAAATATTCATGCATATGCTTATTGATCAACATAATTCAAACTCATGAATCCCCACCTTTATTGGATGCTTATCATAGCCAGATGCACCAGACACTCATGCCTCACATAGAGAAACATAGTTTGAAAACTTTGTGAGTGTAAAATGCACCTATAGGGCAACCTACAAGATTTTTCTAAGGTCGACTTCTTGTTTGATGTGATATTTGATGCTTTGCTTCCTAAACTACTCGTATTTATAAAAATTGAGATATTATAGAAAATAAGACCCTAAGCTAACATAGACGATGTGCCAAGATTAAAAGATTTCTCTATGCACAACCGAAATGAAATGAACACATTCGTCATCCATTAACAACTATAGAGATGAATATGGTTCTAATCTAACACCAAGCATTCATCCACAAGATGTATATAAAAAACATGATAGAGTGAAATTAGTCACAACTTTGTATATATATTATATATATCATAAAATATTGTATAAAGATGCTAGATTAGAAGAGACTTGAAAGGCATTAACAAAATGACTAAAGGATTGAGTCTAGATTAATACATAGAAGAAAGTGAAAAGAAATATACACACAAGGTAAAATATTAGGCACAAATAAATAAATTTTAATGCTTATAATGAAAATGAAACCACTATTTATTAGCAAAACTAGGGTTTCTTTGCTCCAAAATTGTGCAAGTAGTTCAAAATTTCCTCCTAAAATCAAGCAAGAGATTGGTTTGCATTCAATGTTGATGAGTCTAGAACTAGAGCTATCAATGCCAAAGAATTGAGGACCTCTGGAACTAAAAATTTCACCGCAATTACCTTTAAGATGCTTAACCGTTGTTCTTGAATGTTGTGCCCTAATGGTGCAAGTAGGTGGACTTGAGGTTTTTCTACAACTTCTACCTTTATGAGCTTGACTATCCTTCTCCTCGAGAATCACATGTAGGTGTTATCTGTAATAAAGGCACTTATTTGTCATAGAGATCCTTTGGTATGATATATGGTCTGTTAAATTAGATTACTTTTTATTAATCAGACGACTAACAAAGTTTCTCCTATTCTTCTGTCTATTCACATATTCCTTGTTGAGTCATTTATCACTGAGATTAGATGGTTGACATTACGTTTTAATGTTTTATCATCTAAGTAGTCATTTTTCCATGAGTTGATGGATCTTACTTGACCATATCTTCAACCATTGGTGTCTTATAAATGCGGAGTGGGGATATTGTGAGGTAGCCATGTGAACGATCACCATGAACTCAATCATATTTGGAAGATATGATTTTGTGTCCAAACAAACATGGAAGATATACCTTACAATTATTGACTTTGTTGACCTTCTACCAATGGTAGGGGCTACCCTTTAGTTATTGTCAAAAGAGCTTTTGGATGACATAGGCCATTGGCCGTTTTTAATTATTGCCAAAAAGGCTATCGAGGACAACATGGGTTGTTGATCACTAAGATTGGACGATCTACGAGCTTTGTGATTCGAGTGTTTCAATCTCCTTTTTTCTTTTCAATGCGTTGTTGATGTTGAGGAGCTCCTTAAGATGACATGGACCATTGATCATCAAGATTAGATGGTTTGTAGGACTTTGTGACTCAAATGTCTTAATATTCGCTTTAAGTCTCCATGAACTGTTGAAATTGTTTCTGCCCAAGATCGATGGCAAATCTCCTCTAGATTTACACCTTGATGGGACATTTACTTCTTTCGTGGGTTGCTGATGCATTTGCCATGTGTCCAGACCTTGACCAATGGTGGGATTTTCATCTGACAACTCCTTTGACAACTTCATGAAATACCGTGAACCATTGGATGAGCAACCAATGACTTGTGTGACTTTGGAACTCTTGATTAGCCTTTTCCTTATGAAATCAACACCCATCAAAGATTTGGAAAATCGATGGTGTGTTATTTTGTGGCCTCCACATACTCTTTTCCTCTAGAAACCAATGTCATAGATTTAGAAAATCAATAATGCGTGCGATTTTTGGACCTTTTGTGGTCTCTTAGCTTTTCAAACTAGTGCCTACCATTGATAAAAAATAATCAAATAGCTTACGTAAAATCAAAATCATTTAAAAGCTCTTCCATTAAAAAAAAAAAAACAATGCCATAAATTACAAAAAATAATAATATTATACTTTCATATTTCTTCTCCTAATATCAACTTAAAAATAAACCAAAACAATATTCTTCCTCAATCAATTTTTTTCCATACACAATATCTAAAAAAACACTTAACACCTACAATTAAGAAACACCCGCCCACGACCAACATGAATAAACCAGAATTGATAGCCATGAAGAAGAAGTGGTATCAAGAGAATATTTGGTTCTCCGTTAAAAAAACGACCGAGTCGAGGTTTGGTAGGACGGTGCCGACTCTCCTTTGGACGCGGACCAACTTTTTCCATCACAATCATTATTTTTCGAAACTTTCCACACATGTTTATGAGGGCTATTCGCTTATCTGAAAGCAGCCACTAGAGAAAATTCCGAAGTAGCAGATGTCAGCCATTTTAATTTCAGAGCGGTCTATTCTTTCCGCGAATCATCGGATTGATAAAGTTAAATAAAAATTAGGAATTTTATAATATATTTGTTTGATATTTAATAGGACATAGTCAAAAAAAACAAAATCAATAAAAACCAAAATTAAACAATTTTTTTTTATAATTTTAATAAACTGAATGAAAAAGTTAATAAAACTTTTAATAATTAAACAAACATAAAACTAACACAACCACCAACAAAAACTTTAACCTCCACCAACGAACTTATCTATACCAACTAACTTATCTAGAAATGGCAGGTCAAGGAGCAAAGCGCGTGGAACAGTATATTCAACGTGATTTCCAATGTGACGTCTAACACAAGCAACGAAGAATACAGAAAGTTCTCCCCACACCAGCAACGAAGAATACAAGAAGCTCTCCTCACATCAGCAACGAAGAATACAAGAAGCTCTCCCACCATTTCCTAGGACAAGGCACCAACATTTTTATATATACGCCTTTCGGCGTTGAAGACACATCTAGAGGCGTCGTTCAAAGCGTAGAGTGAGCAAGGCGTGCAGAAGAATCGGAAGGATTGTAATTATCATCGCAGAAAGCTGTGTTCGAATCGGTGCTGTTTAAAGAGAATTTGCGTTCGTATTAGGCAATCATGTCGGAATCGGCGAAGAGAAGATCAAATTCGATGTCAAGACCCGAGAAAACGGGGTCGGATTCAGGGCAAACTCCTCTTCTCTACGAAAAACCGGTGGACGTCGGTGACGATGTTTACAATGCTAAGAACAGGGAAACTTCGGCGTTGGGCCAGACGTTGGCGAGCGCGGCACATCTGGCAAACCTTCTTCCGACGGGAACGCTGCTGCTTTTCCAAGTGCTATGCCCGCTTTTATCTAACAACGGCCACTGCGACGCCGCGAGGCGTTACATGACGGCAATCCTCCTCGCCGGCTGTGGGCTTTCAGGCTTCCTCTTGAGTTTTACGGACAGTTTTAAAGGCTCCGACGGGAAGGTCTACTACGGCGTGGTTACTCCAAAGGGTTTCTCGGCATTTGAGTATGTGAGACCCGGCGTCGGGCCGGCGGATCCAGGCATGTATAAGCTGCGTGCGATGGACTTCGTTCACGCGTTTCTGTCGCTTCTGGTGTTCGCAGCCGTTGCGCTTTATGACAAGAACGTGGTTGGGTGCTTCTACCCGTCGCCTCAGGAGGAGACGAAGGAGGTGCTGGATGTCCTGCCTGTGGCCATCGGGCTTGTGTGCAGTCTGATCTTCGTTGCTTTCCCCACCACGCGCCGTGGAATTGGATATCCGGTCTCAAACTGATGCTGAGCAGTCACCCTCTTTGGATGGAATTGCTCGATCTGAAATTAATTCGTCTGAGGTCTTGGTTTATTGTACAGACAATTATCCATCAAATTGCAATTGTTTTTTTTTCATGTCTACTAATTTTTTAGGCACGGCATGAATGTGTGTCTAACCCTAACTTGGTGGCCGACGAATGTGCCTATGTTTCTTTTATCTTGCTCAGCAAGGGGGAATAAATTATTTCCTTTTGTTCGAATGTGCCTATGTTTCTTTTATCTTGCTCAGCAATGGGGGAATAAATTATTTCCTTTTGTTTTCTAAATGGAAGATGTTGATTATATTATTATTGAAAAGTCTCTGTCCATCCTTTTTATTTTTTATTTTAATTTTAATTTTTTTTAGATTAAATTAATTTGAGAAACCTCTACCACCTATATTTAGGTTTGAGCATTCTAAAGTCCATGCTTAAAAAATCAAGCTTCAAAGTCTATGTAATAATTATATGATTTTAAGAAACAAATAGAGTATACTAATTTAAAAAAATAGTAGTAGATAAAAAATCACATTCTAAAGTTCATGCCTAGAAAATCACACTTCAAAGTCTATGCTAGATAGAGTTATTAAACTAGAATAGTCAACCAAAATTAGATATAGTAGATCAATGGGGATTATTATTAACAAACAAAAAAGTTAGACATAGTAGATCAATTGTGAGCTATTTATGCAACAAGATCAATATAGCTAGAAGGAGGTGGTGGATCATGGTTAGAGGGGTCTCTTAATCTAGAATGTGGATCTTGGGTGTTCGGTGGAGGATCCCAGTCCAAGTTGGCACTTTCACTAGTTGGTTCATTTGCTTGGCTATCTTTTACATCTCTCTTCGTGAAGATTGCAAGGTTGGTACAAGGAAACTTGTCATTGTGCCATCCTTAGGCTTCTTAGTCATAGGGTTAAGAGGTACAAGGTGACAAGTGATTTTAGTCCTTAGATGACTTTGGTGAGGAGCTTACCGTTAGCTTTTGATGCTTAATACTCAATGCAAATAACCACAAGATCTTAAATAAAGTTGCAATATAAAATATATAATAATAGCAAAATTTTACTTATATTTTACTCATATATAACTACTATAACAACTTATAAAATGGACACTAAAAAATGCTGATGAAAATAGTAACATGATATTGAATAAAGATCACACACACCACACTCATAATATTACTTCTCTTCTCATACAATGCTTAGTAACATATATAGTAGAATGTGACTTTTCATATGGAGTACTCTTGGCCTTCTCTTTTCTTGAGATTCTTCAATTTCATATTCTAAGGATACATGTGCATTATTACATAAATGACTCTTGTGCACATCTACACTCATCACACTTGCACACTTAACTACATGATACTTATGCATATCTTGCACATTATTACATTATATAAACTATTTACTCACACTCTAATCTAAGACATACTCCTAATCTAAATATGTACCCAAGATGGTACATTAGCATGTATCAAATAATGTAATATACTCCAAAACCCCCTGTATTACATTATTTGGTTAGTCTTCATCTTGTTCTTATATCTTGTACAATATTTTCTTGCTTTCTTAAGTCTGCTCCCTATTTGTATCCTGATCATGTAAATGATTAGTATCCAATAAAATACTATTTTTTCAAAAGAGCTTTAACCTTATTTTATTTTGCTATTTCTTCTAGTTCTTGAATTTATTGAGTTAAGTGCCCCTTTTGGTTTCCTTCTCTACATTGTAGCTGTGATTGATTATATTGGTATTGAGAAGGATAATGATGCTAAAATTATTGCTGATGTGTTTTGTATTGATTTTGATATTGTGAGTCTAAACATACATGGAAGATATACCTTACAATTGCTGACTTTGTTGACCTTCGACCAATGACAAGGGCTACCCTTTAGTTATTGTCGAAAGGGTTCTTGGATATGACATAGGCCATTGACCATTTTTTATTATTGCCAAAAGGGCTATCGAGGATGACATGGGCCATCGATCACTAAGATTGGACAATCTTCGAGCTTTGTGATTTGGGTGTTCCAATCTCCTTTTTTCTTTTCAATGGGTTGTTGATGTTAAGGAGCTCCTTAATATGACATGGACCGTTGATCGTCAAAATCAGATGGTTCACAGGACTTTGTGACTCAAATGTCTCATTATTCGCTTTAAGTCTCCATGAACTCTTGAATATTTTTTTTGCCCAAGTTTGATGGCAAATCCCCTCTAGATTTGTACCTTAATGAGATATTTACGTATTTTGTGGGTTGCTGATGCGTTTGCCATGTATCCAATCCTTGACCAATAGCGGGAATTTCATCTGACAACTCCTTTTACAACTTCATGAAATATCACAAGCCATTGGATGAGCAACCAACGACTTGTGTGACTTTGAAACTCTTGATTAGTCTTTTCCTTGTGGAATCAATGCCCATCATAGATTTAGAAAATTGATAGTATGTGTTACTTTGTGGCCTCCACATAGTACATTTCCTCTAGAAACTAGTGTCATAAATTTAGAAAATCAATAATATGTACGATTTTTGGAGCTTTTGTGGTCCTTTAAACTTTTCAAACTAGTGCCTACCATTGATCAAAAAATCAAATGGCTTTAGCAACGCCAAAACCTTTCTCATGCTTTCTATAAATTGCAAAAACTAATAACACTATGCTTTTACATTTCTTCTCCTAATTTATTTTTGTTAAAAATCAACTTACAAAATAAACCAAACCTTTCTCATGCTTTCTATAATTTGCAAAAACTAATAACACTATGCTTTTACATTTCTTCTCCTAATTTATTTTTGTTAAAAATCAACTTACAAAATAAACCAAGACAATATTCTTCCTCAATGTAATGAATTTCTTTACCTACACAATATCTTAAAAAAAAAAATACTTAACATCTAAAATTAAGAAACACCCGCTTAGAGAATATTTGGTTCTTCGTAAAAAAATGACCGAGTCGAGGTTAGGTGAGGACGGTGCCGATTCTCCTTTGGACGCGGACAAACTTTTTTCCATCACAATCATTATTTTTCGAAACTTTCCACACATGTTTATGAAGGCTATTCGCTTATCTGAAAGCAGCCATTAGAGAAAATTCCGAAGTAGTAAATGTCAGCCATTTTAATTTCAGAGCGGTCTATTCTTTCGGCGAATCATCGGATTATTTTTTTTATACATAAAGAAATAGTTAATAGTTCTTCTGATAAAAGAAATCTAGTTTGATAGGTAAGATAAAGTTAAATGAGAATAAGGAATTGGGTAACATTTATGTTTAGTACTGGGTAATTAGAGAAGGTTACAATAAATTTTAGTTTGATAGACAAGATAAAGTCAATAAAAATTTAATAAGATAGATAAAATAAAGTCAATGAAAATCAAAATTAACAAACCCTCTACTGTTACCAATTAATTTATCCTTATTAATTTTTTTTAATTAAAAAACTTTTATAATTTTAATTGACTTAATGAAAATAAATAAAAATAAAATAAAGAAAACTTCATTAATTTAAAAAATAAAACTAAAATAACACCAACAAAAATTTAACATCTACCAACTAACTTATCTAGATGGAGCAAAGCGCGTGGAACAGTATATTCAACGTGATTTCCCATGTGATGTCTAACACAAGCAACGAAGAATACAGGAAGCTCTCCCCATACCAGCAACGAAGAATACAGGAAGGATTGTAATTATCAATCGCAGAAAGCTGTGTTCGAATCGGTGCTGTTTAAAGAGAATTTGCGATCGTATTAGGCAATCATGTCGGATTCGACGAAGAGAAGATCAAATTCGATGTCAAGACCCGAGAAAACGGGGTCGGATTCAGGGCAAACTCCTCTTCTCTACGAAAAACCGGTGGACATCGGTGACAATGTATACAATTCAAAGAACAGGGGAACTTCGGCGTTGGGCCAGACGTTGGCGAGCACGGCACATTTGGCAAACCTTCTTCCGACGGGAACGCTGCTGGTTTTCCAAGTGCTATGCCCGCTTTTATCTAACAACGGCAACTGCGACGCCGCGAGACGTTACATGACGGCAATCCTCCTCGCCGGCTGTGGGCTTTCAGGCTTCCTCTTGAGTTTTACGGACAGTTTTAAGGGCTCCGACGGGAAGGTCTACTACGGCGTGGTTACTCCAAAGGGTTTCTCGGCATTTGAGTATGTGAGACCCGGCGTCGGGCCGGTGGATCCAGGCTTGTATAAGCTGCGTGCTCTGGACTTCGTTCACGCGTTTCTGTCGCTTCTGGTGTTCGCAGTCGTTGCGCTTTATGACAAGAACGTGGTTGGGTGCTTCTACCCGTCGCCTCAGGAGGAGACGAAGGAGGTGCTGGATGTCCTGCCTGTGGCCATCGGGCTTGTGTGCAGTCTGATTTTCGTTGCTTTCCCCACCACGCGCCGTGGAATTGGATATCCGGTCTCAAACTGATGCTGAGCAGTCACCCTCTTTGGATGGAATTACTCGATCTGAAATTAATTCGTCTGAGGTCTTGGTTTATTGTACAGACAATTATCCTTCAAATTACAATTACTTTTTTCAAGGTAACTTGGTGGCCAACGAATGTGCCTATGTTACTTTTACTTTTATCTTGCTCAACGATGGGTGAATAAATTATTTCGGGAAATTTTATAAAGGGAAGATGTTGATTATATTATTAGTAGCAAGGGTTACATAGTGTAACAAGTCTTACATAGTCTGCCGTGTCCATGTCCTTGTTAAATTATATAATAGAATAATTATTATTTTTGAATGAAAAATGTAATAATTATATGATTTTAGAAATCAAATAAAGTTTATGTTTAAAAAATTATATCTCAAAGTTTATACTAAATAAATTTATCAAACAAAATTATATATAGACCAACCATGAGCTATTTATGTAGCAAGAGCGATAAAACCAGAAGGAGGTGGTGTGGATCATAGTTTGAGGGGTCTCCTCATCCAGAGGGTGGATCTAGGGTGGTGGAGGATCCCAAATCGAGTTGGCACATTCACTAGTTGGTTCATTTTCTTAGTTATCTTTTGCATCCCTCTTTAGGGAGATGACAAAGGTTGAGACAGGGAAACTTGTCATTGTTGTGCAATCCCTTGGATTCCTAGTCATAGGGTTGAGAGGCACAAGGTGGTGAGGAATTCTAGTCCCTAGCTCTATGCTGAGGACTCTAGCAAGTAGCTTGTGAATCCTGACTATGGTGACTGTGGGACTAACTCCTGCATGGAGGAGAGGTTGGTAGGATGCAATCCATCATGCATGGGGTGTTAATCTAGTGGTCAATAAGAGTATGCAAATGAGCCATCTCCAACGTCATCTTGTTCACCTATACTTGGAACTGTAAAAGTACGTTGGAACAAATTTTAACCGATCAATGAAAATGGGTGTCAATAGATGCTTGAAAAGAATAGTTGCATTTTTGTCTTTTCAGATATCAAACAAAATATCCACTCTAAAAGTATGCCATAGCTAGTTGTATTTATTTGGCATGTTGGACTAGTCACCTAGAAGAATCGAGTACCATAAGAAAGGCTTAGGTTTGAAAGGGCTGACGAAATCATGAATCCATATCCATGCAATTTGATCTCTAGGTTAAAACCAAAAGAGATGTTTAATTTTTTTACATCACCAATAGAATGGGCATCATGGGTTAGTGACTCGTAAATAGGCTAGTCTATCACCAAGGGGAGACCTTGATTGAGGATACACCAAGAAAAATAGGTAAGTTTGGGTTCCACAATGGTAGACTAGATAATTTGAAATCTATGTTACTAAATTATATTGGTAGACTATATATCATTGAGTTTTTACACCATCAAGAGATGAGGAGAAATCCATTTGTATCCTTTGTTGACCTTGTATTTACAAAATGAGGTATATGGAAATAATTTCTTGTCTATCCACCAGTGTTAGGAGGCTCTGATCCCAATTTTAAGAATAATTTATAGAGGGATAGAGTCCACAATTGTCTAAAAGGATTCCATATTTTGATTAGTCAATCTGAATTTCGATTTGGCTTCAGTGTAGGAAAGCCAATTTCTTGTTGCTTTGGAAAATGATGTCTGAAACCACTTGAATCCCTTGGTGAAAGAATTTTAAAGCATGAATCCATGAGATATTATAAAGGAATCGATCTTCATGAATGATTATAGATGACCACCATAAACACTATTGGTTAATTGAAAATTTGGTACTGAATCCATTTTCATTTCAAATTAGCTAGGGTTTAATGGCTTCCTAAGCTTTCCAAATGATTTTGGTCATAAAGTACCTTGAATTTGGATAGAAACCTTGAAAACAAGGATGTTTTGAAGGCTGATTTCCTTCTAGGCCTATTAGTGATATGGAATGCTTGAAGCAATGCAATGATGAAGCAAAATTTCTAGGCTTTGTTGCCTTACAAGACTCAAATAACTCATTTTGCATAGAGGGCAAGCCCATAATGATGGATGTCCATGAGTCCAAGACCTTCAAAGTCATGTGGGAGACAACAAAATTTCTAGGCAACATGACAAAAGCATTTCCCTTACTCGAAGGAAGCCCATAATTATGGAATAAAGCTAAAATTAAGAAGGATAATATTTTTAATTGGCAAAAAATGAGTGTGAGCCATGAGTAGAAATTTTGATTAGGAAGCAAGAATTAAAAATCAAAGTGTAATCAAGGAGAAAGTACTACTTCTTCTTGTTTTAGATCGTAGGAGAAACTAAAAACTAAAGTATTCATGTGAAGAAAATCTAGCTAACAAGAAAATCATTTTTAAAGGTCCTTATTGGAAGTAAGGATGTCGTTGTTGGAAGTAACGATGCCCTAGTTGGAAGGATGGATGTCCTAGTTAGCGACAAGAGGATGAACACATCCATGGAAAAACCTCTCTAGATAGCAGATACTATGACAATAGTTATTATCAAGGATGAGATGATTTGAAATGATATAATGGTTCTTAAATCCAAAGCATTAATATATAAGTTCTATGGATTTTGGTTAGGTTTTCATAAAATTCAAAACTAGATCAAGTGGAAGTGAGGATTGAATTCAAATTAATCCATGAAATTTCATTTGAAAGGATTTCTTATCATTATCTTCTACAGTTTAGAAATAAGGGATAAATTAATGGATGGAGACCCTTGGTTTAGGTTTAAATATGCAATACATTTAAGACTATGGAATGATAAATTTTCTACAGAGATAGATATTATTAAAAGGCTTTCAGTGTGGATTAGGCCTTTTGGAATTCCTTATTAACTCATCAATAAATAAAATTTAAAGAATATTGGCAATACTCTAGGCAAGTTCATCCAGGAGGAACCAATTACTAAGGAGAGAAGGCATGTGGTATGCACTTGAATATATGTCACCATAGATATTTCAAAATCTTTACCATACTCCATTGGGATTATATATGAATCAAGAGAATGAGATCATGTGGATTATGACAACATCGCATTTTAATGTTACAATATCATGGAACCAAACACATGGAAAGAGATGTAAAATTGTGGATATGAGAAAAAATTTGATATGAAACATGGATATCAAACCATAGGAGAAGATGAGTCAAATCAAGCATTTTCCACTCCTAAGAAAGTGGAAGGAAAAACCCCTTTGCATTATCTAATGAAAAAGACCATATAATTTATGTGAATCAATCATTAGAAGAAAAATAACACAAGGGATGAAGAAGTACAATGTATAAGTTCAAATACAAAAGAATTTAAAGATGTGAAGGAATATGGGCATAAATTTTTTAAAGTAATAAAATATGAGGAGGCAAATTTTAAAGCAAATGAGGTGAAGGATGTCAAGGTTAATCTAGGTGAATCATTATCATTTTCCTCCTTGCAATAAAAATTAAAATTATATGGAGGATTTTAAGAGTGATACGATAACAAAAATCATATGGAGGATATCCAATGAAATTTAGGGTTTCCAAGGTAGCATAAGAAAATAATGACTTTGGAGAATCATTTATGCATTTTAAGGCTTTTGGAGAAACACAAAGAAGAAAGTGTCTATGAGGATCTTCCTAGCATTTTAGATTCTTTAGGGCAACATAAATCTTTAGAAGATAAGTGTCATTATGAACAATATGGATAAATAGAAGAGATGGACGAGAATTAGAGTGTTGGTGGGAATGGAAAAGGGATGGGAAGATCATCACAACATGAACAAAGAGAAAAGGAAACTCAACATGATATTGATTTAGGAAGCCAAATAAAAATATCATAGGTGTTAACAAGAAGTGGAGCTAAATCCACTAATAAAAATAATAAGTGATGATGATAAAAATAATATCATGTAATATTTTGGGTATGAATAAGACCCCTAAAAAAAATATTATGAAGAAATTAATAGATTGTTATAGTCTTGAGTTTATTTTAATAAAAGAAACAAAATTAGGTAATGAGGAATATAAGGATTATTTTAAAAAGATTTGGAATATGAGTGATTGTCTAGCAGTTTTTTATAGGAGCTTTAGGTGGTATTGCAACAATATGGGATAAAAACAAATGGGATGGACAATTGTTAGAAGTAAAAAGTAATTGGGTTTTCAAACTACTTTGTAGGAAAGAGGAAAACATAAAATTTAAGTTTATGAGGAAAACTTTGATATGAAGCATGGATATCAAACCATAGGAGAAGATGGGTCAAATCAATCATTTTCCACTCCTAAGAAAGTGGAAGGAAAAACCCCTTTGCATTATCTAATGAAAAAGGCCATATAATTTTCTTGAATCAATCATTAGAAGAAAAAATAACACAAGGGATGAAGAAGTACAATGTATAAGTTCAAATACAAAAGAATTTAAAGATGTGAAGAAATATGGGGATAAATTTTTTAAAGTAATAAAAGATGGGGAGGTAAATTTTAAAGCAAATGAGGTGAAGGATGTCAAGGTTAATCTAGGTGAATCATTATCATTTTCCTCCTTGAAATAAAAATGAAAATTATATGGAGGATTTTAAGAGTGACACAATAAAGAAAATCATATGGAGGATATCCAATGAAATTTAGGGTTTCCAAGGTAGCATAAGAAAATAATGATTTTGGAGAATCATTTATGCATTTTAAGGCTTTTGGAGAAACACAAAGAAGAAAGTGTCTATGAGGATCTTCCTAGCATTTTAGATTTTTTAGGGCAACATAAATATTTAGAAGATAAGTTTTATTATGAACAATATGGATAAATAGAAGAGATTGGCGAGAATTAGACTGTTGGTGGGAATGGAAAAGGGAGGGGAAGATCATCACAACATGAACAAATAGAAAAAGAAACTCAACATGATATTGATATAGGAAGCCAAATAAAAATATCATAGGTGTTAACAAGACGTAGAGCTAAATCCACTAATAAAAATAATAAGTGATGATGATAAAAATAATATCATGTAATATTTTGGGTATGAATAAGACCCCTAAAAAAAGCATTATGAAAAAATTAATAGATTGTTATAGTCTTGAGTTTATTTTAATAAAATAAACAAAATTAGGTAATGAGGAATATAAGGATTATTTTAAAAATATTTGTAATATGGGCGATTGTCTAGAGTTTTTTTATAGGAGCTTTAGGTGGTATTGCAACAATATGGGACAAACACAAATGGGATGGACAATTGTTAGAAGTAAAAAGTAATTGGGTTGTCAGACTTCTTTGTAGGAAAGAATAAAACATAAAATTTAAGTTTATAAATGTATGTGCTCCAACTATAGTTCCTTGATAAATATGTTGGAAGGACCTTAGCATATTTTTATCAAACACAATGATGATTCATAATTGTGATGTATGGATTATTCGGGTTTATTTCAAAACTGTTCTATTTTATTTAGAAAAGAAGGGTGATACTCTAGGATGGTCTAAAATAATACAAGTTTTTGCCTCATTTATTAATTCAAATGGACTTTGGGATGTTATTCCTCCAAGTTTTAAATATGCATGGGATAATAGATGCATTGGACATAATCATATAGAAAAAATATTTGATACATTCTTGTTATCCAATACATGGTTGTAATCGGAGTATACAATCTCTTTATATATTTTATTACAAGTAGGATTTAATAAAAAACCAATTCTTTTGATTTGTGATTTACCCAATAATGGTAATCCAAAGCCATTTTGCTTCTATTCTATGTGGATCCAAGATCCCAATTTCTTCCAAATGGTTATGTTATGGTGGGATGAAGTAAATTTTGAAGGATCATATATGTATAGGTTTGTTTAAAAGAGAAATATTTAAAGGAGCAAATGAAGATTTGGAATGCTAAATATTTTCTAACATTTTAAAAGAAAAGAAAGAAATTGAATGCAAACTCAAAAATTTATAAGAGATAGTAGAAACTAATGAAAGGAATCATGATTCTTATGTCGAAGAAAAATAATTACTTTCTAATAATCATAATTTATTGAAAAAAGAGTCATATTGGATGCAAAGATGTAGGTAGAAATAGCTCAAGGAAAGAGATAAAAATAATTTTTTGTATACTATAGCAAAAATAAATTTTTCTTTTCATTGCATCAAAAATATTTTAACTCTAGATGGAAAAATATTGAGGAAGAAAGAGATATAAGGAATGAAATAATTAATTATTTTAAAAATATTCTATCAAACACTAGGCAAAACACTAGGCAAGATAAGGTTGCGCAAGATAAGATTTTTCAAAATATTCCATCAATTATGACATAGGGACAAAATAAAATCTTGATGAAGAAGATATAGGTGGAAGAGCTACATAAAGCAATTTTCTCTTCCCATTCTATCAAGGCATTTAGTCCTGATGGATTTCTTGAAATTTTCTTTCAATTTTCTTGGGATTTATTGAAGAGTGATATGTTAGTTGTGGTTGAAGAGGCTTGGAAAATGAAGGCTATAATAAGTGAGTTCAACACCACTTTTATTACATTTTTATCCAAGAAAGGAAAGACAATTTTTTTGATAATTTTCAATTAATAACCCTTTGTAATATGATTTATAACATCATTTCAAAAATTATGGCAAATAAGTTGAAAGGTATTCTAGATTATTTTACCTTAAAGGAATAAGATGGTTTTGTTCATGGAAATCAAATTCTTGATGGTGCTAGCCCATAATGAATTGCAAGAGCTTTTATTACTACAAATATTTGATACATTGCTATGATCACCAGATGTACATATATACAATCACAATCAATTCTTGTAGGAAGAAATTTTCGTATGAGAAGGTAATGGGATAACTAACAAATAACTCCAAACATTAGATGTAACATCCCGATATCCTCAAAGAAACAAATGTAGAGGATATATATAGTATTAAAGTACTAAATAAGTACTTTATCATAAAATAATACCCTAACATCCCTCCTTATTACATTATATGAAAGAAAAAATAATGGAATAACTGCCCCCTAAATATTGATGGAAGAGTGAAGGAGAATCAATACTGAATATGCACGATACTTGGTTTTATTTTATAATTTTCATAAAATATTTCTTTGATTTGATGTCATTTCATAAATTCTATTCATCCATAATTCAATTGAATCTTTTTGTACTTTCCTTTGGGAGTGTTCCAAAAAATATCTAATGAATATCTAAATTTGTGGTAATATGTACACTTGTCTCTTTGTGAAAATATTTTGAGTTTTAAAATCAACTAGAATTTACTTTTGTTTGTTCAATGTGGCCATGCTCAATATTAGTCTACTCAACAATAGTAATATTCCTATTCATTGCTCTAGTGATATTTTCTTGAACAACTTGTATGTCATTAGTGTCACAACTAAAATTCTTTATTTTATCCTATATATCATTAGTATCACAACTGATATCCATTGTTTCCACCTACAAATAATTAGTGTCACAACTAAATTCATTTGTGTGAATATGAGCTATATTACAAGAAAATTAACCCGGGTGTTGTAGGTGAGTTGGAGAGGAGAGGGCAATCCTCCAAGGGAGGTCCCAGGTTCAAATCTCCACCCTACCAAAAAGCTGAATTGGGTATCCAAAATCCAATTGATAATGTTGGTGCGAGCAGGGTCGGGTGCGACCCCCGAGTGACTTTGATGGTGTAGAATCCCCTGCTCGTGGTCTCTCAGACCAAGGCGGCCTCGCAAGGGATTTTTCACTTTAAAAAAAAAAAATATTACAAGCAATTTATTTTTTATGACAAGATCACTTGTATCACACACAAATTTGTTATATACTTTTTTGCAATAATTTCATATTGTCTTGTATTCTTTTATTTGTATATTTCAAGAATAAGAAATTATATAAATAATATTTACTAAATCAATAGTAAGTGAAACCAAATTTTCTATTGTCAATTGCTTTTTCAAGATGTAGACTTATATAGTTCTTAAGTGTAGTAAATGTGTTATTATTAGCTTCTTGAAATATTGATTGCAAATATTTTGGACCATTAGATCTTTTGGCAATAATTTGTATCCATGTTTTAAGGATTGTATATTCATCATCTTCTTCTCATGAATCTACCAAAATATTTTCACTTTGTTTCTCAGTTGTTTTCTCTGAACTATTTTTATTCATCATTTTATTTCTTGTTTTTTTTTGCCATTAGAGGTCTATCCCCTTTTTTGTGACTTTGAGATAATAACATCTAAAGTAAATAGTTTATTTTTGTAGGATGCTATTCCTTCTAACTTTCCTTTTCTTAAGATGAAGCATATTTTATGTCCATTAACAACTTGGAAATCAATAGAGACTCCTTTATCCATAATTTGAGTGACAAAAAGTAAATTATTTGTAAGTTTAGGAACATATAATACATTTACAATGGTGCATTCTACTAAAGGTAATGTGAGGGAAACTATTCCTATTCCTTTTATGTAATAACTTGTGTTATCTACCATTGTCAATAGCTATTATTCTATTTCTTTAAAAGTGTCAAACCATTATAGATTACCTATCATATGATTAGTAGCTCCTAAATCAATATACTGATTATTATCCTTGATGTTATCCCTACAAATTTTATAGGCTATTTATAGTTCATCTTCATCTTTTGATTTTGATTCTTCTTGAGCTACTTATTATGCCACATGATATTGTTGTGAAGAATTTTCTCTATACTATTGATTTGTTATGAGGTGGTCATTTCTAGATTGAAGAGGTTCTTGCATTGTAGTTTGTGATTTGTTCAAGGCACTACACCTAAAATTTTTTGTATCATGACTCCCTTATTTTTCATATATGTATGTGATTGTATCTTTCCCTCCATTTAGGTTGTTTTTGAGAAGAAGAGGATGAATTTGATGTTCTGGTAATTTGTTGATATCTTCTTCAATAAAAAATGTAGTTTTTGAAGACTCATATTTTAGTTGCAATTCTAATCCATGTTGCTATAAAATATTAATCGATTTTTCAGAAGAAACTCTATGATTAGATACTTGTAACAAGGTTACAAAAATATTATAAGACTCAGGTAGAGCTCTCAATACAATTGATACTAGAAAATTATCATCAATAATTTCCCCTAAAGTATTTAATTTTATTTTTAATTCTACTATATTTTGGAGAAAATGTTCCAAACTTTCATTATATTGCATTCATGAAGTGTACAATTGTGACTACAAATGATGTTTCATTGCTTGGTTGCTATCCTCAAAACTTGTGCATAGAGTATCACAATATTCTTTTGATGTATTTGCTTCACTAATATAAACATGAGTTTCATATGTCATACCTAAGAGAATTATCAATTTGGATTTGTTATATTTTTCATCAAAGTCTAATTGTGCAATTAACTCTTTAGGATGTGGTTTATCTCTTGGCACTATTTTTCGAAGTTTTTCCACAACAAGAACTGTCCTCATTTTATTCTTCCAAGGGATGAAATTTAGAACTTTTAGTTGTTGAGATTATGAAAAAAATGTTTAGGAGTAATCATCTTATATATATACCCTTTTTTCCTAAACATTTTACACAATTTTTCTTTTTAATCAACTCAAGGGTTTCTCTCTCCTTTTAACTCATATATCCATAAAGTATCATAACCCTTGATAGTTTATTTTCAAAATAATTTCTTTTATTTCTATAGAAACATATTTTAATATTTTAAAAGTATTAAAATATCTTCGAACTTGAAAATCATGTGCTTTTCCAAATAATACAAGTCATGCACTCTTTAAAAATTCAACTTTAATAAAAATTATGAACTCTTAAAATTATGCATTGTTACTTTATGAAATAAATTGCTTAGTATTATGCATGCCTTAATAAAAATTTCTTTTAAATTTATGGAATAAATCTCTTAATGCAAACTCATACCCAAAAATCATGCATTAATTAATCTTCCTTGACATTGGTCTTCTCTATCAGTGACTTTGTAAATAAAGGTTTTTTTTAGGAACCTTTATTGTTTATGAGCCTCCTTATTTAAGTGCCTATATTGAGTTCCAAATTGAGCATAGAGCGTGAAAATTTAGTGTCTTTCGCTTAAAAACAAGCACTTTCAAAATTTCTAAGACTTTATACCTAAGCACTATTATGAGTACTTTCTTTCCATATTGGGTGGACACAAAATAAACATGTTGTGAGTGTCTAAGGCTTTATACTTGAGCATTGTAAGTTCCTTCCTTCTAGATTGTGCGAATGCTTTCCTTTGAGTGGGTAAGAGCCTTTCTTCTAGAATTGCACCACTTTAGATTTTGCTTTGAGTGTCTTAGAATACAAATTTAGATATCTCAAAACAATAATGTGTTTTTTTCTACACATGGATAGTGCACTAAAAAATAATCACTTGCATTTTATTTCATAGAAGACATACAATTTATAGCAAGTCTCTTATTTAAATGATTTATCCGTGGTTTATTTGATTGTAAAAATATGAATAAATCTTCAAAAAAGTAGAACTTACAATGCTAAATATCTATGGTGTACCACACAAAAAATTTGACGAGCAACACCATATTTCCAAGGTGACACATATATAGGTGTCTGGTGAACAATAAATCAAACTATATGTTGGTTATAGGGTTCTCTAGCGAAATCAACCAAAGATATTAGAAATATTTAATGGTGGTTTTTGGTGTAATCAACCAGACACATATACTCTTCTATTGATAAATTCTTAGTGTAATCAACCTTCCTTTGGTGTAAATCAATGAAGAGATTAATTGTGTTTCTAGTGTAAGATCAACTAGAAACTCTACACTGAGCTCTGGTACCACATGTTGGTCTAAAATAAATTATAAGAGGTTTTATTACTATAAGTATTTGATACATTGCTATGATCACCCAATTTACATATATAATCAAAATTAATTCCTGTAAGATAAAGTAATGAGATAACTAACAAATAAATCCAAACATTAGATATAACACCTCGATATCCTCAAAGTAACAAATGTATATTATATATAAATACTTAAATAGGTACTTTATTATAAAAGAATACCCTAACAAATGGTATAATCATTGCATAGGAGGCTATACATTCTCTTCATTCCATGAAGTTACTAGGTATGCTTATGAAATTAGATATGAAAAAAGCATATGATATGGTTTCATGGAGTTTTTTACATAATATTCTAAAAAGTTGTTTTGATTATTGTTGGTGTGAGTGGATTAAATATTAGTATAGCACCATGAAATATTCTATTTTTTATCAGTGTTTATCCTATTACTTACTTTAATTCATATTATGGACTTCATCGAGGTGATCCAATATCTAATTTTATATTCATTATTCTTGCGGAGGCACTAGGGATAGAATTTTCAAAGGTAAAAATGGAAGAACAAAATCAAAGGTATTTAGGTTGAAAAAATAGTCCCTTTGAATCTCATCTCGACTTTGTTGATGATACTTTATTTTGGGCCATCCCTTAGTTAGTGAGGCCATGGAGTTTATATCAATATTGTCATGCTATGAGAAGGCTACTATAAAATTGCTTCAAAATCCAATATTTTCATTAACATTGCCATAGATTTACAATAAATTATTATATATATTAGGGTTTAATATTAAGAAATTTCCATTAATCTATTTGGGTATTCCTTTGTCTCATAAATGAAATAAAAATGAGCTTTGGATCTATTTTTTGGATAGAATGAACAACTATTTAGCATATTGTAAAGGGAAGTTCTTAATCATGACAGGAAGACTACAACGCATAATGCTACATTGCAATCCATCCCTTTTTATATGATGCCACTTTCAAGATTATTATTGTTTTAGAACACACCCATCAAGACTAGGTTGGGGAGACCCGATAAAATGAATGTTCCTATACCTCATATTGAGTGAAATAGTAGGAAGTATCATAGATGAAAGGGAAGAACCACTTATGGGGTGACCTCCAAGGTTTTTAATCGAGACTAGCTCCTTATCAGAGCTAAGTCCTTGATGCATAGTGACCTCCGTGAGATAAGGCCAGGGGAAAAAGAATGAATTGCATTGAAAATAAAAAATAGTAAAGAAAATGCTTGCAAAAAAAGCAAAGTATTTGTAGAAAAATCAAAGTCCTAAGCTATAGGGGCAATGCACCAAATATTTGGGGCCCTAATTTTTGACTTTAAAAATTGGTAAATGAACACAAAAAATATCACCCATGGCTAGTGAACACAACCAAGAAAAACACACTATCAGGAACCAAGACAAGCAAAGAGAAGGAGGATAGAGTTAAATTAGTTATAAATTCCATTAGCATGCTTAAAAATATTGCAAGACAATGAGGCCTAGGGGGTTCGATGCTCCCTAGGGATAAGAAAAGGTTTGGGATCTCCTTGTTACAATGGGAAATAAGGGTGAAAGGAAGATCTCACAAGGATAGGTACTAGGCACAAGTAAACAACTTCTAATACCTTTTATAATGAAATAAAGCCTATTTATAGCCAATAGGAGGGTGCCTTCCCTCCAAAGTTCTATGCAAAAGGCCTATAGATATCTTCTATTTTTGTAGTCAAGAAATACTTCTACAAATTACATGATAATAACTTTGAGGTCTCTAGATCTAAGGCCATAAATACTAAAATATTCTAGGCCTTTTGATGATTGAGTGTAGTTGACTCAACTCTTTGCTACTACATTGAGGTGGCTGCACTATTACTTCTCTATAATGTTTCTTCTAGGGTGCATTACTTTGATAACATGATGGACATGGCCTTCTTTACTGGTGTAGGTGGATAGGGTAGGCTCACACGTATGGTGGGTGGTGGTCATAATTGGTATGTGATTGGTTTTGAAAGGTTTAGCCATGAAAGTCAAGCTTTGTGGCCACTAAGCCTTATTTAATGCTCTTTTACCTACTCTTATTCTTGTGCGTGTAGTTTCCATGTATCCTTGGACAAGGTGGAACCTCCTTTAGCCATCGATAAACTTTCTCCTTAAAATATTGGTTCTTTCCTCTCTCAGGATTCTTACTAGTCGCCATGTGCCTTGCTTTAGATTTGGTCAAAGCTTCCCTTATTATTGGTGCTTTCCTTAGTTGAAAGGACTGTGTGGGTGGTTGGATTGAAAATCAATAGTCCAGGGGCCTTGGTGCCCTTGGTTGGTTTAGGTGGAATATGATTGCCAATCATAGATGGAATATCTAATGGATAATGTGGATTCTAGTTTGTATACCTTTTCTTGAAGCTCCTTTGTTCTGATTGAAAATGATAAGTGTATTTTGACAATGCAACTTTGGCTTGTCTTGCTTTCAACTAGTCTAGGTTGGTGTGAAATGAGGTTGTAGGGAAAAGTTACCTATAGCTTTGGAAACTCCTAGGGCTCCTCAACCTACTAAAGGACTACACCCAAATTTTATTGCCTTGTCCATTGAGTATAAATTAAAAATTTAGAAGTTGGAGAAGTAACAAAAATATAAAATAATAATAAAAAAAGATATGAGAAGTGGGAAGGTAAGAGGAAGATCATTTACCCAGGTTCAATACTTCTATATGGAGGCTACCCTCTACTTTGGTATTGATCCTTGTTTAATTCTGGATGCTTTGAGGTAATATCTTTGTTGGGATTCTTGGATCTAAGGTGAGTAGACCCAAATTTCCTTTCCATATATTTTACCATATCCTTTGGGAGGGGAGTTATTTTTTGGCTCGGTATGGTTTTGGTGAGATTACCAAGATTATATTTGTAGTATTGGCCCTCCTCCCTTTTTTATTTTATCCCTTCTTTTTGTTCTTTAGGTATCACATCATAAGTAGGTAAAAATTGATCATTATGAAGGGATGGTTTGTTCCTAAATTCTACTCTTCTATGGAGAGAGTGGATTTAGGATTGTCAACCATGCTAGGGATTTGCTGATGATGAAGCCTTTAAGTACTACTAAAAATATTCTAAGGTTTACAATTTTGGTGAGGGCTAGCTTGAATAACATTAAAAGGGATATGTACTTCAACTCATCTAGTATGAGTGTTAATTTTTACCTTGTGGCATGGGGAGTTTTATATATGTCAATCTTAGGTACAAAGTTCCATTTGTTGACCTATTTAATATTCTTATAATATCTATGTTTTGATGAGTTGAAGCTTTAATCCCCTTCATCTTCTATGGACTGGTTCCTCCTCCTCTATGCTTGATTAAGGTGGTTCTATCTATTCCTATAGGTGATGGATGGTGATTCTAACAAGGTGATGGTCTTTAAGTAATTTGCTAATCGTTGGTTTCCTATAAACTATTGACATACATTGTAAAATGTGGTATTTCCATTTTACCTTGAGCTATGAGGTATGCTCTTGAATTTACCATATATTTTCCAAGTGTTAAATGCTCTAGGATAAGATTTATGATTGGGCGATGGAGGAAGTCATAATATACCATGTTATATTTTATGGAGATGCTATCTTATTGATTGTATAGTTGGGATTTTTTGTGATATCTATATTTGTATGTTTTTAGTCCCTTGGTATTCAAAAACTTCTTGATCATTCTTCCCAAAGCTTTATTCTACACACACACATATATTTCTATGTACACTATGTACAAAGGAAAATACTTGGTGATAAATTATCCCATGCCATTTGGATCGAATGCTTCATTAGGATCTGGTCTCCATGTCTTGGATGCCCATTACTTTAGGTAGTCATTGAAAATGTATGGGTGCATATTATTGATGATTTAGTCAAAGTATATTGAATCTTATTTTTATAAGTAGGCCTACTCCTTCCCTTCATTTTAAAAGGAATCTGGTCTACATGGTAAGTGTGGAGAGGTTTCTAAAGGATTTTGAACTTAATCCTATATCTGGTTTAGAGCAACATGTGGATCCGATCGAGTGATAAGTATCCTCCAATATTAGCAGTGAAGTCTCTTGAAATAAATATTTTGAATGAGGTTGGAAGATGGATTGTTGCTATGTCTTGGTGAACCATCAAGTTGGGGCATGATTGGTGTGCTAAGGGAAGATCTTGAATGAGCCCAAAGATTGCTAGTAGAGTGCCATATAATTGCACCAATTTGCTATTGATATGTTCTAGTGGTAGGCTAAGTGCTTTTACCACCTTTTTTAGCATTACCAATGTGTTGGACCCTAAATAAACTATTCATTTGTGTATCAGTTGATCTCCACAGACCAGGGTCAGGAAAAATGGTATAGGTTTGGGCCTTCTAGGCTCTAGGCTTAAAATCTATAGCATGATGTGCATTCCTTATCTACTCATCTCATTCTACTTATTTAGGGTCTCTTCTAATTTCTTCATCTATTATGAACTAGAGAGGATCTTCCAAAGAGGTATGACTATTGTAAATTTTCTTAGGTACTCCACCACATTGAAGGTTTTGATATAAGGGGCTCTTAGAATGGTTGAAGTTGTTAGAAGCTCGATATTTTCCATTGTTAGAGGTGGTATTGTTAGATTTGTAATAGGCTGCCTTGATAGTTTAAGGGCAACTCTTATCACTGTTAGGACTAGTCGACTCTGATTCACTGGTGCAACTTGCATTGGAAGGATCCTCTGATTATTTTCTTCTCTTATTTGAAGTCTAGAATTATTCAAGCTAGGTGTTTCCTAATTTTTAATGGCCCTTATTTTGGCCTAGGTATTATACTCTGATCAAACTTGTAGCCTTCCACTTGAAGGGTCTACATCATATGACACAATGTATGCTTTCACATTATTCTAGGTACAAATATTTACTCTAAGGTTGACATGTTAGCAATGGATGGCATAATAAAATACTAAGTAATAGGTTATTAACTTAGTATAAAGACCTTTGAATAAGATGGATGAATTTCATTATGGTCAAAATAGAGGTATTGGTAGCCTAATATTTTTTTTTGACATAACAGTCAGAGAGAGGATATTTAGGAGTAGGGTACTACCAACCACTTGAATCTTCAATGTATTTATTTTGGGTGGTAACTAGATACCTAGCTAAGGTTGTATGCGCTTGGTGGATTGGTACCAACATAGGTAATACTACTAAGTCAGGGCCTTAGGATGACCAAGATTCTTGCTGGTAAAAAATGGGGGCGATTAGAAGCTTGGGTTCCCCTGTTGGAAGGAAGGATTTGGGTAACTTTGGTAGGAAAACCTTTGGACGTTAGACTACCTTTTAAGGGTTATGAAATCATTAGTGAGTATCATCATAGTTCTAAAATTTTTGTCCATATAACTTCTAGAGGGAAGGAAGGTTGATTTTGCTTTGGGTATACGGGAGGATGAGTTAGACTGGTGGTAGGTTGTATGGTCATAGAGTAATGGTAGGGGTACTGAATGAAGGGAAAAAATAGTAGATGTGGTCTAAGAGCTATCCTTCCTATATGTATTAGGTATTTCTTAGCTTAATGACTATAGCATAGGCTCTAGTAGTGAATTACAACTCTTAGGCTTAACCATCATGTCAATCTTAGGATTAAAAGCTTTTAGATAGTAAATGAATTGCATATCCAAAGGTGGTCATATCTCTTCAGGAATCCTTTTCCAAGTCCCATAAAATAATATTTTGAATTTATTCATTGCTTTGGTTATGAGTTATTCAAGGAGGGATGCTCCATCTGTCTTCTCTATGAATTGATTTACTAGGATCTCTGCCAATTGGTCTTAACTTTTGACTAATCATGGGATGAGACTTAGGTACCATTCATGAACTCTATATTAGAAAAATATACCAATAACCTTAGGGCTATATCTTGCTTTTCAATTAAATTCATGATACATAATCTGTGTTGAATATGTTCTATCAGAGTGACAACATCTTCTCCCAAAAAGTAAGAAAATGATTTGAGCACCAAGGTAGAAATTGGGTCCTAGGTGTTAGGTGGAATTGGTGAAATTATGGGACCCTTGTCATTGCATGTCAATTTTTTTAAAATGTTAATGCACTATGGCCACTATGTTGCATTGGTAGTTCCTCATTCTTTATCTCCAATTTAGAGGTGGTACCAACTCTTGCTAATTAGCCCTAGCAAAGGCTCTAGTTACAAGTATTTCACTTATATAATGCTAGGCCTTCCACTCAAGAATAAATTCACTAAGTGGGAAGATTTTAATTCAAAAAATTAATGAGATAGAGAGCTCCCATTAAATTATGGTCTATATTTTTTTGAACAACTTTTTTAAGGTCCATATTTTTATTCTAAATCATCAAGTGAATTTTTCAGGTACTTCTCTTCAAGTGAAAAAACCATAACCTTTATTGAATTCATATTCAACCTTCTTCAACCTTAGTAGGGAAAACATAGAAGCCTGTCTCACTAGACAAGTGATATAAACTATTACCATCTTAGAATGCACCTATCAAGACTAGGCTAAGGAGATCCAACAAGACGAATGCACCCATGACTCATGTAGAGAAAAACTACAAGAAACACCATGGATAAAAGGGAAGAACTACCTATAGGGTGATATTTAAGGTTTTTAATCAAGATCAAATTCTCATCAGATCTAAGTACCTAATGCATAATAAGATCTATAAGTTGAGGTTAGGGAAAATAATGAATTACAATGAAAGTAAAAGAAAATAAAGTAATTCCTTTTAAGAAAAGTAATTTCCTAAGATATGAGAGTGATATGCCAAAGAATTATATCCCCCAATTTCTAGCTGCAACAAGTGGTAATTGAACACAAAAAATATCAACTATTACTAGTGAACACAACCAAGCAAAACACACTCCTAGGAATTGAGATAAGCCAAGAGGAGGGTAGAGCAAAATTAGTCATGGCTTTTATTAACATGCTCAAAATTATTACAAGAAAATGAGGCCCAAAGGGTTTGATTCTCCTTAGGCATGAGAAAATATTTGGGCTCCCCTTGTTATAGTAGGAAAGAAGAGTGAAAGGAGGATCTCACAAGGACAAGTACTAGATATGAGTAAACAAATTCCAATACCATTTTACAATGAGATAAAGCCTATTTATAGCCAAGAGGAGGGTTAATTACCTCTAAAGTTCTATGTAAAAGACTTGTAGATA
The DNA here is from genome assembly GCA_028583015.1 of Wollemia nobilis. Taxonomy (NCBI): domain Eukaryota; kingdom Viridiplantae; phylum Streptophyta; class Pinopsida; order Araucariales; family Araucariaceae; genus Wollemia; species Wollemia nobilis. The sequence goes on from JAQPPZ010002024.1 coordinate 2,920,800, forward strand.
TATTCTATTGCTATAGTCAAGAAATCCTTCTACAACTTGTATGATAGTAGCTTCAAGATCTCTAGATTTGGGGCCATAATGCTAAAAGTTTTTAGGCCTTTGAATGATTGAGTGTGGCTGACTTAACTCTCTACTTTATATTGAGGTGGTTACATCATTACTTATCTATTGCATTTATTCTAGGGTGGATCACTTTGCTAACATAGAGGACATGACCTCCATGACTGGTGTAGGTGGACAAGGTAGGCTAAACATATGATGGATAGTGACCACAACTAGTGTATGATTGGTTCTGATAGAGTTGACCATGAAATTTAAGTTTTACAACCATTGGTGGATGACTTCTTTAATGCTCCTTTATCTACTCCTCTTCTTGTGCATATGACTACCATATTTCCATAGACGAGGTGGAACCTCATTCGGTCAATGGCAGACCTTCTCCTTGAAGCATTAGTTCATTCCTCTCTTGGGATCCTGACTAGTCACCATGTGCCCTACTTTGGCTTCACTTAGATCTTCCCTTCTTGTTGGTACTTTTTTCTATTGTAAAGACCGCACAAGTTGTTGGATTGAAAATTAATGGTTTGTGGGCCTTGGCTCCTTTAATATGGCTAGGTTAGAAAAAAGATAAGAATTGATCATAGATGGAAGATATAACAACCAAAACAACCTCTAGCATGTTTGCCCTTTCTTGAAGCTCCTTTATTTCAACTAAAGGTTAGAATTACCTTTTGATAGCATAGCTTTGGCATATCTTGATTTTGAATGGTCTATATTGGAGTGAAGTGAGGTTGTAGGAAAAAGTTCACTAAAATTATCAATAGGTATAATGTTAAAAAATGATAAAATTCAAAGAGAATTTCTTTGGAAAGGATGTGAGAAAAATAAAAATTAAAAGAAATAATTGGAAATGATCTACAAATAATCTATTTATACTTGCTCATATATTTTTTCTATAAAAATAATGGGTAGGTGGAGAGACCTTTTCGCATCAATGCAGTCCTAGTTACAAGTTATGGTATCCAATTGCAATATTTATAATTTATAGATAAAGATTAGCTCCACCATAATATATAAAGCTAACATTTTGTTCATATTTGTGACTTCAATTTCCAGAATTAATATGATAGGTTCCATCATTTTTAAATTTTGTTTGACTACTATTTTTAACATACAAGTTATCGGGAAGAGTGGTGCAAGTGCATTGAGAAGTTTAACTATGCAAATTTCATGGCTGTGAACATACAAACCCTCTTTCTCTTAGCTGTATGTCAAGAAGGTAAGATAATTTCCTACAAAAATGTATGGCTTTATGTTAATATGTATTTGGTTTCTTTTAGATAGATTAGGCATTCCCGTGTCCTGATCTAATAGTATTCCTGAATATCAACTACGACGAAGCTAGAAAGTACACCGATTAATAGTGTTTTTGAATATCAACTACAAGAAAGCCAAAAAGTATGATGATTATGAGAGGAATATGTTATGGATGATGAAAAAAACTATTGGCCTCATTGCCGTTAAAGTTTTTAACATTAATAGTCTAACATTAAGAGAAATCATAACCTTACATCACCATTTTCAACCTTGGATAATATATCATATTATTAGTATTCCAACATGACCATAATCTAATATTAGAGGCCATGGAAAGAAGACATTAGATATGGTAATATCTCCCCTATAAGTAATTCTGAAGTGGATCAATGAGCCTAATCATAAATTATACGATATTTGTTTGCTAAAGATACATAGACTAGATTGACTCTTTTCCAAACATGAAGTCATGAGTTTACCTCATATATCAGTGATGTTTGATATTCACATTGAATATATCATCAACATGAATTATGGTGAACATAATATATATTCTAATCTCAAAATAAAATAGCTAAATCATCAAACAATATAAGAAATTCTTTAAATAGTTAACCCCCATCGTCTAAATGGAATCCATAGGAACAAGGTGTACCTTATGTTGACCATCAAATGGATACTTCTCTTATAATAAAAAAATTTCTTTAGCACTATAACAAGTTCACGAACTTATGTCACCAATGTATAAAGCTCAAAAAATTGTATGATGTGGGAATATTAACCCAAAATATTTCTATATGTAAACATTATGGACTTTGGAAGCCTTAAAGTGATGTTTTTGAAAAATAATAATCTTTATTTCAATTCCTTCCAAGTTTTCTAGAAGAAATCTTATGAAGCTTTCAAAGATAATATCATGGGGATGTTTCATGATTCTTATGCCATCGTAAATGTTTTATGAAACATAAATTATAAATTCTCTATGATTAAAACAAGATATAGATGCTTCAAAATAATTTCTCTACATGTATGGGTGATTTTTCTCTAGAAATACTTTGATATCATTTTAGATTTTACAATACATTCTAGAAATATTCTGAATCATAGGATTCATCATAATCAACTACACAATAATAGAAGAAAGAAATAATAAATAAAATGGATGAAATAAGAATATGCAGATGAAATAAGCACTCCATAATATCATATCAACACACATTAAAATGATGAATTAGTGATTGGGGCTTATATGAAGTTACCCAACCCCTAAATACTAATTACATATTACATTAACCTAGGATGTCATAAGGATCACGATTAAGTCAAGTTATACCATATTTTACTAAACACTTAAAGTTTAAATAAGGTTAACCACACAAGTTGCTTAACCAATCACTCTAGACATGGATATATCAATATTACCTATAATATTACATAAAGAATACCTATAGTCTTACATCAAGATTACCCATAGTCTTACATCAAGATTACCCATAGACTTACATAAATAAAAATAAATAGGAGTTAAAATTATCTACGTATTTTCCAAATATATCTATTTTATTACCATGGAGTATGTGTATCTAAACACCTATTAAAGATATGTAATACTAGTGTGAGCATAAAATCATTGTCATGCACACTTAAACAATGTTATAGAAATAATTTTCTCTTTCTTACAATAATACGTTGTTCATAAAAACCATGAACAATGGAATCTTAATATTAAAATAGAGATAATAAAATTTCTAACATTAACTAATGAAAGCAAATGATTATATATATTATAAATAATCTCATCATATGAACTTCGTGAGTCTTATCGTTAGAGAAAAAAACTCAGATATAAATTATTAGCTTGAAATACATCTTCAAATGATTAATATTATCAATAAAAATTAAAACATAAATGTTTATCCTTACTATGAAGTAAACTATATTAAAATTTTCATAAACAGTATTTATTAGATTCAACTAAGGTGCATGCAATTCAACAAGCACTATGGACAAGTATGACAATAAACAACACAAAAATGAGAAATTAAATGAAGAAGCAAGGCATAGTGGACATAAAATAAAAAATGAGTAAATGGTAAGAGTAAACATGTGGAGACAAGTGATGGGGGAGAATCTATGATTAAAAGCAACTCACGGTGGTCAAATATAATGATAAAAATTTAATACACTAATTAAATCTTTCAGTCAAAATCATAAGAAGCATGACTAAGATGAGATAATATAGAATATCAATGTTGTGGCTATGAATGAATGGGTTTTCTAATAATTAAAATGGACATGGGATATTATACAACATCAATGACACTATTATGCCCAACAAAGTATTCTAACGATTCGGTTGAATGAGAAACTTATCTAAAAATCTAATTAAACATAAAGTAATTAACACTGTATAAATTATATATAGATTGGAATGATATTTACATTCAACTAGATACAGCATGAATTCATCTATGACATACACATGACAATAGATAATATTAATGCCATGAATATAGTAATAACAAGCACCCCAAATATGATAATTGATGAATGAATGACATGTAGGACACAAAATATTGTCAATATGATTGAAATATAGATGGATTTATATTTACGATAAAGACTATGTAAATCATATGTGATAATGATTTGAAGAGTATATGAAGGAATACAAAAATAAAAAAAAATTATATTTGTTGTTTATGATCTATGGAGCAACTTTCCATACAATGCTAATAAAAGTACAAATTTCATATATTTAATGAATATATAAAACCAGTAAAGTTTCAATTAAAATGATATGATTTGTTTAATTTAGAATGTCTTTGAATTTTTGAAATGTTAAATGAATTATATTATATAAGATATCATAAATTATCTTTCGCAAAATTCAAATTAAAAATTTTATAGTTTTAAAATATGTCAATAAATCATACTATAAATAACAAGAATATGATTACTTTAGAAAAACTTTAATGAAAAACAATATTATACGCCAAATATTTGAGGAAATATTATATGCATGTATTAAAATAGTAAAATAATCAGAAATATCTTCATTGTAGAACTTTAACATATATTAAAGTTAAGCATCACATAGGTTGGTATTTAGTTTAGACGTTTGGTATACAAACTTATTTTAAAATCAACTAACTCTTTTATTTGCTTCACACAAATAACCATTATGTATTTAGTTATAAAAAAAAAATATAAAAAAGACCAATCCATGCCTCTATAACTTGAACACTTATCATCTATGTGTGTGATGAGACATTCTTATGTATTAAAAACTATATTTACCTTTTCATAGCTAATATCAAAGTGTTGCTATGAAATATGAAAATGTAACGTTAGCATGAATAAAAATATGCATTTTAAGTCAATGAATTGATATAATATTTGAATAACGAACTAAAAACAACATATGAAATTTAAAAATGGAAAATATATCTATTATTTGAAAATCTATTTTTATTTTCAAAGTGCTTGTTGATTTTAATATAATACTCCCGATAAATTAAAAAAAATATCTTAAATATAAAAATATAGTTATATATGAAAGATAATATCCTCCTAAACCAAGGAATGATATAATATTGGCCATGGTTTTATGTTTAAGCCATTCCTTTGTTAATTTAATATTGGTAGGATTGATTGTAACTCCATATTTTTATATGATGTGGTTCAAATATTCATGTTTTGTCTCTTCAATATGTAATTTGAGTTTGTGTATAAAACTTATTATCTTATAATATTGATAGCACCTCATCTACATGCTTGATATGATCCATTGATTATTGGTTGATAAAAGTATCATGAAAGAATATTGGGATAAAATTCCATAAATAAAATAGAAATATTTTATTCATCATAGCTTCAAAGATGGTAGGTTCATTGGTTAATTTAGATGGTATCACCTTGAACTCAAAGGTGTCCATAAGTTCCAAATATTATTTTTTAATATATTTTCTCTTTATTTGAATCTGGTAATATCATGATTAGGTCTATTTTAGTGTAATACTTACTCTTATGTAGTTCATCTAATATTTTACTAATAAATAGAATAATTTTTTTTATTTGGTTAGTGTGAGAAATCCCTACGACTAACGTATAGGGCTGAGCAGGCTCCCATCAACCATGACCCATCCTAAATATGAAAGCTATGCTTATCAATAGGGAATTTAACACACAACCACCACACACCCACCTCCTCACACACTCACCCACACCACGGTTTGAACCTTGGGCCTCCTAAATAAGAGTTAAAGCCACTTCCTCGCACACTCACCCACACCACAGTTTGAACCCTGGACCTCCCAAAGAAGAGTTAAAGCTCGAACCATTGCGTTGTACCCATGGGACATAAATAAAAATAAATAGAATAAAAAATAATTCTTGATTATAATTTTATTTAGGACTTGAAAATGAATATGGATCCATATTTCTTTTAAATGAGTATTTCTAGTGCTAAGTATGAGTTTTGAAAGGTGTAAAGCACCTAGGTTTAGTAATTCTTGGATGAAACATTCAATTTTGGTTTTATGGTGATATGGATAATGATACAATTTGATACTAACTAGAAATGTGTCTATTTGATTTTAATATCATGCTTGATATCTCTTTTGATAGGCAACCTTAAATGTAATTCCTATAATAACATTTTATGTTCATTGATGATTTATTTTATTTTATTATCTCATATATCTTCTTTTATAGGGATAGGATATATAAAAAATACAAAGTAGCAATTAGAAATGCTCCATTCCTAACCATATTTTCAATTTCGTGGAAATACACTAGTTGTGATTGAGTATGGAATTCTTTTAAGGTGTACTTTTGGTCTTGTCATTTGAATTTAAAAATTCATTGTTTCAAGACTGCATTTAAAAATTCCAAGGGGAATTAACCATTTTGCTCCAAGTATAACATCCAATATGACTAATAATGAGGCATATAATTTCATTTGGTATTTATAATCATTCATACTTAGCTGTGGTTTATGGAATTTTGATTAATATGTTAGGTGATTACCTCCTTGAGTTGCCATGTTGATTAGATATTCAAATAAATTGAGTCACATCATAGTGAATAAATTAATAAAACTATGTGTATCCTATGAGTCAGTTAAGAATATAGCTATTTGAACTTTAAAATACCCCTATATTTTTAAGGTTCATGGGTATTGGATTCTAGTTAATGAGGCTATAGATATTATATATTCATTTTTTTATGGGAGAGGTTCTCTTTCTACGTTGCATACATCCTTACTACTAGTAGTACTAATATCCCTACATTTTGCTTCAGAGTTCTTCCTTCATAATCATATATATATTTTAGAATCTTAGGTGTTTGATAGTTTAGAAGAATATTTATTCCCTTTGGTTTGGCTAATATTTTTTATGACTATAATTTTGTTGATGTAGAGGATTATATCTTATTTATTTCAATGGATTTTCATTTCTAAAATCATTGCCAACTTGAAACTATGCATCTTGACTCTTTTAAAGATATTATTTTTGTATGTTTAAGTTATCCTAATACATAATTTTATGGTTAAATCATATCTAACTTTAAGTTTATCTCTTATACTAAATTTCATTCCATCCATCTAACATTAGACTAATAAAAATTTTATTATATTAGTTACTAATGTTGATAATGAATCAAATCCTATGCTGTCTTAATCCACTTGAGTTTTATTATCTTATTTGAGCTAATTGATCAAACTAATTGGTCTTTGGTGATTCATATCATTTATTAAAATCTACTAGGAACCCTTATGAAATCCTATATGATTTTTCATTCCACAAGGAATACCAATTTCTTGCTCTTCCTTATAAATAAGGGTAATCTAGTTTAATAGCATCATTGTCTATATTGATATAATTTACCTCAAGGTATATTTTTTATAATCATGCCCTAATTGGTAACTTCAAATATATTTTTTCTTTTGAATTTAGGTAAAATAATTCATTTATTTATCTTAAATGATCAAATTTTTGTAGTTTTCTAATATTTCTTTTTACCCCCAAATCTAACTAACCTTTCTGGTTGCTTCTTGTTTTAGGCTTAAAATATATTACCCTTGGTGCTCCCTTCCCACGGAGAGGGGACTGAACTTCTTTTTGAGAAGTCATAACATTTAGAGGAGAATCGATCTCCACCACAACTTTCAAAGGGGGATAACCACCCTCAGCTACATCTTGAGGAACACCATGCTCCTCCTAAACCACTACCTGAGAATTTAAAATGAGAAAAGAATTTTGAATGAACTCTTGAAGAATAGGAGTTTCAGATTTTTAAATAGCGAGGTCATGAACAGAATGGCCAATGTAAAAACTATCCATATTCTTCACAATTTCCACTATTGGATTACTAATATAAACCTCCACCAGCTCATCCATGATCCTATCCCCTGTAACCATGTCCTCATGCTCAATATGAATGGAATTCGACATAGGATCCACCATGGACAGTATGCTCTAGGTAATTCAATATTGGATATTTTGAATCATTTGGATACATCAATTTATTATAGAAACAAAAAGGTAGTATTGACAATTGGGTTTCCTTGGATTCGTATCGAGGGAAAATAGTGAAGTTAGAGGAAATAACCATATAGGAAATGATATTGACCAATGACATAGAATTACAAACATACTAGTTTAACTGGTCCTGTAATCAACCATAATATCAAATATGCTAGTCTTACAAGCAACAATTTAAAATAAAAGTGAAATTTACTCATCTATATACATTATCAATTAGGTCATAATTATGTATTCTATAACAACTACCCATTGCATTGGAGTGATACCAACACTATTTTAGGTTTTATCAAACCTTTCAAGTAATCAATAGGATTTAAGAAGTTATCTAGACATTATGTTATTACCAAAGTTCCAAAATTGTGTATACACTTATCCATTAGCATTGACATTTAAAGTAATATGTTAATTCAACCATAATTACTTTTTTTTTTACAATTTTCTTGCTTGAATTCCTTCATTTACAATTCTCTCCAACTCATATTTCCCATGTTCCACACCACATAACTCTATCATATACCCTAATATTTCTTTTACATCTCATAAATCCCCACTAACATATGTCATTTTTATTTCCATTTACTTCCTCTAAATTTTAGAACTAACATATGTCATTTTTATTTCCATTTACTTCCTCTAAATTTTAGAACTTGAATAAAATTTTATATGTCGATCTTTTACAAGTACCTCGTACCACCTTCCATTTACCATGCTTTATATCTAATCTTATTCTTTGTAGGTTTATTTAGTCAAAAAAAAAATATTATACATAAATATTATTTATAAATTTTTATTATTAAAAAACATAGATGGAAATCTAATTATTTTAGGAAAAAAATTGGTAGGAGGAACAAATAGTGACATAAATATTGTACAAGTATTTAAAAATGATAGAATGAAATCAACACCTATTATAAATATTTTAACTTTTTAAATTTTCAATAACGAATAATGCCTAGCTACACGTACAGGTGAAGTCTCAACTAAACAATGACATCAATAAATTCAAATAGGAGATTGTTTCAAACATATGATATGTACATTAAAAGTTCAACAACACAAGGGAAGGAATCAAATCCATTAGAACTAGTATCCAAGCAACGACCGCTAAAGGTAATCCTTTAATTTTGAAAATATTTGTAAGTACATAATCATCAAGATAAAATCCTTGAATGACAATAAATATGATACAATTATATATGAACACAAGTACTAGTATGTTTATTATAATAGAAAATTGTTCATCTAAATAATAATAAATAAAAAATAATTACGGAAAAAAGATATCCGATATAGGTGCGCAACAAATAGACAAACACAGTACTAGCGTTGTAGAATAGTATATAAATTTCTAACTTTGACAAGAGAACAATACATTTTGCTCATGCAAAGCAGGTCAATTATTTGACCTGGATTAAATTTGAAATAACATGTTTAAAAACCGTGTTTGTTCCAGGCATACCATTGAACGATATAAGCCAACACACTGAATCACTATTCATTCACTTGAATATCTTGATACTTCGATCCGGAGTCCATTAGTTGCCACTACTCTCGGAAAGCTCAGTATCTTTTCACCTCCTAATTCCTTCCAACTGCATCGCCAAAGGCATGCTATCGTCAATATTCTATCCAAACAATAATATTTCATATATATATATATATATATATATATATATATACTCCATCACAGTACATCTCGCTTAAAAAAAACAAAGGTGAATAAGGTTTTCTATGGATTACCTGTATCTGGTAACAAAATGGTGCAGAAATATGCAAACTTCAACCGTGCCTAGTTCCCTGCCTGGGCATAGCCTGTTGCCGCCTCCAAAAGTCATGAAATATAGATTGGGATCGGAATTCCCATTTCTCTCCTTTCCCTGAAAACGTCCATGACATTTCGTTTGTGGTTATTAATGCCAATAAATTCATGTATCCATGGAAAAGTGAATTCCAACATTACACAAATAAAGTCCTTGTTCATGGAAAAATGAATTGTCAGACATACCATCCATCTCCAGGGGTTGAATTTTAGTGCGTCTGGATACAGAGAATCGTCGTGATTTGACTCTGTCATGTACAGGTATATTCTCCAGCCTTCAGGAATTTTGAAGCCATTCATTTCCATATCTCGGCTTGTTTTCCTCATAACTCCATTCACAAGTGCTGCCAGCCTTAATGTTTCATATACAACCTGCAACCATAAGAGTATACTCAAGAAGCAGATATCAATATTTCATCATTAACACTAGAGAATGAAAGAAATGAAAGATAGTTCATTGTGCAGTTTAGATATTTTTTACACTCTGGGTGAACTTCATGGCTTTGTAGTCATCCCAAGTGATGCCTTCGCCAGACCTTTTGCTCCTTTGAATGGAAAAATGTTCTTCCTGTAACGCACCCATCGATAGCATAAGATTTGTAATGCCATACGCTCATAACAGTATGATAAAGCAAAGTTTCCTTACAAAAGGTAAAATAAAACGGAAGTACATTTTTAATGTGCATTATTTATTTTAAATAAGGTTATTTATTTAATATATAATGTTAAATATGTAATTTATAAAATTAGTTACATATTAATATATAATATGTTAGATTCGTAATATATAAAACTAGGTATCTATCTAATATATATAACTACCAAATTCTGATTAGAAAAAATTGATATACAGCCTTCGTTGCTATTAGATTCTAACGATGTACCTTATTAATGAAAAATAGTATTCAATATGCAGTATACTCACTCTTAGCTCTTGGAGAGCCTTGGGATAGTCATGAAGATATTTGACAGCCATCATAGAGGCCGTCGCAACCGTTTCCTCACCGGCATGAACAATAGCTATCAACAAATCCAGGATTTGATCGCCACTAAGCTTAGCTTCATAAGACGAGCCATCGAGTAACTTTGTAATCATATCATTAGGGATGTCCTTGGCATCAGAAATGGATGCCTTCGCCCTTCTTTCATTCAGGATTTCTGTAAACATTTTCAAAATCCTCTTCCTCGCCTGTAAAGAGCATTTGTATGGAACGCAAATTAGTGATTAAAATCAAGTCTTAATTACTTTAGGTGATGTTTAGATAGAATACTAGAAAATACCAAGTTTCCAAATCTTAGACATCACTAGAGAATAAACAATTCATGTTCCAAGCTCTTAGAGGCTGTTAATTTGCAATACCTGAAGCCCACGTCTGTAGCTGGTACCGGGAAGATTTATAGGAAGGGAGAGTGTTCCTTCCTCAAGTTTCTGGAACTCTAACAGAAGTTCTTCTACCGTAGGACCAGATGTCACGCTCATTACATGCTTTATGTGCAAAAGCAAGGCCATCTGCACCATAGCATATACAATTTTTTTTACTCATTCTAACTTGAAAAAGTTGAAAATCAATAGGCTCAAAATGGACTTCAACAAAATTGGAGTGCATTGCATACATATCAAATCAAACATCAATTACGGACGGACCGGTTCAATTATTGAAGTTATTATACCGTCTCTACTGTGAGAATTACAAATTACCTCTACAATTCTTTAATTTAATCATTTATCATTTTATTTAGATTTTTACTCATATAAATTCGAATCATATTATCTAATTTTCTCCACAATTCCTTGGGTAACAAGAATCCTCAACCTCCATATCTTCAAAGTAAAGTTTCTTATGCACTCCTACCAATATTTGATAATCTGATTTTAGGATTATTCAGTGTAATTTATCTTCCTCATCTAGATAGAAGTAGATTTGATAGCTAAGGCTTCTACTTCATTGTTCATGGCCCTTCCTAGGCCTTGTAGTTCCCAATAGAGCACTATTCCAACATAATTCTTGTCCAACCTTTTGGGGGTAGTTTCTAACTAGCTTTGTCCTACCCCTCTTGCACTTTAAATTTTTCTCCGTTGACTCTATATCAGCTTGAGTTTCCTCTTTAGTATACATTACCACAATTTTTGTGACTTTTCTCCAAATGACTTGCCAAATACCATCTAAGGATGAAAATGTTTCTTTAAATATTCTACCATATCTCTGCAACCACACTTACAACCAAATGAAGGTTAAATTCAAGCTTCCAACCTATATGAATATTAATCCTGTTCAAATCACCATTGGCTAAAGTTTTATAAGATAAAAACCATCACTACTACATCTAGCATGTGAATGGACACTCAAACATCAAATTATCAGATGTTTCCTCGCTCTTGTAGCATAACAACATTGAGATGGAAAAGTGATTATCAAAAAGTAATAATTCTATTATGCATGACATGCGAGGCAAAGAAGTTTGCTTTCAGCAAACCCTTAGACTGCAAAATCTTTCTCCAATCCTCAACTTGATATGCATGAGAAGGATGTTCTATAAGGATCTTATCATATCCATCCTTCACTATGTAAACTCCAAGGCTCCCATAGCCCCAATCTAATTCATCCTCCTCATATCTACTTGTGAGAAATTTTTTTGCCAAGATTTTATTTAGGATGGGTGTTAATTCTAGAGGGATTGGAATTGGCCACTCATCCAACTTCCTAAAATGCTTAAACTTATAATCCCCCAACTGACTAGTATTGAAATAAATTTCAATCTAAATCCAACCCCTACTTTCCATGGCTATTTTTACTAGTAGCAGTTATGAAAAGTCAGAAATGATAGGTGGGTATTGATCCCATGAATCTGTTCAAAATAATGTCTTCTTCCATATCCCCACTTTCCAAAATAATCCATCTTTCACTACCTGAGATACATTTGGGTTCACTTATCCTAAATATTTACTAGTTAAAGCTCTACTGAATAAAGAATTTGGTTGAAAAATCCACCTCTGTCAAAGCTTTTCAGCCAAAACTTTATTATTTAACTTTGATAGCCTTAGTCCCAAACCTCCCTTTACCTTGGACTATCTTACTTTACTTAAAAATAGATTCATGTTAAATAGCTATGTAATTAAATTTGTTTGAAGAGGTTAATTTTGATGTTTAATTTTTATTTATTAATGAAAATTAGTAGCAATGCGTGTATACATGACATGCATATATGTTATAGGTAGGACTTTTTCTTCTCTTGAAAGTGTAAATAGCACAAAAAGTGTAACTAGGATTCAGTTAGTATTTTATTCTTTTAATGTATGGCTTGAGGTGATTTGTTCTTTGTGATGGAGAATATATATTTTTCATTTTATTTTGACCTTTATATACTCATTATATAATGATTTAGATTTTATTAATGCTTAAAATTTTAATTAGTTTTCCCATAGAAATAAAAAAAATAAAAATTAAATTATTGGAATAAATTAATAAAACTATAAAAAAAATAAAAATATATATTTTTTATGATTTAAAAAACTAAATGTGTAAAATATATGGAAATAATAAAATTTTAATGTGAGGAGCGAAAGGTCATAAAAGTTCATTGTTATCCCTCGATACTTTAGATTAAAGGTAAGAAAATATTATTAAGATAAAAAGTGGAGGTTAAAAATTAAGTCCAAATATATAAGGTCACTTTAAAAATTATTTTAATATTTAAGTTGATTTAATAAAATCATTTGTAAAATAAAGATGAATATGAAGATGGAGCGTGAGTTGGAAGTAAGTGTGAGCACAAGTTGGGAGTAAGTGCAGTAGTGAGTGTGAACGTAAGTCAAGAATAAGTACACCAACAAGTATGAGTGTAATTACAATAGCAAGCGTGACCAGTAAGTGCAAGAATAAGTGTGAGTACAAGTACGAGCTAAGAATAAGTGCAACAACAAGTGCGAGTGTGATTTAGGAGTAAGTGTAAGAATAAGTGTGAGTAAGTGCAGTGAGTGTGAGTGAGTGCAGCCAAAAGTGAGTGCAAGCACAAGTGTAAAGCTAGGAGTAAGTGTAGCAGCAAGTGTGAGTGCAAGCATGAGTTGGGAGTGAGTTTCTAAGCCCAAAGCCAATGCGATCAAGTGGGAGTGTGAACTAAGAGGGAGTGTGAGATGATATTTAGTCATGGAAGAAGAGCGATAAGTTCATCCGAAGTGCATCAATGCTTTAAAACCTTACCATGAATATATGGAATATTATTTCCAAAAAATTGTTGAAGCCAAGGGATATTGAGAAAAAGAAAAGATAAGGAAAATTATGAGCAAAGGAGTGCAATTTGGGAGTGAGTGTAAGGCAGGAGAAAGTGCAAATCAAAAGGGAGTACAAGTTGGGATTCAATCATTGTGAAAGAGAAGTAGGTTCATCCAGATTACATCAATGCTTCAAAACCTTACCACAAATGCATAGAATTTTCCCAAACAAATATTGAAGTGAAGGAACGCCAAGAAAAATAAGAGACATGAGCAACTATGAGCTAGGAGGGAGTGCAATCTAGGAGTAAGTATGAGGCAAGAAAGAGTGCAAACTGGGAGTAAGAGCTAGTATAAGTTGAGAGGGAGTGCGAACCAAGAGGGAGTACAATCCAAAAGCAAGTCCCATTAGCTATTGTGAAAGGAAAGTTATTTTTGAAAGCCCTAATGGAAATTCAAGATGCCCTAGCTAGAAATCAATATGCCCTTATTGGAAGTATGAAGGCCCAAGTTGGAGATAAGTGAAAGAGCAAATACAGGGTAAGTTCAATCTAGGTAGTAGATGGTACACCAAAAATAATTATCAAGGATAAGATGATTTAGCATGATATAATAGTTCTTAAAAGTAGAGGGCTAATATGTAAGTTCCATAGATCATGGTCAGGGTTTTTGGAGATTCAAAATTGGATCAAGTGGAAGTGTGGATTGAATTCAAATTATTTTGTGACATTTCTTCCTAAAGGTTTTTTCCTTATCATCTTTTCCAATTCAAAAATTAAGGATAAAATAATGGTTTGTGGCCCATGGTCTATGGGAAGAGATGCACTTTATTTGAGACATTGGAACAAAAAAGTTTCAGTTGAGGTAAAAACTATTAAGAAGCTTGCAATGTGGGTTAGACTTTTTAGACTTCCATATCATCTTATAAATAAGGATATTTTAAAAAATATTGGAAATACCCTAAGGGAATTTATCAAGGAAGGACCAACAATTAAGGAGCAAAATAATTCTCTATATACTCGAATATGTATTGTTATGGATATTTCAAAACCTTTACCAGAATCCATTAAGGTTAAATCAGAATCAAAAGAATGAGATTAAAAATTAGATTATGAAAATATTGTATTTTTTTTGCCACAACTATTTTGAGATTGGACACATGACAAGAGTTTGCAAAGTAAAAACTATGAATAAAGAGACAAAAAATTCTAACCATGAGATAAACTTCAAAATAAAGTAAGGAAATCATTCAATAATAGAAGCTAGATCAGATCAAGGATATTCTACTCCAAAATAAGAGGTAAAAAAATCCTATAAACAATATAAATTAGTAAGTTTAGAAGGAATTAAAGGTGCAAAAGAATGTGGAGATAAAACCCAAAACAAAGACAATAAAAAAGGTTAATTTTATTCTAGGTAAACCATCTTCAATTTCCTCAAGTAGTATAGAATCCTCTTCAGGTAATAGAAGTGAAAGTGGTAAATATGTTATCCCTCGCAATTTAATGTTTCAAGAGTAGAATAATATAGAAATAAGGTTGAAGGAAACCCATAATATTAGGGGGATTTTATGGCAGAATAAGAAGGTAATTGCAACAAAAGAGCATCCTTGAACTTTAGGGTCTCTAGGGAAATATAAGGAAGAGTGTGTTTTTGAGGTTATTCCTTGCACTTCAGATCCTTCAAACAAGATAAACCTAAAGATGATAAGTCTTACTATGATGAGTGTGAGAAGATTGAAGATATTGATGAAGATGAAAGTATTGCTGAGAATGAAAAAAAGGAAGACCCAAGAGGCAAAACAAAGAGAAAAAGAAACACAAAGGGATATTGATATGGGAAAACAAAAGAAAATATCAAAAGAGTTAACAAGAAGTGGGACTAAACCCACAAAAAAATAAAAAAAATAACAATAAAAATAATATCTTTGAATATTAGGGAATGAATAAAAACCCTAAAAAAAAGTATTAAGAAATTGTGAGGTTGTTATAGACAAGATATTTTTGGATATTGAAGTTGGGCAGCAAATATTTTAGCCATTCACAATGTTAAATTTCTTTTTGACAGAATCTAAATTTTTGATTGTGGAAACTTAGTAGTTTGAGGAAGATGAAAAATATCTTTGATAAAAAGCCAAAGTTGGATATGTTTTAATTAATATATTAAAAATGTAATGATGACAATATAATTTTATGTTTTCAATGAAAATGACCTCTATAAAAACCATGTATAACTTATTTAAAAATAAATAAATAAAATTATTTGTAAAATAGAAAAAAATATTTTTTTACGAATTTTGTTTTTCTAATAATAACCCACTTTAAAAATTAAAAGTCTTAATTCAAAAGAATGCCTTAAAAATAAAAGTTAAAGATTTGTATTGAGTATGTACGAGGTCTTCAAATTATGAGACATTTTCAAAAGAATGCCTTAAAAATAAAAGTTAAAGATTTGTATTGAGTATGTACGAGGTCTTCAATGAGACATTTTCAAAAACTTTTGTGATAGAGGTTACTTCAACAAAATCACTTAAAAAAATAAAATAATGATAATATATATATTATAATTAAAATTATTATTATTCAATAATATATATATTATAATTAAAAATATTATCATTCAATAATATATATATTAGATCCGAGGTGTAGACCAATTGGTTCATCCAAACCCCATAAGGGGACGGAGGTCCAAGGTTCAAATCTTGGGCCTCGTCGGACGGAACGCTTGTCCCTTTCCTGGTGCTTTCAGCTGCGTAAAAGGGTTAAAATGATTGTGGCATGGTGGTTATAAGGGCGAACTGCGCGAAGATCTGTGTAGCGGCTTCTAGAGCGGACAGCGCAGAATATTGTGGCGGCCATAAAAGCTGGATAGCCTGCCTGGATTCGTGGCGGCTACTGATTCCACCATGTAAATTCAAAAAAAAAAAAAAATCCATTTGATCATCGAGTCTCTCGCAAGTTTATTGCGAAGAACACAAGGACACAGAATCGACACTGAATTATTTGTCCTCCAAAGACAGAAAAGCAATAATCACCCACCTCATTTGTTTTTTCCTGCACGCTGATAACTTGACCGTCCCAATCCCGGAGATAGATGTCCATGAAATGGTCAACCTCAGAAAGAAGGTGGTCTCGGATCATGAGGGGATTGATCAAGGAGAACATGGCTCCTTTCATGAATTTATGAAGACTGCCCTGAAGTGAAGTGATGCTCCACTCGCCAAATATTTCCCTCATGGATTGTGGATATCCAGGGGCTAGTCCTTGGCCTTCGTTCATCAAAATATATCTGTTAAGCTTTGGATCGGTTGATATCACTGTGGGATAACCTAAAATGTGAGACCTGAACAGCTCTCCATATCTGCAACAAATCGAAGGAAGAGGTCAGCTTTCATGCGATGTCATTATATTTAAATCTATAGTGCATCAGAGATCGAAGAAAGACACGATCCAGAAACCGAACATGTTCTAAACAAATAATAAAGAACAAGATATAATATTTGTTACCAGGTGTATCTATATATGACTTCTCTGCATGCACCTAATTTAAGATTAATATAAAACCCAAGAAGTCAATGTTATGACAGAACTCACCTGGCCCTTCTCTGTTTAACGAATTCACGGCCACCTCTGATGAAACCGGGGGTCTCTCCAAAGAAAGGCCATCCCATTGTACCTGGAGGAAGATGTTTCTGCCTATATTTCACTTCATTCCAACAACGGACCAACCAGGCGGCTATTATGCCACCTAAAAATGTGAGTATCCATTGTATGATCGTGCTTGTTAAAGATGCCATTGAACTGGTTTAGTACTATTCAGGTTTCCTCTTTTTTTTTTTTTTTATAACGTAGAACTCTATGGTGCCTGAATCTAGTCTCTTTTCCCTCTATATATAAATTGGAGATTGTCCCAAATTCTAAGCTAACGTTCTTTGCTTGTAGAAGCCCTATCAGCAATTGCTACGTGGAGTTAGGGGGATTGTAAATGGTCTCTTTTATTCTAGAAGAAAACGATTTACAACATTTTAAATACGTCACATGGAATGCAGTTAACATAAGGTGGGGCGGGTGTTATTCGCAACTTTAGTCAATTAGTGGGGGCAGGTAGGCGGGTGTTATACAGATACCTTGCTTATGAAATTTAATATTCAAATTTATGTTTTTTAAAGTTGGTCCTGAAGTTTGACTAATATATGCTTTGTTAAAATAATAGAGGTATATATTTATAGAACAGAGCAGTAGTTAGGGTTTTGAATTTTTTTTATTTTGGAAGACTTTGGTTTAAATTATTGAGGTGTATATAACTATGTAAATGAGCTTGTTAAATATATATATATATATATATATATATATATATATGAATAGAGCAGTAGTTAGGATTTTGATTTTTTTTTATTTTGGAAGACTTTGGTTTAAATTATTGAGGTGTATATAACTATGTAAATGAGCTTGTTAATATATATATATATATATATATATATATATATATATATATATATATATATATATATTATTTATTTTGTTGTTATCTATTCAAAATGTCATGGTTATTTATTGCGGTGGATGCACGCTTTTTACAAGTTTGGCTTTTTTATTGAGATGATCTTCAATGCTCGCCTATCTAACTAACTTTTGTACACAAAGAAAAAGGGAAGAAAAACTACATCAAACAAAACATAAAAAAATAAGTCTTAAATTAATTAGGGATGATACACAAAGATTGTGAGATTCTTCTACATAACAGTGGGGTAAAAATGATAGTGCAAAGTGAACATAATTTTTTTCAAAGCATGAACATTAAGAACAAGCACATACACATATAAGAAATGAGACAATATGATAAGTAGTCATAACTTCTTATTTATATATACATAAGAAAAATCATAGGAAATAGAACATCAAAAAGTAAAAGTCCTAAACTAACTAGGGGTAATGCACCAAGATTGTGAGATTCTTTTACATAACAATGAGGTTAAATGACCATGTTTATGGTCTGCCAATAGTGTAAAGTGAACATAATTTCTTCAAACTATAAACATTAAGAACAAGATACATACATAACAAATGAAATTGTAAGACAAGTGGTTACAATTTTGAGCCTTTTCTTTTGATATATCTATAATGTAATTTCTATCATAGATACACAAACACACTAATATTATAATATATGAGAGAAAGAAATAAAAATTATATTATAGTCATGCTAGAAAAGGCTTTCATATATATATATATATGTATATGTGAGAGAGAGAGAGAGATAAAAATTATATTATAGTTATGCTAGAAAAGGCTTAAAAGCCTTCGAATAAAATAACTTAGGGCTTAAGTCTAGATTGTTATACAAAATAAAATAAAATGATAGTTACATACAAGGATAGATAATAGGCATGAATAGAAGTTATCAAATGCTTTTAATGTATATTGATCTACTATTTATAGACAAGATTAAAAAAAAAATCCTCAAAAATTTATGAAAGAATTAAACCATGCCTTTATTACAAATTGCCTTGGGGATCCATCCATATAAAGCTTGTTGGTCTTCTTGAGGTCTCTAGATCTGCAATCATCAATTCCAAATGACTCTAAGCCTCCAGATATGCAATTGTCACCGTTACTATCAACTATCTTCCTAGGTATCCCTAGAGGTTGAGCATGGTATCTTCTGTAATCCATATTGTCAAGCTTAAGGTTGTTCTTGTTGTGGCTACCACATTATTACATTCAATATTCTTCCTGGATTGTCGATCCTAACTAGTGTAGGGAGATGAATTTGGGTACTTTAGCAACTACTAATTTGATGAGTTCAACTAATGCTTTTGGAGGTTATGCATCTATGATAAATTACCTAGAGATTAATTATTGTGCAATTTGATTGGTTGTCATTATGACCATTTTTTACCCTATAGAATTGCTATATTATATTTCTTTTTCTTCATTGGTTACTTCTATAATTTGATAGAATATTTTCCCCCTATATTATATTGTCTTGTCTCCTCTTCAAATTTCCTTACACCTATGAAGAAATGCAAGTCATTGATTCTCGATTGGGAAGTTTGTGAAACTTTTACTCTTGATATCATATCAGTTTCTTTGTGAAACTGTATAGTTTGGTAAGCCTCTATAAAAAAGGTTGCATAAATTCTCCTCTTTTATATTTTATCAAAATATTTTGAAAGATATAAATTTTTAAACTTTTTACCCTACTTATGCTTGAAAATATCTTGAAACTATATGAGCTATTGATTTTGAGTTGGATAGTTCACATAAATATTTTCACAACCCTCCATTGGAGGTTCACAAGAATATCTCTCTTTAGGACTTATTTATTTCACCTTCTTTAGGGAATATTTTAGAAGATCCAACCTTCAAAACATTTCCTCACCCTTCATCCTCAGGAATTTCTTGAAACTCTATAGGCCACTAATTTTGAATCTAATGATCTAAAAAGTTTTCTTCACCATCTACCTTTAGATATTTTGAGAAATATTGCAAGCCATTGATCATTATGATCAAATGATCTACATTTTTTGGGTCACCAATCGACATTTTGACCTTCTAAAGTAGTGCTAACCATAGATTGAAATAATATGATGATAGTAAAATCATATTGTATTTATTTGATACCTCTTTCTCTACTTCGTATAAGTTTTATCTCTACTTAATCCATATTACAAATTTGTCTAAGCCAAAAATCTCTAAGTGTAGTGAAATTCACTATAGTTTGGTGACTCATAGGGGTCTTTTTGCTTACTGAAGGAAGAGTTTAGAAATACTACCTTTATCCATGGGTGTAGAGTCAAAAATAAAATAATTTGAAAAAATATCGAGGAATCAATAATCAATAATTTAAATAGCACATGCTTAATTTCTCTTTGTTTATTTTTAAGGGTTATTAGATCTTCTTAAAGTATTTGTAAATCATCTAGAGCTCTAACTGATAATTTCAAGAGAAGTTCTTTATATGGTTAAAGACCTCATGCATATGAATTCTCAACTCTGCCAATGGTCTAATTACCCAAAGAACATCATTCATCATGGGAGGTTCCAACCATGATGTAAAAGAGGTAATATCTTCCTTTTACTACTTAAGAAACTGCATATATTCTTGCTCCAAAAGAATATTGCTATATGCATTCTGAGGAGAAGCAAAACCTTTCTATAATAATGAGTCAATATCACTTTTGAGCTTTGTAGTTGTTTTAGTCAAGTTAAATATTTGGGATTTATATGTTTGTTGAACCTACTCCTTCTAAATAAGATCATTCACCTTTTGTGCTCTTTCCTATTTATCATGAACTTCGATAATCACCAATTTAGAGTTTAATGTGATGGTCAATGTTGCTTGATAGGTTCTTTCGTTAGCTAAATTTGTGGAGGATTCAGAGAGGCTTTCTTCAACCCCTTGGCTCACTTGATAGCTTTGGATGATAGCTACATCAATAAATTCAAAAACTTAGGATAACACTATCATAGTATTAGCAATTTCATCCTAGTATGCATTGCAAATTTACTTTATAAGCTTCTAGTATCACACCATGAGTTAATTTTTACATTTCTTTATCTTAGCTCATATAATTATTTCTAAAAAAATTCCCTCTCCTAAGTAAGTTGACTTTATTAGGTGGAAAGCATGTTTGTGAAGCTCTTAATCTCATCCTCTTTTGCTTCTTAGATATTCTAAAGGATGCACTATTATGTGCTTGGAAAGAAGGTATATTTGGTCTTGGAATGCCTTAGCCTCTCCTTGTAAGTTCCTCAAAGTATTCTTAACATTTTCCAATTTTATCTCCTTTGTTGTTTTCCAATTCACTAATATGTAACCATAAGAATCAACCTTTCTAGCTTATTCTATGAGTTATACCTTATCTTCAACTAGGGAATTTTTAGATCAAGGTCTACTGTTGCCATCCAACAATCCTACTCTATCATTTTTCCCTCAAGTTTTGATACTAGTGGATATTTACATGTAAATAATAATTCCTTATTTTAAGAAGTAAAGTTGATGATTATTTATATTATAGGAAATCACCGAGCTAGCTTGGCTTGATTTCTTTGATCATACAATATTATTTGCTGCTAAATCATTTGATATTGCTACAAATATAGCATAGGTGTTTTTGGACCTTCTTATGGCCTTTATGGAGACAAAAATCTAGATAATGGTTTTAAATAATGGAGCCAATGAAGGAGATATAGTTGGAGTGGTGGGAGTATATGAGAGTGGAGTAATAGAGGAAGCGTAGACTAATGAAAATACCTCCTAAATGGAGGAGGTCCCAATGTGACTATAACACTGGGAATCTAATCCAATGGGGCCAAAATACCTTGGGAGGATGAAGAATTTAAACTAATAATAGGAGTGAAGGAAGGGATGAATGGATTGGCTTTAATGGTTAGTGGATTGGTCCTCAGGACATAGTCTTTCTTCTTATTTACTCTTGTAATGATGGTTGTTAGGCCTACATTTGTTTTCTCCTTTTAATATATTTCCCAATGTAGAATTTCTTGTTGAGGCACTTGATGCACTAATTATGGTGGAACTAAAGGTCTTTGATAGGGGTAACAATGGTTGGAACCTATTTTAGAATGTCTAACATAAATTCTATAGAATTCTTGGGTCGTTCTCTTACCTTTTTTATTATTTAAAATGTGTTGACACTTATTTCCTCCTTGCTTCATTTCTCTAAGCCTAAAATTTTGGTGTTTAGGTGTTTCTCGCAATACTTTTTATTGAAGTCCTCATTTGTAAACAATTCACAAAATAGAGTATTTATATCATCAATATCTTACTACATAATCCACTAGGTATTAATTTTGGGCTCTTTCCAATACTATTTTCTTATAACATTCTTTTTATTAGAGCTAATTTTGATATATGGATTGACCAAAACTTCACCTCATAGAATGACTCTTATGACATTCACTCTAGTGGTAACTTGAAAAGTATAGTTAGAGGGTGCATACAAAACTTATACATTGGATTCTCTAGAACCTTTATGTTGGTCTAGAATCATGTATAGAATTTGGACCCTCAATTATTACCAACCATTTTGTAAACCTCCCCTTAGGGTCATAACTCCATTTATCCTCAACTTTCTTGAGTCCCAACTCCTTCAACTTGTTATATATAAGGGAAGCAAATTTTATCCTAGTAAAGTCGTCCTACCCAAGTTGATAAGAGGATTGTAAAATGATACCTTCAATTTTCCACTTCTAAATGTATCATCAATTAGCTCTAATTACCTAAATGCCTCTAATGCAAAGATTTTATTTGAAATAAATTTGGGTAGGAGGTATACAAATAAACCAAAATTGTGTAGCTTAACTATTGTGCCATCTTCAATAAGAAACCAATCTCCATGCTGCACTTCTCATAAGTATAAATGAAGAGTATCTAAGAGGTGTTCATGATGATTCCCACTTAATGATACAATAATAATAGTTGATAGGTGCTAAATGAAATAATATTAAGATGAATATCTATCTAGGTCCCCTATCCAAAAATATATAGGCAACTCTTTGCCCTCATCAATTGTCTACTTCAAATTTAGACCCAAGAACCATCTAAGATTTTGGAATAAAATTAAATGTGATAAGAATGACAAGTGTGAATATTTGGATGGTTGAAAATTAGGCCAACCCCTCAATGAATTTTTTTAGCAATTAATTTTCTAAAATCAAATATCACCTACTCATCCTCGAGTGTTTGCTTGATTATGTAAATAATACCCAATTGGGCACAAATCACAATCTTATCACTTTGTAGGTTGAATATGAAAGTAAATATATTTAGAGTAACCTTTCTAATCTTATCAAACATCTTATGGGCATGGCCCAAATAATTTTTTTAAAATGGTTCATTTGGGTTAAGATCCTTGCACTCAAAGCCTAAGAAATTCAACTTCTATTTAACTAAGAATTCATAAAATAAGTGAGCAACATCCTCTATAAAAATATTTTTTTCTCTTAATGGTAGGAGTAGTGTCTATAAAATAATATATGGAATGATATCCACCCTAAATATTCTATCATAAGACTTGGTTTCTTGATTTTTAGGGTCATAGAATGTCATGCATGCAAATATTAACTCATAATAGTTGTGCACATCATACACTAAATATTGTGCTAGGATATTGATCCAAATTCTAGATCCAAAGCGTATGGGATGGGTGGATTTAAATCTCTACCATGCACTCTCCATCAATTTTTTTGATACCTTTGAAACATTGGAATCTAAATATGTTATGGCTAGGTCTTTCAGTATCTCGATATTGGAGGTATATGTTAGTACCTCTAAGCCTATAGAACAAACTTCAAAACTATCAAAGAACCTTTGATCCTATAGAATAAAGGGCTATCTTTACTTGGGATCCAATTATTCTAGAATATGTTGAGTTTTAGGAAGTTATCTTCTTCTCCATGCTTGATTGGTGTTTGTTTTAAATTCTTTGATATTAATTTAATTCTATTCTCAGTCTACAATTGTGCTCTTTTATTGTCTCTCATACTCCATGTACTATTTGAGTGCTTAAAATTTTGATAAGGAAGAATCATAATGGGGGGTATTTTATAAAGGATTTTATTCAAATTTTACACATCTACTATAATTTGAGGGCCATGCATTTATGACTCATTCTTCATTATATTGGTTGGAGATGTCCACCACCTTGTACCTAATATTTTAGAGCTACCATTAGGATATTTTTACACATTTTGAGGCCACTTCATTATTTTCTCATCATTGTATTACCTTATGTACCACTTATTTTCCTCAATTTGAGGCCAATGTGGAAACTATCATGTTATTTGAGGCACAATTTTATGAATGGAAGCATCAAATCCACCTTACAAGAATTATTGAAGGGAAAAGTGATCACTTTCTTTTCACAACTATTAAATTTTTAAAGTTTTATTATTGGCCAATAAAAGTTGGTGTTGTGTTGAGGGATTGCCTTTTTTTTTAATATTGTCTTGTGTTTAGCTTAGTCAAAAAGCATCCACTTATTTAGGGAACTATTTATTATTAATGCTTCTGATCAAGTGGGTCAACCTAACTCAACACTCTTTTTATGGCTTCTAAGATTGCACAAAAAATAATCTAATTTGGGAAAAATAGATAATAAGACTTATTTTCTACCTTCAAGTTTCAAGATAGAACATAAGCCATCAATCTCAAGAATTTTATGGTTCATGGATATTTTTCTTTCTATGTTTTAGTAGAATTATTTTGAAAAAGTGTTGATTATTGATGGTTGAGATTGTGGGTAAAATTCTTGACCCACATCCATCTCTTTAGAAGGAGATGAATTTTTCAATAGAATGCTTTGCCATTTTTTCTAAGAAAGGTTGTCAAACAATAAAAATAGTCACTAGATCAGAGGAAGATAATGCTAATAAAAATGATGCAAAATTTTGCTAAGTGTAGAAAAATATTGAAAACTATGAGGTGATGGTATTGATAACAACCATGAAAAGGCCTGACACCCGATAATTGAAGGAAAAAAATTCCAAACTCAATTTTTTACTAAGTATCAAATGTGACTAGAAAAGTAAGATGCTGATGTTAGCAAGCGCTTGATAAAACCTTGACATCTAGCATAAAATGAAGAAGCATATAACACATTGAGATATTTTTTTTATCTAAGTATGGATGGAAGCCTAACATCTAACATAGTAATGTAAAAAAGTATGTTGGGTACAATAAGCTTAAGCTATAGGAAAAGTATAGTGCTAAAATGTTTTGGACAATGATGTCAACTGGACTAGCATAAAAACCTGATGCAACAAAAGAAAAAATATAGAAAATATTCTAAAGCATAGGAACTGATACACATTAAGCAATGTAAAGTGCATCTAATATCTAGATTTTGGTACAACACTAATCCAACAAAATATAAAAAAAACATTGCACATTTTGAGTGCAGACATCAACCTAAGGTGCATAAAAATATGGTGGAGATAAAATAATTTTGAATGAAGATTAAAGCCTAATAATGTTATGCCTGACAACTAATGAAGCATGTAGTAAAGGTAGAAGGAATACCAAATAGAAAGGAGAGATTAAAATATGTGCATTACAAAAGGAGGATCAAACCCAGTTGAAATGCCCAAACATGCTCTTGGAAAACAAAATTTGTTGTCAAAAAATCTTAATAGATCAAAGCTCTCCTAACTAACACCTATGTTGTTACAAATAATGTCATAGTGGGTCAACTAAAATAGAACAAACCTGTTAGAAGATCTAGTGCCTAGATAAATATACAATGACCACCACTCCTTGGTATGGAATAAAGTCAAGCGATATCGACACCACAATGCTAGGTCGATTGCAATAGAATGAGTTGGAGGAGATGTACATGTGCTGTAGTAAAATGATGAACTTACAATCCACTCTTAGATAAATGATGTTAGTCTAACTAAATACATTTGTAAAACTATATATACTTGAATGTAGGTCATTCAAATGGTCATACCTTTAGCATTTATAATTGCATAATTGTATGATGATGTTATACACATTTTGAATGAAGATTGGATTGTTGTCTAGCCTCTTTCTCAATTATTTGTAAAACATGTATGTATGCCAACTAAGTGATTAAGCATTTTTGTTAAAGCTATGAATGGTTAATTCTATTATAGTTATTCTACTTTTTGGAAATCTCCTTGGATTTCTTATTCATTAGTTCCTGGAATGCTTTATAATGCTTAGCGTTTGTTACGATTATATGTTTCATCATAAGGAAAGTAAGCTAGTCTATTAGGTAGTCCAGTTTAGTTTAGATTGTGAGACTCTCATGCACTATGTCTCTTGATGTTGCTAAATCTACACCACTTTTAGCTTAGCTTCTAAATTTTATTTTGCATCCCTTACTTTAGTCTGCAACCCCATTTTAGTTAGTTTAGCTAGGACCATAGGAGCTAGCCTACTCTAGAGGTTGACTCAAAGACCCTTATTTCTGAGCCATCCAATCTTGGTCGAGGTCTTGAGGGTGCAACTCATCCACTTAGGAGGATTTTAGACCAAGAGTTTTTTGGCATACCCAATGGGACCCAAATCTCACCCTTTTGATTAAGTAGAACTATGGTGATATTATGCTCTAATAGATCAAAATCCAATCACCTGGAAATTTTTCTAAAATGATATTCTAAAGAAACCCAACTACCATTAAAATTGCAAGCTTATGCTCACATGAGCAACAACTAAGAAACTAGAGGAACCAATACTATTTGTAGAATTACCTCCTTTAGCATTCAAAAGACATAGATCCTCATCATCTCCTACATCACCATCCTCTATAAGCCCTACAAAAAGTCAAGGATCTACACATTTCACATCTCCAACTTTAGTCCACTCAACTAGATCTGAACAAATGGCTCAAAATCTGCCTCCATAAATATTTCTAAACTAGAATAATATAGGACCACTTAACTTGGTCAATCAGAATCTCATTCCTCCTACAGCACTTAAGGCTTTGCCAACGTATGATGGGATTGGAAAAATAACCTATGAGCATTGCTAGGATGTAGCCTCATTAGCCATAATCCATAATATTCATGATGAGGATGTTATGATAAGATTGTTAATCATATCATTGAAAGGTAAGGTACTATATTGGTACCGGACCCTTCAAGATGGTTGCATTAATTCATGGGCACAACTTGTTGGTAGACTAGTGCAAGAATTCAATGAACAAGCAAATCCATTTTCACTATTAACCCAATTCACCACCATACAAAGGCACCCTCAAGAGGTAGTAATGGACTTTAATATTAGATTTAGCAGAACATGGAAAAGAGTGCCATAAGAAATTAGGTCAATGGATGCCCAAGCATTGTACTACTATTTTTGTGCCTTCAACTCAGATCTAGGTTTGATGATATGGTAATCTAATGTGTTGATATTTCTAAAAATTTATCAAGCAGTTGTAGTAGCATAAAGTACTCTAATAGCTATAGGTAGACTTCCCCCTAGGAATGTTATGCCAATATTTCCAAAAATATTGTAGCTAGAGTATGAGAAATAAACACTAATTATAATCACTCATTTTACAAATGTATCTCCAACCCCTACATATAAATTTTAAGTATTTCCAACCATAGTATTACCTACGCCTCCTATCACACTTGCATTACTGGATCTTGATCCTCAAACTACTAGTATGAATGATATTATGACAACATTAAAAAATTTGACAAACGAGATCACCACCATGAAAAGGAGAGAAGCTGAGAGAAATTTCTAGCCTAGGAGATTTCCATACATGGTAAAAGATCAAGGAGCTTCTACTAGCAATATTGGTGGGAAACCTAATGTGGTGTATAATAACTAGGAAGAAAATCCTTCTACCTCTGCATCAAAAGTAGACTATTGGTGTTCAACTTGCAATGACCCACATGGTGAAAGTACATGCATGCTTCACCAATATCAAATGCAAAAGATTGTAGTTGAGAAGGTAGAAAAAACACATAAAGTCTAGATAAACATGTTATGGGAAAAAGACCAAAATTTGATGATCCAAGAAGAAGAGCCAATTTTAGTACTAATGCAATCATAAAAGAAGTCATTACAAGTAGATCCCAAAAAGCTAGATCCATTCAAGGTTCCTTCCCAAAATTTAAATAAGCAAAAAATAAGTACCTCAACCTACTTAGTGAATACAAAAACCTACAATAGAGCCTCTAAAAGAACAACATAAACCATCCTAATAAAAAGAAGCTAAAACTCAAGAATAGGCTAGAAATAGACTCTAGTATCCTTTCATCACTAAGTGACAAAGGATTGAAGCAACACAAGAATATAAAAAGAAATTCAATGAGCCAGAGAAGGTGGAAAAGAAGTAGCTAAAATCCTCTAGCTTCAACATTATGGATGAGCTAAATAAAACACCATCCAAAGCAAGCATGTATGATGCTTTAATGATTCTGAGATAAATTGATCTTCTCCAAGCATTGCTGAAGTCCATTAGGTCAGAGGACCAACTCTAGTCAAAAATCAATCTAGCATAGGGTAAACCTACTCTAGGAGTAGGTAAAAATAGGTTACCTCCATTCTACATGTCCCTACATATGGAAGGATGGATTGTACACAATTGCATGGTGGATTTTAGAGCAACAACAATGGTTATGCCAAAATCCATATGTGAAGCAATGGGTATGGAATACACATGTTCTAGTCTCAGAGTGCTGTAGTTGGATGAAACTCTAGTAAATATAATTGGAGTGATCAAGGATATACCTATGGTGCTACATAGAATACCTCAGATAATAGTCATACAAGAGGTGGTTGTAGTAGATTTGGAGCCCTACTTTGGTATGTGCCTTTCCCACAAATTCATAGCTAAACTAGGTGGATACTTATCCTTGGATTATTCACACATGGAAATTCCTCACAAGGGCAGAAAGGTAAAAATATTTGTTGAAAATCCATCCACCTACCATATAGGGAAAATTGAAGATGAGGTGCAACAAGATAATAATATTGGCATGATTAGTGAAGAAATTGATCTAGTAGAAGAAATCATAGATGAGTTATAGATTGAAGATCAATTCTCACTTAAAAATTTTAATGCTATGGTTGAAATAAGGATCGACACTTACTCTATCTCAAAGTTGAAAAAGGAAAAGTCTCCAATCATCAAAAAATATCTTTGAAAAACTAAGATATGGAAGCTCTACTTTGATGGAGCTAGGTGTAAAAATGGCATCTGGAGTAGGCATTGTGCTGATTTTACCATCTAGAGAAGCTAAAATATTATCATGTTGACTAATTTAGAGTTGTACCAATAATGCAATAGAGTATGAGGTACTATGTATTAGACTCAAATAAAAAAGAATATGGAAATCAAGTTGTTAATTATTTATGGAGATTCTAAATTGGTGGTAAATCAAGTTATATAAAGATGCAATAACAAGCAACATTATCTAAAAGCTTATCAAAATAAAGTTTGGGATCTATTCAAAATCTTTGACATGCTAAATATAAAAGCAATTCCTAGAGAGAAAAATGTGCAAGCTGATGCATTGGCTTCTCATGGAGCCAAATTTTGTCTAACCTCTAATTTAAGGAAAAGCTCAAGATCTATCAAATTGGCATTTAGGCCATCTATGCTAGATAAGGAATCCTTCTAGCAAGTATTTGATAATGATAGACAAATAGTAGACTTCTTAATCGAGAAATGGACTACACAAATGCAATTGATGACATAAGTGAGGATGAAGTGATCTAGCTAAAAATAATCATATTCCTAAAGGATTGATCACCCTCAAGAATTTATTTTATAGTAGCAATCGGACAATTGGACAAAATATGAAGATTAATGAATAGGAGTTCAAAGAAATTCAATTGGAGTCCAAAAAGAATTTAAAGGTTGGTGTATGATGCTCTCAAAAATAATTTTAGTAGCTTTTAAGTCTATGCAAAGAATTTAGTGATATCATTACTTGGAGATATTATGAGTATAAATTCTATAGTAAACAAACCATTTATCATGCTATAGAATTACTACCCAATTCTAAACCATTTTGGTAAAAGCAAAGGTCGATAATATTGATGAAATAAGAATTGTTGAAGTTTTTGAATGCAAAAATAATTTAATCAATCAAAAATTCCACATGGGTAGCCAAATTTATCCCAATAAATAAATCAAATAAAGATATCCTCATTTGTGTGGATTTTAGGAACTTGAACAAAGCATCTTTAAAGGATCACTATCCTTTGCCCTAGATCGATCAGATCCTGCATACAATTATCGGGGTAAAAATATTTTCATTTATTAGATGGATTTTTAGGTTTCAATCAAGTTTGGGTTAGATATGAGGATCAACATAAAACTATATTCATAACCAAATGGGGAACATTTTCTTATCAAAGAATACCTTTCAACTTATCCAATGTCGAAGCTACTTTCCAAAGGGCTATGGATTTAGATTTTGATGAACTTGTGAATAAAGTTATACTAATCTATCTAGATGATATGATAGTCTTCTCTCATCAAAAGGAGAAGCATTTTGATCATATTAGACTAGTTTTTTAGAAATTAGAGGATTCATGGTATCACTCAAGCCAAAAAAATCAATCTTTGTTATCCATGAAGGGAAGTTGTTGGATCATATAGTATCAAAGGAAGGTCTAGATATTGATCTAGATAGAGTTAAAGCTATATTAGCACTCCCTTTACCTCAAAATAAAAAAGGCTTATAGTCATTCTTTGGGTAAATTAATTTTATCTAAAAATTCATATCTGACTTTGCTCAGATAGTAAAGCCTATGATGGAAATGTTGAAAAAGTAAGTGGACTTCACATGGATAGAAGCCAGAAGGGAAGCTTTCAAGAACATAAAGGAAGCTATTACTAGAGCCTCAGTATTAGCTAACCTAGATTATAGGAAAGACTTCATTCTCTATGTATTTGGAGTGGAAGAAAGCTATATAGTCATCCTCACTTAGAAAGACAAAGATCATAATGAGTGACCCATAAATTTTTTGAGCCAAAATCTACATGATCATGAAGAACGCTATAATTTCATAGAGAAATAAGTATTTGCTTTAATGAAATTACTCAAAAACAAGACACTACATTTCTTAGAGAAGAACATTGGTGTATGTAGTACACCTAGATGTTTGGAGCTTTATAGTGCAAGGAGAATTGGGAAAAAAATGAGTTGATTGGATCACAAAGATACAAGAGTATGATATAGAGATCAAGTTAACTAATTTAGTCAGAGGAAGAGCACTATGTGAAGAATTAATAAATTTTGCAATATCGAACTCCAATTTGTTAATTGAACAACAATAAGAACATACAACTAGAAGAGGCCCAAATAGAGCAAAATACTTGGATAAATCAAATGGTTCATTCTTTTGATAATGGTAAGTGTCTAGATGGGTTTACAACCTCTCAAAGGCATAGGTACATATTGTAAGCCTTGAACTACACTCTAATTAATGGTATCTTATACCAAAAATATTTTGATGGTGTGTTGTTGAGATGCATGCAACCAGATAAGGTAGAGGAAATATTAAAGGAATTTCATGTTGGTTTCTCAAGAGGACACTATTCTAGACAAACCATAATTGCTAAGATTCTTAGAGCTAGATATTATTGGCCTACATTATTTGTTGATGCTTTTAAAATTGCTAATGCCTATGAAAAATGTCAAAGATTTATTGGTAGAAGCAAGAATCCGAAAATGCCTCTACAACTAGTTATTGCAGAAGAACCCTTTTAGAAATGGGGGTTAGACTTTATTGGGATGATCAACCCAAATTCTTCTATTAGAACACAAATTTATATTGAAAACAACTAATTATTTCACTAGGTGGTCTAAAGTAGAGGTAACCAGACATGTAGACCAAGATACTATTATAGAATTTCTGGAAATATTGATCACCAGGTTTGGGGTCCCTACTATAATAGTGTTTGATAATGCTAGAGCATTCATAGGGGCTAAAACCATGGATTTTACAAGAAAATATGGCATATACTAGAAGGTATCCTCAAACTATTATCCTCAAGGCAATGGACTAGCAGAGTCCACAAATAAGAATTTGATGAGAATAATTAAGAGAAATATTGGTGATAATCAAAAGAGTTGGCATTTAATGCTAAACCAAGCATTATGGGTGGATAGAATCATGATCAAGAAATATTTGAAGACTACACCTTACACTCTAGTTTATGGAAAAGAAGTCATGTTGCCAATCAATCTTGAGTTGCCTACCTTAAAATTCATAGACCAATCAGAATTAGAGGACATTGAGACAATTGAGAAAAGAATATTAGAATTGTTGTTATTAGAGAAAAAAGATAAAAGACCTATAATAATTTTTGTTAGCACTAAGAAACTATTAAGTGATGGTTTGATAAAATATCATCATTAAAATCCTTCAAAGATGGTGACCTAGTGCTCAAATAGGACTCAGATCAAGCAAAATTAGGAAAGCATGATAAGCTAGAATCATTATGGTCTAGTCCATATCTAATCTTAGGAAGGAAGGAATTAAATGCATATGAGCTTCAAGACATGGATGGTCATATTTTTTCAATTTTGATGAATGACCAATATTTAAAGCATTATGCATAGAAGAGTGTGTCATTGATGTGTACATATGTAAATAGTGACACATGTAAATAATTTCATAGTGGTAGTAGTGGTTGTAGCACTTTGTAAATAGAAGCAATTGATTGGCTAAGGATTGCACTTGGTAGCCACTATATTTTGAATTCTTAGAAATATCATTGGCTTAAAGCATGACAATATTGAAAAAGGATATGCATCATAAATACTTACATAAACTTGTAGTTTCAAAAAACTATTTTTTCATAGAAGTGAAGTATGTGCAATCCCTAATATTAAATTATAAATGGTTGTTCTCTATAGGAATTTATTGCTATATAAATAGGGCTAGAAATAGGCAATATACATTAGAGCATTTAGTAGTCATAGGAGTGAGATACTATAAAATTACTGAAATACTCCATGTGAGAAGAAAACTACACAATTGCTTGTTCTCATGTCTATAGAACAAGCCTACTAGTGTAAAATAGGTTGAGGTAAGAGAGGAAAAAAATATATAAAAATACAAAAGAGATTCAAGATGGACTGGTAGATATCCATGATCCAATTATCACAATAAAAGTAAAGTTGGAGAACTTTAGAGAAGGGTCAAAGAGAAAAGGAACAAAAATATCACTTAGTAAACCTGAGACTGCTCCTTGGAATTTATTCTTGTCTAGATACTTGCCCAAATTTATCCAAATTTATCCAAATGTACCTTGAAATTATCAAAGAAATTTCTAAAAATTATGATCCGAATACAACAATGATGTATGACATGCAAAGAGGAAACTATTTACCATCAGAGAGTAGAGAATCAAAAGATATTTTCCATTAGGAGCACAACCAAGTACAAAATTTAAACCCATTGATATAGATGAGTAGAGGATTTATTTAGAGAAATATACTTTTAAAACTTGGTTGACTAAGCTTATAGATGGTATTCCAAAGCATTTTTTAAAAAATCCTCTAAAGCTAGAAAGCTTTAAGAATATTATGCAAATAGTGTTGTCCATGTTAGTTATCATTCTAGGGCTGGATTCTGATGCATTTGTATAGGAATATCAAATCTCTATTGCATATGTAGTCACTAATATGTGCAACTATGATAGTTCTAGTGATAGTAACCTTGTATTCTTTGATTGGGCCCATTTTTTAAGTTATCAAATTCATAATCAGCTAGTTGCCCTTAAGTTGAAAGAAAGTGAGAAATTTTACTACCCATCATTTTTAGCATGGTTATTTCTTTTCTATATGCCCTCAAGTTTGAACAGTATTAAGCTCACTCAAAAATACAACGATCAACTATGCTCTATAGTTTATTGGAATCTAGTCCTTAGGGAAACCTCTTTGTACCTAGATTTTAATAGAATGTTTCTAGGACCTTTCTAGGACCTACATTAGCATCCATCTATGGTCAAATATATCACCTATTTTGAAGCTATATACAAGCTAAGAGGTAAGAAACATGGAATAAAGGATTTGTATTTTTTGCTAGATGACACCATAATCAAAGTATATGGTTTTCCTAGAATACCTTATCTGATACCATATTATGTCACAGACTAGGTGTTCGACATGGAGCTATATAGGAAGATAGATAAGGCAGATGAAAATTTTGGGTCCGAGGCCAAGAAGGCTTGCACTTATCACTACCCCTTTAGATTTGAAGATATAGCCATGACAACAAGGGTTCAAGAAAAAAATTTGGATGATAATATTAACACCCTCCAATTGTAAATCATGCCTCACATGTGGCATTATGACCCAAAGGGTAAGTTCAAAGTAAAATTAGTAGAATTGAACAATAAGCCACCAACATTTGACCACCTACCATGGTCAAAGATTGAGCAATTCAAAAACAATGATGAAGATCAGGCCATGGAAATCAATATCTATGAAATGCAAGAAAGACCTCCATGGAGAAAATGCTATGAGTTCAAATGGGTTTATGACCCGACAAGGAATAAAGAGCAATGGATAAGCGAAGAACTCATAGATAAAATTAAAGAGGATCTAAATTGGAGTCACAACAAGATTAGAGAAT
Organism: Wollemia nobilis; assembly: GCA_028583015.1. NCBI lineage: Eukaryota > Viridiplantae > Streptophyta > Pinopsida > Araucariales > Araucariaceae > Wollemia > Wollemia nobilis. The sequence continues at coordinate 2,955,802 of JAQPPZ010002024.1, forward strand.
TGTGGATATCATATTATGAACATGATAAACAAAAGAAGGCCTTCGCCAAAAATTTTGATAAGTTGTTTAAAAATAAATTCAAATATAGATATGAAAAGTGGATGGAGGATCACAAAGGGGAAATATATCCAGAATTAATGATATTGAGGGATCTAGAGGAAGAGGTATATGAATAAGAATAAGAACAACAAGTCACTCAACCAACTCCCATACAAGTAGATTCCTTGGTAGGCTATGAGGACTCAAAGGAACATGCAATCCTGAAAGACTTACCTCTATAATAAAAATGAAGAAACATAGTTGAGAAATCCCATGTGCCTGAGAATATTATGGTAATTGATATTGCATCAAAATCCAATGAAGAAGAACCAACAAGGCAAATTGTAGAAATTGAGGTAGCTTAGACAACAACATTCACGAGAAAAACAAACACTACAATAAGCTTTGAAAGGACCAAGCCCCACAAAAAAGCTCAAAAAAAGAGGCCAAATGAAAATATAAAAATAGAAATATCACCTAGGAACTAAGTAAAAGGATGCAATGAGACTAGCCAAAAGATAATAATTATAGCAAGATGTATTGAGGATTGAAAATTGTGATATTAAATGCAATAATCTAGGAGCTAGTGTTAAAAGTGAGAGAGAGAGGTATATATTTCACCTTCTACTTTGGTTGAAATTTCTCCACCTCCTCTATAACCTCCACCTAAATAACCACCCTCACCATCTACTCCTACTGATGAGGCCATTCCCTTGCATGATATGGCATAAAAAATAGTCATCACCTCCCATGTATAGGAAACACAAGCAATCCTAATAGATGTATATATACGAACCCCTATAAATACCACCGCTATAACATTAAATCCTTCATCCATAATTTTCTCACCTTTATAATCTAATTTAATACCTTTCCTTACTATCGATTATTCATTACCAAAATCATTGTTCATGATTCAAAGCATTGAGACAAACACTCAAATGGAGAAAGCAACAAGAACTACAAGATAAAGTAAAGTAGGCATGCAACCAAATATATGGAGTGGATCTAATTGCTAGATAAGGGATCAAGATGGTTGCGTATCCTAAAGTCAAAAAGTTAGTTATAGAGATGACAATTGATTATTATCATATCAAGGTGTAAATTTATATTATTTTAGAAATCCCTAAAATTGATATGCTCTGAGCTCTCCACATTGAAGCAGATACTATGTTCCTCCAAAGCAACCAGATGGATATAAAAATTTTGGTTGTAGAGAGAAATATTAAATCTTTGGATCAAAATCTAAATAAAGATAATATTGAAAAGGATAGTCTCAAGAATGATATTTTAGAGCTCAAATGCATAATAGATAAATATCCCACTACATAATAGCTACAATAGAGGGATGAAAAGATCCAAAGTTTGGAAGAGAAATTGCAACAAGGAAGCAAAAAAATTCAAGCACATGAAAAAGAATTGCAAGATCTAAATTTAAAGCTCCAAGGATAAGAAAGAGATTTTGGTGATAGTATAAATATAATTGGATAAATAAAGAGAGAAGACTCTAAGCCATGTGATATCGAAGGATATGTTGAAGTAGTTTAGAGGGAAATATTGGATCAAATCCAAAAGTGTTTCAATGAGAGATTTTTCTTTGGTAAAAATGATAGCAAATATTACAAAATTGATCTAGGATGCCAAGGAATAATTCACCAAAGGTAAATATGAGTTGATGAACAAAGTGCAATAGGAAGAGGTTACATGACATATGCTAAATAATAAAGGAGAGTACCCCCAGTTGGCCAAGCAGTGACAAATATACTTGGGTGAGTCCAAGTTCTACATAGATCAAATCATATTTCAAATTTGACTAATTATAGAGGGAGAATAAATAATTAATGACCTCAAATTAAGCATGAATAAAATAAATTTGGTAGTCTAGGAAGTCACAAGTCTTGGATTTCCAAAATTTTGGGATGTAAATGGGTAATTCTATAATGAAAAGCAACTTAGCCAATGTTTAGACCAACAACTAAACAATGGAAATGATATTGATGTATTGCTTGATCCTCTAACAATAGACCAGATTATTGCATTCTTCCATAGCCTATTTATCTACTATAAAAGTCTAAAGAGTTGGCACGAAGATATAAGGACCCTTCCTATGACTTCTATTTTTAGCTACAAAATATCCTCTACATATTAAGATCAATACATATCCCTTATTAAAATGTGTGGGATAAATTATATAGGCTATTTCAACTGCCAACAACTCTTTCATTAGCCCAAGCAAGTAGTCAACATGGCAAAATTTTTAGACTAGCTTTAGAACAATAGGGACAATCTAGTGGTATACAAGAGACTTTAAAAGTATAAAGTATTTAGAATATTAACCCTTGTGCAATACATTTTTGTCTTTTTTGCCACTTTGTTTTAACTCCATTACCCAAGTGGATAAGGCTAGATGGGTTTGATGCTTCTACAAGAAAAAATTCCCCTATGAGGCACCAATAATATGGTAAAATTCCTCACCCACATCCATATCTTTCTAAGGAGATGGATTTTTCAATAGAATGCTTTGCTATTATTTCTAAGAAAGGCTACGAACACCTAAAACAATTGTTAGATTAGAGGAAGGCAAGGTGGGAAAAAATATGTAAAATTTTATTAAGTGTAGAAAGCTACCACAAACTCTGAGATGATGATGTCAACAAAAAACATGAAAATATGCAAAATATGGTAGTTGAAGAAAAGATATTCTAGACTCAATTTTTCACTAAGAATCAAACGTGGCCAAAAAAGTAAAATGCTGTTGTTATCAATGGCCTGATAAAAACCTAGTGTTTGGCATAGCATGAAGAAGTATCTAACACATTGAGAGAAATTTTTGGCTAAGTATGGACGGAAGCACAACATCTGATATAGTAATGTAAAAAATTGTATTAGGTATTATGAGCTTAAGTTATAGGGAAAATATAGTGTGAAATATTTTTGGACAATGACATCAACTAGAGTAGCAAAAAAACCCAACACAACAAAATAAAGAATATAGAAAATATTCTAAGGCATAGAAAATAACACACACTAAGCAATGTAAAGTGCATCCAACAGTCAACTTCTTGTATAACACTTCATTGAGCTAAATATCGAAGAAGTGCTAGATATTTTGAGTGGTGACATCAACCTAAGGTTCATAAAAATTTGATAGAGATAAAATAATACCAAATGAAGCTTAAAACTAAACAATAAAATACCCAACATCCATCAATGCATGTAGTAGAGGTAAAAGGGACACCAAATAGAAGGGAGAGCTTAAAGCATGTGCATTACAAAAGGAGGATCAAACCCAACTAGAATACCCAAACATGCTCTTGACAAATAAAATATACTACAAAAAAATATTAATAACATGAAGCTCTCCTAACTAACATCTATATTGCTACAACTAATGTAGTAGTGGGGTAGCTAAAATAGAAAAAACCTACTAGAAGATCTAGTGCATCAGATGAATATATAGCAATCATTAATCCTTGGGATGGAACAGAGGCAAGACACATCAACACCACACTACCGAGTTGGTTGTAATATAATGAGTTGGAGGAGACAAACACGTATTATATCAACCTTATGAACTTACAATACACTCTTAGAGAAATGATGTTAGACTACTAAATGTATTTACAAAACTATATATACTTGAATGTAGGCCATCCAAATCATCGACCCTTTAGTGTTTGCAGTTACATAATTGTATGATCATGTTATACACCCTTTGAATGAATATTGGATTGTTGTCTATCCTCTTGCTTAATTCTTTGCAAAACATGTATGTATTGCAATTGAGTGATTAAGAATTTTTTAAAAATCTATGAATGGTTAATACTATTACAATTATTCTACTTTCTATATTTCTCCTTGGATTTCCTATTCATTAGTTCTAGAATGTTTGATAATGCTTAGCATTTGTTACAATTAATTATTTTATCATGAGGAAAGTAAGTTGGTTTGTTAGGTAGTCCAATTTAGTTAATATTGCAAGAATCTCATGCACTATGTCTCTTGATGTTGCTAAATTTGCATGATTTTTAGCTTGGCTTCCAACTTTTATTTTGCATTCCATATTTTAGTCTACAATCCCACTTTAGTTAGTTTAGCTAGGACCATAGGATCTGGTCTACTCTATAGGTTGACTCAAAGACCCTTATTTTTTAGTCATCCAATCTTGGTCAAGGTATTAAGGACACAAATCATCCACTTAAGCATATTTTGGAACAAGAGAGATCTAATGGTCGAATTTTTTTTTGGTAACCTACCTCCATCAAAAAAATATTAAACCAACATGGGATGTAGATCAGTATGATGAAATAGTCTATAAAATTTTGCTCCATTGTTCCTTCATCAAAATATATGAAGTGGTGCAAGTTGTTCATCAATGATTAGATGATCCTCAAAATATTGTGAAGTGTGCCTTTACTAGAACCATTCCAATATGTTATGAATTGTTGATATTATGATTTGATAGTCTATCATCCTTTTAAATTATCTTAAATGTATTTTCTATGGACTAAGGGGAATCACTAGATGGTAAAGCATTTGAGAGTGCTTTATTATAACTCACTCTTAGCCTTCCTTGTCCATGAACATTTTGTGAATATGGGAGTTTGATAATTCCTTAGGGCTCAAACCTACAAAAGGAATAAATAAAAATCTAAAATATATTATATAACACATTTTTTTTTTCAATAGAGAGCTTATTGGTGTCTCTTAAAATCAAAGGAGTTTTGGTCCTTGTAGGTAGATATGATACATTCCATCAAAATTTGTGTGATGGACTAGTTTGCTCATATCTTCATCTCATTTAAGTACTGGATCACCAACCTTAAAGCTTTTATGGGTAGCCTTTTATTGAACCATATTTTAACCACTTATTGGTATCCTAGAATTTATTGTCTAGTTTCTTTCTCAGTTCTTCAGTCTTAAGGAGTTCTCACATATTTATAGTCATTGCATTATTTTATTGTAATTCTAGTTGATGCAACAACTAAAATACAAGTAAAGATATATATATAGGTAATTTAACCTCTTAGCTATATATCATAATATAATATTTATAGTCATTGCATCATTTTATTGTAATTCTAGTTGATGCAACAACTAAAATACATGTAAAGATATATATAGGTAATTTAACCTCTTAGCTATATATCATAATATAATATTTATAGTCATTGCATCATTTTATTGTAATTCTAGTTGATGCAACAACTAAAATACATGTAAAGATATATATAGGTAATTTAACCTCTTAGCTATATATCATAATATAATGAGAACACCCTAATTTTTTTTTGGAGTGACATGATCTACCCATAAAGCTCTTTTATGGTGAATATACCACTACTATTGATTCTTTGAGCCAATCTTTTTCATAATTTGGAGTAGGTTTTTGTTTGTGGATTTTGCTAGACCATTACCATGAGGGCAGTACTTTGAAGATTTTTTTAGATAAATTCCATATCGAAAAGTAAATTGAGTAATATTGAAACCTTTGAATGTATTGAAATTATCAATAATTATTGTTTTTGGAATGCTAAACTTGATAATTATGTCTTCTAGAATTCTATGATTACTCACATAGTGGCATTTCTTAATGGAATTACCTTTACCCAAATGGTGAAATAGTTTGTAGTAGTGAGGATCCATTTATTACTTGATGGTGAAGTGATCAATCGAATGAAATCCAATTCCAACTAGAAGAATGGTTCATTTGATACTATGGAATTTAAGGGTTTAAGTGCATTTTTCTTTCTTTTAGTGAAGAACTTGTATATATCACATCTTCTTACTCAATTATAGGAATCTATAAACATACTTGGCCAATAGTATCCTACTTTCATAATATTTTTGGCAATTTTTTGAGCCAATAAATACCTACCTAAGAATCCATGATTTAATTCTTTCATCCATCCAATCTAGCCTCCTCCCCATATTCATTGATCAAGCATCTATTCATATCAACCTCTTTCTCAACAATATCTTTAGCCAATCTATGGTAGTGTGCTATTACTCTAACCAAGTTTGAGGGAATAATTTCAAGATCATATTATATTATCTTGGTAATCCATCTATCTCTTTTATCACTAATTACATCATCCATTATATATTCTTTGATACTAGACTCTAGAGTGAATAACGTAGGTAGTGATATTATTATTTAAGATTGGGTACTTGAGATTATTCATGCCTCTAACTAGAGAACATATTTTTTTCAACAAAGTTATAATTATTTTCATGTCCTTTTAGGGTTTTCCAAAAGAAGTCTATTGGGAACTCATTTATTTTTATCATTCTATGTAAGTAAGTGCAAAATATTGCATCCTACTCCATATGCATAGATATAAAGCCCTTATCAAAGTTTTTATTGACCAATATTGGAGCTCCTAGAATAGCCCATTTTATTTCTTCAACGATAATTTTTCAGGATCTAGTTCAATTGTGTGTTTAATAATCTCCTTAATGTAACCCTTAAGGTTCTCACAAGTCAAAGCCATTACTTCCATGTATTTCTAGTATAAGTGGATAAGAGACTCTTTTTCTGCTTAGGTGGTCACTTTGCCTATCTTCAATATTCTATCTAGGGCAACCTCTATATCTTGATAATCTTCCTTATAATCAATTATTCTATTTTTTTCCTTTGAATCTATGTTCTTAGCCAAAAACACATTCTAATATGATTAATCCATTTGGAATATTATTGGACTTCAATTGGATGATTTGATATCCATATGTTTCTTCAAATTTTAGGGATAGTTATTTCATAAATTTATATGCCTATTGATAGAAATGGACAATATGCTTGTCACTCAAAAATACTTAACAATAAATGTTTTTGTTAGCAATAACTGGCCTAGCTATCATATTTATAAACTATTGGTTATAGAGCAAGTTATTTAGTGGATTAGAATATAATCCAATGATTATCATTTGGTCATAATCAATATTTTGAATCCTCAGGATGACCTTAAAGTTGATGGCATCAAAGGGTTCAGTTAGGTCCTATAACCTATGTCTATAAGACTTCATCAGGCTATTTTTTTCTAAATATTGGGATAATACTTGCTTTAATACCAACTTAGTATCTCCAAATATTTGAAGTAGTCTAACACTTATTTTTTTCTATCATTTAGAGACTAAGTACCAAAGCTTCATATTGAGCAACATTGTTTGAACAATTGAATTATAATCAATATGCCAATAGTGACTTTGTTCCTTCTAGGAAAATTAGGAGTACACTAGAAACAATTTCCTTTTTCATCTAGCAACCCTAAAATACAGTTTCCATAAGCCAATGAGGCCCTCCTTTCTATTTGTGATTTGAGGGACAAGAAAATTGTATTCTTAAATTAGATACATCCCCTTTTTAGTTTTCTCAGGATCTCATAAGGATCTAAGTTGCACATATCAGCAACCCATTGACTTATTTGATCATCCAACATATAAGAAAAAATTCTTTTTAGCACACATTTATGGTTAAGATTTTCTTTCATCCAAAATACAAGTCTATTCAACATCTAATTTGATCGTAGGAACATACTCCACATGGAAAATATGGAGAGATTTTGATGAAAAATTTATCTTAGATTCATATTGGGTACCTAGTAGCATATGTGTCCAGTCCAAGGATATGCATCCTCTTATCTTAGCAGTAAATTCTCTAGATAAAAAATTACCAAAAGTGGTAGGGAGCTAAATGACTACTAATTACTAATAAAAATATAAATTTGGATATGCTTGTAGTGTTGGAGGTTCTTGACTAGCCCAAATATATAGATTGGTATTTTTATCTAGCCAAACCACACCTTGATTAATGAGCTCATAAATCAGTCCCAAAGCATTTGCCACCCTTCCAGGTATAACCAAAAAAATTGCTCTAGAATATACCAAACAATTATGTATTAGCTTATCCTCATAGATTAGGGTCAAACAGAATGACATTGGCTTGGTTATGATTACTTTGGGAGTAAAATCTTGAAGGACTATAGGGGCCTTCTAATTGCTCAAGATTATTTTTTTTACCAATGTCTCCTCTAAGCATTTTATTTCCTTTGGCATAAATATCGCTTTCCAAAGTGACATTATCATAGTAGATTTATTGAGGTTTTCTACTACATTAAATGACTCTAGACAATGCACCTTTTGATTAGTGATTGGTACCTATTAGGGTTGGGCCCTTTCTACTACTAGTAATTGGGAGAAGTTTGTTCACATCAATATGAGCTCTTGTTGACTAAGCACTTTAGGGAAAGCCATTTTAGTAGGTTATATGGAGTTTTGTGCATCCTGGATTTGTGTTGTTACTGGAAGAATATTTTTCTTAGTATCTAGTGGATTCTTTAGTGTAGTGGGAGCCATTTAATTAGTTTTGCTCTATTTCTTCAATGGTTTTCTTTTGGATCTTGTTATATAATATGATTGAACTTAAGGTCTTATAGGTATCATAGTTCCTATTTTATTAGATATAACACATACCTCTTCCTCATCCTATACCACTAAGGTTTATTAAATAAGGTTAGTATTTATGATTGGGGAAATATTTTATGATGGGATTTGAGATACTTGGGTCTAATAAGTAGATGGTTGATCATATTTAGTCTCATTTGGAATTGCTTGAATGGTTTGTTAGTTGTTCTCAATGTAAGCATTATGAGGGTGTATATCCAAGGAATACCATACCTTTGAGTTTTCCATATAATTATTTTGTATGGGCAATATATATCTAACAAGGTTTGGGAAAATTTGTTACAATAGGATTTGCACAAGAATAATATACTAGATTAAATTTGATGGTAATCCTAGGTTTCTATTGGGGTAGAAATTGAAATTCTAATAGCCATTTGGAGGATTCCTATATCCTTGGTTGTTTGGTTGGAAAGAAGGCCTAGGGTTTTTCTAGTATTGATATTGATAATTCTATTGTATTATAAGGGTTGTAACTTCATTTGAGATGATCTTGAGTATATTTTATATTTCATCCAACTAAGCATAAGAGTAAGAACTTAAATTATTAGAAGTGAGAGTAGGAGTTAGGATCACATTTGGATTTATAATTGGAGTAGCTTAAAAAGATGTTGATTGAATAATTGGAGATAAATGATATGATGTTTAAACATTTAGAAATAGGGGTATAGGGGGGCTATGATCTAGCCTTCCTATATGGATTAAATAATTTTGAACTTGGAAATATTTCCCATAAACTATTGGTAAATAATTTTCTCCTTTATACTTAATCATCATGGATATTTTTAATCTAATATATTCAAATAATATATAAAACCCATACCTAGTATGGGAAAGTGTACATCAGGAATCCTATCCCATGTTTCGTGAATCTACATATTGAAATTATCCATAGCCTCTATTGGTGCTTTATTTATAGTCAATAGTAGTTCCAAGAAAGATACTTCATCTATATTTTCTTTGAATCTATCAATAAACAAGGTGGCAAGTTGGTCCTAGTTATCAATTGAATGTGAGGCAAGTGAGACATATCACTCACATGCTTTACCTCTAAAGGATGCCACTAGTAATCTTAGCACTACATTCTATTCTACCACATTGTGTTAGTGCATGTTGATATCCAAGTTTTGTTGTCATTGATGTCAAGAGGTTGATATCCAAGTTTCATTGTCATTAATATCATCAGGTGGTTTTTCCACAAGGAAAGGAATAGGTTTAAAATAATAGGATATAATATTTATTTTTAATATTATATGCCTCAAATGGCCTAAAATGCTGAAGAACTAAGGAAGGAGAAGCAGGTTTAAAAAGAAAGTCCCAAGGAGGGCGAACCAGATTTAAAAGGCAAAAATAATATTATAATATTCTAGGTTATAGATTAAATTGAAAGAAAATGAAGGTCAAGGAGTTATCAAATTATAAGTTCTATAAAATATCTAGTTGGTAGATTTTAAAGATTATAATTGAATTTATTTAAATTTAAATATTTTAACCATAGGTTAAAATTTAAATTTAAATAATAAATTAAGGTGCCAAAATTTAAATGACAAATTCAAAATTATTTCGAATTCCCAAATCCACTGACGTGTTGAGTACATTACAAATAATATAAAAAGGGGTTAAAGTTTATTGAAGAAATCATCCATGCGATTAATGCCCAAAATGTGTAAGTGATTCATGCATCGAGGAGGAAGAGATATTTGCATGTGTTAAAAATGTTATTGGATAGAATGAAGAGACAAATCGAAGTAAAGAACCAAAATTATCTCGAAGCACCTGGTAGCATAGGTGGTAACCAAGGTCTACATTAAGGTGTTCATGGAACGTGAGATTACGGGTTTGATTCATGCGGTCACCTTTTTGCTGAAGGAAAGTGTTTTGTTTTGCGTTGAAGGGAAAGAGACAAGGTTTAAAACCAACGAGGTGCACCTTTCATTTTTGTGAGGGCATGTAGCCCAAGTGGTGGATGTGCTTGGTGCTAAGGTGTTTGGAAAGGCAAGGTGGGGTGTTCAAATATCCTCGAAAGTAATTTTATTGGGCAGCATTCAAACAAGGTATGCGCTTTGTATTTTAATTTTTCAAAGGTTTTGATGTACGAAAATTGCATTAAGGAAGTGCATGAGTTTTTCAAAGGTGGTTTGAGAGTTTTGTTGAGGGAGATATAAGGATATAAAATTAAAATATTTTATTTTGATTTTTGTGGCTAGAATTTAGATAGGAGTCATAAGGTGTGCAAAGGACATTATATTTTGTATTTTGAAATAAAGCTTTATTGTGTTAATTATTTTGAGAGGAGTAATAAGGTGCATGAAGGAAATTATTGTGGAAGTGAGTTGTTTAAATATTTTCTAACTGGATATCCCTGCCTCCTTGGGTCTTAACTAAAAGTGGCATCCCTTTTGGGATGTTTTCCACAAAAAAAAAAAAATCTTTGCTAATTATTTTGAAGTTTGGATATTATAAGGTGTACTTGAGATTTAATAGTTTTGTATGGTAAAATAAATTTGAGGGAATTAATTGAGTGAAGATTTTGAGAAGGATTTTTTCTATCTAACCTTTGAGATTGGCAAAGAGGTTGATTTTGATTGAGACAGGTTTTGAGGTCAAATCTCCATCAAACAAAAGGTATGGGCATATCATCCTTGTGAGTGAAATATTATTTTGTTGAATATTGTGAAGTGCAAGTTGGAGTGAAAAGGATTGTTGGAAATATTGAGTGACTTTTCATATGTATGATTGGTAAATGTTCATGAGATCATTTTTTGTGTGAAATTGAGAACTATCTTGAACTAGGGTTTGTGAAAGAACATGAGTATCATTGTTATGTGAATTTGGAATCATCTTGAGTCAAACTTTGAGATTCATAGTGTGAGTTGTTGGAAGCATTGTAAAACACTTGTTTAGGGTTTGTAATCAAGTTGTGTTTCATTGAGTGATTGGTTGAGTGAAGTTGGATGAGCATTATTGATTGAAAGTATTGGAGTGATAGTTCAAGTTTCGTGATTTTTTTTTCCTTATTCTAAATTAATTTGAAAGAGAGTTTGAAAGTGATAGAGTGTTTTGTGAGTGTGAAACATATTGTCTCTAATAATTCTCTATAAGTTTCTATAAGTTAAACAAGATTATGTGTGAAACTTGTTTGTGTGATTGAGGAGGTTTTATGGAAGTAATTAAGTTGAGTGTTGAAATTTTTTGAGTAAGCTTTTGTAAAAAATTAAGGATAGATTTGTGTGAGCTTTTGTGGAAGCTTACAAGTAGATTTTGGATAAGTCTTGGTGAATACTTGTTAAGTAGATTGAATAAGTCTTGGTGAAGACTTGTTGAGAATATTGGACAAGTTTTAGTGAGGATTTATTGATCAGATTATAGGTAAGTCTTGTTGAAGTCTTGATAGATATATTTGTAAAGAGAGAAGAGATAGATTTATGATAGAGTAGAGACAGATTTGTGAGCAGATTTGATAGAGCAGAGGACAATGTTTAGTATATATTTGAGATAGTTATTGAGCTAAGTTTTGAGCAGACTTTGGAGGTGACAGAGCAGAGGGTAGTAGTCTCCAGTGGATAGAGATCCATTAGCCAGGCAGTTAGGATAGAGGTCTTTTGAGTGATGATAGATATCTTCAGTGGAGAGAGATCCACAAACCAGTGTAGTGGAGGCATTAGCCTTCTAGAGGATCACAAACTAGAGCAGAGGAGAAGGATTTATACTATGGATAGAGATCCATGAACTTGATTAGGAGATTGGTGTCTTCTTTGGATAGAGGTCCATAAACAGTGTAATAGGGAAGGATTCCCAAGAAATATGTTGAGAAAATTTTAGTGAAATATTTTCTCCGTGGTGTAGCCCACATTGGGTGAACCACGTTAAATCATGTCTCTCATGTGTGTGATGCTTTGCATAATGTTTACTACTTTAATATTGCTGATGTTATCATATGGTTTGAAAAGCAAAAAGTTTTTATTTTATATTTTCACCCCCCATCTTGGTATAAGCACATGTTCTTCAATGCACATAGGCTAACCATGTATTGTAAGTGCTCTATTTTCATGGTGATTTTTTCTCCAATGAAGTAGGAAAATAATTTTAATACAGATGCTAGGATATTATCTCATATTGTAGGTAGAAATTGTAATGCAAAATTTAATGATGTCTTCGGTTTCTGCAACCTTTATTTTTGGATTGAAGATTATTAATTTTGTTATAACCACCTCTATTTGATTACTCCATCTAGCTGCATCTCTATCGTTTATATTTGGGGTCGTTACATCCAGTCCTAGTTGCCTTGAGTTGTCTAAGTTTGGTCTTGACACTTGAGAACTTGTCAACCATTGAATACTCTTGGTGGGGTACAACTATTTTGAATTAGGGTCTTACACTTGCCCTTTCCCTAACCATTTTGTGTCATTCTTTTTATGATATTTTTTGTTCTAAAATAGGCCCCAGCTCACCCCCTATCATTTAATATTTATTGACTTATTTTTCCTTATTTTGCTGTGATTTGTATTGATTTTATTTTTATTGAAGTAAGAATTGATATAGTTGTGAATGAATTCTTTGGAATTTACCCACTTGATTCTTCAACTATATGTTGGATATTCCTAGTATCTTTCCTTTCATAAATTTCTTGGATTTGTTTCTCATCAATGGGACTGATGGGAATGACCTCTTATGTGCTCACTAGATCAATGATTTTGAGGGCTTATTATGAGGATAATATTTCAAGCCTAATATTCTTATATTTAGGGGACTTAGTTGGCCTTGGTATTTGTATTTGATTCCCTCTGAGCAAGTTGGTCAATCCCCTAGAAAATTGTATTATTTTTTGTATCAGTGGAGAGATCTTGATATCTTTATTATTCACTATCATTGCTCTAGGGATAACATTGGGATTTTGTACTACCAACTGTAGCTTATCTTCATAAAACATTTTATGATTGAATTTGTACTGGTGCAAAAAGGGCCAGTTATTTTTCTTGAAAATTACTTTTTGTTGCTATTATATCCCTTGTGTTTCTATCCACTAGAAACCTCTAAGTCCTTTGATAATTTTATCATTGTTTGGGTTTTATCCATGTCTATTTTTTAATCAATGTAGGGCATCGATATCTCTTCTTTAAACTCATTCAGATCATTAATTTGTTTCTTGAACCCTAAAAAAAATCTAGATCACACATTCTCTTCAAATATTCTCATTGTTTTTCATAAATGAGTGTGGACCATCTGATCCTTGATAAGTCTGATCAAGGAGCTCCACAAGTCATTTATTTTTTTGAAGATTCTTGAAAAAATCATTTATTGTAGACCCTCGATTTTCTTTGATGGGTTTTTATTTATTTATTGCTTTATGTAGACCATCCATATTTATCCTTGGCCAATCATGGACTGTTCATTTTACTTTCCTTTTTATAGGCAATTATATTGATGGCTTAGATTTGCTAGCAATGTTTGGTCACATGCGGACTACATAATACTTCAACAAATATGGACCATTGATTTTTAAACTGAGGATGCAGACCATTGATCCACATTTTTAAACCTTAATATTTTCTTAATATTACCTTTAATCCAATTAATTCCTTCATTAGGGTTCAAAATTTATCTTTATCTATTGATGAATGCATGTAATGGATTTTACCTACAAAAGTCATCGACTATTGCAGATCATTCATTCTCTAGTTTTTGGAGGCCATTGATTTCTATCCACATGCTTGAACACACACCATTAATACTTGGCTTATGATCAAGAAAATTTGAAAGGATGTGGGCCATTGATTAAGAAGCTTTGAAGCAACATGAGCTACTCATCTACGTCTGAATTTTCAAAGGCTTCTTCACTGGTGAATGCATCAATGATGGAGATTGACTATTATATTTAGGGTGAATGTGGTATGTCAATGCATTCTTAGCTTTATCCTTTGACCAAGTATTTTTTCTTTCTATTGTGCTCATTTGACCATTGATTTTACGTCAGTAAATATGGATCGCATATTTACCTATCCACGAAATAATTTGAGACACTCATTTCTCATGACTATGAAATAATATGGACCATAGGATTTAGAGCACATTTTTTCATTAAACCCAAACTATTAGATATTTATAAACAAACCCACATAATTCATTTGCTGATAAATCAGATTAAAGTACTTTTGTAGGTATATGTCAATACAAGCAAGTCATTAATCTACTTCTTTTGGGAAAATGTGATCCGTCTATTTTATACCCAAGATAATTTGACCTTTCAAAGGTGGATATATGAGTGAATCAAATTGATTGGCTATGTAAGAACAAATGTGGACTATAGATTTCAAAGGAATATGGGTGCTATAAAGGAGGGAAGATGTATAACATGTTAGAGCAAATATTATTCTATGATTACCTAAGGCTTAGATGGACTTTCAATGGTTGGATTAAATAAAAATATAGATATAATGGAAAGGTGCAAAATATTTATTAGAAAAGGATTTATACATCATCTTGGGATTTTTAAAGATAGGCACACAATATGAGATCAAGGGGGTTGGATTTAGTTTTACATATATGAGACCCTTAAACCTTAGGAAAATAAACTAACCACGATAGGGTGTATTAAGAAAGTGAGTTTTAATGACTCGAGTAGGTTTTTATTGTGTGGACTAATGCATACCATAGGATATGGAAAATATGCATGAATTTTAATGAAAGAAGGAGAGAGGGGCACTTGAGACAATGTAGAATTTGAGTTGAAGACTTTAATGAAGGAAATTAAAGTAAGGTAAAAACCTTAGATAAAAATTGGAAAAAATACAACATCCTCCTTGGAATTAGACCTTTTTGATGAAAATAAACACTAGCCATTAGACAACCATTAGACATAGACTTATTAAAGAAAATAAAAACTAACCTATGGACTATTAAATTTTTGAAAGTAAATTATGCAATTTTAATCTTCAAAAACTGTAGACTAATGGAGTTTTAGAATTTAACCTATGCATATAGTAATAATATAACCTAGGCTTTTTGAACCCATGAAAAATATTTAAGTTTAAAACTAGGAGCATTTCTCATTGGATTTTTGAGGATCCAACATAGGCTTTGACTGTGATAGGTAGTGAAAATGGCATTTGAGGCACATGAGGACTCCAAAATTTTTGGTTGACCACAATGACCTAAGATATTCTACCTAAATGAATCTACCATATAAAAAAAATGATTTAAAGTAATTAAATAATCAATATACACACTTTTACTTAAATGACACAAGGACTCAAAATAATTTATTTTTTATTTTTTTATCATTTTTTCTTGGTATTTCTTCCTCCAACAATTTTTGAACTTTTGGGTTCAAAGTAAGATAAAAATTTCTTTGTTGTTGGTGAAAAGGTCTGGTATATGCTCTTAAGTCCTCATGTCTCTAGGCAAAAATATATTTATGAACATGTTCTTGTTTTTCATATTTTGATATGACTTTGTGTATCTTCTCCTTCTCTGATTCTTCCTCTAATCTAATATTAATCTGATTTGATTGTATATCTTCTGTGAGATCCCAAATGATATCTTCATATTTTCCATCACATTTATCTTTAGAGAATTCATATTGAAATGTTGAGAAATCATCATGTTGAAAGACTTGTAAGTATATGACATTATCTAGTATTGAGGCCTTATCAACTTATTTAATTGGGAAGATATCTAAAAACAAAGTATCATTCTCTAAACTATCTATTCCAAATATATGAATAATATAAAATTTCTTTCTAAGAATTTATTGCAAGTTGAAATTAGTGAGTTTTCCAATATTATCCAATATAGCATGCTTATATTCCTTAAGTTTAGAATGCTTGACATGTTGCAATAAATGCTCTTCATGCTCATTGATTGCCAAGTAGTTTAAGCCTAAACCCTTAGCTCTTATAAGTCCTAACAATAGAGACTTATATTCTAAAACATGTTTATTACAAAGAAATTCAAATTTGTATGGTATCCCAAGATAATTGTCATTTATGTTAGTCTATTTCATTCCAATCCCTATTTCATCTTGTGATTTTGCACCATCAAAAGTCATAGTCCACAACTCACAAGTCAAAATTCTATAAGCTTCTACATCTATCCCAAATTTTAATTTTGGACACATATTATTAGCATAAGATATTTCAATCAAGAATGTTGACTGCTAGACAAAATATATTATTGGTTCTTTCTCTTCAACAACTTTTACAATTTTGACCATACTATCATATGATTGTCTTAATTCAACTATTAGTTTTTAAAGGACTCTCTTATTAGAATAAATTCTTCTTTGAATTACACAAGAATGGTGGAAAATGACCAATCCAATTGAATTGTACCTCCTAATTAGTTAGCCTAGATAACAAAACATAAAATAAATAGTTCACATCTACTATTGCAACATCCATAAGTATACCTTTCTCAAGATGTTGGTCTAAAAAGACAAGTAGTCCTTTTATGATGCCAATACATGGAACTTGCCTATTATCCATCACATAAACAAGAGGATGTTTATTTGTACAAGGAAAACCCAATTGATCAACTACTTGCTTAGACATAATGTTATGCAAATCTCGACTATCAAGCATACAATTGGAATGACATATTGATTACCACAATCTAATGTATATCTCAAGGAAATATAAAATGGTCTTACCATAGATTGGGTTATATCTTCACTATGGTTTGGATCTAGGGGATTACTTGATTATTTTTCTAACTGATCATCCAACATAAAGGTTTCACAAACTTGACCTTTACATTCAAGAGTTATCCTCATTTCTTCTTGTTTTGCAATCTCTTTGTTAGCATCCAACTAATATTTCTCGACATTAATTATATTTTTAGGCTCATGATTAACCAATTTCATCTATTGTTCTTGAATTTATTCTACATCAGAATCATCATAAATGACTTTATATTTTGATTTCATATTATTTTTATTTAGGACAAAATCATTCATACTAATTTGCCCATCATTCCCAGTTGCAGGTTCTTTGCTAGTTTTATCCTCTACTATTTTATTGGTATTTATGCTTTCCAGTACATCTATTTATGACTGATGGTTTTTAAATTCATCTATTCTATAATAATTAGTCTAATATTCCACTATTGTACTCTTGAAGTTGATCATATGAATTCTTTTCAAAACTTCTATCTCTTCTATTATTCCATCAAATTTGTTGTCAAAAAAATTGGCTGAAAATTGCTTCTGCTCAATGACTATAGTTATTTGTTGATAATTTATGATATAGATATCAAGATCTTCTTCATACTCAACTTATCCAACCTCTTATTGCTTCTAACATAAATTAATTGTAATTTATTCATCTTACTGATCATTGAGATCTATGTTGGAATGTAAACTTGTGTAGATATCGTAATTAGAAGGATTGTGTGGTGCACTACTATAGGCAAAGAAACAAAAAAAATGTTGAAGCTATATTGGTAGATGGTTTGGGGTTTGGATAATTATCTAAGTATTTCTAAACTTCTTTTCCCTTTCAATTGTTATAAATATTTCTATTCTTAGACTCATTATTGTTCCAATTCCTAATAAAATTCTTTATGAAAGGAGGTTTATCATTACCTAGATAATTGTTCTCATTATAAAACCATTTAGCTTAAAAACTAATTTCTTAACCTCTTTCTATCCTACATAGTCTATTATTCATAGTATTGAATATTGCTACCATTGAACTGAACTAGCTAGTTAGCTTATTTATTGGATCTTATACAATCTTCTTGGGAATAGAGAAATCAAATTTCTTAGGATTATTTTTTGGCAAGCTTTGGCTCTATAGAGTAGGCTTTCATTTTACCACTATCAATCATATTTATTTCTATTTTTGTAACTATATACATACATGCATGAATGATATTAGTCTATCTCTACTTTAATTCATAGTTAAAATCCTTAGGAAATACATTCTTGTAGAAGCAAATAGACTTATTATCATTTGGCCTTCAACCTACAAGAATTTTATTTTTTATTTTAAAACTAAACCTATTGAAATACTCTATTGACTTATTTTCCTTCTTTATCATGGTGGCTAAATTTGTCAACAAGGACTGCTCATTTTTCTTATCCTTATATTTTTGATAAATACAAACTCCATGGTGTGAAAATTATTGATAGTACCAGCCCCAAGATTATTGAACCACTCACAAGCATATTTTTCCAAATTTAGAAGGAACAATCTAAGGACCACATATTCATCATCTACCTCAAGACTATCCATGGCATACAAAACATCTTTGATATGGTCTTCCCTAGTTACAATTGTATTTCCTTGGAATTTAGGAAAGTACTTATGAGCTTTACTAGGTAGGGAATTTATATTTTGAGGCAATTGAAAAGGTCTATATATATTGATTCTCCAATTACTTACATTTTAGTTTGGTGGTGGATTAGAAGCTACCATATTTACTACTAAGATGCTAGAAATAAGAGTAGGAGTGATACTCAAGAAAGGAATAATTCTAGGACTAACTCTAACAAAAGTGGAATTTAGAGCATTACTAGAAGTAAAATTTAAAGATACATATGAATTTTTAGGAGACTAGAAAATTACCTTTGTATTTGGCACTTCTTGATAGAGATATTTACCGCTTCTTCTTGTAGACACTAGATCAATTTATTCTTCCTATATTTAGTTTTTAAATTTGTAGTTTCCAACATAGATGTGCAAGAATAAATATCACTCCTTGGCCAAGATTGCTTGGCCTAAAAATTCTCAATCTCATAGAATTATGTTTCACTCAAGGGATTAAAGGGAATTATGGTGTAAAACTGATCAAAAAAAGCTTAATGACTGATAAAACCCATGACCATTGGATTTTGAATTTTAAATATTTGAAATAGAAAAGACAATGAGAAATTCAAAAGAAAACTATGTAGTCTTCCCCAACAACAATGCCAAAAACTCATGGAGAAAATTTCTACACCCTTGGGGATTTATCATGCTATAGATTTTTTGAGTCCAATTAGCACTATGGAATTTGATGGATCCACATATTTAACTCTATAAAGAATTATCCTAAGACTCCTAAAAAATCGAGTAAGGTAAGGATACTCTTGAGGTGAGCGTATAATACAACATACATTCTCATGATCATCCAAATTGCAATAAAATAAATAAATACTTGATTAATATTTATAATTACTTCTTGATTATTTCTCTAGTAGTAGATTAGTGCCTTGTTCATTGGGAATTATAACAAGATTTTAGATGATCAAATGAGATAGAAGGAAAGTGGGAGAAAAATTAGGTCAATTAAATTCATTCAAATAATATAACAAACATAATTGCGATGCACTAGTGAAAGAAATCACTGTTCAATATTCAAATGATTTAATATGTAAATGTGACAATAAACACAGGACATAGAATTGCCCAAAGAAGGAAGTAATATTGTATTAATATAAAATATCTCATAATACAAATGAAATTTTATTCAAATGATGTAACAAAACTCCATCACTCTTCATTCAAATAATGCAATAAAGAACTTCCTCGCTTTTAGCCTCAATCACTAGAAATAATCTTAGTGAACTAGGAACCTCCCTATCAAGACCTACACAATTAATGAGGAATAATAAAAAGAAAAAATAAGAAGACAAGACATATAGGGGATATAACTAACAAGGCAAGGATGCTAAAAAATATCTCTAGGAAAAAATTGTAATGCAAAACATGATGATGTATTTGGCTATTGCAACCTTTATTTATATCTTAAATATAACCAATTTTGTTATCACTACCTCTATATAATTACTCCATCTAGTTGCATATCTATTATTAGTCTTTGGGGTGGTTACAATGAGTCCTAGTTTTCTTGAGTTGTCTAAGTCTAGTCTTGACACTTGGAAGCTTATAAATATTTGAATCTTCCTAGTGGGATACAACTATTTTGAATTAGGAACTTACACTTGTCCTTTCTCCAACCATTCTATGTCATTATTTTGATGAGATTTTCTATTCTAAAATGGACCCTAGCTCATCCCCTATCATTTCAGATTTGTTGACTTATTCCTTATTTTACTCTAATCTATGTTGATTTAATTTTTGTTGAAGTAGGAATTGATACATTTATGAGTGATTCCTTTAGAATTTGGCTACTTGATTCTTTAACTATATGTTGGATATTCCTAGAATATTTTATTTCATCAATTTCTTGGAGTTGTTTCTCATCAATGGGATCAATGGGAATGACCTCTTCTATCCTCACCAAAGCAATGCTTTTGAGGGCTTTTGATGAGAAAAATATTTTAAATATACTCTTCTTATGTTTAGGGGACTGTTAGTCTAAAAAGACCACACCAAGGATGATGAATATTTTTTGAATTCCGAACCAATTTTCAAATTTTTACGAAGGAAAGATAAAAAAAACTAAGGCACAAAGCATGTCACGATGTCACAACATGTTAGAGTTTCACATGTCTGAAGGAGAAAAAGAATTCAAGGTGCCAAGATGTCATGATGTTGTGACATGTTATATTTTAGTGGGTTCGAAGGAGGAAAAGAATCCAAGGCACCAAGATATCATAATTTCACGACATGACAGAGTTTCGTGGGTCTGAGGGAAGAAAAGAAGACATCAAATCATGACATCTTGATGTCACAATGTCATGATATGCTAGATTTTTGTGGGTCTAAAGGAGGAAAAGAATTGAAGGTACCAAGATGTCATGATTTCACAACATGGCAAAGTTTTACGGATCCAAGGGAAGAAAAGAAGACAAAGAATCAAGATGTCGTGATTTCATGACATGTCAAATTTTTACAGGTTCAAGGGAAGAAAAGAAGCCAAGGTGACAAGATGTCACGATTTCACGACATGACAGAGTTTCACGGGATTAAGGAGGAAAAGAAGCCAAGGTGCTAAGATGTCATGATTTCACAACATGTTAGAGTTTCACTGAATACGTGAATGAAAATAGAAATAAATAAATGCACTTTCATAAGGATGTATCTTGGCAACCAGTGGCAAACAATAATTGAAGCATCAAATCTTAACCTCTTGTTGTTGGCAATTTGATCCTCTCCCTGACAAAAATAAGCCATGCATAAATAGGCTAGCATATTTTTAGTAATAAATTTGTTGTAACTTATTGAAGATCGTAGAGTTTGTTAGCTATCAAAGGATTCTTACATAAAGTATATATAATAGGGAGTGCACCTAAAATAGAGGTAATATCTTAGATTTTTATAGGATTGGATGTATGTACTCTAAATTTAAGCAATAAAATATGCTTCTATTGGCTTCTGGTTCATTGTGTGCAACTGTATGTATAAATTTTTGATGCTTCTATTTACATTATTGAAATATACGTTGTATTTATTCTATCAACTGGATTCATACGCACTATAAAATAGTATTTCTAGAGTTGATAACCTTATACATGCATGTGTTAGATTAATATCTAAATCGCATTAAGGAACCATGATTTTTTCATGAAGGTATAGAAAATGCTTATATTGTAGCTTACATATATTTGTCATTGTTGTTGTTTAATCCACACCATAAGAAAATTTCTAGAAGTAGCTATATTTTCCTCCATTTTAGTAAATTTCTCTCTTCCCTTTTCTTATAAAAAACCACCAAGGAACCAGCATTCTCTAGAGATTATATGGAACCCCTCTAAACTTAGTTTGTCTACTCAATGTTGGCAATGTCATGGGCACAATTACAACCATAGGCTAATTTTGTCCCAATAGTTTTTGGCATTCTTGGTGGGACCAAATCCCATAATATTTTATATTTCAAAGGTTTGGTGTTTGTCTTTGATTTGTTTAGATCCAAATCTATCACCTGGTGACTCCATTCAAAGGTATAGACCTAAGAAATACCTTATATTTTTTATTTGGTTAAATATTACAAACATCCATATTTATGATAACCAGATCCAAAGTAAAAAACTTTGAAGAACCCATTGAGTTCTTTGAGTTACACATTATTAGACTTAGGGTTCATCCAATTTCATCTGCTAGATCAAACCCACCTGCTACCAGTATCACCACTCTTGTGCCTTCTATTTTACCCAACACTATTATCAGTGTATCATAAGGTATGACAAAAAATAGTTATACGACATAAGTAAGCATAGTATCTACAATGGATGCATCTCCTCCAACTTGCCTCACATGGAACCACATGGGTCCTCTGAATCTGACATCTGAAAATATTATTCCTGCTACAACTTTGAAGGCATTGCCCTTCTATGATGGTACATGTAACACAACTTATGAGTACTATCTAGATGTTGCTTTTTTGGTAGCCATATACAACATCATGTAGGAAGATGTGATGATCAGATTGTTGGTCATTTCCATAAAAGGAAAAATACTCTACTATATCGAGAACTCCCTATTCAAACTATTACTAGTTGGGCTAAACTCGCTGGCAGGTTAATAGACGAATTTAATCAAAATACAGATCCTTTCTCCTTGATCAGCTAGTTCACCATCATTTAAAAGCATCCTTAGGAGGAGATATTATATTTTAACATCAAATTTAGTCATACTTGGGAAAGAGTTCCTGATAGACTGAGATCAACTAGCGAACAAACCGTATACTATTATTTAAGGGCTTTTGATTCTAATATTAGTATGATTATAAGGTAATCATGGGTACTTACTTTCCCTAATATCTTTCAATAGGCATACAAAGAAGAGAAATACATTATTGCTACTGTAAGGTTCCCATGAAAGGTAGTAATGTCAATTTTTCGAGATATTCCTCAAGCTTCTAGAACTAGCTCCTCAAGTTCTTCTCATTATCCTAGCATATAGCTTCTAAAATGTGGTGGGCAACTATCTATTCCTACAATACAAATGCCTCAAAATTTTCTAGCATTACCCCCTAGTCCTACGCTTCCTTTGCTATCTGCACCACCTAATCAATTGGCCCTTGAAACTCAGCTTGTTATCTTAATTGACATGCAATCAGTGATGAAGAATTTAACTAATGAGATCACATAAATGAAAAGAAGAGAATCTGAGAGAATTTTTTAAACAAGAAGGTTTTCACAAGTGACGAGCGACCAAACCTCTTCAAGTAATAAGGGTCAAGAGAGATTAAGTGTAGTTTATATAAATGATGATGAAGAATATGCGGCTCCTTCCACAGATTCTAAATACTGGTGTTCTACGTGTAATGACCAGCATAGGGAAATTTCATGTATGATTCATCAACCCTATGTATAAAAAATAGCCATTGAAAATATTAAAAAAACCTTGAAGGGACATGTAAATATGATCAGAGAAGAGAACCACAATTTCATGATGCCTTCAATAGAACAAGTAGTTGTTCTAACAAGATTAGGTAAGAAACCTCTATAGGTAGATCCCTAGGAACTCCAACCTTTAATTTTTACCTCTCTCCCTAAATGTCTACCTAAAAGGGATACCCATTATAAAAATAAGACTCAAGTCCCCACCTTGAACACTAGATCAAAAGTATGTAAAGAGTCTCTCTCACAAAAGGAGGCGAAGACTCAAGAGCAAGCTAAGAAGAATTTAAGATTCCCTTCCCTAACCAAGAGACAGAGAACAAAAGCAACTTAGGGATACCAAAATATATATGATGCTTTCACTAAAGAGAGATAGAGGAGTGCAAATTCAATTTCCTTCAATATTTTAGAAGAAATGAAGAAAACCCCTTTGAAAGTAAGTATGTATGATGCCTTGCAATTTCCTAGCCAAATTGACTTGTTGCAGGAATCCTTGAGATCAATGAAAAGCAAAGGTAGGAATCCCTCTTACTCAAATACAATTCAAGCAAACTTGACATCTACTACTGGAAAGAACAGACCATCCCCTTATATCTATCTCTTCAAATGGAAGGATGGGTTGTACGTAATTGTATGAAATATTTAGGTGTTGTTACCATAATAATACGAAAAGTAGTGTGTGATATTATGTAATGGAATACACTAGGAGCAGCCCAAGATTTCTACAGTTATATGGCACTCTAGTCAATACTGTAGGAGTAATCAAAGACATCCCTATAAAACTTGATAGGATACCCAAAATTGTAGTGATACAAGAAGTAGCGGCAGTGGATTTAGAGCCATACTTTTGCATGTATTTATTTAGAGAATTCATGGCTAAGATATAAGGATATCTATATTTATTCTATTAATATTTGGAAATACCTTTCAAAGGTGGAAGAATCAAGGTATTTAATGAAGAACCATCCACATTCCACATAGAAAAATAGAAGATATCGATACTGTAAACATGATGACAGAATAATTGGAAGACCTTGATTTAATGGAGGAGACCTTGGAGGAAATTCAAATAGAAGATCAGTTCTCTCTGAAAAACTTCAACACTATGGTAGAAATAGAGATGGGAAGTTATTCTATTATTAAACTAGAAAAAAGCCAAGTGGATCCCATTTCCAGAGGAGACAAACCTACTAATCAGATCTGGAAGCTTTTCTTTGATGGTGCTATATGCAAAAATGGAGCTGGTATCATCATTGACCTACAGGCAAAGAGAAGATTTTCTCTTATAGACTGACATGGAGTTGCACAAATAATGCATATGAGTACAATATGCTTTATTTAGACCTAAGAGAAGTTGAAAATCTAGGTATAAAAAAAACTACAGATATATGGGGATTCATAACTCATTGTGAATCAAGTCATAGAAAAATGCGTAAGTAAACAACACTATCTTAAAGCATATATAAATAAGGTGTGGGACCTCCGATGAGCCTTTGAAGATTTAAATTTCAAAGCAATTCCTAGAGAGTGAAATACCCACACTGATCTGTTAGCATCTGTAGGGGTAAATTTTTGCCCCATCAATAATGTCATCCAAAATTCCAAAATAATAAGACTCATATATGGACCTTCTGTTCCAGACAAAAATATTTTCTAGCAAGTATTTGAAAGTGATGAGTTGAGATTGGATTTCTTAACCTATGAAATGAATTTCTTGAGTGGCATAATTATAGAAGATGATGAAAAAGAAGGCCTAATCCAATTAAAATATAACCATATTATGAAGGAACTGATCATCCTTGAAAGCCTTTTTTATAATAATTATTGAGCACTAGTTCACAAAATAAAGATGGATAAGCGTCAGTACAAGGAGGTTCAATTAGAGCCGAGAAAATGATCAAAGTTGGAATTAATTGTATAGAAGAGGAGTTAAACTAGCTTAGAGAATTATGTAAGAAATTCCTAGACATTATTGCTTGGGTGTATAGTGATCTCAAAGTATATAAGAAAAAAACCATCCAACACACTATTGAGTTGGAAGAAGATGCAAAGCCTTTCAAGCAAAAGCAAAGGCATTTTAACCCAAATATAGAGGCATTAATGAAGCATGAGTTGTTAAAGCTCCTTGAATCCAAAATTGTATATCCCATTAAACACTCTACCTAGGTAGCTAATCTAGTCCCAGTTAGAAAGAAAAATGGGTATATTAGATTGTGTGTAGACTTCAAAAAACTGAACATAGATTCTTTGAAAGATCATTAACCTCTTCCATAGATAGATCAAATTCTACATATAGTAGTAGGAGCAAAGAGACTCTCCTTATAGGTTAGAGACAAATATCAGTACAATAATACCTTCACCACCAAGTGGGGGACATTTGCATATCAGAGGATACCTTTTGGTTTTTCCAATGCAAAAACAACTTTTCAAAGGGTAATGGATGTCGCTTTTTAAGAACTTGCTAATAATATCATAGTCATATACTTGGATGATATGACAATTTTATCTCACTATAAAGAGGACCATGTGGAACACCTTAGGAAAGTATTTGAAAAATACAAAGAATTTGGCATATCTTTGAACCCAAAGAAATCCATATTTGTTGTATAAGAAGGGATTATACTCGAACATGTCATCTCAAAATATATATTGGTCATCAATCTTGATAGATTAAAAGCACTTCTAGAGCTTCCCCTACCAACAAACAAGAAATGCTTGCAATCCTTTTTTGGATAGATAAATTTTGTACGTAATTTTATAGCATATTTTGCACAGATTGTCAAACCAATGACAAAAATGCTAAAGAAAGATGCCTAGTTCAAATGGATGAATCCAATAAAAGAAGCCTTCAAAAATATAAAGAAATAAATAGCTCAAGTACATGTGCTAGTTAACCCTGATTACTCTAGAAGCTTCATTTTATATGCTATCGAAGAATATGAAAGTTATTTTGTAGTTCTCACCTATAAAGGGGCTGATAATGAAGAGAGGCCCATAGCGTTTCTAAGCTAGACCATGAAAAATCATGAGGATAGATATAAGTTCATCATAAAACAAGTGTATGCAGTCATGAAGTCACTAAAGAAGTTCAGGTACTTCCTATCACAAAGCAAGACTATTGTCTATGTGATACATCTTGATGTTAGAAATTTTGTAATACAGGGGGCACTTGGTGAGAAAAGATCACATTGGGTAATAAATATACATGAGTATGATGTAGATATACATCTAACCAAGTTAGTAAAGGGCATATTCCTATACCAAGAGTTGGCTAAGCAAGCTCCACATGATCGCATAACCTACCAAGGCCTACTGTTGAATTCAAAACAATATCAAGCTAATATCGACTGGATTGATGACCTTGTGGAGTTTTTTTAGATTGGGAAATGCCTAGATAATTTGAACACTTCATAGATAAGAAGGTACAAAACCCAGGCTTTGAGATACAAGATTTTTCCAAAAGGGTTGTATAAGAAAAACATAGATGACATACTACTAAAGTGCATAAAAGGGGATAAAAATAGAGAGCTTTGGAAGAATTTCATGGAGGTCTATCTGGTAGACACTACTCAGGGAGAACCACTACATTATAATACTTAGAATAGGTTGCTACTGGCCCTCTATTTTCTTAGACAATTTAAAAATGACCAGGAAGTACAAAGAATTTCATAGATACGTAGGGAGAAACAAAAATGCCTCTATGCCTCTAAAGTCTATCCAAGTTGAAGAGCCTTTACAATAGTGGGGGTTAGATTTCATAGGAGTAATAGAACCAAATTCATCAGCAGGTCACAAATATATACTCACTGCTATGGATTACTTTACCAAGTGGGTTGAAGCAATTACCACTAAAAAAGCCGATCAAGAAGTTGTGATTTAGTTCTTAGAGAGCTTGATTACAAGGCTTGGTATACCATATGCATTACTCATAGATAGTCTTCATTAGAGCAAATATGATTGAATTTACTGGTAAATATGGTATATACTTGAAGACCTCTTCCAATTACTACCCGTAAGGGAATGGTCTGGAAAAGTCTACAAACAGAAATCTTCTCAAAATTTTGAAGAGGACGCTGAAGGATAACAAGAGAAGTTAGAACTCCTTGATTAACCAAGCACTATAGGCCTATAGGATTTTAATTAAAAACTTTATTGATACATCACCCTATTCTATGGTCTATGGTAAAGAGGCTATTCTTCCCATACACATAGAAATACCAGATTTGAAGTTGCTCAACCAGATTGACATTGAAGAAAGTCAACCAATGGAAGCTATATTTATGCAACTCCTACAGCTAGAAGTGAAAAGAGAGCAAGCTTATAACAACCATCAGAAGCACATGGCTGACACCAAGGGATGGTTTGATAAAAAGACTATCTTCAGGAAGTTTTGAGTTGAATATTTAGTTTTAAAATGAAATGTGAAAAATGCCAAACTAGGACACCAACATAAGTTTAACGTATTTTGGGAGGGTCCCTTCGAAATAACCTCTGAGAAACAATTCAACTCTTTTCAACTAAAATATGAATAGGGTGAAGTTCAACCCATTTTAGTGAATGGTTTCCACTTAAAAATCTAATTTGGATAGATGTAAAATGATTCTTGTACATTATGTATATTATATGATATTTTTATTTCTAAATATTTTCTAGTTTTTGGATTATAAATATTTTGATCGCAATTTAGAGATCATCCAAAGTCAACCAACAAAAATATAAAATAGGAAAAGCACCACCTTTTTGGGACATAATGACTAAAATTCAAATTTTGTCACGTAACCTTTCGATGATTGGTGGGAAGGCACCTCCTTTGTGAATGATTGAGACTTTGGAAGGCATGATTTTTTGTTTAATGTAGTAGCCAATGATTGGCCCAAAATTTTAGCATGCGAGAAGGTGGCAGAATCGATGTGCGAAGAGATCCAAGAAATCTAAATGCACCAACAATAGTTAATACAATCTATGCATTTTCTTTCCAATCGACGATAAAAAACTCTAATTCACTCTCAAGTACCACTTCTGCTCCAACTTACTTTCTATTTCCATTTTCGAGCTTGAACCCAATGAAAATAGTCTCTGCAAGTGTTTTCCTATGACTCCAAAGAAGAACAACCAGAAGACAACAATGGTGGCATCGCCTTCTGCTTCTACAGTAGCGAGACATGAAGATGAAGTGGGCAAAAAAATTATCGATAGAGATTCTAGAATCTGTGATACCACTGTAACATGGAAAAGCCTAGAAAAAATTTGGAGAGATATCAAGGAGATAATGGCCATAGGTATTACTGTGTCTTCTCCTGCTACTTTCACCTTCAATTATTTACTCTACTGGTATGTTTATATTTCTTTTCATCTCTTTCCTAAGTTAATTAAAGCCATGGAAAATTTTTATGATGCCAAGGAGAGGGTCGTAAGAAATTCCTAGGGGAGGGCCCTGTTTACCCTAAGCCCAAATGTTTTTGTCATCACTTTTGTTGTTGGTCATGTACCCGCATTAAATCCAAAATATTTCAACCCTGCAAACCAGGTAAAATATTTTATCCCCTCCGATAGCATGAGGAATTTCCTGGCATTACAATTCCAAAAACCACCTACTGGAGGGAGCATACCTAAAACCCTCATCCCTCTGGCAGATTTAAAAAACCCATAGCTATTTTCTATCTTGGCTATGGTGATAGGCCTGAAGTCCAACAAAAAGATCTATGGGTGGTAGATTGTGAAGAACACAAGCTTTTACTGAGAGGGGGGGTGAACAGTATAAGACCTATTTTTACTTTCTCTATTTAACTTCAACTTCACAAAGCAATGAACCAATAGCAATATCAAAACAATGCATAAAGAAACACACAATGAGACACCGATTTTAACATGGTTCACCCAACATGGGCTACATCCACAAAAATTTTCTCTAAAAAGTTTTCTCAAAGTTCTTTGGGAATCCTTCCCAATTACAATGTTTATGAGCCTCAACCTAAGGGAGAAACCTTACCCTACTCAAGTATTTATGAGCCTCTGCTCAAAGGAGAATCCTTCCCCTCCTCACGAATTTATGAGCTTCCTGCCCAAAGGAAAATCCTTCCCCTTAGCTCTGGAAATGATACTTCAAAAGATCACCTGCCTCTTATTCTGCTAGCACGTAGAACTCCTTTCCATAGAAGACCTCCTGTCCTTAATGCTCAGCCTCAAGAGACCTCTGTCCTCATTGATCACCTCCACAGCAACTCATCAACCTTTACTAAACACAGTTAGTCGGTCCAGCACAAGTCTTCCTTACTCTGTCAGATCTGTCCCAAGCTCAACTCATAAAGCTTGAACAAATCAATCTTTGCTGCACACAAGCCTTCTCAAAGACTTGTCAAAACTATCCTTGGGTTCTTCTCAAAGAACCACTTTAACTCTGTCCTCTGCTAGGACCTGTCCAAATTGTTGAGCAAGGTGCAGCAACAGTATTGTCATTGTTGTCAACATAGTCAGATAGATCTGGTGTTTCAGTGGATAGGAAGTTCAAAAGCTATTCAGATGCAGAAGACAAGAGTTCAAAGGTTATTCAGAGTATGGATAGTGAGTTTCCAAGAAGACCGAAGTGGACCACTTGCAAAAGATCAAAGAAAAAGACAAGAAAAGTGTCGCGATATCATGACATATTCAGCAGGCAAGAAAAACTGTTGCGATTTCGTGACATGTTGGAAGAGAGAGAAAAAGAAAGAAAAACTGTCGCGATATCGCGACATGTTGAGAAGAAAGAAAAACTATCATGATTTCGCGACATGTTGGAAGAGAGAGAAGAAGAAAGAAAAATTGTCGTGATTTCACAACATGTTGGAAGAGAGAGAAGAAGAAAGAAAAACTATCACGATTTCGTGACATGTTGGAAGAGAGAGAAGAAGAAAGAAAAACTGTCGTGATTTCGTGACATGTTGGAAGAGAGAGAAGAAGAAAGAAAAAGTGTCACGATTTCGTGACATGTTGGAAGAAAAAGAGGCAAGTAGAAAAAGTGTCGTGATTTTGCGACATGTTGAAAGAAAAAGAGGCAAGTAGAAAAAGTGTCACGATTTTGCGACATATTGCAAAGAAGGTTGTACGTACAAAAAAGTGTTGCGATTTCACGACATATTGCAAGGAAGGTTGTACGGACGAAAAAGTGTCGCGGTTTCGTGACATATTGCAAGGAAGGTTTTACGGATGAAAAAGTGTCGCGATTTCGCGACATATTACAAGGAAGGTTGTATGGATGAAAAAGTGTCATGATTTTGCGACATATTGCAAGGAAGGTTGTACGAATGAAAAAGTGTCACGATTTCGCAACATGTTGCAGGAGAGAGAGTCCGAGAGAAAAAGGTGTCACAATTTCGTGACATGTTTCATTTTTGCGGTCCAAAGCGAAGAGAAAGAGGAGAGAGAAAAAGGTGTCACGATTTCGTGACATGTATTTTTATGGGCCAAAGCTAAGAGAAAGCATACGAAAGAAAAAGTGTAGCGATATCGCTACATGTATTCTCGCGGGCCAAAGATAAGAGAAAGCATATGGAGGAAAAAGTGTAGTGATATCGCTACATGTTGTATTCTTGCGGGCCAAAGCTAAGAGAAAGCGTACAGAGGTGAAAGTATCATGATATCGTGACATGTTGTGTTTTCGCGGCAATAGCAACAGCAGAGTTATAGGGGCAGTTGAAGCCGACGAAGACCGATGTTAGCCGACGAAGATTAGGGTTTGTAGTCGACGAAGATTAGGGTTTGCAACCGACTATGATGAGGGTTACAACCGACTAAGATTAGAGTTTTTCATCATGAAAATGTTGTTATAAAAGCAAGGCTGATTGGAGAATTGAGCGTTGTCGAAGATATCATCGAATAAGTGTTGAAGCGTGAAATGTGGCCGTAAGAGCACAGAAAGCACAGAAGCCACGAGATGATGGCGAAACGTTCAAAGTGAGTAAAGAAGTCGAATCATGCTAAGTGTGAAATTCACAAAGGAAGTAGAGTGCACAAAAGGGAGAAGACAATCGTGAAGCTTGACAGTGAAGCAACAGATTGTGTGAAGTGATTGCGCAGAGAGAGCATAGTACACATAGAATGCAAAGGTGAAGCAGACCAGTTAGGGTCTTGTAAAAGAAAAGGTATTTTATCATCAAACTTATAGATTCAAAATTGAAGTCCAGGTTGTAGTCTGGCATCAGGGGTTGGTGCTCCTTCCAGTAGGTGCTGGTAAATCGGGGGTTGTTGCTCCTTTCTGTTGGTACAGATAAATCAGGGGTTGGTGCTCCTTCCAGTGGAAGCTGGTAAACTATTTGTAAAGTTGGTGCTTTACAAAGACTGGATTTGGATGGTAGTCCAAGCAGTAATTCTTGAGGAGTAGCCAAATTGGTGAACCTCCTTAAAATCTTATGTTGTGTGATGTTCTCTTACTGTACTTGCTGTATCTATTTATAAGTTTTAATTACTGCTATTTTAAGAGATGTAAATTCATGATTAAAGTACCACACTAATTCACCCCCCCTCTCAGTGCCATTGTAAGACTAACAATTGGTATTAGAGCCAAGTTCCCTTCTAAGGCTAAATCAGTTAGGGTTGATCTTGGATTAGTACACAATGGGTAAGAAGAATAGATCCTCCTCCAAAAGGGCATATTAGTCAGTTTCAATTCCTATGGAAGAGAAAATTGAACCAAAAAAGGTTGAAGATTTCTTATCAAACCAAGCACCTTTGTTTGACGGAACAAATTATGTGATCTAGAGAATCAGGATGCAGGCATATCTTTGTGCTTTGGGATATGGCATCTGGGATTCAGTAGTTAGTGGATACACAATACCCATCACTTCTTCAGAAGAGGCTGGCAAAATAAAATTGTTTGAGAATGACTCAAAAGCAAAGAATGCTATCAGGTGCGGATTAGTTGATAGTGAACTGGTAAAGATCACGAGTTGTAAAATGGCAAAAGAAATATGGGACAATCTAAGGAGTATTCATGAAGGTGACAATGATAACATAGAGGATGACTCTAAAAAGGAAACAGGTGAAGGTCTTTTCATGACACTCGAAGAAGAAATAGAAAAAGAACAGGAATGTGATGAAGAAGAAATTGATGCAGAAATAAATTTGAAAGAGGAACTAATTGCAGATCTGGATGAATTGAAGATAGAAAGAAAAAGGAATAAGGAGATCTCAAGAAAGCTTGAGGATGCAAATGAAATAATAACCAACTTGAAAATATAGGTAGAAGAATTCAAAAGGATTGAAGAAACTCTCAGGTCACAGATAAGTGAGAAAGTGATTGGCTGCTGCAAACAAGAGGAGGAGATTTTTTTATTGAAGAAACAACTAGAAGAGGCCAATACAAATCTCAAATTCAAGAAGAGCATAGAGTTGCTAGATAAAATGATAAGCCAACAAAGAAGCTCCACGGATAAGCGTGGTCTTGGATATGAAGCTGAACAACCTTCATCTTCCAACTCTGCAGAGAAGAAGAAGTTCACTGTTGAAGGATCGAAGCAAGAAAAGTTTGAAGCTGAATCTTCAAAGGGAAGAAAATATCAAAGGAGATCTACAGCAAAGCAACCACAAAAAAAGAGGTTCTATCACTCTCACTCTATTCATAATAATACTTTTAAAGGCTATTGTTTTAGATGCAACCAGTATGGTCACAAGGCAATTTATTGTGGATTGAATAATAAATCAAAGAGTTATGCTGGGAGAAATACATCTGCGTTTCTGAGTGAACACTATGTACAATGTTTTCAATGTAATGGTCATGGGCACATAGCAAGGTTTTTTCAAAGCACTTTTGTATCTAATCTAAGGTAGAACAGTAGATTTCATCAGATGCAAAGAACGCAACACAGACAAGGAATAAATCATGTACATAAAAGAAAGGAAAATAATCATTCATAAAAAATGCATAAGAGACAACCACACAAGAGAAATGTTCGAGTTCATGAAAAGGTACAAAACAGGGATGTAGTTGAAAAATCGAAGCCCGAGTTCAAGAAAGTTTGGAGAAAGATAGAAGAAAGGAAATCGTGTCTCCTTGGACTGAAGGAGACTACTCTGCTATTGCACTAAGCAACTCCAGGTAGCCCATCCTCAGGGGGAGCAATCTTCAAGTTTCATTTTAATGATCCTATGTATTTTTTTGATTACCTGAGGATGAAAGGCAAGTAGTCAGGGAAGTCGTATAATTGTCGAAGTATGTTTTTAGTTCATATAGTTGTTTGTGGAAGTACCGTGAAGGGTGGTGATTAAATTGAGAGTTGTCATTATTGGTAGTATTGCTATATGTCTTTGTTGTACTGATGATGGTTCTTACTGCCACTGTCCAAAGTTAAGGTTTATAACAGTTCAGATAATTTGGTTAGTAAAAGAATGTTGCCCTAGCCGCATATATGTATTTCGATAAAAGTAGTGTGTATTTGAAACTATACATTGTCGTGAAGATTGTTAGATCTATTATGACACTATGGTGAAAAATATTGAAGTCTGATCATTAAATCATGTTTAGCCCATCAAGATGAGCAACTTTGCTTTGTGAATCATTCATATCCGAGGTCCAGAAGTATGAGTTTGAGTAAGGTGCACTATAGTTGGTCGTGAAGTGTTTAACAAAATATTGTCTCCTAATTTGAATAGTTGAGAGTAAGGTGTGACCAACGATGACTGTAGAAAACATAAACCAAGTTGAAAATATAAAAAAGGATTTGGTTGTGTTGTGGTACAGTGTTTGATGCTTGCACAAAGTTTACAGTAAAATTGCAGTGTTGGTACAGTGTTGTACAAAAGTTGGTACAAGTGTGAGTCACTTCTCAATTTTGTTGACAGATGTGAAATCAGCATTTTTGAATGGGAAGCTTGAAGAAGATGTTTATATTAAGCAACCAGATGGTTTCTAGCTTTGTGATGATCCCAACTTGGTTTGGAAGTTGAAGATATATGGCTTGAAACAGGCATCCCAAGCATGGTATGCAAGGCTAGACAACTATCTCACTCAACAAAGGTTCAAGAAAGGTATGGTGGATAGTAATCTGTATCTCAAAATAGAAAATGGGCATCTTATTGTTCTTGTTGTCTATGTAGATGATATCATATTTGGTAGCAGCAAATATGAGTCGTGCAAGGACTTAGCAGATAAGATGTAGAAAGAATTTGAAATGTCAATGATTGGAGAACTGTCATATTTCCTCGGATTGCAAGTTAATCAAAGTAAGAAGGGCATATTTATTTCTCAAGTTAAATATGTAAAAGAGATGCTAAAAAGGTTCACAATGGAGGACTGTAAGCTAGTTAGCACTCCCATGATGATAGGCTGTAAGTTGAGCAAGGATGACAAATCTCCACCTATTGATCAAATCATGTACAAATCCATGATTGGAAGTTTACTGTACCTGATAGCTATCAGACCAGATATTTTACAAGCAGTATGCATGGTAGCATGATTTCAAGCTAATCCTAAGGAGACTCATGTAACAGCGATGAAAATGATTCTTCGGTATCTCAAGGGTACTATGGAATATGGATTATGGTATCCGAAAGGTAAAGACTTCACCCTTATTTCGTATTCAAATGCCAATTGGGTAGGATGTGTAGATGATAGAAAGAGCATCAGTGGAGGTGCATTCTATCTTGGAGACAGATTAGTCACGTGGCACAGTAAGAAACAAGAGTCAGTTTCTTTATCGACAACAGAGGCAGAATACATTACAGTGACAACATGTTGTACACAGGTATTATGGATGAAACAAACCTTAAAATATCTTGGTATTAGCTTTAGTGAGCCAATATCAGTTAAGTGTGATAACACCAGTGCCATTAACATCTCCAAGAATCTGGTTATGCATTCACGCACAAAGCACATTGCCATTAGGTATCACTTTTTGAAGGAGAAAGTTGTAGAAGGTGAGGTTAAATTGGACTTTGTTCCAACCACAGAACAAGTAGCAGATATCTTCACAAAACCATTGCCCAAGGAAGTGTTTGAGTACCTTCGAAACAAATTGGGAGTGGTCACACTTCCCATGAATTGACTAGCTATAGGGATCACATTCTTCGGGGGAGCATTTAAGTATTTGATTATTTTTTTTGCTCATGTTCATAATTTGTGCTAAGTGTAACAAATTGTGCCTGAGAATGTTGTGCATGGACTCAGGGGGAGTCTACAGTAGCCCTTTGGTATTATTTTCAAAGGGGGAGAAAAGTTATAGGAAATTGCACACGTGTTGCCAACAATTCCAAAGGGGGAGATTGTTGAGCAAGGTGCAGCAACAGTATTGTCATTGTTGTCAACACAGTCAGATAGATCTGGTGTTTCAATGGACAGGAAGTTCAAAAGCTATTCAGATGCAAAATACAGGAGTTCAAAGGTTATTCAGAGTATGGAAAGTGAGTTTCCAAGAAGACCGAAGTGGACCACTTGCAAAAGATCAAAGAAAAAGACAAGTAAGAAAAGTGTCACGATATCGCGACATATTCAGCAGGCAATAAAAACTGTTGTGATTTTGCGACATGTTGGAATAGAGAGAAAAAGAAAGAAAAACTGTCACAATATTGCGACATATTGAGAAGAAAGAAAAACTATCACGATTTCGTGGCATGTTGGAAGAGAGAGAAGAAGAAAGAAAAACTGTCGCGATTTTGCGACATGTTGGAAGAGAGAGAAGAAGAAAGAAAAATTGTCATGATTTCATGACATGTTGGAAGAGAGAGAAGAAAGAAAAAATTTCATGATTTCGTGACATGTTGGAAGAGAGAGAAGAAGAAAGAAAAAGTGTCGCGATTTTGTGACATGCTGGAAGAAAAAGAGGCAAGTAGAAAAAGTGTCGCGATTTCGTGACATGTTGAAAGAAAAAGAGGCAAGTAGAAAAAGTGTCACGATTTCGCAACATATTGCAAAGAAGGTTGTACGGACAAAAAAGTGTCACGATTTCGCGACATATTGCAAGGAAGGTTGTATGGACGAAAAAGTGTCGCGATTTCGTGACATATTGCAAGGAAGGTTGTACGGACAAAAAAGTGTCGCGATTTCGTGACATATTGCAAGGAAGGTTGTACGAATGAAAAAGTGTCACGATTTCGTGACATATTGCAAGGAAGGTTGTACGGACAAAAAAGTGTCACGATTTTGCGACATATTGCAAGGAAGGTTGTACGGACGAAAAAGTGTCACGATTTCGTGACATATTGCAAGGAAGGTTGTACGGATGAAAAAGTGTCACGATTTCGCGACATGTTGTAGGAGAGAGAGTCCGAGAGATAAAGGTGTCGTGATTTCGAGACATGTTTCATTTTTGCGGTCTAAAGCGAAGAGAAAGAGGAGAGAGAAAAATGTGTCGCAATTTTGTGACATGTTTCATTTTCGTTGTCCAAAGCGAAGAGAAAGAGGAGAGAGAAAAAGGTGTCACGATTTCACATGTTGTATTTTCATGGGCCAAAGCTAAGAGAAAGCGTACGGAATAAAAAGTGTAGCGATATCGCTACATGTTGTATTCTCGCGAGCCAAATATAAGAGAAAGCATACGGAGGAAAAAGTGTAGCGATATCGCTACATGTTGTATTCTTGTGGGCCAAAGCTAAGAGAAAGCGTACGAAGGTGAAAGTGTCGCGATATTGCGACATGTATTTTCACGGCAACAGCAACAAAAGAGTTACAGGGGTAGTTGAAGCCAACGAAGACCGATGTTAGCCAATGAATATTAGGGTTTGCAGTCGACTATGATGAGGGTTACAGCTAACTAAGATTAGAGTTTTTCATCATAAAAATGTTGTTATAAAAGCAGGGCTGATTGGAGAATTGAGCGTTGTCGAAGATATCATCGAATAAGTGTTGAAGCGTGAAATGTGGCCGTAAGAGTGCAGAAAGCGCAGAAGCGACGAGATGATTGTGAAGTGCACAAAGTGAGCAAAGAAGTAAAATCATGCTAAGTGTGAAATTCGTAAAGGAATTAGAGTGCACAAAAGGGAGAAGACGATCGTGAAGCTCGATAGTGAAGCTGTAGATTGTGTAAAGTGATTACGCAGAGAGAGCAGAGTGCACAGAGAATGCAAAGGTGCAGCAGACTAGTTAGGGTCTTGTAAAAGAAAAGGTATTTTATCATCAAACTTATAGATTCAAAATTGAAGTCCAGGTTGCAGTCTGGCATCAGGGGTTGGTGCTCCTTCCAGTAGGTGTTGGTAAATCAGGGGTTGTTGCTCCTTTCTGTTGGTACAGATAAATCAGGGGTTGGTGCTCCTTCCAGTGGAAGATGGTAAACTGTTTGTAAAGTTGGTGCTTTGCAAAGGCTATATTTGGATGGTAGTCCAAGTAGTCATTCTTGAGGAGTAGCCAAATTGGTGAACCTCATTAAAATCTTGTGTTGTGTGATGTTCTCTTACTGTACTTGCTGTATCTATTTATAAGTTTTAATTACTGCTATTTTAAGAGCTGTAAATTCATGATTAAAGTACCACACTGATTCACCCCCCTCTCAGTGCCATTGTAAGACTAACACAAATCAGCTCACAAGTCCTCCCTAGAACTTGTCCAAATAAGCTCACAAGTCCTCACTAGAACCTGTCCAAATCAGCTCACAAGTCCTCACTAGAACCTATCCAAATCATCTCACAAGTTCATAAAGAAAAACTTGCTTAGCATGAACCCACAAAGAGAATTGTTAGAGACCCAATGTGATTCATCAACCTCATAGAAACATAAAGAGAATTGTTAGAGACTCAATATGTTCTATACTTAACTCCCAATCTCAATCTAAACTCAATCTCAAAAGAATAAGATAAATGTAGTATGCTTTTCTCAAGAACATGAAACACAACCCAACAATTGCCAACCATGCAATATATCATATAACAATGATACTCATGTTCTTTCCACAACCAATATCTTTTCTCAACCAATTAGGGCTTTAACAACAATGCTTATAGACAAGGTGTAACCAACATCATTCAACTCAACATTAACCTTGAAGCATTCAACCAATCACTACATGAAAAGGAAACTAGTAGACATCCTTTTCCCTCCAAAGATATTTGAACAAAACAACCACAAACATAAATGACCAATGCAAAGAATAACTTGCTTAAATCAATCTCAATGGAGTAAGCCCAAATCATGTATCAAGTAAAGCATTAACTTGATCAAAACAACCTCTATGGAAGCAACTCAGCCATCAATCTCAAAACAACCAACTAAGGGTTTCACCAACTCAAAGCAAGTAGCAAGACTTACTAACATAAACCCTAGTGCAAAAATGCTTCCTCTTCCTCAACCAGAATTATGCATTCACCCAAAAAACTCATCAATGATTTTAATGCATAAACAATCTTCAATATCCGGAAAATGGGATTTACACCAACAAGAATACCTAGTAGACAACCTTTTCACTCCAAACTCAATTTCAAAAAATACACCATCAACAATATACATGGAAGAAGTTGCCCATACCTTTGTTTGAGGAAGAAGAGAATAGTTCTTCAACCTGTTACCAACACCACCCTCAACTTTGCCACCAAGTTAGGGTTAGATCATAAAAGTAACCACAAAAATATTTATTCCATAAAACACCTTATGAGTCCAAAGTAATTAAACCATGCTCAAGGAATAATAGCTTCTAAGAAAATCTCACTCAACAATAAAGCCAAAAATCTCAACCACACACTATCAACCTTATATCTCCAAAGAAGCATTTAACCTGAGAAAAAACCCTTAATGCATCCACCTAGTTTTAATAAAAACCCTTAAACCTACCATGATTTTGATAAAAACCTTTTCATCTGCCACATGGAATCTCTCCAAAATCTTCTAGAAAATATTCTTTGGAATCTTCAACCTTTGAAGCCAATAAATCCTCTTGACATTAATGCCAGTTCCTTTTGACATCAATGACAACTCATATACAAGAAGCTAGGATCTCAAACCCAAAATTGCCAACAGATTGCATTGGTTAATTACCTTTCAAACCCTAAAAATTATGATTCTTTAGTTATGGATAAAAGTGTAAGGCCCATGTTTTTTTACTGGTCGGGATATATCTTTCACCAAGTTCATGAGGGTTTGTATTTAATGAAGAAGGGTTCTTAGGCTTCTTTCAAATTTTCTTCATATTTAGTTTGGATTTTCTTTTATTTTATGGCCCAGGAGCTTACCTTTATTTTAGTGCATGATAAATATGAACAAGGGAGAACCCTACATGTATGTGAATGGACTAATGTATTATATAAAACAAAATGTTACTATAATTTCAACAAAGAATTTTTAGGGCCATCCCTAAATATTATGTATGGGGAAATAAGAAGACTAACCCCAAAAGCCAAAAACATTTTGTAGAACAAACATGCAGAAGAGGGTGACTGGTTCATCCTCACTCAGGGGGTTGTTATCTGAATCTATGGGTTTATAAGGAAATCCTTTTTGCTTACACACTATGTCATAGATAAATTATTTGCTTTGGAGTATGTTAGGCAAACATAATAGATTAATTTTAAATACGATACAGGTATAGGTAAAACTAGTACCTGTACAATGCCATTCCATTTTGAGGGTATTATTGTCTCCAAAAAAGGGTAACACAAGCAAATTACTCAAACCCTAAAATAATTGGGATTGTTGGAAATACCACAACCATGGAAGTATGATCCTATCAACAAATTTGTAGAGAGACAGACTATTCTGAACCGAACCCCTGTCAAAAGCTACCACATGTCCCCTAGGAAGGACATTGAGGATTGTAGGAATAACATTGAGGATGAAGAATTAGAGTGGTATGTGGAAAGGATGCAACCGCTACCTCCAGATTTTTTTGATAAGCAAGTATTCAATGAACATTTATACATATTTTATTTATTTTAATTTACTTTTGATAAGGATGCATATTATTTTAAATTATGTGATACATTAAATAATATTTTATATATACAATTATACCTAATTAAAATAGGTCCTATTGATATGATATCACAATCATATAATAGTATTACAACTAGTTAACAATTATCTATATCAGTTGACAAGTTAATTAATTTAACAACTTAAACTAGTACCATTTAATATATATTATATTAAAATATTATTTTAATTTAAATTATACACTTTATTATCTTTATCACATTTATTTTCCTTTTTATTATATACCATTATGCTTATCTTATTATATTACATTAAATTTTCATTCCAGTTAAAAACATATACTTTATTATATTTATCCACCCCCCCTCATTAAAAGTTTTACACCTTTACACCTTATCTTTTGTAAAACATAAATTCAGAATCAATTCATTGACTACTTAGACAAGTGCCTTGTCATTAAATTTTAACATCTCATCTATTATACGGTAATTAATTTTTCATATTCTAAAAAAATTATATATTCATTCGAACAATATTTAAGAATGAACATTGGTTTTTATAATATAAAGAAATTCTAATACATAGTTATTATTTATTAGTTAAAAACCATAGACCAAAATTTGTGTTCTCATCGACCTTCACAAGCCCTTGCCAAAATAATTACTCTGTAGTTTGGGGAGGATACTTGAAAACAAGATATGGACTATTAGAACATCCCCTTTAGGTGTAGGATTTAACATTAATATGGTCACCTAGCTAGGGATTGTAAACATTGCATCCCAACGCAGACACAAGAGGAAATGATACCTTGAGGTTTTAAACTACCTAAACAAAAGAACTACAAAAAAACAAACCTCTAAAGAATAGGTATTCATTTCCACTAGTAAGTTTGCTAACCTTCCAATGGATGATGAGGGGAGCATCATGGAGATAGAGATCCTAGAAACTCCTCTTCAAACCTGGTGAAGGGCTACTCCACCCAACACTCACACAATACTCAATATCATAACAAATTTAAAAAGAACACAACATCTGATATTATTTTAATGAAATATAAATACAGAATAAAAAATTACAATGTTACGACCACAAGGCCGATTTTATTACAAAGAAAATCTTCAGGAAATGTTCAATTTAGAGACACAATTTGTAATACTGGACTGCCCTCCACTGCCTTCCGTAATATTTATTCTCCCTTTTATAACTTCCATAGAATATTTTGGAAAGTGTAACTCCCCTTTTTCCCAACATTCATTTTACCACCCAAGAATATATTTATTTGAATTTTGAATTTTCATTTCCCGCCCAAGAAGATATTCATTTGAAATTTAAATTTTGGTGGCACAACTTCCTGGAGCCATAACTTTTGACTCGGTTGTCCGATTGGCTATTATAATATATCATTGAAAAGCTTGAGAAGATATCTACAACGCAAAATCATCTAAAGATAATTTTATCTAGTTTACATACTTTTTTGAGGCCTCTAGGGTCTTCAAATTTTATTTTTAAACTTTATTGGCAGGATTTATCGGTATGAAAACTTTAATATCTATCAAACCATTCAAGATATTGGGGTGATTCTTTTACCACTAGATACATTTTTCAATTCCTCTCATTGGAGTAAATTTTCAAGTCCATATGTGCCTATTTTGGTTGACTTACTAAAAATAGCCAATGACCATTTGTTGTCTTTTTGAACTTTTGAATGACTTACACCTCTCAAGTGTCATCATGGACTCCAAAAAATGTAAAGAAACCTACAACGAAAAGAGAAAATGCAATTTTTTTAATTTTTGGTGATGCAAGATTGCCCTTACACCACTGGATGCTCTTGCATCAAACTCTAATAAAGGAACCAATAGTTAAATAAATAAATCACAACACGAAGTCAATTCTAGATCTACTCAGTGGCCCACAAGAGAGCCCACCCCAAAAGTTGTGGAGATCCTAAAAGAAAAATAAAAGCCATGAGAAATCCAATGACTAACCAATAAAATGGAGGAATTCATAAAGGAATAGATAGTAGAGGTGACACCCAATAATAATTTGATAGATTCATGGTGGTATTCTCATCTA
The DNA here is from genome assembly GCA_028583015.1 of Wollemia nobilis. NCBI lineage: Eukaryota > Viridiplantae > Streptophyta > Pinopsida > Araucariales > Araucariaceae > Wollemia > Wollemia nobilis. The sequence continues at coordinate 2,998,425 of JAQPPZ010002024.1, forward strand.
TGCCATGTTTGGAGTCCATCCTAGAACCAATAAGAGTGAGTTAGAAGTCTACTAAAAAGATGAAACTAGGTATATACCAATGAGCAAGTAAGAAGACTACTCAACCTTAAATAGATAAATAAGGTATAAATTTGATAACAATGGGTAAGGTTAGGGGTATTACCCACATTTTTAATCCCCATTATTTATGGAGTGCATCACTTAGAATATTCAACGGATTAAGAGTAGCCTAGTAAAGCATAATAAAGTAAAACAAATGATTTAGGAGCATTATCTATAGATGGTTTTCATTAAGAGAGATGCATATTTTTGTCATAAATATTTCATGCTTGTATGGTTGAAGCCCTAAGCTCCCAAGAAGCTTCTAGAGGAGTGGCTTGTATTTGAGATCTAAAATAGATAGTGATACAAAAAACAATAAAAAATTATGGGATTCTAGCTTTATTATCCTAGAGTAGGCACTATTATTAGCATTGGTTATGTCTCAATGTATACTCTCATACCATCTTGGATGAAAAAATAAAACAATGAAGGAATGCAACTTATTATTTATCATTTCCCCAGGACTTGGATGCTTGTAGGTGTTGATTTCAACACCATTCTATTATTGCAATAGAATATAGGGGGAAATAACACTCTAGATAATAGTACTAACCTCATGATATAATCTTCATCTAGTAGACATCGAACAAGAGAATGGTATGATGACCTAGTGTAGTAAAAGGTAAGGTCTGTTATTCATTCTATAAATACTAGATAAGTTTATGTCATTAGAGGAGTTTTTGAGCAATGGATATATCTCAAGAGTACTAAAATTGAATAATTCAATATTAGATTATTGGTTGATGTTGATGAATGTGTGGAAGACTAGACTCAGTCATGCTCCTTTAATATTTCAACTAATAAGGTCTTGAGATAGTAGTTTTCAAGATAAGGTCTAGCAATGGTGGTAGGAGGGTAAACCTAGGCATGGTACGAAGAAGTATAGTTTTTTCAAGAGGCTTCAATACCTCAAATATAAATTGAGAACATGGAAATAGGAGGATTTTAGTAACATAAATAAAAAAAATGATATATCTTAACCAAACTAAATGATGAATGAGCAAATTCAAATAGATGGCACTACTAAGATCTAAAGTAAAGAGGAGGCTAGTGATGTAAATCTAGCTGCAAGAGGTCAAAAAAAATATCTCCTATTACATAAAAACTATGATAAATGAAAATAATATGTAAAACCCTCCATTTACATAAAAACTACAATAAATGGAAATAATTAGTAAAACCCTCCATTCACATAAAAACTATAATACATGGAAATAAACCAATAAATATCTTATTTTCTCATTCCTGAATTCACTTCCCCTTTTACAATGCAATACCAAGGGAATATATATCCCCAAAGAAACCCTAAAACTTGAAGCCCTAAAAGAAACCCTAAAAATAAAAAAAATACTATTTTCAGCAAATTGATTTTTCCAACCAAAAATGCCTTTTTAAGCAAATATTATTTTCGGCAAAATATTTTTTTATAAAAATTGCCTTTTTTAGTAATTACCATTTTTGGCAAATTATATTTTGTGTCAAATAATTCCATTTTTAGTAATAAAAAAATTACTTTAAAACTTCTTTTACAAAAACCCTCTAAAGATAGGCTCCTGCATCATTCTCCTTTGGTTGAAAAAAACCCTGCTCCTATGAGTTCCTCTAATCAAACTCATAATCACTCTCCATGGAGTGCCACACATCTGCAAGTACTCCTTAAAGTACCAATATCTTTTTGATGTTTTATATCTCAAACATCCTACAAGCACTACACATAGTGCCAATTTATTCCTTCAAGGTTTTAAAATAGTAAACCTCTTGCAAGCACTACACAAAGTGTCAATTCTTCCCTCTGAGGTTTCTAATGAAAAAAACCTCCTGCAAACACTACAAAGAGTGCCAATTTATTTCTTTATGGTTTTATAAACCTTTTGCAAGCACTACACAAAGTACCAATTCCTCCTTCTAAGGTTTTATAAGTAAAACCTCCTGCAAGCACTTACACAGAGTGCTAATTTCTTTCTCCAAGGTTTTACAAATCTTCTGCAAGCACTACACAAAGTGCCAATCTCTTTCTCTGAGGCTTTTACATAAAAAACATCCTGCAAGCACTTACATAGAGTGCCAATTTATGTCTCCAAGGTTTTATAAACCTTCTGCAAGCACTGCATAGAGTGCCAATTTTTTTTTTTTTTGGAGCCTCTTTGCTCTCCTCTCCTTTTCTCTTTTCTTCTCTTCTCTTTTCTCCTCCCAACAAGATCCAACTTGTTCTGATACCAAATGATGTAAATCCAGCTACAAGAGGTCAAAACAAAATACCTCTCATTACATAAAAACTATGATAAATGAAAATAATATGTAAAACCCTCCATTTATATAAAAACTGCAATAAATAGAAATAATCAATAAAACCCTCCATTCACATAAAAACTATAATACATGGAAATAAACCAATAAATATCTTATTTTCTCATTCCTAGATTCACTTCCCCTTTTACAATGCAATACCAAGGGAATATATATCTCCAAAGAAACCCTAAAAGAAAACCCTAAAACTTGAAGCCCTAAAAGAAACCCTAAAAATAAAAAAATTACTATTTTTGACAAATTGATTTTTCCAACCAAAAATGCCTTTTTAAGTAATTACTATTTTCGACATTTTTTTCATAAAAATTTACCTTTTTTAGTAATTATCATTTTTGGAAAATTATATTTTGCGTCAAATAATTCCATTTTGAGTAATAAAACAATTACTTTAAAACTTCTTTTAATAAAACCCTCTAAAGATAGGCTCCTGCATCAGCTAGGATTATTGCTCAGCTAGAGGAATGGTATAAAAGAGAAGAGATCCTATAAAAAAATAAATCTAGTATCTCTATGGAAAAAAGAGTGATTAGATCCTAGATTTCTTTTTCCATATAGGCGATTCAATACACACATGTGATGGGATGAAAGATATAACCACAAAATAAATTTTTTAACTCTTTAAGGTAGAACCATTAAATAATGAAGCACAATAGAAAGTAGTTCAAGAAATTATTTCTCTCATCGTAGAGGAAGATAATGTAACATTGACTACCCAACTTACTTCCATAGAACTACATCAAATAGTTTTCTAGATGTGAAAAGGAAAAAATCTAGGTCTATATAGATTTCCCATAGAATTCTACCAAGAATTCTAGGATATCCTTAAGGAATAACTATTGGAAGTGGTAGAAAAATGCTAAGATAGCCAAAGTGGTGCTCAAAGAGATAAACAAGATATATAGCATTCATTACAAAAGTCCAAGAGTATGAACATATCTTTGGATACCTACCAATTACCCTTTGTAAAATCCTATATCAAATTATCACTAAGATCATTGTAGAAAGGACCAAGACTTTTCCTCACAAGATTATTTCTCAAGAATAAGGTGGTTTTGTGGAAGGAAGAGAGATCTTAGATGAGATAGTCTTAACTCAAGAGGCCCTCCAATCTATGTAGGTACATAAAATAACTTTCATGTTTATTAGGTTAGACCAATCTAGATCATATGATAGAGTTGACTGATACTTCCTCCAAAAGTGATGAGATAATTTGGATTCTTGGGTGATTGGGTAACATGGATCAAGGGATGTATTTCCTTGATATCCTATTCAATTCTAGTAAATGGAGCACCTAATCAGCTATTTACAACTTGCAAAGGTATTAGGTAGGAAGACCCCTTATCCCCATACTTGTTCATCATATTGGATGAATATTTGGGAATAACATTAGCTAAATATAGGGACACCAAATATTTAGAGGGAATAATAATAATAACTAGAGCTAAAATAATTACTCACCTATAATTTATTGATGATTCTACATTATTAGGAAGAGCAACATCAAGAGAGACCTCTAGATTTAAAATGATTATAGGGTTGTTTACAAAAGCAACTGGACAACTTATAAATGAAGAAATTGTCATATTTTTACATTGGACACCTAGGTAGGATATGATGTTATTGGATAAATTTAGATACAAGTAGATACCTCTTCCAATCACTTACCTAGAAATTCCACTTACAATTGAGAGGCAAAAAATGAGGAATGAACTTGGCTATTAGAAAGAGTGGAATCCGAATTAGAAAAAATTATTAATAGGTGCCTTTCTACAAGAGGACAAATGACCATACAAATAGTCCTTAATTGCATACCTATTTATTTATCCTCAGTGCTAGCTATCCCCAAGGTAGTTAAAGAATTTAATTAAATAAGTTATAGATTCCTCTCGAATGGAGTCAAGGAAGAACGAAAGTGGGTACTAGTGAAATGGGATACATTATACTTATAGAAAAAGGAGGGAGAACTAGGAATTGGATTAAATATCAGTAATACCAAGTCACTAGTGGCTAATTTATATCAAATATTACTAAAATCCTAGGGAATTATAGGTTTAAATTTGGAGGGCCAAATATTTATAGAATAAAACCTTGATAGAGCTTATCTAATTTTTTCTTTGTAGTAGAGGATCTCCCATATTAATGCGACTTAGAATAAGAGAGGATATAATCAAGTTAATATTAGTCTAGATTATCCATAATGGATTGAAGACTAATTTTTAGACAGATTTGTGGGATGGTCATCCTCTTATAACAACTCAATTCCCGAATTGAAGAGCATTGATGGAGAATCTTCATAAAAATAATTGGGTTAATGTAGCCAAATACTATAAGCCTCGAAGCATTAGTTGGGAGGTAGGAAGGTAATGGATCTCAATAGAGGAGTGGCCAATCCAAATCCTAGAGTATTAGAGAAAATAAATCTATAGGACCATCTAGACATGATCACTCTCATGGTCTCAATAGAAGGATACTCTTGGTTGGGACAAGTAAAATAAGACTGAATATACAATTTTATTTGTATACGTAGCCCTTTGTTAGAGTCCTCTAAGCCCGTTAAATGATATATTCATGCAACTATGGGTATAAAATGTTTGGTCCAAAGTTAGATTCTTTATTTAGCTTATACTTCATTGAAGGGTACTAACAAGGGAAAATTTCATGAAAAGATGGGTGCATGGGACTTTCAAATGTGAGATATGTTAGGAGAATAATAAAAGTATCTCTCACATTTTTATAGAACGTCCCATCATAATCAAACTATGGCATCTTTCCTAGACATCCACTAGTCTGAGATATATTCTATAGAACAGGTTTGGAAGGAATAGCCTAAATGGGAGGAAGTAAACCAATCCACTCAACAAATATTTTAGATGGGGAAAACTCTCCATCTATGGAATTTTTGGAAGGAAAAAAATAATTGTATATTCAATAGAAATACATAGACAACCACTTTGTTTGGCAATAAATCATAGCCAATATGAGGGAGTCAATTCAATACCTATTAAAATATCCCTAGAATCCTAATCAAAAGTAGATTTAGATAATATCTAGATTATAAGTGTCTCTAATAATGGTCACATTAAAAAGGGTAAACCTATATCATGTACAAGTAATTAGAATTAGGAATTATAAACCTCCTCCAAAGGAACTAGGTAAGATCAATAGAGATGGAACCTCGAGGAAAAATATAGGAAGAGCAAGTATGGGGTGAATAGGCCACATTTTGAATGGTGCCCCTACTTTTATATTCACAAAAAACCTTGGTATCTTATATAATAACCTTGCAAAGGGATATGCCATTAGGTGGGGTGGAGAAAAATTCAGGTGGAATTAGACTCCCAAATTATGATTAACCACTAAAAAATGATAGGCAAGCAAAAGAATAAATATTGGAGAATACAAAGAATACTTGAGCAAATACAGATGACCCAACAATACTTTGAGGTAGTGGAGTTCATACAGATCTTTAGAGATTAGAAAAATGTGGCAAATTCAATGGTTAACTAGGCTATTGATTGAGGAGATTTCACTTGCTATGTATATCCTCCTAGATGGTGGCATCAACCGACCAAGGAATCTCTTTTCCCATTCTTACCATTGATGATAGTATTACTTGTTATATATAGATTTATATATCCTTGCTTTACATGGTTACTCTTTTTTGTATAGATAGCTATAGTAGATTAGATGTAAAGGAGAATAATCTCACATCCTCTATTAAAACTTGGCTTAAAAATCTTCAATCCTAAAAAGGAGGAGATATAATCTGATTTTCAATTAATTTAATTTATTAATCCTTTTTACTAAAAAAAACCATATTTAATAGTAATTAAATTTAAAAAATAATAAAAATAAAATAAATTTAATTATAATGTTTTTTAAACATGTTTATTAAATTATGTTTTAATTACTAAAAACAAAATTAAAAATTAATTTACAAATTTTATATTAAATTAAATTACACATTACAATTTTATTCAAAAGATTAAAACATAAAAATATAGTTAAAGTTATCCAAAATATTAACTAATAATTTCTTTAATTAAAGAATTATAGATATCAAAATAACGAAACTGAATAAGTTTGGTGGAAGCGCAGAAAAAATAAAAGAAAAAGAAAGATAGATAATCCTCGAATATTTTATTTATTTTAATTTACTTTTGATAAGGATGCATATTATTTTTAATTATGTGATACATTAAATAATATATTATATGTACAATTATACCTAATTAAAATAGGTCTTATTGATATTATATCATAATCATATAATAGTATTACAACTAGTTAACAATTATCTATATCAATTGACAAGTTAATTAATTTAACCACTTAAACTAATACCATTTAATATCTATTATATTAAAATATTATTTTAATTTAAATTATACACTTTATTATATTTATCATACTTCTTTTTCTTTTTATTATATACCATTATGCTTATCTTATATTACATTAATTTTTCATTCCAATTAAAAACATATACTTTATTATCTTTATCCACTCCCCTTCATTGAAAATTTTAAACATTTACACCTTATCTTTGTCAAAAATAAGTTCTGAATCCATTCATTGACTATTTAGACAAGTGCCTTGTCATTAAATTTTAACATCTCATCTATTATACGGTAATTAAATTTTCATATTCTAAAAAAAATGATATATTCATTCTAACAATATTTAAGAATGAATATTGGTTTTTATAATATAACAAAATACTAATACATAGTTATTATTTATTGGTTAAAAATCATAGACCAAAATTTGTGTTCTCATAAACCTTCACAAGCCTTTGCCAAAAATAATTGCTCTACAGTTTGGGGAGGATACTTGGCAATAAGATGTGGACTATGAGAAAATCCTCTTTAGGTGTAGGATTTATCATTAATATGGTCACCTAGCTAGGGATTGTAAACATTAGATCCCAGAGCAGACACAACAGGAAATGATCCCTAGAGGTTTTAAACTACCTAAACAAACCTCTAAAGAACAGGTATTCATATCCACCAGTAAGTTTTCTAACCTTCCAATGGATGATGAGGAAAGCATCATGGAGACAGAGATCCTAGAAACTCCTCTTCAAACATGGTGAAGGGCTACTCCACCCAACACTCACACAATACTCAATATCACAAAAAATTTCAAAATAAACACAACATCTGATATTATTTCAATGAAATGGAAATATAGAATAAAAAATTACAACCTTACGACCACAAGGCCGATTTTATTATAAATAAAATCTTCTAAAAATGTGCAAGTTGGAACCATGATATGTACTACTAGATTGCCCTTCACTGCCTTCCATGATCTTTGTTCCCCCTTTTATAACTTCCATAGAATATTTTGAAAATCATAACTCCCCTTTTTCCTGTCGTTCATTTTCCCATCCAAGAAGATATTCATTTGAAATTTAAATTTTCATTTCACACCCAAGAAGATATTGATTTGAAATTTGAATTTTGGTGGTATAGCTTCCTAGAGCTATAAATTTTGACTTGGTTGTCCGATTGGCTATTATAATATATTGTTGGAAAGCTTGTGAAGAGATCTACAACAATAAAATCATAAAAAGATAAATAAATCCATTTTTTCATCATTTTTAGGGGCCTTCTAAGGTCTTCAAAATTTATTTTTAAAATTTATTGGTAGGATTTCTCGATACAAAAACTTTAATAGCTCTCAAACTGTTCAGGATATTGGGGTGATCTTTCACCACCAGATACATTTTTCAATTTTGCTCCTTGGGTAAATTTTCAAGTCCATACATTCCTGTTTAGGCCGACTTACTAAAAATAATTGGTGATCATTTTTTACCCTTTTGGACTTATGACTGACTTACACCTCTCAAGTGTCATCATGGACTCCAAAACAACTAAATAAACCTACAAAAAAAAGAGAAAATGCAATTTTTAAAATTTTTGGTGATGCAAGATTACCCTTACACCATTAGATGATCCTGCATCAAAACTCTAAGAAAGAAACCAATAGTTAAAGAAATAAATCACAAAAATAATTCAATTCTAGATCTACTGAGTGGCCTACAAGAGAGCCCACATAAATTTGTAGAGGTCCTAAAGGAAAAATAAAAGCCATGAGAAATACAATGAATATAACCAATAAAATGGAGGAATTCATAAAGGAATATATAGTAGAGATGACACCTAAGAATATTCTAATAGAGTCATGGTGGCATTATCATCTATACCATGTTTGGAGTCCATCATAGAACCAATAGAAGTGAGTTAGAAGTCTACTAAAAATATGAAGCTAGGTATATACCAACGAGCAAGTAAGAATACTACTTAACATTAAATAGAAAAATAAAGTATAAAATTAATAGCAATGGGTAAGGTTAGGGGTCTTACCCATTTTTTTTAGTTCCCATGCTTTATGGAGTGCATCACTTAGAATATTCAAGGGCTTAAGAGTAGCCTAGTAAAGAATATAAAGTAAAAAAATATGATTTAGTAGCATTGTCTATAGATGGTTTTCAAGGGCTTAAGAGTAGCCTAGTAAAGCATAATGAAGTAAAAAATATGATTTAGTAGCATTGTCTATAGGTGGTTTTCATTAAGAGAAATGAAAATTTTGTCATAAAGATTTGACATGCATGTATGGTTGAAGCCTTAAGCTCCCAAGAAGCTTATACAGGGGCGGCTTGTCTTTGGGATCTAAAATAGATAGTGATACAACAAACAATGAGAAATTATGGGATTCTTAACATTGGTTATGTCTCAATGTATACACTCATACCAGCCTGGATGAAAAACTAAAACAATGAAGGAATGCAACTTATATTATTTATCATTTCCTTAGGACTTGGATGCTTGTAGGTGCTGATTTCAACACAATTCTCTTATTACAATAGAATATAGGGGGAAATCATACTCTAGATAGTAGTACTAACCTCATGACATATCATATTAGATCTCTTCATCTAGTAGACATCAAACAAGAGAATGGTACGATGATCTAGTCTACTAAAAGACAAGTCTTATCATTCATTCTAGAAAGACATGACAAGTTTATGTTATTAGAGGAGTTTTTGATCAATAGATATAGATCAAGAGTACTATCATTGAATAATTTGAGATTAGATCATTGGACGATGTTGATGGAAGTATGGAAGACTAGACTCAATCATACTCCTTTAATATTCCAACTAATAAGGTTTCGAGATAGTAGTTTTTAAGATAAGGTCTAGCAATGGTGGTAGAAGGGTAAACCTATGTATGGTATGAAGATGTATAGTTTTTTAAGAGGCTTTAATACCTCAAGTATAAATTGAGAACATGGAACTAGGAGTATTTTAGTAACATAAATAAAAGAAATGACATATCTTAACCAAACTAAAGGACTAATGAGAAAATTCAAACAGATGGCACTACTAAGATCTAAAGTAAGGAGGAGGCTAGGCTTATTGCTTAGCTAGAGGAATGGGATAAAAGAGAAGAGATCCAATGAAAAAGAAGTCTAGTATCTCTATGGACAAAAGAGTGATTAGATCCTAGATTTATTTTTCCATACAAGTGATTCAATACACACATGGGATGGGATGAAAGATATAGGAACAAAATAAGATTTCCAACTCTTTAAGGTAGAACCATTAAATAAGGAAGCACAGTAGAAATTAGTTCAAGAAATTCTCTCTCATCATAGAGGAAGATAATATAACATTGACTAACCCACTTACTTCCATAGAACTACATTAAATAGTTTTCTATATGTGAAAAGGAAAACATTTAGGCCCATATAGATTTCCCATAGAATTCTATCGAGAATTATAGGTTATCCATAAGGAAGAACTATTGGAAGTGGTATAAAAATGCTAGGATAACCAAAGTGGTGCTCAAAGAGGCAATATATATATATATATATATATATATATAATATATATATATATATATATATATATATATATATATATAGCATTCATTATAAAAACTCAAGAGTCTAAACACATCTCTAGATACTGACCAATTACCCATTGTAAAATCCTATATCAAATTATCACTGAGATCATTGTAGAAAGGATCAAACCTTATCCTCATGATATTATTTCTCAAGAATAAGGTGATTTTGTGGATTGAAGATAGATCTTGGATGAGATAGTCTTAACTCAAGAGGCCATCCACTCGATGCAGGTATATAAAATACCCTCCATGTTTATTAGGTTATACCTATCCAGAGCATATGATAGATTTGAATTATACTTCCTCCAAAAGTGATGAGATAATTTGGATTCTTGGGTGATTGGGTAACATGGATCAAGGGATGTATTTCCTTGATATTCTATTCAATTTTAGTAAATGGAGCTCCTAACCAGCTATTTACAACTTACAAAGGTATCAGATAGGGATACCCCTTATCCCCATTCTTGTTTATCATATTGGATGAATATTTGGGAATAACATTAGCTAAGGATAGGGACACCAAATATTTAGAGGGAATAATAATAACTAGAACTAAACTAATTACTCACCTACAATTTATTGATGACTCTACATTATTAGGAAAAGCAACATCAAAATACCTCTAGATTTAAAATTATTATAGGGTGGTTTACAAAAGCAACTGGACAACTTATAAATGAAGAAAATTCCAATGTCATATTTTTCCATTGCTCACCTAGGTAGGAGATAATATTATTGGATAAATTGAGATACAAGAAGACATCTCTTCCAATCACCTACCTAGGAATTCCACTTACAATTGAGAGATAAAAAAGGAGGAATGCAGTTGGCTATTAGAAAGAGTGAAATCCAAATTAGAAAAATTTATTAATAGGTGCCTTTCTATAGGGGACGAATGACCATACAAATAGTCCTCAATTTCATACCTATTTATGTATCCTCAGTGCTAGCTATCCCCAAGGTAGTTAAAGAATTCAATTAAATAAGTTATAGATTCCTCTCTAATGGAGTCAAGGAAGAACGAAAGTGGGCACTAGTGAAATGGGATACATTGTATTTATAGAAAAAGGATGGAGGACTAGGAATTGGATCAACTATCAGTAACAACAAGTCATTAGTGGCTACTTTATACCAAAGATTACTAAAATACTAGGGAATTATGGGTTTAAATTTGGAGGGCCAAATATTTATAGAATAAAACCTCGATAGAGATTATCTGATTTTTGATTTCTAGTAGAGGATCTCCCATATTAATGTGAATTAGAATAGAAGAGGATATAATCAAGGAAATATTAGTCTAGATTATCCATAATGGATTGAAGGCTAATTTTTGGATAAATTTGTGGGATGGTCATCCTATTCTAATAACTTAATTATCAACTTGAAGACCATTGATGGAGAATCTTCATAGAAATAATTGGGTTAAGGTAGCCAAATATTGTAAGCCTCAAAGCAGTAGTTGGGAGGTAGAAAGGCAATGGATCTCAATAGAGGAGTGGCTAATCCAAATTCCAAAGTATTAAAGAAAATAAATCTATAGGACCATCTAGACAATATCACTCTCATGGTCTCAAGAGAAGGATACATTTGGTTGGGACAAGAAAAATAGGAGTGAGTATACAATTTTCTTTGTATACTTAGCCCTCTGTTAGAGTGCCCTAAGCCTATTAAATGATATATTCATACAACTATGGGCATAAAATGTTTGGTCCAAAGTTGGATTCTTTATTTAGCTTATACTTCATAGAAGGGTACTAACAAGGGAACAATTAATGAAAAGATGGGTGCATGGGACTTTCAAATGTGAGATATGTTAGAAGAATGAGAAAATAACCTCTTATGTTTTTATAGAATGTCCCATCACAATAAAACTATGGCATATTTGCTAGACATCCACTGGTCTGAGATATATTCTATAGAACAAGTTTGGAAGGAGTGGCCTAAATGGGAGGAAATGGACCAACCCACTCAACAAATATTTTGGATGGGGACAAATCTCATTCTGTGGAATTTGTGGAAGGAGAGAAAATAATCGTATCTTCAATAGGAATACATAGACAACCAATTTGTTTGGCAACACATCATAACCAATATGAGGGAGTCAATTCAATACCTATTTAAATATTCCTAGAATCCTAATCAAAAGTAGATTTAGATAATATCCAGATTACAAGTGTCTCTAATGATGGTCACATTAAAAAGTGTAACCCCATATCATGCATAAGTAATTAGAATTGAGAATTGGAAACCTCCTCCAAACAAACTAGGTAAGATCAATAGAGATGGAGTCTCAAGGAAAAATCTAGGAAGAGCAAGTAAGGGGTGAATAGGCCACCTTTTGAATGGTGCCCCTACTTTTATCTTCACAAAAAACCTTGGTATCTTATTTAATAACCTTGCAGAGGGATATGCCATCAGGTGGGGTGGAGGAAAATTCAGGTGGAATTAGACTCCCAAATTATGATTAACCACTTAAAATGATAGGTAAGCAAAAGAATAAATATTGGAGAATAGAAAGAATACTTGAACAAATACAGATGACCCAACAATGCTTTGAGGTAGTGGAGTTCATACACATCTTTAGAGATTAGAACAAGGTGGCAAATGTGATGGTTAACTAGGCTTTTTATCGAGGACACTTCACTTGCTATGTATGTCCTCCTAGATGGTGGCATCAACGAACCAAGGAATCTCTTTTTCCCATTCTTACCATTGATGATAGTATTTTTTTTGAGTAATACTTCTTATACACATCCACCATGGGGATTGAACCTAGATCACATTACCAATAATGCAAGTGACGTCCTTGCCAGTAGACCACACTCACGGGGATCACCATTGATGATAGTATTGCTTGCTATATAGAGATTTATATATCCTTGCTTTACATGGTTACTCTTTTTTGTATAGATAGCTATTGTAGATTAGATGTAAGAGAGAATAGTCTCACATCCTCTATTAAAACTTGGCTTAAAAACCTTCAATCCTAAGAAGGAGGAGATGTAATCTGATTTTCAACTAATTTAATTTATTAATCCTTTTTACTAATTAAATTTAAAAATTGATATAAAAAAATAAAGTTTTATTTTAATTATAATATATATTTTTAAACATATTTATTAAATTAAATTTTAATTACTAAAAACAAAATAAAAAATAATTTACAATTTTTATATTAAATTAAATTACACATTTCAATTTTATTTAAAATATTAAAACATAAAAATCTAGTTAAAGTTATCCAAATTCTTAACATTTATGTAGAGAAGTTTACAAAATAAATAAGTAAATAAATCTTAACATATATATTTTTAATTTAAAAAAGATAATTAAAAAAGGATTAAGTTTGGTGGAAGCAGAACCAGATAATCCTGGAATATAAAATGCTCAAATTTTAAAACCATATTTGATTGAATATTAAATTATATAAGCAAAGCGTGTTTCCAAATCAAATGACTGGATAAGATTCGGAAGATCTCAACTGAAAATTTACCAAAGTGGGAAGTAACGTGTTTGCCGTCAGCGTTAAACGTGCTTTGCATTAATTATGGTGCATAGAAAATGTTATAAATAGTTTCTTCATTGCAGACGGGAACGTTGTTTGCTGCAATTCTATAGCTATACTAACTGGAAATTGAGAAAACGTGGCATAGATTTAGATCCAGTTGTGTTATACATACAAATTGGGAACTGAATACGACTCAACCAGTCCAATGGCCACTTTAACAATTACAATCATAACATGGGTATTCACATTTTTATGCGGCATAATAGCAGTGGCCTTGGTCCGTATTTGGAATGAGGTGAAATTCAGGCAGAAAAATCTTCCTCCAGGTACAATGGGATGGCCTTTCTTTGGTGAGACTCCTGATTTCATCAGAAATGGCCGTGATTTCGTTAAACAGAGAAGGACCAGGTGAGTTTAGTCATAACATTGATTTCTTGGGTTTTATAGTAATCTTAAATTAGATGCACGCAGAGCAGTCATATATAGAATTACATGATTACAAATACTATTTTAAGAATATGTTGGGCTTCTGGATGGTGTTAGGTGTCGTCTTTCTCCATCTTGTGCATGCAAATTGCTAGTTTCTAGTGTCATAAGGGGATCTTCTAGGACTTTAAGAATGGAGCACAAAAAGTTCTTATAAAGTTTTAAGTGCTAGTTTTCGAAAGTTAGTGGATTGGTAAGTGTTTGTTTGGTTAGACATTTATTAAGAAGATATTCAGGTTCAAACTTCCTGTTTGCAAAGGTAGTAGTCTGAGTGCGATGATGGGTTGTCCCTTTCACCCTGGATCAACAATAACGGAATAGGTTTTGTAAATGATCTAAGTGTGATGATGGGTGTTCCCATTCATGCGGGGTCAACAATGGAATTAACAATAATGGAATAGATTTGGTAAAAACAGCCCCAATAGTGTGGTTTGAACCCTAAGCTTGCCAGTTACTGAAAATAGTGTGGTTGTGGCCAACTCTCCTATGTAACCATAGGTTTGGTAAAAGCAGCCCAACAGTAACCATAACTCTGCATATAAGTTACTAGGTTGTGAACAAGTTTTATGTAACCACCCAAAAAAATAAGCAGCTGTAGGAAAATACACATGGACCTCGGAGTCTGACGTTTACATTTTATTCGTTGTAGATATGGAGATCTGTTCAGGTCTCACATTTTAGGATATCCCACGGTGATATCAACCGATCCAAAGCTTAACAGATATATTCTGATGAATGAAGGCCAAGGACTAGCACCCGGATATCCACAGTCCATGAGGGAGATTTTTGGCGAGTGGAGCATTACTTCACTTGAGGGCAGTTCACACAAATTCATGAAAGGAGCCATGTTCTCCTTGATCAATCCCCTCATGATCCGAGACCATCTTCTATCTGAGGTTGACAAATTCATGAACATCTATCTCCGGGATTGGGACGGTCAAGTGATCAGCGTGCAGGAGAAAACAAATGAGGTGGGTGATTTTTGCTTGTCTTTCGATGACAAATATTTTAGCGTCCATTCTGTGTCCTTGTGTTCTTGTCAATAAGTTCGTGAGAGACAGAAATATTAAATAAAGAATCTGATCCATGATCTATCAAGTCTTTATTAATAATTGTTTAGTTAAAAATGTTTCTTTCAAAGTGATTTTGTTGAATTTATCTTACTGTAAAAGGTGTTCTTAAACTATTCTTAAACTGTACAATGTTCAAAGGGCAGAAGTTGAATGACCTCATATAGCTTTAACTCCGACTTATCATCTGAATAAGACTTACTTATTTTGAATTACAGTATTGTGGGGATAAGGGTGAACTTTCATTGAATAAAAGTCTAACTGAGTGTCAATTTAATTCTTATAAAAATTGTCTTACTCCTAACACGTGTCCAAGCGAAATATACAAACGTTGTTACCGATTTTTAGGTTAACAAATAACAACTAAGTGTCCAAATTGGCACGTAGCAACGCATTTAACTGCATAGTTATTCAAAATTTCAAATCGACCAACATATTGCATATAAAAATAATGTATTTGAAGTGGGTTAAATTTGAATAGTCACTTTAAATATTCTTAAACAAAACACAAATTAGTTTCTGGTTTTTAATACCGAAAAAGTCTCGGACATTTAGGTTACTTCAGAAAACAACAAAAATTTAATTGACTAAAACTCATAAAAAAAAATAATTAGTGATAGCTAAATCAATTTGATTTTGATTAATAAATATTAAGAACAAAAATTAAATAAAAAAAATTAAAAACAATCTGACAATGATTAAATTGAACAGGTGCAAATATAACTGATGTTTGATTTGATGCTTATGCAATGCACCCCAATTTTGTTAAGTGCATTGTCAATATATTGATTTTTTACTTCCTTTTGAAGTTAGTATGAGTAAGATTTCGTTTACATGCTGTGGTTCAGATGGCCTTGCTTTTGCACATAAAGCATGTAATGAGCGAGACATCTGGTCCTAAGGTAGAAGAACTTGTGTTAGAGTTCCAGAAACTTGAGGAAGGAACACTCTCCCTTGCTATAAATCTTCCTGGTACCATCTACAGGCGTGGGCTTCAGGTATTGCAAAATGCAAACTTGGTAATTTCTAGTATTCTATCTAAACATCACCTAAAGTAATTAATACTTGATTTTAATGATTAATTTGTGTTCCACACAAATGCTCTTTACAGGCGAGGAAGAGGATTTTGAAAATGTTTACAGAAATCCTGAATGAAAGAAGGGCGAAGGCATCCATTTCTGATGCCAAGGACATTCCTAATGATATGATTACAACGCTACTCGATGGTTCGTCTTATGAAGCTAAGCTTAGTGATGATCAAATCCTGGATTTGTTAATAGCTATTGTTCATGCCGGTGAGGAAACGATTGCCACAGCCTCTATGATGGCTCTCAAATATCTTCATGACTATCCAAAGGCTCTTCAAGAGCTAAGAGTGAGTATATTTCATGAATAACATTGAATACTCTTTTTCAACAATAAGGTATATGATTACAATCTAAAAGCAGCGAAGGCTGTATATCAAATTTTTCATAGAAATAACTAGTTTTATATATTACATATTTAACATTAAACATTAACATTAAAACATTACTATTAGAGTACTTCCCTTTTCTTTTCCATTTAGTAAGGAAACTTTGATTTTTTTTGTGACTGTTATGAGTGTATACTGTACGGCATTACAAATTTTATCCTATCTATGGGTGTGTTACAGGAAGAACATTTTTCCATTCAAAGGAGCAAAAGGTCTGGCGAAAGCATTACTTGGGATGACTATAAAGCCATGAAATTCACCCAAAGTGTATAAAAATCTAAACCGCACAATGAACTATCTTACAATTCTTTCATCCTCTAGTGTTAATAATGGAATGTTGATTTCTGCTTCTTGAATATATTCTTATGGTTGCAGGTTGTATATGAAACATTAAGATTGGCAGCACTTGTGAATGGAGTTATGAGGAAAACAAGCCGAGATATGGAAATGAATGGCTTCAAAATTCCCGAAGGTTGGAGAATATACCTGTACATGACAGAGTCAAATCACGACGATTCTCTGTATCCAGACGCACTAAAATTCAACCCTTGGAGATGGCTGGTATGTCTGACAATTCATTTTTCCATGAACAAGGACTGGATTTGTATAATGTTGGGAAGAGGAGTGGATACATGATTCTTTTTTGGCATTAAGACCAACAAGTGAAATGTCATGGACGTTTTCAGGGGAAGGACAAAAATGGGGATTCCGATCCCAATTTATATTTCATGACTTTTGGAGGCGGCAACAGGCTATGCCCAGGCAGGGATCTGGGCACGGTTGAAGTTTGCATGTTTCTGCACCATTTTGTTACCAGATACAGGTAATCCATAGAAAACCTTATTCACCCTTGTTCTTTTCTAAGCCAGATGTACTGTGATGGAATGTATATATTTGTTATACACTCTAATATTATTATTTGGATAGAATGTTGATGAAATCATGCCTTTGGTCATGACAGTTGGAAGGAAACAGGAGGTGAAAAAATACTGAGCTTTCCGAGAGTAGTGGCAACTAATGGACTCCGGATCGAAGTATCAAGATATTCAAGTGAATGAATTTGATCGTATAGTGATTCAGTGTGGTGGGTCATACCCTTCAATGGTATGCCTAGAACAAACTCTGTTTTGTAAAGATTTTGTTTCAAATCTTATCCATGTCAAATAATTGACCCGCTTTGCATGTCCAAAATAGTTTGTTCTCTTTCTCGTCAAAGTTAGAAATACTATCCTAGCACGCTAGTATTGATTTTATTTATTTAATGCGCACAAATAATCTATCTATATCATCTTTTACTTAAAAATATAATTTATCTATTAAAATTTTATTAGATTTGATAGTTCATTGTGATTAGCAGTTGACTACTATCGTAGTATATGCTGTAAAGGGTTTTATTTATATAATATTATTTACATGGACAATTGTTTTTAATTATAATAAATTTAATTTAGAGTACTTGTGTTTATATACAAATTTAGCATATTAATTGTTATGTTTAATCAGTATACATGTGATAAGCATGTTTTTGAAAATTAGTTGTTTGTTATTAATTATTTATTTATATATATTTTTTATTATTTATTGGTAAAGAAGGGGTTTTCAAAGAGACCTCACATCTTTTATAAAAGTAAACAAAATTTTAAAAGGTTAAAAATATATATATAAGAGGACACAAATCAAAATAAGTCTTAAATTATCGGGTAAGGGTCAAAGGAAGACATTACAAAGAAAGACAAAAAACCAATTGGACAAAGGATGCAAATTTGATGAGGCGTCAAACACCCAAACAAGATTTAGTTCTTGCCTTTAGGCTTCTTCCCTAGACTATCTAGCTCTTCTTTGGGGCATATGTCAACCATTTTCTTTTTAACATCTTCCAGGTGGGCAACCACCTCTTCAACCATCATACTAACCATTCTATTAATTTTGGAACAAAGTCATTAAGATATTTAATTATTATATAGTTGTGGCATAGTCCGAACAAATAATGGGGTCCACATCTCAAATCTCCATTGAAATTTGAATATTCTGCATCGAACCTTGACAAGGCATACCTCCAAATCTCTTCCTTTTTAGTTTGTCATAGAAAACTAACTTGTTACTAAACAATATGATATAAATTATTATTTTTAGTTTTCCATTGGAAATACCAAAGTAAAAGGTAAAAAAAATAAAACCACTTTTGAAATTGAGCACAATTGGGTAACGTAACCAATCACCAAAACCTACAATATTGATATGAACAAGAACCCACTTCCTAAAAAAAAATATAAAAGAATCCATATTTAGAAAATCAAGCTTATAGGACACAAAATTCATAACAAAAAAAACCACACCAAAAAGTCACCCAAAAAAGAAAAAATAAACCCAAAAATGGGACCACTTTGAATTCTCCTACCTAAAGCCAAAATCAAAACAAAACTTCTAACTTAAAAGTAAAAAATAGGAAGGACCAACATAGAGAACCAAACCAGAAATATGGGTAAGAGAAGAGTTGAGGTTCAACCAAGTACCACACATGAACTAACTCCTAGAAACACCTAGAAGACAAAATATAAACCCTAGACAAAAAGAAAGGTCCCATCATCATAAACACATTAAGACTCTCCCATCAACATAACTAAATCTATTGGATCTACCACTCCCATCATGGAGACCCAAAAAAACAATTTCAAATAACCACTCAACCATTCATATCAACCATAGGAGTGTCCAATCTGACCGCCTCCAGAATAAATAGAAGAAAATATTGAACCCACATTACCGCCTCCAGAATAAATAGAAGAAAATATTGAACCCACATTATCATATCCATAGGGTCCACCCCCAGGTTGGCCATATAGTTTATTGAAAATTTCCTAAAGGTTTTATAAATATAGATTGTAGGTAAAACAATTTTTTTTTATAACAAATATTTTATATGATAGTTTGAGCATATGATAAATTTAATATTTTTTAGATATTATTTATAGTTTATCATTATGTGTTATTCATAGACATCTCATTCCCTAAAGGTACTTGTAACATATTTATTCTCATCAATCAACTAGCATCCATCATTGTTTATGTCATATTAAAATGCATATTATATATAATTATGTTAACTATTACACTCAACCACAACAAGTGGTATAAGAGAAACTTTCCTTTTATCAACAAATATAAATATTTCCATTTTCATACTCCATCCACTATTAGTTCAAGCACAAACACACCCCTCTAATATTGTTGTAGTCATTTTCCTATTCCATAACCGTGTCAATTTTTATATGTTACCAAATTTATATAATACATCACCATGTACACCATCATTGTTAAATCAATAAATATTTTGATCCCTTGTTTCATGATCCTTTCCATCATTCGATCATTAAAATCTCATGCGGATTGATAGTAAACCATCTATTCTTTCTATGATGTCCTCTTAATTACTACAACATGAATTCCTTAATAGATGGATTATTTAATTGTATTTTTCCACACATTCATATTCATATAAATCAAGAAGAACAATGTTTTAGCTTTTGTAAGAGTCATGCAAGTTCACATAATACTTGATATTTTGAATCATGTGGCTATATTAGTATATTGTAGAAAAAAAAAGGTAGAATTAACAATTGGGCTTCCTTGGATTGCTATTGAGGGAAAACAATTAAAATCAGAGGAAATAACCATATAAAAAATGAGATTTATCAATGATATAGAAGAAGAAATGTACTATTTTAACTGGTCGTTCAAGTAACAACAATATCAAATATGCTTTACTATAGAAACTAACATTCTATATTGGTAATGTGTTTTTATCTAGAAAATACCATGGTAGGCCATAATTATGTATCGTATCATAACCACCTATTGTATTGGAGTGAAAACAACACTATTTTAGGCTTAATAAAACCCTTTTAGTAATCAATATAATTTAACAAGATATCTAGACATTATGTTGTTACCAAAATTTCAAATTTATGTATACACTTCTCCATTACCATTGACATTTAAAGCAAGAAGTTAGTTCAATCATTATTGCTTTTTTTTTTGTAATTTTCTTGTTTCAATTCCTTCATTGTAATTATCCCCAACTTGTGCATACCATGTTCCACACCACCTAAATCCATCATATGCCTCAATATTTCCCTTATAGATCATAGAGCTCTATTTATATATGCCATATTTGTTTCCATTTACTTTAAATTCTACACTTTCAATAAAAGTTTATATGTCAATATTTTATAACTATTGTGTACCACATTCCATTACCATGTTTTATATCAAATATTATTATTTATAAATGTATTTAGTCAAAAAATTATACATAAATATTATATATGAAGTTTTTATTATAAAAATATAGAAGGAAACCTAATTGTTTTGCAAAAAATTGGATAGAGGAACAAATAAGTGACATAAATATTATACAAGTATTTAAGGATAATTGAATGAATTCAAAAACTATTATAAATATATATAAATTTTCAAAATTTTAATAATTAATAATTCCTAGCTACAAGGAATGGTGGAGTCTCTATAATAAGCACATATCAAGGTATAGAATGGTATTTGATAGGAACATAAAAAATAGATAATAAATTCAATCAATTCAAATAGGAGATAGTTTCAAACATGTGAAATATACATAAAAAGTTGAATAAGATAGAAAAGAGGAATCAATTCTATTAAAATTGGTATTCAAGCATTGACCATTAAAGGTAATCCTTTGATTTTGGCAATGCTCAACAACAAGAAATTCAACATCACAATACAAAATATTGCTTAATTAAGAGAAATACATGAATTAATCTATATAAATTCTACAAAAACAATCTATCTAAAGCTACCAGTTAGGGCATGATTATTAAAAAATAATTCCTTGAATTAAATCCTATCAATGTAGACAATGATGCTCTTAATCTAGCATACGCTCATTTAGAAGGAAGAGTGGAAAAGTAGTATTTCTTGTGGAATGAAAATTTATATGAGATTACACTAGGGTTCTTAGTAGATTTTAACAAATGATTTGAACCGTATTAGATTTGATGAGACAAAAAAACTCATGTGGAAGAAGACATCATAGGATTTGAGTCATTATCAACATCAATAACTAACATAATAGAAAACTTAGTCTAATATTATATGGATGGATTCAAACCAAATATAAGTGATAAAATTTATGTTGGATGTGATTTGATCCTAGCATTATCTAGTAGGATAACTCAGACATTCAAAAATAGGATCTTTAAAAAGAGTCAAAATTCAGGTTTCAAGTTGGCAATAATTTTAGAAATGAGAAACCATTGAAATCAATAAGATATAATTTCATACATCAACAAAATTTTATTTATGAGAAATATTAGCCAAAAAAAATGAATAAATATTCTCCTAAACTACCAAACACCTAAGATTATTATAAAAATAGTTATGAAGGAAGGACTCTAAAGTAAAATGTTGGGATATTAGTAGTACTAGTAGTAAGGATATATCCAAGGTAGAAAGAGACTCTCCCATAAAAAAATGATCTTGTAATATCCATAGCCTCATTAACAAGAACCTATTTTTCATAAATATTTATAGTATAATGTTAGAGTATATCATATCCTAAGTTGTTACTAGGATAATTTGTATGGTTGAGATCAACTCAGTTTGTTACGGTCTGATGGATTAGATTGTATGCACTTGCTATTTAAGCAAGGTCCCTAAATAGAATAAACATGAAGTATTTTATTTTCCAACATGGTATTTTAATTAATTAAATGGCAAAAAATTGTTTAATTGATTCTTTTGGAGGTATTTTTTTTAACTGGAGGGGACCACCTTATTGCATGGTGGGCAAGGATACCATTAGCTTTTCTCAAAGTATGGGTGTATTTTAATAAATGTTTGGCCATCATTTAAATTTTTTTCTTTTCCACAAGGAATTAAAAGGGCCACATTGTTATTTTTTTCTCAATTTTAAATTTTTCCATGTAGAAATTTTAAATATTGGAATATTTCCATGTGAGGGAAAGGAGAAGATTGTTATTTTTACTGCAGATGAATTTCACTATGAAACTCGATAATAGGGATTTTTATAGTCATCAGAATTTTTTTTTGAGATAGACACAATGGTGGCTTTCTTTTTCAATTTTGAAACTATTTTCTATACATTTTTGTGGTTTGAAAATATATTGTATCATGGAGTGCATTCTCAGTTGAACCCGACACTCCCAAAATATTTGCATGTGATCCTAGTATCTAGTCATATTCTCTATAGCACCTGGCAGATGTAGCGGCTGGTTACCCATGCATTCTAGTAGGATGAGAAGGTCATCATAAGGACACATTCGACAACTATGTTGATGCCCATTCATTTTTTATTCCCTTTCTTAAGCTATTTTTCCACACAATTTAGACCTTATTATCAACCCATTGTGTCCGTATAGGTGGAAACCACATAAATGTTCTTATGGGATCAATTTTGGACTACCCTTGCCATTGTGGTGCTTCTTTTTCCACACTATCTTCACACTCTCCTTTTGTGAAACACTTTGGTTTTAGAGGGTTTTCTTTAGTGAATTTTTCATGGTTCATTGCCTTGTTCATTGACACAAGCAACCCTATTAGAATGAGATTTCATTCATTTCAGTGATGAGGCTTCTCTAATTTTTTGAGACATCTCATGGATCCTTTGTAGGATTCTTTATGGAAGTTGTTTTAGGGGGGTTGAAGAGGACATCTTCCTCTCCATCCTCCTTCCACATCTTCCTTCTTATTTTCTGGCTGATGGTTTTCTCCCTTTCTCCCTTGTGGATTTTTTCATCATCTTTCTAGCTTATGGATATATTGTACATGAGTACCTTATCAGGCATTTTTGCCAGGACTCATTTCTGTGGATATGCCACTTGTTTGATTTTAATATTTTTTACTACATACTAGTTCCACTTAAGGGGGGGTATTAGTATATCCTAGTACCACCTAAGGGGGGATGTTAGAGTATATCATATCCTAATTTGTTACTAGGATAATTTGTGTGGCTAAGATCAACTCAGTTTATTACGATTTGATGGATCAGATTGAATGCACAAGGCCCCTCAATAGAATAAACATGAAGTATTTTATTTTCCAACAAATTCAACTAGTTATATTCTAAATTGAATAACATAATACACATAAATTTATTAATTTAGCCACATGTGACTTATTTGTATATCTAAAAAAAATATTTAACATGGTAATTCAAGGAGGTAATAACCTATATATTAATCAAAATTCCATAAATTAGAACCAAATATGAAGGATAATAAATACCAAAATAGATTCTATACCTCACTATTAAGCATATTAGATGTTGTGCTTGGAACAAAATGGTTAACTCCCCTTGAAATTTTTATGCAGTCGTGAAACAATGAATTTTTAAATTCAAATGGTAAGATCAAAGTACTCCTTAAAAGGATTCCATGCTTAGTCATAACTAGTGTCTTATCATAAAATAGAAAAATTGGTTACTAAAGGAGCATATGTAATTGCTAATTCATATTTTCTATGTATCTTTTACCTATAAAAGATGATATATGAGATATCAAAATGAATTAAATAATCAATAAAAATACCATGTTATTAATGGGCTTACATTTAGGGTTGCCTATAAAATGGTATATTGAGCATGCTATCATAATAAAATAGACACATATCTAGTTATTATCAAAATGTATCATTATCCATATCACCATGAAACCAAAATTGAATATTTCATCCAATAATTATAAAACTAGATGCTAGCACACCTATTAAACCCCATACTTGGTATGAGTGATAACCATTTAAAATAAATATAGATCCTATCACCTATGAATTTATATTCAATCCCTAAATAAAATTATAATCAAGAATCAATTTTCTATTCCATTTATAAAGAAAATATTAGATGAAGTACATGGAAATAAGTATTTCATTAAACTAGACCTAGTCAAGATATTACCAAATTTAAATCAAGATAGAATATATTATAAACTAATGTTTAGAACTCATGTAAATAACTGAGTTAAAGGTAATTCCATCTAGAATACAATGAACCTACCACCTTTGAAGCTATAATGAATAAAATATTTGTAATTTATCTATGGAAGTTTGTCCTATTATTCTTTGATGATATTCGTATCTTAAACCAGGAGTCAAAGGATCAAATAAAGCATGTGGATGATGTGTTATAAGTCTTGTAAAATAATATGTTTTATTCAAGAACTAAAATTACAATTTTGGAAAGTCAAAACATGAATATTTGGACCACATCCTATGGAAAAATGGAGTTACAATTAATCCTAATAATATTAAATTAATAATGGAATGACCTAAACCTAATAACATGTCTAAAATTATAGCATTTCTAGTTTTAATGAGATATTATCCTTGATATATTTAACACTATGCATATATTGTAGCTCCATTACTATATGGGGCATCAATGTTATATTCTTTGGGAGATTTTCATCTCTTGGGATCATTTATCCTGAAATATTTAGGATTTTTTTTTATTTTGTACCTTTGTCAAGAATTTTGTTTTTTCCTTTTATCTATAAATCAAGAACTTTTGAAATTTAGACATATCTTGCTCATGAGATCTAACCTTAAATATTCTAGCTTTTGATCGAGATTTTCATCATGTGCCTATTTGTAGCTCAGACTTCTACTTCAGAAAGGTGTAGTGATTTATCACTACAATTTTGGTAGATCTCAAGGGATATTTAGCCTACTAAAGATAAGGAACCCAAAAACTAGTGCCTTAGTCCATTGGGCACAGAGTAAATTTTTTTCCCTTTGAAGCAAAAGTTTTTACTGTTTGAATGGTCATTAGAATCCAATCAAAACCTTATAAAATGAATGGAAGTACTATCATAAAAACCCACATTAACAACTCCAAATGTATGCTTTACCATAACAATAATATTTTTTTATTTATTGGGAGTCTTATATTAAAACCAATAAGCCTTTTGAAAATAAAATAGATGGATTTCCAAATGATAGATTTATTTTCCATTTTCAAATTCAACATGTTTTTAGTTTTTTATTCAACTCTTATATCTATTCATTAATTTAAAATACATCTGTTCATGCATGCTAACTTTGTTTTTTTTTAATATTTCATAACAACACTTCAATATTAGCTATGAGAGGCATATACAATTTTTAACGCATAAGAATATCTCATCACACACATAAATGATAAATATTAAAGTTACCAAGACATGGATTAATCATTTTTATATACCTTTTCCTTTTTATCACCAAATGCATAACAAAAAATTATAGAATTAATTGATTTCAAAATGAGTTTGTATACTGATGAATATTTTTAATAGATGCATATAATATTTCTACATAGATATTGTTATACTATTTTTACATTATTTAAATAGTTATTACATTAATATGTAGCATCTCCAAAAGGTTGAGAGTAGCTAAATAGCTAGATGAAGGTGAAGCACCAAGAGTCTCTTAAGACATCCAAAAGATATGTTATTGTATGTACTTATATGTGTATGATGTAATCTATATTTAGTGTGTTTAATTCTATCATATATTATAATAATAGTCTAAAATACCTAGTCCCTCTAAAATCATATTTAATTGATCCCATTTAGTGATAAAGCATGATGAATGCATCTGTAGACACCAAAACAACACCAATCCGATTATGTGACGACAAGAACTGATTGAATTGACATACATAGCCCCTAGGGTAGCCCCCAGAGGTTAAAAAGTGGTCCTAACCACTCCCATAGTAGTTTTGGAAGGTCAGAGGTCAATTTGGCACCTTTTAGGCACTCTACTCCTTACTCGTTCCACTGTATCTACCACTTTAGGCATACAGAGAGCACCCTCCACCCAGAGAAACTATAGAGCCATTAGTGCCATGGGCAGATCCTATCCTTTTATCTGCACATAGGGCCGATCCATTTGTGCCAATACCCACAGAGCCAAATCTGAAGCACAAAGATCACCAAGGATTTTTGAGTCACCACCCACATGGTAATGAAGACCAAATTCACCTCATCAACATGATCTCCATTGACTTAATCACCCCCATCTGTAATCCAGTAGATCCAACATGACCATTGCATCTAAACCTAGATGTCATAGACTAGAATCGTGCTAACTCGCCACCATCTCCATCAGAGTACTGGCCTTACGATGAGATGCTTCATTTCACCCCAAGACCAACTCAAGATATCTTCCATGTTGAAGAGGAACCCGATGTTCCAAATGTAGATCTAAATTCAGCAAATGATATCCACCTGATCCCAACTCCACACCAGTTGGAGGATGGGTCCCACATGTCAATCGAAGAGATGACTAACATAGACATCGGCTCTGATCTAATGAATCTACAGATCATCAAGCTGGGGGTAAGTATATCCCTCGAAGATCAAGCCGATTACATTACCCTTATCAAATAAAAGAAGGAGGTTTTTGCATGGTCCTAAAAAGACATGTCGGGGCTAGACCCGCAGCTAGTCATGCATAATCTAATGCTTGATCCGACAGTCAAGCCAGTCAAGCAAAAACTATATAAGATGCACCCAACAGTAGCCTTAATGGTCAAATACGAGATACAAAAGCTTTTGGATGCACAGTTTGTCATCTACATGGATTACCCACCATGGTTGTCC
Organism: Wollemia nobilis; assembly: GCA_028583015.1. Taxonomy (NCBI): domain Eukaryota; kingdom Viridiplantae; phylum Streptophyta; class Pinopsida; order Araucariales; family Araucariaceae; genus Wollemia; species Wollemia nobilis. Next base: position 3,025,931 of record JAQPPZ010002024.1, read on the forward strand.
AACATGGTACCCGTCAAGAAGCCGGACGGGAGGATTCACATATGCACCGATTTTCAAGATTTAAACAAAGTGAGTCCCAAGGATGATTTCCTCTTGCCTAGAATCGATGCATTGGTAGATGCTACAACAGGCCATGAAATGATTTCTCTCATGGATGGTTTCTCGGGATACAATTAGATTCATATCAATCCCGATGATCAACTCAAAATGGCGTTCACAATGCCTTGGGGGACATTTTGTTATAAGGTCATGCCCTTGGCCTTAAAAAAACTAGTGCTACCTACCAACACGCTATGACATACATATTTCATGATCACATGCATAAAACTTTGGAAGACTATATGGATGATTTGTTGGCTAAATCTCTTTTGCGCCTAGATCATCTCGATGACTTAAGCAAGATCCTCGATTTCCTCATCGAACACAAATTTAGGCTAAACCCCAAGAAGTGCGTGTTTGGCGTCACATCTAGAAAACTCTTGGGTTTCATAGTCTCAAAATGAGGAATCGAGGTAGATCCAAACAAAGTCAAGGCAATCCTTAAAATGCTTATCCCAACCACCATCAAGCAGCTCAGAAGCCTATAGGGAAAGGTCACGTCAATTAAGCGCTTCATAGCATAGCTATCTGACAAGTGTCGACCCATGAATAAATTATTACACAAGGGGGTAGCATTTCACTAGGATGATGAGTGCTAGTCCACCTTCGATAACATTAAACAATACTTGGCTTCGTCGCCAGTATTGGCACCACCTAGACCAGGAGTGTCATTCTATTTGTACATCTCAGCTACTGAGGTGGCACTGGGTGCCATGCTAGCCCAAAAAAATGAACTACATAAAGAGTAGGCTACTTACTATCTTAGTCACACCTTGGTCAGTTATGAACTTAACTATGCATACGTCGAGAAGCTATGCTTAGCAGTGGTATTTGCTACCAAAAAGCTATGCCACTACATGTTGAGCAATACGACGTATGTTGTGTCTAAGGAGAATCCATTGCGGTACATGATGAGTCATACTTATCATAGTAGCCGCATGGAAAAATGGATCATGTTGTTGACGGAGTTTGACATCAAATTCATTGGACAAAATTCCATCAAAGGTCAAGTCATCATCGATCAACTAGCAGAGGCTCCTCTCGAAGATGATCAACCTTTGACCGTAGAGCTACCCGATGATGGGGTCTTCCATGTCTCAGAATCACCAGATCTTGATGAGCCTGAGTCACAGGCCGACATAACCTTATTCTTTGATGGTTCTAAATGTGAGCAAGGGGGTGGCATGGGAATTGTATTCTTCACACCGCAAGGGGCTCCAATGCCTCTATCATTTAAACTAGATTTCTCATGCACCAACAACAATGCCGAATACGAAGCCTTGCTCATAGGTCTTCAGACAACAATCACCATGAACATCAAATGCTTGAACATATTTGGTGATTCGCTATTAATTGTCAACCAAGTAAAAGGGGTATTCCAATGCAAATGCCCAGTTTTGTAGGCCTACAAAGCCCTTGTGGACAAATTCTTGGCAAATCTTGAATGGTACGACATCGAGGCACTCCCTCGATCATCGAATCATTTTGTGGACACTATGGCCTCCTTGGGGTCACTAATCCCGCAAGACCCTTCGGTGAAATGACAACCATTCAAGTCAAAACATTATCACAATCCATGATGGAGCGTGCAAGCTTTGACCTAACGCCAAGAATCCACCTGATCCAGATTGAACCATCTCAGGATAAGTTCTCTCGAATCCGTGATAGTCTGAATCACGCCAACTGGGGGTCCTTGTTCTCCCCAACCCCTCTTAATAGCAACACAATGCTATTCTTACAAGTCCATTCCCACTCAGCTTTTGCTAGGGACGAACTTCAAGAGGGATTGGCAGTTCATACCATCGAGGTTTCTGATCAGCAGGATTGGTACACACCCATAAGAGACTACCTCAAGCTAGGTAACCTCCCACTTGGATTGACACACGCCATGAAAAGATCATTCAAATAGAAAGTGGCAAAACATGTCTTGCTAGGAGACATTTTGTACCATCGAAGCTACGAAGGAATCCTCCTCCATTGCTTGGACCAACAGGAGTCTGCTTGGGCGATCACCCAAGCGCACGATGGTACATGCGGTGGCCACTTCAGCGGTATGGCCATCGCAAAGTGCATTCTTTGCATGGGCTATTATTGGCCATATTTAGAGCGAGATTGTTGCGCATATGTAAGGAAGTGCATGAAATGTCAACACCATGCTAATTTGACACACGTACCTTCTCAGGCCTTGTAGCCGATCCAATCGGCTTGGCCATTTTCATAGTGGGGCTTAGATCTAATCGAAAATATCTCCCCTGCATCATCAGGCCATCACACGTTTATCATAACGACCACAGAGTACTTCACCAAGTGGGTGGAAGCAATTCTACTTACCTCTATGACTGGGACCCGCATTGCGGAGTTTATTTTACATAACATCATATGTCATTTTGGTATTCCATCCAAGATCATCTCGGATAATGGGACGTCATTTAAGAACAAATATGTGCGTGCTTTGACAACAAAGTACAAAATTCAGCATAGTTTTTCGACACCTTATTATCCGTAGGCAAATGGGCAAGCAGAGGCATCAAACAAAACACTAGTTGCCATCCTTAAAAATATGGTCACAGATAGTCATAAGGATTGGCACATTCAAATCCCACTTGCTCTTTGGGCTTATCGCACTAGCATTCGGATGCCCATTGGGGCAACTCCATTTTTGCTGGTGTATGGCTCCGAGGTAGTCATGCCTCTCGAGTTGGAAATACCTTCCCTGCGCATATCAATGCAAGAGTTCATTGATGATGACACTACGCGGCAGGCCCGGTTAGACCAGCTTACGTTGCTTGACGAACGACGCGTCAATGCTCTCGAGCATTTACGTATCTATCAAGAGCGACTTAAGAAAGCATACAACATGAAAGTTCACCTGAGGGACTTTCAGGTTGGTGACTTGGTCTTAAAAGAGAACCAACAAAATTCTAACTTGCCGCCCCATCTAAGGGACAAGTTCACAGCAAATTGGTTAGGTCCCTATGTAATCGATAGTAAAATAGGACCTAGAACATACCGGCTCGCCTCTCTTGAAGGAATCAAGGAACTAGAACCCTTGAACATCAGTCATTTGAGGCCATTCCACATTTAGAGAGCCATAGCCCACCCCAAAAGCTCCAAGGATTCCCACAATCGCTTGGTCAACCCAAAAGCTCCAAGGATTCCCATAATCACTTGGTCAAACCAAAAGCTCCAAAGGTATCCATAATCCCTTGGTCAACCCAAAAATGCCCCAAAGGTATCCATAATCCCTTTGGTCAAACCAAAAGCACCAAGGATTCCCACAATTGCTTGGTCAACCCCCAAATGCCCCAAAGGTATCCATAAAATCTTTGGTCAAACCAAAAGCTCCAAGGGTTCCCACAATCGCTTGGTCAAAAACAAATATTCAAAAACAAACAAAAACAAACGATAATAAAAAATAACAAAAAAAAAAAAAATTGCATCTCACTTCCATGCATACTCTTAAAAATCAAAACACAAAAATATAATAAATTGCATTAGGCATCGCATCCATACATGGCATATTTGTTGGTCATACACGTCATAAGCACCATAGACTATAATTGCTAGGCAATTCCATCATTTTCCACATTCAATCCATTTTGTAAACACATCCATCCAGAATAACACCATCCACATTTTTTATCATAGTTAGTTGTCTCCTAATGTATTTAGGGTTTTTCGTCATTCAATTGTCTTTAGATTTCTAGCCAAAAACTGTACAAAGTCAGATAGATTTTTACAAAGGTAGAGTTTTACTTGGATCACACCTTGTTACGTAGCATCCCCACACAAGTTAAAACACATAAAAATTCCCAAGTTGTGTGAATGCAAGAGAAACCTACAAAGTAGTCTAGGGTACCATAGGTGAAAGGTTAGCCTATTCATCCCCCTATGCGAATGGTTTGAGAATGCTGAGAATTGACAAAAGGACAAGCTCTTCCCCATCCAATTCCCCATAATAAATAGTGGTTAAAATCCACTAACAAAAAACCCCAAACACCTTTGATCCCCAAAGTCATAAGGATTCGTACTACACGCCCCTGACAAGGATGGGTAGTCATCCCCAAGGCCTAAAAGATCAATGCCATTACATAATCATATCCCCAATCACCTTTGGTCCCCAAAGTCATAAGGATTCGTACTACACGCCCCTAACAAGGATGGGTAGTCATCCCCAAGGCCTAAAAGATCAATGCCATTACATAATAAGATCCCCAATCACCTTTGGTCCCCAAAGTCGTAAGGATTCGTACTACACGTCCCTAAACAGGATGGGTAGTCATCCCCAAAGCCAAAAGGGATCAATTCCATTCACAAGCCAAAAACCTACGAGCTCAACTTTGAAACCTAAAAATGAAAAATCAAATAACAGTGGTTATCACCACTATTCAAACCCCTTGCTCAAAAAGAAAAAAAAAGAGAAAAATAAACAGTGATTTTCATCACTATGTATGAGAGCAAGTATCCCAACAAGTTGAGCAACCGAAAGATGCCTGAGCTTGAATCCCTAGAATTCTCAGCATTTGAAAAACCATCTAGGTGATCCTCATTACGGGTTTGGTGGACAACCTACCTGGCAATGGTGGTATCCTAAACGCATGACGATATGTCTATCACATTAGCTTTGCATGTGAGCAGACCAATGTTTGCATGTGGATGAGCTAGCTTATGGTACCTTAGATTGTCCTATGGATTAATCTTACTAAATACAACAAAGGAGTTAGTGGAGCTAATTAGGTGATCCTCAGTACAGGTTTGGTGGACAGCCTACCTGGCACTAGCGGTATCCTGACAAATACCACATAAACGAACTCAATCGCACACATAGGGATGTGAAATAACTTGGTCAAACTCAAGTCTGATTCGTACCTTGTTCAAAAGTCTTGTGAGATAAATGTACAGTCTTGGCTAGTTAGTTAAAACATCATGAATCCCGAAAAACCTTAACTACATTCTAAAACAAATGTTGTACATGTCCATTCTTGCATCACCATCAAAAAATACAAAACAAACAAAAAATATTACACACACAAAGTCATCACATAGTACAAAAAGCCAATAAATCCTGTACAGTCTATGGTGCCACCGACAAGTTATCAACAAATAATTCCATCCATTCCATATGCATACATCATATAATTAGAAACATCGCATTCATAATAACACATGCATACATCAACTAACTAAATGTGCATAAAATAAACAATAAATCATGACAAGTGTATAACCAAAAAGAAATTCATGTATATATATCACCAAAATGCCCGTAGGCTACAATAAGTCGGTCCTCTGACCTCACAAAAACATCAAAAACTCAAAAACCCCAAGCCTAGGGAGTTGGCCACCATGATCACGCAGGATCGATGTGACTGGAACTACCCCCAGTGGTGTGGGTCCTATGGGACCTCTCAGGGCGGCTGTTGCCAGCCCCCGCATCACACCCACTAGCGCTGCCCTCACCCACCCACCTACGACGAGAGGAAGCAGACTGCTCAGTCTCACTGTCTCTCATTCGATGCGAAGATCCACCTCCAGTGAGCTCAGGTAACCACCCATCGAGATGGATAATATCTGCCTCCAACTCCATCCGATGTCAGACCAAATCCATCTCCCATCGATGGTACATAGCCAATGCATCATCGCGCTGTGCCAACTGAGTCCGCAGGAGATCCCTCTCCCATGAAGCATCTGTGTCCCCATCCCATCGATGGTACGTAGCCAATGCATTCTCCCGCTCTGCCAACTAAGTCCGTAGGAGATCCCTCTCCTGTAGAACCTCCTCATGCTCCTCATCTCATCTCCATAGTAGATCCTCCAATCATGCTATCTCAGCGTGATACCTAGCCTCCATGTCCCCTGGGACTACCTGAGGCATGGGCATCTCCGGGATGGTGGGCTGCTCCGACACCCACTGCTCTGAAACGTCCTATATATCTAGCTGCTCCGGAACCCCTAGGTCATCCCCAGCCAAGTCGTCAACCTCCACCATATCTGCATCATCGAGCGGAGCTCCCCAACCCTCCCTCGATGCCTCTGCATCCTCACCACCCACTGTTGCCGCATCTGCACCTCCTAGAGGCCCCTCACCCCACCATCATCGCATCATCCACCACTGGTCGTACTCTGTAGTCACCTCGACATTGTCCATATCGGGGACATCAATCACTGCATCCGACTCCTCACCCAGTGGCTCAATGATCGGCCAAGCCAGAGTCCTCTCATCGCCCTGACGTCGATAGATCAAAGGCTCACCAAGAAATCCTTGGTGAACCCCAAACTATCGAGTCACTCAAACGTATGAGAAGTACTCCTGCTCGATCCCATGCTGCCCGATCAGCCACCTCCCCCTATGCACCCGTTGGAGCCACTCCCCAGCCTCAGGCCAAGCTGGACAGTCCCGATATGGATGCCATAACACCTCCCCTAGAGCAAGACACGAGAAGGCATCGACATAGTGCCCTACGACACCTGCCCATCATCGACTCTGCCCATGCTCCTCTGACCTCCACCATAGCATAGCATAACCAATCTCCCTGTCCACCATCTCTACCCGAGTGGTCCAAGGCAATCCCTATGGCCGCTCCACAGCTATGTGCTACCACCCCCAGCACTGCAACAGGTAGCTGCATCCAATCCCCTTCCACCTTTGATAGCGGACCTCGTACAACTCATCATAAAGTTGTGCTAGTAAGGTCTGACCCCACCTCATAATCAGTGGCACTGAGGTCGGACACTCCACAAGTCTAAACACCACCTCAAGCAGGTTCCAAGGGAACCTCACACCTGAGGAGTCGGGAAGCAACATGTTGGAGATGAGAGTCATGAGCAGTGCATGCCTCACTCCCAACACGCCCTTCTCCAACCACCACCGCACCAAAATCCTACCAATCAGGCAGTCCCCCTCTACCCTCTCCACCACCTCATCCACCCCCATCTCCGCAGCATGCCCAAAGCACCGTGTCAACATCGTCATCCGTTGATCACGAGGAGTAGTCCGAATGGGCAACCCATCTATCAAAATCTATAGAATCCGATAAACATCCTCAAGAGTCACTATCATCTCCCCTATTGGGAGATGAAAGGTGTTGGTGTGGGGATCCCACAAATTGATCAAGGCAATCAGATATGCTCGATCCCCCACCACAGGCTCTAACCGAGTCACCTGCTTGAGCCCAAGGGCATCAAGCCACTCCCAGTCCACCATAGTCAGCACCTCCCACACTTCAGAGAACACCGTCGGCTGACGGTACCGACTCTTCACCACCTACAAAACAAAAAAAACACAAAAACATTAAAAACATGACAACAAAAAAACTACAAGCAACATTAACAAAATGTACAACAAAAATATTCTAAAATTCAAATAAACTGTACAGACAAACAAATTACAAAATTGCAAACTAGGGTTTTTAACTCTAGTTTAAACTAAAAAAAACAAACAAAACAAAATTTTAACCTAGGGTTTTTAACTCTAGTTAAACAAAAAACAAAAAAAACAAAATTTAAATCTAGGGTTTTTAACTCTAGTTAAACAAAAACAAAATTTAAACCTAGGGTTTTTAACTCTAGTTTAAACAAAAAAAAAACAAAATTTAACCTAGGGTTTTAACTCTAGTTAAACAAAAAACAAAATTTAAAACTAGGGTTTTTAACTCTAGTTTAAACAAACAACAAAATTTTAAACCTAGGGTTTTTAACTCTAGTAAAAAATTACAAAAATTTTTAAACCTAGGGTTTTACCTTAGTTTAAACTGACAAACAAAAAAAAACAAAATAAAACAATAATTTTTAAACTAGGGTTTTGATCTTAGTTTAAACACCACCACACAAAATACAAAAACAAAACACTTAAACTAGGGTTTTAATCTTAGTTTAAAATAGAAAAACAGAATGCAAAATCATTTAATTATGGTTTTAAAATGTAAAATAAAAACAAGCAAAATAAAGCGTAGGAGCACCTATCGGTCTTGCCTCGGCTCCGCAACTCGATGATCCAGTCCATGAACTCATGGTATCCATGAAATCTCGATAGCGCTCCGCTACGCAGACTCGAACTCCTCCTCATAGCTCCAAATCGCCAAAAAAACAAAGTGCAAATGAGCCCAAAACCTAGTTTTGGCCCTTATATAGGCTTTTAGGCCTGTAATCGTTCCACCCTGGGATGAGCGCTCTAGTTAGCACTCATCCCACCCTAGGAAGATTACAAAACTGGTATTCGTCCCACCCCGGATGATTATAGAGCAAGAAAATAAAAAACAACAAAAACTGCATCCAAAATGCACCAAAAACAACAATAAAACTGTCGAACAAAGGCACCTTTGCGCCTGCAATTCAAGGCATCCAAAACCGATATTGGGGTCACAAATTCTCACTATCCTACTCCCTAAGAAGGCTACCATAGCCGGACCACTCCACGGGAGGATGGATTTTTGAGAATTTCATCCCCAAAAGGCGTCACAAAAAGGGTCAAAACCCACCCAAAAATAGCAATAAAATTGCCAAACAAAGGCGCCTTTGCACCTGACATTCTTGGCATACAAAACAGATGTTAGGGCCACAAATTATCAATATCCTACTCCCTAAGAAGGCTACCATAGCCGGACCGCTCCACGGGAGGACGAATTTTTGACAATTTCAGCTCCAAAATGCGTCACAAAAAGGGTTAAAACCCACCAAAAATAGGTCAAATTGTTGGGAAACTGCATAAGCATTCAAAGGAAAACAACTGAAGGCACCCTTACAAAAGTCATCTTGGGTCAAGCGACTCATCGCTTTTCTCATGTCGGTCATTCCCTCATCGATTCGTTGCTTGAGGGGGTAGTCACACTTAGTCACCAACCAACAAATACACACCCAATCAAGGAAATGGCATGCATTCAAAGAATCATTGACAAAGACAATCACGCTCCTGCTTGGGGCAGCAAACAAGCAATTATCACAAGATGATCAAACACTTGGCATTCTAGAATCATGAACTCAAGGTTCCCATAGACAAAAGGTTGCACCCTTTGCCTATTCATGACTGAACAATGTCCAAGATCAAGTAACACCTCACCGAAAAAGGTTAACACTTGAATTAAGCTCCTTAGCTCGTCAGAAGCAAGGATTCAAGAATGCGTGCCCTTTCCATACTTGGGGTATCAAAATTTGGTTAGGTTACTGAGAAACCCTAATCATTAGTGCTTTGGTTATCTATTTTTTCTCAGCACTGCGCCATGCACAACGCATCCCAAAAAGGGGCATCTGTAGACACCAAAACAACACCAATCCGATTATGTGACGACAAGCACTGATCGAATTGACATACATAGCCCCTAGGGCAGCCCCTAGAGGTTAAACAGTGGTCCTAACCACTCCCACAGTAGTTTTGGAAGGTCAGAGGTCAATTTGGCACCTTTCAGGCACTCTGCTCCTTACTTGTTCCACCCTGGGATGATTACAAACTGGTATTCGTCCCACCTCGGGACGATTAGCAGCATTCGCTCCAGGGTGGGGCGAATAGTAGGTTTGATAGGAAAAAGGTCAAACCTTGACAAATGGTAGCTCAGATCCACCACTCAACTCCACCTTCAATGCATGGGAGTGCGAGTGAGCATTTTTGAGCTCAAAGAGGCAGTCATAGAGGCAGTCATGGAGCCCTTAATCAGGGAGGAATCTTCTCTCCCCTGACAAGGCATGATGGCCAAGTGGCGCCTCTGCATGCTCATTCACAAGAGACCCTTAGGTCTATAAAATGGTGAGTCTTCTCACCCCAAAAAAGGATAGAGAAGGAGCATTTGGAGCAATGGAGTGCTGCCGAATTACATCCTCACCCCTCACTTGTGCTTCTTACATCCTTGATCTCTCTTTTGGAAGGGAGGTTATTGGGTGATCATTGGAAGCACAATCTGGACCCAAAACCCAAAAAATTTGGCCACAATACCCCACCCAATTTTTTGACACAACCCCCTAGGAGGTTTTGGACCCATCCCAAGTGGATTGGTGCCGAAACCAAGCCCCAAACGATGGGCGTCCTGCCCCGGGTGCCCCCCACACTGCTGTAGTCCTAATCGCCCCACCCCGGAGTGATTAGAAATCTATAGTAGATTTCCTTACTATTTCTTTTGCATTTTATTTTATGTCATTCATATATGCTGCCATTCAAATTTCATGCCATTCTGATGAGTTTTGACTGTGTTTTCATTGCTTTTCGCTTTCACTAACATACAGGGAGCATTTTTAGATACAGGGTGATCGGGGCCGAATCTGCAAAATCCGACCTTCTGGGTCGTCTCAAAATGCCCCATTTTGCCTAACCCCAACTTTGCAGGTGTTTTGGAGGCCCCTGGATGGGACATTTAGGAGGTCACTTTTTGACGTTTTATGACAGTCCTAATCGTCCCACCCCGAAGCGATTAGAAATCTACGGTAGATTTCTCGACTGTTCCTTTTGCAGTGTGTTCTTGGTAATATTTACATGCCTCTATCCAAATTTTAGCTTATTCTGATATGTTTTGATTATCGTTTTAATTATTTCATGCATGCATTAACCGGAGGCCTTGGGGATCGCATGTTTCCCTCCATCCGCAAGTGCTACTAATCATTTGCTGTTTCTATGAATGCAGGATCTCAACACCAGAGGGGCAGCAAGGAACTACAGACATATTCATGCAAGCGGCGATGACATTTGGCCCGCCCAGTTCAAATGTGGGCACGTGGAAGATCCCGAAGAGGAGCACACCATCCGTTGGTGTGACAAAACTATATCTAACGCTCCTAGCCCCTGAAAAGGGAGGAGACGTATTGTAACCTGATCTCAAGAAAATTAATAAAATAAAGGGCCGCACTTTACATTTGCTTTATATCTCATTTCAGTTCGTTTGTTTTTCCCTCTTTTCATGCACTTTGGTCCTTTGTTCATTCGTAGGACTTAGCGTTACATTTCCCTTTTGTTTGCTTCCGTATCCTCGTGCTTTCAACATCAAAGCTTGAGTATCACAACCACTCGTGCCCATGATCCCAAAGTGGATTTATTTTTCTAGAAGTGATGGTGCAACTAGTAATGGCAACATAGTGATTCACAAATTCAAACCACTAGCCTTGTAAGTCAATATCACTCCTAAGCTATATCTTGGCTATTTTGCACTAATATGTATGTCAAGTAATGGAAAGCAACAATGTAAAGCACAAAAAGAAAATTCCAAAGGAACGCTCTCCAATCAGCTCCATAGTTTTCTTTGAATATTTCAAATGGATTATGATACTCCATCATTTCAAGAAAACTAAAATAGTGAAAGAAATCATGAGCCATTTCTTTAGGTGCACAAAAAAAATAATCCAAGTCTGTAAACAAGCCTAGCTAAAATTTGTACAAGTTACAATGAAAAAATGAAGGGATATAAGGTTTCAAAATCTAAAATTTCTCTTTTTTCATCCAAAATGCTTAAAACTATAGAAGAAATTTTTGTCACATAATCTTGTATATATTTAATTTTGGATTCCAAAAATTTTATAGGTCTACTAACATAATCCTTGAAAATATTCTCAATATTCTAGCACTTTGGATGAATAGACCATGCTCCACCTCCTCTTTCTTTTCAAACAAAGATATTTAGATCTATGATCTCTTGTATTCTCATTCATAGGCTAAAAGGATTCATATGAATTTGTGTAGCCAAATATAGAAATATCCCTCATTTTTTCTTCAAATGAAGCTTCTCCTATTTTAGTTCTCATTCTCCACATTGCTTATTGCTAGATTTAAATCTTATGAATGTTGCACAACAAACAAGAAGAGATATTCATTGCCTAGTTGTTTCTACCAATTTTTTGGAAGGGACAAAGCTAAATTTATGAAGACAAATACTATGACTACACTGCCAAAATAGCCTATTAAACTAGCAAAGCTATTTTATCACCTTCTCTTCTACAAATCTGATGGTGGTGTCATTGGGGAAGTCCATGGACTAATTCTAAAGCTAGGAATGTAACATATTATTGTTGAAGTCTATGAGGAAAGTCCTTGATCATTTCATCATGAACATTACAAAATAATACGGAAACATAACTTCCCATGCCACCATGTTATGTAAAGTTAATTTTTTAATATAGGCTTATCAAACTTGATGGTAGGAGGTATCAACTCAGGATATTGTCTCAAGTTCAAAACCATATCTCTTTTTCTTGTTAAATATAATATAATTTTTTTTTTTTTAAATTAATAAATAAATAGTGGAGTCAATTGTGAGACTAGTGGAGTCGTAAAAAACTATGAAGTCATATTAAGAGATAAAATATTATTTATGTCATGACCCTCCTTAGGAAGACATTTCATTTGATGTGTATGTTTTGTTACATAGATGTGTTGTTGAAATGATTGAGTATTTCATATTTGGTTTGTGCAAAATATATGTATATACGTCATGATGGATAGTGATGTAATCTATATATGAAATTATTAATTTTTACATGTCTAGTTTTATATGGATATATTTTTATGGAAAGATGTGATGTTAGTAATGAACTCGCTGGCTTGATAGGAACATGTCTATTCATGGGTGGAAGGGAGACTTACCCATTAAGTGCAAGTTAAATTAAAAAAAAAAAGAACTGATGAGTTTATCCTACGGTTTATATTACTTAGGCAATAGGGATAATTATATTTTTGTAATAAGCCACTTATTAAATATGCAACTAACCCAGGATATAATATAATTGATAATTCAAATATTCTTCTAATATTGTATGGTATGTATTAGCATAAAGGAGTTTGAACCTGAATAAATTATTTCCATGCATCATACAAGTAAGACACTATGGAATATATATATATATATATATATATATATATATATATATATATATATATATATATATATATATATATATATATATATAGGAAATATTTGATGGATGAGATGAAATTGTGAAGGACGTTTTTCACAAGACTTCCCAAACTTCTGAACTTGTTTCAGCCATATTTCACTCATCCGAACTCGGATTGAGCTGAAATTTTAAGGGTAGATGCCTGACAAACCCTAGAACATCTCCACCAATTTTTAGATCATTTAGAGGAACATAGAGCCTAGCACACCCCTATGTGTGAATGATATTTTTGGCAAGCAACTATGTGAGGGTTTCATCTAGGTTAAGTGCAAGCATCTTCATAGGTTGGTTTTCGAGGCCTTTGGATCCTAGAAGCCAATATTTTTGTGGTTTCTGCTCACAATTTTAGCAAGATATATTACAGGGGAACCAATATGGATTAGAAATTTATCTTTCAACAGATATTCATGCTATGAACTTTAGTGACAATGACTTCCAATTTTCTAAAAAAAATAAAACTAAAAATCATACCTTTCCATGGCATCTAGGGTATGGATTAAAGAGATCACAAAAGAAGTTTAAGTAGTTGATTAAAAAATATCTCAAATATCAAGTGAATCTAGTGCTAAGGTGCACCCACAAAATGAATCTATTGTGAGAACCCCTATCAAGTGTGATAATTTTGAATAATCAACCCCAAAAACGAATTTTAGGGATGATCTCCATGGTGGACAACCTCAACCTAATACTAATATTAATATTAGGGATTATCGTAAACCTCTAATAATGCCTAATATTTATCCTAGGAAAATGGAGTCAGGATATCTTAAATCAGTTGATGGAACTTCTATTGTGAAGCTTGATATGGGCAACATTCAAACTGACATTGAAGATCTAGAAAAAGAGGACTAATTTGTCATTTCATGGGTTTTTATCAGAGTCTATTTGATTTCAAAGTCTGGGCTACAAAAATCTAGAAAACTAAAGGTGAGTTACAAATCTCTATTTATCCAAATGGTTATTTTCTTTTTTTGTTTGCTAATAATGAAGATAAAGAGAAAATTTTTCAAGGGGATCCCTGGATCTTTGGAAGGGCAGGGCTCTTCATGAAGCTTTAGCACACTAAAATTAAAGTTGAAGAAGAGATGTCTTCTACAAGTCCCATGTGGATTAGGATGTTTGGCCTCCCAATTAAATTCTAGAATTTGATTGTTTTTCTTCAATTGGAAAATATTTAGGAATATTTATGATGACTACTGATTGTACTAAAAAAATTGAACATATTATTTATGCTTGAATTTGCATTTTAATGGATTTTGACAAACCCCTTCCTAGAAAGATAATATTACAATTTAGGGAGGAAACTTGGGAGAAAGTAGGGACTATGAGAACATTCCTTTTTGTTATAGAATTTACCATGAATATGGTCATTTGGCTAGTGTTTGCCCAAATAAAATTCCAGATCAAAAGAAAGAAGATATAAACTCAACAGGTTTCCAAATGCCTAAGAAGAAAAATACTAAAAAAAAACTAGTTATGAAGGATCAATCAAAGTTATCTGCTAATATGTTTGAAATTATTTCCACAAATGATATCTCAAGTGAGGAAGAGGAAATAATGGAAATAGAAATCTTAGAAACACAATTTAAATATAGAGGGAAGAACTCAAAGAAAAACCAACAAATCAAAGGTTTTCAATAGAAAAAAAGGAAAAAATATAAATAAGAAAAAAAATATTTTAAATGTTAAAACTTCAAATACTGTAGGTCCCAATATGGACTCTTTTGAACCTTATGGTAACATTTTGACTATGTACAAGCATTATTCAAGGTTAGAATCCATCTCAGATTCAATTAGAGCAAGTCAAGAAACATGAAAAAAAACTGAAGATGGATTCTAATCAAAAGGCAGGTCGCAAGACTAATCAATATCATATAGTAAAAGAAGGTGAAAATATTGTAGAGGAAGGTAAGATTAATGCCATTTCAAAAATTTTTAGCCCTGGTATTAATGGAAATCATCCACATATTTTTTTTCTTCAAGAAACAAAGATGTCAATAGAGGATATGGAATCAATTGCTAGTAAAATTTGGCCAGTTGGAAAAGTGGTTTCCCTCAATTCCCAGGGGACTTTTGGTGGTATTGCTTACCTTTGGGACCCAAAAGAGGTAGTTATCCACCATATGATTGGTAGTTGAGGTCTTTTAGCTATAGCTATTTAAAGCAGACATTCCAACCAAATTATTCTATGCATTATTGTTTATGCTCTGACTAATTTGGAGGAAAATTGAATATAGTGGAAGAATATAACTTATATTATCTCTCATTTTCCTAAAGCTTGGATCTTGATTAGAGGATATTTCAATACCATCCTCTCTCTAGATGAGAAAATAGGGGAAATAGAAATTTGGACAGGAGCACGTACCTCATGAGAGAATATATTGCAAACCTCCATCTTGTGGACATCCAACCAGATAATGGCCTTATGAATTTGTCTAATAGAAGGCAAGGCTTAGCTCATATAATGGAGATATTGGAAATGTTCTTGCACTTTGAAAATTTATTAATCCATGGTCACATTCCTAAAGTGAAGACTCTTAACAATGTTGGTTCGGATCACTGGCCAATCATGGTGGAAATGTGGAAAACCAATGTGAGTTTCTCTCCTTTTTTATTTTAGTTAATGTGGCTTAGAGATAGTTCCTTTAAACCTTGAGTGCAAAAAATGGTGGAAGGAAGGTAAACCTAGGTATGGTACTAAGATGTTTTGTTTTTCCAAAATATTTTAATACATTAAAACCAAAATCAAGACTTGGAACTGGAAGGAGTTTGGGGATGTTTATAAAAAAATATGAAGTTATAGCTCAGCTTGAAAATTTGAATAATAAAATCTGTTTAGATGGCCTCATAGAGAGTACAAGTGTAGATTAAATTAAACTCATAGCTTAGTTAGAGGAATGGAAAAAAAGAGAAGAACTCTTATGGAAGAAAAAATATAGAATTCAATGGCTCAAAGAAGGTGATCGAAACACTAATTTCTTCCACAAATCTCTTCTAGCTCGAAGATCTCACAACTTTTTTTCTTCCCTAAAATCTAATTATGGAGATGTTGTCTACACTTGGGATGGCATGAACTATATTGTTGTCATTTACTTTTCCAATATTTTTGCTGCTACTCCTCTTGACTCAGCTTCTCAATAAAATGTTCTTCAAACAAATTTTTCTCTTATCACTTTTGAGGAGAAATCTATTTTGACTACTCCTATTACTATCAATGAGCTTCAACATGCAATTTTTAAAATACAAGGGAAAACCCTAGGTCCTGATGGTTTTCCTATTAGTTCTACCAAGAGTTTTGGGATATCCTTCATGCTAATTTATTAGAGGTGGTGGAAGAAGCTAGGCAATCCAAAGAAATTTTGAAGGTTATCAATAAAACTTATATTAATCTTGTTCTTAAAGCTCAAGAGGCTGATTGTATCTCATCTTTTAGACCTATTGCTTTATGTAATGTTCTTATCAAAATCATTACTAAGATCATGGAAGAAAGGTTGAAGCCTCTTTTACATAAGATTATTTCCCCTAAACAAGGGGGTTATGTGGAAGGGCGTCAAATAGTGGATGATATAGTTCTTTATTAGGAAGCTATCCATTCATGGATATGTAAAAGTCTCCTTCCATGTTCATTTTGTTAGACTTATCCAAAGCTTATGACAGAGTGGATTGGAACTTCTTTATCAAATTTTTGAGATAATTTGATTTCTCTCAGGATTAGATGGATTGGATTATGCGATGTATCTCTTCATTTTTCTACTAATTTCTTATTAATGGTATACCTTATTAGTTGTTATTAGCTTATAGAGGTATTAGGCAAGCTGACCCCATTTCCCCTTATTTATTTATCATTATTGCTAAATGATTAGATAGGAATATAACCAAAAGGAGAGAAAACAAAACCTTTGAGGGAGTTATCATTGCTCATGGAGCTAGACCTATCTCTCATCTTCAATTTTTTGATGACTTTACTCTTTTAGGTAAAGCTACAATTAAGGAAGCTTCTAATATTAAGAAAATCATTAGTTGTTTTTCTAAGGCTACTGGGCAATTGATCAATGAAGATAAATCTAAAGTTATTTTCTTTCACTACTCTGCCAGATAGGAATCTATGTTCTTGGATAAATTAAGATATAAGAAGAACTCCTTGTAGAGCTAAAAATGTGACACTATGAAAGCAATAAAGAAATCAACTCAAAGAGACAAATAACTGCACAAAATAGAATATATTTCAATAAATGGGGGGGAGCTGAAAAACTCCTTGTTACAATTATTCTACCTTAACAGAGTTGATTTGATACAATAGATACAATTGCTAGGGTTCTTCGAAACCCTAGCTATACAAAAATGAGTGTCTTCAACTGTGCTTTGCTCCCAACAGAGTGAGTGGGCTTCTGTGATATCCGATTTCGGGCCACTCTAGCTTCAATAGTTGTCCAATGATGAATAAAACCTATAGATCTACACACATACAAACAAAATAGGGGATTAGTAATACCTATGAGGGCTCCACAGGGTGAGACCCTCAGTTATCAATAAAAACCCTAGCTATTAATGCATAAAGTAGCATGCACAATCTATAGATAATGAAATGCAATAAACATAATGATTTACCTTGCTATTGTTGTTGATGCTTCATTGTAGATTTGGTGGCAGGATGCCCTAATGCAACAGGCTATGGAGAGAGCCTACAGATGCAACATACTCTGATGGGCACTTGGTAGGCTCTAGATCGAGCCTACGGGATGTGATAGGCTCTGCGGGTGCTTGGCAGGCTCTGCGATGAGTCGGAAAGCTTTGGAATGTGCTTGGCAGGCTCTATTATGAGCCTACGGGTTAGGGTTTGATCTAAGATAGCAGATCATGGGGATGCAAAGAATGCGGTGGATGGAAGATGATGGTGGTGATGAAAATGTATGAAATGTAGTAGAATGATGGGGATTAGGGCACGGAAGGTTGTGTGGCAGCCTCAGGGCACTTAGGATGGCTAGGGTTTGGAATCAGGGATTCTAGAGACTTGGGGAAATCTTGGGGACTCAGGAAACTCAGGGGTTGAGCATTGAGGATGCTCCTATTTATAATCAAGCCTAGGGTTTTCTTAGGGTTTTAGCCTAACACTTTTAATCATGTGGCTAAGATTAAATCAAATCCTAAGGTTGAGATTATACTTTAAGTGTGGCATGGATTAATGAAGATGGATGGCTGAGATTAGATTAAATCTAATGGTTGAGGTTAATTGGGTTTAAATATATATATTTTATAATAAATATATTAAAATATAATAATAAAATATTATATTAAATATAAATAATATAAAATAAATATAAATTAAGTCCAAAGGGGTCAAAAAGTGGCGGGAAAGGGCTAAAGTGGGCCTTTTGAAGGTGGGAAAGGTATGAAATGGTTAAATGGATGGTGGGAAAGGTGGATGGTGGACAAGTGGGTGGTAGGATGGTTAGGATGAAGGATTAATGGCTAGGATTTGGTGTCTATAGATGCCCCTTTTTGTACCATGTTGCGTGAAGCACAATATGGTGCAAAAATACGAGACACCTGCTTGGGCTATGGGCGCAGAAGCAACTTCTCTCTATTGTTGGATTTGAGCACTGATGTTGAAGACAAAAGAATAAAGAATTTTGGAATTTGCGTAGCTTACCCCCTCAATTGGTGAATGAGTTGCGGATGAATCTCACGAGCCAATTGAAAAATTTGTGCAAATGATGAATGATGTATACCATTTTTGCCCCAACGGTGGGAAGGGGGTGGTGAGAAATGCAATGTGATTGTAGATGATATGAATGATGTAAAATGTGATACCATTTTTACCCCAATGGTGGGAAGGGGGTTTTGTCAAGTGTAGATGTCATGATCATGTAAGATGTACCCCATTGTGGGAGGATCAAAATCAAAATGTTGTTGCCCCAAATTTTGGGATGATTCGATGTTGTTGAATAGTGTGCTCTCTGATGCCATTGATATGCAAGTATGATGATGCAGATAAAAAGAAAAAGAACCGTGGATGGCCTGCTAGTGACTATTCTGATAATTCCCACAATTGGAACCAATCATCCTAGCTAGTGCCTATCATTAGGTTTTTGAAGAAAAATGATGAAATTTGAGTTTTTGTTCATGTGTTAAGCCTCATGAACTAGGCCATCAATGACAACAGTTATGCAAATTGTTCTTTGGCAAGGTTTCACTTACAATGTGAGGTACCAAATATGATTGTGATCTCGATCAAGGAGATAAGTGATGATGATCATGGTCAAGTGTCCTTATGGTAAGCTCTTCATCTTACCGAATTGCATGGATTCTCATCGCTGCAATCACCAAGTTTGTAGAATAACCCACTAGATACAAGATTCACTTGCATGCTACTTGAACTTGACAAATATTGTAATTGTTGATGGATTTGATGGTGACATGGAGACGTGGTGATGAAAAATGTATTGATGGATGCAATGTGCGTGGATTCAATGATTGATTCTATTTTTGCCCCAACAGATGAAGGGATTTTTGCAATTTGGAAGATGTGATGAGTGTATCTATTTTTGCCCTAACAGATGAAGGGTTTTTTATGATGAAATATGAAATGATTGTGTCTATTCCTTGCCCTTAATAGATAAAGGGTTTTTTATGATGAAAAAATGAAATGATTTGTGTCTATTCTTTGCCCTTAACAGATAAAGGGTTTTTGATGATGAAATATTTGTTATTTTCCCTTAAAATAAAGGGTTTTTAATGAATGATATATTTTTTTTTCCCTAGAAAGGGTTTTATGAATATTAAGATTTTATGATAAGTGTTATTTTTTACCCTAAACATAAAGGGTTTTTAAAATGATTGTGTATGTTCTTTGCCCTTAACAGATAAAGGGATTTATGATGAAAAGGAAATGATTGTGTCTATTCTTTACCCTTAACAGATAAAGGGGTTTTTGAAAATGATATGATTTGTTTCTATTCATTGCCCTTAACAGATAAAGGGATTTTTGATGATGAAAGTGTCCTTATGGTAATCTATCCATCCTAAAAAAAAACCACTAAAAAGCATAAGAAGTGAATAATAAGAGATAAAGGGTTTTAGATTAGATAAAGGGGTTTTTGAAATGTGAAAATGTGATGAATGTTTTTGTTCTTTGCCCTAACAGATGAAGGGGTTTTTGAAATGAGGAAAATATGATGAAATGTATCTATTTTTGCCCTAACAGATGAAGGGTTTTTGAAATGTGGAAATGTGATGAAATGTATATATTTTTGCCCTAACAGATGAAGGGGTTTTTGATGATGTATGATGGTGTGAATGCAAGGCAAAGGGTGCAACATTTGACAAAAGGATGCAACCTTTTGAACCTAGCAATTGATGTGGATGATGTGAATGCAAGGCAAAGGGCACAACCTTTGACAAAAGGATGCAACCTTTTGAACCTAGAAATTGATGATTTTTGTGACCAAAGGAGTTTTTTCTTTCTTTTTTGCAAGACAAAGGGCTCAACCTTTGACAAAGGGATGCAACCTTTTGAACCTAGCAATTGAATTGTTGATGATGTAATGTGATTGAATGATTGAATTGTTTATTGAATTGGTGGGGAAGGTGTGATACCTTGAACACCCCCAAGTTGTGAAGATGTTTGCTTTATTGGGGGTAAAGGTGTGAAACATTGAACACCCCCCAAGTTGTGATGATGTTCTCACTTTCTAGCGATATTTGCATATGCGAGTTATATATATATACATACATGGATTTTTATTTTTGTGCTTTTAAGTGAATGCGTTTGTGGAATGCATGTTTATGAAAATGTTTTTATGCATGTCTTATTGATGATTAATGCAAGCTAATCATGATGTGTATGCGTAATGCTTATGGATGATTAATGCAAGTGAAATGGCATGTATATGAATGCAAACTATATGAGAGGAATGCATGATGTTCAAATGATCATTTTTAGTTCAGAATTTTGTTGGCCATTTTTGTTCATTGTTTTGCAATCGGGGGCACCGATCTTGGTGGCTTTATGCGGGTTGATCCATGATGAAGACATGGATGTTGATATGGAAGAAGATATGGATGTTGATATGGAAGACTGCAGGATTTTCAAAGACTCAAACAGACTAGTGCTATCAACTAAACTCACTAAAGGTTGTCTAACTTTCTTTAGGACCAATGTGTGTGCAAGTGAAGTTCATGTACCAAATCTTGAGCATGACAATGACCCTAGACAATCAAGCACCAATGTGTGTGCATGTGAAGTTCATTACCTCATTATGAGTAAATTAGGCATGACCTATTATGGAGAGGACCAAGAAGTTAGCTTGTCCGTATGTGCGGTCAGAGGTCTCCCTTTTTGGAAGAGAGACATGTCGCCCCGCATGAGCTTACTCCACTGCCAGTCAAGCGTCTATAGCCCCGGTGGAGACTCACTCCATAGTCCAATGATTTGATCTTTTAGGCCTTGGGGATGACTACTTATCCTTCTGAGGGGACATGTGGTACGATCCTTACAACTTTAGGGATCGAAAGTGTGTATGTGGAATTTGTTAAGTATTTGAATAGAGCTTTGGGGATGACTACTTATCCTTCTGAGGGGACATGTAGTACGATCCTTACAGCTCTAATGATCTGTTGTGGGTGAATAGAAGTTGGTAATTTTTGTATAGAGCTTTGGGGAATCGGATTCTCCATCGAAGTGTGAGGAGAATGTGACCCTATCCTTACTACTCTATGTGTGTATATTTGGAGAGCAACTATGATAGTGGTGAAAACCACTATTTTTGATTTTGGACTATGTTGCATGATAGGACAAGCGAGGAATATTCTTTTCACTTCAAGGTGCTACCCAAGTATGGTGTTATCCCTCTTTTACTCAAAATGTTTTTAAGATGTGAAAGAGTGTGGTTGGTGCAAGATTGCTTTTTGGAATCAGTTGACCATACTCAAGACTTTCTTAATGTGGAAAAAGTGTTTTTGGTCCTAAAGAAAATTAGACATCTTTCTGGAGGCTGCTAGACACACTAGTAGTGGCTGAGTGAGGGAAAATTTTGGCTTTTTGTGACTTTGGACAAATGGGATTGTTGGAGGGGATTGCATAAATGCTCCCAAATAGGTACCCCTAGTTGTGGAAACTTGACTTTTTTATTTTTGGCCATATCATCACTACTATAAAATATCATTGAACGTGGGATGGGATGAATGCAATTTGTAAAATGCAGGGGTGTAGTGGAATGCATGTGGAATGAATGCAAATGAAATGTGTATGCAGTATGTATGAATGTAATGTGAAAAATGCATGTAAAGATGCCTATATGTAAATGCAATATGTATGCAATGGGAATATGCCTATGTGAATGATTTGTTTTTGTTTGTTTTGTTTGTTGTTTTTTTTTTTAGCCATGTATATATACATATATAGTAATCACAGTAAGCATGGAACGCTTTTAAGTGTATGATGTTCATTGGCTCAGGTTTTTCTACTCCCCCTAGCTTGGGAAGCTTATGACCAAAGGGCTTAAGTGCCTTTGGGGCTTTTTGAAATTGGAATTTGATGTGACCAAAGGGATTGAGTACCTTTGGGGCTTTTTGAAATTGAAATTTGATGTGACCAAAGGGATTGAGTACCTTTGGGGCTTTTTGAAATTGAAATCTGATGTGACCAAAGGGCTTAGGTACCCTTGGGGCTTTTGAAATTGAATGATATGTGACCAAAGGGCTTAAGTGCCTTTGGGGCTTTTTGAAATTGAAATTTGATGTGACCAAAGGGATTGAGTACCTTTGGGGCTTTTTGAAATTGAAATCTGATGTGACCAAAGGGCTTAGGTACCCTTGGGGCTTTTTGAATTTGGAATGTGACCAAAGGAATTGAGTACCTTTGGGGATTTTTGGGATTGGCATGAACTGATTGAAAATAAAAGAAACCAAAACAATGCTAAGTTTTCACCATGTGGGGCTTACCTCATACATTATTATTTTATTAATGTGTATTCCTTTTTAAAACGATAATTTTTTTAATTTTACAGTTTTTTATTTACTTACGTTATGGTACTAACTCGAAATTAAACGAAAGTAATAAGTCAAAACAACTTAATGGAAAACACATCAAACCCACCCACTACTTAATGATGGAATGGTTATTGTGTAAGCCATGTTAATGATGAACTGGTTGTTGGTTAAGCCATGTTGATGATGAAATGGCTATGGTTGAGCCATGTTGATGATGAAATGGCTAAGGTTGAGCCATGTTAATGATGAAATGGCTAAGGTTGAGCCATGTTAATGATGAAATGGCTAAGGTTGAGCCATGTTAATGATGAAATGGCTAAGGTTGAGCCATGTTAATGATGAAATGGCTAAGGTTGAGCCATGTTAATGATGAAATGGCTAAGGTTGAGCCATGTTAATGATGAAATGGCTATTGGTTGAGCCATGTTAATGATGAAATGGTTAAGGTTGAGCCATGTTAATGATGAAATGGCTAAGGTTGAGCCATGTTAATGATGAAATGGCTAAGGTTGAGCCATGTTAATGATGAAATGGCTATTAAGCCATGTTAATGATGAAATGGCTAAGGTTAAGCCATGTTAATGATGAAATGGCTAAGGTTGAGCCATGTTAATGATGAAATGGCTAAGGTTGAGCCATGTTAATGATGAAATGGCTAAGGTTAAGCCATGTTAATGATGAAATGGCTAAGGTTAAGCCATGTTAATGATGAAATGGCTAAGGTTAAGCCATGTTAATGATGAAATGGCTAAGGTTAAGCCATGTTAATGATGAAATGTAAAATGAGAAAGAGGTTAAGCCATGTTAATGATGAAATGGTTGTTGGTAAAGCCATGTTAATAATGAAATGAATAAGGTTAAGCCATGTTAATGATGAAATGGTTAGGTTAAGCCATGTTAATGATGAAATGGCTAAGGTTGAGCCATGTTAATGATGAAATGGTTAAGGTTAAGCCATGTTAATGATGAAATGGCTAAGGTTAAGCCATGTTAATGATGAAATGGTTAAGGTTAAGCCATGTTAATGATGAAATGGTTGTAGGTTAAGCCATGTTAATGATGAAATGGCTAAGGTTAAGCCATGTTAATGATGAAATGGCTAAGGTTAAGCCATGTTAATGATGAAATGGCTAAGGTTAAGCCATGTTAATGATGAAATGGTTAAGGTTAAGCCATGTTAATGATGAAATGGCTATTGGTTAAGCCATGTTAATGATGAAATGGTTGTTGGTTAAGCCATGTTAATGATGAAATGGCTAAGGTTAAACCATGTTAATGATGAAATGGCTAAGGTTAAGCCATGTTAATGATGAAATGGCTAAGGTTAAGCCATGTTAATGATGAAATGGCTAAGGTGGAGCCATGTTAATGTGAATGTAAGGTGAGCCATTTAATGATGCATAGGTACCTTTGGAGATTTTTGATTGGTGATGTATCCTACTTGTGGTAGGGATGGATAAGGGTTTGCCACCAAAGTAGCAGGTGAATTGGATGTATTTTTCATTAAGTTGTTTTGGTCTATTACTTTATTTTTATTTCTTGTTAATACCATAAAGTAAATAAACCAACAATTTAGAACTATCAAAATGAACACAAAACTGAAATTTGTACATAATTAAAAATGAAAGAAACAATCAATGCTAAGTTGTTACCTTGTGTGGCTTACCTTCATACATTAATTATTTTCTTCATTAATGTGTATTCTTTTTAGAGTGACAGGTTTGTGTGTTTTGATGTTCTAATATTGCTTAATAAAAACAAAGGTAAAAACTAAGGCTGGCAAGGGCAACGAGATTCTTGTTGGTAATGACCTCCAACAAGTTTTCTCGGGGGTAATCCTATGGTGTCTAGGGCAGATATTGGTGGATGGAAATGACTGCCACCATCACCAAATCTCAAGCAATGGCTGGTGATGAAATCCAACCACTACTATTTTAGAGTGAAACGTGCAGTGTGTGATTAATTTTAAAATTTCATGTTCTTTATTGTGATCAAACAATGTTAAAGATAACAAATTTCACACATCTAAATCAGAATCCAACATATGAATGCAAATTTCATCTAAAGAGTGTGAAGTACACCGCTTAAAACCCCCTGCCTAAATAGCAACCGGAGGGTTCGTCCACCTCTCTGCCAAAGGTGCCACCCAAGGGCAGGAGTACTTTTTGCATTCAAATATTGTTCCTATTTAGATATGCAAAATAAGAAATATTTAACTTCTAAGAAATGCAAATTCTAAAGGATGCTCTTCAATTTCAAATGCAAATAGCAATATGCAGGAACTATTTGAATTTGCACTTCTTTTTAAAACAAAAACTTTAAAATGTGTTATGTATGCATGCACAAAATACCCTAAATGCAATCTACAATGATTTCTTTTCTATATTACTTAATGTATGTTCATTTTAATCTCAAAATCTGAAAGACACATAGAAAACCCAAAAAAATGTAAAGCAAAAATGAGCTAAAAATGGATGAAGGACTTACAGAAAAGCCTACATTTTGGTGAGGTGTTTCTAAGATCTCTGCTACTCCAATTGATCTAAAATTTTTGGAGACATGATAGGGTGTATCAGGAACCTACCCTCAAAATTTTAGCTCAATCCAACTTCGGATGAGTGAGATATGGCCAAAATAATATAGGTAGTTTGTGTAGGAAAGCAGCAGGATGCCTCTGATCAATGCCAGTAGGCGCATGCAGGCGCGTTTATGTAGACATGGAAAGGCACCTATGATGATCAACAGGTGCTATAGAGCGCCTGTGCACCTTCTACAACTATTACAGAATCTTCCAAAACCCTAATCGATGGATTCGACTAATTTTTTGCTTCTAAAAAACCTATAACAGATAGAAACAAAAATGAAATCAACAAAGTAAATCAGATTAATAAATGAAACCCTTGTGGGGTCCCACCATGATCACCATTTGTAGAGCTAAAAATGTGACACTATGAAAGCAATAAAGAAATCAACTCAAAGAGACAAATAATTGCACAAAATAGAATATATTTCAATAGATGGGGGGGAGCTGAAAAACTCCTTGTTACAATTATTCTACCTTAACAGAGTTGATTTGATACAATAGATACAATTTCTAGGGTTCTTCAAAACCCTAGCTATACAAAAATGAGTGTCTTCAACTGTGCTTTGCTCCCAATAGAGTGAGTGGGCTTTTGTGATATCCGATTCTAGGCCACTCTAGCTTCAACAATTATCCAATGATGAATAAAACCTGTAGATCTGCACACATACAAAAAAAATAAGGGATTAGTAATACCTATGAGGGCTCCATAGTGTGAGACCCTTAGTTATCAATAAAACCCTAGCTATTAACAAATAAAGTAGCATGCAAAATCTATAGATAATGAAATGAAATAAACATAATGATTTACCTTGTTGTTGTTGATGCTTCATTGCATATTTGGTGGTAGGATGCCCTAACAACACCGGTTGATGTGATGTAGTAGGCTCTAGAGTGAGCCTATAGATGTGGTAGGCTCTAGTGGCCTGGGATAGAAAGCTTGGTACTGGATTAGGAGCCTACGAGATGCGGTAGGCTCTGCGAGTGCTTGGCAGGCTCTAGGGGATGTCTGGCAAGCTCTAGAATGTGCTTGGTAGGCTCTACTATGAGCCTATGGGTTAGGGTTTGATCTAAGATAACAGATCATGGGGATGCGAAGAATGCGATGGATGGAAGATGATGGCGATGGCAGAATGGAAATGTACGAAATGCAACAGAATGATGGGGATTAGGGCACGAAAGGTTGTGTGGCAGCCTCAGGGCACTTAGGATGGCTAGGGTTTGGAATCAGGGATTCCAGAGACTTGGGGAAATCTTGGGGACTCAAGAAACTCAAGGGTTGAGCATTGAGGATGCTCCTATTTATAATCAAGCCTAGGGTTTTCTTAGGGTTTTAGCCTAACACTTTTAATCATGTGGCTAAGATTAAATCAAATCCTAAGGCTGAGATTATACTTTAAGTGTGGCATGGATTAATGAAGATGGATGGCTGAGATTAGATTAAATCTAATGGCTGAGGTTAATTGGGTTTAAATATATATATTTTATAATAAATATATTAAAATATAATAATAAAATATTATATTAAATATAAATAATATAAAATAAATATAAATTAAGTCCAAAGGGGTCGAAAAGTGGCGGGAAAGGGCTAAAGTGGGCCTTTTGAAGGCGGGAAAGGTATGAAATGGGTTCTACCTTTGATACCATTCTTCTTTGGAATATCTTGAATGAAAGGAACAACCAAATTTTTAATAAATAAAGTAAGGATATTTACTATATCTGGGATAAGACCATTGCCAACTTAGTTGAATCAGTTCATCAGCTCCTTAATCACCCCCAAAACTCCCATCGAAGATGGGATCAAGTGATGTAAAGATTAAATATTAACTCTCATAAGAGCAACCAACTTAAAGAGAATGTTAGTAATTGCAAGATGGATAGAACAAGAAATTGGCAATCTCCTCCTAAATATTTTGGAAAAGTCAACACTCATGGAGCCTTGAGAGGGAACCCTGGAAAAGCTAGTACGGGAGAAATTGGTAGACTTTCAGATGACTCCCTGGTTTTCACTTTTTTTAAGAATTTGGTATTCTATCCAATAACCTTGTTGAGGGGTATGGTATCCTTAGAGGCCTTCAAGAGGCTACTAAGGTTGGATGGGAAAAGGTTCTAGTTGAGTCTAACTCTCAACTCATGATTAATATTTTGAAGACTCCTAAGAATCATAAGGTTGATTGGAGAATAAAAAGAATTATTGAGAAGATTCAATTAATCTAGATGGTATTTTTAAAATTTGATTACAATAATGTGATCATATATTAGAACAAGAGTGTTGATGATTTAGCTAATTTGAATTTGGATAAAGGTGGTCTTACTTGATATGGCCACCCTCCTATATGGTGGGCTTCACAAATAAGGTAAGCTCTTCTTTCTATTATTTCTTTGGATGGCTCCATTTCTAGAGGTACCTAGTTTCTTTTTGCTTTATTTTTGCTTCTCTTTGGTTCAGTAAGGGTATTTTAGTTCCCTAACTCAATCTAATATTTCTTTTGTTTCCTCTATTGATTCTTGCCTTAAAAGTCTTTTGGTATAGAAAGGTCTTTGTTGTGTTCTATTTTTTTCTTTTTTATTTTATTTTTATGTGTGTGTGTGTTTTTTTTTGTTTTGTTTTTGTGTTTTTTTTGTTGTTTTTTTGTTCTTGTGTTTTTATTGTTTTGTGTTTTTTGTTGTTGTTCTTGTGCTTGTGTTTCTGTATGTTTGTGTTAATTGGTATTTTTGTGTTTTGGTGTGTGAGTGTTTTCTATGTTTTTATTTTTCTTTGTTGTCTATTGTTGGTTGTTTTTTATTTTTTAGGTTTTGGTTATTTTTGTTTTTCATGTTTTTTTTGGTTGTGTCTTTGTAGAGTTCTGTTTTTTTTTGTTATGTTTATGTTGTGTTATGTTGTTCTTATTTTTTTTCTGTGTGGTTCGTGTCGTATTTTTTTTATCTTATTGTGTGCGTTTTTTGTTGTACTTTATATTTTTGACACACTCAAGGAGCATGGTTTTTTAATTTATTTTTTAAATATTTTTTTGTTTGTGTTTATGTGTTGTTTTTTGTTGTTTTAGGTTTGCTCCTTGAGTATGTCAAAGGTGGTAGGCTAGGTGCAAGCCCAAGTTTTTTTTTATGGAAGAGATACCCCTGCCTCGTTGGGTCTTACCCGAAATTGGTATCCCTTCTAGGAAGTTTTCCACAATATATATAAATATATGCATAGATATATGTATATAAATAACTATTAGTTGGGTAACATCAAGAGATGGAATATAAAGATGCATGACATCTATATTTAGAACTTCAAGAATATTTGAATTGGCCATCATATATAAGGTAAGGATATTATGGAAATATTCTTCAAAAGACCACCATATTAACTCCATCTGTTTAATAGGGAGTTCCACTCCAGTTCAACTGAGAGCTCGTCGTGGGACTAGCTAGATGAACATTGATCAACCTAGGGATACCTAATTACACAAAGGAAAGGGAAGTTCTGGCTAGTATCCAAGGGAGGTTGAGATCATGCATGCATTTAATGAAGGAGCAAGCTAGTCTGGGGACGTATTGGGATAACATCATAAAGAAAAGAGCATAGTTCCATTAATGGAAGGAGGGACCAGAGTTGGGGAGGATAAAAGAGAAAAAGAAAAGAAACTGGGAGGTTATAAAAAGGAAGGAGAAAAATAAACGATTGGAAGAGGATATCTGGGAAGAGATTGACAAAGGACTCTACCTCGGTTGATTGAAGAAACTGTTGTTTTACAGGTTGGTCTATCCTTAACCACTTTACAATGTTTAATAGTATATTGATGGACGTTCTATGTGATCCATTTACCTTAAGTAAATTTATTGTGTAATTGTGGGATGTTCTATGTGATGAATTTCCCTTAAGTAAATAAGATATGAAATTATTGGATGTTCAATGTGGTACATTTACCTTAAAAAATAGGTTGTATAATCATTGGATGTTTCAAAATGATTCATTTACCTTAAGTAAATAGGCTAGGTAATTGTTGAACGTTCAATGTGATCAATTTACCTTAAGAGAATAGGTTGGGTATTTGTTGGTCATTCAATGTGATGTATCCACTAAGTTAATAGATTGGGTACGGTGAATTTATCCCAAGTATGTAGGTATTATGTTTATTGTATGTCTGGTATAGGCGTACCAAGTAAATATATTGTGTAGTATCATATGTTTGATATGAAGCAATTACACCATAAAAATAGATGGCGTAGTTCTAAATGTTTAATATGAAGCATGTTCACCTAGTAAATAGGTTGAGTATTTTTCTAGTCACTTGGGTTAGTTATTTGCCTCTAGATAGTAGGTTTCATGATTTTATGGACTTCTGGTATAGTGCCTTGCCCTATGGTTTAGTTGGTGTTTTGGCTAGACTTCCAAAATCATGATGGATCACAAGGTTGTTAGTACAACACAACTAAGTTTAGGATATGCTAGGATTATTTACACCTATGAATTGAATACCAAAGGGACTTTGTAGTGCAGGTGGTAGATCATTTGAGATGAATATAGTTTTTTGAGAAAGCATTGTTGAGTCAACTCATAGCTTATGACTGACAATTTTAGTTGGTGGTCTTAGAATGGGTCTTGGAGTCTTGTCCATATGATTGATGGTTTAGAATTGGAGCCATGATATAAGGTCTATAGGAGAACTTCATGATAATGTGGACTCTCATGCATTCAACACTCAGATAGTGATAGAGGTACCCTAGATTTTAATAGCTCACCTAAGCTCAACTACATTATGTTTTCATGTGAGGATTTGATGGGAGTTTTTGGCTTGGAGTTGAGGGTGGTTACAGTAGGAACCACCTTAAATATGTGTAGTTAAGCCTTAAGTAGAGTTAATTAAGGAGAATAGTAATTAGAGATCAAACCACTAAGTTTAGATGTATCGAAAACAGGTAGAAAAAACTTGTACTAAAGGTTTGGTGATGGATTCTTCTTATTCCTATTGGTAGTGGAAGTTATTACCAAGAGAGATGCATAAATGGTATCGTTGTACTAGTATTTATGAGAATTGTAATATATGAAAGAGTTTACAGATATTGAGATCCTAATACAAGGAATGATTTGTATATATATTAAATTGTTTAGCCAATTTTAATATGAAAAACTTTGGGGTCATGGAATATCCCAGAGAAGAAAAGAAATATAGAATGGAATGTCTTTGAATTTGTTTTA
Source organism: Wollemia nobilis (assembly GCA_028583015.1). NCBI lineage: Eukaryota > Viridiplantae > Streptophyta > Pinopsida > Araucariales > Araucariaceae > Wollemia > Wollemia nobilis. The sequence goes on from JAQPPZ010002024.1 coordinate 3,056,653, forward strand.
ATGAAAGACTTACCTTGAGAATAATTAAATAAGGAAATGGGTTTGTGATAGTTTTTTCCCACAAGGGGTTTTCCAAGATAAATATCTATGTATAAAATTATTGTGAATTCTTTAGTGGTCATTATGTTTTAGAGTTATATAATTTCTATGATGTTTTATGTTATTTTTGCTATGTGAATGATTATAGTTATTTAAATTTTGAATGGGAAAGAAACCTATATGATTCTCTTAATAAATTGTAAAGGAATTACTCATGAGATAAATAAATAATGTGATATAATATTGCATTATAATGTTTTGTCATGTGACATATAATTAATGCTTGGTAAAGGAAGCAATGCTATTTAGTGAATGAATACTCATGGATTAATACTTTTGTGATGTTTAACTAAATAGCAAAAGGAATCCTCTTGGAATATTTAATTTATGCTACCCATTACTTTCATTAAGTTATTTATGGGGTGAGAAATGGTATGAATCAAATAATATTAGTAGGATGCTACCTCATAATTTTATAAAAATAATCTTGTTGGGTGTAGATAAGGGATGCCCACTAAAGACAAGAGATGACTATTGTTCTTGATAAATTATAGGTTCAAAGTGTAATGAGGCTCCACTAAAATTATTGATAATAGGAACTAAGTAGGCATAATATTTTTTCCCAACAAGGGAATTAGGAACCAATCTATTAGGGGGTGTCTAACTCAAATTGATATGATATGGATAGATAACCCTCACATGCAAAGACCACACACATAAAATGACTTATGTGGGTTGTAAGCGTGGTTTGGTGCCTTTTGATAGAATGAAAGGAGAGGTCAATGTTAACTCTTTGGATACATGATATGGATAGCTTGATCATAAGTAAACATCTAGTACTCTTGCCTAGAAGTACCTATGCAAGGAGTAGGGATGGATGTGCCTCTAGGGATGCTTAGTTAAGAAAACTTATGTAAGGATATCAATAGAGTAGATGTGTATATATATATATATATATATATATATATATATATATATATGGATGGGAAATTTAGGGTTGCGACATTTGGTATTAGAACACTTGGTTCATAGGGATTCAAGTTCCCTTGCACAAGATTAGATAGTGTGCTATAGGGTATGCATGTTGTAGAGGACATACCTATAAAAGAAGTACACTTAATATATGTAGATCGTGATTGTATAGTTTGAAAACTAATAATATATTTAGGATAGGATAAATAATTTAGAGAAGAAAATTATGAAATTGACTCTTATCTCTCCTTGTGTGTGTTCTTAGAGACAATGCCACCCAAGAGAAGGAGAGAGTGCTACCCCACTGCCAAGGTGGACATGATAGATTAATGGGGAGGAAAAAAAAATGGATAAACATTCTAGAAATGAAGGGGGTATCTCACTACCATGATGGATTTGCTTGAGGATCAAGTGAAAACATATAATCAACTATTGGAAATTGTATCCAATCGGGAATCACAAACTGGAAACTCTAGAGGTAGGCAAGGTGATGAACCCTTGATAGAAGGATGGCTAGCCTAAATAATTTTAGAGTTAGATTTAGGTTAGGATATGAAATATCTTAGATCTTACAAGTTTAGCAGAGAGGAAGGTGACCACAAAGCTGAATCTTGGCTAAATTAGATAGAAACCTATTGTAACCTAAGGAACTATTCCACTAGAACTCAGACATCCTATGTGATGCTACATCTACTAGGTGATGGATTAGATTTATGGGAAACATATAGTGGGGAAAAAGCATTGAAGGTAGAATTCAACTTGAAATGGGAAGAGTTTGTAACAATATTTAAAGAAATATTCCTCATGGAGTGCTTCTATTCCTAGAAGTTTGAGGAGTTCACTAGACTTTGACATGGAAATAAGACAGTAGAAGCATACTATCAAAAATTTATCAAGCTATTGAAATATATGCCTACTTATAATGAGAAAATAAATATCCATAATTTTAAACTAGAAACAGACCCTTGGATAGGTCAAGAGGTAGATATGCAGGAACCCACTACACTACAAAAAACCTATAATTTGGCTAGAAAAGTTGAATCATATCTCAAATCTTATTTTGACTATGAATTTTTAGATGACCAGTGTAGAGAAAAACTATTTGTAAAGTGGGAGTGTAACAACCCACTCACCAGGTTATCAAAAAAATAAAGGCAATCAGAAACCATCAATTTTTTCTTTCAACTATTTTGAATATAAATGTTTTCTTAACAAACATGATAACAATAAAATTATTTACATCAGATATCATCCCTTGTATTATGTTTATATCTTTTGTTTACTTACAAATAGTTCAACACAAGCACAACATACCATTTTTGGGTTCAATACTGCTGCATTCAGTCTCCCAAGTGGACGAGATTAGCTAAATATCATAAAATATGCCATTTAGTGGTATCGGTTAACTCATTTATCATCCACATATTCCAGCATGAGGACCAAACCACAATGAGGGTTATCCTCTAGGGCCCATAAAACCTATAGGGGAACACTTTATTTCCCTAGCTTCCACACACCTTATATTTTTTGAACCAATCGACCTGCTTATACCCAATGTGGAAGCACTCAATGTAATCATGCCTTTGTGACTAACTAGTATTCCCTTTTTTGGAAGTAGCTAGTGCCATATCCATTCTCAAACCTTGATCTTAATTTCCTAATACCATCGTAACTCACAGAGGCTTATCCCATACTAAACCTTGTGTCCATTCATGGAAATGTTTGATTAGTATGGAACTTATCACATTGTTCCTCAAAACCAACCTAGAAAAATGTTCCATATCACTTTTCATTCTGATCTGACTGAATCCTTTTGGGGTCATTACCTTAAGTCGACGGTTGTCCCAAATTATCTTTGTACCTACCCACAATCCAATTTTTCCCAGATGAATATCTATTTAAATTTTAGGTCTATTTTTCTTTGAACCCGATACTTCTTCTAATATTCATGTTCTAAAGAGCATAAAATTCAATTGGTTGTGGCACTCCCTTCTCTAGAAACATCTACAATTTATTACAATATGATGGTTGTCTTTTCTAACGAGGTCTATAATATAGTACCATATAAGTTATCCTTAACACAAGGATCTACTACTCTTATCGCCATTTAATCCCAAAAATTATTTTATTAGAATATTTAAACTTTCTAGGTGTCCACGGTTGTTTCTATCTCCCTTCCAGTCTTAGCATTTCTTAAATTAAAGCATATTCAAATATGGATTGCTACCAACACTAGCAATATTCTTTCTTGCTATGAGGTTGAAAATATTAAACTGATGCTTTTTGTTTCTGATAACTTTCATGGGCTTTGCAAAGGTAAATATTTGAGCTAGACCAAAGCTAGGTAAACACCCATTTTAATTACCACCAACTATTTACTTGGTATATCAAACATCTACAGCCATTTTTGGGTGCTCCTTACATTCTCGATTATTTAAATAAAATATTAGAATTTATAACCAATTGTTTAACATGGTTTTATTTGTAACATAAATGAAGCATAACAAAGAAATAGAAAAGACAAGATAATACATTTCAATAGCAATTTACTGAATTACTCAACACACAAGCAATTCGTTTTGGCGCATATACAAAATTCATCAAGTATTCATCAATAGTCATGATTTCCACATTACAAGATATTTTAATATCCATTAACAAATTAAAGACCTCAACACTCAGTTACTTTTCATAAGCACATAGAGAAATTCTTAGTTTACATATTGTTTCTCCAGCAAGCCTTGTTTCACAATGAACTCTATTGTTGTAGTGCAAAATAACTATATAGGTTTCTACCCGATGGACCTCTATACAACATAATAATTTTTCCCATCCAAACAAGAAAGGAATTTAGTGCAAGCCTCAAATTTTTATTAAATCCTTAGTGTAATTTTCCACTGCCAATCCACACATGAATCTTCATCACGATGCCCACCATTCTGTGCCATTCAAAACTCTCACTAGAGTTTGGGCTATCCATAGGGGATCAGATGTGGCTCAATTTAAATATACAACTAATATGCAATCTAAGATTTAACTGAAATACACACACAATATTCCATTAGGATTCCCAAATATTCTCACACTAGATATCACAACAGCCTTATCCATTTAAAATATATATATATCAAATCCATTCCATATATTCAATTTACTCTAAACAAGTTAGACATTTATATTCCTTTTACTATAATCTAAACGAAGGTGTCATAACAGTGTCTACAACAATCATTTTAACTAAAATACTTTCTTTTTGCTACTATAATCTAGTCCACACTGGCTATCCATAGCACTACCAAAGTATATACAAGCACCTCAATATTGTGTTGGAATTGCTAAGAAAGAATCAGTTGTATGGGAATATTTCAAAGTGTGAATTCTATATGTGAAAGGTGCAATATTTAGGGCACATCATTTCAGCAGAAGAGACCATGGTAGATATCAAATATATAGAGGCCATACTGAATTGGCTACCACCTACTAATGTGATAGAAATTTGAATTTTAATGGTCATGATTGGATACTACAAGGGTTATGTGAAAGATTATGCTAAGATAACTGCTCCTATAACTAACCTCCAAAGGAAAGGAAGATAGTTCAAATGGTTAGATAAATTTCAGGTAGCTTTTGAACTGCTTAAACAAAAACTCACCACATATCCCATATTAAAAATACCAAATCTACAGGGTAGATTTTCTATCTGTATAGATGCATCATTGGAAGCTTTGGGAGGAGTTCTCTCTCAATATGAGGTTGTAGTAGCATATGGCTCAAGGAAACTAAAATGGCATGAGGTTAATTATGCAACCCATGACCTGGAATTGGTAGCAGTGGTATTTGCACTCAAAATTTGGTGATACTACTTATTAGGAAAACCCTTTGAGTTGAGAACATACAAACAAAGCCTAAAGTACATATCCACTCAGCCCTTGCCTAATTCCAGGTAGAGAAGGTGGATGGAATTCCTTGTTGAGTATGATTTTGGCATTGATTATGTAAAGGAGAATGAAAATAAATTTGTTGATGCACTAAGTAGGAGGAGGCACATAGTTGTTCTAACACGTATCCATGTGTATTTAATAGAACAAATCCAAGAAATGCAACATCAGGATGCACTTTGCAAGTAAATTTGGGAATGGAGGAAGAGGGAAAACTAGAAAGTTAGAGATTATAGCACCAAGGATGGATTTTTATGCTTTAAATATAGGTAGTAATTTCGGAGAGCAAAAATCTGAGGAATATGGTCATGAATGAAGCACATCGATCTCTGTATTCAACTTAGTCGGGAGGAGAAAAGATGATAGAATATATAAAGAAAACTTTTTACTAGCTAGGAATGAAGAAGAATATAAATGAATTCATCACTCAATGTCTGGAATGATAGAAAGTGAAGGCAAAAAATAGACATCCTATAGGAATATTGTACCCTCATGAGGTACCCACATAGAAATGGTAGGTAATTTCAATGGATTTTATTTTAGGGTTTCCAAAAACCAAGTTTCAACATGATGCAATCCTAGTTGTGGTTGATAGACTAATCAAGGTTATGCACTTTATACCTAGGAATACCAAAGATGATGTCATGATTGTGGCTAGCAGATTTGCCAAAGAAATATTTTGGCTTAATGACTTTCCAAAAGTGATCATTTCATATCGAGACTCGAGATTCACATCCATGTTTTGGTGAGATCTACATCGTTGCTATTGGCACTATACAGGACATTAGTTCTACTTATCACCCAAAAACTGATGGGTAAATCGAAAAGGGTGAACCTAGTGTTAGAAGACATGTTGCGCATGTATTGTATGGATCATAAAATCCATTGGGAAGACTACCTACACTTGGTAGACTTTTACTACAATAATGGTCACCATTCAACCTTGGGTATGGCATTATTTGAAGCCTTTTATGGAATGATATGGAGGACACCATTATCATAAGAAAATCCTGAGGATAGAATTTTTTTGAGACATGAGATGGTTAAGGAAATGGAGCAACAACTAAAGATGATCAGAGAGTGGCTTAAGGAAGTTGTAGATCAATAGAAAAGATATGCTGACCTTAAGAGGACACCAAGAGAATTTTCTATGGGAGATAAAGTATTTGTGAGGGTGAGACCAAAGAAAAGTGCCATCAAATCCACAAATATTGATCCACATTTTGTGTGACCCTTTGAAATTATAGATAAGATCAGTCCTATGGCATACCAACTTGCCTTACCACCCAATTTGTCAAAGATTCATGATACCTTTCACATTTTATTACTTAGGAAATATGTAGCTAATGATGAACATGTGTGGGATTTTTCTAATTTGCAGATGGTGGATCCAGAGGCTATCGAGGTTCGACTAGTAAAAATCCTTGAATAACAATCCAAGTCCATGAGGGAAGGAATCTTGAAAAAATGTAAGGTCAAGTGGGACCACTATTCCAAGAGAAATACTACGTGGGAGAATGTAGCTGACATGCAAAAACATTTTTCATATTTATTTGAAAGTAATATTTAATGTTGTTTTCTAAAAAACTTTGATGAACACATAGGAATATGTTAAGCCTATGGGAGGGAGGATGTCATGACCCTCCTTTGGAAGACATTTCATTGAGGTGTATGTTTTGCTACATAGATGTGCTATGAAATAATTGAGTATTTCATGCTTGGTTTGTGCAAAATATATGTATATGCTTCATGATGGATAGTGATGTAATCTATAGATGAAATGACTAATTTTTACATGTCTAGTTTTATAAGGATGTATTTTTATGGAAATATGTGATGTTACTAATGAACTCACTGGCTTGACAAGAACAGGTCTATTCATGGGTGGAAAGGAGACTTACCCACCAAGGGTAAGTTAACTTACAAAAAGATAACTAATGATTTTATCATGTGGTTTATATTACTTAGGCAATATGGATAATTGCTTTTTGTAATAAGTTACTTATTAAAGATGCAACTGACCCAAGATAGAATATAATTGATAATTCGAATATTCTTCTAATATTGGATGGTGTATTAGTATAAATAAGTTTGAACTTAAATCAATTATTTCCATACATCATGCAGGTAAGACACTATGGAACATTATATATATATATATATATATATATATATATATATATATATATATATATATATATATAGATATATATATATAAATAACACTACTAGATGGGTAGTGTCAAGAGATAAAATATAAAGATGCATGACATCTATCTATGGAACTTTGAGAAGATCAAGATCAACCATCGTGGAGAAGGTAAGGATGTTGGAAAAGGATTATTAAAAAAAACCGCCATATCAACCCCACCTATGTAAGAGGGAGTTCCACTCCAATTGGATGGAGAGCTCATCATGGGGCTAACTATATGAACATTGATCAATCTAGGGACACCTAGATTCCATGAATGAAAGGGAAGTGATGGCCATAATCCAAGGGAGATTGATATCGTGTGCATATCAAATGAATGAAACAAGCTAGTCATGGGGATGTATTCAACGAGCATCTTAAAGAAAAGAAACCATTTTCATTAATGAGAAGAGAAGACCAAAATTGAAAATAAAAAAAAAGAAGGAACTCAACCTTAGTTAAAAGAAAATACTACTATTTTATACGTTGGTATATCTTAAACCACTTTGCAATGTGTGAGAGTAGATTTTTGGATGGTCAATATAATCCATTTACTTTAGATAAATCGATTGTGTAATTGTTGGACATTTATGTGATGTATTTTCCTTTAAGTAAATAAGTTGTGAAATCATTGGACGATCCAATGTGGCCATTTACGAAGGCGTATCTTACCCAAACCCCATTTACCTTAAGTAGATAGTTTGGGTAGTTTTTGGTTGTCCAATGTGATGAACCCTTCAATTTAATATATTGGGTATAGTGCATTTACCCCCAAGAGAGTAGGTGTTGCTTGTTGGGCTTCTGGTATAATAGTGCCAAAAATTTGATACAAAGCATTTAGACCAAGTAAATAAATTGGGTAGTACCAAATGTTTATTATGAAGCATGTTCACCCAGTAGATAGGTTGTGTAGTTTTTTGGTCATATGATTTAGTGATTTACCTCCAGATAGAAGGATGTGTGTTTTGAAGGACTTATGGTATTTCCCTACCTAGGTTTAGCTAGTGCTTGCTAAACATCCAAAATCATGATGTATTGTTGGGTTGTTGGGATAAAATAGTTGAGTCTATATTTTTCTAGGAGTCTTTGCACGGGTGGTTCAAACCTCGAAGGGACCTTTTAGTGCAATTGATAGATGGTTGATATGAATAGAGTTTTAGGAAAGAACAATTGATTCAACTTGTAGCTTATGACTAACAATTTATTTTGGAGTATTAGAATGAGTATTGGAGTCTTGCCCATGTGAATAGATGGTCTAGAATTAGAGCCACATTGTAAGGTCTATAGGAGAATATTATAGGAACATAAAATCTCATGCATCCAATTCTTGGATATTGATAGAGGTACCCTATGTTTTAACAACTCACCCAAGATCGACTACATTTCGTTTCCATGCAAGGATTTGATAGGAGTTTCTGGCTTGGAGTTGAGGATGGTTATAGTAGGAACCACCTTAACTGTGTGTAGCTAAGCTTTATAAGCTTTAATTAGAGTTGCTTAAGTATAGTAATAATTAGGTGTCAAGCCATTAAGTTTAGATATACCAGAAATTAGGTAAACCAAACTTGTATTAAAGGTTTTGATGATGGTTACTTATCAATCCAAATTGGTATGGAAGGCATGTTTCTAGAGTTATACATAAACATAAATATCATGCTATTTTTATGAGAACTGTAGTATATGGAAGCGCTTGTAGATATTGAACTCCTGATTCAAGGAGTGATTGGTATTTATATTAATTTTTTTGGTTGATATTTGATATAAAGAACTTTAGGGTCATGGAATATACCTGAGAAGAAAAGAAAGACAGAATGGAATGTCTTTCCTTTATTTTAATTGAAATATTTTCTATGTGAAGAATAAAAGATGAAATGGTTTTGGATTGGTTTTTCCCCACAAGGGGATTTTCCAAGATAAATCTCTATGTACGAGAATGTGGCAATTTCTTTTATGACTATTTTTTTAGAGTTATATATTTTCTTTGATGTTTTACATTATTTTCATAATATGAATGATTGTAGAATTTAACTTTTTAATGTTGGAAAGAAACATATATGATGCTCTTAACCAATGGTAAAGGAACTCCTCATGAGATAATTAAATGATGTGATATAATATTCCATGATAATGCTTTGGTCATGTGACATATAATCAATGCTTGGTAAAGGACACAATGCTAGTTAGTGAATGAATAATTGTGGATTAATACCCTTGTGATGTTTAACATTTTATCAGAAAGGAATCCTCTTGGAATATTTAATTAGAGCTAACCATTACCTTCGTGAAGTTATTTATGGGGTGATAAATGGTAAGGATTAAATAATATTAGTAGGGTGCTACCTAGTACTTCTTAAAAAAGGGAACCTTGTTGGGTGTAAATAAGGGATGTCACTAGCATAAAGAGATGATTAGTGTTCTTGATAAATTGTAGATCTAAAGAGTAGTGAGGCTCATCTACAATTATTGTTAAGATAAAACTAAATATGCTAATGTCATTTTACCAACAAGAGAATTATTAACAAGGCTAATAGGGGGTGTCTAACTCAAATGGATATGAGATGGATAGACAACCCTCACACGCAAAGACTTCACACATAGAATGACTTATGTGGGTTGTAAGTGTGGTTGGTGCCTTTGGATAGAGTGAAAGGAGAGGTCAATGTTAGCTATTTTAAATCCATGATATTGATAGCTTGACCATAAGTAAACATCTATTACTCTTGCCTAGAAGGACCTATGTGAAGAGTAGGGATGGATGTGCCTCTAGGTATGCTTACTTAAGAAAAATGATGTAAGGATATCAATAGAGTAGATGTGTATATATATTAGATACTAAAAAAAAATGGATGGATGAGAAATTTAGAGTTGCAACCGTTTACATCCAAGTAAAGTGTCTTTAATGTTGATTGTCTATTTGTAGAGTGTTTGTTATAAATGACAAGTCATGTTTTTTAAAATATTATAAATGTCAAGTTTCTATATGGTGTCTAATTGTGAAAAGATTTAAATTTTAATTATTCAAAGGTCAATGGATTATATTGAAGATGTGTTATGGTCAGTCAAAAAGTGATGTGATATTTATAGTATGTTGAGGAGTCATTGTTTTTAGATGTCAAAATAGTGTGTTTTCTATCAAAAGAGCTTAGTATTGTGGCATTGTATTTGAGGCACTTAAATTGCTTAAAAAAAATTTGTACTTTGTACAAAAATAATATACATTCTCTAGAATATTTATAGGATTTAATATAAATGACACCTCTAGCTTATGATTATAGATAAATCTATCACATTAAGCTACTATGTCTATAGCCTAATATAGCTATCATTATGGTATCTGGGCATTGACCCTATAAATAATCTAGAAGAAATAAGAAAATCATTTGTTATGTGATTCTTTCTACTCTATTTCTTATCCTATTTTTCACTATTTTTGCACTAAATTATAAAATCATGAAATTCCAAGTATATTGGGAAGTTAGGCCTATGTACAAGGATTTCTCTTTAAAAAAGTATCACTGATAGGGAAAATCCTTTTTTTTACTATATTGGTACAATGTATCATTCTCTTTCACATACCTTAAATTCTCTCTCATATACAATAATGTATATTGAGAAGACATGCTTCTTCCATGTACTGATAGGTATATAAGAAGGATAGGTATATAAAAAGTTTTAATATATCTAGCTAGTGATATATTGGAAGGGGGGCCATTTGGGAGATATAAGGAACCCTCACTCTTATGTTGAAGAAAATAAATTATAAATACTACATGAATAAGAGTTATATCACTTGATTAAATGGGAAGTTCAAAGTAGAAATAACCCATGAAACAAGTAGAAGTTAAAAAATGTGTAACACCAAAATCTAGTGAAGGTGGAGAGAAGTAAGCTAAATTTCAAGAGTGTGTGACACCAAATAAATATATTTATTTCCTAGAATGTATATATCTTTACGAAGATGAAAAATTATTTACACTAACGATCTACTTGTGAACAATTCTCAAAGAAGTTGATGCTTGTGAAGAGCATTTTCAAAATGGTGTTTCATTTCCTATCAATATTGTGAGGATATTACATATACCAATAATCGTTCTTAATATATTTAAGCCTTAAAAATAAGGTAAACCAAATGAAATATTAAATGTAAATGCTTATTGTGACACAAGACACATTTTCCAAAGGGTACGTTTTTCTTATGATATTGGTGATTTGAATTCCATAGTGGTAGATGGTTGTTGTGACACAAGTGACCTTATAAAAATAATAGATTTTACTTGTAATACTAGTGATTTAAAAATTGTTGATGATAATGTCATTTATTTTAGAGATGAGCATCATGATCTCATGCTCAATATTGTTGATTGTATTAACTATAATAAATTCCATGTTGCTAAAGTGTTTAGATATGATGAAGAGTTCCAATGTTTGATATTCTTTATTGATAGTGGATTTGGACATGAAAAATGCCATGTTGCTAAGGACCATAGAGAAATTGAGGGTTTGGAAAAGCACACCAAAGGAATTTACTCGATATTAATGAAAATAATGAATTATAATGGCACATGATTGGGAAGGAATAGGAAAGGCATGAGAAATCCTATAAAACCAAATGTGTAGCCAAAGAATTAAGGCCTTTGTTATGATAACCCAATAGGAAGTGGTGATACCAAGTTTGTAAAAAGAGAAACCTATGGAAAGAATGAAATTCCAATAATAAATTATTGTACTCATTATGGACTATCGAGACATGTGACAACTATGTTTTGAAATATACATGTGAGATTTGTGGTTGTATTAATCACTATCATGAACATTGTTGACACAAAGATAGAATGACCAACATAATACATGTTGATTTTGAACAAATCAAATATGATAGAGTAAAATGTTGAATGGATTTTAAAGAAGGTTTTATCCTCATAAAATAGCAAGGATAAAACAAAGCTTGGTGGTTGAGAGAGACCATAATGATAGTTTTCTAGGGTTATGCATAAGGGATCGACCCCAAAATGCATTTATAAAAATTTGGTGAATCAATTTTGAAATCCAGGTGAATAGTGTCAAAATGCATGTAGAAGGTTCACTATTATTAAGGGTAATGTTGGAAATTTAAACTTAAAATGGTCAAATTATTATAAAATTGGGGCGAATTGACCCAAAATAATTACACCCAAAACTTTTTGGCTAATGGACCCTGGTCAAGAGTCCCAAATATTAGCTAATTCTAAATTTTGAAAATCCTAATTTTAGCCAATTTGGTGATAAATAGTCACTATGCTTAACCCTGTAGTTTTCCCATGGAGTAATGCAATCTTGGGATTCTTTAGGTGAATTATGTTTTCATCAACACCCTACAATAACAGAGCATGTAGTGAAATTTCATATTGAAGATTTTGAATTTGTGGTGGCTTTTAAATAAGGTTGACCTAGAAGTGATGACTTATAGGTGAAGGCCCAAAGGTGATGACCTAGAAGTAAAAATAGAGCATGATGCAAAGGCATACCTAAATTCCAAGACAAAGGTGATGATCTAGGGGAAATGACCCAAAGGAAAACCTAGATATGATGACCTAGAGGTAGACCCAAATGTGATTACCTAGAGACAATGCCAAATTTAGAGATAGAGCCAAACCACTTTATTATCGTCAAAGGAATCTTCTCAAAATTAATGAAAAGAATGAATTATAATGGCACAATATTGGGAAGGAATAGGCAAGGCATGAGAAATCCCATAGAACCAAATGTAAGGCCAAAGAATGAATTCCTTGGTTATGATGGTCCAATAGGAAGTGGTGAGACCAAGTTTGTAAAAAGAGAAACCTATGGAAAGAATGAAAATCTAATAATAAATTATTGTACCCATTATGGACTATCCATACATGTCACAACTATGTGTTGAAATATACATCCTTGTGAGATTTGTGGTTGCATTAATCACTCTCATGAACATTGTTGACACAAAGATAGAATGACCAACATAATACATGTTGATTTTGGATAAATCAAATATGATAGAGTAAAAGATATGTTGAATGGATTTTAAAGGAGAAAGTTTATCCTCATAAAATATCAAGGATAAAACAAATATTGGTGGTTGAGAGAGACCATAATGATAGTTTTATAGTATTATGCATAAGGGGTTGGCCCCAAAATTTATTTATAAAAATTTGGTGAATTAGTTTCGAAATCCAGGTGAATAGTGTCAAAACGCATGTAGAAGGTTCACTATTATTAGGGGAAATGTTAGAAATTTAAACTTAAAATGGTCAAATCATTATAAATGTGGGGTAATCGACCCAAAAAAAAAAATTGCACCCAAAATTTTTTGGCTAATGGACCCATGTCAAGGGTCCCAAATATTAGATAATTCATTTTTTCTAAAATCTTAATTTTAGACAATTTGATGATAAATAGTCACTATGCATAACCTTGTAGTTTTCTCATGGAGTAATTCAATCTTTGGATTCTTTAGATGCATGATTTTTGCATCAACACCCTACAATAACAGAGCATGTAGTGAAATTTCATATTGAAAATTTTGAATGTGTGGTGGCTTTTATATGAGGTCGACCTAGAAGTGATGACTTATAGGTGAAGGCCCAAAGGTGATGACCTAGAAGTAAAAATAGAGGATGATGCAAAGGGATACCTAAATTCCAAGCCAAAGGTGATGATATAGGGGAAATGACCTAGAGGAAAAACTAGATATGATGACCTAGAGGTAGACCCATAGGTGATTACCTAGAGCCAAAGCCAAATTTAGAGATAGAGCCAAACCACTTTATTATTGTCAAAATTAAGTGAGAGCATAATTTTTTTGTATAAGGTGTATTTTTAGTTATGACCAATACCTTCAAATATTTGTTATATCAAATAATACAATAAGGGAGGATTTTAGGCCATGATTACATTATTTGAATAATTATTACATTAACATGTTACACCTCATGGGAGGTTGAGAACAACAAAATAGTTAGATAAATATGAAGCACCATAGTCTCTTGAAACATCCAAGAAACATGTTATTGTTTGTACTTATATGTGTAAAGTAAAAAATATAATCAATATATTTAATTCTATTAGATATTGAGTATAATATTGTTTTCATGCATTAAAATTTCTCCAGAAGTAGGCATACTCTTGTTATTCACATTATGATTTATTGAAATATTTCAAACTATAAATTTTATCATTTAAATTTTACAAATATTATTTAGGATATATTATATAAGATAAATCATATAAAATTTTGAAAATATGTGAAGATATTTTAAAGTAAACAAGACATGTATTTATAACTATAGCATGAAACTTGAAACTTTACTGGTTTTATATATTCATAAATATATAGAATTTACACTTTTATGTGTATTGCATAGAAATCCATAGATCATAAACAACAACAAAATTTTGTTTATATTTCTTCTTGCCTTTATTTATTCTTTGGTTATGATGGTTATGATGGTCCAATAGGAAGTGGTGAGGCCAAGTTTGTACAAAGAGAAACCTATGGAAAGAATGAAAATCTAATAATAAATTATTGTACCCATTATGGACTATCCATACATGTCACAACTATGTGTTGAAATATACATCCTTGTGAGATTTGTGGTTGCATTAATCACTCTCATGAACATTGTTGACACAAAGATAGAATGACCAACATAATACATGTTGATTTTGGATAAATCAAATATGATAGAGTAAAAGATATGTTGAATGGATTTTAAAGGAGAAAGTTTATCCTCATAAAATATCAAGGATAAAACAAATATTGGTGGTTGAGAGAGACCATAATGATAGTTTTATAGTATTATGCATAAGGGGTTGGCCCCAAAATTTATTTATAAAAAATTGGTGAATTAGTTTCGAAATCCAGGTGAATAGTGTCCAAACGCATGTAGAAGGTTCACTACTATTAGGGGAAATGTTAGAAATTTAAACTTAAAATGGTCAAATCATTATAAATGTGGGGTAATCGACCCAAAAAAAAAAATTGCACCCAAAATTTTTTGGCTAATGGACCCATGTCAAGGGTCCCAAATATTAGATAATTCATTTTTTCTAAAATCTTAATTTTAGACAATTTGATGATAAATAGTCACTATGCATAACCTTGTAGTTTTCTCATGGAGTAATTCAATCTTTGGATTCTTTAGATGCATGATTTTTGCATCAACACCCTACAATAACAGAGCATGTAGTGAAATTTCATATTGAAAATTTTGAATGTGTGGTGGCTTTTATATGAGGTCGACCTAGAAGTGATGACTTATAGGTGAAGGCCCAAAGGTGATGACCTAGAAGTAAAAATAGAGGATGATGCAAAGGGATACCTAAATTCCAAGCCAAAGGTGATGATATAGGGGAAATGACCTAGAGGAAAAACTAGATATGATGACCTAGAGGTAGACCCATAGGTGATTACCTAGAGCCAAAGCCAAATTTAGAGATAGAGCCAAACCACTTTATTATTGTCAAAATTAAGTGAGAGCATAATTTTTTTGTATAAGGTGTATTTTTAGTTATGACCAATACCTTCAAATATTTGTTATATCAAATAATACAATAAGGGAGGATTTTAGGCCATGATTACATTATTTGAATAATTATTACATTAACATGTTACACCTCATGGGAGGTTGAGAACAACAAAATAGTTAGATAAATATGAAGCACCATAGTCTCTTGAAACATCCAAGAAACATGTTATTGTTTGTACTTATATGTGTAAAGTAAAAAATATAATCAATATATTTAATTCTATTAGATATTGAGTATAATATTGTTTTCATGCATTAAAATTTCTCCAGAAGTAGGCATACTCTTGTTATTCACATTATGATTTATTGAAATATTTCAAACTATAAATTTTATCATTTAAATTTTACAAATATTATTTAGGATATATTATATAAGATAAATCATATAAAATTTTGAAAATATGTGAAGATATTTTAAAGTAAACAAGACATGTATTTATAACTATAGCATGAAACTTGAAACTTTACTGGTTTTATATATTCATAAATATATAGAATTTACACTTTTATGTGTATTGCATAGAAATCCATAGATCATAAACAACAACAAAATTTTGTTTATATTTCTTCTTGCCTTTATTTATTCTTTAAATCATTAGCATGTATGCTTTCCATAGATACATTACTGTAAATTTGAATCCATATCTATTTAAATTATATTGGCAATATTTTGAGTCAATAATGTCATTCCTTCATCAGTTATCATATTTGGTATGCTTGTTATTAGTATTTTCATAGAATTAATATTATCTATTATCATGTGTATGTGTGTCATAGATTAAAACCCCGTGATCATTTACATGATAATATGCTAGCATATTATCCACTCCTTACAAGAGAGCATCACATTTAGATTATTCTAGGATTATCCCATTATAGAGACCATTATGCATTCATAATCCATGAATTTTCATGTTGTACCTAGTTGAATGTGAATTTTATTCTAATCTATATATTTTTTATACAATGTTAATTACTTTGTGTTTATTTTTATATTAGTTTCCTACTCAATTTCATCATTAGAATATTTTTTTTGGCACAATAGTATCATTAACGTTGTATGATGTCTCATGTTCATTTTCATTATTATAATACCTATATTTGCATAGTCATAGCATTGATGTTCTACACTATCTCATCTTATTCATACTTCTTATGATTTTTAGTAAAGAATTTAATCAATTTATAACTTTTTGTCATCATATTTGACCACCATCATTTTTTCTTCATCAAATATTCTTCTCCACCACTTGTATCCACATGTTTACTCTCGCAATTTCCTCATTATTTATTTTATGTCGACTATTACTTATTCAATTAATTTCTCCTTTTTGTTGTGTATTGACCAACTTACCCATAATTATTTTTTAATTGCATACATCTTATTTACATATACTTTTTATATGTAAATAACAAGTATAGTTTACTTTGTAATAGGGTCAAACATTAATGTTTTGATATTGTTTGATAATTTTAATGAATTTAAGATGTAGGTCAAACTAAGATGTGTTGTCTAAGTTTTTTTCTATAATAATAAGTCTCACAAAGTGTATATGATGAGATTATTTACAATAAAAATAATATTTGGATTTCATTAGTTGATGTTAGAAAATTTTTCTCTCTCCAGTTTAATATTAAGGTTTTTTGGACCAACATATTAGTGTAAGCAAGAGAAAATTGTTTTCATAACATTGTCTGAGTGTGCATGCCAATGATTTTATGTTCACCCTATTATTGCATATCTTTACTAGGTATTTAGATACACATACTCCATGGTAATAATACATGGACATATTTTAAAAATATATAAGTACTTTTAACATGTACCTAGTATACTAAAACTCTTTATGTAATTCTAAGGGTAATATTGATATAAGCCTATAGGTATTATTTATGTAATATTGTAGGTAATATTTATGTGTTCATGCATAGCATGGTTAGTTAAGCAACTTTTGTGGTTGACCTTATCTAAACCTTCTCTAATTGTCTAGTAAAATATGGTAGAACTTGACTTAACCTTGAACCTTATGTCATCCTAGGTTAATGCGATATGCAATTAGTATTTAGGCACTAGGTATTAATAGTTTGAAATCCACCTAAGTGGATGATTTGCACCCTTAAGAGACCTCAATAAAGATTAGAAGGACCAAAAATTTGTGTTTCTAAGTTAGCCTCTGGAATAGCTTGGTTCTTATGATTCTAGCTAACAAATGAATAGGATTGTAGAATAAAGTAAGAAATACATAAATTTTAGAATTTATATTTAAAGTGGAACATATTCAAAAACATCAAGAGATAGAAAGCATGAGAGTGTCACACTTTGTATTAAACAAGATAACACCATAGACTAGCTATCCTTCAATATCATTGAACATTTAATAATATTGAGCTCTAATTATTACTAAACAAAATAGGAACCAGTGAAAAATAAATCCAAGGAGAAATCCATATAGTAAAATAATTGTAAAAGAATAAATAATTCACTCAGCTTTAATAAAAATTCTTAATCAAATTGACATACATACATGATCTGCAACAAGTTTGATAAGAGGCCAAACAACAATCTAGTCTTTATTCAAAGGCACACAATACAATCATCATACAATATGCAATTGTAAATGCTAAATATTTGACCATTTGAATGAGCTACATTCAAGTATATATAGCTTTACATTTGCATTCAATTATTTTAGCATGATTTCTCTTAGAGTGGACTATAAGTTTATCATATTGATGTAGCATGTGTGCATTCGTTTCTAGCTCATTATATTACAACAAATTAGAGCCATGATGCTAATGTGGCTTTATTCTACTTCATCTAAGAGAGTGGTGGTCAAAATACCTTCATCTAATCCATAGGATCATTTGAAAAGTCCATTTAGGTTCTAGTTACTCCATGACTAGTCTAGCTATATTGGCATAGGTTTGAATTAGGAAAGCTTTTTGCTATTGAGATTATTTAATAGTAGATTATGACTATCAAGATTACTCTTGGGAAATTTAGCTAAATTCAATCAATCTAGATTCCTTATCTTCAACACCTATCCAACGCTTTTCAACACTTAGATTGACCTTTTGCTAGATGTCAGGTTTCTTAGCTTACCTTAACTATGTTAGTATTGTAATTACCCTCAAAATATAGCTACAAAAAAACATACATAAAAGAAAAATAATTTAATTTTTTTACTAAGTAGAGGGATTCATAAACCCCAAACCGACCTTTGGTTATTCTATTTGTTTAAGATCACTAAGTTTCGTAACTTTCCCAAAGAGTTACATCTCACCAAATACCCTACCACAAATTATTCTACAAAGGTATATTATGTGTTACCACAAATAATCTTATCTATCCCATAAATATTGATGAGCTAAACTTATCACTCTCAATTAGTTGAGAGTACACACCCATCACCATACCATACACAAATTCATTTGTGTAGGTATGCTATGTATGTTACGAGTTAAGCTATATATCTAGTCTCCATGATGAGCTATCTTAACTCAATCCCTTAGGTTACTCTCCAGTTTTACCATAAGATCTCAATTTCTTAGGTCGCTTTTATGTTTAGAAAAAAAATAAAGAAGATTCATTCTATCTAATCAAAGAACATATATAAAGCATACAAGAAATGTTAAAAATGGGAATACATATAAATGAAGAGAAAGAGTTAACTAGAGAAGCATAAGCATTTCATAAACATAATTTAAAGTACATTTCCCAATCATCAAATGAGTTATTACATATAAAAAAGTATGGTAAATCCTCCATACTTTGAAAGAATAACATAATACATCATTTTCCATCTGGGATATCTCCCACAATTCTAGTCTATTTGAGCATAAGTAAATCATTGTAAAAGTTAGTCAAACCGATGTATATGAGCCAACTGCCATATTTGGTCCTCCATGTCTTTCCTTCGATCATTTGAGGATAGTAGGGGATCAGGGCACTCATGGTTCCATGATAGACATGCTTCTAAACACATTTACTATTTTATTTTCCAAATTGCAAATATATAAATTAAATCAAAGTATCTAACCATCTGCTATATAGTTGATATCATAAAATCCACTATTTTTATTTTTCTCTCTCATTACCGCATGAGAGTCTTTCAATGTATGTATCTAGATCATAGGTCCTACTTTAATCAATTATTTCCAACCTTTATTCAATGAATTAGAGTCCCATATCGTTAATCCTTAAATAAGCTAAGTTCATTTATTTCCATAAATTAAGTCTCATTACTTAATCTATAAAATAAATTATATTTCCTTCATTTCATAATTTAAAGTCCCATATATTTAATCTATAAAATAAACTATCTTTTCTCATTTAATAAATCAAAATCTAAATACTTTAATTCATAAACAATTCATTTTCTTCATTTTATAAATCAATGTCCCATACCTTTAATCTATAAAGCAAACTATCTTTAATTATTTAATAAATCAAAGTCTAAATACTTTAATTCATAAAAAAATTATTTCCTTCATTTTATAAATCAAAGTCCCATACCTTTAAATCTATAACACAAACTATATTTTATTATTTAATAAATCAAAGTCTAAATACTTTAATTCATAAATATTTTGTTTCCTTCATTATATAAATCAAAGGCCCATACCTTTAATCTATAAAACAACCTATCTTCATTATTTCATAAATCAAAGTCTAAATACTATAATTCATAAATAATTTATTTCCTTCATTTTATAAATCAAAGTCCCATACCTTTAATCTATAAAATAAACTATCTTTCATAATTTAATATATTAAAGTCTAAATACTTTAATTCATTAACAATTAATTTTTTAAAGTACCCACACTCTTAATAAAATGAATAATCTATGAAGCTACTTTATTTATTTCATTAAAGTCCCATTACTCTAATTAAATAAATAATACATGAGGTAACTTTAAACAAAGGCCCTTTAACTCACAAATCTCCCCATAATAGCAACCTACATTCTCAACGCATAGCAAAGGAGATAACATACCCGAACCCACAAATCAAAGTTCTACCTTAATGCTAAATAAAATAATATTTATTTACCAAAGACCATAATGGTATTTTTGCCCTATAATCAGACATAGGTTGTTGCCTAAGACAAAGGAGAAGCGTAGATCTTCTTAACCACCCACACAACAATGAAGGGGTCCTCCATGGTCAACGTGGAACATAGAAGGTAAAACTAATGATGTAAAGGGAAGACCATAACATGGTAAATCCAACACACAACATAGTGATCAACTTCCATACTACCTCAGGATGTCATCTACAACTGAAAGCATAGGAAGATTTATCTGGTGTCTAAGGAGTGTAAAATTTGAAACTCTCATAGGGAGATAAGGGGTTTAATCTATAGGATATTGTTGTGGATGTAACAACAAGATAATGGAGTTAAAAAACACTTCAACACAATGGTAAATGCCTCACTATCTAGGTCTAAAGTAGACTTGGCTATCACCAACAAAACAATACAAAGTATAGGGAAAACTTACAAGTGAACCACCAATGTAACCTAAGGACTAGACATCCGACAATACAACATCGGTCCTTCTGACTTGACATTTACGACGCTACACAATTGCAGTGCTCATCTCGGTGTTACCAAGGGTCTCAAACCCAAATGATACTACCAAAACATAGTGATAGGACAACAATGGGAGTTGCGGGTGTCTAAAAACTAGTGGCTTACAAACTAGTACTAGAAGTACATAAACTGGGGAAAGCAAATAAAACTAAAGGAAAAGAGAGCACAATGAATAACATTATGCTAGAAGGGTAACCCATAGTATCAACCTAGTTTTTTCTTCCAAGAGATAGCGCTAGCTTCCTTGAGGTACTATCCTCACAGTAGTTCATCTCTCTAGTTTTTACTTCGTCCTTCTCTTCTACAGTGAAACAAAAACAACCCTCTTCTTTCCTTCTCCTCTCATTCTTAAATAAATTGAGTATTCATTGCCAACCCCATCCACTTGCTTTGAATTGACCATTACTTCTCAACTACCTGAATTTACTTCTTCCTTATCTTCCTAATGGTTGAGAAATTTTTGTTTTTAAAAGTGATATTTCCTCCTTTCGAGGTTCATCCACAATGTAGTTCCCCAAATTGGTCGAAAGCTTCTCAGACCAAATTTGATCTCTCTTCTTAGACCAAATCTGATCTCCCTTGTCCAAAAGGAGAGATAAAACAATTTTTTAAATATAAAGTAAGAGCTCTCATGTCTCACTATCACTTAGAACAAGACTTTAATATCTTAATACAAAAATCTCATTTGTTAACAAATATCTTACCTATAGAATAAAATATCTATTCTTGTAAATGAAATTTCCTTTATTCATTTAAAATAAAAGCTTATTATCTTTTTAAATGAATTTCATTTATCATTTGAAATAAAAGCTTATTATATTTTTAAATGAATTTCAATTATCATTTAAAATAAAAGCTTATTATATTTTTAAATGAATTTCAATTATCATTTAAAATAAAGCTTATTATATTTTTAAATGAATTTCAATTATCATTTAAAATAAAATCTTATTATATTTTTAAATGAATTTCAATTATCATTTAAAATAAAAGCTTACTATATTTTTAAATGAATTTCAATTATCATTTAAAATAAAATCTTATTATATTTTTAAATTAATTTCAATTATCATTTAAAAAAAAGCTTATTAACTTTTTAAATGAATTTCAATTATCATTTAAAATAAAAGCTTATTATATTTTTAAATGAATTTCAATTATCATTTAAAATAACAACTTACTATATATTTTTATATACTTATTTTAAAATATAGAAATATTATTTTATCAAATACTAACATCATGCCAAATGGATTTAAGCGAAACAAGGATTTTTTCAAAGACAACCAATTTATGCATGCTTTCTAAACCATGGATGCAGTAAGTGATGAAGTAAAAGATAATTTAGTAATATGCACAAATAAAGAGGGAATATTTCCATAAACCCAGTCACCTATCTCAGCCTAAGAGTTTATGAGAACTACTAGGCTATCAACTGAGGCTCAAGGTGGCTAGCTATTGATGAATATCCCTTACATATAATGCATATCTATATGAAGGTATTTATCCATGTTACCCTCGAGTTGTTTTAGTCATCACTTCCCCAACCTCAAGTATCCCCACTTCTGGTGGATGATTCTACTTCTTCCACCTATCAGTGCACCTGATCCTGCACATTGGTAATATGTCAGCAGTACCATGTTCCTCAACAATCAAATTAAGCATTGCATTGTTGTTCAATTGCACAAAACTAAGTATTAAAGCATCATCAATTAATACATTGTTTCTATATATCAAAAAGTCTACCAGGGAGGGTTATGACATCCTACCTTCCTAGGACTAAACACCATCCTAGGTGTTTCCAGTTCAAAAATAAAATTCTTACATCATATATTTTCAAACAAAAAGGAATTTTTTTTGTATCATCCACACTCCCCAAGTGGCATTTCTTTCAAAAAAATAGTCCCACTGGACTTTATATTGTTCGAGAGTCTAATTTCAAATAGATTTAGAATGGAACTCAAGAATCATTATTGACATCATTTCAATAGCCTCT
The DNA here is from genome assembly GCA_028583015.1 of Wollemia nobilis. Classification (NCBI taxonomy): domain Eukaryota; kingdom Viridiplantae; phylum Streptophyta; class Pinopsida; order Araucariales; family Araucariaceae; genus Wollemia; species Wollemia nobilis. The sequence goes on from JAQPPZ010002024.1 coordinate 3,079,927, forward strand.
AAATTTTCCATCTGCAATTTAGAAACATCCCACACATATTCAGGGTTAGCAACATATTTCCTAAGCAAGGATATGTGGAAGGTGTCATGGATCTTTGATAGGTTAGGTGGTAAAGCAAGTCAATATGCAACTGAATTGATATTTTCAGTGATCTCAAAGGGTCCCACAAACTAAGGATCCAATGTTGTGGACTTGATAGCACTCTTCATTGGTTTAAACCTTAAAAACACTTTATCTTCAATTGAGTACTCTCTTGCAGTCCTATTTAGATTATCATAAATTTTTTGCCTATCGACAAATTATTTAAGTCTTTGCCTAATTACCTTTGACTGGCATTCCATTTCTCTGACCATATCTAGCCCAATTATAAATTGATCTTCCAGGTTATACCATGATAATGGTGTTCTACACTTTCACCCATACAAGGCATCAAACATAGTCATTCTTATAGAGGAGTGATGTACATTATTGTAGGAGAACTCTACAATATGTAGATAGTCTTTCCAATGAGACTTATGATCCATGTAGTACATGTAAATCATGTATTCTAGTACTTGGTTTACCCGTTCAGTTTGACCATCTATCTCAGGGTGGTATGCTGAGCTCAATTTTAATTTTGTGTCTATTGTACAATGGAGGGCTTTCTAAAATTCAAAAGTAAATTTGGAATACCTATCTAAAATGATTACCTTAAGAAATCCATGCAATCAAAATACCTCTATGGAAAATATATTAGCCACCACATGAGCATCATCCTTGATGTTTTTTGGTATGAAATATGTAACATTAGTCAATTTGTTGACTATTACAAGGATTGCATCATGTTAATACCTGTTCTTGAGTAACCCTAATATAAAATCCATATATATCACATGCTATTTATGCATAGGTACATCAGGTGGATACAATTGTCCTATAGGATGCCTGCATTCAGCCTAAATATTTTAACATTTGAGACACCAATCAACAAAATCGATGATATCCTTCTTCATTCCTACTTAGAAGAAGGTTATTTTCATGTTTTCTCTTATTTTGGCCCCTCTAGGGTGAGCAGAATAAGGGGATCTATGGGCTTCTTACATTATTAGCTTCCTTAATTTACCCATTTTTGGTTTGATGAACCATCAAATTTATATGACTTCTTGTTATGGATGCTATGTGTTTCCTTCTACTCAATGCATCAACAACCTTATTTATTTTCCTTTTATGTACTCAATCTCAATATCATATTCAGTAAGAAATTCAATTCATCTCCTTTGTCTCACATTGAGTATTGGTTGGGTGAATATGTACCTCAGAATTTTATGGTCAATTTTCAATTCAAAGGGTCTCACCACCAAGTAGTGGTGCTAGCCTTTAGAGCATGTACCACTAAAACTAGCTCTAAATCATGTGTAGCATAATTAACTTCCTGCTTCTTGAGCTTCCTTGAAGTGTATGCTACTATTGACTCTTCTTGAGAGAGTACTCCTAATCCTTCTAGTGATGCATTCATACACACTGAAAAATCCCCTTGAGGGTCAGGAATTTTTAATATTAGCACAATAGTGAGCTTATGTTTGAGCAATGTAAAAGTAGTTTCACACTTCTTTGAACACTTAAATTCTTTTCCCTTTTTCTAAAGGTTAGTTATTGCCACAAAAATATTGAAATAATCCTTTATGTAACATTTGTAGTATCCCGTTAACCCCATGAAGCTTCATACTTTACTCACATTAGTAGGGGTTGGCCAATTCAAAATAGCTTCAATATTTTCTTGATCTACAATAATTCCTTCTACTGATATGATGTATCCAAGATACTATACCTCTGAGATAGAAATCACTTTTTCCATATTTCCATAGAGTTAGTTTTCCCCTAACAACTCTAACACGATATTGAGTTGCTTGTCATGTTTTTCCTTATCTCGAGATTATATTAAGATATCATCTAGGAATACGAGGAAAAATTGATCTAGATACCTCCTAAACACAATTTTCATTATATTCATGAATGTATATAGGGCATTGGTTAGTCAAAAGGGTAGGACTATGAACTCATAATGCCCATACCTCATCTTAAATACCATTTTGTGAGTATCCTCCTCATGTATTCTTAACTTATGGTACCCTGATCTTAGGTCAATATTGGTGAATACTATGGCATCCCTTAGTTGATCGAATAAATCTTTGATTCTCAGTAATGGATATCAGTTCTTGATTGTAGCCTTGTTAAGCATATTGTAATCAATGCACAACCTTAAAGAACCATATTTATTTTTCACAAATAAAATTGATGCACCCTAGGGCGACACGTTTGGTTTTATTAATCATTTTTCTAATAGCCCCTATAGTTGAACCTTTAATTCCTTCATCTTGATAGGATTCATCCTATATGGAGATCTATGGATTGGTTCTTCTCCTAGAATAAGGTTAATAATAAAATAAAATTCTCGCATAGGAGGGATTCCACGTAAATTCTACTATGGGAACACATCCTTAAAATATTAAAAAATTGTGTGCTTACCCAACACTTATATCTCCTAATGATCTCCCACTTCATTGTATTTTTACAACATAGACTATCCCTCTCTTATTGAGGTATTTCTTCAACTACATAACCAATAACATCTAGAGTTTAAATACTCGTTGTTCACTATGGAGCCTTAGTCTTTCCTTGCATTTCTTCGAATACTCGATCTATCTATATTGGAAATTGATCAAGGCTTTATGGCCCTACAAAAAATCTATCCCTAGGATCACATTAAAGGAATGAAGTGGAGCTACATACAAGCAACCTTTGGTGGTACCACTAGCTAAAGTAAGCTCTTTCATTGGAAAACACTAGTTTTTTGAGTAGGTTTACCTCGAACCATACTCAACCTTCCAACCATTGGATAAATATCCTAGCCTTTCTAGCATATCCCTTGCTAAACTATAATAAATAAATCTATCTGTGACCCCACTATCAATTAAAATTTCTACTTGCTTATTAAAAATATTACCTTTCATAAGCAATGGGATGTCTTGCCCATCTAGCTTCTATTTCCCAAGTGTAGCATAGATACGATGCTTAAGTTCCTCCTCTTTGGTGTTGGATGTACTCAACCTTAGTTGATGTGGATATTGATTAGCATAATATGGACCTCTACAACTAGAACACTCATCCTTGGGTCATTTTTTTCTTTCTAGTTTTGGTTCCCTATATTACTTAATGGGGTTGAGGTTTAAGACTTTTGTGGTTGATATTGAGCATTATTGGAATTATTGTTGTTCTTGTTTTGGAAGTTATTCCTAAACCTCTTTTTATTTCCATTGTTTTCTTTTTCAAATTTTAGAAAATTCTTGGCCTTCTAGCCCTGTTCATTTTCCCATTTCACAAACCCGTTGCTATTTTTATTCCTTAGTGCTTGTCGATATTGCTTATATAGGGTAGCATAGTTAAATTGTAGGTGATACTCTACTTTCCTTACCAAGTCATACACCTTTTATAGTGATTTAGGTTCATGCATGTTTACATCATGCTCCACTCTAGATTCTAACCTGTGAACAAACTTGTGAACCCTCATTTTATCATCCTAGGTAGGCACATACTTAAGTAGCCATACCAACTTCTTAAAGTACATCTCTACCATTTTAGTAGCTTGTCGTAGGCTATCAAAAATTTCAAACTTCAAAGCATAGAAATTCTCAGTAAGGAACCTTTTCTTGAAGGTGACTACAAAGTCCTTCCATGGAATATCAATAGGTTCAATTTTATTCTTCTTATATTATGTTTCCCACAAATCTAGAGTAGCCCCCTCTAAATAGATGGCCCAAACTATTCGAGTTCCTGGTAAATAGCCTTTTACTATAAAATAAACTTCTAATTTCCTCAGCCAAGCTTTAGCTGCATCCCCTTCACCTTATAGATCAAACTTGGAGATACAAATATTTTTTAGATCTATAGCCATTTCCTTTTCTAGAATATATCTTGATTGCAAATGCTCTACAGTTAGTCCACTGGCTTGGCTAACCTTTAAGTCTCTGGATTATGAGTTCTGATTTGCAATAGTTTCCAATATTTGTCTCATATGATCCTGCATGGCAACAACCATAGTAGTGAGGTCTTCTACCTCTATGTTAGAATTTCTTGTATCCTCATATTGGACCTCTTATTTGATATTATTTTGTCGAGTTTGTCTATTTGAAGGCATATGCCTCTATTTTTTGGCCTTAGGTGGTATTTTAACTTGGTTAAAACCAAGAAAAATATTAGGCTATGATTCATTTTGAAATATACCATTAATTCAAGATATAATCAAAGTTCTCTTGTAAATATCTTCAATAATCTAATTAGGATGACATTCCAAGGTTATGATGTAATTTTAATACTACAGTCCTTACTTATCATAAGTAAGGTATCATAACACTTTATTCACCCTTGGGATTAGTTCCCATTAGATTCCAGTAATTAGGTGATTCTAGGTCTTCCCATCTTTAGCTTAAAACTTAAGCAAGCCTTCATTGACATACATACAAATCTATTTAGTATACAAGAAGCTCTATGCCATCGTACCTAGAGCTTTGATACCAAATGTAATAACCCTCAAAATCTAGCTACAAGAAAACACACATAAAAGACAAATAATTATTTTTTTTAAACTAAGGAGAGGGATTCATAAACCCCAAACCAACCTTTGGTTATTCTATTAGTTTAAGATCACTAAGTTTCTTGACTTTCCCAAAGAGTTACATCTCACCAAATACCCTATCACAAATTAGTATGTGTAGGCATATTATGTGTTACCACAAATAAGCTTATCTATATAATCACTCTTGATGAGCTAAAATTATCACTCTCAATAAATCAAGAGTATATGCATATCACCATACAATACACAAATCTATATATGAAGGTATGCTACTCATATTGTGAGCTAAGCTATCCATCTCATATCCACAATGAGCTATCTTAACTCAGATGTAATATTTTAGTCTACTTAGCTTTCACTCTCCCTAAGGGGTCTTAATTCCCTTAGGTCTCCTATGTTCACCCTAAAGGATCTCAATCCCTTAGGTTACTCTCTAGGTTCACCCTAAGATCTCAATTTCTTAGGTCGCTTTTATGTTTATCAAAGCAAACAAGGAATGTTCATTCTATCTAATCAAGGAACATACATAAAGCATACAAGAAATGTTAAAAAGGAAAAGACATATAAATGAAGAGAAAGAGTTAATTAGAAAATCATAGGTATTTCATAAACATAGTTTAAAGTACATTTTTCAATCATTAATGAGTTATTACATATAAACAAGTATGGTAAATCCTCCATACTTTGAAAGAATAACATAATACATCATTTTTCATCTAGGATATCTTCTGCAATTCTAGTTTGTTTGAGCATAAGTCATTGTAAAAGTTAGTCAAACCGATGTATATGAGACGATTTTCATCTTTGGTCCTACATGTATTTCCTTTGATCATTTGAGGATAGTAGGGGATCATGGCACTCATGGTTCCATGATAGACATGCTTCTAACTGCATTTATTATTTTCTTTACCAAATTGCAACTATACAAATTAAATCAAAGTATCTAACCATATACTGCATAGTTGATATCATAAAAAACCACTATTTTTATTTTCCCCTCTCATTACCCCATGAGAGTCTTTCAACGAATGCAACTAGATCATAGGTCCTACTTTAATCAATTATTTCCAACCTTTATTCAATGAATTAAAGTCCCATACCTTTAATCCTAAAATAAGCTAGGTTCTTTTATTTCCATAAATTAAGTCTCATTACTTACTCTATAAAATAAACCGTATTTTGTTCATTTCATAAATTAAAGTCTCATACCTTTAATCTATAAAACAAACTATCTTTCCTCATTTAATAAATCAAAGTCTAAATACTTTAATTCATAAACAATTCATTTCCTTCATTTTATAAATCAAAGTCCCATACCTTTAATCTATAAAACAAACTATCTTTCATTATTTAATAAATCAAAGTCTAAATACTTTAATTCATAAAGAAAATATTTCCTTCATTTTATAAATCAAAGTCCCATACCTTTAATCTATAAAACAAACTATCTTTCATTATTTAATAAATCAAAGTCTAAATACTTTAATTCATAAACAATTCATTTTCTTCATTTTATAAATCAAAGTCCCATACCTTTAATCTATAAAATAAACTATCTTTCATTATTTAATAAATCAAAGTCTAAATACTTTAATTCATAAAAAATTCATTTCCTTCATTTTATAAATCAAAGTCCCATACCTTTAATCTATAAAATAAACTATCTTTCATTATTTAATAAATCAAAGTCTAAATACTTTAATTCATAAACAATTCATTTCCTTCATTTTATAAATCAAAGTCCCATACCTTTAATCTATAACTATCTTTCATTATTTAATAAATCAAAGTCTAAATACTTTAATTCATAAACAATTCATTTAGCAACCTTATTCATTTGTTAAAGTACCCACACTCTTAATCAAATGAATAATCTATGAAGCTACTTTATTTATTTCATTAAAGTCTCATTACTCTAATCAAATAAATAATAAATGAGGTAACTTTAGATAAAGGCCCTTTAAATCATGAATCTTCCCATAACAATAGCCTATGTTCTCAACACATAGCAAAGGGTATAATAGTTCTAAACCTACAAATCAAAGTTTTGCCTTAATGCTAAATAAAATAATTTTTATTTAAAAAAAAACCATAAGGGTGCTACCATCATATAATCATACACAGGTCGCTACATGAGATGAAGGAAAAGTAAAGACCTTGTCGACCACCTACACAATAATGAAGGGGTACTCCATGATTAATGCAACACATAGAAGGAAAAACCAATAGCATAAAGGGAAGGGCATAATGTTGTCAACTCAACACACAAAACACAATGATCAACCGTCACACTACCTCAAGACATCATCTACAGTAGAAAGCATAGGAATATTTAGTTGGTGTCTAAGGAGTGCGAAATCCAAAACTCTCACAGGTAGATAAGGAGTTTCCTCTCTAGGAAAATCCTATGGATGCAACAACAAGATAAAAGAGTTAAACAACACTCCAACAACAATGGTGGATGCCTCATTACTTAGGTCCAAGACAGACTCAACTATCACCAATATAGCAGTAGAAAGCATAGGGAAAGCTTACAAGTGAACCACCAATGTAAATGAAGGACTAGAAATCTGACGATGCAATTTCGATCCTTCTAACTTGACCTTAGTAGCACTACAAAACTATAGTGCTCACCTTGGTGCTACCAAAGGTCTTAAACCTAAATGACACTACCAACACGTAGCGATAGGACAATAGTGGAAGTTGTAGGTTTCTAAAATTTGATGACTCATAAACTAGTCTTAAGAGTACACAGACCCGAGAGAAGCAAATAAAATTGAAGAAAAAGATAGCACAAGAAATAACGTTATGCCAAAAGGGTAACCCGTAGTACCAACCTAGTAATTTCTTCCAAGAGACAATGCTATCTTCCTTGATATGTTGTCATCATAGTAGCTCGTATCTATTATTTTCGCTTTGAAATCCTCTTTCACAGTGAACCAAAAACAACCCTCCTATTTCCTTCTCCTCTCATTATTAATGGAATGGAGTATTCATTGCCAACCTCATCCACTTGCTCTGCATTCACCATTACTTCTCAACTATCCGAATTTACTTCTTCATTATCTTCCTAATAGTTGAGAAGACAATTTTATTTTTAAAACTAATATTTCCTCCTTTTGAGGTTTATCCATAGTGTAGTTTCCAAAATCAGTTAGAAGCTTCTCAAACCAAATTCGATCTCTCTTCTCAAATCAAATCCAATATATTATTATCCAAAAGTAGAGATAAAACAATTTTTATAATATAAAAGTAAGATCTCTCATGGCTCGCTATTACTTAGAACAAGAATTTAATATCTTCTAGTAAGTTTTGAATCACCCATTAAATCAATATCATGAACATAAATTAGTATGATATATTGCACCACTTTTGAATTCAGTACAACTAAAGATAGTCATCCAAGTGGACAATATTGGGTAAATCTCATAAAGGTGCCATTCTATGGATCTATCTTTCCTAGTATCGTTCCTCTTGTTCTGGCCATGAGTGTAGATCCATGATAGGGGTTATCCTTTAGGGACCATAACACCTAAAGGGTGGATGCATGCTTCCCCACTCCTAATCATACTGAACCTATGACTACTAGGTCATATTTTTCTATTACATGTATGAAAGAAAATTGTGTATTTAAATATGCCTTTATGACTAACTGATTATCCCTTACCCGAAGTCAGTAAGTTCCATGTCAATACCCTGATCTTGGAATTCGTCTCACATGATCGTTGCAACTATTGATCATTTGTCCCATACAAAACTTCAAGGCTAGTTTGTTAAGTTAAATGGCAAGGGACTTATCATAGTACTATCGAGCAACAATCTAGAGTTGGAGTCCCATGCCACCTTCTCATTATAGGATTTGATCGAGTCTTGTGTTTCGACCAATTCTATTATATTAGCGATTGCTCTTGAAATCTATTGTGTGCATACTCGCACCTCAATGTAATGGGTGTTCATATCCTTCATGAGGAAAATATTATCCATTCCTCATCTTGGAGTATAGTTTGTTTACTCATCATTCCCGATGTATGTTTTTTTTTTTCCATTAGTTATTATTTTAACTATTCAAAATAAAAACCCAATCTTTTTGTTCTGGTCAACCTAAAATTCTCTTGCAAAGAAGTCATTTAACTTAAATAAATGTAACCTCTAGACTAAAGATATTATTGCCATCATTTTCAGATTTAATTGATAATAACAAAATATCATTTTAACCAAAGTTAACCCACAAAACTACTTAACAAATATGCAAGTTTCGATAAAACTTTAGCTAATATTCCAAGCCACTTCAGCTGACCAAAAGCTATATATTTAAATATAAATAGATTATTTGAGTATTCTTAAATGATCATCAATTTGGTCTCAATCAATACATTCAAAAGTACAACTTGGTTAACCTTCCCTTGAATCTATTTCACTTTGGATGGAGCAACATGTCAATCTATATAAATACATATTATAGAATAAATAGTTTACTTGAAACCAAATGTATCCATCAAAACTTAATTTTGTTATTTAATATTTTAAATATCAGGTTATACTACACCAACACTACTAAAGCTTTCAGATTCAAATATTGATTTGCAGTACAAAACATCAATCCTGAGTTTTCACTTAAAAATGATTCAAGCATAAGGGACTCTTTTAATCTTCCTAGCCAAAGAGTTATTTTATGCTCTAATTTTTCCACTCTTTGACATGGTTCAAGCCTTATAAAGAATGCCATATCATTCCACATAAACTGCTAAAACCATAAGTTTTTCTCATATACGGTTACGAGAAGTATTACTTCTACTAAGTTTACCTCTACCATGCCATAAGATATAATTTAAATAAAATATTTTTTCTCAACAATGCAAGAATATACAAAATTTTTCCTTAAAATGTTTAATTAAATATGAACACAAGCTATTCTATACTAGCTCATAACGCTCATTTAAAATTAATGCTATAGGCAATTTAAAGTATAACAATATACACTGTAGTTAATTTAACATAGACCCTATCAACATGCATCTTAATAAGAGTTTAAATTATAATACAACATTCTAGAAACATTGAACACAATATTTATTTCTTGATCCATAAGTCTAGAGAACTAATTGTAGAAAATAATTCTAACAATATTGACTATTACAGATTGCTCCAAAAACTAGAGCATCCTAAGAAATGCTTTCCTTATCTTGTACCATAAAATTCTCCCTCCTTTTAATTAAATTATTACACAGACATGCAATAGTTCAAGTTTGACGTGGTTCAACAATTAGAGATACCCTTTTTTAAGGCATCATTCTTGCAGCTTATTAGTTCACTTTGATAGGCTTTGCTTTGGATTTAATTCCACGATAGAAGGTATGCTAAATCGTCATCTCAAAATGTCTTGGGTTCCACCATGAATTGGAATTCCTTCAGCATAACACTGTCACTTCCCAATTCCCCTTTGGTTCCTTATCACTTTGCACTGAGTGCAGGTTTACCGTAAGATATCAGAGACGAATATTTTATTTTTATTTACCTAAATTTATGCATCTAGACATGAATACAATACACGCATATCCGCACAAACTCACATGCAATCCCCATGTAGGTTCATTTCCATCTCATACATTGTTTACACAATCACCCATGCTAATAGTTCACTTTCCAATTTTCCATTTCATTTTTCATATTAGGGAGTTTCAGTATTCCAACTCCTATATATTCTCTACCTAGATATATTGTATTGTTAGGATCCCATCCTAACATTATTTTGTAATTTTCATTATTATGTAATGACCCACTTCCAACATACGAAGATTCTATTACAATGTTATTTTATAATACTTTGTAATGTATGTGGAAAGTAAGGCACCTAACTAAGTGGTGCTATCATGTGTAACCGTTATCAATATTGTAACCGATGTCTGGTAGAATATTGTAGCTCAAGTGGGATTTTGTATTTAAGACAAATCTTAAGCCTTTAGGTAGGATTTCATGTAGCTTTCTATTTAAAAGGCATGAAGCAATGTATGAATGTATCTTTTTGCAAGTTAATAAAATATTGAAGGAGGTTGTCCCCTCAAAGAGAGTTGTGATTCTTATTTATGTGTGAGATTGTTTTAATTTTACAATTACTTCATGCATAGTGTTATTTTGTTATTACATGTATTTCAAATATTTTTCAGTAGTTTGTGTGTGTGGGGTTTATTTTAATAGTATATTCCTTACAAGTGGTATCAGAGTGCTTTCTAGGGCCGATTTTTGTTGTGACTACAAAAATTCTTGCTCAGCCATTTTTGCTTGTTAGGTATAATTTTCATGTGTTTTTCATTCTATTTTTCTTTATTCAAAAAGCTAAAAAAAAGTTGCAAAAACAAAAAAAATACAGTCTATTTTTTTTAGTAGTTGAGTAGGCTAGAAATCCTATGTTAGGGGTTTTAAAATATCACGAATGAGCTATCATTATTGGATAATCTCGATAGTCCATAAAGCATCTAGTGAAGTGAGGGGAAATAAAGCTCCAATACCCAGGCCTCAAACAACACTCATGAACGAAATCAAGCTCCCACACATCTTCGGGTGTATCAGGATACCATTCTAGGTTGAACAAAATTTAATCTAGTAGGAAGATTTTAGGCCTTGTATCATCCATAGTCTATAGGATACAACATCTTGGACAATTACCCTCTCGTACTGTTAGAGAGGCAGATAGTATGCTCAAGGGTATGTATGAAATATTGGTCTGAGCACTATTGTTTGTCATTGTGGTATAATAGAGGGCCTATGGGTGTTACATACTCCTCTACCTAGCATACCCTAGTTCTATTAAAAACTTCAACCTACAAAAACACACATCTTATTATTCTACTAAACCTGCATTCACAATCCCAAAAAGTGAGCATATGGAGGACTTTCCTATGCACTTTGCATGCACCAACAGTTAGGATAAAGTTTGTAAGTATTTATAATAGTCTAAAATATTCTAGTACCATTAGGATTAATGGCTTTAACAGTCGATTCAATGATAGTACCAGTTAGTTCAGTGACAGTAATAGTTGATTCAGTGACAGTACCAGTTGGTTAAGTGATAGTAACAGTTATGTTAGAAACAATAACAATAACAATCAATTATAATAGTAAAAAAATATAGGTGGTAAGGGTTAGAAATAAAATTTTTAGTGTCAATAATTGTAGTAGAGGTGATAGGATAGTGACAATGTGGTTAGTTGACAAAATGCATAGATCAAAGATAGTTGATCTAGTACCCAAATTTTGAACTATAGCTCCAAATTAAAAACCGACTACACTAGTAGACTCGAAAAAAAATCGTTCAAATCGGAGTATTTTTCTACTTTTTGATTCTACACTTAAAAATAAAAAATCATGCAAATCGAGGCTATAATGAAGAAGTTGTAGTGGTTTTATCATTACTCTATTTTGAGTAATTTTTAAACCAGAAATAATGGAAAATTGCACTAAAAAAGTCATAAAAAACCCTAGACAACCCCTAAAATTCTCAAAATTATTTTTTTATATTAGTTAACCCCTTATGCACCTCTCATAGAATTTTTGAGTCTTAACTCCTTTTGCAAAATTCAAAACTCTCTCAAGTAGAGGAGTTTCCTCTCTAGGAAAATCCTATGGATGCAACAACAAGAAAATGGAGTTAAACAACACTCCAACAACAACGGTGGATGCCTCACTAGCTAGGTCCAAGGTAGAGTCAGTTGTCACCAACATAGTAGTATAGAGCATAGGGAAAGCTTACAAGTGAACCACCAATGTAAAATAAGGACTAGACATCCAACGATGCAGTGTCGATCCTTCTAACTTGAGCTTAGCATCACTACACAACTATAGTGTTTGCCTTGGTGCTACCAAGGGTCTCAAACCCAAATGACACTACCAAAAAATAATGATAGGACAATAGTGGGAGTTGTGGGTGTCTAAAAATTGATGACTCACAAACCATTCCTAGGAGTACATAGACCCGAGGGAAGCAAATAAAACTAAAGAAAAAGAGAACACAAGGAAGAATGTTATGCCAGAAGGGTAACCCATAGTACCAACCTGGTAATTTCTTCCAAGACACGGTGCTAGCTTCCTTGATATGTTGTCATCACAGTAGCTCATATCTATGGTTTTAACATTGCCCTCCTCTTCCATAGTGAACTAAAAACAACCCTCCTCTTTCTTTCTCCTCTCATTCTTAAAGGAATGGAGTACTTATTGCTAATCTCATCTACTTGCTCTGCATTTGCCATTACTTCTCAACTATCCAAATTTACTTCTTCCTTATCTTCCTAATGGTTGAGAAGATAATTTTATTTTTAAAATTAATATTTCCTCCTTTCAAGTTGTATCAATAGTGCAATTCACAAAATTAGTTAGAAGCTTCTCAAACCAAATTTGATCTCTCTTCTCAGACCAAATCCGATATCCATTCATCCAAAAGTAGAGATAAAAATAATTTTTGTAATATAAAAGTAAGAGCTCTCATGGCTCTCTATTACTTAGAACAAGAATTTAATATCTTATGAAAAGTTTTGATTCACCCATTAAATCAATATCGTGAACTTAAATTAGTATGACATATTGTACCACTTTTGAATTCAGTGCAATTGTAGACAGTCATCAAAGTAGACAATATTGGTAAATCTCTTAAAGGTTCCATTCTATGGATATATCATTCCTAGTATCATTCCTCTTTTTCTAGCCATAACTATAGATCCACAACAGGGGTTATCCTTTAGGGCCCATAACATCTAAAGTATGGATGCATGCTTCCCTACTCCTAGTCATACTAAACCTATGACTACCAGGTCATATTTTTCTTTTACATGTATGAAATAAAAAATTTGAATTTAAATATGCCTTTGTGACTAACTAATTATCCCTTACCCGAAGTTAGTAGTTTCTATGTCAATACCCAGACCTTCGACTTCGTATCACATGATCATTGCAACTATTGATCGTTTATCCCATACCAAATGTAAAGGCTAATTTAGCTAAGTTAAATGGCATGGGGCTTGTCACAGTACTATCGAGCAACAATCTAGAGTTGGAGTCCCATGCCACTTTCTCGTTATAGGATTTGATTGAGTCTCGTGTTTCAACAAATTCTATTAGATCAGCGGTTACCCTTGAAATTTATTGTATGCATACTGGCACCTCAATGTAATGGGTGTCCATATCCTTCATGAGGAAAACATTATTCATTCCTCATCTTGGAGTATAGTTTGTTTACTCATCCTTCTCGATGTATGGTTTTATTTCCACTAGTTATTATTTTAACTATTCACAATAAAAACCCAAACTCTTTGTTTTGGTCAACCTAAAATTTTCTTGCAATGAAGTCATTTAACTTAAATAAATGGAACCTCTAGACTAAAGATATTATTGCCATAATTTTCAGATTTAATTGATAATAACAAAAGCTCATTTTAACCAAAGCCAACCCACAAAAATACTTAACAAATATGCAAGCTCCAATAAAACTTTAGCTAATATTCCAAGCCACTTCAGATGACCAAAAGTGATATATTTAAATATAAATAAATTATTTGAATAATCTTAAATGATCATCAATTTGATCTCAATCAATACATGTAGAAGTACAACTTGGTTAGCCTTCCCTTGAATCTACTTCACTTCGGATGGAGCAAAAATTCAGTCTAGATAAAGATATCTCATAGAATAAATAGTTCACTTGAAACCAAATGTATCCATCAAAACTTAATTCTATTATTTAATAGTTTAAATATCAGGTTATATTAAACCAACACTACTAAACCTTTCAAATTCAAATATTGAGTTGCAGTACAAAATGTCAATCCTAAGTTTTCACTTAAAAATGATTCAAGCATAAGGGACTCTTTTAATCTCCTAACCCAAAAGTTATTTTATGCTCTAATTGTTCCACTCATTTTTGACACGGTTCAAGCCTTACAAAGATAGCCATATCATTCCACATAAATTTCTAAAACCATACTTAATTCATTCTCATATACGGTTACGAGAATTCTTACTTCTACTAAGTTTACCTCTACCATGCCATAAGAGACAATTTAAATAAAATATTTTTTCTCAACGATGCAAGAATATACAACTTTTTTCCTACAAATATTTAATTAAATATGAACACAAGCTATTATATATTGGATCATAACACCCATTTAAAATTAATACTACATGTAATTGAAAGTATAACAATATACACTGCAGTAGCTTTAACATAGAACCTATCGACATGCATCTTAATAAGAGTTTATAATACATCATTATGGAAACATTGAACACAATATTTCTTTCTTGGCCGATAAGTCTAGAGAACTAATTGCATAAACCAATTCTAAAAATATTGACTGTTGCAGATTGCTCCAAAATGTAGAGCATCCTAAGAAATGTTTTTCTTATCTTGTATCATAAAATTCTCTCTCCTTTTAATTAAATGATTACACAAACATGCAATAGTTCAAGTTTGACATGGTTCAACATTCAGACATGCCATTTTTCAAGGCATCACTCTTGCAGCTTATCAATTCACTCTGATAGGATTTACTTTGGATTTAATTCCATGATAGAAGGTATGCTAAACCATCATCTCAAAACTTCTTGGATTACACAACAAATTGGAATTCCTTCAGCATAACATTGTCACTGCCCAATTCACCCTTGGTTCCTTCTCGCTTTGCACTAAGTGCAGTTTTACCATAGGAGATCAAATATGGCTCTTTTATTTTTATATGCCTAAATTTATGCATCTAGACATGAATACAATGCACACACATCCGCACAAACTCACATGCAATACCCATGTAGGTTCATTTTCGGCTCATACATTGTTTACACAATCGTCCATGCTAACAATTCAATTTCTAGTTTTCTATTTCATTTTTCAAATTAGGGAGTTTCATTATTCCAACTCCTATATATTCTCTACCTAGATATATTGTATTTTTAGGATTCCATCCTAACGTTATTTTGTAATTTTCATTATTATGTAATGATCCATTTCCAACATAGGGAGATTCTATTATAAAGTTATTTTGTAATCCTTAGTGATGTATGTGGCAAGTAAGGCACCTAGCTAAGTGGTGCCATCACATGCAACCATTATCAAGATTGTAACTGATGTTTAGTAGAAGATTCTATCTCGAGTGGCATTTTGTATGTAAGCCAACTCTTAAGCCTTTAGGTAGGATTGCATGTAGCTTTCTCTTTAAAATGACATGAATCCATGTATGAATATATCTTTTTGTAAGTTAATAAAATACTAAAGGAGGTTTCCCCCTCGAAGAGACCTTTGATTTAGAGTTATTTGTGAGATTTTTCAATTCTACAATTACTTTTCGCATAGTGTTATTCTATTATTACATGTATTTCAATTATTTTTTAGTATTTTGTGTGTGTGTGGTTTATTTTAATAGTAGATTCCTTACAAGTGGTATCATATGCTTTCTAGGGTCGAGTTCTGTTACGACTGCAAAAATTATTGCTCAACCATTTTTGCTTGTTAGGTATAATTTTCCTATGTTTTTTAATTTTATTTTTCTTTATTCAAAAAGCTAAAAAAAATATGCAAAAAAAAAAAAATACAATCTATTTTTTTTAGTAGTTGAGTAGGCTAGAAACCCTATATCAGGGGTTTTAAAAAATTGTGAAGGAGCTATCATTATTGCCTAAACTATATAGCCCATAAAGCATCTAGTGAAGTGAGGGGAAATCAAGCTTCAATACCCAGGCCTCAGACAACACTCTCTCACATAATCGAGCTCCTACGCATCTTTGGGTGTATTAGGAGACCATTCTAGGTTAAATAACATTTTATCCATTAGGAAGCTTTTTGGCCTTATATCATCCATAGTCCATGGGATGCAACATCTTGGATGATTACTCTTTCGTATTGTTAGAGAGATAGATAGTGTTCTCAAGGGTAGTGGCCTAAAATATTGGTTTGAGCATTATTGTTTGTTACTGCGGTATAACAGATTGCCTATGGGTGTTACATACTCCTCTACCTAGCTTACCCTGGTTCTATTAAAAACATCAACCTACAAAAATACACATTTCCTTATTCTACTAAACCTACATTCACAATCCCAAAGAGCATATGGAGGACTTTCCTATGCACTTTGCATGCACCAACAATTAGGACAAAGTCTGAAAGTATTTATAATAGCCTATAATATTCTAGTACCATCAGGATTAAAGGATTTAATAAGTGATTCAGTGATAGAACTAGTTAGGTTAGTGACAGTAATAGTTGGGTCAGTGACAGGAACAGTCAGGTCAGTGACAGTAACAATTAGGTCAGCAACAGTAACAATAACAATAAATTATAACAGTTAGAAAATATAGGTGGTCAATGTTAGAAATAGAATCGTCAGTGTCAATAACAATAGTACAGGCGATAGGACAGTGACAAGGTGGTCAGTTGATAGAATGCACAAATCAGAGATATTTGATCCAATACCCAAATTTTGAACTGTAGCTCCAAATTAAAAACTAACTACACCAGTAGAATCGAAAAAAAAATCATGCAAATCAAATTATTTTGCTACTTTTTGATTCTGCACTCATAAAATAAAAAATTGTGCAAATCGAAGCTATAATTAAGAAGTTGTAGTGGTTTTATCACTACTCTAATTTGAGTAAATTTTAAACCAAAAATAGGGGAAAATAACACTAAAAAAGTCATAAAAAGCCCTAAACAACCCTAAAAATCCTTAAAATTATTTTGTTATATGCACCTCTCATAGAATTTTTGAGTCTTGACTCCTTTTTTCTTGAAACTCCTTAAATTTATCATTTCCACTAGCCTTTTTGGTCAAATATTCCACAAAATACAAAATCTGCATCTGGGGTGTCCAAAAATCTATGTTGTGAGATATAGCTCATTGCGATCATCTTTTTGAGCTGATATTCTTGATATATAACACCCAAGCACTTTTTTGGACTCCTTACTAAAAATAGTAACTCCTAAAACTATATTTTTTTTTATTAATTCTATAAATAAGGTTTAAGGCTATCCCAAATGGTAGGTGGCACTCGTGGATATCAAAAATAGGTAGATCAAAACACCACTACATCATTGGATACCCTAATTAGTGTTGTTACTAGCTAGCAAACTACAAGTCAAAACTTGATGACAGGATTTCAAACTTTTAGAATTGAACAAGATACCGCCAGCATTTATCTAGAAGACCAGCTTGTAGAAGTTGAGTCTAAATTGCAAGGTGTTCCAAACAAGTCTGATTATTGTATGAAATATACACATTTCAATAGATATCAAGGAAAGGGAACATATGACTATTACCTTCGCTTTGATCATGATACTACCTTTAAGATGCAAAAATTAGACTTTCCTAAGTTCAATGGGAAGGATGTGGATGGGTGGTTATGTCGTGTTGCTCAATTCTTTAGACTCCACGATGTCCCCATGTATCACCGAGTTCAAATGGCTTCTTTCAACTTGGAATCTAAAGCCTTACAGTGGTACCAATGGTTGCATAAAAATCTTCCTAATAACTCTTAGGAAGACTTTGTGTATCAATTACTCTCTTTTTGGTCCTAGTGAGTATGATGATTTTACAGGATAGTTGACAAAGTTGAGACAAACTTTGACAATTCGATATTACCAAAAACAATTTGAGAGATTGGCCAACAAAACTAAAGGAATGAATGAAGGGTCCTTTATGAGTTGTTTTGTTAGTGGAATGGGGGAAGATCTCCAAGTTGAGATCATGATGTTTAAACCACAATCCATGATGCAGGCTATCAAGTTGGCTCGTTTGATCGAGTCCAAATTTTTTTGTAAGTTGATTGTATTTACAAAACGAGTTTTGTAAGGGACCCAAAACCTTCTTACATAACAACCTTAGTGGCTATGCATTAGAGAGAAAAAAAAAGAAATAGTAGGAAATCCCATTAAACCCAAAATCCCCTCATTTCTAGAGGAGGGATCCCACCCCCACTTAAAACCCATGCCCCGACTTGTAAAAGGAAATACTAGCACCAGTGCCACAATGTATAGCTGAGCCATCAACCCCACATAGGGATTTCCTAACAAAAAGAGTATCCGTCCACAAAAATACAGAGCTACACACACTCTAGAAAGCCACCCTAGCCACCCGAGGTGCCTATATGTTAGTTTTTACCTTCATTATTCTTATAGGCCATGACCTTATTCAAAATATGGGAAGCTTCCTGCAACTGCTTCATCACTGTGTTGATGATGGATGCCACTAACTGCAACACCAAATGGGACTTGGAGTCTTCCTTGTCACTCTCAGACTCTGACATTGCCTAGGTAGAGGAGGAAGAAACCTCAATCTTGGGCTTCTTCAGCTTGGAAGAGGATCTACCACCAAGGGGAGTTTGAGCCAAAGTACCCCTCATATTTTGCTCACTATGCTTGATAATCCTGGTTGGAGTGGGCTTGGGGTTCACTCCAGCCTGGTTGGGCTCACCAGGGGACTCATGGTGGGGGAAGGAGGATTCTCAACAGGGGGATGGGTAGCCATGGGTTGGATATTCTGCATCGGAGGCTGGTGGGCTAAAGCATGCTTATACAAAATTATGAGGAGCCCTTGGTGCCTGGGACGCCTACCCAATTTTTGACACTTCTCTAGGGTAAGGTTGAGGGATTACATGAGATATTCTAGGATGCAGACCGGTCTCCCATCATGAAGGTGATTGAAAAATACCAAGTGGAAGCTGTAGAGGGTTTTTTAAGGGTCATCGCAGGTAATGTATTGCATGACAAGGACTATGGTGTGGCTCCATGGGGCTGGGAGGGTGGTCGCATGTAGTAAGGTTTTATCCCATCCCAGGATTTTCCCCTTGTCTGGGAATTGGTCCAATTCCTCTTTCTATTTATTCATGTCATGCTTGATGAGGCATATCGATAGGGGGAGCCTAGAGACAGATGCAAGCATGTCAACAAAAACCATAAAATACAGTCCTTATACGGTAACCTCACCTTGGTTCCATGAAGCCACAAATTTTTTGATGATAAGGTCTTCGACTCTAGCAAACTTCTCCAAGAAAGGGGTAATTTTTTTGGTATCTATGAAGGTTTTAGCATCGGGATGCAATTGTAGAAGGGCTGGATCGACATAAGTCATGTTGGGCACCGTAATTCAAAGGCGGACAATATGGGAGGGAAATTACAAAGCTCAAAAGATGACATAGTAAGAACCCTAGAGACAATTGAAATAGCTAGCTAACAGACCCGAGACTTGCCATTAAGAAGGAAAATGTGAGTGATGAGGAATCTAGATGGACAGATCTGAGAGTGGCTAACAAAACGAATAGAAGCTAGCTATACGAGTTCATGTGAAGGGTGGTTGGAGCCAAGATGGACATGATGGAAGCGAGCACAGCTGGATAGACATAGATAACAATAGTTGGGGATCATGAATCCTTTCTTGGTAAGGTTTTCAATCATGAGGATATTATTTTGGATGGCAGTCTAGATAAATAAACTAGTATCAGGAATAATATTAGGGTGCCAAACCAGGGTAAAGGGGATACTCGAAATCGGGGCCTAACTGAGGATAGAGTAAGCTAACTTACTGTGAAGATTCTACTATCGGTGTCCTTCTAGATAGACCTATCCTTGGCTTCTTACAAGTGGATGGTGGTAGCTTGAAGAAGTCTGTAAAGGGTGGTCGCCTGCTCAGGGAAATCCTCCACTTCAATGGTCCTCCATTTGGGATTCTCTACTCCATGGCTGATAAACCCCACCACTTTGCTTCCCAGGGAGTATGCTATGAAAGGCTCCAGGCCTGCCAGATCTCTGTTTTGCCTAAATGGATTCTCTTGGATCCATCGGTCTTGCCAAAAGTCAATGGTGTTCCCATTCCCTAGGATCCATCCAGTCCCTTTTTGGATGAGGTTTCTGGTCTGGATGATGGCTTTCTAGAATGCTGAGCCATTATGGGTCCTTGGTTGTCCAAGAAACTATGACTTTGCAAGTACTTCGCCTTGATGATATCGATCCAATCAGAGTTGCAGTTGGAAAATATCTTCCATGCATGCTTGACCATAAGGGCTAAATTCATAAGATCCACTTTTTTTAGCCCCATATCATCATTGGCTTTACTGTGGCACACCTTGTCCCAGGACACCAGCGGGATCCTCTTTTTGTCTTCTCTTCCTGACCATAGGAATCGCTTTTGGATCTGTTCAATCTTGGAGTTGACCATTGCTGGGATCCTGAAGATAGACATAAAGTATACAGGTATACTTTGAAGGTAGACCAAGGTTAGGGTTTCCTTTGTTGCCTAAGAGAGGAGATGGCCTTTCCAGGAGGCTAGTTTTTTTTTTATTCTATCTATGACATTATTCCACATCGAGGCAGTAGATATTTCAGAAAATGGGGGAAGACCCAGGTAAGTTGTGGATAGCATCTCAGAGGGACACCTTAGGATCCTAATGATTTTTTCCTGGTGGGATAGGGGAGTAAAGAGGAAATATATTTTACTCTTGATGAAATTGATATTCTACCTAGCTAATTATTCATAGAGGTGCAGGATGTGCTTAATGGTTCTAGCTTGAGGAACTGAGGCTGAGGTTTCCAGGATGGTGTCATCAATAAATGTTGGTGGGTGACATGAGGGAGCTTGGAAGCAGTAATGATACCAAAATTAGCCCTCTATTGGCAGCATATTTGATGGATCTTCCCAATGCTTCAGCTAGAATAATGAACAAAAAGGGGGACAGGGGGTCTCCTTGCCGAAGTCCTCTGGAACTAGGAAAAAAACCTGTAGGAGAACCGTTTACTAGGATGGAGAACCAAGTTGAAGAAATACACTTGTAAACTAACTCAACCCAGGTTGGATGGAACCCAAAATTGAGGAGAATGTCTGAAAGGAACTCCTAGAAGACTCTATCAAAGGCTTTGTTCATAGAAGAGTAGACTTCTTGGCTAGGGTGGCAAAGTGAATGGCTTCGTGGACAATAATAACCTCATCCGTGATGATCCTCCCCTTGATAGAACTCCCTTGGCATGGGTCAATGATAAGGGGAAGGATTGACTTGAGCCTATTAGCCATGGCTTTGGTTAGTATTTTGTAGAGGATGTTGTAGAGGCTAATGGGGTGATATTTAGACGAAGACTTACAGGTAGGGATTTTGGGTACCATAGCTATGAAATTTGAGTTAATATCCCTAGGGATAGATTTGGATTTCTGGAGGTCCCTGATAGCTGCACACACTTCGATCCTAATAAGGTCCTAGAAATCCTGGTAGAATTGGTGAGGGAACCCATCTAGGCCAGAGGCCTTATCCGGTTGCATGGAGAAAAGGGGTGTTTTAACTTCATCAGTTGAGAGAGGGATAGTAAGAATTTCATTGGTGGCATCATAAATGGAGTGGGGAATGTTTTTCAGGAGGGCTCCTATAGCCTAGGGGGCCTCTAGGGAGGAATTTCCTAAGAGGGATTGGAAGAAATTGATAACTTCATCTCTAATTACTGACATTTCATTGATGATCTTGCCATCGAAGGTAGTAAGCTCCAAAATTTTTTTGGAACTTCTATTTCTCAAAGTGGAAGTATGAAAGTACTTGGTATTCAAATCCCCATATTTGAGCCACAAGGCTCAAGATTTTTATCTCTAGTAAGTTTCCTCCCTAGCTAGGATATTATGGTATTCGGTCAAGAGCTGCCTTTCCTCCATCCTGGTGTTGTTGTCCTAGTGACCTTCCTAAATTTGATGCTTGATAACATCCAAATTTTCTTTGATGGCCCTTTTCTTCTCAAATATGTTACCAAGAATATCTTTGTTCCAAATTCTGATCTACCCTTTTAGTAATCAGAGCTTTTGATATAGTTTCCTCGAAGGGGATCCCTATAATGACTACTGCCACCACTAGGACACCTGATTCTTGAATTTTGGGTGGTTAAACCACATTGAATCAAATGAAAAGGGCTTCTAAAGAGGGGAGCCAAGGTTTCCTCGAGCAGTAGAGGGTTGTGATCCGATCCAATTCTAGGAAGGGTTCGAAGGGTAGCGTCTCCAAAAATGGGAATGGCTTCATAGTATAGGAGGACTCTATCCAGCTTGACTTGGATGAGGTTGGCACCATATCTTCTATTGCTCCAAGTGTACTTAGTTCCTTTTCACTGAACATCCATTAGCTCGTTCAAATCGATGAAACCACCAAAATATTCCAAGATTTTTGTGTCAACCCCATTACCTCCCCATTTATCAAAAGAAAACAACGTCCAATTGAAATCCCTTGCCAGGATCTAGGGGATTGTTTCAAAAGAAGTCCTATGCGACTAATAGAGCTTCATAATGCAACCCTCTCAAAGGGGTTGTTGGGGGTGTAGATGCTCGACAGGATCCATGTCTTGGAGCTACTCTTGTAGTGAATTAACAAGTTGATGATACTATTGGAGGAAGAGATGAGCCTTCCTTCCACTTGAGTCAGATCCCACATGCACAGAAACCCCTCGGAAGTACCTAGGGTGAGGATGAAAACAAAATAATTTTTGTTCCAGATGGCTTTGACAACTATCAGGGAGGATAATTCATTCATCTTGGTTTCTTGGAGGATGAAGATGGTGGGGCAATGCTCTCTCCTTAGGTCAGCTACAATCCATATTTTAGGGGTAGGGTTTAGCCCTCTCACATTCCAGGTGAGGAGATTCATTTCAAACCTTTGGGGGGTTTTTTCCCTCCCTTTCCATGTTGGGTGGGAGGTTTTGGGTTCTTCGGGTCTTCTCTTAGAAGGTGGAGGTGGTCAGCTAGTAGAGTAGTTTGAGACCCATTAGCTATGTCATCGGTTGCTTATTTCCTCCTTAGGTCTCCCAGGGATGGTCTACCCCTTTTCTTCTCACTCCTAAAATCGATGATGGTTCTGCTTTGGGTCTGATTTGGACTAAAACTCTTGAATCAAGCCTAGTATGGGACTGGGCTTCCCTCGTCCTCACTATCGAAATGTATGGATGTTAGGTCAGGGTCTTGCAGGGAGAGAGGGGCCTCAGAGTAATACAGAGAACCCTAGTGAACAACTAGTCAATCCTGGGAGGGAGGGCGGCTCACCATCAAGGAGGGGACCACACAGTTCTCACAGGATAACTTAGTGTGGGGTTTCGAATAACATACCTGGTTCACACCTACTGGTCGGATGGTGATAGTACTATTGGATCCTTTGATCACCTATGGTGAGGGTATGCTCTAGGTTTTTCCTTACTTGGATAGACTGTCGGGTTAGTCTGGATGGGTTGCACTTCGATACTTTCCTAGTCTGCATGTGCTATAGGGCTTTTATGGATATACCACTCTATAGGCCACTCCTAGCCTACTTATTTCCTATGGATGGGAGGATTCCTGCGAACATAGTTCCACCGGACTAGGAACAAGTTTTGAGTTTTGAGTTATTCTTCAAAAACAATGCCAATGGTGGCCTCATATTTCTCCACCTGGGTAGGGCATTGATTTGGGAGGTGGCCTTGCATGCTACAACACCCATAGAAATCTTACTTCTTCTCACATTCGAGGGTCTGGTGCCACTTGTAGGATATTGAAACCAGATTTATGAAGGAGATTAGCTCCCTCTCCAGGTTGGTGTTGACACATATGTGAGCATGGACCATCTTGGATCCTGCTTTGGTAGCAGATTTGACTGCCACCAACTCCCCTATTGCCCTAGAAATGGCCTTTAGGACGTTGTCTTACCATAAGTGGAAAGGCAAGTCTAGGATGCGGACCCACACAGGAGCATAGTTGATATTATGAGTCTTGGGGTTGAAATCTGGGGTCCATCATCTGAGAAATAGGCTCTTCCTCCCTAGGAACCAAGGACTCCCAGTTAAGATCCAACTTGTGTCATCATAGTTGCAAAGCTTGATGATGAAGAAACCCCATTATATGGTAATTATCTCCAATTTTATTGATTTTTTCCATGTTTTTTTGTCCTCCCACAAATTTACTTATTAGGGCATAGGAGGCCTTGGACATGTAGGAGTAAAATACCTCTATGGGGATCTCGATATTTGACCCGATATAGGCCAGGTGGGTTCCTATAGAGGTTGAGGAACTTCCTGAAAGCATGAGATTCCGAAATAAAAGAAACACTATGCATGAAACAAAGAACAGAGATAAATAAAAGAAAAACGCATTTAAAACACAACCCTCTTTATTTTGATTTCTTATCTTCGGTTACATGGATGTCTCCTCCCTTTTTAGGGGCTAGGAGCGTTAAATATATCTCTGTTACAAGTGTACACAGCCTTCTTCTTTCTGCATGCCCACATGCAAAATGGGCGGGCCAAAATGTTGCCGTCGCTAGTTGCTGATGAATCCTTACTTGCTGCTATTTTTCTACGTTCAACTGCTTATCCTGCGTTCAGAGAAACCATAAATAGTTTAGTAGCACCTGCAGTAAGAAGTCAGAACGTTTGTCTTTATGAAACAATGAGTAATGTATGCAAACGATTGATTAAATGCATAAGTCAAATAACTCTACGTAACCTGCTACTTTTACGTGAAACAGAAACTTTGCTAACAGGCCGCTGCTGTTAAAACAGCCGGCCGATTTACACTCGAATGAGACGTTGCTACCTGTACGTTAACGCGATCTCGAAAGCCACGAGAGCATAATAGCATTCGATACATATATTAAACATACATTGCAGAATAAACCCTAGTGCAGGATAAAAGCGCAAGAACAGAATGTATCAAAGCGAAAACAGCAAGAAGGTATGGGGTGCCCAAGCGGGCCACCCCCGTTAGAACTTAATTATGGCGCCAATCCAATAAGGAAGGGCCCAAAATATTTTATATTGAGTTGTCGTCGAATTAGTGGGATATAGTGATCCACTGTCGGGTATGAAAGTCGGATTCACGCTTCTGAGAACCACCCACCAACCTCTCTTTTGCAAGAGATTCTGGATGTGAAGAAGGTGAACTCAAACTGGTGCAATCGGGTCTCTGGATGAGCAGCACTTCGTTGTGTTTTTAAAATGCTTCGTCCTCCTTTTTTTACATTGCATTGAGCTAGTTTTTATAGAGGAATTTTGCCTCTGAAGCATTAATGTCAAACCCTAAGTCCGTAGCATGGAGATTTGACCCTTGTTAGATGATTTATGAGACATGGCTCGTACTGACATTAGTAGTTATGAGGCATGGCCTCGGACTGGATTTTGTTGCAAACTGCTTGTCTCATTAATGTCCGTCGTTCTGCAGACCCACGGGGTCTCTTTGAAAAGGGGCACGCAGGGGTGCCACGTGGCGGTCATTCCTTGGATGTGGCGGCCACGTCAAAGTCCGCCTCTGATTGGTTAAGTGTTGCCTTTGAAAAGAGAAGTGTTTTCTGCCGAAGTGTCGCGATATCGCGACACTTCGGCCGAGGTTCCCCTTCTGGGCCAAAGGTGTCGCGATATCGCGACGCGTGATATCGCGACACCTTTGGCCGAGGCTCCCCTCTGGGCCAAAGGTGTCGCGATATCGCGACGCGCGATATCGCGACACCTTTGGCCGAGGCTCCCCTCTGGGCCAAAGGTGTCGCGATATCGCGACGCCGTCGCGATATCGCGACACCTTTGGCCGAGGCTCCCCTCGGGGCCAAAGGTGTCGCGATATCGCGACGCGCGATATCGCGACACCTTTGGCCGAGGCTCCCCTCGGGGCCAAAGGTGTCGCGATATCGCGACGCGATATCGCGACACCTTGGCCGGCCTCGGCCAAGGTGTCACGATCCTCCGACCTCGTGTCGCGATTTCGCGACGTCTAAGGCCAAGGTTCCCCTTTTTGCTAGGTTTGCCTTAAAGTTTTGCAGTTTGCTTAAGACTTGAAGTTTGAAGGTTGTAGTTTGTTAAAGGCTCACTTTAGATTGAAGGCTTGTTTAGGATTTGAAGCTTGCAGTTTGCGACCAACTTTGCTCTGCTCATTTTTTGACCTTCTAAACTGTTGTGTGAGTGGTTAGGACCACTGTTTGACCTCTGAGGGCTGCCCTGAAAGCTGTGTGTGTCAATGCGATCAGTGTTTGTAGTCACTTAATCGGATGGGTGCTGTTTTGGTGTCTACAGATGCCCCTTTTTGGGAAGCGCTGCGGGTGATGCATCGTTGAGCAAAAATAGAAAACCAAAGCACTAATGATTAGGGTTTCTTGGTAACCTAACCAACTTTTGATGCCCCAAGTATGGAAAGGGCATGCATTCTTGAATCCTTGCTTCGACGAGCTAAGGAATTTGATTTCAAGTGTTAACCTATTTTGGTGAGGTGTGACTTGAGCTTGGACATTGATCAGTCATGATTAGGCAAAGGGCGTAACCTTTTGTCCACGGGGGAACCTTGTGTTCATGATTCACGAATGCCAAGTGTTTGATCAATTTGATGATTGCTTGTTTACTGCCCCAAGCAGGAGCGTGATTGTCTTTGTCAATGATTCTTTGAATGCATGTCATTGCCTTGATTGGGTGTGTGCTTGTTGATTGGTGACTAAGTGTGACTACCCCCTCAAGCGACGAATCGATGAGGGAATGACCTTCGTGAGAAAAGCGACGAGTCGCTTGACCCAAGATGACTTAGGTTAGGGTGCCTTTAGATGTTTTACCATTTAAGCACGTGCAGTTTCTCGACATTTGGACCTATTTTTGGTGGGTGTTAACCCTTTTGGTGATGCCATAATGGGGTGAAATCATCAACAACCCATCTTCCCGTGGAGCGGTCCGGCTAGGGGTAGCCTTCTTGGGGAAGTAGGAGAGTGACAATTTGAGCCCCGACATCGATTTTTTTATGCCAAGAGGTTAAGTGCAAGAGCACTTGTGTCTGGCAATGCTTATTGCTATGTTTTTGTGTTGCATTTTTGTGATGTTTTTGTTGTTTTGATTTTCTTTCTTTGTGTATATGTCATGATTTTATGCACAATGATTGATGTTGATGGATGCATGCTACTTTATATTGATGGATGCATATGTTGTGATGAATGCAAATGTATGTGATATGCAGAGATGAAATGGATGGATGGACTTTGTGATGTTTGGCTATGGCACCATAGACTGTTTAGAACTCCATTATTTTGTTTTGAGGCGATTGCTGTGATACATGACTTTGTATGTATACATGTGGTTTTTCTTTTCTGATGGTAGTGTAAGGATGAAAAGTAGCGCAGTCGGTTTAGAAATGTAGCTAAGGTTTTCTGAGACTCAGACGGTTTTAACTTATTAGCCATGACTGTACTGTATCTTACAAGACTTTTGAACAAGGTATGAATCGGACTTGTTTTTGACCAAGTTATTTCACATCCCTGTGTGTGCAGTTGAGTTCATTTATGTGGTATTTGTCAGGATACCGCTAGTGCCAGATGGGCTTTCAACCGAACCTGTACTGAGGATCACCTAACTAGCTCCACTAACTCCTTTGTTGTATTTAGTTAGATTAATCTGCGGTGTTATCTAGGATACCATAAGCTAGCTCATCCACATGCAAATATTGATCTGTACACAAGTTAATGTGATAGATATATCGTCATGCGAGAGGTTTACCGCCAGTGACCGATAGGCTATCAACCAAACCGGTACTGAGGCTTGCCTCATGACCCGTTAGAATGTTGAGAGTTCCAGGGATTCAAGTTCAACTCCCTTCTTTTCTTCAATTGTATTGGGATACTTGCTCGTTTGTAGTGATAAGATCACTGTTTATTTTGATTTGTTTTTCTTTTGAGCAAGGGATTGGGGATATGGAGTGACGATAATCACTATTGTTTGTGCCTTTTGATGTGTGCACTGTAGTATGTCAAATTTTTGGAGTTTTGACGCTTGCAAATTTTTGATGTTTTGCAACTATTTAGAACTTTGGGATTCTTAGGGAATTGGGTAAGGAGGATGCTTGTCCTTTTGCCAACTCTCAGCATTCTTGGGGTCATTCGCACAGGGGGATGAGCAAGATAACCGTTTCGCTTATGGTGACCTGGATTACTGTGCAGGTTTCATCTTTCGTTCACACAACTTGGGAATTTTTATGTGTTTTAATTTGTGTTGGGATGTTACGTAACAAGGTGTATTTCAAGTGTAACTCTACCTTCGTAAAATCTGTCTGACTTGATACATTACATGGCTAAAGAGCAAAATGATGACTGAATCACGAAAACCCTTGATACATTAAAAGACCACTGACGTTAGTATGGTAAAAGCAATGCATGGTGTTTTTGTTGTTTTTGTAAAATGGAACAGTGTGGAACAAGATGGACTAGCGGATTTATTACAGCCTATGGTGCCCTTGACCTGTACGACCACAAATATGCAATGTATGGATGCAATGGTTTAATGCAGCTATGTATTTTTGTATTTTTGATGGATTGATTTTTGTGAATATGAAGATGAAGTGCGAGAAGAACTCTCTTATTGATGAATTTGAGTATGCCTAGAAATGAGATGCAAATTTTTGTTGTTTTTGATGATTTTTGTTGTTTTTGAATTTTCTTGATTTTTGACCAAGCGATTGTGGAAATCCTTGGAGCATTTTGGGATTGACCAAGCGATTGCAAGAATCCTTGGAGCCTTTTGGGATTGACCAAGCGATTGCAAGAATCCTTGGAGCATTTTGGGATTGACCAAGCGATTGCAAGAATCCTTGGAGCATTTTGGGATTGACCAAGCGATTGCAAGAATCCTTGGAGCATTTTGGGATTGACCAAGCGATTGCAAGAATCCTTGGAGCATTTTTGGGATTGACCAAGCGATTGCAAGAATCCTTGGAGCATTTTGGGATTGACCAAGTGATTGCAAGAATCCTTGGAGCATTTTGGGATTGACCAAGCGATTGCAAGAATCCTTGGAGCATTTTGGGATTTGGCTCTCTGGCTCTTCAGGGGGTAGAGGTACCCCCAGCTTGATGGTCTTTGCACTCGGGATCTGGCTCCGGAGGGATTGACATGAATGGATCGGCCCTATGCATGGATAGGAGGACAGGGTCTACCCCGACACTGATGTTGCTATGAGGTCTCTGGGTTGAAATTGATCTTTGTGTGCCCAAAGTGTCGGATGTAATGCTTGGTCCCACTACGGTGGGTTAACGCGCCACTCATGCCCTAGTATTATGTTTATCTGCTGACATGCTTCATCGATATTTATAGGATGTCGATGCTGTCGCATGTGATTGTTGTGGGCTATCTCTGTTTCATCCTCACTTTCGACCAGTGAGTATAGCTCATCATACTCTGGAGATTCTGAGACATGGAGGACTGCATCCTCAGGTAGACCTATGGTTAAAGGTTGATCCTCTTCGAAAAGAGCCTCATGTAAGTTGGGCCTTGGGAGCTCCAAAATCTTGGTCTCTACCGACTCTAAGTGCTCTAGCACTTTGCATGTATCGGGAGATTTGAGCTCCTCCTCTTTGATTGGTTCTTGTTGAGGAACTTGGGGCTTATGGAGGGGTGGCCAGATGGCACCCCCCATGCCTTGATAGGGCAGTTCATCCCGCTCTTCTTCTCGCTCGGATTCCTTAGAAGCTTCTTGATGAATTTCTAAGGGTGGCTCATAAACCTCGGTGGATGTTTGAGGAAGGCACCCGTCATTGGTTATAGGAGCGGCCTCCCGCTCATGTCCTTCAGGAATCGGGAGAGTAGCCTCCCGCTCCTGTCTGGGAGGTGTTGGGGGTAGCGTTTGATGAGGTCGCGATGACATATCTCCCCCCCATGGGTTGTGCCCCTCAAAATGTTTTGTCTTATGCGTGTGAGGGGTTGGAGTCTTCTCCTGCATAGTGTGTTGGAACAACTCATCCTTCTGGTGCTGAAGGTGCTCTTTATTTAGAAGATACCATTGCTCTAACCATTGTCGTTCTAGCTCAAGTTGCGTGAGTTGCATCCGGTGTGCGAAATGTTTGACAGATTCTAAGATAGTTGGTCTCACCGCCTCATGTCTAGAAGGCCTAGATGCCTCTCCTAGATATCTATCTTGGTCATAGGGATCCAAGATATCTATAGGCAGCCTCCCTCTGTTGGGGGTAGCAGCATTTATCCGAGGCTCTGGCCTCAGTGTGTGACCATGATATTTAGCAGGTGCGGAGGCGTATTGCTCCCGCGATGTATATTGTTTTTGAGGAAGGTAAGGGTTTTCCTCGTGCTCTCTTTCATAAGTGAAAAGGGGACGGGTGGAGTTGGCCCGCCCCGCCTGAGAAGCTTTGTGCTCTGGATTTGTCTTTGTAGTCCTGACAACTAGAGGGGGTGAAGGAGGGATAGTGTAATGATGTGGTTCCTCCCGTTGAACCCTATGTTGACCTAGCGCTTCATCGCGCGGTGACCGCTCATAGCGAGCATCTAAGGGAGCTCTCCTATGACTATACCCCTCATGGAAGGGTGTGTGCTGAGTGTTATGCTGGACAGGAGTGCTCCTCGAAGAGGTGCCTCTATAGTCCCGTTCCGTCGGGGCACGGAGGGGACTGCCTTGTGTGTCCGGCCGCCAAGGTGGTATGACCAAATCCTTGGGGCTAAAGCGAAGGCGACTAGCGCCCTCTCTTTGTGCACCTTTCGCAGCGTCCGCCCTTGATTGGGCTTGGCTACGGGTGTACACCATTGTGGTGCTTCTCTACGATCTAAGTAGATTTTTATCTCATTTATGATGATTTGTCTTTTTGTTTACACTAAGCAGAAATGAACACACACATACACAAACCGTGATTATCTCTTTTAAGGATTTGATAGTGTGTCCTAAACTGGTTTAGTGCATTTTGATGTTTTGTTTTGTTTTTGCAATTTTTGAAGAACGTTTAAATGCATAATGTTGGCTCATATGACTCCCATAAATGGTCGCCCCTTCAATATACCATTGCCGGACCGATATACCAACCTCTCTATATACCCGCCCTTACGAGAGGGAAACTATAGGTACGTGAGAGCAGATGGTACGTGGAACATAGGCGGTACGGAAGGGGGATTGTCCTGTTAATGACACCTACCATAGAAGACTTATCCTCGCGTGCATGGGAATCACCCCAACAACACTCGGTCAGCTTTCGTCAGGATTTACGTCTAACAACAGTGACAATCGGGGAAATGGATGCAAAGCTAAGCCAAGGTGGTGATGAACCCACCGTTGGTCTTGCTCAAGGGCTGGGGTTTTACGACCAGCTCCTTGGTTCAAATTTACCACGTGCAGTGTGTGGAGTTCATTTTTTATTTAATAAAAATGAAACGAGCAACAAAAAGAAACTTTCCCTATGCAAACCGGAAGACAGCAAGAAACACTACAAACCGGAAAACAACAAGTAAAAATAATTTTTTTTTTTTTTAAGCAAGAAAAATTTACGGAAAATTTCTCTACCTTTCTTTAATAATTAAAAAATTAATTATTAAATAAATAAAAATAAAAAAATAATTAAATAAAGCAAGAAAAATTTATGAAAAATTTCTCTACCTTTCTTTAATAATTAAAAAGAACGAAAGTAAAAGATTAAACAAGTAAAATAAACAGAAATTTCACAGAAAATGACATGGACAGTTAAAAACCGTTACCTCTTCTCTGCCCGGATTTGTTGTTTCTGACCTTCGGCTTTAAAAAAAAAGTACCTGTTAAAACACAGCAAATCTGATTAGTTTCTATGATTTAAAAATCTGGGAACGGTCCCACCGTGATCGCCACTGAAAGCATGAGATTCCGAAATAAAAGAAACACTATGCATGAAACAAAGAACAGAGATAAATAAAAGAAAAACGCAGGAGCACAACCCTCTTTATATTAATTTCTTATCTCGGTTACAAGACGTCTCCTCCATTTTTAGGGGCTAGGAGCATTAAATGTATCTCTGTACAAGTGTACATGATTTTCTTCTATCCGCATGCCCACATGCAAAATGGGCGGGCCAAAGTGTTGCCGTCGCTAGTTGTTGATGAATCCTTACTCCTTTTTCCGTCTGCTTATCCTGCGTTAGAGAAACCATAAATAGTTTAGTAGCACCTGCAGTAAGAAGTCAGAACGTTTGTCCTTATGAAACAATGAGTAATGTATGCAAACGATTGATTAAATGCATAAGTCAAATAACTCTACGTAACCTGCTACTTTTACGTGAAATAGAAACTTTGCTAATAGGCCCCTGTTGTTAAAATAGCCGGCCAATTTACACTTGAATGAGACATTGCTACCTGTACGTTAACGTGATCTCGAAAGCCACGAGAGCATAATAGCATTCGATACATATATTAAACATACATTGCAGAATAAACCCTAGTGCAGGATAAAAGTGCAAGAATAGAATGTATCAAAGCGAAAACAACAAGAAGGTATGGGGTGCCCAAGCGGGCCGCCATCGTTAAAATTTAATTTCGACGCCAATCCAATAAGGAAGGGCCCAAAATATTTTATATTGAGTTGTCGTCGAATTAGTGGGATATGATGATCCACTGTCGGGAATGAAAGTCAGATTCACGCTTCTGAGAACCACCCACCAACCTCTATTTTGCAAGAGATTATGGATGTGAAGAAGGTGAACTCAAACTGGTGCAATCGGGTCTCTGGATGAGCAACACTTCGTTGTGTTTTTAAAATGCTTCGTCCTCCGTTTTTACATTGCATTGAGCTAGTTTTTATAGAGGAATTTTGCCTCTGAACATTAATGTCAAACCCTAAGTCCGCCGCTGAGATTTGACCCTTGTCAGATGATTTATGAGACATGGCTCGCACTGACATCAGTAGTTATGAGGCATGGCCTCGGACCGGATTTGTTTTGAAACTGCTTGTCTCATTAATGCTCCACCGTTCTGCAGACCCACGGGGTCTTTTTGAAAATGGGCACGTAAGGGTGCCACGTGGCGATCATTCCTTGGATGTGGTGGCCACGTCAAAGTCCGCCTTTGACTGGTTAAGTGTTGCCTTTGAAAAGAGAAGTGTTTGCTGTCGAAGTGTCGCGATATCGCGACGTCGCGATATCGCGACACTTCGACCGAGGTTCCCCTTCTGGGCCAAAGGTGTCGCGATATCGCGACGCGCGATATCGCGACACCTTTGGCCGAGGCTCCCTCGCGGGCCAAAGGTGTCGCGATATCGCGACGCGCGATATCGCGACACCTTTGGCCGAGGCTCCCCTCCGGGCCAAAGGTGTCCCGAGCGCGATATCGCGACGCCTTTGGCCGAGGCTCCCCTCGGGGCCAAAGGTGTCGCGATATCGCGACGCGCGATATCGCGACACCTTTGGCCGAGGCTCCCCTCTGGGCCAAAGGTGTCGCGATTTCGCGATGCATGAAATCGCGACGTCGCGATTTCGCGACGTCTAAGGCCAAGGTTCCCCTTTTTGCTAGGTTTGCCTTAAAGTTTTGCAGTTTTCTTAAGACTTGAAGTTTGAAGGTTGCAGTTTGTTAAAGGCTCACTTTAGATTGAAGGCTTGTTTAGGATTTGAAGCTTGCAGTTTGCGACCAACTTTGCTCTGCTCATTTTTTGACCTTCTAAACTGTTGTGTGAGTGGTCAGGACCACTGTTTGACCTCTGAGGGCTGCCTTGAAAGTTGTGTGTGTCAATGCGATCAGTGTTTGTAGTCACTTAATCGGATGGGTGCTATTTTGGTGTCTACACCTAGAAATGGCCTTTAGGACGTTGTCTTACCATAAGTGGAAAGGCAAGTCTAGGATGCGGACCCACACAGGAGCATAGTTGATATTATGAGTCTTGGGGTTGAAATCTGGGGTCCATCGTCTGAGAAATAGGCTCTTCCTCCCTAGGAACCAAGGACCCCCGGTTAAGATCCAACTTGTGTCATCATAGTTGCAAAGCTTGATGATGAAGAAACCCCATAATATGGTAATTATCTCCATTTTTATTGATTTTTTCCATGTTTTTTTGTCCTCCCACAAATTTACTTATTAGGGCATAGGAGGCCTTGGACATGTAGGAGTAAAAGACCTCTATGGGGATCTCGATATTTGACCCGATATAGGCCAAGTGGGTTCCTATCGAGGTTGAGGAACTTCCCTCGATAACCTAGGCGTAGGACGCCATGCCAAGACACAAGGGTCCCTCTGAATCGATTTTGTCATGGGTACTTTGTCCTGGGGGTGCTTAGGGCGGGACCTAGAGACCCCTTGCTCTATGCTATTCTTACTTGGTTCTGTTGGGCCCTTCGAAGATCCTCCCGGTTGGATCCCACCATCACCTTCGACTACTGGTGCTACTCCCACCATCCTCTCTCTCATATTTTGAGTCCAAATTTTTAGCTCAGAGGTAGATATCTAAATTTCCATAGGCTAAACCCTCTTTTCCTCCTAGATTCCAAAATCAGAATGAAAAAAAAACTATTGCACCCACTATTGCACCCAAATGTCTAACCACTATCAAAATGGATGCACAATGCGCCCAAGGGTTGTGCTACAATTATGATGAAAAATTTTCTCATGGGCATAGGTGCACCCAAAATAAGTTGTTCCTCATCGATGCTGATGAACCTAACAACAACGACCATAGTGATGATGACACAAAATTAGTAGAGGAACCACCAACTGGAAGAAGAAAACCAGGATAAACCACATGCTAAAATTTATATTCATGCTCTTTATGGCATGGATAGTCCCACACTCTCCATAGATTAAAAGTAGGGCCTTCATAGATTATTAGTTCTAGCCATATGGAAAAGTTGTTAAAAAAATCATCTCATTATTTCATAGCTCAAATTTTTGTGATCCAACCTCATCCCTTAGAAGAGGATTCTATTTTTTGAATATTTGTAACTTATTTTGGCCAAACACAATTTTGTTTTTACTGAGCCATAAAAATTATCACCTTGTCGCTCTCATGACCATGTTATTCCTTTGTTACCTAGAAATGCACTGCCTAAAATTAAATCGTACCGGTATCCTCATGCTATTAAGTTAGAAATTGAGAAGTTAGTACAAGAATTGTTAAAATTCAACATCATTCGGCCAAGCAATAGTCCTTATTCTTCTCCAGTTTTACTGATGCACAAGAAATATAGGTCCTAGCGATTGTGTATCGACTATCGAGAACTCAATAAAATCACCATAAAGGATAAGTTTCATATTCTGGTGGTGGATGAATTACTATATGAACTTCATGGGGCTATGTATTTTTCTAAACTTGACCTTCGCTCGAGGTACCATCAAATCAGGCTCAAGGATGACAATATTCCCAAGACTGCTTTCCATACTCATGATGGTCATTATGAGTTTTTGGTAATGCCATTCATATTGACTAATGCCCATTCCACTTTACAAAGCCTCATGAACAACATTTTTTACCCATTTCTTCAAAAATTCATCCTAGTCTTCTTTGATGACATTCTGGTATATAGTCGCTCATGGGAAGAGTATCTTGTTCATGTGAATCAAACTCTCTAGTTGCTGGCACAACATCAACTCTATGCTAAGCGTTTCAAGTGTTCTTTTGTATTGATAGAAATGGAATATTTGGGACACATTGTTACTAAGGAGGGCATCAAAGTTGACCCCAAGAAGATCCAAGTGGTTCAGGAATGGTCGAAACCTCACACTCTCAAAGGTCTTAGGGGATTTTTAGGGTTTACAGGTTATTACCATAAAATTTATTTGTAGTTATGGTAAAACTATAGATCTCTCACTTCCATGTTAAATAAGGACTCTTTTACTTGGACGAGACCCATTGAACAATCTTTCCTAGAATTGAAGCATGCTATGACCACTATGCCTATTTTGGTCATGTCGAATTTCTCCAAACCATTCATCATTGAAAGTGATGCTTTAGGTCATGGTATTGGTGTAGTTTTGATGCAAGAAGGGAGACC
This sequence comes from Wollemia nobilis, assembly GCA_028583015.1. Lineage (NCBI taxonomy): Eukaryota > Viridiplantae > Streptophyta > Pinopsida > Araucariales > Araucariaceae > Wollemia > Wollemia nobilis. Next base: position 3,116,230 of record JAQPPZ010002024.1, read on the forward strand.
CTTGGCCTTCACTAGTAAAGCTCTCTCCAATCATAATTTAGGAAAATCCACTTATTCCAAGGAGATGATGGCAATTATGCATGTCATAACCCATTAATGACAATATCTCATCGAGTGTCATTTCTCCATTAAAATAGATCATCAGAGTCTCAAATACTTTTTGGAGCAATGGTTTTCCACCCCTAAACAACAAAAATGGGTCTCTAAACTCATGGTCTATGATTATGATATCACCTATAAGAAGGGCAAGGAGAATGTTGTGGCCAATTCTCTCTCACCAATTTAAATATCTTAGCCATTTCATTACCAGTTCCCCAATAGATCGATTCCTTACACCAAGAGGTACTTCAATATTTTTAATTGCATACTTTGGTTGCTTTCCTTCATAGTGAGCCTACTTCATGTCTAGGCTATACTTGGGATGGCTAGGATTTACGATTCCACCAACGCCTTGTTGTTCCCCAAAAGTCCCCATTGTAAGAATTTCTCATGATAGAACTGCATAATACCCCATTTTTTGGTCATTCAGGATTTCTCAAAACATATGAATGGCTTAAGTGCATTTTTTTTAGAAGGGTATGAAAAAGAAAATTCAATATTTTGTGGTGGATTGTGATACCTGTCAATAGATGAAAGGTGAAATGATGCATTCTCTAGGCACTCTTTGACCCTTGCCCATTCCTGACCAGGTTTGGACAAATATTTCTATGGACGTTATTGATGGATTACCTAAATACAGAGAATTTTTTTTTATCTTCATGATAGTGGATCATCTTTCAAAATATGCTCACTTTTGCTCCCTCTCCCATCCTTACACAGCTTCCACAATTGCCCAAATTTTCCTTGAATCTATATTTTGTCTTCATGGTCTTCCCTCCTCCATCATGTCCGATCATGATCCAACATTTACTAGTCACTTATGGCAAGAATTTTTTAAGTTTCAAGGAACTCAGCTCAAAATGAGTTTAGCTTATCATCTACAAACATATGGCCAGATAGAGATTGTTAACAAATGTTTGGAAATCTACCTTCATTGCTTTACCTCTGATCATCCTATGCACAGGGTGAAAGAGCTTCCTTTGGCCGAATGGTGGTACAAAACTTCCTATCACACAACAACCAAGGTTATCTATTTTGAGGAATTTTATGGGTGCCCTCCACCCATGCCTTCCTCCTACATTCCATGTAGCTCCAAGGTCCATGCAATCAAAACTACTCTCACTCAGCATGTTGATCTCCTCCATCAACTGAAGATGAATTTGGATGAGGCCTAGAACTAGATGCACCAACAGGCTAACCAACACCATTCTGAGTATAGTTTTAATGTAATCGATATGGTTTTCCTTTACTTGCAACCATATAAACAATTTTCCCTCCAGCTTCATATATTTTAGAAACTTACTACAAAATACTATGGGACCTACCAGGTGTTATAAAGGATTGGTGCCATAACCTACAAATTGGCCCTTCCACCTACATCCAAGATCCATCATGTTTTTCATATTTCCTCTCCCAAAAAGGTGGTGGATAATCAAGTACAGGATCAATCTGCACTCTCAAAGTTAGACAAAGAAGGTTCTATCTTGCTTGAGCCTAAATGGTTGTTGGATAGTCAAACTCGCACTCTCCACAACCACATCATTACTAAAGTCCTTGTTTAGTGGTGTGGACTCTAGCCAAAAGATGCTACATGAGAGTCTCTCCATCAGCTCCAGCACCAGTTTCCTCACCTTCAACTTTGAGGATAAAGCTTTTTGAAGGGGAAGTAAATGTTAGGATTCCATCCTAACATTATTTTGTAATTATTATTATTATGTAATGACCCACTTCCAATGTGGGAGGATTCTATTATAACATTAGTTTGTAATACTTTGTAATATATGTGGAAAGTAAGGCACCTAGACAAGTGGTGCCATTGCATATAACCATTATCAATATTGTAACCGATGTTTAGTAGAATACTTTAGCTCGAGTGGTATTTTGCATGTAATCCAACTCTTGAGCCTTTAGGTAGGATTACATGTAGCTTTCTCTTTAAAAGGCATGAAGCCATGTACAAATGTATCTTTTTTCAAGTTAATAAAATATTGAAGGAGGTTGGCCCCTCGAAAAGGCCTACGATTCTATGCTATTTGTGAGATTGTTTCAATTATGTGATTACTTTATGCATAGTGTTATTCTGTTATAACATGTATTTTAGTTATTTTTCAGTATTTTGTGTGTGTGAGCTTTAATTTAATAGTAGGTTCCTTACATATTCCTCATTCATATCTAACTGGAAAATAATAGTTTTATCTATTGTCACATAGCAAGGTTTTTTATTCATTTTAACTTAAGATAAAGTAAAAATAACAAGCAACAAATAGCTTCCACTAAAAACTCTTAAAACCAAAGCAAATCGCAATCACCTACCAATAACTACTATGTCTATTATATACAACAAACATTTTAACATAGTTTCAATCTCTTTCTAGAGGAAATATAAACTCAATAAAATCATATAGGCCAACTCAATCTAATCATTGGTCGCCAAGACCACACATGTAGTTTTCACAAAATTTTACTATAATTAAAAATAAACAACATTGATAACAAATCTAGATCATTCCATTGTATCAATTCAGTGAGCACACCTAGTAACACAACTTGAAATAGTAGTCTTAGAATGCAAGCTTCTTCTAGATACACACACAAAATAAATCACATGCATTCCAATTCCTCTTCTATTTTTTCTAAATAATCATGCAAAAATAAGAATACCTCCCATTCAAAAAACTCCCTTATTTTCACTTCCCAAAACATGGAAAATAATAAGGCTCATAATAAAAATTACATGCGGAAATCCTCTCCGATGTGCACAATGTAATCCACTCCCAGTCATTCAAAACTATCCATATAATAATATACTCTTCCATGAACTTTGTTACTTTTATTTTATTATTGTCTATGATGTATGCTTATATAATACACATCCAACTCATGCATAATAACCACAATAATTCATACAATTTTAATTTAACTTCAAATAATAACATATGCATAACTAAAATGCAAGTGGCTCCCTTCATCATCGCCACATAAAATTCATGAATACTTCACTTTCAAAAACAAAATTATAAAAAAAAAAAAAAAAAAAAAAAAAAAAAAAAAAAAAAAAAAAAAAAATATATATATATATATATAGATCCAAGTGAGGCAAACACAAATACACATCAAACAATTCATTCATGCAATCCTACATGAAATGCAAATATGGGGCTTTCGTGTACCCTAGAGCTGAATCATCATTTCTCAACTCACCTTTTCCACTGAGTAACTTATCCATCCAATGCACATACCTAGTCCTGCACATACAAAGGATATCAACAATACCATGCTCCAAAGATAAAGGTAAGTTTAATCCATTAATTAATCCATAACCAATGGTTGTGTGGGGAGGGTCATTACATACTCCCCCACTTAGAACAAACACAATCCCTATGTTTTATGCAAGATGAAGAAAATAAATTACATCATAACTATTCATATCTCTACACAAACTATTCATTTACATTTCATACATCATGTATACATAATCATTTACAATCTTTAATCACATAGTTCAATCACATTATGCTTCACATTATATTATTCACATATGTGTATATCAAACAAATACATAAAAATAAGTTACTCTACTCAGTAACTCAAACATTCACAAAGATGTTTTACCCAGTTCCTAGTCTCATGACCATTTGCATATATACATATTTCATCAAATCATAGGAAAGTTTTTTTTTGAAAAAAGTCTATTTCTACTCAAATAGATAAGGGAATTGCTATTGCATATCTGCCACGTCCTCCCACGTGGTGTTTCTATGAGTAGTGGTCCCATTGGACCCGACATTGCTCTATGCTTCTCTTCCTCATATTCTTGGTTCTAAAACCAAGTATGCAAACAAGTCAAACTTCAATTTTGAGTGGATTGGTCATCTACAATTTGGAGACATCCAAAATATGAGTAGGATCATAAATATATTTTCTAAAGAGGGACACATGGAAGACATTGTGAATTTTGGACAAGCTTGGTGGTAGAGCAAGTCTATAGGAAACATGGCTTATCTTAGCCACAATTTCAAATGGACCCACATATCTAGAGTCAAGTTTAGAATATTTTATGGAAATTTTAGTTGGTTTCACCCTTAAGAATACCCTATCTCCCACAGAATATTCCCTCAATGTTCTTTTGAGGTCTGCATAACTCTTTTGGTGATCTATAGCATCTTTCAACTTCTACTGAATTATTTTTATTTGTTCTTCCATTTCTTTTAGCATTTTTGGTCCGATCACTACCCAATCCTCCGGATTATCCCAAGATAAGGGAGTTCTACACCTTCTCCCATATAGGGCTTCAAAAGGTGCCATTCCTAGTGATGCATGATAATTATTATTATATGCAAATTCCACTAGGTATAAATAGTCTTCCCACTTTGTATGTTGATCCATACAATATATTCTTAACATATATTCTAGTACCTAATTCACCCTCTCGATTTTCCCATCCATATTAGGGTGATAAGCAGTACTAATATTCAATTTGGTCCCCAATGCCTCATGCAATGCTTGCCAAAATTTAGAGGTAAAGTGAGAATCTCTATTAGAGATTATAATTTCTGGAAATCCATGCAGTCTTACCACTTCCTTGGCAAACTTACTCGCTACCACAGGTGCATCATCTTGCACATTACTTGGTATAAAATGTGCAACCTTGGTTAACTTATCCACAACCACCAAAATTGTGTCATGCCTAAATCTTTTTTTAGGCAAACCCACTATAAAGTCCATTGATACCACTTACCATTTTTGCATAGGTATCTCATGTGGGTACAACTTTCCAGCTGGATGTAGATGTTCAACTTTCACTCTTTGATATTCTAAACATCTGGCCACATAATTGGTGATATCATTTTTCATTCCTGGCCAATAGTAAGCCTTTTCTTAGATGCACAATATAAGGAGTATTGTGTGCCTCCTTAAGGATTGTCTCTCTCAATCCATATGTGCTTGGAACTACTAACCTGTTCTTATAAAATAACAAATCATCTTTAAATATGAAATATGTAACCTTTCCAGGTTCTTTCTCAACTTGAATATTACAAGACTAGAAATATTCATCCTTTCCTTGCATTTCCTTAATTTGGTTTAACAAATCATATTGACATTTGGTCATCATAGTAATACATCATCTTCTACTTAGAGCATTTGTGACCTTATTCTCCTTACCCTTAATATACTTAATGCCAAAATCATACTCAACTAAGAATTCCATCCAACATCTTTGCCTAACATTCAATAAGGGTTGAGTAAATATGTACTTTAGACTCTAGTGATCCATTTTCAACTCAAATGGTTTTCCCACCAGATAATACCTCTAAATTTTTAAGGCATGAACTACCGCTGCCAACTCTAAATCATGAGTGGCGTAATTCACCTCATACCTCTTAAGTTTTCTAGATTCATAGGCAATAACTATATCATCTTGGGTCAAAATACCACCTAACCCTTCAATGGATGCATTAGTACATACTGTAAATTGTTTATTAGGATCGAACAATTATAGGATTGGTGCAAATGTCAACCTATATTTCAAAACTTGAAAGGATTCATCATATTTTTTGTACATCTAAAGGATTTTACTTTCCTTTGTAGGTTTGTAATGGGTTGAGAAATCCTTGAAAACCCTCTCACGTATCTTCTATAATATCTTGCAATTCCCATAAAACTTCACACCTCTATCACATTAGTAGGTGCTAGCCAATCAACAATTGCTTCTATTTTCTTGAGGTCTACTACAATTCCCTCAATAGAGAAAATATGACCCATATACTATACTTGCAGAGTATAAAACTCACATTTTGATAGTTTTCCATATAATATATTCTTTCTAAGAATCTCAAGTACAGTTCTCATATGCTGATCATGTTCCTCCTTGCTCTTGGAATAGATCAATATATCATCCAAAAATATGAGCACAAACCAATCTAACTATTTTCTAAAAATTATATTCATGAGATTCATGAATGCGACTGGGGCATTGGTTACACCAAAAGGTAAGATAATAAATTCAAAGTACCCATACATTATTTTGAATGTTGTTTTAGATGTGTCTTCTTCTCGTATCCTCAACTTATGATAACCAGATCTTAAGTCAATTTTTGAAAAGATGGTTGCTCCTCTCATTTGATCAAACAAATCATAAATTCTAGGTAATGAGTACCTATTTTTTATAGTAACCTTATTCAACATCCTATAATCTATGCACATCCTCAAGGTATTGTCTTTCTTCTTAACAAATAAGATAGGAGCTCCCCAAGGCAACACACTAGACTTGATTAGCCCTTTTTCTAGCAAATCTTAGAGTTGTGTTTTGAGCTCTTGTAGCTCAATAGGAGTCATTCTATATGGTGCTCTTGCAATAGGCGTAGCTCTAGGTAAAAACTCAATAGAAAATTCAAATTCCCTCTAAGGGGGTAATCCTAGAAGGTACTTTGGAAACACATCCTTGTATTCTCCCAACATAGGATACTTTAGGAAGAGGTTATATTCTAGTTTAGTCTCTTCTTTTCTATTCATCTTAACTATGAATATCATCCTCTTATTCCTAATAACTTTATTTATCTGCATTGCAAAAAAAAAATGTAGTTTAACTCCATCTCGACCACAAAAAATTATATTACTTTGATTAGATTCATCCATAAAATCCACCCATCTCTCTTCAAAAATTAGAAGAGCCTTATGGACCTTTAACTAATCAACTCCCAAAATAATATCAAATGCATGCAAAGGTGCCACATACAGATTTCAATTAGTCTTTCCTTGTGGTAAAATGATGTGAGGATCAAATAGATATTGGTTAACTTGGTAGGTTTACCCTGACCTGTACTCTACCTTCCAACCATTGGCCAAAAACCCAAGTCTAACAGGTATGTCCCTCACTAATCTAATGGAAATAAAACTATCACTTGATACACTATCTATTTTGATTTACACATATTTATTAAAAAAATTTCCATTCATTACTAAAGGAGTAATTTGACCTATAATTTTAGAACTACCCATGGCCACAAAGATCCTATGGGAAACCTCCTCTAGATGTTTTTAACATAGATCAGTTCCGTGGAGGCACTTATTGGCATAATGAGATCCTTGGAATATATAACATCTATTTGGTGGAGCTCTATTCCCTTTGTTACTATTCTCATTTATGTCTTGATACAGTTTTCCTAGCTCTTTCCTAACCTGCTAGTTTTTGGTCTTGTATTTTGGAAAAATCTCTACCATCCCTCTTAGGCTTACCACCCAAGTATTTAATTCTATTTGCTCCCTTGCTTATTCTACTCTAATGCTTTGGGTTTCTTGTTTTGATATTTCTCCCATATCATAAACCCAACATTTTTCCACTTTCTAAAGTTCATAATTTTACTTATTAGATAGCTCTTGATAGTTAAAATATGCCTTTCTAGTTTTCAAATTGGCTTCCTCTTTTCTAGACAAATCAATAGTAGTAGGCAGATTATTGGAATTGTGCATATTTACCACTATTATGATTCTAGGATGTAATCCTAGAACGAATTTATGAGTCTTCATTTCCTCATTTTTTCATATTGAGATGCATAATTTAGGAATTGAATGAATTTTTGGTGGTAATCTCGCACTAACATGCCTTCTTATCACAAATTAGAGAATTCTCCAAACTTATCTACGTAGTATTGCTTAGTCAAGAATCTATCCCAAAATTCTTTAGTAAACTTCTCCCATATAAGGTTTGTAGCTTCTATTCTATGCCCTTTATTATAATATTTCCACCAATCTAGGGCTACTTCAATCATATTCATAACTGCTAATGTAGTCTTAGATTCAAAGGATAAAATTACTAGAGATAAATATGACTCTAGTTAACTCAGTAAATTTTTTGTTGAATTCCCATCACCCTTTCCATTAAACTTGGATATTACGACCTTTTTAAGGTTCCTATCCAACTCTTTACTCACCCTGGCCCTTCTAATATTGGATCCTTTAGGTTCCCTAGGTGCTTCCTCTACCCTGCCTAATCCAATTTCTCTTCCCCTAGCTAAGTCTTCTATGACTCATTATTGTTGGGAAATAAGTTCTTATTTCTAGGCCATATAGGTTTTCTATTGGGCCATATATTCTCTTTGCTGCTCCATGTTTATTTGCAGCAATTGAATAACCTTTGCAAGGTTTCCCTCCTCATTAACAAGTTTATTTAGAGGTGGTTTGTTTAATCATTTCATCCTTCTTTCATATTGAGGATCTTCTCATATTAAACTAGATCTTGATCCTCTAGCAAGTCCTTCAGTGGTTTCTTCATTCTTGCCTCCCATAGGATTTCTAGAAGATCTACTTCATGGAATTGGTTTCATAAGACCTGTAGGTGCAAGAGGTAAATTATTAGTTTTTGCATCATACCAATATGATTTCATAATTAGAGTCTACAACTTAGAATCACTTATACTCTTATATCATATTTAGCCACCCAAGTTACTCACTTGGTTGCACCACTAAATTAAAAATATAAAACAAGGTTTAGCAAAGGGGTCTATTTTTTTTCATTTTCAAACTATAGTTTGTATAGAATATTACCTTTGGGGTTCATGGCAAGTTTTGATTCACCCATTAAATAAATATCATAAACTTAAATTAGTACGACATATTGCACCACTTTTGGATTTAGTACTACCATAGACAATCATCCAAGTGGATGAGATTGGCCAAATATCTTAAAGGTGCTATTCTATGGATCTATCATTCCTAGTATCATTCCTCTTATTCTATCCATGAGTGTAGATCCTTGATAGGGGTTATCATTTAGGGCCCATAACACCTAAAGTGTGGACACATGCTTCCTCACTTCTAATGACTACTAGGTTGTCTTGTTATTTTACATGTATGAAAGAAAATTGTATATTTAAATATGCCTCTGTAACTAACTCATTATCCCTTACTCGAAGTCAATAAGTGCCATGTCAATACCCTGACCTTGGAATTTGTCTCACATGCTTATTGCAACTCACAATAATTTATCCCATACCAAAAATTGAGGCTAGTTTAGCTAAGTTAAACGACATAGGACTTACCATAGTACTATTGAGAAATAATCTAGATTTGGCATTCCATACCACCTTCTCGTGATAATATCTGACTGAGTCTTGTGTTCTGACCAATTCTGTAAGATCAACAATTGCTCTTGAAATATGTTGTGTGCATACTCGTACCTTAATGTAATGGGTGTCCATATCCTTCATGAGGAAAACATTATTCATTACTTGTCTTGGAGTATAGTTTGTTTACCCCAATGTATGGTTTTTTTCATTAGTTATTATTTTAACTATTCACAATAAAAACCCAAGCTCTTTGTTTGGTCAACCTAAAATTCTCTTGCAAAGAAGTCATTTAACTTAAACAAATGGAACCTTTAGACTAAAGATACTATTGCCATAATTTTCAGATATAATTGATAATAATAAAAGTTTGTTTATATATATATATATAACCATATCTCTAATTTGATCCTTTTAACTGAATTTAACCCACAAAACTACTTAACAAAGATGCAAGTTCCAATAAAACTTTAGCTAATATTCCAAGCCACTTCAATTGACCAAAAGCTATATATTTAAATATAAATAAATTATTTCAATAATCTTAAATGATCATCAATTCGGTCTCAATCAATACATGAAGAATTACAACTTGGCTAACCTTCCCTTGAATCTCTTTCACTTTGTATGGACTAGAAATTCAGTCAATATAAAGTCATATTATGGAATAAATAGTTCACTTGAAACCAAATGCATCCATCAAAACTTAATTATATTATTTAATATTTTAAATATTAGGATATACTAAACCAACACTACTAAACCTTTTAGATTCAAATATTGAGTTGTAGTACAAAATGTCAATCCAGATTTTTCACTTAAAAAGGATTCAAGCATAAGGGACTTTTTTAATCCTTGTGACGTAAGAGTTATTTTATGCTCTAACTGTTCCACTTATCGTTGACATGGTTCAAGCCTTATAAATAATGCCATATCATTCCACATAAACTCCTAAAATTATTCCTAATTTTTTTCTCATATATGGTTACGAGAAGTCTTACTTCTACTAAGTTTAGCTCTACCATGCCATAAGAGATAATTTAAATAAAATATTTTTGCTCAACGATGCAAGAATATATAGCTTTTTTCTTCAAATATTTAATTATATATGAACACAATCTATTATATACTAGCTCATAATGCCCATTTAAAATTAATGCTACATGCAATTGAAAGTATAACAATATGCATTGTAGTGGCTTTAACATAGACCCTCTCAACATGCATCTTAATAAGAGTTTAAATTATAATACAACATACTAGAAACATTGAATACAATATTCCTTTCTTGGTTAATACGTCTAGAGAAATTATTGCATAAAATAATTTTAACAATATTGGTTGTTACAGATTGCTCCAAAAACTAGACATGCAATAGTTCAAGTTTGACTTTCCTTATCTTGTATCATAAAATTCTCCCTCCTCTTAATTAAAAGATTACACAGGCATGCAATAGTTTAAATTTGACTTGGTTCAACATTCAGAGGTACCCTTTTTCAAGGCATCATTCTCCCAACTTATCAATTCACTCTGATAAGATTTGTTTTGGATTTAATTCCATGGCAAAAGGTATGCTAAATCGTCATCTGAAAACATGTTGGGTTCCACCATAAAATGGGATTCCTTCGGAATAACACTATCATTGCCCAATTCACCCTTGGTCCCTTCTCAATTTGCACCAAGTGTAGGTTTACCATAAGAGATCAGAGATGGCTCTTATTTTTATATGCCTAAATTATATCTATATGAATACAATGCACACACAATCACACAAAATCATATGCAATCCCCATGTAGGTTTATTTTTGGCTCATACATTGTTTACACTATCACCCATGCTAACAATTCACTTTTCAGTTTTCCATTTCATTTTTCATAATAAGGAGTTTCATTATTTCAACTCCTATATATTCCCTACCTAGATATAGTGTTCCTTATTCATATCTAACTGGAAACTAACAGTTTTATCTACTGTCACATAGAAAGGTTTTTAATTCATTTTTACTTAAGACAAAGTAAAAATAACAAGTGACAAACAACTTCCCCTGAAAACTCTTAAAATAATAGTAAATCACAATAACTTGCCAATAACTACTATGTGTATAATATACAACGAATATTTTAACATAGTTTCAATCTCTTTCTAGAGGTGAGATAAAATTAATAAAATTATTTAGACCAAATCAATCTAAATATTATTTTCCAAGACCACACACGCAATTTTCATAGTATTTTACTATCATTAAAAACAAGCAACATTGATAACAAATCCATATCATTCCATTGTATCAATTTAGTGATCACACCTAGTAACGCAGCTTGGAACAACAATATTATAATGTAAGCTTCTTCTAGATACATGCACACAAAAATAGTCACACGCATTCCAATTCCTCTTCTATTTTTTCTAAAGATTCACATGAAGAGAAGAATACCCCCCATTCAAAAAACTCCCTTATTTTTGCTTCCCAGAACATGGAAAGAATAAGGCTCATAATAAAAATTACATGCAACAATCCTCTCCGACGTGCACAATGTAATCCACTCCCAAACATTCAAAACTATCCATATACTAATATATTCTTCCATGAACTTTGTTTTTTTTGTTTTATTATTATCTAATATGTATACTTATATAATACACATCCAACTCATGCATAATACCCTCTATAATTCATACAATTTTAATTTAACTTCAAATAATAACATATGCATAACTAAAATATAAGTGGCTCCCTTCATCATCGCCACATAAAATTCATGAATGCTTCACTTTCACAAATAACAATATATTTCCAAGCGAGGCAAACACAAATATACATCAAATAATTCATTCATGCAAATCCTACATGAAATGCAAATATGGGGCTTTCATGTACCCCAGAGCCTAATCATCATTTCTCAACTCACCTTTCCCACTGAGCAACTTATCCATCCAATGCACATACCTGGTCCTACACATGCAAAGGATATTAGCAGTACCATGCTCCAAAAGATAAAGGTAAGTTTAATCCATTAATTAATCCATAACTAATGGTTGTGCAGGGAGGGTCATTATAGTTGGGCTTCGATGGATAAAAGAGGTTGGGCCTCCATAAACAGGAGATGGATGACAAGACCATGAAAAATGGAGTGGTTGATAATTCATGAAGGAAGGAAGGGACTTTTTGATTTTTGAAAGGAAGATCGACGTAAAATCAAAGTGAAAAAAGAGGCCTAGAAGACATAAGAGGTTGGGTCTTCTCCTATATAGCTGTAATAGTTTTTATGTTGTAATTTTTATGATTTAGGGGGACTGTGTAAAACCTTGAAACCCCTCCTCCCTTTGGTGGTTTTCTTTAGAGTTACCTCTTAGCCCTCCTCTGTCAATTAATTTCCACCTTTGGTGTTGGAAAATATTCTAACGGAAACCCCGAGAACATATCTTGGGACAAATAAAATATTTTTATTTTGTTTTCCCTCCTGTGGTTTTTGCTCTATTAGAGGTTGCTCGACCCTGTTGATAGTGGTGTTTTTCCTTTGTTGTTGTGCATCATGTCATGGTTTACGATACAAGGGAGAGCATATGTTCTAAAATGGCTAATTGCTAGAATGAAGTCAATGGAAGAGGTCATAATGATTGTTTGTCACCCATGATAGACCCCTCTTTCGCATTTGATGACATCATTCTCCTTGTAAATTATCAGGTTGTTAGAGTCATGTTGGAGGTGTTAATCGTAGTATGGGTTTTTTGTTTTCTGGTTTAACTTAATAATGGTATATGTTGTATTATAATATTATAAGAGTTTAACATATTGTTATAATGGTTTAACTTATGTTGTATTATAATATTATAAGAGTTTAACATATTATTATAATGGTTTAACTTATGTTATACTATAATATTATAAAGGTTTAACATATTGTTATGATGGATTAACTTATGTTGTATTATAATATTATAAAGGTTTAACATATTATTATGATGGTTTAACTTATGTTGTATTATAATATTATAAATTTTTAACACACACACACACACACACACACACACACACACATATATATATATATATATATATATATATATATAATAATACTTCTTATATGCATCCATTGTGGGGATTGAACCCGATAACGCAAGTGGCATCCTTATCGGTAGACCACACTCACGTTGTTATAATGGTTTAACTTATGTTGTATTATAATTTTATAAGAGTTTAACATATTGTTATAATGGTTTAACTTGTGTTGTATTATAATAATATAAGGATTTAACACATGGTTATAATGGTTTAACATATAGATTAAGTTTTAAAGGTAAATGAACATAGTTTGAAATGGGAAGCTTTGGATTAAGTTTTAAAAGTAAATGAACATAGTTTAATTTGGAAATATTTGGATTATGTTTTAAAAGTAAATGAACATAGTTTGAATTGGAAAGCTTTGGATTATGTTTTAAAGGTAAAATAACATAGTTTGAATTGGAAAGCTTTAGATTATGTTTAAAACTAAATGGACATAGTTTGAAATTTGAAAGCTTTGGATTATGTTTTAAAGGTAAATGAGCATAGTTTGAAATGAGAAGCTTTGGATTATGTTTTAAAATTAAATGGACATAGTTTAAATTGGAAAATTTTGGATTATGTTTTAAAGTTAAAAGAACATAGTTTGAAATTGGAAAGATTTGGATTATGTTTTAAAGGTAAGAGAACATAGTTTGAATTGAAAAGCTTTGGATTATGTTTTAAAGGTAAATAAACATAGTTTGTATTGGAAATATTATGGATTATATTAGAATGAAGTTAACATAGTTTATTAGAAATATTATGGACTATGTTAGAATGAAGTTAACATAGTTTATAATGCAAGGTTGTGAATTATGTTATAAATTAGATAACATAGTTTATGTTGTAATGATGTAGACTATGTTTAAAGATAGATAACGTAGTTTATATTGCAAGATGGTGAATTATGCTATAGGTAGATAACATAGTTTATATTGCAATATGGTGAATTATGTTATAGTATGGATAACATAGTTTATAAATGAAAGAAGGGATTATGTTATAGGATGAATAACATAGTTTGTACTAAAATGATATATTATGTTCAATGGAAAGAAACATAGTTATATTGAAAAGCTTTATAATATGTTCAATGGAAAGAAGCATAGTTATATTAAAAAGGTTTAGATTATGTTCAATGGATAGGAGCATAATTTATATGGGGAAGCTTTAGATTATGTTATAAGATAAATAACATAGTTTATGATGAAAGTTATGGATTATGCTAAGTATGTTAGTATAGTTTGTAATAAATGGAATTGGATTATTAGATTAACTAAAGGTATGAGAATTTAGTTAATTTTATAAATGGAATTGGATTATTGGATTAACTAAAGGTATGGTACTTTAGTTAGTTTGATAAATGGAATTGGATTATTGGACTAACTAAAGGTATGGGACTTTAGTTAGTTTGATAAATAGAATTGGATTATTAGATTAACTAAAGGTATGGGACTTTAGTTAATTTGATAAATGGAATTGGATTATTGAATTAACTAAAGGTATGGGACTTTAGTTAGTTTGATAAATGAAATTGGATTATTGGATTAACTAAAGGTATGGGACTTTAGTTAGTTTGATAAATGGAATTGGATTATTGGATTAGTAGTAAGGCATAGGAAAAGATGCTTATGTGAAAGGAACTCTAGGGGATGATGGACTATGTATTACCTTGAAATATGCTATGATTTAGGTATCTTTCTATATAGGCCCTTGCTTAGTTAAGCTGAAGATAGGAAGACCTTGAACTACCAATTGCTTGAAGTCAAAGCACATAGTCATGGGACTATAAGCTTCCCTAGATAAGAATCTAGGTATGACAAGCTAGAAGCTTCCTTGGATAAGCTAAATATTTCTTAAGGATTGGTCCTAGAAAAAGCAACTTTACTCTGGTATGGCATATTACGTAAAGCAAGCATAGTCTTAGCCATTAGAGAATGAAAGAAGATGAAATGAGTTAGTCTATAAAGATAAAAGAACTCAACTCCTTGGTGGTTAAGGAGAATGGCACCTTGTAATAAAACAAGCATGACCCAAATTACTACCAAAGGGGTAATAATGGTCATAACCCATATGATACCTTGTGAGGAATACAAGTGTGGTGGTGACCACTATTAATCTAGGTTAGTATAACTAACCTTTGGAAACACATCTCTTCTTAAAAAGAACTGTCCATTAGTGATCCAAATTTTGGAATTATTTTCCACATGCAAGATATAGCTTTTTGAATGATGGAATAACTTCAAAGCGTAAATTATACCTACATAGATGGTACTTGCATATGGTATTGATAATATTACTTGCAATATGTGAAGTATATCTACACAGACAATATTTGTGTAGGACATAGAGATGGGTGTACCCTTAATAAGTTGAGGTAAATAATGTTAGTTCATAGAGGAGAAGGAAACATAAGAGATTATGGGATCCCTTAGGGAGGAAATTTGGATAACCTTGATTAAATATTTCTTTAGAAGCCTAAACTAGATAGGTTTATAAACATCTAGTGGTTTTAAGGGATTAAGGTTATCATAGCAAAAAATGGGATAGATGACTCTAGTTATCTCATCAACAAGATGAGATAGATGGATTGAGTCAGCTCATAGCAAATATGGGATGGATAACTTTAGCTATTTCATCAATAAAAGAGATAGATACCTTAAGTTAGTTCATCATAGGTGAAGAAACTATTCTTGGTTAAGTTGATCATACTTAATGAGAAGGAATAGGTGAAATGACTATTCTTGGTTAAGTTGATCATAATTAATGAGAAGGAATAGGAGAAACAACTATTCTTGGTTGATTTGACCATACTTAATGAGAAGGAATAGGAGAAAGTGATATTCTTGGTTGATTTGACCATACTTAATGAGAAGAAATAGGAGAAACGACTGTTCTTGGTTGAGTTGGCTATATTTAATAAGAAGGAATAGGTGAAATGTTGAGTTGATCATACTTAATGAGAAGGAATAGGTGAAATGGCTATTCTTGGTTGAGTTGACCATATTTAATGAGAAGGAATAAGTGAAATGACTATTCTTGGTTGAGTTGACCATACTTAATGGGAAGGAATAGGTGAAATGACTATTCTTGGTTGATTTGACCATACTTAATGAGAATGAATAGGTGAAACGACTATTCTTGGTTAAGTTGATCATACTTAATGAGAATGAATAGGTGAAACAACTATTCTTGGTTAAGTTGATCATACTTAATGAGAAGGAATAGGTGAAACAACTATTCTTGGTTGAGTTGACCATAATTAATGAGAAGGAATACGTGAAACATCTATTCTTGATTAATTCGATAATACTTAATGAGAAGGAATAGGTGAAACAACTATTCACGATTAATTTGATAATACTTAATGAGAAGGAATAGGTGAAATGACTATTCTTTGTTGAGTTGACCATAATTAATGAGAAGGAATAGGTGAAATGACTATTCTTGGTTGAGTTGACCATACTTAATGAGAAAGAATAGGTAAACAACTATTCTTGGTTGATTTGACCATACTTAATGAGAAGGAATAGATAAAACGACTATTCTTGGTTGAGTTGACCATACTTAATGAGAAGGAATAGGTGAAACAACTATTATTGGTTAAGTTGACCATACTTAATGAGAAGGAATAGGTGAAACAACTATTCTTGGTTGAGCTGACCATACTTAATGAGAAGAAATATGTTAAATGGCCATTCTTGGTTGTTTTGACCATACTTAATGAGAAGGAATAGGTGAAATGACTATTCTTGGTTGAGTTGATCATACTTAGTGAGGAGGAATAGGTGAAACGACTATTTTGGTTGAGCTGACCATACTTAATGAGAAGGAATAAGTGAAATGACTATTCTTGGTTGAGTTGACCATACTTAATGAGAAGGAATAGGTGAAACGACTATTCTTGGTTGAGTTGACCATACTTTAGGTGAAACAACTATTCTTGGTTGAGTTGACCATACTTAATGAGAAGGAATAGGTGAAATGACTATTATTGGTTGAATTGACCATACTTAATGAGAAATAATAGGTGAAACGTCTATTCTTGGTTGAATTGACCATACTTAATGAGAACGAATAGATGAAATGATTATTCTTGGTTAAGTTGATCATACTTAATGAGAAGGAATAGGTGAAATGACTATTCTTGGTTAAGTTGATCATACTTAATGAGAAGGAATAGGTGAAACGACTATTCTTGGTTAAGTTGATCATACTTAATGAGAAGGAATAGGTGAAACGACTATTATTGGTTGAGTTGATCATACTTAATGAGAAGGAATAGGTGAAATGACTATTCTTGGTTGATCTGACCATACTTAATGAGAAGGAATAGGTGAAACAATTATTCTTGATTACGTCGATAATACTTAATGAGGAGGAATAGGTGAAATTACTATTTTTTGGTTAGATTAATCGTACCTAAGAATAGATGTAGAGTTCTATTCTTTGGATTTGAGCTTGCTTATCTAATGAGGAGTTGGTAGGAACCTAGGGTTCCTAGCACATAAATTTATAAATAAATAAATAATAACTTAAAACTAAAAGAATCGCTTTTGGATTGTCGAGAAGTCCCTTCAATGTTTTAATAAATGTTTTATATAATATTTCATGGATATATTAAATGATAGAATCACATAGTGTCTTATACCCCTTTAGGGTTATGAGTGAAAAGTCACCATGCTTCCTAACCCTAACCCTAATCTTATAATAATATAATAATTAATATAATTAATTATTATATTATTTATTAATATAACCATAGGATAACATGTATTATTATTATTATTATTATTATTATTATTATTAATAATTAATGTTAGGATAGTATCCTAACATGCCATCCCTCTTTGAAGAGCTTTGTCCTCAAAGCTAGAAAAGTTTGGAAATATGCTTCTACAAAGTTCGCCAATCTCAACATCACAGTCTTCTTATAGTTAATTTTATCTTAAAAAAAAAAAAAACTCAATTTTCACCTATAATGCACATTAACATCGGCCACTTCTCGTCTATTCACAACTTTGTGTATAACTATTCATAATATTCAGAAAATTTTTAGCTAACTTTTGTAATGTCTATTCAAGATGGGTCTTGACAAAAAATCCCTCGTTCGCTCTCCATGTATGGCAGAGTATGCGCACAATAGATATTATCACCCATAACTTAATCGATGTGTTTTAGAACCGACTACTGTGTTTGACGTTCGTTCGCAACACAAGAGTGTGAGAGCTTGTAAGGAAGAACTTTTTCATGGCACTTAGAATTTAAGGGAAGCCAAATGTATTTTTGTTTTTAATTTCTTATTTTACATTTGAGCAGTCATCTAGCTTGGTAGTGTGGTTGGTGTGGTATGCAGTTGGCCTGCAATTTTTGGATCAAGTTACTGCTAGATTTCATCTTTGAAGTGGAGAGATCGTTCATCAGCACTGGTCTCCTGGTTTTGATGGTCACGATGGGCTTAGGCTTTGAACATGGCTTTGATGATGTGATTTCCATAAAGCCTGTGGTTCCTCACATTTTTAAACACATATGTTTTGTTATATCTCAGGCACGATTTCCCTCTCGAAGAAGAGTAAGCTTGAATAACTGACAAAAATCTACCCAACAAAAATCTAAAAGATGGCATTGAATTTGAGATGGACGCTCACAAAGTTTTATATTCTTTCCATTATCTGTGATTTGTTCTAGGTTTTTGTGAACCGAATTAAATACGTGAACCATTGTTTTATACTGTCCACATTTTTTAAAACCAAAAATTGATGATGAAAGGATTCATACTGAATGTCACTAAGAATGAATGACAGTGCATGGCGTTGGTCCTCATATGTAGATTCAAAAAATTTTGACAAGTCCTTCACTTTATGTGCCCAATTGTTTGAATTACCACCAAGTCGAGCGGCCATTTCAATCAAATAGAAAGGATGGTAATGGTACTTTATAATTTTTAAATACGAATTCAACTACAGCCAGACAATTCCACAAAGAAGGATCATTGACACTGCATAGGAAATGAGAAATGGCGGAGGTGGCCATGGAGGCGGACGGGCAGGGCTGCATTCCTTAGATTTTGTTTCTTTTGCTTTTGCAATCTGAAATTCACCTACAACTAATTTGGAGCTATGAGAATACTCAAATGTAACCTCGCTGGGAATGTTGTCCTTCACGAGGATTGGACCTCCTAACTTTTGAAAAATAGTTTTAGTAGCACCAGGTGAAGGAGAGAAATAAGGAGCTTTAGTGGATGTTAGTGCAATGGAAATAACTTTATGATATTGAGCACCTTGAGCCTCTATTTTGTTTGCATAGGTGATACTAGGTTGGCTTCCACTTTGATATGCATTGTAATTTTTAGAAACTTTCGTTTCTTCCTCTGCATTAAAAAGAACATTGCAAACAACATTGGAGATATTGCAAACAATATTGGAGATATTTTTAGGGTTTGGATTTTTTTCATTCTTGGGGAGTACAATGGGTACCCTCTGGGATTCCATGACTACGGGCTCCTCCGAATGAAAAGAAATTTCACTTGCAATTTCCTTCCTATTTTTTTCTCTTCTTCTTCACATGCAATTTCTTTTAAAAATATATTTTCATTATTAGGGTTTTGATTAATTTCTTTTGAAAGTGAAATAGGTATTTCTAAAAGTTCTTTGGTTTTGGGCTCATCCAGAGAAACAATTAATTTAGGGTTTGGAGCAATATGTTCAGTTGCATTTTTTCTTTCTTGGGAAGAGCAATGGTTACCACATGGGATTCATCGGATATGGGTTCTTCCTCCACTTGGGATTCCATGGCTATGGGTTCTTCCTCCTCTACCTAAGATTTCATGGCTAGGGTCTCCTCTTGCATTTCCATTAAATATTGTATAATACGATTAGAATGTTCCATTTGTTTTTTTTGTTTTTGTTCAATCATTCTTCTAATTTCTGCAATGTCATTTTTCATTTCCTTGACCAATATGGTTGGATCCATAAGGCTCTAATACCAGATGGTAGGAACCTAGGGTTCCTAGCACATAAATTGATAAATAAATAAATAATAACCTAAAACTAAAAGAATCACTTTTGGATTGTCGGGAAGTCCCTTCAATGTTTTAATAAATGTTTTATATAATATTTCATGGATATATTAAATGATAGAATCACATAGTGTCTTATACCCCTTTAGGGTTATGAGTGAAGAGTCACCATGCTTCCTAACCCTAACCCTAATCTTATAATAATATAATAATTAATATAATTAATTATTATATTATTTATTAATATAACCATAGGATAACATGTATTATTATTATTATTATTATTATTAATTAATGTTAGGATAGTATCCTAACAGGAGTAGGTAGGAAATCTACTCTAGAGAGGATTATGGGGTCCTCTCCTTATGTTGATTAAAGAATACATCATATTTTGAGTTTATTAAACACTTGAAGGAATAAAGAATCCATATAGAGACCAAATTTTGAGCCTAGGAGGTAAGAAAATACTACATAGCTTCAAGCCTTAAAAAAAACACACATTGGTATGACTTGAAATCCCTTGGATTTAATAGAATAATTCAAGGAAATTCGATCTCTAGGTAAGAGTTGCGATAAATTTCAAGATAAAAATAAAGGAAATTTTGCAGAAAGTTGGATTTTCATACAAATGATGGACTCTTGTGCTTTAAGGATGAGGTATTTTTACCTAGAATTAGTAGTTTAAGGTAATGTGATATGCAAAAAATTTCTATGTTTCCTTCTTTCTCTTACCTTACAGGTACAAGGATGTAGGAAATTAGGAATAAAATCACCTTCTGGATAGATTTGAAGAAGGATGTTACTTATTTTGCTCAATAAATGGGATTGCATCCCCTATAGAGTAAACGTAATATTGATATTGGCAAGGGATGATGAAATCTTGACTAAACTCAATAGAATGAAAGTTAGACATTATCCTTGATCATTCAACTTTGTGTAGCAAAGATGTTTTTGCAGGAAACACTCGGGATGGTGTTCAACCACAAGGGGGTAAGATGTCATGACCCTCCCTGGTAGGCCTTAAGGCATGAAAAACTATGTGTTGTTGTGCATAGTTTTGTTGTAATTAAAACAACTATGCAATGTCTAGAATCAACCATAAAGACTATTATATATTTATAATAGTAGAATAAAGTATCATAAATAAAAGATTATTTATAGTAAAAAGGTTATTATAAATAAAATGATATTATCATAATAAAAGATTATTATTATAAAAGGTGATTTATAATAATAAGTTATTTATAATAAAAAGTTATTAGGAATAAATTTTATATTATTATAATAAAATATTATTATTGTTATAAAATACGATTTATAATAATAAATTATTTATAAGGAAATTTTATTATGAATAACATAATATTATCATAATAAATGATTATTATAAAGAAAAAGGTTATTTATAATAAAAATATATTATAAAAATTATTATGAAAATAAAAAATCTTATATTTAAACAAATAAATATTGTACCTTAATAAATATCTTTCACTTGCCATCTTGTGGATAAGGGTGGGTGGATTTGCATTAATAGAAGGAGGATGAGCTACTAGCTAGTTTGGAATCTAAAAATAATATATTATATATTTTAAAGATATCAATCAGACTACCGTGAGGGTGGATGAAAGGGGAGACCCCTATGCTTGGCAAGTGGAAAAAGCCTTCAATTAGAACAAATAGGCACTGACGAGAGGAGACTTCTTGAAAAAAGGCGGTGTGTGCATTTATAGGGGAGAACTTCGAGACCGAGGAAGGTTAGGCTTCGATGGATAAAGGAGGATGGGCCTCCATAAATAGGGGATGGATGGCAAGACCCTGAAAAATGGAGTGGCTAGTAATTCGCGAAGGAAGGAAGGGTCTTTTTGGTTTTCGAAAGCAAGATCGAAGGAAAATTGAAGCGAAAAGAGGAGGCAGAGAAGACATAAAAGGTTAGGTCTTCCCTATATAGTTGTAATAGGTTTTATGTTGTAATTTTGATGTTTTAGGGGGACTATGTAAAACCCTGAACCACCTGCGGTGATTTTCTTCTGAGTTACCTCTTAGCGCTCCCGTACTGATTAATTTCCACCTTTTTTGCTGGCAAATATTTTGACGGACACCTTGAGAACGTCTCTCAGGATAAATTAAACATTTTTACTTTTGTTTTCCCTCTTGTGGTTTTCGCTCTGTCGAACGTTGCTCGGCCCTGTTGATAGCGGTGTTTTTCCTTTGCTGTTGTGCATCGTGTCACGGTTTAGGACACAAGGGATATCCTATGTTCTAAACTGGCTGATTTCTAGGATGAAGTCAATGGCGAAGGTTGGAACAATTGTTTGGCACCCATGACAGACCCCTCTTTTACATCTGATAACATCGTTCTCCCTGTAAATCATTAGGTCGCCAGGGTCAGGTTGGAGGTGTTAATCGTACTATATAGTTTTGTTTTCTCTTTTAACTTAACAATGGTATATCTTGTATTATAATATTATAAGAGTTTAACATATAGATATAATATTAAAAAGCTGGTTTAATTTATGTTGTATTATAATTTTGTAAATTATAATGGTTTAAATTATGTTGTATTTTAATAGTATACTAGTTTAACATATTATTATAATGGTTTAACTTATGATGTATTATAATATTATAAGAGTTTAACATATTGTTATAACCGGTTAACTTTATGTTGTATTATAATATTATAAAAGTTTAACATATTGTTATAACCGGTTAACTTTATGTTGTATCTTAATATTATAAGAGTTTAACATATTGTTGTAACGGTTTAACTTATGTGGTATCTTAATATTATAAGTAAGAGTTTAACATATTGTTATAACTGTTTAACTTATGTTGTATCTTAATATTATAAGAGTTTAGCTTATGTTGTATCTTAATATTATAAGAGTTTAACTTATGTTGTATTATAATATTATAAAGGTTTAACATATTGTTATAACGGTTTAACTTATGTTGTATTATAATATTATAAAGGTTTAACATATTGTTATAACGGTTTAACTTATGTTGTATTGTAATATTATAAAGGTTTAACTTATGTTATATTATAATATTATAAAGATTTAACACATGGTTATAAAGGTTTAACTTATGTAAATTATGTTATAATGGTTTAACATAGAAATAATTATAGATTATATTTTAAAGGTAAATGAACATAGTTTAAAATGGGAAGCTTTGGATTATGTTTTAATAGTAATGAATATAGTTTTAATTGGAAAGCTTTCAATTATGTTTTAAAAGTAAATGAACATAGTTTTAATTGGAAATCTTTGGATTGTGTTTTAAAGGTAAAAGAACATAGTTTGAATTGGAAAGCTTTAGATTATATTTAAAAGTAATGATCATAGTTTGAAATTGGAAAGTTTGGATTATGTTTTAAAGATAAATTAACATAGTTTGAAATGGGGAGCTTTGGATTATGTTTTAAAAGTAAATAAAAATGGTTTAAATTGGAAAAATTTGGTTTATATTTTAAAAGTAAGTGAACATGGTTTGAAATGGGAAGCTTTGAAGTATGTTTGAAAAGTAAATAAACATAGTTTAAATTGGAAAGCTTTGGATTATGTTTTAAAAAGTAAATGAACATAGTTTGAATTGGAAAGCTTTGGATTATGTTTTAAAGGTAAAAGAACATAGTTTGAATTGAAAAGCTTTGGATTGTGTTTTAAAGGTAAAAAAACATAGTTTGAATTGGAAAGCTTTGGATTGTGTTTTAAAGGTAAATGAACATAGTTTGAATTGAAAAGTGTTGCTATTATGTTTAAAAGTAAATTAACATAGTTTGAATTGGAAAGCTTTGGATTGTGTTTTAAAGGTAAATGAACATAGTTTGAATTGAAAAGTTTTGCGATTATGTTTAAAAGTAAATTAACATGGTTTGAATTGGAAAGCTTTGGATTGTGTTTTAAAGGTAAATGAACATATTTTGAATTGAAAAGTTTTGCGATTATGTTTAAAAGTAAATTAACATAGTTTGAATTGGAAAGCTTTGGGATTATGTTTAAAAGTAAATTAACATATATTGAAATTGGAAAGCTTTGGATTATATTTTAAAGGTAAAAGATCATAGTTTGAAATTGGGAAGCTGTGGATTATGTTTTAAAGGTAACATAGTTTGAATTGGAAAGCTTTGGATTATGTTTTAAAGGTAACATAGTTTGAATTGGAAAGCTTTGGATTATGCTTTACAGGTAAATGAACATAGTTTGTATTGGAAATATTATGGATTATGTTAGAAATAAGTTAACATAGTTTGTATTAGAAATATTATGGATTATGTTAGAATAAAGTTAACATAGTTTATAATGCAAGGTTGTGAATTATGTTATAAAGTAGATAACATAGTTTATATTGCAATGATGTAGATTATGTTTAAAGGTAGATAACATAGTTTATATTGCAAGATGGTGAATTATGTTATAGGTAGATAACATAGTTTATATTGCAAGATGGTGAATTATGTTATAGGATGAATAACATAGTTTGTATATGAAAGAAGGGATTACGTTAGAGGATGAATAACATAGTTTGTATTGAAATAATATATTATGTTCAATGGAAAGAAACATAGTTTATATTGAAAAGCTTTAAAATATGTTCAATGGAAAGAAACATAGTTATATCAAAAAGCTTTAGAATATGTTCAATGGAAAGAAACATATTTATATTGAAAAGCTTTAGATTGTGTTCAATGGATAAGAGCATAGTTTATATGGTGAAGCTTTAGATTATGTTATAATATAAATAACATAGTTTATGATGATAGTTATGAATTATGGTAAGTATATTAGTATAGTTTGTAATAAATGGAATTGAATTATTGGATTAACTAAAGGTATGAGACTTTAGTTAGTTTGATAAATGAAATTGGATTATTGGATTAACTAAAGGTATGGGACTTTAGTTAGTTTATAAATGAAATTGGATTATTGGATTAACTAAAGGTATGAGAATTTAGTTAGTTTGATAAATGAATTTGGATTATTGGATTAACTAAAGGTATGAAACTTTAGTTAGTTTGATAAATGAAATTGGATTATTGGATTAACTAAAGGTATGGGACTTTAGTTAGTTTGATAAATAGAATTAGATTAAAAAAGAAATTTAGAGTAAAATTGTGGAACTGTGAGAATATCATGAAACGAGAGGATATCATGAACATTATGCTTGGGGTTCTAGAAAATGGAAGGATATTGTGAACAATATGAGATTAGAATATCATGAACAATATGAGATTAGAATGAATAAGGAAATAAGATATGGCCAATAAGATGAGCTTGAGCGGTGCAAGATATGAAGATAAGGGACATGGAAAAGGAACTTAGGGAACCTGGAAAATAGGGCATCCAAAAAACACAAGTGGACTATTGCAAAGATGAGCTTGAGTGGTCCAAGAGGAAGGTTCAAGTTGCCAAGGATGTTGTAGATTCACAAAATCTGATGCCAAGCTGAACCCTAAGGTGCAAAGGGCTTTTATTAACCCAAATGTACTTGAAAAGTACAAGCATCAACATGAACCGATTAACAACCTAACTTTTCAAGTTGAAGAAGATAAACTTGCACTCAATAAGATTCTATCCAGAATAAAAGGTCTGAAGGACTCCTGGCTTCCAACATTGAGGAGTCTTGTCTCAAGGATCAATGAAACTTTTGGGCGCAATTTTTAAAAGATGATTATGGTGGAGAGGTCTCGTTAGATCAGTTCGTTATGGATTTTGACAAGTATGTTATAACTGATAAAGGTATCGTTTTAGCAATCTAGGCAGTTGCAGGTATTGAGTGCTCACCATATATCTAAAGGGGAACGATCTGTATCAACAATATTATATCTTGTTTCACTACATGGCCTTACAAACTGCCCATTTTGTCTGGTAGAAGAAATCAATCATATAAATTAAAGAGACATGTTTCAACAGCTTGTCAGTGCTGCAAGTCAAGCAATATACCTTAGTGCTTTTTATTGACACCAAAACTACTTTTGGATATAGAACATACAAATGTTTAGAGCATCTTAAATATTATGAATGGACCCTGGATTGACAAATGATCAAAAGTGTTAGTAGTGGAGTGAATTAGGGTTCGGTTAAACAAATGCTGTCGCAGCAATCATAACTGGATTTTGTATGATTAGAAAAGGGAAAGGTTTATCAATGGCCATCTTTGATTTGTCTTTGTCCAGCAATCTTTTTCTAGTGCAATGTATATTTACGCACATATACAGAGAAGGCATCTCTATGTCTTCCGTCTAAGTTTTGTACGTGTCAAGGACTTGAATCAGATACAAGAGAGGAAGAGTGGAAAATGAATGTGTGGTTGATAACGAGGCTATTAAAATATGGTATGTGGTACTCAACTATATTTAAACATTTGATATCTAAAATTTGAATGGGCTGAGCATATCTCAAATTGTGTTTTAAAATGAATTAATTGAGACTTGGATCAAACACGTTAAAGATGCATTTCTTATATCATAATTTTAACGGAAACTTGAACATAAATATTTAGTTACTTAAAATAAATTAAAAACATATATTAAAAGGGTTTTGGTTTTTTTGATGGAAAAGTTTAAGGGTTTGGGTTTTGGATCCCTCGTAAAAATTAATGGTTAATTAAAAATGAACTCTATTACAATGGAAAGAACTTTAACCTCTATTCAAGAAGTGCAAGGTTCAAACCTCGCTTAATATAAGAGAACAATATATATAAACTTATATATATGAAAAATATAATTTCAAAGGGAAACTTCAACATAGAGAGTCAATTACTTACAATAAATTACAACTTAATTGTAAAAAAAAAATTAAATCATATAACAACATTTACGTGAAAATTTGAGTCAATGTGCTTTGCCTCCCGAGTTTTATTACTTTGTTGTGTGATGCTTTGTGATCTAATTGTCCTCTTCAATCTTAAGAGAAATGAGATTAAATGAAAACAAATGCCATCACTACAAACCAAAGATCAAAGAGGACAAAAATCAATACAGAATTGAAATGTAATTGACAACTCTTACAAATTTAAATATCTATTATGCAATGCCATTTTCAAACGTTTATTCCCCAATCAAAGTCTCTGAAATGAAAAATATTTAATGTTAAGAAATAACAATGCTGGCCCCAAATTTAGAGGAGAAATCGCAGTTGTTGTACTTTCAATACGGCCATATTGAAAGTACAGCAATTGCCGCAGAGCAGTGAGGCAGGGCGTATAAATCTTGACACTGACTTTCAATAGGGCTATACTATGAATCTTGACACTGACTTTCAATATGGCCATACTGAAAGTGCAGCAGCTGCCAAGGCGTATAAAATATTAAGTTTCTCCTCTACATTTGGGGCCACGATTGTTATTTAAATGTCTTCTTAACTTTAAATATTTTTCATTTCAAGACTTTGATTGACTAATAAACATTCGAAAATGGCTTTGCATAATCAATATTTAAATTTGTAAAAGTTGTCAATTACATTTCTTGATTTTTGTCCTCTTTGATCTTTTCTGTAGTGATCGCATTTGTTTTCCTTTAATCTCATTTCTGTTAAGATTGAAGAGAACAATTAGATCACAAAGCATCACACATCAAAGTAATAAAACTCAAGAGGTAGAGCACATTGGCTCAAATTTTCAGGTAAATATTGTTATATGTTTTAATTATTTTTTTTGGATTTACAATTAAGGTGTAATTTCGCAGGAATGAACTTGTTCTGGTGCTTTGGTGCTTTTAGTGACGTAAAAGTATAAAATAATATTTCGCAGGAATGAACACTTGTTTTGGTGCTTTGGTGCTTTTAGCAACGTAAAAGTATAAAATGATCTGGTTATAGGGAAACTGCGCGAAGATTTGTGTGGTGAGGATTACATAAATAAATTATAATTTATTTTAAGTAATTCACTCATAAGTTTAGGTTGAAATTATATTTTTTAATATATATATATATATATATATATATATATATATATATATTATTTATTTATTTATAAGGGTTTTGGTTTCCTCATATTAGGTGGCTTAAAAAGACGTCAAAGTTTGAGCTTCTCTTTAATTAATCATTAGTTTTTTCAATAAGTTTACATAGGTTTTTATATGAGGATCCCAAACGTTCATAATAAGTGGGGTTTAAAAGACCAAAACCCTTATTATTGTAATAAAAATAATAATATATATATTTTTAATTTATTTTAAATAATTAACTAATATTTTGAAATTTTTGAGAAATGCATATTTAACCTGTTTGATCCAAGTTTTAGTTAATTCACTTTAAAACACAATTTGAGCTATGCTCAACCCAGCCAAATTTTAGATATCAAGTGTTTAAATATAGTTGAGTACCACATACGAAATTTTAAGAGCCTCGTATCAACCACACATTCATTTTACTTTCTTCCTCTCTTGTATCTGTACAAAACTTAGATTGAATATATAAAGATGCCTTCTCTGTTCATGTGCGTAAATATACACTGCACTAGAAAAATATTGCTGGGACAAATACAAATCAAAGATGACCATTGTTTGGTAGCATTTGTTTAACAGAACCCCAGTTTACTCCATTACTCCACACTTTTGATCACTTGTCAATCCAGGGTCCATTCATAATATTTAAAACGCTGGAAGCATCTGTATGTTCTATATCCAGAAGCAGTTTTGGTGTCAATAAAAAGCATTGAGGTGTATTGGGTTGACTTGCAGCCCTGACAAGCTGCTGAAACATGTTACTTTCATTTATAGGATCTATTCTTTGATTTATTTCTTCTACCACATAAAATAGGCAGTTTGTAAGGTCTTGTAGTGAAACAAGATATAATATTGTTGATATAGATCGTTCCCCTCCAGACTGATGTTGAGCACTTAATACCTACAGCTAGCTAGATTGTTAGAAATTAACTTTTATCAGTTATAACATACTTGTCAAAATCCATAACACACTCATCTAATGAGACCTCTCCCGCCACAACCATCTCCTAAAAATTGTGCCCAAAAGTTTCATTGATCCTTGAGACAAGACTCCTCAATGTTGGAAGCCAGGAGTCCTTCGGACCTTTTATTTCGGACAAAATCTTGTTGAGTGCAAGTTTATCTTCTTCAACTTTCAAAGTTAGGTTACTAATCTGTTCATGTCGACGCTCATACTCTTCAAGTACATTTGGGTTAAGAATAGCCCTTTGCAGCTCAGGGTTCATCTTGGCATCAAATTTTGCATCATCCTTGGCCATTTGAACCTGCCTCTTGGACCTCTCAAGCTCATCTTTGTAATAGTCAGGTTCTTGCTTTCTTTGGATGCCTTGCTTTTTAGGTTCCCCAAGTTCCTTTTCCATGTCCTTTATCTTCATATCTTGCATCGCTCAAGCTCATCCTATTGGCCATCTCTTATTGTCTTCTTCTTTCGAATCTCATATTATTCACGACATCCTCCCGTCTCTTGGAGCCCCAAGCATATTGTTCACGATATCCTTGGCTCCCGTTTCCTGGAGCCCCAAGCATAGATGGAATTGGATTATGTGGATTAAAATAGCAATTCATGGTAAAGTCATGGGAACTATAAGAATATCAACAAGCTAAATATAGATCAACAAGCTAAATATAGATGGAGCCCCAAGGCAATTTATAAAGACATGGTTTAATTCTTATACGATTTTTTGAGGGGAAATTTTTTATAATCTTGTCTATAAATAGTAGATCAATATGCAATTGTAAGGATTGGATAGTTTCCTATTTGTGCCTATTCTCTAGCCTTTTATGTAACTTTTCTTTTAGTTTCTTTTGTACAATAGTTTAGAATCCAACCTTGAGTCATTTTGTTCGAAATATTTTGAGCCATTTTGTTTTGGCATGATTGTAATATAATTTCTATCGTACATATATCTATGAGAATTTGTGACTACTTGTCTTTCTATCATATTCCTTATGTGTATATGTGCTTATTTTTAATGTTCATGCTTTGAAAAAACTATGTTCACTTTGCACTATTGGCAAACAATGCACATGTTAATTTAAATCCACTATTATGCAGAAGAATCTCATAATCTTGGTGCATCACCTTTGATTATCTTAGGACTTTAACATTTTGATGTTTTATTTCTTATGGTTTTTCTTCTCTTTTATTCGGTGTGGAAGCTAGTTATATGGGTGAGTGTTGATGATCACATCTAATAAGGAGACAACCTTGTAAAAAATCTTGGATTTCATCCTCTAAGTTGCATCCCATACTTTCAAAAATTCCTACTATGTTGCTCTATGTGAGGCATAAGTGTCAATGCATTCAACCTCTGCAATAGATGATCACAACATTCTAAGTTGACAATAATTTAATGGAATGCCTAATGGGACCAATCTGCATACATTAGGTTGAGATCTTGGTGAAGATCTCTACCTATCTACTTATTACAACATCTAAAATTTTCACTTAGTGACTCCACTAAATAAAAATACCTACAAGAAGTCGCTCAAAGGGATATTTGATTGGAATTTCCATGAAAACTATTAGTTTATTAGCTTGATGAAGTATATTAAACATTTAGATGGTGACTTTGTTGAAAGTAAAACATCTATAAATTTATGAGCATAATGCCTACATCAAGATCTTTTATAACTATAAATCCCTAAGCATTGGTCCAACCTCTCAACACAATTCCAAGAAGGCGAGGCCACCACCAAAATATGGTTATAATACCTAAAAGAACTCTTGCATGGAATTATAGAGGTCCATTGCAACCACTAGTTCCAAAAATAATATGGGATAATATCCCAAATTCTACATTAAAATCCTTACCCTACTTCACTAGAGATAGAGCACCTGCATCATATGGTTATCCTATGTGCACTATAGAATATGGTGGAATATAATGTAACACTAATATTGCCAGTGGTATCCTTAATAGGTAAACTACATGAGTGGTATGTCTCACTTGCCCCACATTCAATTGCTAACTCTTACCAACTTGCCACCTTGTTTATTGATAGATTCAAAGAAAAAACAGATGAAGTATCTCTTTTGGAACAACTATCGACTATAAATAGAGAACCAATGGAGGTTATGGATGATTTCAATGTGTAGTTTCACAAAATATGGCATAGAATTCCTTATAAGCTTTACCTTTTCCTAGGTATGAATTTTATATATTATTCGAAGGCATTAGATTAAAAAACATTTATGATGATTAAGTCTAAAAGAGGAAATTCTTTATCAATAGTTTATGGGATATCTATCTAGATTGAAAATGTTTTAATATATAATAAGGATACATCCTAGGCCTCCTATGCCTCTATTTACAAATGTTCAAATTCCATATCAACCACCTCTAATTGTTTAGCCAACAACTTTTCAACCTGCTCCAATTGTAAACCCAATTGCAATCGTGACTCCTACTCTCATTTCTAATCATTTAGGTTCTTACTCTTCTACTAAGTTCTCATTTCTAATCATTTAGGTTCTTACTCTTCTACTAAGTTGGATGAAAGAAAAAATCTACTCAAGACCATCTCAAAGGAATTTATAGCCCTTAGAAGACAATAGAATGCTCAATATCAATACCAAAACAACCCCAAGCCTTATTTCCAACCAACAATCAAGGATATAGGAATCCTTGAAATATCGATTAAAAATTTCAATTTCTACCCCAATAGAAACCTAATATTACCTTCAAGTTTAACCTAGTAGACTATTCATGTGCAAACCCCATTGCAATAGCTTTTCTAAAACCTTATTTTATTTATAGTGCCTAAACAAAATAATTATATGGAAATATCAAAGGCATGGTTTTCCTTGGATCTATAACTTCATAATGCTTACATTGATAATAACCAATAGAACATTCAAGAAGTTAAAAGTGAGACTACCTATTCTTGGCCATGTACTTCTTAGATCTAAGTATCTCAATTCCCATCACAAAAATTTTCTCCAAGGATAAACAAAAATCTATATGAAAAAACCTTAGTAGCATGGGATGAGGAAGAGGTATAAACTATATCTAATTTAATAAGGACTACGATACCTACAAGACCTCAACTTCAATCATATTATATGAGAAGAACCAAAATAAAAGCATTGGAGGAATAGGGTAAAAGTAATCAAATGACTCCCACTACACCAAAGAAGCCACCAAATCCTAAGAAAAATGTTCTTCCAGTAGTAGCACAAATCTAAGATGCACAAAACACCATAGCACTTGCTAAAAGAGTTTTATCTAAAGTACTAAATAAACAAGAGCTCATTTTGATGTGAGCAAATGTTTCCCAACTACTAGTAGTAGAAAGGACCCAACCCTAATAGATGCTAGTCACTACTCAAATGGCTCATTCTCTGGAATCGTTTAATATAGTAGAAGATCTCAAGAAATCGATTTTAGTCATGTTGCTCTAGGAAATGATTTCTATGTTAGAACAAATGAAGTGCTTAGAGGAGGCACTAGAAAAGAAAAAAATCCTGAGTAATTAGGAGGCCCCTATAATCCTTCAAGTTTTTGCTCTTGAAGTAACAAAAATCATACCATTTTTATTCTGCTTAACTCTAACATATGAGGATAAGTTGATTCATAATTATTTGGTAGATTCTAGAAAAAGTACCTTGGTCATACCCAAAAGGTTTGAAGATGCATTAGGGATGATTTATGAGCCCATCAATCAAGGCTTGGTCCATCTAAATGGAACACCAATCCAAAAATTTTGTTTGGTCAAGAACCTCCCTCTAATGCTACAAGCTTATCCAAATACAATTATTAATAAGGACTTAGCAGTAAGTGAGACCAATAGCACTTTTGGTATTTATCTATCTAGAGAATTTACTACTAAAATAAGAGGATACCTATCCTTGGATTGGACACATATGCTACTAATTACCTAATATGATACTAAGATAAATATCACAATAAAATATCTCAGTATTCACCATGTGTAATATGTTTCTATAATAAAATTAGGTATTGAATATACCTATATTTTGTATGAATGATAATGTAAACCGTAAATATATACTAAAAGAGTCCATTCTTGTGTGCTATAAATCAATGGGATGCTCATATGTGCAATTTAGATCCTTATGGGATCCTTGAGCAAACTAGCATGGGGGGACCTATCTAGTTCATGAAGAAAATTTTGCTATTCCTCAAATTACAAAGGGAGAGGAGGACCTCATTGGATTATTGAAATTGTATTTTGATGGTGCTAGAAATAAAAGGGATTTTGTGCTAGTGTATTCCTGATTTTCCTAGAAGGAACAAAGTCATTTTCAGTATACTCATTGCAATTCAATCATTCAAACATTATTTCTCAATATGAAGCTTTAGTACTTGGTCTCCAAATGGTAGAAAAAAGAGGTATTAAACTGCTTCAAGTGTTTGGTAACACAAAGTTTATACTAAGGCAATTACAATCTTGATGTTTGGCAAAAAATAGGCTAATGAAGTCTCATAGGGTCTATGATCTTGAATCCTTTGATTTCATTAACTTTAAGGTCATCTCAAAGGTTCAAAATCTTGATGCTCACCAAATGCTAGTCATTGGATCACAATTTGATCTGGTGAATGACTTGCTCTATAGCTACCTTTTTGTAAATATGATAGTCAAACTAGTTGTTCCTATTAGTGAAATTAATTTACAAGTGTTTAAGAGTAACAAGCATCTTTTCTATTTCCTTAAATAAACATATGAATTTGTTAAAGAACTAGCCCCCAAAATTGAAGAAATATATAGATATTAGATCATCCAATTGAAGTCTAATAAGCTTCCAAATGGATTCATAAAATTAGAATCTTTGTTCAACATAGATGATATATTCAAAGGAAAAAAGGGAATCACTGCTAATAAGGAAGAGTATCAAGAGATAGATTTTGCTCTAGGTAGAACAATATAGTTAGGGAAAGTGACCACTTAAGCAAAAAAAGGAGTCCCTTATCCACTTATATAAAAAATATAAGTAATGGCTTGGACTTATGAAGACCTTAAATATTAAAATAAGGAGATTATTCAACACACAATTGATCTATATCTTGAGGCTAATATTATAAGGTAGAAATATAAATTGGATAATGCAAAAATTGAGCCTCTCATATGGATGAAGCTTTGCAAGTTGATTAAATAAAAGGTCATATATCAATTCAAGCATATCACATAGGTCTACATCCTAGTGTTTGTAATAAAAAGGAATAGAAAATAAGTTGTTTGTTAAATTTACATATCTTAATAAAGCTTCACTAAAATATCACTAGGCCTTGTCATCCATTGACCAAATTCTCCAAATTTTTGTAGGATCTAAAATATTCCCTCTATTATACGGGTTATCTAGTTTTAATCAAATCTAGGTAAGAGATGAGGATCAACACAAAATGTATTTCACCACTAATTAAGGCATATTAACATTGTAGAAGATGCCTTTTGGTTTGTCTATTGTTGGAGCAACATTTTAAAGAGCCATAGACATTTTTTTTAAATATTTTATCAAAAATATAATATTGCTCTACTTGGATGATCTCATGTCTTCTCTAAACAAAAGAATATCACTTAGAGCACTTAGATATGATCTTCAAGTGATTTCAAGTATTTGAAATATGTTTTAATCCCATGAAATATGTCTTCTTTGTCACTAAGGAAAATTATTGGGCTACATTGTATAAAAATATGGTATTTACATAGACCCTAATAGAGTAAAGACCATTGCTAGCCTTTCACTCCCACAACACAAAAGGTGCTTGCAATACTTCTTTGACCATATAAATTTTATCAAGAGATTCATCCCAAAATTTGAAAGTATTGTTAAAGCAATTACATGCTAATGAAGGACCAACCATTTAGGTGGATAGAAGAAGGAAAAAAGAATTTGGAGAAATAAAAAGGGCTATTGCAAAAGCTCCAATATTGATGAATCCAAAATTTGACAAGGACCTCATTATCTATGCATAAGAAGGAGAACTTGATATTGTGGCCAACCTTACTTAGAAGGATAAACATCAACATGATTGTTGAATAAAATTCTTCAAATAAACCCTAAAAGCATATGAAGAGAAGTATAACTTTGTTGAAAAATAAGTATATTCTCTAGCTAGAGGCCTAAATAATTTCAAGTACTTGGTCTCAAATAGTAAGATAACTACCTATGCTATTCATGCTAGTGTTAGAGAATGTGTGGTGAAATTAGTAAGAAAATGGCTAGATGAATTACTAAGATACTAGAATATGATGTCAAAATTAAGCCCACAAACTTGGTTAGAGGAAGAGCACACTACTAGAGACTGGCTAAAGATATTATTGAGAAAGAGACTGTTATAGACAAATGTTTGATCAATGAATATGGAGAGGAGCCAAATTGGGTGGATCAAAGAGTTGAATAAATGCAAATAGAAAGGTATCCCCCTAACTTGGACAAAAATCAAAGGATAACTTTTTGTTTATAGAATGTATATTACATGCTGGTAGAGAATGTTCTATTCCAAAGAAATTTTGATGGATTTTTTCTAATATGTATTAAAAAGGAACAAAAATGGTCTCTAATTCAAGAATTCCATCAAGGATTCTTAGGTAGACACTTCTCAACTTAGATAACGACTAATAAGATTATAAAAGTAGGATACTATTGGCTAAGTATTTTTATAGATGACTTTAATTAGGTAAGGAGATGTGATAAATGCAAGTTATTCACTTAAAGGAAGAAGAATGCACTGATGACCCTAAAGCCCATAGCACCAGATGAACCATTCTCCTAATGGGAATTGGATTTCATTGGAATTATTAATCCACCATCAAGTGAGGGTCATAAATGAATCCTCATTACTAGAAACTATAATTAAAGTAGGGAAGTTACCTCACAGGGATGTCCCTTCTTTGTGGTAAGCCATGTTAGAACCACTCCCTGAATCATCTACATTAGGATTTACCTAAATAATGCAAAATGTTGTCCCCATCAATTCCATTATAGAATTTAATGAAAGGGGCATTACATTGGTAAACATTATAGAACCTTAGAAAAAATCTAGATATTTCATATTAGAAGAATATATTCTAAGGTTAAATATTTGAA
Source organism: Wollemia nobilis (assembly GCA_028583015.1). Classification (NCBI taxonomy): domain Eukaryota; kingdom Viridiplantae; phylum Streptophyta; class Pinopsida; order Araucariales; family Araucariaceae; genus Wollemia; species Wollemia nobilis. Next base: position 3,152,462 of record JAQPPZ010002024.1, read on the forward strand.
TATTTTTAGTGGAGTGATAAGCATTATAGAACCTTAGAAAAATCTAGATATTGCATATTTGAAGAATATTTTGAAATTGAAGAAGCATTATATTTGAGTTTTGTAAAATTGCATATTTAGATTTACAAAACAAATTGAATATTTGCAAAATTACTAAGGTTGGAGAAATAAGGCATTCTACATCAAACTAGGACTACAAAAATATTGCAAATATTATTTTTCTAAATTTCTAGAGTTGGAGGAATAAGGAATCCTACTTCAAAAATAGTTTATGAAATTTAGAGTTAAAATATTTTATTCATAAATTTGGGAGATAAAAGGAGTTCTACATAGAGATATTGCATTTGATAAGTTTAATCTCCAAGTTCAAAATTATAAGTTTTGAAGATTTGTAAAGGATTAGGGAATCATAAGATAGTCTCCTCATGGAAACTACAAACAAACTCTTTCTTTTAGATTCCCAATTGCTCAAAGGCCCTAACTATACTTCATGGAAAAATAAAGTAAGATCAATCTTGATAGTAGAAAAGCTTTGGGACATAGTCAAAGGAGAAAAAATTAAACCTAATGAAGATGATAGAGATATACAAAAATTTGAGGAAGAAGAAGCAAAAGCATTGATGATCATAATATTTACAACTTTAGATGACATACAACCTTATATCAGTTCAGCAGGAATTTCTAAATATGCATGGAACACTTTAGCAAACATATTTGAAGGAAAAAATAAAGTCACTATTCTGAATCTACATACACGATTGCATTATTTGAAAGTCAAGAGTGGTGAAATTATTTAACTATTTTTTAGAAGAGTAATAGATACAAAAGGGAAGTTATTCACCCTAGGAGAAACAATTGAAGATAAATTTCTTGTTCAAGTCATCTTGAAAGCATTACCAAATACTTACAAACATCTAGTTACATCCTTACAATGCCTAAGTAAGGATACTTATTTTGATGATTTGGTTAATATACTACAGGAATATGAAGTGGAAAATTGAGTGAAGGATGAAATGAGTAATAATGTGTTAGTCTCAAAGGATAACTCACAAGGGAATACTACTTCATTTACAAGAAGTAAAACAAAGTGGAATGATAAGTATTGTCAAATTTGCAAGATAAGAGGACATAGTACCAACTACTATAGATTCAATACAAGGAATCAACATCAAAGAAATAAGGTAAGCTCAGGAGGACAATCAAATAGGTTGTCTCAACCTAGACAATATCAGAACCAATACAAATCACCATAGCAACAGTACCCACAACATACTCAATACAAAGGAGGAAATCAAAAGGGGCACATATACCAAGAGATACATGAAATACAAGAACTAATAGCAAATACAAAAGTACATGAAGTTAAATCTATTCTAGCTAATGTAGTATTTCATGAAAATACTATTCTTTTATTTAATCAAGATCAAAACATGAAGAAGGACAAAGAAAGCAACAAATAAGATCAAGAAAGAATAAGATCCATAATATACATGTGTCAATAGAGTAGGAAGATGAAGAGTCATAAGAAGAGTGAGGGTCAAGAAACCTCCATATGAAGAGTCACATTCTATTATATATATGGATGTATTGATTTAAAAGAGATATAGCGAAGAAGAAAGAGTCACCTATGTAAGCAATGGAAGGTGATGTAGTATGATGTATTTTGAGATCTTCATTTAATAAATATTTCTTAGTATTTTTGAGCATTTGTCATTAGTATTCTTTGAGTTATTATACAGTAGATTCTGAGTTTATATGCTTGATTGATCAAAATTATTATATCTTTCATATTATAATTATGTTATTGATCTTGAGGCAATATTATTTTAAGTATTTACTCATCAAAAGCTAACACATTCAATCCCATAATGATTTAGTAAATAGATTTTACTCTATATTTTTTATGAGGGACTTTTTCCCCCTAAAGTTCAAATTTTTTTGAGATCCATTTGCCACTTCGATGGGTATTTCCTTTTTACATTTTAGACTTTGATGGCACACCACTTTGGGTCTCAAAACCAACATCAAACTTTTATTTTTTTTGACTTCTAGTGATTTGGTTAGGAGTAATGAGTCCCACTCTAAATTAATGCAATATCCACATATTTCCTAGGGCCACAATTAGTAGGATCACAAAAGTTATATTCATACAAAAAAGATACTACAATAGATGAAACTTGTCTGCTTGCTTGGATACTTCAAAATCCTCTATTGTAGTTTTACCTAAAACTTGAAGAAAATCAAAGGTATTCCTACATTTAACACCAACATCACAAACAGAAGCAAAAACCAATGTAATATTTACCTCTAATCACTTTTCATCGAATTCATCTATGACATGGCCTTCAACCACACTAGCATCTACGATTTATGTAGGAAATTTACTAAACTCCTAAGGAGCACCATGACCATGTTTCCTATCTACCCCTAACTTAGATGCCAAAAAAATTGGACTTGGGACTGCTTCCTTTCCCATATATTTTTTCCTTTATCAACTTTTTGAGATAGAGCACAAGTGAATCTTGATGAAAAAACTTCTTGCATATTGAGCATTTCCTAGCTATATTCTCATATTACAAAGGCTAGGTCTAGACCCCAAAATTAGACTCAATTTCAATTTACTTTAGGAGGCTCTTATAAAGCATAATATTAACACAAAATATAGTGAACACAAACCTAGATCTATAAATGGTAATAGGATATATCACCTCCATCTCTCCTATTTCACTTGTGATTCCAACTAGGATCTCCTCATGCCAAAGATATAAAGGAAGGCTAGGAATGTGAACCCACATGGGAGCTTGGTCAATGCATTGAGAATTAAGGTTGAAATTGGATGCCCACTTCCTTACAAACAAACCTTTATGCCCAAATAACCATGGATCACTTTGAAGAATCTTATCATAATTCTCCAAACCATTGAGCCTAATCAGGGACAAAATCTTAGGTAATGCAACAATCTCCAAAGAATCCTTAGGACACCATTTTAATTGAGCCCATTTTCTAATAGCATCCAGATCTAGATGAACCCCAACATATTTCCCAAAAAGAGAAAAATACCCATGGGAAGCAGCCATATCTACAAGAGGATCCAAAACCACAAGTCTTTCTAAACAAGAAGGGATATTTAACACTAGGCTTATTTATTTTTTCTTCCCCTTAAGTCTACTAACCCACTATTGGGGCCATGAGATAAAAAAATGATGAAATATCATATGATCCTTTTTTTTATTATCACCGCTCAACACAACCAAACCCACAATGCTTTGTTTGTCCTAACCAACACCACTCCCCGTAGCCTAAATGACTTAACAAAAAGAACCCTTACCCCCAACACACCCCATGATATAACCTTTATAGGTATCCTCACCATCTCCACCATAAATAGCCACACCCTGACCTCCATCATTTCCTGCATCTTGAACTCCACTACTTCCACCTTTCCCACCAGTCAAACCCTATAAACCACCCTTGCCATCTTGACTCGAGTTCTTCATTGCCTAACTTAGTTGTTGATTACAAACCCTCCAAATTAATTTCCACTAACTTAGTTATAGATTATAAACCCTCTAGATCCAGTACCACCTGACTTAGTTGTGAATTAAAAATCCTCCAGAACCATCGTTGCATAGCTTCAAACCCTTCAAAAACATAGTTGCCTAACTCAATTATGAATTAAAAATCCTCCAAAGCCCATTGCCACGTAGCTTCAAACCCTCTAGATCCACCACCACTTGACTCAACTATGAATTAAAAACCCTCTAGAGCCATAATCACCTAGCTTCAAAATCTCGCAAGCCACCACTACCTAACTCAATTATGAATTAAAAAACCTCCAGATCCACTACCAAGTGACTTAGTTATGAATTAAAAATCCTCTAGAGCCATCACCACCTAGCTTCAAACCCTCTAGAGAAACCACTGACTGACTCAACTATGAATTAAAAACCCTCAAGAGCTACCACTTGGAAAACACTATGTCCATAGCCCTTATGAAGGTTTCCCTTGCGTTTGATGGAGCAAGTGACATTATTTGATATACAAAGGTCTCCCAATTGGTGTTGAATGCTATCTTATGATGATCATCATCATTGACCTAAATATGATTGTATCCTAAGAATATATAAAGGAGAAACAACATATATGACCTAGCTACCTTCTATAAAATCGGATTGAAGGTAGGAAAAGGGTAGTGATCTTTTAAAGAGTCTTGGTTTAAGTTATGTTGGGCAATGAATTGCGTTTAAGCTTTACTCAACATTGTAGCTGTCTATCTTCCTATTTTCTATTCAGGCATGCACCCAATAATTGTAGCTCAACACTTAACATTTGTATAGACCAAAGCAAAGTTTTTGATCTAACCTCCAGAGTAGGTTGGTTCCTTATCAACTTAAACAAGTGTTTGACACTATTATGCTCACTTAGGGTTTTGAGATTAGGGTTAGAGAGAGATTAGGGTTAGAAAAGTGAACAACATTTGGACGGTTAGGATTAGGGTTAGAGAGAGATTAGGGTTAGAAAAGTGAACAACATTTGGACGGTTAGGTTAACAACATTGATATCACAACAAACAACTCCAAAAATCATATCATAACACATTATTTAGATCAACATTATCACAAATATTGAATACCCTCACACATTTATAAGAACTTTAATATTAGAACCTATGATATCAGATGGTGAAGACACAAGCTTTGAGGTAAAATTCAATGTAATGCTTCTTTCATTGAATTCTGGAAAATTGATAGTGGTACAGGAAAACACGCTAGACCCGACCCTTGAAAATGAGGGTTCATCCTTTATTTATAGTTTGTAAAATTAAAAATAATATAGAACATTACAAATATTAGTTTTTTCAAAACTCAGTAGAGAGTTCTTAGTTGGCATCATCTTACTCGTTCGATCTCCAGGAAAACCGTTGCAAGTAAATTGTCATTGCAATTGGAAACCTCTGCAACTTGCTGGTTGTTGGCTCGAACTTGAGTTCTATTTGTTGGAGATCTCATTTGCATCGTGGATATTTCTTGGAAACCTCATATTTTCGTTGATCTGCAAATGTCTCTAGTTCTTGTCTTCTTGAAACCCTCGGCACTTCGACTTCCCTCTCCAACTAACTATTCTTTAGTCATGGCAAGAAAGTTTTTATTTTATTTTATTCTGCTTAGCAATTCTCAACCGTCGATATTTTCCATCATAAGACTACAATATGTTTGAAATAAGCTTTGATAAATGACAAGAAAATATCACTGTGCCATTCCGCTTTAAAATATTTTATGACATCATCGTCCATGCTTCATAAACCTCAGAATGCCAATCCCCACAAAAATGCATTGTAAATAGGGCAGGATAGAATCTGCCACTTATTCCTTGTTCATTTCCTTTGGCTTTGCTACTGAAGTGAATCCGCACAAACCATTTGGTGATGTCACATTTCCCTTGAAAATCTTGCAGATTCCATTCCGGACCTAGACAAGAGCATTAGTCATGAAATTTAATTTCGGACCCGCCATAGTGTAAACAACTATTTTTTCATTTCGTACTAGCCTTAGATAAACCTTACTTGTCGCCATTCCACTGGAGAATTAGACAAAATTACCTTTTTGCGAATCTGCACATATTTACATCATATTTTGCCTTATGTCACCATTCGGGGCCAAAATACTCTATGAGTCCTCCAGAAACAATCTTCCAACACTTAGCCACTTTGAAAGATTTTATAAATACAAAGTGATTTCCAATCCGCATAAATTTTATGCTTACATCACCTTTCTCCAAAAACTTTTGCGGATTCAAATCCTTTGTTGCTAATCCGGAGCCAAAAACAAGGGACGCGATGCGAATTTTCACCAAGTGCAAAATTTGACTAAGTGTGAGTGGACTTCTTACTTTTTTCAGGTTTCCACTCCAAAATACTCTGGAATGAGTGTGAAATAGAGCTTTCATGCCTTAGTAAATTTTTCAAAAATTTTCTAAGCATATGTGGCCATTTTGGGCATACATTATGGCACCTCCCGGGTGGATTTGCTTGCAAAGCCATTGAACTTAGAGTCTTATCCATTGGACTTTGGGAGTCAAAAATACTCATCTCTAAAAATATGCTTTAAAGAATAACTTCTATATTAACACTACCCTCTGAAAATCTAACAATCTGCTTATAGGGTAAAGGTTCATATGGAAATCATGCCAAAAACATCATGGCTCATCCACTTATGAGAGACTATACCAAAAATACAAGCCTATTGCCTATCTTCAAAAACTAGGCGTAACTCTACTCCTCTTATAAGGCCTTGCTACAAAATACCTTTACACAGTCTGGTGCTCTTTATGCCTCTATAGGCTTCATGCCTTTATTGCTCATTTTTTATAATTGTTAGAGAAAAAAACAAAAATGCAAAACTCATGCATATGTACAAAAACAAAAACAAACTAAGTGTGGGCCCCTTCCAGGCCTGTAACCACTCCATCCTACTCTTCTTCTTCTTCATGGGCCTCTTTCTCAACCTCTTATTCATTCTCTTCTTCTTCTGCTTCTTCTGGAGAATGTGGTTTCTGATTCCTTCCTCCAGAAGATCACCAAATAGCTGAACCATCAATTTAAGATATTGTAAAACCTGTTTCCATGCTTCTTCGGAGGGGTTTGATGTCTGTTTGAGCTTCTTATAAACATATTGCGATTCTCCAATATCCTCATAATTAGCAGCATTCCCTATGTTAACTAGATCTTCCATGAGATCTCTTAATCTTGTAAAATTAACAATTAATTGGACAACTTGCTCTTGGGCTAGTGGCTCTTCAAGAGAATCAATTCCAAATTCATTCTTCAAATCTTAATTAATGCTTTTATGGATCTCTTCCATGGATAGCAAGTTGTGATCCTCCATCCATAGGCCTTTGAAGCCAACTTGAATCATTTCTTTCTTTACATCGACAACATCCTTAATCACACCTTCAATCTTGTCAAACAACAACTAGGCTCTTTGGAGTGCCATGTGCCTCTTAACCATGATTTTAGTGGCAACTCTGGTGAGATTCCATTCTTTATTAGAAATTGGTTTAGCAGAATCACTAATTCTACTTTCAACCAACTTGTACATTTGTTCTATCGAAATAACCATAGGCTGCAACTCTCTGGTAATATGATCTAGGTATCTATGAACATTGGGAAGTAGGCGGCTAGCCTCATCAAGAAAATCAATCATGAATTAAAGCTCTGAACATTTCTCTTGGACTTCAGAGAGCATTTCTTTTCTAATCCTTTTCAGTCCAACTTTAGAAAAGCTAGAGGCCTTAGCCTTTTCTATTTGAAGCTGTTGATTTAAACTTTGAATTTCTTTCATTTGTTCTTCATTCAACTTCTTTTGCTCTCCTAGTTGATCCTTGAGTTTGTTGGCCTCTTGAAATTTTTCTTGCCAGCCCTTGACCTTTTTTTTCAAAGCCTTTTCAACTTCCTTTTGATTTCTCAGAGTCTTCTGAAGCTTCTCAATTCCTTTCTCTAGCTTAATCACCTTCTCTCTGAATATATCATTTTTCACATAGAGGGTGTCTAAATGGGTTATGGCCATAATAAATTCATCCTCTTTAGGAAGGTTATCAATATCTTCTGTGACCTCCTCCACTCTATAATCTTGGACAGTCATTTCATTTTTGGGCTTACTTACAAGTGGAGTCATAGATCTAGGTACTCTTTGCCTAGCCACTGGATCAACAAACATACTTCTTGTGATAGCCATCCTACTAGAAGGCTTAGAAAGCTTTTCTGCCCAAAAATCATTTGCTCTCTGTGTGGCTGCCTGCTCTTTTGGCAAGGTGATAGAACTTGAAAAACTAGCAGCCAAGGGAGATGAAGATACCAAAAATGATAGGGTAGACTGAATTGCTGACAATGGGGGTGTAGGAGTGCTCACATCAGTCTCTGTAATGACAGTGGAATCTGTGAAAACTGTTGTTGTTGCTATTGGTAAATTCATAGAAACTGACACAAGACTATCAATTAGATGAATGGTGGTACTTGGAATGCTATGTACCATTGATGGTGGTGGTGGTAATGATTAATATGAAATGATGGGAGATGATGAATTGGGAACTTCAGATGCTAGAAGTGGGATTTGGGGTGACTGTGAGGGAACAAAAGTGACTTGTTCTTCAGTGTCAACCAAGAAAACATGGGGTGGATTGTGAGAGGGAGAAAGTACCTTTGTCAAATTTTCTTGACCAAAAATGGAGAGATACTTCTTTGGGTATTCAGAAGGTTGTAGAGGAAAAGAGGGGTTAGAAATCATACCTTCGCCTTCAGATGTAGGGTGCTCCTGCTCCTCTTCTATTTCTTGTTGTTGTTCTTGGTGAGTCAATTCTTCAGCAGCAATAACTACTTCTTTTGCAATCTCCTCCATATCTAATCTCTACTTCTTTGAAACTTCCTTTTCCCTTCTCTCTAGGGCTCTTTTATTTTTTTTGTGGATTAATTGAAAGGAAGCCATATCACTCTTAGAGTATTCTTCTGAAATATCTCCTTGTACTACTCCAGAAAGCAAAACTTGCTCAAAAACAAGATGTAATTGTACTGATGCTGCAGGGGTAAAAGAAAGGGGGGTGAAATTGAAACTCTCATCCTTATTCCAGTCATTATTTGTGTCTAGAGGATGACCTCCCAGAGCTAAGCATTTAGGCCTAGATATCGTTTCAATAACTGGAATACTGATAGCCTTTTCACTGGGATATTGCATTTTTCTCATAAGTTGAGCTTCCTTAGGAAACTTGTCCATTTGTTCAGAGGTAGGATGAAAAGTTTTCGAAACTTTAGCTGCTATCAAAGGAGTCTCCTGCTCCTCTACTATATCTTCTTGATATATGGGTTGAGAGAGAGATTCAAAACTAGTTTGGGGCTTTTGAACTGTCAACACTATGTTCTTGACGTCCTTACCTCCAAGTTCTGATATTTTTGTTATATATTTTTGAAAAATCCTTTTCAATCTTCATTTCGAACCTGTCCTTAGTTTTTCCAATCTCAACCCTCATTCTCCACCAATATGATATCTTTGCTACATTCCATTGATATTCTTCATAAGTTTCTTCAGTAGCATCCTCCTCGAGTTTGGGGTCCTTTTTCTTTGAAGTTTTCCCTTCAATGTCACTGATGGTGGCTTCTATAATCCTATGACTCTTCTTATTGTCAGGGTTAAAATCAACAATCTGTTTATAGAAATCCAACCATGGAGGCAGTTGAACCATTTTTGCAACATTCCACTCTAGAAGAGTGGTCTCATCATTATTTCTTCCTTGCTAGAAATGAGCCCTAGGCCTCTTTTCAAACTTATAAGCCTTTTATCCATATAGGGCTATATTTCTTACAGTGAATATACCATCAGGGTCATAAATCCATCTTTGGGGGATATAAAATAGACCTAACCTATCAAGGTATTGGTCGATTTGTTGACTCTACCCCTTCTTAGTGATGGTAATATCCTCCACAGTGCGATGTGTAAGCAAATATTTTCTCTTTCTCCCATAACCATAATTCAAATCAATATATTTTGCCTGCATCAAATTTCTAAGGCAAAAATCATTTCTATAACAAAATGGGACAAGAGAAAAAGGTTTCCCATGAAACCATATAATCTAATACCTGTGCCCTCGATCAACAAATACCAATCTCCTTCCTCAACACCCTCTATTATGAGAATTTGCTTAGCAACGGGTGGCAATCTAGGGCATATTCCATACATTATTCTCAAGGTAGGTCCAATAAATTCCAAGTTGAATCTATAATAAGACTAACTACTTCTCAAGTGACTTGTCCAGTAATAAACTGGCAAGGGTTCCCCATCATTGGTTTTGTCCTTGATCGGAATCCAAGGCATTATGTCGTTAGTGGCAGCATAGAACATCCACACCAAACTTGAGCAATGCCTGAAACTAGGAGCATCAGAGCCCCTTTTCATACTTACTAACTGTTCATGTATCCTTTGTGCAAGAAAATCTAGCCAGTCAAAATAAATTACCCTAGTCCCCTTTTCCCCTGCATCTTTCTCATACATTCTTTCGTTAGACATACAATAAGTCACAATAATTTGCCAGCCGTATACCATTCTGTCAGAGTGTAAAACCTCCATGCAGGACAACATAGAAAATAACACAGGGTTTGTAAATTTATCGATAGATATTGGGAAGCATTTAGGTTGGGGGGTACACTTCATTTTGGAAATACTTGATCTGGTCTAGCCAATCAGAGTCTATAGTTTGTGTTTCTTCCACTTGATCGTCATCCACTGTTTGGCAAGCTGTCATTTCTGCTAATGGTGCAACCTTTGTTAGACCTTGACTTAGGGCTCTGCCCCTCACCAAATTGGTGGGATCTATTTCTACATCATATTCTTGGATTTTTTTAATACAACCGTCTCTTTTATCTCCTAGTTCACCCTGAAGGATAAAACTTCTTATATCTGTCTGAATAGCATATACAAGGGTCTTACTCTATACCAAGTATTGCATGATTTTTTTAGTGACTTCATCACAAAAAATAAGTTATATTTGACATGGTAATCATAGAGTGTCTGGCTCCAAAATAATATAGGATGCCCTCCCCTTGATCGTCCTTTTGAGTAAGCAATGAGGTGTACCTTTCTTCAGCTCCATATGCATAAAGGATAAAAATTTTACTGAAATTTGGATTTATCAACATTGGAGCTATTGCAATGGACAGTTTGATAATCTCAAAAGCTTTTTTTATAACTTCAGTCCATTTGAACTCAACATTCTTCTTCAGTAACTCAGATATAGGCCTAACTTTCTATGCAAAGTCAGAAATGAATTTCCTGACAAAATTGATCTGGCCCAGAAAAGACTACAAAGTCTTCTTGTTTTTAGGTAAAGTGATAGCAAGAATGGATCTAATTATGTCTGGATCTATGGCCATATCTTGTTTTGAGACCACATGACCTAGTAGTTTTCCCCCATGAACTAATAGAATGACTTCTTAGGATTGAGTGAAATACCAAATTCTCTGTATTTTTGGAAAACTTGTTCTAGGTGTGATAAGTGGTCTGCCTTATCAAGGGAAAATATAATCATATCATAAAAATAAATCATAACGACTTTATTGATTAGTGCACCAAAGGCATAATCCATGGCTCTCTAAAATGTGGCTCCAGCATTGGATAACCTAAAATGTGCCCCATTTGGTAGTGAATGTTGTATTATACTAATGTTCATATTTCACCCAAATCTGATTGTATCCAAAGTAACCATTTATCAATGAGAACCTCTCTACCCTTGCCACTATCTGTAAGATCTGATCAATCTGTGGGAGGGGATAGTGATCTTTGAGGGATGCTTGGTTAAGAAGTCTAAAGTCTACACACAAGCGTATATCGCCATTCCTTTTTCTTACAGGTACCAAGTTAGCTACCCAGGTAGAATGTTTTATGGGGTATATGATCTTAGCTTTTAGTAACTTTAATAGCTCCTCTCTCATGATGGTCTCGATCCTTGGGTTCACAGGCATTTGCTTATGACTAAAAGTGTTTGCATTAGGTTCTAGCTCAATATTATGTTGGATAACCTTCTTATCATATAACTTGAGGTCTTCATATGACCAAGCCATAATATCTTGGTATTTTAAGCATAAGGATTTGACATCTTCAGCTTCCTCTGGTGAACATTTAATTCCAACATTGAACCTCTTTTCAAAAATGACTTCCACTTCTTTATAGATTTTTTCACTAACTTTCATGGTTCTGATCTATTTTCTGTCATTATAAAATAAGCTTTCTAGAGTGACCAATCCTATGGAATGTGATTGTTCCTTAGTTGAATAATATCTTGTTGGTCAATTTATTCTATATTTTCTTCTTGGATAGTAGAGAGACATGCTTCTCTTACCAGAAAATCAATTATTTTCTCATCACTTTCAAAGACCTGCCTGAAAATCTACTTGTCTGGTACTACAGGTCTAAAAATCGTTTTGATTCCCTTGGATTTCTTGATTCTTTATTCTATATAAAGTTTGAAGTTAGCTCCATTTGTTGCTAAGGAAATTCCAGAGTGTTCTCTCTGGGGAAAAAAATTAATATTCAGGGCATCAAAGGATTCCATCAAATCCCATACCCTGTTTCTGTAAGATTTTAGGTAATGGTCCTTACTGGTGCACTTATTTCTTACCTGATGGACTATTATATCAGAATCACCATATATGTTCAAGATCTTAATACCCATGCTTTTTGCATGCATCAATCCAAGACACAGGGCCTCATATTCTATAGCATTATTAGTACATGACCATGTTAGTCTATAGGCAAAATTATTTGTCCCTTTTGATTAGGACTGTAAAACTACCCCTGCTTCTACACCATTTTTTCATTTAGCACCATGAAAGTGCATGGTCCATGTTTCCTTTTCCCTTAGGGACTGATTGGATATAGCAGGGATTTTATTCTCTAATTTAGTTGAGATACTATATGTTCCCATACCAGTTCCAAACTTACTGTAATATTCTCTGAAAGGTAACTCATCTTCAATATCCAACTCCTCAATGTTTTCCACCAGCTCAAACTCTTCCATGGGATTAATATTGCACATGTCTTCCTTGATATTTTCAATATTATAAGCTATTGGTTTTTTAGGTGTTATTCTTATTCTCTTTCCTTTGAAAGGAATTGCCATACTAGCATAATCCATGTACATACATCCACCTAGTTTTGCAGTAAACTCCGTTGAGAGATATAATCCAAAGTAAGGTTCTAGGTCAACCACAAATATTTCTTGTACTATAGTCACCTCAGGGGCTCTGTGTAGCCTCATTAAAACATCCTTAATGACTCCAACTGTCTTGATAGGTGTGCCATCCAATTGTAATACTCCAAGACAAGATCAGGTATACTCCATACCCATATCTTCACATACTACTTTAGGCATAACTATAGTTGATGCTCTTGAATCTATTATACAATTTCGAACTATCCATCTCTCCACACTTAAATATATGTAGAACGAGGGAGGTTTATTTTTCAGTTCAGCAGGCGACATTGTCTTTTTTTCTGGGGGCATACTCAAGATTGTGGTAGTCTGCTTATCGTGGGGATACTTGTCAAGAGAAGCTTTAAGTAGATCTATCTGAACAAGGATAAATAGAGTGTCCTACAAACTAGATTTAGATGGGATATTTTTCATTTCTTCAACAATATTATATTCAGACTTAGCTAGTATAGGTTTTTCAAGTCTTCTTTCTGGCTCACCATACTTTATTTTGTATTGTTGAGTGGCCTCTATTATCTGTCTTTTAGTAATAGAGGGGAATCTAAGCCTTTATTGAGCCTCATATTTAGATCTCATCTTGTCTCCTTCAATTTCCTTTTCCAATCTCTTAGTAAGACTATCTGTCTTCTCTTTTCCCTTAGCTTGGGAAATGGGGAATGTTTCATTATTTTGCGGAAGCTGATTCCTTTTCTATCATGATGGAACTTGGAAATGTCCCATATTCTGAGGATCTAATTGGAGGGTCTTTTTCCCAGACCTTATCATAACAACAATTGGGCCATCCTCCTTAGAGTCTTTTCCTACCATAATCTGATCTTGCTGCCAACACATATTTATTCTTCCCTTTGAATCTCTCTCAGCTTGCTCCATGGCCATTTGTACATGATGTTGATGCATAACACAAGATTGTGAATAATGAGGGTTGTTGCAGACCAAACACCATACATTTGCAAGAGTAGTATCTAAAGAGCATTCGGGTTCCTCATATACTGCATTGAAATTGACCCCAGTACTATTTCTAGGACTAGGTATCTGATGTTTATTTACATATGGGAATCTTCTTTGTTGTAATCTTTCCATTTCTCTTTTCTCCATAGAACTCATCTTGTTACTAGGGGCTTTCAAAGTATTTTGAATGTCAAGGAGTAAGGATATTTCTTGGTGAACTTGAGTGGGAAGTGGAGGAAAAGGGATTGGAGTGGATTTTGACCGAGGAATGGGAGCCATATGTGGGAATGGAGATGATAATGAGGGTGGGTTTGTGTATGATGCGGTAAATTCCTGGCCTTGGAAACTGCTTGTTTCTTGATCATAAGGCAACACAGTCTTAGGGGGTAATCTCCCTACATTGATAAGAACATTCTCTACATGAGCTACAACGTTATATATTTGGGGAAAATCTTCAATCCTAGATTTTTGGGTTTGTAAACCTAGTTCTGATCCTAGATATCTGATATAATACATATAGGCTAAACTTGCAGCTGGTCTTGCCACAAGGGGAATTCTTTTCCATGTCCTACTAAACATAAGATTGAAATCTGAGACCGATTCTTGGGGTCCCTTATGCATGGAAGTAAACTGAATGATCAGGGAGAAGGGGTCAGCAGATTCATTGAATTCCTTTATAAATGTCTTAGCTAATTAAATACATGAGGTAATGGAACTATCATCAAGAGTCCTAAACCAATGCAAAATCTTACCTGTGAAAGACAAGGCTAGAATCCTTACAATAACATCCTCATTTCTTATGTTATGGATAGCTACCAAATTGAGGATATCTTGACAATGCTCATATGTCATCTTCCCTGATCCATCATATGTGGATATAGCTTTGGATAGATCTTGAGGGATGGCATGCATGTGAGGCAACTGAAGTGGGCCAACTGTGTCCCAATTGGGGCACTTTTGTAAAGGTTGATTTGGTGTAACATTTGCTTGATTTTGATTTGCATTTGTTGCCATGTTTCCAGGTAGAGTTACTATTGGGGAAGGGTTTTGATCAACTGTGGGATTTTATTCAAAGGGATTATCTTCAGGGGGATAAACCTCTTCTTGAAAATCTCTATGTAGGCTCCTTATCACAGTCATTCCTCTATAAGGTAACTCAAGAAAGAAAAAAGAATCTGAGTTATTTCTCTTGAATGACCTGGTATACATGAAAGTGTACTTATCTATAGGGATGATTATTTTCTAGGTTCACAGACCAGGGAGTTTCCAGGTGAATTTGCTATTCTTTGCTTAGTAAGGTCAAGATAATTCACCAACTCTTGATTCCTTCGGGCAGGTAAAACCATATATCATATGGTGAGTCTTAGTGTTCCTTGTGAACTGGTCCCACTGGGCATGCCAAAAACTATTGGCCACTGAATTGCGTTTAAGCTTTACTCAATATTGTATTTGTCTATCTTCCTATTTTCTATTCAGGCATGCACCCGATAGCTGCAACTCAACACTCAACATTGGTATAGACCAGAGCAAAGTTCTCGATCTAACCTCCAGAGTAGGCTGGTTCCTTGTCAACTTAAATAAGATGTTGACGCTATCATGCTCACTTAGGGTTTTGATATTAGGGTTAGATAGAGATATTAGGGTTAGAAAAATGAATAATAGTTGGACAGTTAGGTTAACAAAATTGATATCATAGCAAACAACTCCAAAAATCATATCAAAACACATTACTTAGATCAACATTATCACAAATCTTGAATACCCTCACACATTTATAAGAACAATATAGAAATATTGTAGAAAACAATTCCAATACCCCAATAATGATAATCCAAATAACAGAATCAATCATTATCCATATTTAACAAAAATACGCTCCTAACAATATAGAACCAATCCAAAGCATATTTCAATTACTCTATTAGTCAGTAAGCCTATCAAACTAACTATTCAAGTATTCACAGAAATACAACTTTAATATTAGAACCTTTGATATCAGATGGTGAAGCCACAAGATTTAAGGCAAAAATCAATATAATGATCCTTTCATTAACTTCTAAAAAATTTACAGTGGTACAGACGAACACGCTAGAGCCGACCCTTGAAAATGAGGGTTCGTCCTCTATTTATAGTTTGTAAAATTAAAAATAATATGGAACATTACAAAGATTAGTTTTTTCACAACTCAGTAGAGAGTTCTTAGTTGGCATCATCTTACTGGTTCGATCTCCTAAAAACCGCTACAAGTAAACTGCCGTGGCAACTGGAAACCTCTACAACTTGCTGGTTGTTGGCTTGAACTGGAGTTCTGTTTGTTGATCTCATTTGCATTATAGATATTTCTTGGAAACCTCCTATCACTGTCGATTTACAATTGTCTATGGTTCTGGTCTTTTTGAAACCCTCGACACTTCAGCTTCCCTCTCCAACTAATTGTTCTTCAGTCTCAACAAGAAAGCTTTTATTTTATTTCATTCTGATTAGTATTTCTCAGTTGACAATCTTTTCATCATATGGCTATGATCTATTTGAAATAAGCTTTGATAGATGATAGGAAAATATCCCTGTGCCATTCCGCTTTAAAAATATTTGATGACGTCATCCTCCATGCTTCAAAAATCTCAAAATTCCAATCCACACAAAAATGCATTGTAAATAGGGAAGGATAGAATCCACTACTTATTCCTTTTTCATTTCCTTTGGCTTTGTTGCTGAAGTGAATCCACACAAACCATCTGATGACGTCACATTTCCCTTGAAAATCTTGTAGATTCCATTCTGGATCCAGATGAGCATTAGTCATGAACTTTAATTCCGGCCCCGCCATAGTGTAAACAACTATATTTTTATTCCGCACTGACCTTAGATAGATAAACCTTACTTGTCGCCATTCTGTTGGAGAATTAGACAAAATTACCTTTTTGCAAATCTGCACATATTTACATCATATTTTGCCTTATGTCACCATTCCAGGCCAAAATACTCTATGAGTCCTCTGGAAACAATCTTCCAACACTTAGCCGCTTTGAAAGATTTTATAAATACAAAGTGATTTCCAATCCGCATAAATTTTATCCTTACATCACCTTTCTCCAAAAACTTTTGCGGATTCAAATCCTTTGTTGCTAATCTGGAGCCAAAAACAAGGGACGCGATGTGAATTTTCACCGAGTGCAAAATTTGACTAAGTGTGAGCAGACTTCTTACCTTTTTCACGTTTCCACTCCAAAATACTTTGGAATGAGTGCGAAATGGAGCTTTCATGCCTTAGTAAAATTTTCAAAAATTTTCTAAGCATATGTGGCCATTTTGGGCATACATTCTGGCACCTCCCGAGTGGATTTGCTTGCAAAGCCATTGAACTTAGAGTCTTATCCATTGGACCTTGGGAGTCAAAAATACTCATCTCTAAAAATATGCTTTAAAGAATAACTTCTATATTAACACTACCCTCTGAAAATCTAACAATCTGCTTATAGGGTAAAGGTTCATATGGAAATCATGCCAAAAACATCATGGCTCATCCACTTATGAGAGACTATACCAAAAATACAAGCCTATTGCCTGTCTTCAAAAACTAGGCGTAACTCTACTCCTCTTATAAGGCCTTGCTGCAAAATACCTTTACACAGTCTGGTGCTCTTTATGCCTCTATAGGCTTCATGCCTTTATTGCTCATTTTTTATAATTGTTAGAGAAAAAAACAAAAATGCAAAACTCATGCATATGTACAAAAACAAAAACAAACTAAGTGTGGGCCCCTTCCAGGCCTGTAACCACTCCATCCTGCTCTTCTTCTTCTTCATGGGCCTCTTTCTCAACCTCTTATTCATTCTCTTCTTCTTCTGCTTCTTCTGGAGAATGTGGTTTCTGATTCCTTTCTCTAGAAGATCACCAAACAGCTGAACCATCAATTTAAGATATTGTAAAACCTATTTCCATGCTTCTTCGGAGGGGTTTGATGTCTCTTTGAGCTTCTTATAAACATATTGCAATTCTCCAATATCCTCATAATTAGCAGCATTCCCTATGTTAACTAGATCTTCCATGAGATCTCTTAATCTTGTAAACTTAACAATTAATTGGACAACTTGCTCTTGGGCTAGTGGCTCTTCAAGAGAATCAATTCCAAATTCATTCTTCAAATCTTCATTAATGCTTTTATGGATATCTTCCATGGATAGCAAGTTGTGATCCTCCATCCATAGGCCTTTGAAGCCAGCTTGAATAATTTCTTTCTTTACATCGACAACATCCTTAATCACACCTTCAATATTTTCAAACAACAGCTAGGCTCTTTGGAGTGCCATGTGCCTCTTAACCATGATTTTAGTGGCAACTCTAGTGAGATTCCATTCTTTATTAGAAATTGGTTTAGCAGAATCACTAATTCTACTTTCAACCAACTTGTACATTTGTTCTATCGAAATAACCATAGGCTGCAACTCTCTGGTAATATGATCTAGGTATCTATGAACATTGGGAAGTAGGCGGCTAGCCTCATCAAGAAAATCAATCATGAATTAAAGCTCTGAACATTTCTCTTGGACTTCGGAGAGCATTTCTTTTCTAATCCTTTTCAGTCCAGCTTTAGAAAAGCCAGAGGCCTTAGCCTTTTCTATTTGAAGTTGTTGATTTAAACTTTGAATTTCTTTCATTTGTTCTTCATTCAACTTCTTTTGCTCTCCTAGTTGATCCTTGAGTTTGTTGGCCTCTTGAAATTTTTCTTGCTAGCCCTTGACCTTTTTTTTCAAAGCCTTTTCAACTTCCTTTTGATTTCTCAGAGTCTTTTGAAGCTTCTCAATTCCTTTCTCTAGCTTAATAACCTTCTCTCTGAATATATCATTTTTCACATAGAGGGTGTCTAAATGGGTTATGGCCATAATAAATTCATCCTCTTTAGGAAGGTTATCAATATCTTCTGTGACCTCCTCCACTCTATAATCTTGGACAGTCATTTCATTTTTGGGCTTATTTACAAGTGGAGTCATAGATCTAGGTACTCTTTGCCTAGCCACTGGATCAACAAACATACTTCTTCTTGTGATAGCCATCCTACTAGAAGGCTTAGAAAGCTTTTCTGCCCAAAAATCATTTGCTCTCTGTGTGGCTGCCTGCTCTTTTGACAAGGTGATAGAACTTGAAAAACTAGCAGCCAAGGGAGATGAAGATACCAAAAATGATAGGGTAGATTGAACTGCTGACAATGGGGGTGTAGGAGTGCTCACATCAGTCTCTGTAATGACAGTGGAATCTGTGACTACTGCTGTTGTTGCTATTGGTAAATTCATAGAAACTGACACAAGACTATCAATTAGATGAATGGTGGTACTTGGAACGCTATGTACCATTGATGGTGGTGGTGGTAATGATTAATATGAAAAGATGGGAGATGATGAATTGGGAACTTCAGATGCTAGAAGTGGGATTTGGGGTGACTGTGAGGGAACAAAAGTGACTTGTTCTTCAGTGTCAACCAATAAAACATGGGGTGGATTGTGAGAGGGAGAAAGTACCTTTGTCAAATTTTCTTGACCAAAAATGGAGAGAGACTTCTTTGGGTATTCAGAAGGTTGTAGAGGAAAAGAGGGGTTAGAAATCATACCTTCGCCTACAGATGTAGGGTGCTCCTGCTCCTCTTCTATTTCTTGTTGTTGTTCTTGGTGAGTCAATTCTTCAGCAGCAATAACTACTTCTTTTGCAATCTCCTCCATATCTAATCTCTACTTCTTTGAAACTTCCTTTTACCTTCTCTCTAGGGCTCTTTTATTTTTTTTGTGGATTAGTTGAAAGGAAGCCATATCACTCTTAGAGTATTCTTCTGATATATCTCCTTGTACTACTCCAGAAAGCAAAACTTGCTCAGAAACAGGATGTAATTGTACTGATGTTGCAGGGGTAAAATAAAGGGGGGTGAAATTGAAACTCTCATCCTTATTCCAGTCATTATTTGTGTCTAGAGGCTGACCTCCCAGACCTAAGCATTTAGGCCTAGATATCGTTTCAATAACTGGAATACTGATAGCCTTTTCACTGGGATATTGCATTTTTCTCATAAGTTGAGCTTCCTTAGGAAACTTGTCCATTTTTTCAGAGGTAGGATGAAAAGTTTTTGAAAATTTAGCTGCTATCAAAGGAGTCTCCTGCTCCTCTACTATATCTTCTTGATCTATGGGTTGAGAGAGATATTCAAAACTAGTTTGGGGCTTTTGAACTGTCAACACTATGTTCTTGATGTCCTTACCTCCAAGTTCTGATATTTTTGTTATATATTTTTGAAAAATCCTTTTCAATCTTCATTCTGAACCTATCCTTAGTTTTTCCCATCTCAACCCTCATTCTCCACCAATCTGATATATTTGCTACATTCCATTGATATTCTTCATAAGTTTCTTCAGTAGCATCCTCCTCAAGTTTGGGGTCCTTTTTCTTTGAAGTTTTCCCTTCAATGTCACTGATGGTGGCTTCTATAATCCTATGAATCTTCTTATTGTCATGGTTAAAATCAACAATCTGTTTATAGAAATCCAACCATGGAGGCAGTTGAACCATTTTTGCAACATTCCACTCTAGAAGAGTGGTCTCATCATTATTTCTTCCTTGCTAGAAATGAGCCCTAGGCCTCTTTTCAAACTTATAAGCCTTTTATCCATTTAGGGCTATATTTCTTACAGTGAATATACCATCAGGGTCATAAATCCATCTTTGGGGGGATATAAAATAGACCTAACCTATCAAGGTATTGGTCGATTTGTTGACTCTACCCCTTCTTAGTGATGGTAATATCCTCCACAGTGTGATGTGTAAGCAAAGATTTTCTCTTTCTCCCATAACCATAATTCAAATCAATATATTCTGCCTGCATCAAATTTCTAAGGCAAAAATCATTTCTATAACAAAATGGGACAAGAGAAAAGGGTTTCCCATGAAACCATATAATCTAATACCTGTGCCCTCGATCAACAAATACCAATCTCCTTCCTCAACACCCTCTATTATGAGAATTTGCTTAGCAACGGGTGGCAATCTAGGGCATATTCCATACATTATTCTCAAGGTAGGTCCAATAAATTCCAAGTTGAATCTATAATAAGACTAACTACTTCTCAAGTGACTTGTCCAGTAATAAACTGGAAAGGGTTCCCTATCATTTGTTTTGTCCTTGATCAGAATCCAAGGCATTATGTCCTTAGTGGCAGCATAGAAAATCCACACCAAACTTGAGCAATGCCTGAAACTAGGAGCATCAGAGCCCCTTTTCATACTTACTAATTGTTCATGTATCCTTTGTGCAAGTAAATCTAGCCAGTCAAAATAAATTACCCTAGTCCCCTTTTCCCCTGCATCTTTCTCATACATTCTTTCGTTAGACATACAATAAGTCACAACAATTTGCCAGCCGTATACCATTCTGTCAGAGTGTAAAACCTCCATGCAGGACAACATAGAAAATAACACAGGGTTTGTAAATTTATCGATAGATATTGGGAAGCATTTAGGTTGGGGGGTACACTCCGTTTTGGAAATACTTGATCTGGTCTAGCCAATCAGAGTCTATAGTTTGTGTTTCTTCCACTTGATCTTCATCCACTGTTTGGCAAGATGTCATTTCAAGTAATGGTGCAACCTTTGTTAGACCTTGACATAGGGCTCTGCCCCTCACCAAATTGGTGGGATATATTTCTACATCATATTCTTGGATTTTGTTAATACAACCGTCTCTTTTATCTCCTAGTTCACCCTGAAGGATAAAACTTCTTACATCTGTCTGAATAGCATATACAAGGGTCTTACTCTATACCAAGTACTGTATGATTTTTTAGTGACTTCATCACAACAAATAATTGTCTTTCAGTGAAGTTATATTTGACCTGGTAATCATAGAGTGTCTGGCTCCAAAAGAATATAGAATGTTCTACCCTTGATCGTCCTTTTGAGTAAGCAATGAGGTGTACCTTTCTTCAGCTCCATATGCATAAAGGATAAAATTTTTATTGAAATTTGGATTTATCAACATTGGAGCTATTGCAATGGACAATTTGATAATCTCAAAAGCTTGTTTTATAACTTTAGTCCATTTGAACTCAACATTCTTCTTCAGTAACTCAGATATAGGCCTAACTTTCTATGCAAAGTCAGAAATGAATTTCCTGACAAAATTGATCTGGCCCAGAAAATACTACGAAGTCTTCTTGTTTTTATTTAAAGGGATAGCAAGAATGGATCTACTTATGTCTGGATATATGGCCATACCTTGTTTTGAGACCACATGACCTAGTAGTTTTCCCCCATGAACTGATAGAATGACTTCTTAGGATTGAGTGAAATACCAAATTCTCTGTATTTTTGGAAAACTTGTTCTAGGTGTGATAAGTGGTCTGCCTTATCATGGGAAAATATAATCATATCATAAAAATAAATCATAACGACTTTATTGATTAGTGCACCAAAGGCATAATCCATGGCTCTCTAAAATGTGGCTCCAGTATTGGATAACCTAAAATGTGCCCCATTTGGTAGTGAATGTTGTATTATACTAATGTTCATCTTTCACCCAAATTTGATTGTATCCAAAGTAACCATTTATCAATGAGAACCTCTCTACCCTTGCCACTATCTGTAAGATCTGATCAATCTGTGGGAGGGGATAGTGATCTTTGAGGGATGCTTGGTTAAGAAGTCTAAAGTCTACACACAAGCGTATATTGCCATTCCTTTTTCTTACAGGTACCAAGTTAGCTACCTAGGTAGAATGTTTTATGGGGTATATGATCTTAGCTTTTAGTAACTTTAATAGCTCCTCTCTCATGATGGTCTCGATCCTTGGGTTCACAGGCATTTGCTTATGACTAAAAGTGTTTGCATTAGATTCTAGCTCAATATTATGTTGGATAACCTTCTTATCATATACCTTGAGGTCTTCATATGACCAAGCCATAATATCTTGGTATTTTAAGCATAAGGATTTGACATCTTCAGCTTCCTCTGGTGAACATTTAATTCCAACATTGAACCTCTTTTCAAAAATGACTTCCACTTCTTTATAGATTTTTTCACTAAATTTCATGGTTCTGATCTATTTTCTGTCATTATAAAATAAGCTTTCTAGAGTGACCAATCCTATGGAATGTGATTGTTCCTTAGTTGAATAATATCTTGTTGGTCAATTTATTCTATATTTTCTTCTTGGATAGTAGAGAGACATGCTTCTCTTACCAGAAAATCAATTATTTGCTCATCACTTTCAAAGACCTGCCATAAAATCTACTTGTTTGTTACTGCAGGTCTGAAAATCATTTTGATTCCCTTGGCTTTCTTGATTCTTTATTCTATAGAAAGTTTGAAGTTAGCTCCATTTGTTGCTAAGGAAATTCCAGAGTGTTCTTCTCTCTGGGAAAAAAATTAAAATTTAGGGCATCAAAGGATTCCATCAAATCCCATACCCTGTTTCTGTAAGATTTTAGGTAATGGTCCTTACTGGTGCACTTATTTCTTACCTGATGGACTATTATATCAGAATCACCATATATGTTCAAGATCTTAATACCCATGCTTTTTGCATGCATCAATCCAAGACACAGGGCCTGATATTCTGTAGCATTATTAGTACATGACCATGTTAGTCTGTAGGCAAATTATTTGTCCCTTCTGATTGGGACTGTAAAACTACCCTTGCTTCTACACCATTTTTGCATTTAGCACCATGAAAGTGCATGGTCCATGTTTCCTTTTCCCTTAGGGACTGATTGGATATAGCAAGGATTTTATTCTCTAATTTAGTTGAGATACTATATGTTCCCATACCAGTTCCAAACTGACTGTAATATTCTCTGAAAGGTAACTCATCTTCAATATCCAACTCCTCAATGTTTTCCACCAGCTCAAATTCTTCCAGGGGATTAATATTGCACATGTCTTCCTCGATATTTTCAATATTATAAGCTATTGGTTTTTCAGGTGTTATTCTTATTCTCTTTCCTTTGAAAGGAATTACCATACTAGCATAATCCATGTACATACATCCACCTAGTTTTGCAGTAAACTCCGTTGAGAGATATAATCCAAAGTAAGGTTCTAGGTCAACCACAAATATTTCTTGTACTATAGTCACCTCAGGGGCTCTGTGTAGCCTCATTAAAACATCCTTAATGACTCCAACTGTCTTGACAAGTGTGCCATCCAATTGTAATACTCCAAGACAAGATCGGGTATACTCCATACCCATATCTTCACATACTACTTTAGGCATAACTATAGTTGATGCTCTTGAATCTATTATACAATTTCGAACTATCCATCTCTCCACACTTAAATATATGTAGAACGGGGGAGGTTTATATTTCAGTTCAGCAGGCGACATTGTCTTTTTTTCTGGGGGCATACTCAAGATTGTGGTAGTCTGCTTATCGTGGGGATAATTGTCAAGAGAAGCTTTAAGTAGATCTATCTGAACAAGGATAAATAGAGTGTCCTACAAACTAGATTTAGATGGGATATTTTTCATTTCTTCAACAATATTGTATTCAGACTTAGCTAGTATAGGTTTTTCAAGTCTTCTTTCTGGCTCACCATACTTTATTTTATATTGCTGAGTGGCCTCTATTATCTGTCTTTTAGTAATAGAGGGGAATCTAAGCCTTTATTCAGCCTCATCTTTAGATCTCATCTTGTCTCCTTCGATTTCCTTTTCCAATCTCTTAGTAAGACTGTCTGTCTTCTCTTTTCCCTTAGCTTGGGAAATGGGGAATGTGTCATTATTTTGTGGAAGTTGATCCCTTTTCTATCATGATGGAACTTGGAAATGTCCCATATTTTGAGGATCTAATTGGAGGGTCTTTTTCCCAGACCTTATCATAACAACAATTGGGCCATCCTCCTTAGAGTCTTTTCCCACCTTAATCTGATCTTGCTGCCAACACATATTTATTCTTTCCTTTGAATCTCTCTCAGCTTGCTCCATGGCCATTTGTACATGATGTTGATGCATAACACAATATTGTGAATCATGAGGGTTGTTGCAGACCAAACACCATACATTTGCAAGAGTAGTATTTGAAGAGCATTCGGGTTCCTCATATACTGCATTGAAATTGACCCCAGTACTATTTCTAGGACTAGGTATTTGATGTTTATTTACATATGGGAATCTTCTTTGTTGCAATATTTCCATTTCTCTTTTCTCCATAGAACTCATCTTGTTACTAAGGGCTTTCAAAGTATTTTGAATGTCAAGGAGTGAGGATATTTCTTGGTGAACTTGAGTGGGAAGTGGAGGAAAAGGGATTGGAGTGGATTTTGACTGAGGAATGGGAGCCATATGTGGGAATGGAGATGATAATGAGGGTGGGTCTGTGTATGATGCGGTAAATTCCTAGCCTTGGAAACTGCTTGTTTCTTGATCATAAGGCAACATAGTCTTAGGGGGTAATCTCCCTACATTGATTAGAACATTCTCTGCATGAGCTGCACCATTATATATTTGGGGAAAATCTTCAATCCTAGATTTCTGGGTTTGTAAACCTAGTTCTGATCCTAGAGATCTGATATAATACATATAGGCTAAACTTGCGGTTGGTCTTGCCGTAGGGGGAATTCTTTTCCATGTCCTACTAAACATAAGATTGAAATCTGAGACCGATTCTTGGGGTCCCTTCTGCATGGAAGTAAACTGAATGATCAGGGAGAAGGGGTCAGCAGATTCATTGAATTCCTTTATAAATGGCTTAGCTAATTAAATACATGAGGTAATGGAACTATACTCAAGAGTCCTAAACCAATGCAAAATCTTACCTATGAAAGACAGGGCTAGAATCCTTAAAATAACATCCTCATTTCTTATGTTATGGATAGCTACCAGATTGAGGATATCTTGACAATGCTCATATGTCATCTTCCCTGATCCATCATATGTGGATATAGCTTTGGATAGATCTTGAGGGATGGCATGCATGTGAGGCAACTGAAGTGGGCCAACTGTGTCCCAATTGGGGCACTTTTGTAAAGGTTGATTTGGTGTAACATTTGCTTGATTTTGATTTGCATTTGTTGCCATGTTTCCAGGTAGAGTTACTATTGGGGAAGGGTTTTGATCAACTGTGGGATTTTATTCAAAGGGATTATCTTCAGGGGGATAAACCTCTTCTTGAAAATCTCTAGGTAGGCTCCTTATCACAGTCGTTCCTCTATAAGGTAACTCAAGAAATAAAAAAGAATCTGGGTTGTTTCTCTTGAATGACTTGGTATACATGAAAGTGTACTTATCTATAGGGATGATTATTTTCTAGGTTCACATACCAAGGAGTTGCCAGGTGAATTTGCTATTCTCTGCTTAGTAAGGTCAAGATAATTCACCAACTCTTGATTCCTTCGGGCAGGTAAAACCATATATCATATGGTGAGTCTTAGTGTTCCTTGTGAACTGGTCCCACTGGGCATGCCAAAAACTATTGGCCATTGAATTGTGTTTAAGCTTTACTCAATATTGTATCTGTCTATCTTCCTATTTTCTATTTAGGCATGCACCCGATAGCTACAACTCAACACTCAACATTGGTATAGACCAGAGCAAAGTTCTCGATCTAACCTCCAGAGTAGGCTGGTTCCTTGTCAACTTAAATAATATGTTGACGCTATTATGCTCACTTAGGGTTTTGATATTAGGGTTAGATAGAGATATTAGGGTTAGAAAAATGAACAATAGTTGGACAGTTAGGTTAACAAAATTGATATCACAACAAACAACTCCAAAAATCATATCAAAACACATTACTTAGATCAACATTATCACAAATCTTGAATACCCTCACACATTTATAAGAACAGTATAGAAATATTGTAGAAAACAATTCCAATACCCCAATAATGATAATCCAAATAACAGAATCAATCACTATCCATATTTAACAAAAAAACGCTCCTAACAATATAGAACCAATCCAAAGCATATTTCAATTACTCTATTAGTCAGTAAGCCTATCAAACTAACTATTCAAGTATTCACAGAAATACAAATTTAATATTAGAACCTCTGATATCAGATGGTGAAGCCACAAGATTTAAGGTAAAAATCAATATAATGATCCTTTCATTAACTTCTGAAAAATTTACAGTGGTACAGACGAACACGCTAGAGCCGACCCTTGAAAATGAGGGTTCGTCCTCTATTTATAGTTTGTAAAATTAAAAATAATATGGAACATTACAAATATTAGTTTTTTCACAACTCATTAGAGAGTTCTTAGTTGGCATCATCTTACTGGTTCGATCTCCAAAAAAACCGCTACAAGTAAACCACCATGGCAACTGGAAACCTCTACAACTTGCTGGTTGTTGGCTCGAATTGGAGTTCTGTTTGTTGATCTCATTTGCATTATAGATATTTCTTGGAAACCTCCTATCACTGTCGATTTACAATTGTCTCTGGTTCTGGTCTTTTTGAAACCCTCGACACTTCGGCTTCCCTCTCCAACTAATTGTTCTTCAGTCTCAACAAGAAAGCTTTTATTTTATTTCATTCTGCTTAGTATTTCTCAGCTGACAATATTTTCATCAAATGGCTATGATCTGTTTGAAATAAGCTTTGATAGATGATAGGAAAATATCCCTGTGCCATTCCGCTTTAAAAATATTTGATGATGTCATCCTCCATGCTTCAAAAATCTCAAAATTCCAATCCGCACAAAAATGCATTGTAAATAGGGCAGGATAGGATCCACTACTTATTCCTTGTTCATTTCATTTGGCTTTGTTGCTGAAGTGAATCCACACAAACCATCTGATGACGTCACATTTCCCTTGAAAATATTGCAGATTCCATTTCGAATCCAGACAAGCATTAGTCATGAACTTTAATTCCGGCCCCGCCATAGTGTAAACAACTATATTTTTATTCCACACTGACCTTAGATAGATAAACCTTACTTGTCGCCATTCCGTTGGAGAATTAGACAAAATTACCTTTTTGCGAATCTGCACATATTTACATCATATTTTGCCTTATGTCACCATTCCGGGCCAAAATACTCTATGAGTCCTCCGGAAACAATCTTCCAACACTTAGGCGCTTTGAAAGATTTTATAAATGCAAAGCGATCCCCAATCCGCACAATTTTTTTTCTTATGTCACCTTTCTCCAAAATTTTTTGTAGATTCAAATCCTTTGTTGCTAATCTGGAGCCAAAAACAAGGGATGTAATGTGGATTTTCACCAAGTGCAAAATTTGACTAAGTGTGAGCAAAATTATTACCTTTGTCGCGGATCTGCTCCAAAATACTCTGGAATGAGTGCGGAATAGAGCTTTCATGCCTTAGTAAAATTTTCAAAAATTTTCTAAGCATATGTGGCCATTTTGGGCATACAAGTTCCTACATTTGACACATAGCCTTCTATAAAATTTTTTTCTTATGTACCGAGACTATATTGGTGACATAGGTGGAGTGCTTGATTGGAAATATTATTTAGGCTTGCAAAATATTCAAGAGTATATTTTTAACCATTGCCTTGATTTTAGGATTCACTAGTCTTTGCTTCTATCTAAATGTTCTAGCACTAGGATCTAATTTGATGGTATGCTCTATGATTTTTTGGTTGTAGACCTTAAGATTTGCATATGACCATGAAATAATAACCCCATGTTTACCACAAATATCTTTTGAAAATATCCTCTTCTTGATTCTTCCCTTTATCCACCTCAATAGGGTGATACAAAGAGGATTTTACTTTGATGGTTGTCTTCCTTGCACTATCACGTAGATTAAACATATATTCTAGGGTGATTGGACCCTTGGTTAACTAACTTGACTTTCACTATGTAATTATATCCTTGATGGTATCCCCATACTCGTTCTTATTCATGGTGTATTGGGCCTCTTTGATTAGAAATTCGATGATTTGGTCATCATTGTTAAAAACTTGCTAATGATTAAAATTATTAGGGAGGATTCATTTAAAAACTACCTACAATGCCTTAGGATTATCCCACATATAATTTGTGGGGTTTTATCTAAATACCATGCCTACCAACTTGATTTTTTATTCAATTATCTAGAGATTGTTTGATTTCATATATTTAAAAAAAAATTAGTATATATTAGACCTAATGTTTATACAACATAAAATGTTTACTCTTTGTAGCATACTAAGGGTTTATTTGCAATTAGTTTGGATTCAATATTTATTCTTAGTTCTTTAGTTTCCATTTTTCATATTCTTGGAATTTCTCAAATTGTTACAAATTTCTTACTTTGCTACATTGTTGGTATAGTTAAATAGTAATATGTAGCTAAAGCGAGTTTGTGCATCCTTTTGGGTTAATGAATTGAATCAATACACTTTCCTAATTTCTAGTTATAGTGCCATTGAAGTACAACATCCAAGTCTTATTTTCCCCATGACTTATTAGGGCTAGAAAATTAGAAGGTGCCTTAGTGATAAGATGATTTTCTAGTTCAATATCCTTATATTTAACCTTATAATCCTCTTTATCTCGCAATACACTAATTATCATCTCAACCTTTGAGTTTTGGTTGCCTTCAGAGTATTTACCAACTTCTTTGAACTCTATAAGTTCACTCTAATTTACTATAATTTCATCATCCACATTGGATGATAGGTTTTTGCAAGGTGGATCAGTTTATATCTTGACCACCTTCTCATGTTAGGCATGATCATATGGGTATAGTTAATTTCTAGGTTACCATTTCCTGATAAATTGTGTGTCCACTATATGGATAACAACATACCAAGGTATGAAGGTAGGTCCATGACTATAAGTTGTTAAACTACTATAAACTTTGGATGTCTAGCTATAATTATAAATATGTATTTAAGTACACGTACTATGTTGAATATTGTTCCATTTATTTGGATTGGGTGGTTTATCATTTTGGTTCAAGGAAAAACTATCTCTTCCCAAATAAATTTAGGCATAATTGTGAATATTACCCCTAAATAAACTACACAACTTTTTAGTATGTAATTTTCAATTTTGAGAACATAAAATGGGTATGAATTTAGTATCCTAGGCTTCTAGATATTTAGTATATTTAGATACATTTAATTGTATATCTACTATCAAATTATATTGATCAACTATGTTGGTTGAAGTGAGTTTTGGTTGCTTACTCGTAGCATAACTTCTTTCTTAATCCTTCCAAGCCTCCTAGAGTATATCTCAATTTCATGGTAGGGCTAATAATTTTAGTACATTAATTTTAGATGGTGGCTTTTTCATTTCCTATGTAATTTTGAACATGAATTTAATAGGAGCACTCTCCCTTCATGTTATAAACTATTGTTATTACCTTATAGTTATTACACATCCTTTGCTCATGAGATATTTAGCCCTTAATACAAGATCATTGAATCTATCCCCCGAAGGAACCGGACATGCCAATTTTGATCATCCGGCTCGAGCAATAGCTAAACTCAAACTGATAAAGGGTGTATCGTCAGAATAATAACCAAATGTACCTATACCCTTATTGGTAATTTTCTTATTTCAGATTAAATGCTCAGTACCCAAGTAAGCTTACAAATTCGATCATGATCAACATGCCTTTTGGATCATCTTATTCCTTGTAACCCGTGTTTATCCCCACGAATAGATCTCAAAAGCATACAAGGTATTGACTTGTTACTGATCTGGCCTTTCTCCTTCCTTAGATCCCTTCTTTTACTCCGATAGTTTACCTTATTGAAATGCAAGGGAAATGGATGCATTTTCATACTATGAAAAGCAAAGTATAAGTAATATGTTATTTATTATGGTACACTATTACCCGGATCTCACGGAGCCCTTCCTAATTTGGATTTGATCATAGAAATAACTCTCTTGGAACAGAACAAATCAACCGATGCCTTTTACCCAGGTTCTAGACTTCCTATTTCTGATAAGAAAATTGGGGCAGAGACACTTTTATTTTTATAAGGCAGATTGAAGAATGTATCTGCACGGCCTGAGCAATAGTTCAAGTCACACACTCCCATAATCCATCTTCTCCGTCTGAGCTGAGGATCTACTTCAATTGTTTGTATTGGATGGATAATACTTCAGAATTGAAAGGAGAAATCCGAGGAACTCCGAGGAGCATGGTTTCTTATTTCCATATTTCCAATATGAAATATTCCCGGCAATGATATATTGTCATTACTCAACAAAAGGATGGGTTATGAATACTCATTGATACTCATTCAAAATCTATCTTTCCTCTCTATAAAGGACCTGAAATACCCTGCTTACGAATCATTAGAAAGTGCATTGACATAAATACAGCGGTAAGGAGGGGTAATATGAAAGGCACATATTCTATGCCTTATGTCCCGATTCTCTACATCCTAGGTCTCTCTATTCCATCATATGGCTTGTGTTCTTTCTTCATGTAGCATTCATAATGAATGACTTTATCAAATTACGTCAATCCTTGCGTATCTTCCGGATAACGTAGGAGGCATTTTAAACATTTTTTCCATCCTTCTTTCTCTTTTCTTCTTCTTTTTTTCCTTATCTGGTAAATATTCTCACTGTCCAGCTCCGAATCTGCCTCTGACCATCAAATCAAATGTGAGTAACTTGTCTTTCTATTCGTAACAAGGGTTCCTCTACCTCGTTTGTTTCTGCTCAGACAATCTAGTCTTCTCTATAATATCATATCTCTAGAGCCAATGATTCTATATGAGTAACTATTGAACTCAATAACCCACTACCATTTATCCTTAGTTTCCCTTTGGGATTCATCCCATACATAAAAGTATCCTAGTTGGATCAGTGATAGATTTTTAGGTTTCGCTGTAAACCCAATCGGTTGCTTCCGATTACGTAAATTAATAATTCAAACCGCACTCAAAGGTAGGGCATTCCCCATCGATATAGGAGCTCTGGGACCGGAAAAAATAGTATCTCCAATCATGGCCCCTCTGGGATGCAAAATATATGTCTTTTCACCATCCCTGTAGTGCACGAGACAGATGTCTGCACTTCTATTAGGGTCGTATTCTATCGTTACAATTTCTCCCGAGATGTCTTTCTTATTCCGCCGAAAATCAATTTTACGATATAGACGTTTGTGACCTCCTCCTCTATGTCTTGTGGTAATAATTCCTCTGTTATTACGGCCTTTACCACAATGATGCTGTCCAGAGGTCAATTTCTTCTGTGGATGAGACTGAACTCTCTCATTGAAACCTGATAGAGATCTATTACGTGTACCTGGAGTATTGGACTAGTTGTAGTGGTCATACCTATTTTTTTAAAGATATATAGTAATTCCCTTTGGTTGCCACATCGTTCTACTTGATCTTAGTATAGGTGTTTTTTTTGGATTTCCATTTCAAGTATTACTCCCCTTGGGCTTCTTATAGTAGGATATAGATCAAATAATAAATATTCTTTTTTAGGTGGTCTTTGAGCCATTGCTCAATCTATTAGTTACGAAATTCCTTTAGCTTTATGTGTGTTATCTATATCTCTACGTGTGATCCGTTGGAATATGAGCTCGATTTTACCCTCTTTCTAGAAGAAAGAAGGAAAAAACAAGTGAATGGGATGAATATGGATTTTTCATTCCGATCAAAAAACTAGATGGTCATATGGGTGAGATCAAACAGTTTATGAATCCGCAGTAAGATGATTGAGTCCCATTCCCCATGTACAAGAGTGAAAGCATGCACAATCAGTGAAAACTGTGTACCCCAGTTCATATATTAGTCATTGGGGTCCAACAACGGGGAGGAAAAAGAAAAAATGTATGAAGTTACTATCATACATGCCAATTGGAAGAGTCTTCTCCATATTTATTGATCCTAGCGAAACATTGTTTATCATAGAAGGAATGACAAGATTAGAAAATAGCCAGCTATCGGGATCGAACCGATGACCATCGCATTACAAGTGCGATGCTCTAACCTCTGAGCTAAGCAGGCTTATATGAATGGGGGATATCATAATATATATCATTGGTGTGAGATCCAAAAATTGATTCACAATCGTAGCAATTATAGCTATTCCAGATTCAATAACGCAATCCAGATTACAATGGAACATTGCTTGCTTGAATTTAGATTTTCAAAGGAAAAAAAACACAGCGAAGGATCCATCGATATCAATCGTTTCACTATTCCGAATTAAACAAAAGTAGATAAAAACATTGCACAGAAAATGCAGAAAGAATATAATGATTCTCAGTCATATTTGATGATAGTAGAGATAACGAGAGAGAGAGGGGAGTAAGAGAGCACATTTATCCCACCCATGAGTGAATATCCAATGAATCACTCTGATAGAAATGTAATAATAGAATGAGGTTACAGTATAACCTTCTCGTTCCCCGAGAAGGGGATATGGCGGAATTGGTAGACGCTACGGACTTGATCGAATTGAGCCTTAGTATGGAAACCTACTAAGTGATAGCTTCCAAATCCAGGGAACCCTGGGAGATTTTGAATGGGCAATCCTGAGCCAAATCCGGTTTCTAGAGACAATAGTTTCTCTTCCTAGAAAGGGATAGGTGCAGAGACTCAATGGAAGTTATTCTAACGAATGAATATCATTTGACCCAACACTGTATCTATAGAGTGCTCTCTATATTTAGACTTTGAAGAAAAGTTCTAATATACCATCAATTAAATAAAACTCACTCTTTCTTGAGATCCACGTGCTAGTACGTGACGATCCACTATACTAGCAGTTGCAGCAGTAAAATCTCTTTCGCGCTCTAACATAGAACGCATTACATTAAAATAATCATCTCCTAGAGGATTTACAAAACTTTTTTGATAGAGAATCTATCGTTTTTTATTCCAATGTCGATTCTATCTCCCTTTCGCTTTAGACCTTGGCGTGAAGGGGGGCACTCTGAAGGAGATACTGGTTATTTAGCGATGAATCCCATCGTGTTAACTGAAAAACCTTTTTCTGACGCGGTTGATACTGAAAACCAGAAAAAAGAGGATATGTTCCAAGTCCTTTCGGAAGAATTCTTGGGACCTATTAGAAAATTCTGGGGACCTCGTATCCAAGAATTGATAAGACGTATCAAAGAATTGATACGACCAGTAATAAAAGTTATCAAAGCATTGATAATACGTGTCAAAGAATTGACAATATAGTTGAGAGAACGTATTAAAATTTTTATAATAAAGATAAAAATCAGAACATTGGTAAAACATATCAAATAAGAGATACAAATTTTTATAAAACTTATCAAAGAATTAATTTTGATATGGATTTCGAGAGAACGTATCAATGAATTGATAAGACTAGTTATGGAAAGGATAAAATGGTTGAAAAAAGGGGCCCATTCAAAACATTTTCGAGCCGCTAACCAACAGAAAACTAGAGCTTTAGTTTCTTCTCACCAAGGTACAAGTAAGAATGTTTTTTCGACGTTTTTGAGCTATATACCCACATTTAAGAGAAAGCGAAATCCGGTTAAATGGATACTCCCAAATAGAACAAGAAAAAGAGGATTTCATCAAAGCTGCTTCTGCAAATTTGGAACAATTAGAGGAATCCAAGAATGAGACCGTTCACTTTGAACAACAAAGAGCAATTGAACAGGTCCGACAGCAAGTTTCTCACCAAGCTGTCCAAAGAGCTCTAGGAACTTTGAATATTCATTTGAATAGTGAGTTAAATTTACAAATGATCGATCATAATATTGGCCTGCTTAGAGCCATGAAAAACATAACTGATTAGCTTATATAGCTATATATATATATAGCTATATATATATATATAGCTATATAGGTTTCATGAAAAAAGAATAATTGATTAGCTTATATAGATATATAGCTATATTACATATAGCTATAAGCTGCTTTATATTTCAAAGAATGAACTAGTGTTAATTTAATGGCAACTATTCGACCCGACGAAATTAGTAATATGATACGCAAACAGATCGAGCAATATAATAACGAAGTAAAAGTCGTTAATATTGGCACCGTACTTCAAGTAGGAGATGGCATTGCTCGTATTCATGGTCTTGATAAAGTAATGGCAGGTGAATTAGTTGAATTTGTAGATGGTACAGTAGGTATTGCCCTAAATCTAGAATCAAACTTTATTTGAAATATCTACTCTTATTTGAGGTTGTTTGCACAACTATTTCTATTTTTTTTTTTCCAAAGTAGGGAAGTCATAATAACAAGAGTAGACATTTCAAATAAAGTTAGAATTTTAAATTGCTGACAGAATTGGTAAAGCGCAAAAAAAAAAGAATGAGAAATCAGTTTTCTGGATATGAACCTGGGAATAGAGGGACTTGAACCCTCACGGTCTAAAAAACCGACGGATTTTCTTCCTACTGCAATTTGCATTGTTGTTGGCATTGACATGTAGAATTGGACTCTATCTTTATCCTCAACCGACGGATTTTCTTCCTACTGCAATTTGCATTGTTGTTGGCATTGACATGTAGAATTGGACTCTATCTTTATCCTCGTACAATCATTGATTCCAAAACCCGAGTTGACTCTCTCTAGAGAAGTTCCTAATTCAATTACTTCAATTAATTGTTCCTTGAACTTGAATTTGAACTAAGCATTTTACTCAAAAATTTTAGTAAAAGTAAAAGTAGTGAAATGTATAGAACGATTCAAGTTCTAATCGTGAGTTTTGTTTAATTGATGGTATATTAGACTTTTTCTTCAAAGTCTAAATATAGAGAGCACTCTATAGATACAGTGTTGGGTCAAATGATATTCATTCGTTAGAATAACTTCCATTGAGTCTCTGCACCTATCCCTTTCTAGGAAGAGAAACTATTGTCTCTAGAAACCGGATTTGGCTCAGGATTGCCCATTCAAAATCTCCCAGGGTTCCCTGGATTTGGAAGCTATCACTTAGTAGGTTTCCATACTAAGTTTCAATTCGATCAAGTCCGTAGCGTCTACCAATTCTGCCATATCCCCTTCTCAAGGAACGAGAAGGTTAAACTATAACCTCAATCTATTATTATATTTCTATCAGAGTGATTCATTGGATATTCACTCATGGGTGGGATAAATGTGCTCTCTTACTCCCCTCTCTCTCTCTCGTCATCTACGATTAGAGGCTATTGGGGCTATTTCGCCCAATAACTAATACATTTCATATTTAGAATATGAAGTAGACTCATAAGGATTATGAGGAAGCCCTCGGTTTGTCCATAACTAGAAATATTTCACTCTGTGTTTAGATCCTCTGTGAAATGTGGAACTTGAATCCTATTCATCACCTTTCTGTCATTGGTTGTTTTCTTTTCATACGCGTATTCTTTTTTTTTTTATTTCGTCTCAGAATATACGTATCATACTATAATACTATAATCGAATGTTCATGAAAAATATACCTATACAGAAATAACCGCATACTTGTCTATCTTCTCTTGTTCTATTAGGTGTTGTTCTTGTTCTAGTATTTTTGGGTACTCTTTTGAGTAAAATTTATGCTGAAATGTCACAATGTTAGTGGCATCAGTTTTGTTACAAATTTTCTGTAGTTGATGTATCACCCTTATTGAAATTTCTTTTTGTTTCTTTTTATTAACTTTTTCATCTATATGAAGATTGAGGTTCCACAGTCCGTGCTTCCCGATACCGTATTTGAAGCAGTCGTTAAAATTCCCTATGATACACAAATAAAACAAGTTCTTGCTAATGGTAAGAAAGGAACTTTAAATGTAGGAGCTGTTCTTATTTTACCCGAAGGCTTTGAATTAGCCCCTCCGGATCGTATTTCCCCTGAAATAAAGGAAAAGATAGGTAATCTTTATTTTCAGAACTATCGTCCCATTTTTCCATTCAGGTTTTAATTGAAACATTACCTCATCGTATGCATTTTTCTCATTATCATCCATTTTCTCTTCGCTACCCTATTTTTTGGTTGTTTTTTTATTGCTTTTTGTAGCACGAATCACACGTAGAGATATAGATAACACACATAAAGCAAAAGGAATTTTGTAACTAATAGATTGAGCAGTGGCTCAGAGACCACCTGAAAAAGTATATTTATTATTTTATCCATATCCTACTATACGCAGCCCAAGGGGAGCAATACTTGAAATGGCAATCCAAAAAAAAACACCTATACTAAGATCAAGTAGAACGATGTGGCGGCCAAAGGGAATTACTATATAACTTAAAAAAATAGGTATGACCACTACAACTGGTCCAATACTAAATAACCAAAAATCTCCCCTAGATGGAAGAATATCTTCTTTCAGAAGTAGTTTGATCCCATCTGTCAAAGCTTGAATAATTCCCAAAGGACCAGCATATTCAGGTCCAATACGCTGTTGTATTCCCGCAGATATTTTTCTTTCGAGCCATACAAGAACTAATAATCCTATCGTAATTCCTAATAGAAGAGTAATAATGTCAATTAAAATCCATATAAGACTAGAGATTTCCTTTGAAAATCCCAATCGAGAAGAGAAATTGATTGCTTGTTCTTCGGGATCCACTATATTAATCACCATTTCAACGATCAACCTCTCCCATAATGATATCTATACTACCCAAAATCGTCATGATATCGGCCAATTTCATCTTTTTAACCAGTGCAGGAGGAATCTGCAAATTAATAAAACCAGGTGGGCGTATTTTCCATCTCCATGGAAAAATGCTATCATCTCCTATTAGAAAAATTCCTAATTCTCCTTTGGGAGCTTCTACTCTCACATAATGTTCTTGTTTTGATAACTCAAAAGTAGGGGAAGCTTTTTTACTAATAAATCGAGATTCAAAATCGTTCCATTGCGAATCTTTTCCCTTATTGAGACGTCGAACCTCTAAATTCTCATAGGGTCCCCGGAATTACTTCTAGAGCCTGCCTAATGATTTTTAGAGATTCTTTCATTTCCCCGATTCGTACCAAATAACGAGCTAATGAATCTCCTTCTTTTTGCCATTGGATCTCCCAATCAAATTCATCGTAACATTCATAATGATCCACTTTACGAAGATCCCATTGGATTCCGGAAGCTCGTAACATGGGTCCTGATAAACTCCAATCTATTGCTTCTTCTCTACCAATAATGCCTACTCCCTCAACTCGTTTCAAAAATATAGGATTGTGTGTAATAAGTCTTTCATATTCAGCCACTTTTGGTAAGAAATAAGTGCAAAAATCTAAGCATTTTTCTATCCAACCGTAGGGTAAATCTACAGCTACTCCTCCGATACGGAATTAATTACGTCGATAGGCGTCCTACAATGGCAGCCAGGAAGGTCAGCCACACCATGCCGTAAACAATATTAATATTTTATTAAAAAATCCGACATTAAGAAAATTATTTGTCGACATTAAGGGTTACGGTGGATTTAAAATATTTAAAAAATATTTAAACTATATAAACTAAAATGATGCTCGAGATTGATAACTATCGGCGCATATATATATATATATATATATATATATATATATATATATATATATATATATATATATATATATATATATAAGCTAATTATGCATCATTCGCATACCCGTGGCAGCTTCAAATAAATCATATATCATTTCGAGCAAGCACTATAGCTTGTTTCCAATACTCAGCAACTTGATCAAACCAAGCGTCCACAATTTCAGGATCTCCCTATCGAATGGCATGTTCTCCTAGGTCGAGATAGGTCAACTTGGAAAATATTTCTTCCCATAGAACCATACTTGAGAGTCTTCTACCTCATATAGCTCAATCCACTATTATTTAGTCCTTCACCTAAACTTCCAAAATAGAAAATGACTCATTAGGAATATGTTCAAGTTAATCGAAGGACGAGAAAGGGTCAATGATATGAATTTCAAACTTAACTTTCAATTAATGATCAGGTTTTATCTTTTCTCCCACCCTCAGAAAGATGAAGTATAGAAACAAAGAGATCTACTTCAGATTATCTGAATAGAAGTCTTTTTAAGAGTATCTATCTCAGTTTTGTATAGAGATTTTAAAGAGTACTATTTTTCGTCTGAAACTGGTAAGTGAGTACTTTACATATTTAGGATTTGATGCTACACTACTGCTCAATAGCTTAGTAAATCTACCCTATTACATAAGTTGATTTCTTATTTTTTTCAATGAACAGATTTGATCGTATCAGCCCGAACTTTCAATAATTGATCTTTATGGTGCTTTTCCCATCAATTGAATGATTTTATCCATAGAATATTTAGGCTCTATTTATCTATTCCTATTTTTGCTCCTATAATGGATGATCTGTTGACTACAACTGATAAAAACCGTTACTTTGAATGGTGTGTATATATAAAGCCTCCTCTTTTGTCCTTCTCTGTAGTAGTTCTAAGCGAATTCATTCTATAGTACATATAGCCACACACATAATGATAGATCAAGGTCGTACTATTAAGATCTTGTGGTAAATATGGGTTTCATTCCAATTCTTGGAAATAATATCCCAAAGCCTTGGTATGTTCCCCATTACTCGTGAGAATAAGATCTATTCTTTAGTAATTTGACCTCTTTCGTTATTACTCTCTATTTTAGTATGTTTATCTATCACTCATCCATATCCTCTATCCACTAAAAGCTCTTTTCCCTTATCTATCCATTTCTATTTGTTGGCTTATGCATCTTCTTTTTCTTCTAAGGCATTCCTAAGACATCTCTTTCCATGCTTTCCTTATATTTTTATTTCTATTTATCTTCATCATATTGGTTCCTTTATCATTAAAATACAATGGTAGTATCCCTCTCCTAAGGACCATTGTACCATTTCCAATTTTAGAATATTTACTAGTTCGTTGCTCTTCAAAATATTTCCTCTTTCCCCTAGTTTCAATGCTTTGTTAATTAGCACATATGGTATTGTCATCGAATATTGAATCTTCATCTAGTTCTATAGAAATAAATTTGGATAAGGTAACATTGTTGGGATTGGGAAAGAAAGGTACTAATTGATAAGGTTAGTATTATTGGTACATTGGTTGATTAGCTATGGGGACAAGTTGACTTAAGATGGAAACTTATTTATCCTAGCATTGTTGGTTAAACTAGATGATCTAAGAATTCTTGATGGCTTTAACACATTCTGTGGGATCATATATATCATTACATGGAAGACACCATGTCAACTCTAGTTATGTATTGGTGTTAACCATATAATTATGAGTTTGAATTACTCCTTGGTTAGCACCTTGTCAAGGAACCTAATCTTTGGTGATATATGAAGTCTTTCATGTTTCTAAGTTGTGTGATTTTTTCCACTATTTTCTTGTAGTATTATTCTAATTTACCAATATTTTGATTACTTCCACCATCTCAGTCATTTCAAAATTGTTGTTTGACTCATTGTTTGAGTTGGGTGGAGTAGGAAAGGACAAAATAAATGGTTGAAAGGCTATAGTTGATAATTGATTAAATGCTTTGGCTAGGGTGAGTAATTATATATGGTAATGTAGAATAAATAGTGGGAAAATTTGGTTGAGGATTACGAATTGGAAATATCATGGGCTTAGAACCTAGTGTAGGTTTGTCATAGGTAGCTTGAGCTACATAGGCTAGTGGTGGATAAGGAAAAATTTCCCTACTTGAATAATAACATCATCTCCTCTAGCCACCTCTTTAAAAGCTATAGTTATTGTTTTATGGTTAATATTACATACCATTAAAGTTAAGTTAGGTTCTGAACCTATGATATAGTATAGTAATGCCTACTCTTCATTTGGTTTAAATTTTTTTGGGATTAAATTCAAGGTTCCCAAGGATATAGTATTAAAATCATATCTTTTGAGGATGTTTTTGAAATGTTTTTAATTAAAAAAATGTAGAGGAATCATTACCCATGTGTTAGAATCCTATCCCAATGCAACTATGTAATTGCATAGTGTTGGTATATGTTTACACCATGGGAACCTAGTGTGCATGGGCTCGTTATGACATTACCTTTACTTTTATTGTAAGTAGGAGTTAGCAACTTGATTCTTCTCTTTCATGTGATCTGGTCCTTGAGAATTAGAGTTAGGGTAAATAAGAGTCTATATAAGAACCTAGGTTTGTAATACAAGACATCTTGTATTTTCTCTTATTTGTATCAAAGCTCTACTTCTAAGGATGTTTCCCTATTGAAGAGGCATATGATATTTGTTTTGATTGAATAATTTAAGTTGTTATTTCCATCCAGATATTTTTCATAAGAATTTATGTTATTTTCATTTTTATGGTCATTTAGTTTATGTGCATTTCTATTAATTCCTACATTACTGCTATAGTTATGCATAATTTTATATTAGGGCTCCCAAAAAGTGGTATCAAAGCTCTTTGCAAGGTTTTGTTCCATAGTAGTAGCAATAATTCTTGTCCTTCTATCCATTTTTTTACACTAGAATCTTTTATTTTATTCATTTTAATTAAAATATCTTTCTAAAATGACATATATATTTAGTAGGGTAGGTTGTACATGCTATACTAGGGGTTTTTAAATATCATGGAGGCACTATCATTATTGGATAAGATATATTGATCATAAAGAGTCTAGTGAAGTGAGGGGTTCTCACACTCTAATACGAGGGGTTCTCACACTCTAATACCTAGGCCTTAGATAGCACCAATATATGACTATGAACTCCCGTGTACCCTCAGGTATATAGGGATATCCACTAGGAATATGAGAAGCTTTCATCCAGAGGAAGCTATGGTTTATTTTAGTTTTATGGTGCACTAAAAAGTATTTAGAATCAAGAATATACTTTTATAGTACCCTTAAAAGTGGATAGTGCGGCTATGGGTATGTCAAAATCCCCTATAGTTAGAGCATTAAAATATTGATCCAACCACTAATATTGAATGAGGTCATATATAAAAGATCCCATGAAATCATATGCACCTTGACTTAGGTTGTCCCCATTTAAATATGATTTCAATCCTTTTCAATAGATTTCATCATACTTTAGAAGAGCCTTTTTTAGTCACAATTTGATAGTGTAGAGAATATCTAGTCTAATAGTGTAGAAAATGTCTAGTATAATAGTGAAGAGAATACCCAATCTAACAATGTAGAGAATATATAGTCTAGTAGTCAGAGCAATTATTTTTCAGTAGTTTTTCAATAAATAAATCTATTGTTAGTAGTCTTCCAACGGGTTAAAAAGAGTACCGAAAAAGCAAAAAGTTACCATTTTGCAAGGTATCCCATTGTGATCCCCTTTTCAAGATGATCATTTTGATATCTAACTCCAACAACCCATTTTTGGAACCCTACCTTCTGAAAACTATTATTTTATGCTATTGTCCATTCCAATCCTCTCTTTGAGATGATCATTTTGAGATATAACTTCAATAAACATTTTTTGGGATCCTAAGGTGAAAATGGATGGTGGTACTAGAGCCACATAAGAGCTAGAGAAATTAGGAAACTAAATAAAATAAACTAAATCTTCTTAGCTAGTAATCATCTAGGCATTATCCAAATTAAAAAAATTAGATACAATTGCTGATCTCAAAAGATATTTAAGAGGCTTATATTCAAAATAATATGCTTTGGTAGGATAATCATCAGGGATTCAAGGTGCTAGTTCCATGGATAGAATACAAAATACCCCATCTCTAAATACAAATTAGAGAATGCCCATGTTGTACTTTATAAAATGTTATGGTGACGGTCCAACTAATTGATTGTATAGGGATAAAAAATATTTTTCTCCACATGTGACTTTCCAAAATAAAAAAAATGTAATTGCATCTTTTAACCTATAATAGGAAGTAGTCTGGTAGTGCCAATGGTCTGAGAATATGAATCTATAGCTAAATTAGCCTTAATTTGAACATAATTACTCACTTATTCTGGACCCAATGAATATGAAGATTTTACTAGAGCCCTCACCAAGTTATGATAGATGACACATCAATGATTACCAAATATAGTTTGAAAAGCTAGCAAATTACACTAGGTAATTGAGTGTTGAGTTTTCTTGAAGTTTTTTCATTAGTGTCTTAAAGCACTATATCCATATTGAATTGAAATTATTAAATCTAAACAACATGATAGTAGTTGTAGGAATTGATAGGCTTATTAAGGATAAGTTTATGACATGAAGACACACTTATAAACTTCCATAGGTTCAAACCCCTTTTATATGTTGTGTATCATCACATTCAAGAAGCAAACCACCCTAGATTAAACATCTCACCCATGAAGAAATGGAGGTAGGTTATACACAATTTCTAATTAGAACTATGATGAAAAATACTTTCTAGGCCATAAGCGTGTATAGTAGAAAC
Source organism: Wollemia nobilis (assembly GCA_028583015.1). NCBI lineage: Eukaryota > Viridiplantae > Streptophyta > Pinopsida > Araucariales > Araucariaceae > Wollemia > Wollemia nobilis. The sequence goes on from JAQPPZ010002024.1 coordinate 3,195,374, forward strand.
CATATTTTCTAGACATTGATGAACCTTCCACTAGGGAACCACATGATGGAGAGGAGGACCAAAAAGAGTAGACCAACATTAAGATTTTGAACTAATAAAGGACCCGCTACCCAAAATTATAGTACACACATCAATCATGATTTCTACTCTCTAGACCATGAAGGTGGTGGGGTATTTCAAGGGCTAATGACTTATCATCCTCATTGATTTTGGTAGTACCCATAATGTTATTGATTATTAGGTAGCTAAAAAAGTAGTCTACTACATCTATTCTATCAATTGATTTGAAATCATGGTTACCAGTAGGGATACTCTACCATTCAAGGGAAAATGTAGAAATGTAAAAGTGGTAGTGTGATGCTACAACCTCAGGGTAAACATGTTTTTCCTTCATTTGGAAGTGTAGCACCCTAAAATTGGCACAGTGAAAACTTAATAATTACATTCACCCTAGTAAATAATTTAAATTCAAATTTTAACCTCCCAAACCGCCCGTTAACCACCGGGTAATCCGTTTCCCCTTTTTCGTGCCATTTTTAGAGGTTGTTTTGACCGTTTGACGATATCGTCGCCGATCAGACGATATCGCCCAGATCTGACGATTTTGTCTGGGCTAGGACGTCCAGACGATCTTGTCCCTAAACTGATTTTGCACAATTAGCTTCTGTTCCAACGGGTCTCTAATCCGGGTAGAAGCGTGTCTACGCCGTTAGAGACCCTCCCCCATTGGAGATCTCCCAAATAGGGATGATCTCCAACCTCCTAACCTCCCTCCTAAGCCTATTTAATCCTAAGCCCTTCCCTTAGCACCCCCCTGGCTGAAATTCTCTGTAACCTGACTTCATACATGTTAAAACATCCTAAGTTTCTATTTTGCATTAGTTCTATACAATTTTGTTGCAGGTACCATATTGTTTTTCAGCCGGAGCAAGCTTACATCGTCGTCGACGAACCTGTTCAGATCGGAGGCGATCCTGTTGAATCAGAGACGATTTCGTACCAATGCGAGACGATTTCGACTGCAGTCAACATTGAGGCAATCAGTGCCTAAAGTTTGCATTTCTCCATCTTTTCTCTGCTGTTTTATTCTGCAAATTAGCTAGCTTATTCAGTATTTTATGCTATTCTGCATTTTGGAGTTCACCCATCTAGATTAAATGCATAATTAAGCCATAATTGTGATCAAATTAGCATAATTCATTCATGTTTCTATTCTTAAGTTTCAGTTTGATATTATTGCTGTCATTTTACACTGTTTCCCTCTGCTAGAATTGTTGTATTTTCTGTGTTTTGCATCTATTTCTCTGTTTGCAGGTCTCTGACGAATTCGTCAGATCTCAGACGATCTTGTCCTGATCTCAGATGATCCTGTCAAATTAGAGGCGATCCTAACTGCTTCAAGAATCAGAATCTTCATCAGACATCCGGATCAGGTATTTTTCTTGTAATATTCTTTAATTTCTCTATTTTTCTGTCCTATTCTGCTTTTTTGTATTCATTTAATCTGCATTTTCATATAGAATAGCTTAGACGCATTTTGGCCAAACCTAGGATTTGAATGCTTAAGGCTAAAATGAACACATAAAACACATTCCCAACCTAGGCGTGGAAACTGCCATTAAATGTTTCCTGGTGAACCCACCATCCGTCGAAAAATCACCAATATACACCTCCCTTGAGAGGCGGGACCTTCGCAAGTCCTCTCGATCCGAGGTACCATGACATCCTTTTCACATCCCCCTTTCGGGCACGGATCCTATAGCCTGAAGGTAAGGGTGTGAAAAATTTGGAGCGATACATTTTGGTGAACCCGACGTGAATGCATTGTAAACCTTTTGAAAACAAAAACAAAAAAAAATAAAACAACTAAAACATAGATGCATTTTAGATCATTTAAATTTAATATCATGTTTAGATGGTAGCTCCTAAGAAAAGATTAGCAGTTACTATAAATGTAGAAAACCAATTGGCAGCCATAGAAATCAATTCTGTGCTTAGTGTGCCTGAAACAGATAGAAATCAACTCTTGTGGGACGAACTTGATAGAAGACTTAGTGTCATCTCATCTAGGTCAACAAAACTTAAACAAATCAAGAGGCTTATCCTAGATAGAATCCTGGATCCTCATCAACTTGTCTTTTATCATGAACTTCAGAGAGCCTGCCATAGATGGTTAGCTTATAGGAGAGCTCTTGTATCTTCAAAATTTTTCACTTTCGAGGAATACCTCAAGAACACAGTTGTGGTACGACAATTTCTAGTTCATATAGAATCCCTAGAAACTGATCTTATGATTAGAAGAAGATGGAACAACATTCCTAGAGCTATGTTGTATCGTGAATATTGTCGTGAGAATTATTATTATCAATCAAAATCTGAAATACATGGTATTTCTATAGCTCTTTTCATTAAATTTTTAAAAGAAAACTTTCAATTTGAAGAAGAACACTTCATGACTCCTGAAGAACTCGAGCCCATTAATGATATTTATAAATTGTTTATAGAAAACTAGATCATTTACTTTCAGTCTTATTATTTCTTGCATTTATTGTATTGTTTGTCATCTTTACAATATTATTACAAAAACTAAAAAACTAAAAAACATAGCAAAAACCAAAAACATTTCATTTTAAATATTGTAGTAGGTATATAATTAATATATACCTCTTAAGCTTGTTGCATATATATATATATAAAATATATATATATATTTGCTGAAATCAAAATTAAAGCACCATGCCTAAACTTAGGAATGGTAAAGAAACTGTAGGAGAAGAAGAAGATTGGTTACAAGATACAACTAGAGACCCAAATGTCCTTCCTGAAGATCCAATTCCGGAAGGAGAAACTCTAGATCAACCAGAAGATGACCTAGGTGAAGATAATGAACAAGAAGGAAGTGTTAAAGAGGATGGATCCTCATCCCCTAGAGTAGCTCCAGATGGAACTATTGCTTTTGACAACGTAGATCATTTCCAAAAATTTCTCAATGATAACATTGACGCCCTTAATGTGGCAGTTCGTATTGATAAAGGGCAAATTAGTGACACTCAAGCAGCCATGGAACATATGTATGATGTGCGCACTAATCCCTTGTCTTTCATTGATCAAGAAAGTGACAAGGCTGGGCCATCCAATACAGACATGGTCACTATGATGCAAAACATGTCAAAACAACAGGTTACCCAACCTCCTAAGGAACTCGTTATTCAACCTAAAATCATTCCCACACAAAAGAAAACTTCCTTCACTACTTTATTTCGCCAAACTATTGAGCAATATGCTTCAAGTAAACAAAAACCTAAAACGAAGCCAAACACCAATTTTCAACAATCTGGAATACAACATAATACCACTTCAAAATTCCTTCATAACACTTTTCCTACCAATAATTTACACAATAGCAACATAGCATCTAATCTTCATGTCCCTCCATCATATGCCCATAAAACCCATGTCAATGCCCTACCGAACCAATATGGTGGGCAAACTAGTAATCTGGAAGCCATGGTGAAACAGTTAGCTTCGCGTATGGACCAGATAGATCCCTATCGTCCCTCGTACAATTATCGAGAGATATGTAGTCAACCTTTGGATCCCATAGTTGTAGCTCAACCATACCCTAAGCATTTTCCCATGCCCATCTTGCCTATATATAAAGGAACCGAAGATCCCATAGAGCATCTTCGCATGTTTAGGATAGCATGTCATGATATATCACATGATGACTTGCTATTACTAAAAATGTTCCCGAAAAGTTTAGGTGGAATGGCATTAGAGTGGTACTATCAATTGCCCACTCATTCTTTGAGAAACTTTGAAGAAACAACTGAATCATTTGTCCATCAATTTAGTGCCTACATCGAGAGGCATGTAACCATTAAAGATTTATACAACTTAAAACAAGACAAGGATGAATGTTTTGCCGATTTCTTAGCTAGATGGAGGCAATTGACAGGAAAACTGCACTTTGTGCTACCTTATAGGGAAATGTTGGACATTTTTATCAATAATTTACAAGAACAAATATCTTATGAGCTATCAATCGCTACTTTAACTACCTTCGATCAAGCTATAGATTTAGCTCGAAGAGTAGAAGATGCCCTCATTAGGAGAGGCCAACTTAGGAAGAAGGATGATGAGAAAACCTCTAGAAATCAATATAAAAACAAACAAGTTGTCGGTGACGGAGTCACTGATAGCAAAAATGTTGCTAATATCAATGCAACGAAGACAACAAAAAAATTTATATTGAAACCTCCCTGATAAGCCTCCCCGAGAATTTACTAGATTGAATCAACCCTTATCAACTATTTTACCTCAATTACTCGAAAGAGGTTTGATTCAATTACCAACTATCCGGGAACCTGATCCAAACATACCCGGATACAGAGTTGACTTACATTGTGATTTCCATAGAGGACCCGGACACTCTACCAATGCTTGTAAAAGGTTGAAACATAAAATACAAGATTTGATTGATAATAATGAAATGGAGGTGCAAGCCTTCCAACCTAAACAAAATGCTCCTAATAATACTCAAAAGACCGTTCCCCAAAATCAAAATCAAAATGCTAATCAAACATTAGACATATTTCAACACCCTTTACCAAGACATGGTAAAGAGGTGGCCAATCAAATCGAACATCATAATGTTCCCCCTCCTACCCGATATGTAGGAACCATTAGCGGACAATTACCTGTTCAAGATCCTCAAATATTTGACACAACCTTATCCCTGGTTACGACCAGGCCCTTACATAATTTTCAAACTTTTGATTCTAGTGATATAGAATCAGATACTGAAAGTGAAGTGGACATTACTTCAAACCAATCGAATAGTTCTGAAAACGAATTAGATCCTATTCAACCCATCACAGATGCTATGGTTCCAGAAGAACCATTTCCTAGAAGAGTTACTACTCGACCCTCTTCTAATCAATTCCTCCCTAATGAACAAGCCATAAATGCTCGACCGAGACCAGTTCAACGTCCTCAATATAACATTGTAGGTACCATTGGAGTCGTTACCCGACAACAGGCTCAAAATTCTCAACAAGAACCAAATCAGAATGATGGATCGGCTCCATTCGTTTTGAAAAACCCCAATAAAGGGAATCATGCTCCTAATGTTCAACCTAAACTCCCTTACAATATTAATGAGCAATTATCCAATACTACAGCCAGAATTTCCCTTTTAGATTTGTTAAGATCCTCTCCCACCCATAGGGATGAGTTGATGCTTACATTAAGCCAAATGATGGTACCTCAAAACATTCAACCTGAAGCTATGGCCAATACTATCATCACTCGAGAGGTTGATTGTATTGACTTCCGGGATAAAGATATCCCACAACACAATTTACATAAGGACAATCCCTTATATATTACTGCTCTAATTGGAGATGTAGCTATCAAACGAGTCCTGATTGATAATGGCTCATCTCTAAACATTTGCACTTTTGACTTCTACCAAAGATTTGGCTTTAGAAGTGATGAAATGAAGAAAACCGATATGATTATCAAAGCTTTCAATGACGAAACACAAGAAACGTGTGGAGTTATTACCATCCCCTTGCAAGTTGGTCCTAGAACCCTAGAAACCACCGTGTTTATTGTACATTGCCCAACATCGTACAATATACTTTTGGGTCGCCCTTGGATCAATGCGATGCGGGTTGTCCCATCAACTTTACACCAATGTGTTAAATTTGAATTTAAAAATCAGTTGGTCACTATCCATGGTGACCCTAGACCCTTTGATATGTGTGCCTTGGCAGAACCTGTTGGAGTGCAATTTTGCCCTGCTCTGTCATCCACACATCCTAGTTCTTATTTTTCATCTAAAACTATGAAACACACACCCATAACTTCACCTACTTCCCCTCCATTAATTTCATCCTCCTATATAGATCAACAATCTTCTAAACAAATCACTCTAGAACCTCAAAAAGATCTTCAATCTACAACCAATCCTTCATGTTCTATCCCTATAATTTCAAAACCTATAGACACATCTATCATACCTTCCACATCTAAAGATATAGGGAATAATCCTTCTACATCTTATGCTCTTTCTGATGAACTTTTACCAGATTTATCCACAACCTTAATATCAAAAAAAACAAATGCTTTCATGCGAGATTCAATTCTTTTAAATAACTTACCACCATCTCCTCGTACTTTGGGCCTCCCACAACCTATGGGAAGTACTTACCAAGTCGGGAGTTGTGCCTTCATTTATAAAGGATATGACTGGGGAAGAATCCCTCGGAATATCAAAACTCATCATGAGGGATATGCTCGGTGTTATTTTACCAATGAATATATTAAAGCTAAACCCATGATGCTTAAAATGGGATATAAAGGGAAAGGCTTGGGACCTTTCCAAAATGGCATGAAAGAACCTTTCGAGGTAGAACCGTGGCCTGCCCGCTGTGGTGTGGGCCTATTTCCTAGTAAGGGTCAACCCTTTCCTTTTGAAGATGATGATCACCTCATATGTTATCAAGATTATTTGGATAGGCATGTTGATTTGCCTCTAAAAAATCAGTCGTTTACATGTAACATGCTATCCATAGCTTACCCTAAAATGATTGTTGACCCCGATGAAGAGTTGGAAGGAGATATCTTCCATGATGTCTCCGTTGAAGAGATGTTACACAATGGATTTTATTTTGATGGTTCTATACCAACTATAGCCCAACTTGAGGCCACTAATCCTCAAGATGAATTATCCAAATTAACCTTACAAGAATTACAAGAATTGGGCGTTTCACCCGCCCCACCTAACTTTGAAAGAGATCTACACATGGAGGTAGAAAACGTCATTAAAATTAACATTGGAACTGAGGATAATCCTCACATAATCAATATTGGATCAGAATTAAGTCAAGAAAAACAAGAACAATACATTGCATTCCTTAAAGAGTATGAAGATGTCTTCGCTTGGACATATGAAGATATGCCAGGTCTAGACCCTTCCGTAGTCATGCATCATCTAGTGGTCCATCCAGATGCTAAACCTGTTAAACAAAAACTTAGAAAAATGCATCCCAAAGTGGCTCTGCTAGTCAAAGGGGAGTTAGAAAAACTCCTGAATGTTGTTTTTATACAAGCTATTGATTATGTTGAATGGATCTCAAATGTAGTTCCAGTTACCAAGAAAGAAGCTACCAAAGTTAGGGTTTGCATAGATTTTAGAGATATTAACGCTGCATGCCCTAAAGATGATTTTCCTCTTCCAAACATGGATCAAATCATTGACTTTACTGCCGGGAGTGGGATGATGTCCTTAATGGATGGATTCTCCGGTTATAATCAGATCAGGATAGCTCCTGAAGATCAGGCTAAAATAGCCTTTATTACCCCCTGGGGTACTTTTTGTTGGAAAGTGATGCCATTTGGCTTAAAGAACGTAGGTGCAACCTATCAACGAGCTATGACCTATATTTTTCATGATATGATGCATGATATCCTACATGATTATGTAGATGATATTATAGCTCGCTCTATTATTGAAGATAATCATTTAGATGATTTGAGAAAAGTTTTTAATCGATTACGAGAATATCTTATTCGATTAAATCCAACAAAATGCATATTCGGAGTTAAGTCCAGTAAACTATTAGGGGTTTTAGTTTCTTTACGTGGTATCGAAATCGACCCTCTCAAGATTGCGGCTATCACTGATATGCCCGCACCTACTAATATATCTGAGTTACGAAGTTTACAAGGTAAGCTTCAAGCCATCCGTCGCTTCATCGATAAGATGGTAGACAAAACCGGTCCCTTTCTTAAACTCCTTAAGAAGGATGTCCCTTTTAATTGGGACGACGAATGTAGAGAAGCTTTTGAACTTCTCAAACAATACCTCCTTAATCCACCTGTGCTTTCACCACCTAAACCTGATCGCCCATTTCTCCTATATATTTCTAGCTTCAGATTCTCGCCTTAGGGGCTATGTTAGCTCAACTTGATGATGAAAAGAGAGAACGTGCTAATTATTACATTAGCCGAACCTTCATCAGTTATGAAACCCGCTACACAACGTTGGAGAAACTATGTCTAGCAGTCGTGTTTGCTACGCAAAAATTATGACATTATATGCTTAGTCAAAAAACTTATGTCATTGCCAAATATGATCCCTTGAGGTATCTCATGAGTCGACCTTATTTATCGGGTCGCACAACCAAGTGGGTTCTTGCTCTAAGTGAGTTTGATCTCACATTCATAGGACAAAAGTCTGTTAAGGGTCAAATCATAGCAGATCAATTAGTTGCTGCACCCTTAGAGTCTACCCATCCCCTCATCATTGAGTTTCCTGATGAATGCCTTCAATTAGAGGCGGACCATATTGAACAATGGTCCTTATACTTTGATGGAGCCCGATGCATGAGTGGGGCCAGGTGCGGGTATTATTTTAATATCCTCGCAAAAACATCTCATTCCTTTGTCCTTCAAATTAACATTTTCTTGCACCAACAATACTGCTGAATATGAAGCTCTAATCCTTGGATTACGAGCTGCTTTAGCGCTAAAAATTAAACATCTCGTTAGTTTTTGGTGATTCTCAACTGGTTATAAACCAAATTAATGAAGTTTATCAGACCAGAGATGATAAACTGCGCCCATATAAGGCCTATGTTTTACAATTAATGTCCCTATTTGATCAAGTTACCTTGGAAGCTATTCCTCGAACTTGCAACCGTGCAGCTGATGCTATGGCCGCAGCTGCATCTCTCCTACCCTTGGAGTTAGATGACGAATATGCCACTATCATTATTCGTCGACTCTAGGAACCCGCTTCAAATAAGTCATGCTTAGAACCTTTGGATGTGTTTCTAATCAATGAAACTACTCCTGAACCTTGGTATACGGACATATTTGATTTTCTCCAAAATGGGACTTTCCCTGCCAATTCTAATAGAAACCAGCGATGGTTATTACGTAGACGAGCAAGTCGATTTGTAATAATTGGCAATACTTTATATAGGAGATCTTTTGAAGGTATCCTATTAAGATGTTTGAACTTAGAAGAATCCAAATCAGCCTTGAGTGAAGCCCACGATGGATCTTGTGGAGGACACTTCAGTGGTAGTGTCATTGCTAAAAAGCTCCTTCGGATAGGATACTTTTGGCCTACCATGGAAAAGGATGCACATGAGTATGTGCGCCATTGCGACAAGTGTCAGAAACATGCTGACCTTGTCCATGCGCCCGCACAAGAGCTCGTAGGCTATTTCATCTCCTTGGCCCTTTTCAAAATGGGGCTTAGATATTATTGGCAAAATCAATCCTGTGTCATCTGATGGACACAAATTCATCATAACCGCCACCGAGTATTTCACGAAGTGGGTTGAAGCTATGCCTTTAGCTTCCTGCACTGGCACACAAGTCTCTAAATTTATTTTTAATCAAATCATTTGTAGGTTCGAAATTCCTGCAAATCTCATCTCTGACAATGGAACTTGTTTCAAAAATAAAGATGTTAAAAAATTATGCCAAAAATATAAGATTCAACATCACTGGTCCACTCCCTATTATCCTCAGGGTAATGGTCAAGTAGAAGCATCTAACAAAACCTTAATCAAAATTCTCAAAATATTGGTCAATAAAACTGGCCGTGACTGGCACATTCAGTTATATCCAACCTTGTGGGCCTATCGAACTAGTGTTCGAACCCCCACGGGAACTTCACCATTTGTTTTGGTTTATGGTGCTAAAGCAGTTTTTTCCCTTTGAATTAGAAGTTCCTTCTTTGGCTCTGCTACTTCAAGATACCGAAGTAGGAGATGAATATCAAGCTTGCAGACTCAGTCAACTAGAACTCCTAGATGAAAAATGCATCAATGCTTTGGAGCATCTCCGTGCCTACCAAAACAAGCTTAAAAGATCATATGCTAAAAAATTTCGTCATCGATCCTTTGAGATCGGCGACCTTGTTTTAAAAGAAAATAAAAAAAATACTAATGCAACTAAGGACCTTAAAGGTAAGTTTGAGCCCAACTGGCTTGGACCATACATTATCACTGCTAAATTTGAATCGGGAGCATACAAATTATCTACCTTAGATGGTAAAGAACTTAAAGAACCCATGAATATTTTGCATCTTAAATGTTACTATGTATAAATTTGGTCATTTCATCCTTGTATATATTTGTTTAAAATATTTCAAAATCACTATCTTGTATTTTCTTTCAATTTATAAATTCAAAAACACCAAAAACATTCATAATCATCAAAATCTTCAAAACTATTTGTTGCATTTATTTATGGCACTTGTTAATTTTTTGTTCAAAAAAAAAAAAAATAATGATAAAAATATAAAAACAACAATATTCTTGACTCTTTTGAAACCAAAACAATATAAAGAAGAAAGAGAGAGTCAACATTCTCAAAACTTCTCAAAAATCATTTATATATATATTCTTACAATTATTGCAGTTATATGTTTCAAATTATTTTGGATAAATTAGCATTTATTTGGAATCCCTCACTTGCACACTCACAAAAATAAATATCTTGATTTTATCTGGCATGATTACTAATCTCTCTTATATCAAAGTTCACAAATTTCAATTAAATAAAGTTTGAGCATAGAGAATTGATCTTGTTATTTACTTAAACCAAGCACATCTTTTCACAATAAAATGATTATATTTGTAATTTCCATGTTTTGCTACATAGTAGAAGTGATTTCTTGAGCGAAAAGTTTCCCCTCTATCCTATCATGCACATGGTCTAGAATCTTTGAGAATTGGCAAAAGGACAAGCTCACCCCTACCCAGAATAAAAATCCCTTGCTCTACAGCTAATCCGAGCAAGTATCCCTAGCATAGAACAAAAAGAAAAAGCAAAGTTCAAGAAAAAGAGAAAAAGCAAAAAAATGTTATTTTATATCATTACAGCAATATTTCAAGCATTATCTCAATTATCAAGCAAAAATACAAAAAGAAAAAGAAAAGAAAAAACAAAGAAAAAAAAAGAAAGCAAAAGCAAGAAAGCAATAAAATCCCTTTCCCTACCCCTTTGAAAAGAAAAGAAGGGTTGATGAGCTTGAATCCCTGGAATTCTCAATTATTCGAAAACTGTGAGGTAAGCCCCATAACAAGTGGTTTGTGCCCAACCTGCTTGGCCTTGGGTAACCCCTAGCGTGGCGATATGTCTGTCACATTAGCGACCTTCTTTTGTACAGACCTATGTCCGCTTATGGATTAGCTAGCTCTTGATAATCCGACCTACATAGTAGTCTAGTATGGTTATATGCATCTACATCATGGTTAATGAACACTTATTTGGTTTCTTCAAATCACTTGTATCATATTATCTTGCTCAAAACTGGTAAATGAACATGGCAATTGCACACACATTTGTATTTGAGAGATTTTGTGTATCATTATGATAAATCAAGATTGGAAATGAATTCACATATGCACATGGGATTCCTTATAAATCTAACTTTTGTCTTCAAAATACTTTGAAATATTATTTTTGCAAATTGTTTGGAATAATTCATTTTCTTCTTTCAAGTATGGTTGTTTAGCATAAAGACAACTATATAATAGAAAAATCAAAATTTCTTTCAAAACTATACAATCAAAACATATATATCTGGTTGACTTTCGCGACGATGGTATAGTTCCAAAACCAAAAGTGGAATTTTATGCCTAGCGCAAGTCCTCATCTTCATATTTTCTTGTTTATTAAAAATCAATCATGCAATAAAACTATCTCTTTTTGGATTTTCGCGATGATGGTATAAGTCTATACCTACATATTCTATGCCTAGCGCAAACCATTGTAACAATTTTTATTCCCCATTTATTTAAAAATCATGAAAACCATATGACTTAAATCATTATGTTACACAAATTATGCTTTTAAAAAAAACAAACACATTTTCATTATTTCATGTCATTATGTCAACCTTCAAATTTGCAATGATGGTATAATTCCTAAGGAATTATCCAAAAAATTTATCACACTTAGGAATTTATGCCTAGCAAAAATCATTTTAACATTGTTTCATGCATACTATTTTCATGGAAATCTGAAAAACAAACCATCATCATCATCATTTGCACCATTGCACCAAAGTCTTAAGACAGTCTCTTAAGCACTCTTTTACTTTTAACAATATTTCTATACTGGGATTAGCTTGACGACCGAGTGAGCAGTGACTCCATGAAATGGTCTATAATAGCGACAATGTCCTTTGAAATTATTGTTAGAAGTCTCTTTTTATCTTTTATCACATTACATCACAAACAACCAATTTGTTACATCAGATTATTTTATTTAAATTTCACAAGCATGACATTCAAAATCATAATATTTCCAACGACGTAATTACATGAATCATCAAATCAATCAATTCAAACATTAAAAGCATCATACAAGTACAAAATACACAAGTCATATGATCAAAAATATCTCATCTATATATATCAACAGTATATATACATCATCAAAACTGGATCGGTATGCCACAATCTGTACCTCGGCATACTCAATCCTCTATCAAAAATAATAAATGCTACATATCAATATGTACAATGTCGTGCAGTACTCTAGCCTCGAGAACCCCTCGAGCTCTCAGCCTCATCTCCTCCCCCGCCCTGAGGTGGACGAGGTGGCCCCATCACAGTATGTGTAGTACTGCGAGTCCTAGTCGTCGATCGGGATGAAGTCCTCGACGACCCGATCCTGATCGGATCTACGATGTTAGCTGGCAGGGGTAGTCTATCCTCCTCTGGCACCATCTGATAGTACAATGTCTGGTAGAAAGTAATTTGGGCAATAGCCCGTGTCAGCTCCCCTTGTGCTCGCCCCTCCGCCTCGTGCTCCGAGGCATGCAATCTCGTCTCTGAGCTATGTAACCTCAGCTCGGTGTCGTGCAGCCTCCTCCTCTAGGGTCTGCACCTGTTTTTGGAGACGAATCGTCTCCACTCGGAGAGTCGCTGTCTCGCTACTCTCCCCTGTGTCGACACCCTTGCCCTTATCGGGCGATGGTGGCCTCTCTCTCTGTGGAGAAGGGGGTCTCGCCTCCCTCCTCTCCCATTGTCGTGGCCTCTCCTGTGCCTGTGGCCTCCTTAGTTCTCTCCCATCGTGACCCTGGGCCGCCTCCATAGCCGCCTGGCATCGCCTCCCTATCCGACGCACAACTGCATGTATCGGACCCCGAGCCCTCATCATCCGAGGAGGGCGGATGCCTGCGTACCAGGCATCGTAGCCATCGGCTACCCCTGCATCGTCCCCATCCACTGGCTGAATGGGGGCATCGTCCGAGTCCTGACTCCAGAAGCGCTGCATGTCCGGAGCCCCGCTCACCGTGGTGTTATCCCGGACAGTCCGGGAAAACTCATAATCCCTGAGAGATGGGATCCCCTGTTGTAGACCGAACTGTCGCAAAACTTGGTCATAGCGGTGGAGCTCCACCTCTCCCCTCTCCATCCGCAGCCAGCAAACTCGCCTGATGCGAGCCAACTCCTCGTCCATCCTCGGCCCACCCTGGGTGCTCTCGCCATGGCCTCTAGGTGATCTGGTCCGGGACTAGGTCATCCAGTAGTCTCCGGGACATCGAAAGGTCGATCCGTCATTGTGACCCTCTCCGGAGCCACCAATAGAAGACTCGGGGCCTCTCCCCATCAATCCCTGTCAGAGGAAGCCCTACCGGCCTCCGCACTGCAATGTGCTCCCAGCACCAAACCTGTAGGAGCGATGTCATCACTAGACATCGGCCGCCCTTGTACATGACCCCATGCAGGATCCTGTACAATCGGCATAGAACAAAGCTGCCCCAAGAGAACCTGTAGCCATGGTCTCGCATATCGCAGATCACATCTGCTAGCATCCATGGCACCCTGCACCCGCTCTGGTGGCACAACAGAAGTCCACCAACCACTCCAGCTAGAACCTGTGTGAGTCTAGATGCCCCAGGCATCTGACGCAGCGCCTCGATGTTAACTCCGCCCTTCTCCAGGGTGAAGCTCGGGTCACCACACAACCGCCCCATAGCATGGCCCTGATTGGCCGTAGGAGTGATCAACCGTCCTTGTATGGGGATTCTTAGAATCCTCCATACATCCTCCAAAGTGGGAGTCATCTCCCCGTAGGTAGTCAAAAATAGGAAGAACCCGGATACCATCTCTCTGCTAGGGCTATCAGTAGCCCCATGTCTGTAGACACTTGTGGCATCTCTGCCACATGCTATAAGCCGGCCTGTGCCAGCTGATCCCGCTCTGCCTGTGTAAGAGCGGCCAAGTCATCTCTCAAACCTCCATATTTCCATTCCCTGCTCTTTAGCAATCCTCTCTGCAACATAAACAACAAAACAACAAACAATCATTAATAAACAATTCAAGTAATTAATAATGCAAGTTAAAATAAGTTCAATTTTATGCAATTGATGATATCGTCCACTATTGGACGATATCGTCCCAAATTTGAGCAGAATCGTCTCCGATTTCGCAAGCCGAAATCGTCCCTAATTTGACGAAATCGTCCCCCTTTCGCCGATTTCGCCCTTAGACAAAATTGGCGAACTTGAGACGATTTCGTCGAAATCGGGACGATTTCGTCCCGACGACGTCGACGGCCCAAAAACGGCTGCGATGCTCAAAAATTAATTAAAATTTACCTAAAAAGCATGTAAAATCAAATTAAAGCATTCTAAGCTAAGTCTAGACTCTTACCCGTAGCCCGCGCTGGACCTCTGTTGATCTGTGCGTCGTCTCCACCATTTTTGCTTCCAGAGCTCTAAAACCAGAAAAATGAATAGTAAAAATGAATTAGGGTTTTACCCTATTTTTCTTAATTTTATTCAAAAATAATTCAAAAATAATTTTGCTTTTCCACGTTTTTACCTCAAACGTTCGATTTGGGTAAAAACACGGAGGGGGCACCATAGTAAGTTGTCGTACGATTCGACCAAGAATCGTCGCCTAAAAATGGGAATAATTTTTGCTTTCTCGTAGATCGAGAAGAACTCATCTTTAACGCATTTTCTTCGAAAAATTCGCTAAAGAGGGGGCAAAATGTAGCACCCTAAAATTGGCACAGTGAAAACTTAATAATTACATTCACCCTAGTAAATAATTTAAATTCAAATTTTAACCTCCCAAACCGCCCGTTAACCGTCGGGTAATCCGTTTCCCCTTTTTCGCGCCATTTTTAGAGGTTGTTTTGACTCGTTTGACGATATCGTCGCCGATCAGACGATATCGCCCCAAATTTGACGATTTCGTCTGGGCTAGGACGTCCAGACGATCTTGTCCCAAAACTGATTTTGCACAATTAGCTTATGTTCCAACGGGTCTCTAATCCGGGCAGAAGTGTGTCTGCACCGTTAGAGACCCTCCCCCATTGGAGATCTCCCAAATAGGGATGATCTCCAACCTCCTAACCTCCCTCCTAAGCCTATTTAATCCTAAGCCCTCCCCTTAGCACCCCCCTGGCTGAAATTCCCTGTAACCCGACTTCTCATACATGTTAAAACATCCTAAGTTTCTATTTTGCATTAGTTCTATACAATTTTGTTGCAGGTACCATATTGTTTTTCAGCCGGAGCAAGCTTACATCGTCGCCGATGAAACCTGTTCAGATCGGAGGCGATCCTGTCGAATCGAGACGATTTCGTACTAATGCGAGATGATTTCGACTGCAGTCAACATTGAGGCAATCAGTGCCTGAAGTTTGCATTTCTCCATCTTTTCTCCTGTTGTTTTATTCTGCAAATTAGCTAGTTTATTCAGTATTTTATGCTATTCTGCATTTTGGAGTTCACCCATCTAGATTAAATGCATAATTAAGCCATAATTGTGATCAAATTAGCATAATTCATTCATGTTTCTATTCTTAAGTTTCAGTTTGATATTATTGCTATCATTTTACACTGTTTCCCTCTACTAGAATAGTTGTATTTTCTATGTTTTGCACCTATTTCTCTGTTTGCAGGTCTCTGACGAATTCGTCAGATCTCAGATGATCTTGTCTGATCTCAGACGATCCTGTCAAATCAGAGGCGATCCTGACTGCTTCAAGAATCAGAATCTTCATCAGACATCCGGATCAGGTATTTTTCTTGTAATATTCTTTAATTTCTCTATTTTTCTGTCCTATTCTGCTTTTTTGTATTCATTTAATCTGCATTTTCATATAGAATAGCTTAGACGCATTTTGGCCAAACCTAGGATTTGAATGCTTAAGGCTAAAACGAACACATAAAACACATCCCAAACCTAGGCGTGGAAACTGCCATTAAATGTTTTCTCGGTGAACCCACCATCCATCGAAAAATCACCAATATACACCTCCCTCGAGAGGCGAGACCTTCGCAAGTCCTCTCAGTCCGAGGTACCGCGACATCCTTTTCACATCCCCCTTTCGGGCACGAATCCTATAGCCTAAAGGTAAGGGTGTGAAAAATTTGGAGCGATATAGGAAGTTCGAAATTATGTTAGGATCTCAATGGATTAACATCCTAGGACTAATCATATGGGAATTTTTGAGTTATGGGTGCAATTTATAGAAAAAGGGAAGTAATGAACTCAGGAATGACTATAGGATCTACCTAACTCATTAGCTCGAACCACATGGAAAAATATCTCAAAAAATCATCTTAAGGGGTTGTGGCAAAACTATTTACACTATAGGCCACGAATACTAATGATACCATTTAGCGAGCTAAATAATAGAAAATTATATATAAACATCCAAAAACATAAGGGTTACCACCATCACACTCCCATGATCATGCCGTAGAGCTTGTTCTTGAATGCTTGTAGCCAAAAACTTATTCCTATAAATACCTATATATGTAGAAGACTAAAATTGTGAATATGGTATAGGAGTTATTAGTAGCATGGGTCATTTGACTTAGTGTCATCCCATACTATTTTGCAATAATTTTTGTTCATAATAAAGACAAGCCTTCGTGATAATGTGCATATTTTTAAGAACTTAACAAAATTACCATTTCTATAATTGATGAGTTATTGGATTAAATCCATGGTGTTTGCTTCTTATTAAAGCTATATATTTGTTTAGATTACCATTAGATTATATTGTGAGAAGAATATATTTCAAAGATAAAATTATGCACGCATGAAGGCCATTATAAATTTCTTGTCATGTCATTTGGTCTTACCAACATATCATCAACTTGTTACATTTGTGTCTAATGGTTATAATCTTTTGTCCATTGTTCTATAAATTTATTTTGGTATTTTTTGAAGATATTCTAGTCTACATTTGTACATGGAAAAAATATTTATAACATTTAGAATAGACACTACATCGCTTAACCAATAATAAACTTTATTTTAAGTGATCTAAATGTTCTTTTGGGATGTAGGAAGAATACTAAGGCCATATAGTTTTTAGGTAGGGGTCAATATGGACCTTAAAATGATTGTAGCCATATAGGAATGGACCAAGCCATAGACTCTTGAAAGTCTTCATGGTTTCTTATTTTTCAGTAGATATTGCTAAATATTTGGCCATGGTTATGGGAAGATTGCATCCCACTTGATTGATATGTTGTGAAAGAACTCATTTCTATGGTCAAAACCCATTGGACATGCATTTTTGCTACTCAAGAATACTATGTTTTCTACTGCTATCCTTTCTATGCCTAATTTCATTAGGCTATTTATAGTTGAGATGTGTTAGGAAGTGAAATTGATGGAATGATTATGTAGCAAGTGAAGTCATTGGCCTTCACTAGTAAGGCAATATTAGGCAAAAACCTTGCGAGTTTGACTTATGATAAAGATATGGTGACAATCATACATGTGGTGAACCAGTGAAGGCCTAGCCTTATTGTCCCTCAAAATGAAGCACCATAGTCTTAAGTACTTTCTTGAGAAATCTGTATCTATGTAAAAATAATAAAAAAGGTGATCAAACTACTAGGAGATGATTATAAGACCATTTATAAGAAGGGTATAAAAAATGTAGTCATCAATGTACTATCTTTCCAATACAAGGATCAAGGTATGCTATGTGCCATGTCTACTCTACTTCCTCAATGATCCAACTAGCTTCAAGGAGAAATAACCTTATATCTTTCCTTGCAATCAATAATTAAATAACTTCAAACTAATTTTACTATGCACCCAAGATATACATGAGATGGACAATATCGGTAATATTGAGATTACCTCATTATCCATAAAAATTGCCACTTCATGAGTCCATATTATAGGAAATGCAAGCATTCTTAAAAAAGGATATTGATTTTATTTGATTGTAGGACATTCTAGATTCTTAAAAATGTATGCATGGGATAAATGCATTTTTTTTTGGGGGGGGTAGGCATGGAAATGGACATCAAGAACTTTATTGTAGATTGTGACACTTGTTAGCATGCTAAGGGAAAAATTGTTCATACACTAAACACATTATAACTTTGTTCAATTCTAGAGACCATTTGGACAAACATTTCTATGGATTTTGTTGAAGGTATCCTAAAGTCTGAGGCAAAATAGTCATTCTCATGGTAGTGAATTATCTCTCTAAATGTGCTCATTTTTTCCTCTAGACCACCCTTGCAAGGCATCAAATATTGCTCATTTTTTTCATTATTCTATTTTTTTCCTTCATGGCACGCTCCTATACATCATATCCAATTGTGATCCCACACTCACTAACCATTTTTGGTAGGAACTATTCAAGATGCATGGGACATAACTCATGATGATATTGACATACCATCCGTAGATAGATGGGTAAACTAAAATTGTCAATAAGTATTTAGATATTTATTTGCATTGCTTTACATCTAAGCAACTCACTGGGTCAAATGACTCTCCTTGGCCAAAGTGGTGGTATAATACTTCTCATAACTCCTCCACTAATATGATACCATATGAATTAGTTTATGGAATCTGACCATTGTCACTCTTATCATATATTTTAGGTATTTCCAAGTCTTAAGTAGTGAATTCCACTGTCGTGGAGAGTATAACTACTTTAAAATATCAAAGTTAATTTGGTCCTAGCATAAAATTAAATGCGACAACAATCAAATTAGTACTATTTAAAACATAGTTTTATTATTGGGTACATAGTTTCTTGTTCCTATAGATCTACAAGTAATCATTGGAGGTTATAAGCTAGCACCAAAATTCTATGTGCCAAATAAAGTGCTCTAATAGGTTAGCCCTATGGCCTAAAATTGAGATTTACCATGTTCTTCCATGATATATCCAAATTTTTATGTCTCATATTTAAAGGATGTTCTTCACAACCATATATAATACCATACAATAGTAATCCAATTGTATGGGGACGGATTGATCATATTAGAACCCAAGTATATTCTATACTAATATACGTATACACTTTGCAATCACACTTGTTGGCAATTTTGGGTTTGAGATCCTAGCTTCTTGTCTATGAGTTGTCATTGATGTCAAAAGGAAATGGCATTAATGTTAAGAGGATGTGTTGGCTTCAAAGGTGGAAGATTCCAAGAGAATATTTTTAAGAGAATCCGGAGAGATTCCATTGGCAAGGGTTTTTCATTAAAACCAAACCGGTTTTTATTAAAACCAAGTTAAACGTTTTTTATTAAAACCAATGGAGGTTCTCTTTATTATTTATTTAATTATTATTTAAAACCCTTCAAGGTTTTAATTAATTAATTATTTAATTAATTAAGGGAGAAATTATTTCTAATTTATTAAAAATACTTAAAGGTTTTTAAACCTTTTTTATTCTTAATTTATTAAAATTATTTAAGGGTTTTTAAACCCTTTTTGAAAAGACTTTTGATTAATTTCGAAATGATCTTTATTTCCGCCGACGTCAAGGTGTCTTCGAAGAGACTATTTATTCTCCAACTCCTAAGGTTGGAAGGCTAATCAATTCGAAATTCCCCGAATGCAATTTGTGGTGTTTGTGCTCTGTATTCGCTGCGATCGAAGGAAGACTTAGAAGCACGTGCGGTTGAAAAATATTCGGGAGTTTTTTTCCGAGGGTGAAGTGGAGGGAAGTTCACTTGTGAACTTCATAGCCCACGTGGGCTAGTGGTAGCGAAGGCTGCTGTTGGGCATTGCATTGGTGGAGGTTGCTATTTCGAGTCTCGTGGGGGTGCTTTGCTAGAGTAACATGTTTTTATTAAAACATATTTATGCCACGAAATTCGAAGTTTCTTGGACAACGATTTATAAGGTGTGATTAAATTTTATGAGTTTTGGCTTTTGTGTTAGCATTGAATAAATTCTTAGGAGAAATAAGGGCATATTTCTTTGGATGTATTTTTAAGATTATTCTTTGCTATGCTAAAATTAAAAATGGAGGTATAAGGTGTGAGTCTGTGATTGTTGATTTATTGGCATGTTATGGTGGTTGTGTTTAAAGAAGTGGAGCTAAAAGGTGTAATAAAGGAAGTTTATATTATTGCTCATTTCTTTTTATTCTAACCCTAACTTGGTTGGAAGTTTGAGAGTTGTGTGTGGTGATAGCTTGAAGGTTCAATTATCTTCTACTCCAATAAGGTATGGGCACATTCTTCTTATGAGTATGATTGGTGTATGTTTTCTGAAATAAGGTTGGAGTGAAAAGGTATTCTACTAGGTATCCTTTGGCTAGGTGTAAATCCTATTTTCTGGTTTGTTGAAGACTACTTATGCATTGTTATCCTTAAGTAGAGTTTTTGGTGAATGCATAATTTCTAGTTTGAGATAGTGGAAGCTTTTCTGGTTTGAGATAGTGGAAGCTTTGTGCACTAAATATGGTGGAGCCCTTGGTTGGTTGTTTTGAGGTTGATGGTTGAGTTGCTTCCATAGAGGTTGTTTGATCAAGTTATTGCTTTACTTGATTCATGATATTGGGCTTACTCCATTGAGTTGATTTGAGCAAGTTATTCTTTGCATTTGGTGATATTGTGTTGGTGGCTATTTTGTTCAAATATCTTTGGAGGGAAAAGGATTTCTACTTGTTTCCTTTTCTTGTGATGATTGGTTGAATGCTTCAAGGTTGATGTTGAGTTGAGTGGTGTTGGTTGACTAAACCTTGTTTGATGAGCATTGTTGTTGAAACCCTAATTGATGGTGAAAAGAACATGAGTATCATTGTTATGTGATTCTTTGCATAGTTGGCAATTGTTGGGGTTTCATGTTCTTGAAAGAAAACATTCTATCCTATCCATTTCAGATATTGAGTTGAGTTTTCATATTTGAGATTGAGATTGAGCTGAGTTGATTTGAGTTGAGTTTTGAGATTGGGATTTGAGTATATAACATATTGAGTCTCTAACAATTCTCTTTATGCTTCTATGAGTTTGAAAAATCACATTGGGTCTCTAACAATTCACTTTGTGATTTCCTACTAAGAAATTTTTTCTTGGTGAGCTTGCTAAGTTTTTGGACAGGTTCCAGTGGGGACTTGTGAGTAGTTTTGGACAGGTTCCGGTGGGGACTTGTGAGCGTTTTGGACAGGTTTCGGTTGGGACTTGTGAGCAGTTTTGGACAGGTTCCGATGGGGACTTGTGAGCAGATTTGGACAGGTCCTAGCAGAGGACTTGTGAGCTGAGTTTGATAGTTCTATCAGAGAACTTGAGGATAGAGATGCATTGGTTCTATGAGAAGAACCCGAGGATAGTTGGAAAGTCTTTGAGAAGGCTTGTATGCAGAGGATTGATTTGTTCAAGAGTTGGACAGATCTGACAGACAGAGGAAGACTTGTACTAGACCGACTGACTGTGTTTGGTACAGGTTGCTGAGCTACTGTGGACGTGATCATAGAAGGCAGAGGTCTCTTAGGCTAAGCATTAAGGACAGGAGGTCTTTGGTGGAAAGGAGTTCCACGTGCTAGCAAGAGGTAGAGGCAGTTGATCTTCTGAGGGATCATTTCCAGAGCAGAGGGGAAGGTATCTCCTTTGAGCAGAGGCTCATAAATTTTGATTAGGGGAAGGTATCTCCTTTGAGCAGAGGCTCATAAATTATGATTGGGGGAAGGTATCTCCTTTGGGCCAAGGCTCATAAACATTGTAATTGGAAAGGATTCCCAAAGAACTTTGAGATAAATTTTAGAGAAAAGTTTTGTGGATGTAGCCCAACCATTCTAGGTGAACCACGTTAAAATTGGTGTCACTTTGTGGATGATATTGTGCATTGCTTTGATATTGCTTTGGGTATATTGCTTTACTATTTTGAAGTATAAAGGAAAAAGTAAAAAGAGGTCTTATATTGTTCACCCCCCCCCCTCTCAGTATAAGCTTGTGTTCTTCAACACTCTCACCAATACCCTATATAGTGGAATGGACTAACCCAAAAAATTCTACATGAGATCCACTCCGTCAAATATAGTATTGTTTCTTCACTTCAATCTTTGACGAAAAAGCTTCTTGAAGGGGGTGGGAATATTAGGACCTTATCCTAACACAACTATGTAACTATATAGTATTGGCGTATATTTGCACCATGGTTACCTAGTGTAAATGGGTATGTTATGAATTAACCTTTAATTTTTTTGTAAGGAGGAGTTAGTATCATGTGTTCCCTCTTTCATGTGGTCTATCTCTTGAACATTCAGGTTAGAGTAAATAAGAGTCTATATAAGGATATGGGTTTGTAATAGAATGCATAAAATATTTTCTCTCATTTGTATTAGAGCTCTATTTATAAGGAGGTTTCACCTTTGAAGAGGCATGGGATATATATTTTTATTGATTAATATACATCATCATCCAATTATTTTTCATGAGCACTTTTGTTATTTTCATTTTCATGGTCACTTATTTTATGAGCATTTCCATTAATTTTTGCATTGCTATTTTGATTATGCTTATTTTTATATGAAGGTTCCTAACATCGTGCTACCAAAACTAAACATAAATATCTCTATGATTGATTCCTAATTTGTAACTAAATTATCTAGTATCCCTCTATATAATAAAGTAGATTTATCACAAAGAGATTAAATTGACAAGTATATCGTTATATGGTGGATCAACTTGAGCATTGATAGTTCACTAAGAGTATCCAATACCATATTGTTCTTGTTCTTGTCTAAGGTGGGTAAATATTTCATAGATGCTAGTCGAATGGGATAATAATGGTCCTTGGTAGCTCTAGTATGCAAGTTGATTTTGGTCCTAGGAGGTGCTCTTGGATTATTTTGTTAAGGGGTAAGCTAACCATATTGTTTATGTGGAGGCAAATAAGGATAATATGCACAACCATGAGGTGGGTATCAATGCTATGGAGGATAATAAGGTGAAGGGTATTGAGGTGGTGGATTTTATTAAATGCATTATTGATTTGGAGGTTATTACATATTTTGTTATAAAAGAGGCTAATGTAGATTTAATTACAAAGTTTGTTGATTCTATGGAGGTGAACCTTCAAAATTTTACTATGATTGGTTTTTTGAATGTAATGTTAGGATTTGTGTGTTTCCCAAGGACACCTAAAACCTTATTTTTCCAACCATCACATGAGTAATTTTAGTAAGTCTTTGGTTTAGGTTTATCCATAAATATCTTACATAGGGACCAATAGATTGACTTGGAGGGATGTTTGGTGTATTTGATAAACTAGATCTAGGTGGGCTTTGTGTCAAAGAAGTAATTGTAGGAGGAAAATTTTGTGCATAGAGATCAACTGTGGGTTACCAACATAGTATTGGTTTGTAAAGAGTGGTTTTCTTATGAGATTATTCACATATATAGTTATCCTATAAAGGGAATGGTTTTTTTTAAGGTTAAATTCATATTGGACCATATTTTATGAGCTTATGTAGATGAACAACTCATTTTTTTGCTTAAGTAGCCAATTTGTGGGGGCATGAAGCCTTTATTGTCAGGGTTGTCCATAGGTCTTTTACCTTTTGATGAAATGGGATTAAACACAAGAATATATTCAAGATTATGTTTTGGATGTACCATATAGTATTTTATTCCTTTCTTTCTCCGTCCATGTCTCTTTGATGGTATGAATAATATCTATTGATTGATGTTCTTTCCCTATTTTTGAGTCTTTGATTATGTACTCATAATCTTACACTTGTATACATGCACAAAGAATGTTTCATGATCAATATTTATAAAAAAAATAAATTTTTCCTATAGAGTGATTTGCTCAAAATATCAGAGGGATTTGCGTGTAAAAGTAATCAATTTGTTAGCATAAAATGCATAGGAAGAATTTTGCATGAAAAGTGTTTCACTCATAAAAAGGAATGATTTAGCTACAAATACAAGTGATTTGATTTCTATTTATAGAATTTTTTTTACTAATTATAAACATGAAATTTTTTTACTAATTATAAACTTGAAATTTTTTTAACGTAGATTTAATCACCTTCCCATGATGGATGGAGGAAAAATATAGTATTTACTAGCAAATCATTTTTTACATTTAGAGAAATTTGCTCATCATATTTGACTTGGAGAGATCTACTATTTTTGGAGAAAATCATTCACCAAGTTGAGTAAATCACTTATTGATTTGACCTTTCAATATAGTGCATTAGAATATTCCTTATGTTTTTTTGTCTATGATAGATACATACAGGGTTATGCATAGAAATGAATTATCATTAATTAATGAATATTTAGATTTTTAAAATTTGGAATTGGAAAATATGGGGACCCTTGACAAAGGCCCATTAGCCCAAATTTTTTGGATGTAATATTTTTTTGGGTTGGATAACCCTAATTTCATAATAATTTGATCATTTTATGTTAAAATCACCAACATTTCCCCTGATAATAGTGGACCTTTTCACCTTGATATTATAAAGGATTTTATTTACACTGACAAAATTGCCTATTTTACGCCCAATATAAAATATACTTAATGTGATAACGATACTCCTACATCTTAAACATTGATTCTCTTTGAGACGATATGTAGTAGGGATATATGAAAAAAAGTAGAATAGATGCCTAGTAGTAGGAATAGACGTTTGATAGAAAGAATATATGGTAGATGAGCGATAGCAGAAATAAATGACTGTCGATTGGTAGTAGACCTCGAAGTATTGTATAGAAGTTGTAGAATTACCACAATTTTATTTAACATCAGGTTCAATTTTTGACATGAAATACATTTTTATATATATGTACAATGGCACCTAGTGGTAATGGAAAGAAGAGAGGCCAATAATTTGGAAAACAAGTATCCTAAATATTTTAGCCATGCATTAAAATCAAGTGAGACATTAATATCTGCACAATTTCAAGGTACATACTCATTTTACCTACTCAATAGTTAATTTTGGTAAGTAGTTCTAAAAATGATATAGAACACCTTAGTATGCAAAAAACACTATTGAACCTGATATGCCTCCACTTTAAGATATTCCCAAGGAAGAGATGCCTCCATATGAAAATATTCTTAACAATGATGTGCAACAACCACTTGAAGATATTCCTAAAATTGACATGCCAACCAAAAAGAAAATATTGATTCTAATAAGATGCCAATTTCTACTCAAATATATAAACATTAAAAGAGTAGGTAGACTATTGGAAGGACATTTCAACTTGAATGGTCATAAAATATTCATTTAGTAAGTCAGTGCATCCAGAGAATAATAATGATATGTCAGCAAAATGTATATATATTATTTGTAGTTGGAAACTAAGGAAGAATCATAATATGCAAATTATGTTGGATACAATAAAAAAATGTGGGAAAGTTTATGTAACAGTAAAAGAAAACGATAGAATGGCTAATAAAACAATTAAGTGGAAGGATGCATTAGAATGAGTACGTGTGAGATGTGTAGAATACTATGAGAAAGAGATGAAATGAAAAATTATATTGTTGAGAATGGTGGAATGATTACAACTCAATTTCAAAAAGTTCATCAAACCACTTTAGCTTCAAAATATTTGTAGTTTGTTGTTATATATACTATTCTTAAAATGGGTAGACCTATGTCTAATTTTATTGATTTTAAGAATCTATTTCAACTAGTTGATGTACTGAATCTTCCCAGTACCCATTGGTAAGGTTGAGTTGGTTGAGAAATGGAAAAATGTCTCTTATTGGTTGAGATGGAAGACCTGCAAGAGAAAGTAAAACATGCCAATTTCATGTCACTTTCAATTGATGATGTAACTGATGTTGACAATACATGTTGTATTTGCATGCATGTTTACACATTTCAAAATCATTTAAGGTAAGCTCATTTACTAGCACTACATAAGATGGTGGAAATTGCAATGCAAAAAACCTTTGCAATGTTATTGTAACTAGTTTAAAAGATATCATAAAAATGGATTATACAACAATAGCTAGCAAGTTAATATGTATTGGAGTTGACAGTGCTATTTGTTAGCTTCTAAAGCTATAAACTTAAAGGAAACACAACCAAAAGTAATGAAATAAGCATGACATGTTATAACTATGATAATGCCTAACTAATAAGCATGAAAATATGATGAGAAACATTTTAAAATACTCAAGAAATAGCCATTAATGAAAGCTCACAAAAATATACAATGCTATGCAATGGAGGTCTATAACACTCCATATTGCAAAAATGCACTACATTGTAACTACTACTACTCTACCTCATGCACTCCAAAATGCCACACTCTCTTCTACTCTAAGAAGACCTATTTATATGACATGAATCTTAGTCTTCCATATTCCTATGATATCTCACTATTGTATTATTAGGACTTATGTACATGTGGACTACATGCACATTTACAACATTGTGCATTCTAATAATACTTGTGCATTTATTACATTGCTTTAAGAAAGTACTTAAATCTTAATATCAGATAAAATCCTAATCTAAACATGTACCCATGATGGTACATTAGAAAGCACCAGATAATGTAATATATTCCAACACCCCTCCGTATTACATTATTTGGGTTTTAAAGACATTAGTCTTCAGTATTTGAATAAAGTCTTATTTCACTTTCAATAGACAATAGAAAGTTGATATTTTCATTCTCTTGAAATATATCTAACTTCTATTTCTATGTGTAGGTTTTAACCTTGTAGAAATTAACTTTTGCACTACCTTGAAAATTTTTAATTGAAACCTATTTATGCAATTTTTAAACCTAGAACTTGGTGCTTAATAATCTTAATAATAAACTAAATATAAGAGTTCAAATAATGAACCTTTTGCACCTAAGTTGCATACCTTTTCAACCTTGATTTGATGGTGATATTCTTGGTGATTTGGATCACCTAAATGCTACCTTGTACTAGATGAAATTATAGCTCTTCTTGGCTATCGAAAAATAATTCTTTATCTCACCTATTTACATCTTTGAACCTTCTCTAAATTATCCAAAACTATAGTTTGGTGGCTTCAACTCTCCTTCAGGAGTCACCCTAAAAATCTCAAACTTAGCAGCTACTAATGCTGCCCAAATTGCTACTTTATTTTTGTCCTCAAATATGAAATTCTCAGATTGATAAGTAGTCAATTTCTCCTTCAAAATGTTGTCCTTGAATTCTAAAAAATTTGGTAGGAAAATCCTCCAAATCACAGCTAAGATTTACCTTCAATAAACCTTCACTTTTCTGCTATAAAACCAGCAAACATCCTTCTTAAAGTAAGCCTTCAAATCTTCCAAAGGTAATATTCAAACCTATTAGGTTCAGTAGTTTCTTCTAGCTCCTTTCTCTTGTCTAAAACTGACTTCAATATTGGCCTTCTTCTCAAGAATATGAAAGTCTTGAGGTATTCACTAATCTCCTCCAAAATTTGGTAAAATTCTTGTTGGACATTTTGAGTAGATGAGTTGTCATTGATATCAAGAGTCAGTTTCAGTGAAGTAGTGCAAGAGGAAGTGATTCCGCAGCAGATTGAGTGGTCATTGATGTTGAGTCAGTTTTAGTGAAGAGTTCAAGAAGAAGCAGTTCTGCAAATCGGTGCAAAAGGAAAGTTTGCTTCCAGGTGGTCAAAATAAGTTTTGAGAGTAAAGAAGAGACCCAAGCAAATAATATTATAATATTTTATTATAATATTAAAAGGGAAGATTTAAATTAATTTAAATAATTTCATTATAAATTAATTTATTAATTAATTTAATTAACTTTAAAAGTTATTAAATTAATTATAATTTAATTATTAAATTAATCTATAACCCTAAGGTTGGGTTATAATAAAATTAATTTATTAATCCTAAGGTTGGGATATAATAAATATAATTTATTAACTCGAAGGATGGGTTATAAAGTCTATTCGAATTCAAATTCGAAAATCGAATTCATTTGTCGACGTCAATAAAAGAATGGCCTAAAACATATAAAAATGGGGTAAAACATTGATTAAAAGTTATACGAATGTAATTCATGTAAAGTGCAAAAGTCTTCGACTATCATGCAAGGAGGAAGGAAGATTTTGCGTTTCAAAGTTATTGGCTGCAGAGGAAAGGACAAAGGGCAGCAATGCTCCATTTTCATTGCACAACATTCGTGGGAGGCGTTGAGGTTGATAGGCTTGAGGTGCAAGGTTTGAAGCCCTCTGACTTCATTTTTACAAGGCAGTGTAAAGTTTTTTTGGGCACTGCAACGAACAAAAAAAATAAGAGGAAGGATTTTTCCTTCCCCTTCACATGGGAGCTAGTAGCCCACGTGGTGGGCTAGCACCTTGGTAAGGCACTTGGCGAAGGAGTAGTCATGTGTTCGAAATATTTCGTGACATTTTCAGTGTAAGTATGCTCCATAATTTTTTTAAGGTTGTATGTGGTATGCGCCGTGGTGTTTGTTGAAGGTTTGAGATTTCAGAGGTGTTTGGTTATGATAAATAAATATTGGCTAAGGTATTTGAGGGAGATATAAGGATTTTTAAAATTAAATATTTTATTTTAATTTTGGAAGGTTTGAGTTATAAATTTGGAGTAATAAGGTGTAATCGAGTTTGATTATTTTTGTGTTTAAGAAATATTTCTGAAAAGAGTTAGTGAGATATTTTTGTCATCTAACCATTGAAATTGGCAAAGAAGAAAATTGTGTTTAAAATAGGTTTTGAGGTCACTTCTACATCAAACAAAAGGTATGGGCACATCTTCCCAAGTGAGTGTTTGTTGAATGTTGTGAATGCTAAGTTGGAGTGAAAAGGGTTGTTTGATGAGCATTGTTGAGTTGGATTGTTGAAGATTTTTCTGAGTTTGAGTTGATGATAAAAACCTTGTTTGATAAGCATTGTTGTTGAAGTGATTGGTTGAGTGAAGAACTTGAACTAGGGTTTGAAAAGATCATGAGTATCATTGTTATGTAAGGATCAATTGATAAGCATTGTTGTTGAAGTGAATGATTGAGTAAATAACTTGAACTAGGGTTTGCAAAGATCACAAATATAATTGTTATGTGATATTGGTTGATAAGCATTGTTGGAAACATTTGAGTGAGTGTTCATAAGTTTGGACTAGGGTTTGCAAGCAAGGATTATTTCATTGAGTGATTGGTTGAGTAGAGTTGATTGAACCTAGTCAAGTGGAAGTGTTGAAGTGATAGTTCTAGTTCTATGAAACAAATTGTTCTATATTTTAAATTGATTTGAGAAATAGATTGAGTGATTGAGTGTGAAACATATTGAGTCTAACATTTATCTATATGTTTTTGTGGTAAAAAGAGAGATTGAAATTAATTGAGCATTTTTGTGAGTGTGAAGCATATTGAGTCTCTAATAATTCTCTATATGTTTTTATAAGATTGGACAAGTTCTAGTGAGGACTTGAGTAGATTTAAGGCAAGTGTTTGAGAAGACTTGTGGACATATTTGTGTGAGCTTTTGTGGAATATTACAATACAAATTTGAATACAAAGTTTGTTGAGTAGATTGGACAAGTTCTAGAGAGGAATTATAGATAGATTAGTGTGAGCTTTTGTGGAAGCTTACAAAGAAGATTTGAGACAAGTCTTTGAGAAGGCTTGTGAGGAGTTGATTGATTGATTTATTCAAACTTTGAGTTAAGGTTTGGGGCAGATCCAACTGAGTTTATTTGTGATTGAGTCAAGCTTTGTGTTTAGGCTTGAGGATAGAGATTGAGGATAGAATTGTGCTAGACCGAAGGACTGTATTTAGTACAAATTAGAGGACAAAGATTGACGATAGATTTGTACTAGACCAAAGGACTGTGTTTAGTGTAGATTTGAGAATAGAGTTTGGTGTAGATTTGAGGAAATATTTGTGCCAAACCAGAGATAGAGATTGAACAGATTTGTGCTAGACCGAAGGACTATGTTTAGTGCAAATTTGAGATAGAGCAAAGAGTAAGCTTTGGAGGTGATAGAGTATAGAGGATGACAGTCTCCAATTTATAGAGATCCATTAGCCAGGGTAGTGAGGATAGGTATTCTAAGTGGGGAAAAGAGTCTTCAGTGGATAAAGATCCATTAGCTAGTGTAGTGGAGGTAGTAGTTCTTCTAGAAGATAACCAACTAGAGCTAAGAAGCAAGGAGTTCTCTTGTGGATAAATATCCATGAAATTGATTAGGGGATTGGTGTCTCATTTGGACAGAGGTCCATAAACTTTTTAATAGGAAAAGGAATCTAAAGATATTGATTGAGAAAATTATAGTTAAATATTTTCTCCGTGGAGTAGTCCACATTGGGTGAACCACGTCAAATTGGTGTCTATATTGTGTGTGGTGATTTGTGCATTACTTTGATTATTGTTGTTAATATTGCTATCTATACATTGCATAATATCGATTGGAAAGAAAAGTAAAAAGTGGTCTTCTACTATTCACCCCCCTCTCAGTATAAGCTTATGTTCTTCAATTGGTATCAGAGCGGGTTCCTTCGGAAGAGTTTAAAAGGTTGAAGGAAATGCTTTCAAGAACACAATGAATTCTAATAAGAGGTCCTCAGATAATTCAACACCAGTATTTTATGAAAGCAATTATATTTTTTGGAGTATGAGAATGAATATTCACTTGATGGCACTTGACAATGAAATATGGGAAGCACTTGAAAATGGATACACACCACCAACTACTCCACCTAAATATAAAGATGGTAAGATTCTATATCATTACAATTCAAAAGTAAAAAATGCAATTTTGAGAGGTTTGCATAGAACATAGTTCATAAAGGTTATGCATTGTAAATTAGTAAAGGAAATTTGGGATAAGTTGCAAAGCATATATGAAGGAGATAAAAGTGTCAAAAAGGCAAATATATGAAATCTCAAAGGATAATTTGAAGATTTAAAAATGAAGGATGAGGAAAACATTAGTTCTTATATACTTTGTGTAGATGAGGTTGTTAACGCCATGTAAGGACTTGGACTTGAGATTGAAGAATCTGATGGTTGTGATAATATCTTAAGACCTCCAAAAAGATTTACTAAAAAGATTTCTGCTATAGAGGAATCAAAATATGGTGATTATTTGAAAATAAATATGTTACTTGGTATTATTACATCTTTTTATATAAGAAAAAAGAGGAACCTAATCTCCGAAAGGAAGCAGTATTCAAAGCTACTAAGAAGACAAAGGGAAAGAAGTTAGATTCAAGCAATGAGTCCTCCAGTGATGAAGAAGCAAATTATGGCAGAAAGAATAAGGATTCAAGAAGATTTAAAGATGTAAAATCTATTAGATGTTTCAATTGTGGAAAGTATGGTCACTATGCAACTGATTGTCAAGAAGCTAGAAATAACAATGATGAAGAAAAATAGGATTATAAGAATAGGGAATCAAAAAAATATAGGTACCAAAAGAAATGCAATGATAGACAAGGTAGACAAGGAAATAAGTTTTTTCAAAGACAAAATAGGAGCTACTATGCAGACAAGGTAAGTAAGTACTAAAGTGATAGTGATAATAGTTTTTTAGATAATGATAAAGACGAAGTATTATTTATGATTGAAGAAAAAGAACAAGTTAAGAAACAAACACCAATAATTCTCAAGTGCTTTAGATGTGGTAATTTTGGTCATCTTGAAGATAGTTGTACAAGAAATAGTTTCAGTTTCAGTGATGATGAATGTGAGGATACACTTGAAAGAACAGAAGATAATATTCTAATGGCACTAGAAAAAGAAGAAGGTGATCCTATAGAAGACAAGTCAAAAGAAAATGAAGATGTAGACAAAGGAAAACAAATAAAAGAAGAATCAGATAAATAAGGATATGATCTTAAGGTAGAACTTATTTATGCTCTTGAAACATTAAAGAAGGTAAAAAAGAAAAACTCTAAACTTGAGTTTCAGTTTCAAAAATGTGAAGAAGAGAGAAGAATGCTTATAGAGGATCTAGACAAATCAAAGGCTAAGATAAAGAAGTTCAAGTATAAATTAGAATCAAAGGTCTTAGAATGTGAAACATTAGAACACGAAGTGGTTCTACTAAGGGAAGATTTAGAAAACTCCAAGAGTAAGCTACACAAGTTTGGAAAAAGAGTTAAAAGATTATGGATAAGATGATCAAGGTACAAAGAATGTCAACAAACAAAACAAGTCTTGGTTTTGAACATGATCAAAAGAAACAAGAAGAGAAGTCAACCTCAAGTTATGAAGGAGAAGAAACTTCAGAAGAAGATAGTGTAAGAGAAAGTGAGACATCTGGGGATGAGTTGGAAAATAAAAAGTTCAACAAGAACATGAATAATGCACCAAGAAGAAACATATGGAACACCAATCATAATAGGTTAAGAGAGAATAAGATACCAATGAGGTCAAGACAAGGAAGCTTCAATGGAGGATGTTTTTCATGTCACAGATTTAGGAACATGGCTCCACAGTGCAGGAAACACAAAAGATATGAATATGGAAATAGACAACTTTTCCATGGGTATTGCTACTCATGCAATCAGTTTGGTCAGGGTTCATAATAGAAAAGGATATGGCTTCACTAGGACGAATCCTAAGATATTTGCACCTCCAAGGAATAATAACATTAAGTGTTATAAGTGCAATAATTATGGACACACAACAAAGTGGTGTAGAGCAGACATTCCAGAATCAAGTATAAATAGGAACAAGAAAAAGAACAGGAATATGGATATGGATATGAACATGAACAAGAATATGAATAGGAATAGAAACATGGACATGGATAGGAATAGGAACATGAACATGGAAAGGAATAGTCAAAGGAATCAAAAGGATCAAATAATAAGAAAAGAGGATAAATGTAAATACCAATGCCTAGTGGGAGTAGAAATACTCCCACACCAGAATTAACCACCTCAAGAGGAGGTGGGGGAGGGGCAAAGCTAAGAAACTCATTCTTAGCCCCGAGACCTAAAGGTGACCCTTTGCCATTGATGTCAAAGAGGGAAATATTTGAGTAAGGGGGAGAAATTTAGTATTTGAGTAAAGAGGAGAGATTTGAAGAGAGCATTAAGCCAGGGAGAGCAATGTCCCAAGGGGAGCAAAACAAAAAAAAAGGTTAAGTTTTTGGTAAAAATAATTTGGGTTGCCATCAATGACAAATGGGGAGATTTTTGGACATTTTGAGTCAAAGTTGTTATTGATGTCAAGGAACGAAGTTGTCATTGATGTCAAGTAATAATCTACCGCTGATGTCAAAAGGTCAAAAGGAATAATGCAAAGGGTTTTCATAAAAACCCAAGGAGGATTTTAAATTCATATTAGAAATCCAAGGAAGTTTTAATATTTATTTTATAAATTATTTAAATTTAAATTGAATTTAAATTTTATAAATAAACATTATTTATACAAAGTGGTAAAACCTAAGAAGGTTTTAATCCTTAATAAATCCAAAAATATTTAAATATTAATTTATAATATTTAAATTCCAAAGAATTTAAATAATTTATAAATTAAATATTTAAAGTCTAAAGTTAGTGTTGCAAAGAAAATTAAATTCGCCAACATTTGAAAGTGTGGTGGCGTATTGATATAAAAACCATATGCCTAAGTGGCAAAAGAATTATCCCTTGTTAGATTTACAAAGATCTGCAAGTTGTGTTTTTCATGCGATTT
Source organism: Wollemia nobilis (assembly GCA_028583015.1). Lineage (NCBI taxonomy): Eukaryota > Viridiplantae > Streptophyta > Pinopsida > Araucariales > Araucariaceae > Wollemia > Wollemia nobilis. The sequence goes on from JAQPPZ010002024.1 coordinate 3,229,263, forward strand.
CGTGCAAGGAATAAGACAACATTTTGTTTTAAGTGCATCAATGAAGGAATAAATGGAAAAGAGACCTAAGTCAAAAAAAAATCCAGCGTGGTGGTCTGGTAGCAATTTTAAGTGAGCTAAGGCACTTATGAGTGGGAGGACCACATTCGAATATTGACAGGTAGCATTTTGAGTGGATTTGATCAACGTTTTTGTTAGGCACCAAAGTAAGCAGAACAAATCCTTTTGGGAGAAGCACCAAGAGGGAGAAGATAGAGCACATTGTGCTCTTCCCTCCCAAGGTGAGCGCCTAGCTCATGCGATAGTTGGAGCTGCAGCTAGGGTGCTGGTATAGACGACATCGTGAGTTCGAATATCACCAAGGTAAAGGTAATAAAATTTTAATATATTTTGTAATGTCTAAGGTTTTGACATAAGGTTCTAGGGAGTTAAAAGGGGTAAATAAAAGGTATTTTAATTGGTCATTATTTTGGGTAATTTGAGAAATAAGTGGATTGAAGTGTTGATTAGATTTTGAGAGGACTTATTGCTATTGAGTTATTTTGAAAAGGTGATTATGTTGACATTATTTTTGGTGTTGGATATTATTTTATCTGGGAGATTATAAGGTGTATTTAGTCAATTATTTTTGTATATGTTTATGGATGTTTTCTTCAAGATGTAGTGATAAGGTGTATGTGTGTTTTGATATTTGCATTGTATCTTTGAGAGAGTTTATCATATTCTAACTTTCTTGAGCTTGGCAAAGAAGTGTTTGTGGTTGTGGCAGATTTTTGAGGTTCCTTCATCATCAAATAAAAGGTATGGGTATATTCTTCCTAGTGAGTAATTATAGGAAATTGTCAATGAAAATTTGGAGTGAAAAGAATTGTTTGGTTTGCATTATTGAGAGTGTTTTGAGTTAATGCTTCAAGGTTTTTTGGAATTGAGAGTTGTTGATAAAACCTTGTTTTATAAGCATTGTTGTTGAAGTGATTAAGTTGAGTGAAGAACATGAACTAGGGTTTTTATGTAGGAGCATCCAATGATGTAAAAGTGATCTTGCATCACCCAAAAAAGATTGTAATTGTTTAATTTTGTAAAAACTAGTAAAACTAGTTTTTCTTGCAGGAGATTTTTAAAGGTCTTAGAGGTCAAATTTGAGGATTTTCGGCTAGAAGCGAGCCTTGGCACCATGAGGCAAGGTAACCCCGCTTAGCTCATTTCATGCCATTATCGAAAATATGTTGTAAAAATCAATCGGATCAACGAGCATAAAGTTATGACCTCCGTAAGTTGCCCCAAATTTGAAATTTGAAATTTCAAGTTTTAGGTGGGAAAAAGGGGAAAATAGGGCACAAGTGGGAATTTTTGAAATTGTAAAAGGGCTCTTATTTTGGGATCCTCATTTTTAGCAGGAAAGTGATGGAAATATTTAGCTCCTTTTAGAATTTCTGGTTTTTAGTGGATTGTATGTGTTTTTTTAATGCAACTCTATTTCAAGTGGTATCAAAGCGAGAGTTCCTTAGTGTGTAAATAGAGCACCGAACGTGAGGCAGTTTACACCAATATCTATGGTTAGGGTTTATGGGAGAAGTGAATAGAATGCCTCCATGAAGAAATTGTGGTGGTGGGAGAAATATGGTGCTAGAAGAAGATTTCAGATCTTTGTAGAGGCAAGTTCAAGCTCTGCAAGAGGAGCTATGTAGAGGATTTGAGCCAAGGAGAGAAGAAGGGCGTGAAGATGAATCTGAAGAAGAAGAGGCCCAGTTCGAAGAAGAAGAAGAAGAAGAGGCAGTAGATCCTGCACAAGCTTGATTGTATAAGGCCATATCACATATTGGAAAGAGACCGAAGTTTGATGCCTCCACGTATTCTAGAAATCTCAACCTAGAAGAGTTGATCGACTGGATCAATGACATGGAGGAATACTTCAAGTATGAGGAGGTAGAAGATACCGAGAGGGTCAAGTTTTCTAAGACCAAGCTTAAGGGTCATTCTAGCATATGGTGGAAGGAAGTGCCACTAGACATAAACAAAAGAGGAAAATAAAGGCTAACAAGGTGGAAGCAGATGGTGGAGAAGTTGAAGAGATAATTTACTCTAGTTGATTACGATTTGGATCTACTCAAGAAAATATAGGGTTTGAGGCAATCGAGTAAGTCTGTCAAATAATATATAGATGAGTTCTATAAGATTATGATTAGAATAAGCCATTCTAAGGCCAAAAAGGAGAAGGTATCTCGTTATATTAATGGGTTAAGAGCAAGTATTCAAGAGGAGTTGAGTCTAGTCAAGATGACCACCATTGAAGATGCTTACTAGTTTGCCTTGAAGGTAGAAGAGAAGCTAAACAAGAGGTTTGAAAGCAAACAGAGAGGAAGAGGTCATGGTGGAAGAATTGGTGGGAGAACAAATGGAGGATGAAAGGAGGACCAAAAAAAAACTTAGGATACAAGCAATAGTCAAGACTAGAAGGAAGAAAAAGCTTACCGTCCCCATGAGAAAAATAATAACTACCAAAATAATGGTTACCAGAGAGGAATAGGAAGGTCTGGACGAGGGTTTAGAAGAGGAGGATTTTGTGGAACTTGTTTCCATTGTGGAGAAGAAGGAAATCGAGCATACGAGTGTCCACAACACCAAGGAGGAACAAATAGGAGGCCTAAAGGTAATGCTTAAGCTACTGTTGTTGATGAAGGTGTTTAATTTAAGCACTCTGAAGAAGCAGAAAGAGGAGAAGTACTGATAACAAGGAGAGCCTTACTAAATGAGGAGAAAGATCCATATCAGAGGAAGAGCTTATTTCGCATAAGGTGTAAATGTGCAGGTAAGGTTTGTAATGTTATCATATATAATGATAGCACAGATAACCTAGTTTTAGAAGGAATGGTTACCAAACTACAACTAGAGAGGAAGAGACACCTGCATCCATATCGAATTGTGTGGTTGCAAAAGGACCATAGGGCTTTGGTTAGTGAGCAGTTCTTGGTAAAATTTAATATTGAGAATTATTGTGATGAGGTCCTGTGTGACATCTTGCCTATGGATGCTTGCCATTTGCTATTGGGAAGGTCGTGGTAGTTTGATCGGTGTGTAATGCATGATGGGCATGCCAACACTTACTCCATCACAAAGAATGGAGTGTGCCATAAGTTGAAGCCCCTAAAGGAGGTGGACGAAAGGGTATGTAGTAGTGCCTGAATCTATTTAGTTGAAGGTAGAAGGTTTTTGGATGGTTTGAAATATGAGCATATGTGCTATGCATTAATTCCTAGAGTTAGGGAAGAAGAATGCAAAGATACCCCAGTAGAAGTCTCAGGTCTATTAGAAGGATTTCCATATATTATATCAGATAATTTACCAGAGGGTTTTCCACCAGTGAGGAAGATCAATCACCATATAGATTTGGTACCAGGATCTAGTTTACCCAATAAGGCAGCCCATATAATGACTCCTGTAGAAAGTGAGGAGCTAAACAAACAAGTCTAAGAGTTGCTAAAAAAGGGACTAATTCGGGAGAGTCTGAGTCCATGTGTAGTACCTATAGTACTAGCACCAAAGAAATATGGAGAGTGGAGAATGTGTACAGACTCCCGAGCTATTAACAAGATCACCATAAAATATAAATTTCCATTGCCAAGGATGGATGACATTATGGACTATTTGAGTAGAGCTAAGTACTTCACAAAGATTGACCTGAAGAGTGGGTACCATCAAATTCGTGTCAAAGAAAGGGATGAGTGGAAGACAACCTTCAAGACCAAAGAGGGTTTGTATGACTGGTTGGTCATGCCATTTGAGCTAACCAATGCACCAAGAACATTCATGTGGCTGATGAATGAGGTATTGAAGGAGTTTTTAGGAAAATTCATCATTGTCTATTTGGATGACATTTTAATATTTAGCAAGACCCTAGAAGAGCACCTGATGCATATCAGAAGAGTTTTTGAGAAGTTGAGGGAGGAGCGATTGTTGATTAATTTGAAGAAGTGCAGTTTTGTGAAGGAGTTAGTGTATCTGGGATTTGTCATCTCAGCTGAAGGTCTAAAAATGGACCCAAAAAAAGTGAGGGATATCATTGAATGGCCTACTCCAAGGAGCATAACTAAGGTAATATCATTTAATGGTGTAGAAAGTTTTTACAAAAAATTTATTAGAAATTTTATTAGTATTTGTGCACCCCTAACAGAAACAATGAGAGGGGATAAGAAATAATTTAAGTGGACCTTAGGATAAGATAATAGCTTTGATATGTTGAAAAATAAGGTCATAGAACAACCGGTTTTAGCACTTCCACATTTCAATAAGGTATTTCAGGTAGACTGTGATGCTAGTGGTAGTGCTATAGGAGCTGTGTTGAGTCAATAAAGTAAACCTGTTGCTTATTTTAGTGAGAAACTCAATGATGCTAGGAAGAAGTATTCTATATATGATCAGGAGTTTTATGCTATAGTTCAGGCTCTAAAGAAGTGGAGGCATTATTTGTTGCCAAAAGAGTTTGTTCTATATACTGATCATCAGGCCTTACAGTATATTAATAGCCAAGGGAAGCTAAATCAAAGGCATTTAAAGTGGGTTGAGTTTCTATAGAGTTATACCTTTGTATTGAATCATAGGAGTGGGAAGTCAAATAGAGTTGTAGATGCCTTAAGTAGAAGGCAGTGTTTGTTGACAGAAATGAAGATGGAAGTTGTAGGGTTTGATGAACTTAAGGGTTTGTCCCCTGAAGATCCTGATTTTATAGAGGCTTGGAGGGCTTGCTTAGCACCTATTACTTTAGACAGGACTAAGTGGTTGGATTTTCTAATCCAAGATGGGATGTTGTTAAGAGGAAATCAATTATGGATTCCAAGGAGTTTAATGACGGAGAATCTGGTCAAGGAGAAGCACAGTGGAGGGTTGGCTTGACACTTTGGTCGAGATAAGACCATTGCCCTCATTAGTGAGAACTACTATTGGCCATAGTTGCAACAAGATGTGAAGAAGTTTGTACAGAGTTGCAGAGTATGCCAGATGGCCAAGGGTGTGAGATAGAACACTATATTATATCAACTGTTACTTGTACCAGATAAGCCATGGGAGGACATCAACATGGATTTTGTTCTTGGCTTACCAAGGACATAGAGGAGGAATGACTCCATATTTGTGGTGGTTGACAGGCTTTCAAAGATGGCACATTTTATTCCCTGCCAAAAAACTAATGATGCAGTTCATGTTGCAGGTTTGTTTTTCAAAGAGGTGGTACGCCTACATGGTCTACCAAAGAGTATTTTTTCTAACAAGGATACCAAGTTTATTGGGTATTTCTGGAGGACCCTATGGAAGAAATTGAAGACAAAACTAAAATTTAGTTCTGCATACCACCCACAGACTGATAGACAAATAGAGTTTGTGAATAGAAGTTTGGGTAATCTACTGAGGTGCTTGGTAGGAGATAAGCCCAAGGGATGGAATTTGGTTTTTCCATAGGTAGAATTTGCATACAATAATTCTGTCAATAGGAGTACTAATAAATCTCCATTCCATATTGTGTATGGGAGCAGCTCAAGGAATTATTTTGAGTTGAGAAAGATGGACAGAGGGGAAAAGAGTAGTGCTGAGGCTGAGGACTTTGCAGAGCACCTGAAGAGCCTGCATGATGAAGTGAAGCAACATATCAACAAGATGAACACTCAGTATAATACAAGATTAGACCAGAAGCAACGACTTAAGGAGTTCCAAGTGGGAGATCAAGTTATGGTTCACTTGAGAAAGGAAATATTTACTGCTAAAACCTACAATAAGTTAAAAATTAAGAAGTTTGGACCATGCAGGGTTAGGGAAATGGGATTCAGGGAATGCCTATGAGGTAGAATTGGCAAGTGGGCTGAATATATCACCTATGTTCAACATTTCAGATTTGGCAGAATATCATAAAGGTGACAATAATGGCAGACCAGTCGTAGAATTGTGGAGTATTCCCACATCTACTCCAGAGATAGAAGAGATAGAAGAGGTCCTAGATACCCGTGTAGGCAAAAGCACAAGAAACAAGCAATATGCAAAATATCTGGTTAAGTGGAAGGGCAAGCTTGTTGAAGATTCATATTGGTTATCGAAGGCTGAGGTTGAATGCCTTGGTTTTCTTCTAATTAAAAAAAAGTGAAGGTCACTTCTCAATTTACCCTGGGTGTCTGATGCATGAGCATCCAATGGAGTAAAAGTGATCTTGCATCACCCAAAAAAAGATTGTAACTGTTTAATTTTGTAAAAACTAGTAAAAACTAATAAAACTAGTTTTTCTTGCAAGAGATTTTTAAAGGTCTTAGAGGTTGAATTTGAGGATTTTTGACTAGATTCAAGCCTTGGCACAAAAGCTAAGGTTACTCCGCTTAGCTCGTTTCATGCCATTTTCGAAAATATGTTGTAATAGTCAATCGGGTCAACGAGCGCAAAGTTATGGCCTCCGCAAGTTGCCCGAAATTTCAAATTTAAAATTTCAAGTTTTAGGTGGGAAAAAGGGGAAAATAGGGCATAAGTGGGAATTTTCGAAATTGTAAAAGGGCTCTTATTTTGGGATCCTATTTTTTAGCATAAAAGTAATGGAAATATTTGGCTCCTTTTAGAATTTCTGGTTTTCAATTGATTGTATGTGTTTTTTTTAATGCAACTCTGCTTCAAGTTTGCAAAGATCATGAGTATCATTGTTATGTGAGATTTGTTGATAGGCATTGTTGGAAACATTTTGAGTGAGTGTTCATATGCTTAGACTAGGTTTTGTGAGCAAGAATTATTTTATTGAGTGATTGGTTGAGTTGGTTAAGCCTAGTCAAGTGGATGTGTGAGTTGATTTTTCAAGTTCTATGAAATAAATTATTCTATATCTTGTATTGATTTGAGAAATAGATTGAGAGTTGATGAGTGTGAAACATATTGAGTCTATAAAAATTCTCTATATGTTTCTATGATAAAATACTGATTTAAAGTGTTTGATTATTGAGGTGCATGTGAAGAATATTGAGTCTCTAACAATTCTCTATATGTTTCTAAAAGAGTGCATGAAAGTGATTTAGTATTGAGTTGAATGTGAAACATATTGAGTCTCTAACAATTCTCTATATGTTTCTAAAAGAGTGATTGATAGTGATTGAGTATCGATTTGAATGTGAAGCATATTGAGTCTCTAACAGTTCTCTATATATTTCTAAAAGAGTGATTGAAAGTGATTGAGTATTGAGTTGAATGTGAAGCATATTAAGTCTCTAACAATTTTGTATATATTTCTAAGAGAGATTTAAAGTAATTGAGAATTGTGATGAGTGTAGAGCATATTGATTCTATAAAAATTATTTTTATGTTTCTATGAGATTGGACAAGTTCTAGTGTGGACTTGTTGAGTAGATTTGAGGCAAGTCTTTGAGAAGACTTGTGGATGAATTTGGGTAAGCTTTTTGGAAGCTTATAATACAAATTGAGAGTATATTTGGATAAGTTCTTGTGAGGAATTATTGAGCAGAGTAGAAAAATTCTAGAGAGGACTTGAGCACAGATTTGGTGTGATATTTTATCGAAGCTTACAAGGTAAATTTGAGACAAGTCTTTGAGAAGGCTTGTGAGCAGAGTTGATTGATTGATTTTTTCAAACCTTGAGTTAAGGTTTGGGGTAGATATAGAAAATTTGATTTGAGATTGGTTCAAGCTTTGAGTTAAGGCTTGAGGATATATATTAATGATAAATTCATGCTAGACCAAAGAATTATGTTTAGTACAAATTCAAGGATAGAGTTTGGTATATATTTGAGGATAGTTTTATGCCAGACCAGAGACAAAGATTGAGGATATATTTGTTCTAGACTGAAGGATTATATTTAGTGTAGATTTGAGACAGAGCTTTGGAGGTGATATAGTTGAGGTTACTTAAGTAAATTGCTATTTACTTAAAGGATATTTCTTATTGATCATCCATTAGGTTTATGCCAGACCAGAGACAGATATTGAGGATAGATTTGTGCAAGACTGAAGGATATTTCTTATTTGATATTTTTTAAGTAACTATAAAATTTTAATGTTACCTTCACAAGAAAAAAGGTTCAAAATTTAGAGGTGGGATGTTTCCTCAATGAACTTGGTTTTTCTACCTTTTGTTTATGGTTTGATAGTGGATCTTGGAAGATCCTAAAATATTAGTTTGAGGGGGACTAGGAATCAGAGCCATTAATAATAAGCTAGCATCCCTCTACAAGGTATTAAACAGATTTCAAAGGGTTCAACATCTATTTTTTGAATGACCATGAACATGGTGGAAGGTTCAATACTCATTAGGGTGAAACAAAGGGGTTTTATCCCTCTAAATATCCATAAGCTTTATGGGTGGTAAATTTCTTATTTTGGATTGAAGAAGTTACTCTAATATGGTGATAGGAGGTTAATCTAGTTTAGTGAAATTGTGCTTAGACTCTTTTTTTATTTTCTAATATAATATTTTGGAGGATTGCTATAGTGTTTGCATTGCTAGATGGATGAGATTTTATGACTCTGTCACCCAAAATGTGTTTATTTTTGTATTTTCCTTTATGCTAGAATGTGGACCTTTCCTCCATATTTAGTTTAAGCTATCATATTCTCAAGAGGTTGACTTTTACAAATTTAGATAAATCTACTACCTCTTCAAAAGACAATATATTAGTCACCTTTAAGAGTTATGGAGGTTTTTCATGTAGTTTACATGTGAAGAAATTTAAAAGTTCTTTTTCTAGAGGTATGTACTCAAGTCTCCATACAAGGCCACACCATTTTATTAGAAAGTTAATAAAACTATCATGTTTGGATTGTTTGAGTGCATATAGGTCACTAAGGGTGACCTTTATCTCAATGTAATATTTTGATTAGATCCTTGATTGAAAGTTTTGAGTATTTGTTATGATACTTTATAGTACCACTCTAGGGATGAACCACTAAGGCTTACGAGTAATATTTTAAGAAGTAGCATTTCATTATATGTTATGTCGTTATAGGTGATAGGAAAGAGACTAAGGTAATTTATGGGATCCTCATGTCCTTAGTACATTTAGAAATTTTGAGTCTTAAAATCTAGAGGGAATGGGCAACTAGATATGATAGGGCCAAGACATTTATTACATAAATCTATATTTGAGTACTTGCAGCTAGAGGATGATCCTTGGATAAAGGCTACTTGTTGGGTTAGTTGATCTATCCATGAGTTAAAGGTCTAGAGTTCTTGAGAGAGAATTTTGAAGGACAAAGATTATTTATTTAGAAATTAATGGGATTTGGTTATTGAAAAAGGGATAAGACTAAGGGTTTAAGGTACATGATATAGGCATCATACAACTTATTACTAAACTATTTAGGATAGAATATTTGGAGTTATTGGGTTAGAAATTATCAACAAAATATTTTGGGGAAATCCTATAATAACAATTCAAATAAGAGGGAGGTTATAAATATATGATTGATAAATTGGGGTGCTAAGAAGGATATCAATATGTTTTACTTGGTTAATAATTATTGGTTGAGTAAAAAGGAAACTAGTGTTAGACCTAACCAGTTCTACAATAGAGGATAAGGACAAATGATGCTTTAAAGAGGATGAGGTATTTCATGTGTCTTCTTTTATAAAAAAATATCATAGTGGGGGGATTTGAACTTGTGAAATGGAGGATTGATGCATTAAGACCTATATATAGAGATCCATGAGATAAATATAATTGATCTAAAGTTATGGGAGTGTGTCTACATTATTGAGGAAGGTCTACAAGGGACCCTTCTATATTATAAGTAGTTAATGTTGAATTTTTAAGTCTTACTACCACAAAATATCACAGGTTCCAATTTTAAATAGACACAATATTAAAGTTCAAAATAATCATATAATGAGTAGAATAATATATGAGAAAATTAATGTATATCAAGGCCTATTTAATAAAGAAAATAACATTCACTTATATAATCAATTATTAATGTAAATGGCCTAAGTTAGTCATGAACTATTCATGAAGAAAAGTTACAATATTAATTTCTCACAATTTGTATATAAGGTTTATATATTTTCTTTATATTACACCTCTATAATCTGATATATGGATTCTTCACTCTCATGGAGTAATAATATAGTCATTTTAATATGACTCTTCACATAGTTGACTATTGATATCCATATAAGAAGTCCCATTACCTTTGGATTATTATCTTACCACTTGCATACTAGACTCTTACACTTCTAGATGCACTCCTAATCTAAGACTCTTGTGCACATCCTCGCATTATATATTTGCAATCTTACATACAATATAGTTGTGCACATTCTCTCAATATACACTTGCACTCTAACTTACATGACACTTTCACATTTCCTACATATTACACTTTTACATGACCTTACACATTTCCTATACATTACACTCTTACATGACACTTACATGAAAAGGGAATTATAAATCACACATCTAAACTAAATACTTGATCATAATCTATTTCATATTTGCAATTGTACCATGAATGTACCATGGGAGTACATTAGCAGGTACCAAATAATGTAATGTACCTCAACACCCTGTTGTATTACATTATTTGGTTATTGAAGGCTTTAGTGTTCAATATTGGTCTTCATGCTTATCTTCAATCTTCAAGTAACCTTGCACTGTTCATGAACCTCCGGTTTAGGTTCATATTTATAGTCTTTGAGTTCAACTCTAAGTTCTTTTTCATATTCATTCTTTAGTTTATCAACCTTTTTATCTTCATGATATCAATCATGAACTACTTGAGCTTCTTATTTAACCTCTAAGATATATGGTTCATTCCTGACTCCTCTACAATATAAGTTTATTTGACCAACTTCTCTTTTTATTGTTTTGGAAAATTTGTATCATTAAATGTTTTACCTTCAATTTTTTCTTGTATTTCAAAAATAACAGTTTGGTCTATTGTTAGAAGTTGCTTCAAAAATATTTTGTTTGAAGAAAATTGCCTAATATTGATAATAGTATCCTTTCAAATATTCCATAATATTTTCTTTTGTTCCAATAAAATGTTGGAATGAGATTTTCTTCCATAAAATTTGCATGGTTAAAGATTCTAGCAATCACCTTTATCATGTCCAATTCTATTGCAATAAGTACATTTTAACTAAATGTAATGTCATTTATTTGATTTTTACTTTCTTGCTACAAAGACAAAATAACCATTTATGCACAACTAAGGCCATTATTCCCTTATTTTTCTTATAAATTATTTGTATGTTTTTACAATCTATGGTATTCTAAGTAGTAATAGATTTTGTGATAGAATTTATTTTTGATAAACTATCAACAAGATATAACTTTGTGTTATTAAGTTTATTGCTAAGCGATTTTATTATCTTATTCTTTTTTATGAAGATCATATATCAAGTTTTGAAAATAAAACTTTAGCTTGTTCATAATTTCTTCACTATCTTCATTGAATGTATTTCTAAAATTGTATTCCATGATATGAATCAATTCAATGATTTATTTCCTTTGAAGTTGTAAATCTTATAACTCCCAAGTTAAGAAATAAATCAAATATAAAATTTAAAATTTCTAAATTTTATAATACTTTGATGTAGAAGACCTTTTAATTCAATAATTAACTTTGCAAAAGTTCAAAATTCAAAAACCCTAAGTTTATAAAGTTTTTAAAAACTTTTAGAGAAATTTGAAAACTTTCTAAAGAACTTTAAAATTTTCAAATAACTTTAAATCTTCAAAAACAAAAATTTAATAACCTTAGCTCCTTATAACTCCTTTACTTTATAATTTTTAATTAAAATTCTCAAATAAACAAAAACTTTAAATAACCCTTATTAATGCAAAATTTATAATATAATCTTTAAAAACTTTAGCACTTTAAATATTTGAATGCTTTTCAAATTATGTTCATTCCCTCAAAAACTATGTGCTAAATGTAGCGTTCATACATTACCTACTACTAAGTTGACTAAAATGTAGTTGATTAATATCATTTTCAATGTTGTGTCCTCATTATAGTTAAATGTTCAATGTTAGACCTTATAACATTCCTCGCCTTATTGCACTCCTATGAAATGTCGTTTGGATGTCAATTGCTTCAAAATGAAACCTTACCTTATCACACTCCTATGAAATATTTTCTAATTGTACTTTGCTTCAAAATGGAACCTCTTGCATTGGCATATCCTATTTTGACTTCAGGATGCTTGTCCTCCTTTCAAAGGTTCATGTGTCTTGTTGTTTATCTATCGATGTCCCTAGTTTGGTTTGATCTTACTGAAATGATTTGCTCAAATTTACCTCTTTCTAAAATGACTTGTGATTGGTTTTACCTTGTTTAAGTGATTTGGTATTGGTTTGATCTAATTTATCTCTTCCTTAAGCAACTCATTATTTACTTACATTATATGCTTTATCATGTTCTAGAGATTCAACACTCTAGTAACTTATGTCATCTTTAAGAAACTTCTTCAAGCAATTTATATTTTATCTAGCACCTTACATATGCTTTCTCTTGCTCTATGTTATGTGTGCTTTCTCTTGCTTTGAGTCTTTTCTCTAACTCTATGTAGTTTCATATGCTTTCTCTGGATCTATGTGCTTTCACTAGCATTGTATGTTTTTTCTAGCTATGTGTGATTTCTTTAGCTCTGTATGCTTTCTATAGCATCATATACTTTCTTTAGTTCTATGTGCTTTCTTTGGCTCTGTATGTTTTCTTTGATTTTGTACTTTCTTTAGCACCTTATACATGATTCTACAAATACCTTGCCTAAGATTTCACATAGGCCATTTATGATTTTTATCTTATGTAGACCTCTTGACCATATTCTATGGTGTAAGCCTTTTGGGATTCTTATTTAATGTAGGCATATTTGGCCTCTTTTATTCAATGTAGGACTTTTGGGACTTTTTATTCAATGTAGACATCTTGTACCTTTTTCTTCAATACAAGCCTCTTGGAATTTTTCTACAATGCATACATCATGGCATATTCTTCAATGTAGGCCTCTTAGGTGTTTTTATTCAATGCAAACTCCTTAATATCTACGTTATAAAAATATATAATTCTTATTTATATTTTGCTATACCTTTATCTTTGTATTCTATTATCTACTGCTGAAAAACTCTATAGTTGAAAAACTTTCAATGTTTCTCTATCCTTGTAGCAATTTTGCTCTTCTATCAATTTGAAATCTTCAATATCTTAGGTTGAGAATACAATATGATTCTCCTCCTTTCTATAGAATCCAATATCAATGTCAAGGTAACTATGAATGTTCCTGAATTACTAACTTTCTTCTAAGTTGGTTCTTCTTCAATATTCAATATTCAACAATTCTTTTGATTTGGATTCCTCTATCAAATATCCAAATTTTCTCCTACATTTACCCTTTATATCAATCTAGTTGAGTCATAATATTCATTGGCTTTTCTTCAACCAAGTGGAACAACACTAGTATCCAAACAAGGGTGATTATTCCTTGTCCCATCAATATATACTATATTAGATGTTTAAAAATAGAGTCCATGTATGCACAACCTTCAAAGTGAATGGATTCTAAATTAACTTTACCAAAAGTGGATAAAGTTAAATATTGATAATGGTAGCTTAATGAAATCTATCAAATTGATTAATGTAAGGTGGTAGTTTTGATACCACTATTGGATTTTTAAATCTTATTATCATAAAATATCATAGGTCCCAGTATAAAGTAGCCACAATATTATAGGTCATAAAAATCATATAATGAATAGAATAACATATGAGAAAATTCATATGTATATTAAGGAATATATAGTAAATAAAATGGCATTTACTTATATAATAAAATGTGAATGTAAATGGCCTAAGTATTGAAGAACACAAGCTTATACTGAGAGGCGAGGGTTAACAGTATAAGACCAATTTTTACTTTTTCTTCTAGATCAATATTATGTTGTGTAATGATAGCAGTATAAATAGAAGTAATCAAAGCAATGCACAAAAACCATACACAATAGAGACATCACAATTTATGTGGTTCACCCAATGTGGGCTACTCCATGGAGAAAATATTTTACTAAAACTTTCTCAATCAATCTCTTTGGGAATCACTCCCAATTACAATGTTTATGGATATTTATCCAAAGGAGATGTTGATCCCCTAATCTCAAGTTCATGGATATCTTACACAGGAGAACTCTTTCCCCTTCTGCTCTAGCTATGTGATCTTATAGAAGACTCTGTCTCTCTACTGAACTAACTGGTGGACCTCTTTCCACTTGAAGACTCCTCACTTAGATCTATCTTCAATTGTGCTAGCTGCTGGATCTATATCCACTAAGAATCTATCCTCTGTACTCTGTCACGTCTAAATTTTTGTCAATAGGATCACTAAGAACTTGTCCAATAGGTTCATATAGAACCTTCTTAACAAGCTCACATAGAACTTGTCAAATTTGTGCTAGCAAGCTCACCAATAACTTGCCCAAATATGCTATAGAAAGTTTATGAAGAACTTGCCCAAATCTGCTCTAGCAAGCTCGCCAAGAACTTGCCCAAATCTACTCTAGCAAGCTCACCAAGAAATTACCCAAATCTGCTCTAGTAAGCTCACCAAAAACTTGCCCAAATCTGCTCCAAAAAGCTCACTAAGAACTTGTCCAAACACTGTCCTCAAATTTGTCCCAACACTGTCCTCAAATCTATCCCAAAGGCCTTCTGAAAGGCTCAATCAATCATGCTCAAGTAGTACTCAAAATGACCTCAACAATGAATGACAATCTCAGCTCAAATTAACTTCATAGCAGCATAAAGAGAATTGTTAGAAACTCAATATGTTCTAATCTCACTCTCAACCCAAATCAATCTCAACTCAACTCATAGAAGCATAAAGAGAATTTTTAGAGACTCAATATGTTCTAAACTCACTCTCAACCCAAATTAATCTCAAATCAACTCATAGAAGCATAAAGAGAATTTTTAGAGACTCAATATGTTCAAGAATGTGATTAAGAGAGAGGAAAGTTTATAGAGGATCTAAATAAGTCAATATCTAAGACAAATAAATTCAAGGATAAGTTAGAAGCAAAGGTCTTAGAATGTGAAATATTAGAAAAATAAGTAGCTCTACTAAGGGAAGAAGTAGAGAACTCTAAGGATAAGCTATACAATTTTGGAAGAAGCTCAGTGAATATGGATAATATTATCAAGAAACAAAAGCCTACATCAAGTAAGACAGGTCTTGGCTTTGAACAGGTACAAAAGAAACAAGAAGAGGATTCAACCTCAAGTTCTGAAGAATAAGAAACTTCATAAAAAGACAATGTAAGAGAAAGTGAGACTTCTGAGGATGAGTTGGACAACAGGAAGTTTAACAAGGAAAGAAACAATGCACAAAGGAGAAACAGATGGAACATGAACCAGCACAGGGTAAAAGAGACTAAGAGACCAATGAGGTCAAGGCATGGAAATTTCAATGAACAATATTTCTCATGTCATAGATTTGGGCACAAGTCTTCATAGTGTAGGACACATGAAAGACAGGAATATGGGAACTTTAGGAATAGGCAATTATTTCATGTGTATTGCTACTCATGTAATTATTTTGGTCATAAGGCAATGAATTGCAGGGTTCATGACAAGAAAAAATATGGCTTCACCAAGAGATATCCCAAGATATTTGAAACTTCAAGGAATAATAATATTAAGTGTTACAAGTGCAATAATGATGGACACACAAAAAATGGTGTAGAGCAAAAATTCTAGAGACAAGCAGGAACATGAACAATCAGAGGAATCAGAATAATCATATGAGAAGGAAATTGAACAAAGGTAAATATTAGTGTATGCTGGGAGTAGAAATACTCCCACCCCAGAATTAACCACCTCAAGAGGAGGTGGGGAAGGGTCTAAGCTAAGAGAATCATTCTTAGCCCCGAGCCCCAAAGGTGACCCTTTGCCATTGATGTCAAAGGGAGAGAGTTTTTTAGAATTTCACAATAATAGATATGCAAAGCATTACACAAAAGATGAAGAGAAGAGTGGAACTGATTTATTTATTCCAAGACTCAACTTTGTATAAATAGAAAATTTTATCATTGGGAATCGTTGGATTACAACTCATTAAACCTAATGAAGACACCACTAAGAGTTCTCCTCACACATGGAGGAGTGGAAACTCAAGTGTGTCTCTCCTAGTAGAATTAAGAGAATATTCACTTATTCTAACACCCCCTTTAAGTGATACTAGGGGAGATTCATAAAAATGAGTCCTAACAACAAGGCCTGATGAGGTACTCATGTACAATGATTTATTTTGAAGAGATGGTAAAAACCCAGTGGGAAAAACCATCAATCAAAAGGAAGTAAGAGGCTTGTCTTCATATGGTGAAGATTGTCCTCTTAATACAATAAATAGTTTGTGAAAAAACCCCTATGGGGAAAAACCAACTATGAGAAGATAAGAGTCTTGTCTTCGTATGGCAAAGATTGTCCTCTTTTACAAAAAGGAAGGATGAGTCCCGAAAACTTGGCCTGATTGGGTACCCATTTAAATTATGTGGTTGGTGAAAAAAACCCCTGTGGGAAAAAACCAACTATGAAAAGAAGAGAGGCTTGTCTTTGTATGGCGAAGATTGTCCTCTTTAACAAAAAGAAAGATGAGTCCCAGTAACTGAGCTTGATTAAGTACTCATTTACAATATATAGGTGGTGAAAAAACCCTTGTGGGAAAAAACCAACTATTAGAAGAAGAGAGGCTTGTCTTCATATGGCAAATATTGTCCTCATAAAACCAATAAATGCAGGTGTATTACTCCAAGCTTATATCGCAATTGAAGGTAACGTGGAGAAGGAAATGACTTGGTGAAGATATCTACAATTTGTTTCTCAGTTGGAATATATTCCAAGTATATATCCCCATTCTGAATATGCTACCGTATGAAGTGCATGTGTATCTTAATGTGCTTGGTGCACTGATGTTCAACTGGATTGCATGCAATATCAATTGTGTTTTGATTGTCACACCAAAGAGTTATAGTTTTTTCATGGGAGAAACCAAATTATATCAAAATTTGTTGAAGCCAAAGAGCTTCATCACTAGCCAAAACTACTGCCCTGTATTATGCCTTTGTAGATGATAAGGCTATTGCTTGTTGTTTCTTGCATAACCATGCTATTGGTGAAGAACCAAGGCAAAAGACATAGCCTGAGGTAGAACATTTATCTTCTACTGAACCTGTCCTATCTGAATCTGTGTAGCCAATGATATCCATGGATTTTCCCTTATAGAGGAGCCCAAAGTCCAAGTGCCTTGTAAGTAATGGAGGTTTATTTTTGCTTATTGCCAATGACTAAAATGAGGTTGATGAGAGAATATGGATATGAAGCCAACATCATATGATATATCTGGGCAAGTATGAGTAAGGTATAACAGACATCTTACAAGTTGACGGTATAGGGTTGCATCACATAGAGGGGATGAGAAGGAAGTACTAATATTAATTCCAGATTTAAAGGGGGTAGGAAAAGTTTTGCAATTTGTCATTTTAAATCTTTGAAGAAGATCTAGAGTGTACTTTTGTTGACACAATGAAATTCCTGCATCTATTTGACTTATTTGGATCCCAAGGAAGTAATGAGCTTTACCTAGATTAGCCATTTTAAACTTTCTAGAGAGGGAGTATTTTATATTCTGAATGTGAGTCAAGTTACTACCAGTGAGAAGAATATCATCAACATATAGAACAATAATGGTGATATTGCCTTCACAAATGTAAATTGTGTTATCAGACTCACAATGAGAAAAACCTATAGAAATAAGGAAGGAGTCCATATTTTCATACCAAGCTCTAGGGGCTTGTTTGAGGCCATAGAGAGACTTTTTGAGCCTACAAACAAGAGAGGAGTCTTGAGTGAAACCAACACGTTGTTCCATTAATATTTCTTCTTTTAAATCTCCATGTAATAAAGCACTTTTTACATCCATTTGATAGACAGGCCACTTATGTGAAGCAGCCAGAGCAAGAACCAGTCTAACAGAATTCATTTTAGCAACTAGGGCAAAGGTTTCTGCATAATCAATACCTTTAATTTGAGAAAAACCTTTGGCCACTAGATGAGCTTTGTGTTTTTCTATATCTCCATTAGGCCCATATTTAGTTTTGAAGATCCATTTACAACGAACTATCTTCCTTATTTTAGGCAAGGGAACTAAACCCCAAGTATTGTTTTTTATTAAGGAAGAAAATTCGTTCTCCATGGCATCATCCCATTATTTGATACTTGAGGCTTCTTTGAAGGATTGAGAATCAGAGGAAATAGACTGACAGACAAGACTAGTGCCTATGGGGTTGGATGATCTAGTTGATGGAAGATTTTGGATGTAGGGAGTGGCTTATTTAACAATGGTGCGGGACCATTTTGGCATAGTGGAAGGAGTTGAAAGAAATTGAGTTGGAGTTACAGGTTCCTCATCTTGATTAAAAATTACCAAGTTAAATTCAAGAGTTGGCTCTTCATAATATTGAGGTTATGCTATAGGAGAAGGCTCAATGTAGGAAGAGGAATATTGAGGATCTTTTTAAGGGAATGTTTCATAAAATTGGACATTCCTATGAAAGAAGACCTCATGAGTTGAGGGATCAAGAAGCCTATAAGCTTTCAATTCTTCACAATAACTGAAAAAATGTGAGCTTATTGCTTTTCTTACCTAGAGCCTTCCTTTTCTTCTTTGGGATATGAGCCCAAGTAGTACACCCAAAAATCTTGAAGTAGGAAAATTTTGATTTTGATCCAGACCATACTTCTTCAAGTGTTAAATGGTTAAGAGTTTTATGAGGTGTGTGATTTTGAATATAATTGGCATAATTAATAGCTTCTGCCCAAAATATTTTTGGAATATCACTAGAATGGAGCATACAATCTGCCATTTCTTTTAATATCCAGTTTTCCCTTTCTGCAATGCCATTTTATTGAGGATTATGGGAGATAGAATGTTGATGAATGATGCCATGACTTATAGAAATATGGAGAACTCATTGATGCAGTATTCGCCCCCATTATCTATGTGGATTTTCTTGATCTTGCAAGAGGCCTGATTTTCAACTAAGGCTTTAAAAACTTTAAAGTGGGATAGAACATCACTTTTATATTTCAGGAAGTAGACCCAGGATATTCTAGAAATGTCATCAATAAAGGGTAGAGCATACTTTGATCCTTTGAAAGAAGGTTCAGGAAAAGTCACTATGGATTAATTCGAGAGGGGATGAGGTTTTAAGAGAACTACTTGGGTGGAAGGGATCTTGATGTTGCTTCCCAAGAGCACATCCAAGACAAACTCCATCAATAGAAGAGACTTGGAGTAAACCTGTTACCATATTATGGGTGCTCAAATCCTTTAGATAGTTGTAACTAAAATGACAAAACCTATCATGCCAAAGTTTGCTTTTAAGATCACCATGAGCCACAAAACATGAGGCCCCTTCTGGATATTGGAACCCTTTGAAGTGAAATAGGTGAGAGTTATGATCAATATTTCCTTTGGCTATAAGAGAATGAGGATCTTGAAAGTCTCTTATCTCAAGTCCCATTGGGGAGAAGACAATTGTTTTTCCCTTTCCAGAAGTACAAATCTAATAGACGGAGAGGAGATTTGTGGCAATGTTTGGAACATAGAGAACATTATTTATAGATCCACCATCAATGGTTATGTCCCCCTTTCCTTTGACAGGGATGAAGGAAGATTCACCTACTTCTATGCTACATGTAGAGCTTGAGGATATAGAAGAGAAGGATTTATCTGAAGCAGTCATGTGATGAGTAGCTCCAGAATATAGGAACGAATAATTGGAGGTTTTTCCTTGAACATTAAGGGATTTTCCTGTTTGTTTTTTATTGTCTATATTTTGATCCTTCATAGCTACCTCTAGTTGTTGTAATATTTTCCAGCATTCATTTGCAAGGTGACCATTATTTTGCAGTGAGTACAAGTTATGGGGTTCTTTTCCTTCTTTTTGAAATTTTATTTAGAAGAGATGGAGGCTACTAAGGCTTTTGAGGAAGAAGAAGAAGAAGAGATTTCGTATATAGCTAGCTTTATTTCTTCCCTAGTTAATTTGTCACAAAACTCTTCTAAAGAGAGCATATTAAAGGTTGCACCAAGAGCATGTTTGGTTTTTATAAAGGTCGTAGCAAAGATTTGAAAAACACCATTTAGCTTAGAAAGTATTAGATAAATGCATTCTTATTCAGTATTAGTCTTCCCACTACCTATGTATTGAGTGAGGACTTCTTTGAACTTGGTGAGGAATTCAACAATACTGCTAAAATCTTCAGGAGACAAAGATGTTAGTTCTGCTTCTAGTTGCATTGATCTCATTTGGTCAATTTTCCCAAACAGGGTCTTTAGTTTCTCCCAACTTTCATGAGGATTTTTACAATCTGTAATGTGAAACCATAAACTTTCATGAACATTAGAGCTAATAATACCCATTGTTTCGTGCATATCTCCTTTATGAACAAAAATTTCATATTCTTTCTCAAATTTTGGTTGCTTTTCTTCTAGCAAGTGAGTAAGACCCTTTTGAGAGATAAGATTTAAAATTTTAGGTTTCCAAGTGTGAAAGTTATGAGGGGTGAGAGGTTCAATTGAATTCATAATTTTGACACAAAAGAAAAGTTGAAGTTTTAACCAATATATCCCCCCTTAGAACTTCAATGATTGGATTTCAATATATGAAATCTCAAAAATACCCGCCCTAACAAGAGGGAAACTATAAGTAAATGAGATTGTTATATTGTTGCTTTTGAATTTCCAAATCCCTTTTAGTTCGTCTTAATACTTGCCCTAACTTGAGGGAAACTATAAGTAAGAGAGATATCCAATATGTAATAAGGTTGATGCAAAAATATATATGCCAAGCCTTTATACCAACAGTCTCCAAAAACCTGCCCTTACTTGAGGGAAACTGTAAGTGTTTAGAGACAATGATACATGGAACGTAGGCAAATATATTTTGAGGGAAAAATTAAAGGTTTGGAAAAAAATTATAGATTTTTCTTTTAAGAGAAGTTTATTATATTTAGAAAATATAAAAAGGAAATATTTTCTAAATTATACCAAAAACGTTTAAAATATATAAGAGAGTATATGAAAAAATTATTAAGATATGAAGAGGGTTAGAGATTATCTTCATTTGAAATATGAATAAATAAAACAACTTTTAAAATAAAATTATTTAAAAGGAAATAAATGAATTTATAAGAAGATACAACCCCTAAAAATTCTATTAAATATAAAAAGTTTTTTTGAACGGGTTTGATATATTTTTTGAGTAACTTCTCTATGAAGTAAACAAATTTATATATCAACAATTATAACCTTATAAACTGATTTACTTAAAAGCAAGTAAAGAGCATAGATGAAGATAGACAAAAATAATATGCAACCCCTCTTAAAGTTATGAAACACAAATGTGCAATAAATTGCATGCAACCCCCCCAATCAAAAAATTTTATTAGAATGGTTACAAGATTGACTCACGATCAAGAGGGCCTTTTGAAAAAAAAAAGGCCTTGAGAAAAGAGTCAAAGGAGTTTCTTCAACATACGAAGGATCTAAAGAAACCTATTAACCTAAATAAAAGATATTTCTAGGAGGATTTAAAAGAATTTATACAATCATTCGACCTCAGAGAAATATAGGCAGTTAGAAACAAGGAGACGCCTTCGTAAATTCCCTGCAATCAAAATAATATATTTCAAAAAAAGCAAGAAGATTCCACTTTGAAGTTGCGGCGCTCTTGACCTCTACGAGTGACGACACTACAGAGAAGAGGCCTCTTAATACGTTGAGGATGCTGTGACATTCTCCGTTTATAGATTTCTATTTGCACATTTAGGAATCGAACCAGAGAAGATGTATAATAAATTAAATTAATAATTAGATACCTATGTGTTGAATATGAAGATTCTATTATCCCAGAAAGGGGATTCTCCGAGAGTAGAGGACGGGTGAGGTCAGAGTGAAGAGCGCCTATGAGACATGATCTCTAACTATCGACTTATCCTTGCAGAAGACTATGTAAAATATCTTCAATTAGAACAAACCATCACCAAGATGATCCAGCAATCCCTGTAGAATACGTTAGTATAAAAAAATTGGATGATCCAACTATCCGTGCAAACACATAAAATAAAAAATTGCTATATATTAACATGAGCAAGCTTTGATATCGAATTAGGAAACTTTATAATAGCAAGACTTCGTATTGCAATACTCTGTAGGGAGGAGAATATAAGGACCGATGTTGAGTGAATGCCAAGAGATTTGAGGATGAAAAAAATCTTTGTAAAGATTTTGATCTTAAGATAGGGACATCAAACATCAACAATGGAGATACATTGAGGAACGATGATGCCAAGGGCAGCTCAATAATGAGGAGTTGATCCACATAGTTTCCATAGAGGAACGGTACCAAGGGCCAACTAGATAATGAGGAGTTGATCCACGTAGTTGCCAGAGAGGAACGATACCAAGGGCTAACTTGATAATGAGGAGTTGATCCATGTAGCTACCAGAGAGAAATGTTGCGAGCGCCAAGCTTTAATGGGTGTAGAGGAGACCCGTTGTCTTGTAGAAGATCAAAAAAATCTTTCACACAATTAAAACCACCACTCACTGATTTTACCTTAAATGAGATTGGTTAGAAAAATTGACCTTAAATGAGATTGGTTAGAAAAATTGATGATATCCGTGCAAAAATTAAAGCAAAAAAAATGAGATTCCCAATCAAAGGGGCCAAAAGGAAACTGTGGAGCCTCAAATTTCCAACAGGAACGTAGCGTCTGTTTAGGAAAGGAGAGGGCTCTATATTGAATTTGAAGAGAGGAATTTTTTTTTAAATTTAAAAAGCTCTTTCCTTTTGAATATGGGCTAGAATAGCACCATGCACACAGGGTAAACCTGGTGTCGAAAGTAAAGGAAGTGCTTTTAATATTTCAAAAAATACCCTCAAACATGAATTCAACACAATTTTTTTTTTTAATATTGCAACATATATATTTTCAACAATAAATATTTTACTGAAAGAAAAGAAATAAACAATGGATAAAAAGTGACTACTGTATTACTTTCAAGTAAGTTAGCCAAAAAAATTATCCAAAGCAAATGAACCAGATCCTAGAACCTTCAAGAGAGAATTCTAGCAAAATCTATCCTTCTCTGGTACCATGTTAGAATTTCATAATAATAGATATGCAAAGCATTACATAAAATATGAAGATAAGAATGAAACTGATTGATTTATTTCAAGGATCAACTTTGTATAAATAGCAAAGTTGATCATTAAGAGTCGTTGGATTACAACTCATCAAACCTAATGAAGACACCATTGAGAGTTCTCCTAACACATGGAGGAGTGGAAACTCAAGTGTGTCTCTCCTAGTAGAACTTAAGATAATATTCACTTATTCTAACAAATATTTGAGGAAGGGGGAGAGATTTGATTTAAAAAGAGAGCATTGAGTCAGGAGGAGCAGTCCCAGGGGGAGCAGAACATAAAAAAGGTTAAGAAAATTGAAAAGATAATTGGGTTGCCATCAATGACAAAGGAGGAGATTGTTGGACATTTTGAATAGTTCAGTTGTCATTGATGTCAAGAGTCTGTTTCAGTGAAGCAGTGCAAGAGGAAGTGATTTTGCAAGCATATTGAGTGGTTATTGATGTCAAGTGTCAATTTCAGTGAAGAGTGCAACAATGCTGCAAATCGATGCAAAAGGAAAGTCCACTTCCAGGTGGTTAAAATGATTTTCGAGAGCAAAGAAGAGACCCAAGTAAATAATATTATAATATTTTATTATAATATTAAAAGGGAAGATTTAAATTAATTTAAATAATTTTATTATAAATTAATTTATTAATTAATTTAATTTACTTTTAAAGTTATTAAGTTAATTATAGATAAATTATAATTTAATTATTAAATTAATCTATAACCCTAAGGTTGGGTTATAATAAAATTAATTTATTAATCCTAAGGTTGGGATATAATAAAATTAATTTATTAAACCTAAGGATGGGTTATAAAGTCTATTCGAATTTGAATTTGAAAATTGAATTCATCTGCCGACGCTAATAAAAGCATGGCCTAAAGCATATAAAACAGGGGTGAAACATTGATTAAAAGTTATCCGAATGCAATTCATATAAAGTGTAAAAGACTTCGACTATCGTGCAAGGAGGAAGGAAGATTTCACGTTTCAAGGTTATTGGTTGTAGAGGAAAGGACAAAGGGGAGCGGTGCTCTATTTTTATTGCACAACATTGTGTAGCGTAGTTGGAATTCGTGGGAGGCACTAAGGTTGATAGGCTCGAGGTGCAAGGTTCGAAGCTCGTCGAATTTATTTTTACAAGGCAGAGTGTAAAGTTTTTTTGGGCGCTGCAGTGAATGAAAGAAATAAGAGGAAGGCGTTTACCTTCCCATTCACATGGGAGCTAGTAGCCCACATGGTGGGCTAGCGCCTTGGTAAGGCGCTTGATGGAGGATTAGTCATACATTCAAAACCCGTCGTGACGTTTTAAGTGCAAGGTATGATCCATAATTTTTGCTAAGGTTGTATGTGGTATGCATCGTGGTGTTTGTTGAAGGTTTGAGATTTTAGAGGTGTTTGGTTGTGATAAATAAATATTGGCTAAGGTCTTTGAGGGAGATATAAGGGTTTTTAAAATTAAATATTTTATTTTAATTTTGGAAGGTTTGAGTTATAAAGTTGGAGTAATAAGGTGTAATCGAGTTTCATTATTTTTGTGTTTAAGAAATATTTCTGAAAAGAGTTAGTGAGATATTATTGTCATCTAACCATTGAAATTGGTAAAGAAGAAAAATGTGTTTAAAATAGGTTTTGAGGTCAATTCTACATCAAAAATAATGTATGGGCACATCTTCCCAAGTGAGTGTTTTTTGAATGTTGTGAATGTTAATTTGGAGTGAAAAGGGTTGTTTTATGAGCATTGTTGATTTGTATTGTTGAATATTTTTATAATATTGAATTGATGATAAAAACCTTGTTTGATAAGTATTGTTTTGAAGTGATTAGTTGAGTGAAAAAATTGAATTAGGGTTTGCAAAGATCATGAGTATCATTGTTATGTAAGGATCATTTGATAAGAATTGTTGTTGAAGGGAATGATTGAGTAAATAACTTGAACTAGGGTTTGCAAAGATCATGAGTATAATTGTTATGTGAGATTGGTTGATAAGCATTGTTGGAAACATTTGAGTGAGTGTTCATAAGTTTGGACTAGGGTTTTTGAGCAAGGATTATTTCTTTGAGTGATTGGTTGAGTAGAGTTTATTGAACCTAGTCAAGTGGAAGTGTTGAAGTGATAGTTCTAGTTTTGTGAAACAAATTGTTCTATATTCTAAATTGATTTGAGAAAGATATTGAGAGTGATTGAGTGTGAAACATATTGAGTCTCTAACAATTATCTATATGTTTTGTGGTAAAAAGAGAGATTGAAAGTAATTGAGCATTTTTGTGAATGTGAAGCATATTGAGTCTCTAAAAATTCTCTATATATTTCTATGAGATTGGACAAGTTCTAGTGAGGACTTGTTGAGCAGATTTAAGGCAAGTCTTTGAGAAGACTTGTGGATAGATTTGTGTGAGATTTTGTGGAAGCTTACAATACATATTTGAAGATAGAGATTGTTGAGTAGATTGGACAAGTTCTAGAGAGGACTTATGGATAGATTAGTGTGAGCTTTTGTGGAAGCTTACAAAGCATATTTGAGACAAGTATTTGAGAAGGCTTGTGAGCAGAGTTGATTGATTGAAATGTTCAAACCTTGAGTTAAGGTTTGGGATAGATCCAGTAGAGTTGATTTATGATTGAGTCAAGCTTTGTGTTATGGCTTGAGGATAGAGATTGAGGATATATTTGTGCTAGATCGAAGAACTGTGTTTAGTACAAATTAGAGGACATAGATTGAGGATAAATTTGTGCTAGACCGAAGGACTGTGTTTTATGAAAATTTGAGGATAGAGTTTGGTGCAGATTTGACGACAGGTTTGTGCTAGACTAGAGACAAATATTGAGTAGATTTATGCTATATTGAAGGACTATGTTTAGTGCATATTTGAGATAGAGCAAAGAACAAGCATTAGAGGTGAGAAAATATAGAGGACAAAAACCTCTAGTGGATAGATATCCATGAGCTAGAGTAGTGAGGATAGGTCTTCTGAGTGGAATAGGAGTCTTTAGTGGATAGAGATCCATTAGCCAGTGTAGTGGAGGCAACAGTTCTTCTAGAAGATCACCAACTAGAGCTAAGGAGAAAGGAGTTCTTCTATGGATTAATATCCACAAACTTGATTAGGGGATTGGTGTATCCTTTGGATAGAGGTCCATAAAATTTGTAATAGGGAAAGTATACCCAAGATATTGATTGAGAAAATTTTAGTGAAATATTTTCTCCGTGGAGTAGCCCACATTGGGTGAACTATGTTAAATTGGTATCTCTATTATGTGTGGTGATTTGTGCATTGCTTTTATTACTACTGTTTATATGAACCAAGTCTTGCAAAGGCTTGAGAATTTGCACTTGTATGGAGATGAAGACAATGGAGACCCCAAAGGTGATATTGTTAATTATGCTCTTGTTTCAAAAGTTATTGATTACTTTGAACCTTATTGTTATGAACATGCTACTTCTAACAAGTTGTGTATGAAGGCAATGAATGAAGAAATGCATTATATTGAAAATAATGACACTTGGGAATTGTGTGAACCACCAAAATATAGAAAATGTGTTGGTTTCAAATGGGTCTACAATATTAAAAGACAATGCGATGGTTCCATTGAGAGATACAAGGCTAGATTGGTTGCCAAAGGCTTTACACAAAATTTTGGCATAGACTATGAGGAGACTTTTGCTTTCGTAGAAAGGCAAGAGACAGTGAGAATGGTGCTCTCTTTGGATACTCACAAAGGCTGGAGTGTGCACCAAATGGAAGTAAAAAGGACTTTCCTCAATGGGTATCTTGATGAAGATGTGTATGTGACACAACCTCAAGGTTTTCAGGTCCATGGCAAAGAAGATCAAGTCTATATAGTGAAGAAGGCTTTGTATGGATTGAAGCAAGTTCCAAGAGCTTGGTACCAAATAATTCATTAATATTTCCAAAGGTTTGGCTTTCAAAGAAGCAAGAGTGAACCTATATTGTACTACAAGACACAAGGTAATGCCATTCTCATTGTGTGCTTATATGTTGATGATTTTTTGTTTATGGAAAGTAGTCCTTCAATGAATGATGATTTTAAGGAGGACATGAAAAGATAATTTGATATGACTGATCTTGGTTTGATGAGTTACTTTCTAGGCATGGAAGTACATACAACTAGTAATGAGATTTTTATTTGTCAAACAAAGTATGTAAAGGATATGTTGAAGAATTTTGGTATGATTGATTGCAAACCTGTAACTACTCCAATTGCACATGGAGAGCTTTTGTGTTTGTATGATGGGATTGATCATGCAAACAAAATTGAATATAGAAGCATTATTGGGAGTTTAATGTTTCTTTGCAATACTAGGCCTGATATTTGTTATGTAGTATCACTTTGTTCAAGGTACATGGTTGATCCTTCTACATTGCATTTGAAGGCAGCCAAGAGAATACTAAGGTATGTGCAAGGCACAATTGATTTTGGCATTCATTACTCCTCATATCAAAATTTTAAGTTGATTGGTTTTAGTGATAGTGATTAGGGAAGTAATATTGATGACCGGAAGTCCACTAGTGGAAATGTTTTCTCCCTTGGTTTAGGATTGATTACTTGAAGTTCCAAAAAATAAGCTACAGTTGCATTGTACTCTACAGAAGCTGAATACATTACACTCACATCATCAAGTGCACAAGCCTTGTGGCTTAGGAAATTTCTTGGAGATATTGGGGAGAAGCAAGGAACTCCTACTACATTTTTTTGTGACAATACACGTGCCATTAAGTTGGCACAAAATACTATCCACCATATCCGGTCAAAAAACTTTGACATCAAGTACCATTTCATAAGTGATATGGTGGAGAATAAGATGATCAAACTGAGCTATTGTAACACCAAAGACCAAATTGCAGATATATTCACAAAACCAGTTGCAAAGACTTAGTTTTTGATGCTGAGAGACCTAATTTTTGGCCCTCTCAACATCAAGGGGGAGAACGATACTAAATATTTCCTTGAATATATAGAAAATAATCTTCAGTAGTTGGTTTGTCAATCTAGTGGAATCAATGTTGAGTCCTAGTCTTCACAAGCTTTTATGTAACTTTGTGGAATGAATCTACCCAAATGCAATCTTAGAAATTTAGAAAAATGATATTTGCTATCTAATTTCAATCTTTTCTTGTGGCTCTCTCTATTTCCTATCGATCTACTTAGTGCTCTAATACCATTGTTAGCTTTTGAAGCTATAAACTTAAAGAAAATGCAACCACAAGTAATGAAATAAGAATGCAATTCTATAACTATGATAATGGCTAATTAATAAGTATGAAAATATGATGAGAGAATTATAAAAATACTCAAGAAATAGCCTTTAATGAAAGCTCACAAAAATATACAATATTATGCAATGGAGGTCTATAACACTCCATATTACAAAAATGCACTACATTGTAACTACTACTACTCTACCTCATGCACTCCAAAATGCCACACTTTCTTCTACTCTAAGAAGGTCTATTTATAGTGATACATGACTCTTGGCCTTCCATATTCCTATGACACCTCACTATTCTATTATTAGGACTCATGTACATGTGGACTACATGCATATTTACATCATTGCACATTCTAATAATACTTGTGCATTTATTACATTGCTTTAAGCAAACAATTAAATTCTAATCTAAGATAAACTCTTAATATAAATATGTACCCATGATGGTACATTAGAAAACACCAAATAATGTAATATATTCCAACACTATTGTAATGCAAGGACATATGAATGGTCTTTGTGTTCAACTTCAAATTTCAGTTACCCCATATTTGATCCCAATTCATTGCATGGCTCATAGAATGCATCTTGCACACAAAATTGTGAGCACATTTGAAAATGTTGTGAGAGTAGAAAAATTGTTCATGAAATACATGCTCATTTTTTATGTAGTTCAAAAAGGGTTGTAGAGTTTCAATAGTTTGCACTAGAAGTTACTGAAGGTAAAAATTTGTTAAAATATGTAGATACTAGGTGGATTTCATGGTTTCAATCCACATCTAAAGTTTTTAAAGAATATCAATCCTTAGCAAGATTTATGTATAAAAATCATAGGGTAGTTAATAAGGTAAAACATTTGCTATATCATATGACTGAATTAGAAACACTACAAACATTATGTGGTATTCTTCCAATGTTGTAAGAAATGAATACTTTGATAAAACTTAAACAAGAAAAAATCATTTATCTTTTTAATTTTATCAGGATGAAAACACAAATATGTATGCATATTGACAGGTTATATATGCCCAAAGAAAAATTTATGGATCTTTTATTTGATAGTTGGAGAATTATAATAAATATCAATGATCCAAAAAGTTTTTGGAAGTTCAACATCAATGATAATCTTTATATTAATATTCATGAAAAGAAAATACCTTTGTATTGTTTTGAAAAGTTATCAGATATAGTTACAAATGATGTTAAACATATTCCAATAACATACAATAGATTTGATTTAGTTTTACATAATACAATGAATAAATTGAGAAATATTGTAGAAATATTGATAAGAGAAATAAGAGACCATTTTCAAAGAGATGAGTTGCTTGAGGTCATGGGTGTGGTTAAACCCATGATATGGGATCCTGGTATTGACTACAATAATACAAGTGAGTTGTTTATAAAAATATGGGTACTCTTGTTAACTATTTCACTAAACATTTGGAAGTCAATGGTATTGAAATTAATGATATTCTCAACAAACAACTTTTGACAAATTAAACAAACACAAATAAAAAAATGGTGAATTTTAAAGTTAATTTAAGATATGAACTAAATAATCAAGTTAGTAGCCTCAACAAATCAATCTAGAGTTAGCTTATGAAAGTGTAGAGTTTTTAGTGTGAATCGCTCACTAAATTAAGTGAGTAACTTATAAACACATGTGAATCACATGCAATTTTGCTTGAATAAATAATTTTAATTGACTTGGTGAATTGTTAGGTGCTTGGCTCAAAATGGAGTAAATCACTCCATTTTTCGAGAAAATCACTCCAATTTTAAATCAAATTGCTTCCTAAAACTAGAATTAGTAAAAAAATTCTTAATTTGAGCCAATCACTTAATCCATGATTAACACAAATTTTACATGGCATGCAAATCAAGTCATTAAATACATTTTAAGGATAATGAGGGTTTTTCACACTAGGTGTGCCAAAAATTATGTTATATTTATGAGATTTTTTAACTCCTAACTAAGATTTGTGTCTCAATTCTACTTTCAATAACGTTGGAATGAATTTTTAATGGTTTTTCCAACCTTTGAATTTATGTTGATTCTCAATTATTCCTTGTAAAATACTCCTATGCTAACCTACACTAACTTAAATTTAAAGTAGAATGTAGAAATTAATGTATATAAATAAAAATACATGATAGTTTAAGGGTGTGAATGACTTAAGCAAAGTTGAATTCAAACCACACAAAGTGTATGGTCAATTAATAAATGAGAAGTCAAATAAATTTGAAGTTCATCCATTTATTAGATGATGAAATTGATAAGTGAATAACAAAACGGGATAAAATAAATCTATCATAATCACCATGTGCTTAACAAACCAAAAGGATGGTGTCATTGATAGAATACCTAATTAATTGTAAATTTCTTACAATATCATGAGGTCAAATGACATTCTGGGTTTTACATTACACTATATTGAATTACCTTGGTCAAATATGAGTATAATATGGGTACTAGAATCTAATTTATAGTAAACATTTACCCCAAAGTTATCTAGGATAAGAGAAAATTACTCCTAGTATGTTAGAAAAATTGTGTGCACCACCAACTATTATATGCATCTAATTATGCTTCTTATAGATTTAGAAGGATTCCAAAATGACTTTATGCAACTACATGCCAAAATGTTACCTTCTAGAAGATTCACCTTGGGATTTGCACTTTCAAAATTACCCGTGTGACCGTCTAAGTGATTCACTCTAGTTAACTAACCAATTGCTCACTTTTGCAAGCAAATTGCTTGCTTTTACATGTAGATTGAAAACCTCTTCTGTTTAATCAATACTTAGAAGATTAACCTTGGGATTTGCACTTTCAAAATTACTCGTATGACCATATAAGTGATTCACTCTAGTTAACTAACAAATTGCTCACTTTTGCAAGCAAATTGCTTGATTTTACATTAAGATTGAAACCCTCTTTTGTTTAATCAATACATAGATCCAATAGAAACCTTTTACTAGTGGATCACTCTTTGCATCCAATCAACCTCTTTTAAAAGCAAATCAATACCTTTTCTATGCTTAGCCAAATTTTGAGAATTTTTGTGAGGCATCTACTATTTGACTTCTCTGTTGTATTTTCTTTACAAAAAATTTAAATCCTAAGGTAGTCACAAGGTCCTATGGTATCATAATATATTTTACAAAAATTTTAAATCCTAAGGTAGTCACAAGGTACTATGGTATCATAATATATTTTTTAGTTTTGTTCCTTTTGTTGTCTAGCAACTATGTTCATCGACAATACCTAAATTTCCTCCTTATTCATGATTTCCAATTGCTAGAATTGTTATTTTGATCCCTTATATGTACAAATTAACACCTATGCATGATTTTCTTTGGTGCTTATTCAACTTATGCATATTCCACTCCTACATTAGCATTGGTTACTAAATCCTTACACTCTTTGATGTATACTAGGCATTTTTTGACATGCTCCTTTACACGAATCTAATTCTAAATATGCTTTATCAAATCTCTACTATACACCTATGATTACATCTTCTCCATTCATTTTCTTAAGCACTGTTTAAATTTTATTGTATTAAATATGAGTATGTTTTTTAAACCTGAAAAGTTCATCTATATAAATAATGGTTAAACACTCAACTCAAAAGCATTCTCTCCCACCTTCTTGATAATGGTATATTGTATGTAGCCAAGGGTATGATATTCCTATGGGATCTTGTATGTATTTCCTTATGAGTAGATACATCCATAGTTTAGAGAAGGGTATTTAATAGTTACAACTATTTTATATCTTAAAACACTTTAAAAACTTCTTTTTTTGTGATTGTCTAGAAACATATATAGGTACTAACAAGTGATGGGCATTATATTATGGTTTTTTTCAAACATGTCATGCAATTGCTTTGACTTATGAACATGCATGACCTAGCCTTTTACCATCAAACAAAGAGAATTACCTCTCTATCGTATAAATTAATAAATGAGAAAAGGTTTACACATCATTTGACGGCAATAATGACAGGCTGCCACATGTTTTGTAAGACAATTTCTTCTCGTTTCCGTCGACCGATAGATCAAGACAGGAGTGTGGACCTTGTTTAAGTTACCGTTGGTATACTTTTGTTGTCTAAATTAATGATGTTTTAGTTACGACCTGCAGTTTCTAAGATGCAAATTTCCCTTCGAATTAGACATACCAGTATAAATATATATTTCGTAGTTTATCTGAACACAGCACAATTCTAAGCAGCAAACCTAATTCACCATTTTACGAAACGGTGAGTGGAATAGATATGTTTAGATAAAGAAGTAAATAAATAATAATAATAATAATATTTGTTTTTGCCTGGTTGTAACACTTTAGGATTTCTAATTATTAAGAAAAACGGGTACACCTTCAAACAACCAGAGATAGATTTAGCCATCGCCATAACCCAAACAACCCTAATCAAACAAACCCTTCAACAAAACTTATGATGACATGGCTACATTTTTTCTTCTTCAAGTTCAATATACAAATCTGAGGTTTAAACGAACCCCATAACTAACAATCTTCACTTCTTTAAGACAATCGTTCGCCTTCT
Organism: Wollemia nobilis; assembly: GCA_028583015.1. Taxonomy (NCBI): domain Eukaryota; kingdom Viridiplantae; phylum Streptophyta; class Pinopsida; order Araucariales; family Araucariaceae; genus Wollemia; species Wollemia nobilis. Next base: position 3,262,300 of record JAQPPZ010002024.1, read on the forward strand.
TCTTCTCTGAATCGGCGTATTCTTCCACCCCAGGTGTCCCTGCTGACAGTGGATCTTCTCCTAAGACCTTGAAGTTGTTCCACCCATGCCTTACTCTCACTCGAATCCCTCACTTCTGAAACCATCACAGGATTACTATGAAGCAGATAATCATACCCCGCGCGCTGGTATGGATCAGAAAGAGTCTCGTACGCTTCCTGCACTCGAAGAAACATCTTACACGACTCCTCTCTCTCATCAGGCGGACACACATCTGGATGATAAATTCTCACCTTCTTACGATACGCTTCTTTCAATTCGGCACATCCCACGCTCTCGGGCACTGACAGTACATCGTACAAAGACATGAAGGGTGAAGTAGCAGAAGAAACCTTCATTGCACCACAAGTGTTCTTCAGAGATCTGGGCATCCTTCGTGCTGAATAACGCACTGAAAATTTCGACTGTTTTTCGCTTACGAGATCGCTGAGTGACTGAGAAGAAGAAGAGTGGAGGCCTTCTACGGCACTGATTGATAAGTTGGCTCTGCTCCTGACGATTGCCATCGAATGAAATTCTGAATATTACACCGCGCCTATGCAGCATTCGGCATTGTGATATTTAAAGTATAAATTAGAGAGTAGCTTTAGGTAGAGAATGATTCGCCAGAGAAAAACAACAAATGCAAACCAACAAATACCGATCCAACAAATACGAAGCGTTATTGACTAACAAGGTTTGACTTGGCTGCATGATGGAGTAGGCTCACTAACTATCGCCGACCCAAGAAATATGAAGCTTCAAAATCTACCCCCACCAAAAAAAAAAAAAATTGTTTAGTTTGTCTCTAACTGTTTGGACTTTTATAGTCTGTCGAAAACAAAGCACATCGCTGGCGCGTATTATTTTTCTATTTTAGGTCAAGTTCGCCCAGCATGCAAGCTTCCTCTATTCTTATTCTTTATTAATTTTTTTTTTTTGGTGTTGTAAGAGTTGGTCACAATTAATAATGACGAGGTTGTTCGCCCGACGAAGACCTTTGCAGGCACCTTTTGCAGCTAATTGCATATTTAAATGGTTTTTGAACATCCAGAATATGTTAATATCAATGGGAAGATCACCCAGTTCACAATGATTCATTGAATCATTATATTTTGGTTTGTTTTTACTTCAGTAGCTGTTGTTGTTGAGATGGTTTAATAGTTTTTTTAATGAAGAAGATGAAGAGCACACGTTTCGAACTCTAAAATAATTCTTAGATCAAATCATTTTTCCCCTCAAATTATGTTTTCTCCTATGACGACCACACGATGCTAGTTTATGACTTGTGAGAAAAATTCAATTAAAACAGGAATTTTGAGCTTGAGGTTTAGGTGAATGGGGAGTGGAGAAACTTATTATGAAGTTACTTAATCCTTTTAATAGAATAAGATTTTTCTACATAAATCGTTTATTTTATAGGATAAAAATATTAATACTAATTTCCACAACTTTCGTTTAGTATATACTCACAGTGACGGAAATTTCTATCATATGGAAAAAATATTTGAAAATACTTCTATAAATATATATTTATTTTAATAAGGGTTTATAAGTAATTAAAAAAATATTTATTTTTATAAAAATATTAAAAACAAAACTTATGCATGAGTGAGCTAAGATGAAGGTTTAGGTCTAAGAAGTTAAAATAAAAAATTATATTAAAATAAAAAAATACAATTCTTTTAATAAAAAATACATTTATTTTAGTAAAGATTTTATAAACAGATTTATCTTTTTAATAATTATAAGAACATTTTTGTATATTTGTATAGTTTGAGTGGGCTTTACGAGGAAGGTTTAGCTCTAGAAGTTAAAAAGTAAAAATTTAAAAGGTAAAGTATGTACACCTTGTAAACAAATAACAACGTATAAAAGTTTCACCGATATATATAATGGATTTGAATGAAGAGTACATAACAGTTTAAAATATAAAATACTTGTGGATCTGGCTATATAATCATAGCCAATATTATTCATCACATTAAATAAAGTGATAAATATGTGTCTGGTAAGGTCCTTGTAGAGTGGTGATGAATTGGAGAGAACTAGTTATGAGGATGTCCATTGTTTAAGTTTTGGTAATGTTCTATATTGTCCCTCTGCTCTCAGATCCCCGTCTATATCTATAACATTTTAAAACGCACTTATTGTCCTTTATATTAAGATCAAAGTCACACATATGTGACAAATGAACTTTGTAGATAATTGATTTTAAAAAAAATGTTATTAATGAAATAACTATCACTTTAAAGTTATTAGAAAAGTATTAGTATTTTTTATATAATTTGATTATATTATTTTAAATATATATTTGAGTAAATATAAATTATTTGTAATAATATGATTATTAACGTTTATTCTTAAAATTATAATTTTTGGTTGTTGGCAATGGTTTATCTAATACAAGCTTAGGTTTATTTTTTATTTTTTTATTTGTGGAAAACATTCCAAAAGGGATGCCACTTCCAGGTAAGACCCAAGGAGGCAGGGGTATCCATTCCACCAAAAATTCCCAGGACTCGGACCTAACTTACCACCTTTGACATACTCAAGGAGCAAACAAACACACAAAACCAATTTAAAAATAAGTAAATAACAAAAAAAATAATAAAATAAAATAAAAAACATGCTCCTTGAGTGTGTCAAAAATAAAAGCACAACCAAACACACACACAATAAGATAAAAGAAACCACAACACGAACCACATAGAAAACACAAGAACCACATAACAAAACACAAACAAGACAAAAACAACAGAACACTACAAAGACAACAAAAAATATGAAAAACAAACACAACCAAAACCTAAAATATTAAAAAAAATTAAAAAATAAAAAACAACCAACAACAGACAATAAACAAAAACAAAAAACATAGAAAACACTCACACAAAAAATACGAATTAACGCAAACAAAGAGAAACACAAGAACAAGAATGACAAAAACACATGAAAAATAACAAAAAACATAAAAAACAAAAAAATAAAAACACAAGAACAACAAAAACAACACAAAGAACACAAAAACAAAACAAAACAAAAGAATAGACACACCTTCAAAAACTAAACAAAAAAAGAAAAAAAAAAAAAATTAAACATAACAATGACCAATCTAGACCAAAATACTATTAAGGCAAGAAACAACAAAGGAAACAAAAGAAAGAAAAGAGTGAGCTAGGGAATTAAAAAAACCTGAATGAACCAAAGAGAAGCAAAAAAAACAAGAAGAAACTAGGTAACTTCAGAACTGGAGTCATCCAAAGAAATGATAGAAATAAGAGCTTCCCTAATTTGCGAATCCCACCATCTAGGAGGGTGGCCATAAAGATCACCTTTGTCCAAAGCCCAATTAGTTAAAGCATCAACACTCTTGTTTTGATCTCTGACCACATGATTGTAATCAAATTTCAAAAATCCCATTTGGATTAATTGAATCTTCTCAATAATTCTTTTTATTCTCCAATCAACCTTATGATTCTTTGAAGGAGTCTTCAAAAGATTAATCATAAGTTGAGAGACATACTAAACTAACATTTTTTCTCATCCAACCTTAGTAGCCTTCTGAAGGCCTCTGAGGATACCATACCCCTCAGCAAGATTATTGGAAAGAATACCCAAATTATTAGCAAAAGTAAAAAATAGGGAGCCATATAAAAGTCTACCAATTCCTTCCACACTGACTTTTCCAGGGTTCCATCTAGAGGCTCCATAAATATTGACTTTTCCAAAATCCTTAGGATGAGGTTGCCAATTTCTTGTCCTATCCATCTTACTAATACTCACATTCCCTTTAATTTGGTTGCCCTTAGAAGATTTAATCTTAAACATTTGCATCACTTGATCCCATCTTTGGTGGGATTTTTGGGGGTGATTAAGGAGATGATGGACTGATTCAACTAAGTTGGCTATGGTATTTTTCCAAATATAGTGAATATCCTTCTTATCTTGATTAAAAACTTGGTTGTTCCTTTCAATCCAAATATTCCAAAGAAGAATGGTAGAACCCATCCAAACTAACTGCCTAACAAAATGATCAACACCATATTAATTAGGCCAATCCCTCCAAAGTTGTTCAAAAGTAAATAAATTGGACCACTGTAAGCCAAGTAAAGTGGCCATTCTCATCCATAGCTCAGAGGCTAAAGTACACTCAATAAAAATATGGTTGAGAGTTTCTACATTCTCTTCACACATCTCACATCTAAAAGGGCCATGAAAACCACGCTTCATAAGTTGCTCACTAGTAAGCACCCTACGATGCAATAAAATCCAATTAAATAACCTCACCTTAGGCCAAAGCTTTTGAGCCCACAATTGAGAAAATATGTCAGAATAATGGTTGGGATTATTATGGCATAAGGTCAAATAACCTTGAGCAACTGAATACTCACCCTTAGTAGTGTTGTTCCATCCAAAACAATATTTTTCATGGGACCAAGAGAGAGATCTCATATGAAGGATACCTTGGATATCTTGTATTTACCTTTCTGGGATTTGAATAGGCCAATCCTCAATAGGGATCCAATATCTACCAACCTTTGAATTACCAGTATGGTACCGATAGTAATTAACCACCTTTATCTAGTTAGCTCGATGAAGCTCCTCCATCCAAGGCCTCCAATCGAGAAATTGAGTTATCAAAGGCTTGTGACCATCCCAATATCTATCCAAAAATTTGCCTGTTGACCATTATGAATGATCCAAAATGAATTTGTCTTTATCAAATCCTCACCAGTCTTAAGAATTGCTAAAATGGGAGAACCTTTGGAATGAAGTTGATAGCGAACAAGGTCTTCAAGACTTTTGTTCTCAGCATATTTAGCACGAAGATTATTGCCCCAAATAATAATGGGGTCATGCAACATCCTCCAATATAATTTAGTAGTTAAAGCTTTGTTGTTATTAATAGAATATCGGAACACTAACTCCCCTTTATTCTTAGGAAGACATAAAGTGTCCCATTTCACCAAGGCCTATTTTATTTTCTCCTTATTACCACTCCAAAGGAAACGATGATTGTTTTGATCGAGTTTTTGAAGAACATCCTTTGGAATATTCAACACGGAAGATACATAAATAGGAATAGCTTGAAACTTATTTTACCAAGGTGATTCTTGAAAGCACGAGATTCTGGGCAAAGGAAACACCAAGTGCGATTGCATTCAAAATTAAGTACGCTTAAGTCCTAGAAATGTAAATTGCATGAAATGGAAAAGAAACACATTGGAAGAGACACAATCAAATAGAGAAAACACAGCCCTTTCATTAATATCCCTTGATCTCTGTTACAATGACGTCTCCTCCCTTTTCAGGGGCTAGGAGCGCAAATAGAGTTTGATTACAATCACCGAATGATTCCTCTTTCCGCGTGCCCACGATTGCAATGGGCGGGCCAAGATGATGCCGCCGCTGATGTCGATGAGTTCTTCGCCTCTGCTGCTTCTCCCGCGAACAAAGAAATGACCAAGACGTCGCAGCACCTCGCCGCAAATGAAAAGCGTTTGCTCTCTAAAACTAACGAAATATGCATGTAAATATTTGCCCGAAACAAGTAATACAGAGAATCCAAATTGCTTCAAAACTTGACAGAAGGTAAGAAAAGTTACCGTAAGGCCACCGCCACCGAGGCAACTGGCCAATCCACCTTCAACCGGAATTCGTCCCCGGGCGGGACGAATTTCGACCGCAATTCGTCCCTGGGTGGGACGAATTCTTCCGTGTTGAAGAAACCGACCTGCTCGCTGCTCCAATGTCGGATCCCGAGACCCGCTAAACGCCTGCAAACAGGGGGGTTATGTAATTGGGGCCATTTTGGGACGACCCAGATGGTCGGATTTTCCCAATTTGGCCTCCACCCTCGGGAATTTGACCTTGACACCTGCAAGTTAGCGAAACGACAAAGCAATACAAAACATCCTAGAATCTGACCAAAAGTTACAAAATTGCAGCTATGGATTAATCAAACCTAATAACACAAAATGCAATCTAAAAAATAATCTAAAATGCTCAAAAACTAAAAATAGGACTTGGGAGGTGCGGGGTGCCCAAGTGGGCCTCCCACCGTTGGCCCTCGATTTTGGAGCCAATCCACCAGGGATGGGCCCAAAACCTTTTAGGATTGGGGGGTCGGCGAATTGGTAGGTTCAGTTGTCCATGCGTTGGATTTGGGTAAGGTTCGAGCTTCCAAAGGCCACCCAACAACCTCCCTTGCAAAAGAGATTGGTGGATGTGGGAAGGTGAACCAAGAGGGATGCAAGTGGGTCTTCAATTCGGCAAGGACTTCGTTGCTTGAAAACTCCTTCAACCTCCATGTTTTGGGTGAGAAAAGTCCCACCTTTTATAGACCCAAGGGGTCTCTTTTGGGAGGGAAGCACAAATGCCATGTTTTGGCCATAGGCGCCATGTGGCAGTCTTGTCTTCCCATGAGGGAGGGGAGTCCTCCATTGACTTGAGCTTTGATAAATGCTTTTTGTAACGAGTCTTCTAACGGCCCCTCTCGTCCACCTACACACGCGTGCAAGGCAGGAGTCCTTAACCGACCGTTCCGGGCTGCCACTTGGCACCATTTGCCTTTTTGCCCGTTAGCTTAGAATTCGTCCCACCCGGGGACGGATTCAGAATTCGCTCCGGGGTGGGACGGATTCTATTTTGAATTCGTCCCGGGTGAGACGAATACTAGGCAAAGTGTCCAAGTGTGCCAAATTGCTTCTTGACCTTACAAAATTGCTATGAAAGTGGTTAAGACCACTGTTTAACCTCTGAGGGCTGCCCTGGGGGCTGTGTTTGTCAAAGCGATCAGTGTTTGCAATCACATAATCGGATTGGTGCTGTTTTGGTGTCTACAGATGCCCCTTTTTGGGAAGCGCTACAGGTGACGCAGTGCTGAGCAAAAATAGATAACCAAAGCACTAATGATTAGGGTTTCTTGGTAACCTAACCAACTTTTGATGCCCCAAGTATGGAAAGGGCATGCATTCTTGAATCCTTGCTTCGACGAGCTAAGGAATTTGATTTCAAGTATTAACCTGTTTTGGTGAGGTGTGACTTGAACTTAGACATTGATCACTCATGAACAAGTGAAGGGCATTTTTATCCTCATGGGGAACCTTGTGTTCATGATTCACGAAATGCCAAGTGTTTGATTGATTTGATTGTTGCTTGTTTATCGCCCCAGCAGGAGCGTGATTGTCTTTGTCAATGATTCTTTGAATGCATGTCGTTTTCCTTAATTGGGTGTGTGATTGTTGATTGGTGACTAAGTGTGACTACCCCCTCAAGCGACGAATCGATGAGGGAATGACCTTCGTGAGAGAAGCGACGAGTCGCTTGACCCAAGATGACTTGTGCAAGGGTGCCTTTAGAGGGTTTACCGTTAAGCGTGTGCAATTTTTCCAACATATGGACCTATTTTTGGTGGGTGTTAACCCTTTTGGTGATGTCATAATGAGGTGAAATCATCGAAAACCTATTTCCCGTGGAGCGGTCCGGCTATGATAGCCTTCTTGGGGAATTAGGAGAGCGATAATTTGGACCTCGACATCGATTTTCTTTGCCTAGAGGCTAAGTGCGAGAGCACTTGTGTCCGGCATTGTTTTTGCTGTGTTTTTGTTGAATTTTGTACTGTTTTTGTTGTTTTTGTGACACCATTTGGTGATTGAATTGTCGGCAATCCGTCCTCCCGTGGAGCGGTCCGGCTATGGTAGCCTTCTTCGGGAGTAGGATAGTGACAATGCAAACCCCGACATCAATTTTTCTATGCCAAGAGGTTAAGTGCAAGAGCACTTGTGTCTGGCAATGTTTATTGTTTGTTTTGTGTTGCATTTTTTGTTGTTTTGTTGTTTTTTTTGTGACACCATTTTGGGATTAAATTGTCAAAAATCTGTCTTCCCGTGGAGCGGTCCGGCTATGGTAGCCTTCTTAGGGAGTAGGATAGTGATAATTTGTGACCCCGATGTCGATTTTGTATGCCCATGTTGTCAGGTGCATTTGCAATCCTGTTAGGCAATTTTATTGTTTGTTTTAGTGCATTTTTAGTCATTTTTGTTGATTTTTTTTGTGTTGGCCTGAATTCGTCCCTGGGTGGGACGAATTCCAGCTGGAGAATTCATCCCTGGGTGGGACGAGCGCTGATCAGAGCGCTCGTCCCAGCCAAGGATGAATTCCAAGTGCAAAGGGCCTATTTAAGGGCCAAAACTTGATTTTGGGCTCATTTGTGTCATTTTTTTCTTGCGATTTTGGAGCTCTGGGAGGAGGAGGTAATTCTCGCGAGCGAAGCGCCGCTGGAATTCTCTCTGCCATCATGAGTGCACAAACTGGTTCGAGCGGCGGAGCCGAGGCGAGACCTGTAAGTGACCCTAGGGTTTATTTTGCTTTAATTTAATGCATTGTTTTTGTGTTGACGCTTTTCAAAACTTTAAGATTTTTTGTGATGTTTTTGTTTAACAGTTAAGGTTAGAAACCCTAGAACTGAAAATTTGATCTGTTTTATTTATTTATTTATTTTTATTTTTGTTTGCTTGCAGGTTGTTAGGAGCCGGTACCGTGTACCCGCTGCCTTTACTGAGGCGCGGTTGGCATTGACCGATGATGACTGGGAATGGCTTGATGCCCTTGGGCTCAAGCAGGTGGCTCGACTGGAGCCTGTGGTTTCGGATCAGGCCTATCCGACGGCCCTGATCAAGCTTTGGGATCCGTGGACCAATACTTTCCATCTCCCGACAGGGGAGATGACCGTGACTCTTGAGGACGTCTATCGGTTGCTTCGGATTCCGATAGATGGTCTCCCTATTAGGACATCTCCGTTTGATCAGCGGACTTCTATACTTACGAGATGTTTTGGGCATGGGGGGGAGCTGGGTGTAGCAGACCCAAGTGGAGACAGCCGAGGCGGATTGCCAGGCTGGCGGGATTTTGGTTAGCTGGTGGAAGGAGAGGGGGGTGTTAGGAGTGAGGCACGCATTCTTGATGGGCCTCATTTCTAACATTCTTCTCCCTGATTCGTCAGGCGCGAGGTTCCCGTGGAACCTGCCGGATTTGGTGTGGCAGCTGGCGTAGTGCCCGATAGAGGCACCGTTGATCCCGAGATGGGGACAGACTTTGTTGGCACAGCTTTACGGGGAGTCGTACGGGGTCCGCCGTCGACAGCGGAAGGGTGTCAGTTGCAGCTTTTTGTTGCAAGAGTTGGGGTTGGCAGCACATAGCCGTTGAGAGGCCTACCGGGTTACCGTGGACGACTCGGGCGGCGATGGAGGATGAGGAGATTGGTTATGCAGCTTTGTGGCGACGGTCTACGGAGCAGGGGCAGAGTCGGCGATGGGCAGGTGCCGTTGAGCACTACATTGATGCCTTTTCATGGCTCACTCCAGGGGAGGTGTTTTGGCGTCCCTATCGGGACTGTCCAGCTTGGCCTGAGGCTGGAGAGTGGCTCCGACGGGTACGGAGGGAGCGATGGTTGACTGGGCGGCACGGGACGGAGCATGAGTTCTTTCCGTACCGTCGGGTTACACGATAGTTTGGGGTGCACCGGGGTTGCTTGGTGAGCCCGTAGGCTATCGACGTCGGGGAGATGAGAGGGATCTGGAGCCACCGGTCCTCGTGCCATTGGGCGAGGAGTCGGATGCGGTGATTGAGGTGTTGGATGTGGATGACGTCGGTACTACCACTGAGTATGACTCGTGGTGGGTATTGCGGCGCTGGAGAGGAGAGGGTCCACTGGGAGGCGCGGAGGCGGCAGTGGAGGATGCTGAGGCGGTAGGGGGTGATTGGGGGGGCCGTTGGATGATGCAGACATGGTGGATGTGGGAGATGAGGATGTGGACTTGGGTGTTCCGGAGCAGCCGGACATGCAGGATGTGGAGGAGCAGTTGGAGCCTGAGCAGGCTACTGTCCCCGCGAGTCCTATGCGTCCGACAGATACAGAGGAGGTGGGGTCGGATGTAGGCGATGAGGTTGCGCGACTTACAGAGCTGCTGCGGATGCGGGATCTGGAGAGGGATCTTCTGCGGGCTCAGTTGGCAGAGCGGGATAGAGTTTTGGCGCAGCGCGATGATGCATTGTCTATCTATCATCGGCGAGAGGCAGAGTGGTGTCTGTACCGGATAGACTTGGAGAGGGAGGTCATCCGCCTTGGCGGGCGGCTCCCTGAGCCTTCGATCAGCAGATCTTCTCGACGGACGAGGGATAGTCTGACTGAGCAGTCAGCATCATCTCGTCGCAGGCGGTTGGATGAGGGGGGTGGTAGTAGGCATGATGCGGGGGCTAGCAGTAGCCGCCCTGCAGGGTCCCGTAGGACCCACACCACGGGGGTAGTTCCCGTCGCACCGATCCTCGCGTGATCATGGTGGTCGACGCCTTAGGTTGGGTTTTTGGATATGCTTGCGGGGTCTGAGGACCGGTTTTGTAGCCTGCGGGCATCTTTTTGACGTTATATATATATATATATATATATATATATACCTGTTTTATTTTTGGATTTGTACATGTGATGATGTGATTTTTGTTATGCATGTTTATTTATTTTGATGAATGCAGATGTTATGATGAATGCAAATGTTTTAGATGTCTATGTGATATGCAAATTGAAATGGATGAATGATATTTGTGATGATTGCACCGTAGGCTGTTTAAGAAGCTCTTTATTTATCCTGGTTTTTTTGTTTTTGTATTTTCTGATGGTATCATAAGGATGATAAGTAGCGCAGATGGTTTTGGGATGAATGTATGATTTTCTCGAGATTCGGATAGCTTTATCTCACTATCCATGACTCGTACTTTATCTTACAAGACTTTTGAACAAGGTATGAATCGGACTTGTTTTTGACCGAGTTATTTAACATCCCCGTGTGTGCAATTGAGTTCATTTAGTGGTATTTGTTAGGATACCGCCAGTGCCAGATGGGCTTTCAACCGAACCTCGTACTGAGGATCACCTAATTAGCTCCACGAATTCCTTTGTTGTATGTACTAAGATTAATCTGCGTTGTAATCCAGGATGCCATAAGCTAGCTCATCCACATGCAAACATTGATCTGTACGCAAGTTAATGTGACAGATATATCGTCATGCGGGAGGTTTACTTCTGTTACCGATAGGCTATCAACCAAATTGGTACCGAAGCTTGCCTTATGACCTATAGAATGCTGAGAGTTCCAGGGATTCAAGGTCAACTCCCTTCTTTTTTTCAATTGTATTGGGATACTTGCTCTTTTGTAGTGATAAGATCACTGTTTATTTTGATTTTTTTTTTTTTTTGAGCAAGGGATTGGGGATATGGAGTGATGAAAATCACTGTTGTTTGTGCCTTTTGATGTGTGCACTATAGTTTGTCAAATTTGGAGTTTTGACATTTTGCAAATTTTTGTGTTTTGCAACTGTTGAGAACTTTAGGGATTCTTAGGGAATTGGGTAGGGAGGATGCTTGTCCTTTTGCCAACTCTCAAGCATTCTAGGGGTCATTCGCACAGGGGGATGAGCAAGATAACCGTTTCGCTTGTGGTGACCTAGATTATTTTGCAGTTTTCGTCTTTCGTTCACACAATTTGGGAATTTTAGTGTTTTGATTTGTGTTGGGATGTTACGTAACAAGGTGTATTTCAAGTATGACTCTACCTTCGTAAAATCTGCTCGACTTGGTACAATACATGGCTAAATAGGAAAATGATGACCGAATCACTGAAACTCTTGGTACATTCCTAGACCACTGACTGTAGTGTGGTAAAAGTTATGCATGGTGTTTTTGTTGTTTTTGATGAATTCGAGTATGCCTAGAATTGAGATGCAAATCTTTGTTGTTTTTGATGATTTTTGTTGTTTTGTTTTTGTTGAATTTTTTTGATTTTTTTTGACCAAACAATTGCGATAATCGTTGGAGCTTTTTGGGTTGACCAAGAGATTGCGATAATCCTTGGAGCTTTTAGGTTGACCAAGAGATTGCGATAATCCTTGGAGCTTTTTGGATTGACCAAGAGATTGCGATAATCCTTGGAGCTTTTAGGTTGACCAAGAGATTGCGATAATCCTTGGAGCTTTTTAGGTTGACCAAGAGATTGCGATAATCCTTGGAGCTTTTTGGGTGACCAAGAGATTGCGATAATCCTTGGAGCTTTTTGGTGACCAAGAGATTGCGATAATCCTTGGAGCTTTTTGGGTGACCAAGAGATTGCGATAATCCTTGGAGCTTTTTGTTTTTTGTTTTTTGTTTTTTTTTTTTTTTTGGTACATGGCTTTCTTAGATATGAAATGGTCGCAAATGACTGATATTCAAGGGTTCTCGTTTCCTTGATACCGTCAAGAGAAGCTAGCTCGTACGTTCCCCGGTCCTATTTTGCTATCAATGACATAAGGACCTAGCCAATTTGCCGCGAATTTGTCTCTCATATGGGACGGCAAATTAGAGTTTTGTTGGTTTTCCTTCGTAACCGCATCACCAACCCGAAAGTCTCTTAGGTGAACTTTCATGTTGTAAGCTCTCTTAAGCCGCTCTTGATAGATACGTAAGTGCTCGAGAGCATTAACGCGTCTTTCGTCAAGCAACGTAAGTTGGTCTAACCGGGCTCGCCGTGCAAGTGTCATCATCGATGAATTCTCGCATTGATATGCGGAGGGAAGGAATTTCCAACTCGAGAGGCATTATCGCTCTCTCGAGCCATACACTAGTGAAAACGGAGTTGCCCCAGTGGGCGTCCGAATGCTAGTGCGATAAGCCCAAAGGGCAAGTGGGATTTGTATGTGCCAATCCTTATGATCTGTCTCACGACGGTCTTTTTAAGGATGGCGACTAGCGTTTTGTTTGACGCCTCGCTTGCCCATTTGCTTGCGGATAATAGGGTGTTGAAAAGTCGTGCTGAATTTTGTACTTTGTGGTTAAAGCACGCACGTCTTTGTTCTTGAATGATGGCCCATTATCCGAGATTATTTTGGATGGAATACCAAAACGACATATGATGTAATGCAAAATGAACTCCGCAATGCGGGGTCCTGTCGTAGAGGTTAACGGAATTGCTTCCACCCATTTGGTAAAATATTCTGTGGCCGTTATGATAAACGTGTGACGGCCTGACGATGCAGGGGAGATCTTTTCGATTAGATCGAGGCCCCACTGCGAAAATGGCCAAGCAGACTGGACTGTCTCTAGGGCCTGGGAAGGTGCGTGCATTAAATTGGCATGATGTTGACATTTTACGCACCTCTTGACATACGCGCAGCAATCTCGCTCTAAAGATGGCCAATAATAGCCCATGCGAAGAATGTGCTTTGCAATGGCCATACCACCGAAGTGGCCGCCACATGTACCGTCATGCGCTTGGGTGATCGCCCAAGTGGACTCTTGCCGGTCCAAGCAACGAAGAAGAATTCCGTCGTAGTCGCGACGATACAAAATGTCTCCTATCAAGACATATTTTGCCGCTTTCTGTTTGAATGTTCGTTTTGCGGCTTGCGTCAATCCAAAGGGTAGATTACCTAACTTGAGGTAGTCTCTTATGGGTAAATACTAGTCTTGTTGATCGGATACCCTCGACAGCTTGAACAACCAATCCCTTTTGGAGTTCTTCCCTAACAAATGCTGATTGGGATAGAACTTGTAAGAATAGCGTTGTGTTGCTATTAATGGGAGTGGGGGAGAACAAAGATCCCCAGCTTGGCATGTTTCAAATAGTCTCAGATTCGAAAGAACTTATCCGAAGATGGTTCGATCTCGGATCATGTGGATTCCTTGGCGTCAAGTCTGAGCTTGCGTGCTCCATCGTGGGTTGCGATAAAGTTTTCACCCGAATGGTTGTTATATCACCGGAAAGGTCTTGCGGGATTAGTGACCCTAAGGAGGCCATTGTGTCCGCAAAATGATTCGATGATCGAGGGAGTGCCTCGATGTCATACCACTCAAGTTTTGCCAGGAATTTATCCACGAGGGCTTTATAGGCCTTCAGAACTGGGCATTTGCATTGATATACCCCTTTGACTTGATTGACGATTAACAGCGAATCACCAAAGATGTTCAGTCTTTTGATGTTCATGGCGATTGTCGTCTGAAGACCTAGGAGCAAGGCTTCATATTCTTGCATTGTTGTTGGTGCACTGGAAGTTTAATTTAAATGACAGGGGCATTGGAGCGCCCTGCGGTGTGAAGAATACAATTCCTGCGCCACCACCTTGCTCGCATTTAGAACCATCAAAAAATAAGGTTATGTCGGCCTGAGACTCAGGCTCTTCAGAATCTGGCGATTCTGAGACATGGAAGACCTCATCATCGGGTAGTTCTATGACTAGAGGCTGATCGTCTTCAAGAGGAGCCTCTGCTAGTTGATCGGCTATGACTTGTCCTTTTATAGATTTTTGCCCAATAAACTCAATGTCAAATTCCGTCAACAACATGATCCATTTCGCCGTGCGGCTACTATGATAAGTACGACTCATCATGTATCGCAATGGATTCTCCTTAGACACAACATACGTCGTGTTGCTCAACATGTAGTGGCGTAGCCTTTTGGTAGCAAACACCACTGCCAGCGTAGTTTCTCAACGTATGCATAGTTAAGTTCGTAATCGACCGTGGTGCGGCTAAGATAGTAAGTAGCCTCGTTCTTTGTGAAGTTCATTCTTCCGGGCTAGCATTGCGCCCATGCCACCTCGCAGGCCGAGATGTATAAGTAGAACGGCACACCCGGTCTAGGCGGTGCCAATACTGGCGGCGAAGCCAAGTATTGTTTGATTTCGTCAAAGGCTGATTGGCACTCGTCATCCCAATGAAATGTGACCCCTTTGTGCAATAATTTGTTCATTGGTCGGCATTTGTCAGATAATTGCGCTATGAAGCGTTTAATCGACGCGACCTTTCCTTGCGTACTTCGAGCCGCTTGATAGTGGTTGGGGGAGCCATTTCAAGGATTGCCTTGACTTTGTTTGGGTCCACTTCGATGCCTCTCTTGGAGACTATAAAACCCAAGAGTTTTCCCGATGTGACGCCGAACACGCACTTCTTGGGATTCAGCCTAACCTTATGCTCTATGAGGCGATCGAGAATCTTGCTTAAGTCACCGAGATGATCTGAGCGCAAGAGAGACTTGGCTAACAAATCATCCATGTAATCTTCCAAAGTTTTGTGCATGTAATCGTGGAAGATATAAGTCATAGCACGTTGGTATGTAGCGCCAGCATTTTTAAGGCCAAAAGGCATGACCTTATAACAAAATGTCCCCCAAGGCGTTGTGAATGCCGTTTTGAGTTGGTCTTCAGGATTGATACGAATTTGATTGTATCCCGAGAAACCGTCCATTAGGGAGAGCATTTCGTGACCTCGTCGTAGCGTCTACCAATGCGTCGATGCTTGGCAAGGGGAAATCATCCTTAGGACTCGCTTTGTTTAGGTCTCGAAAGTCGGTGCATATGCGAATCCTCCCGTCGGGCTTCTTGACGGGAACCATGTTGGACAACCATGGCGGATAATCCACGCAGATGACAAATTGTGCATCCAACAAGCTTTTGCAATTCGTCTTTGACCATCAAGGCCACCGTTGGGTGCATCTTTCTTAGTTTTTGCTTTACAGTGCTTGATTTTCGGATCAAGCGTTAAATTGTGCATGACTAGCTGCGGGTCTAGTCCTGGCATATCTTTGTACGACCATGCAAAAACCTCCTTCTTTTCTTTGAGAAGGGCAATATATTCGGCTTGCTCTTCGGGGGAAAGGCTTACCCCCAGCTTGAGAATCCGTGGATTCATTGGATCTGTGCCGATGTCTACGTCAGTCGTCTCTTCGACTGACATGTGAGATCCGTCCTCCAACTGATGTGGAGTTGGGATTAAATGGATATCATCAGCTGAGTTAAGATCTACGTTTGGGACCTCGGGTCCCTCTTCAGCTTGAAAAATATCTTGAGTTGTCCTTGGGGTAAAATGAAGCATTTCACCGAAAGGCCAGAACTCTGATGGTGACAATGGTGAATTGACGCGATCCCGACCAATGGCATCCATGTTTAGATGCAATGACCGTAATGGATCGGTCGGATTGCGGATGGGTGTGGTCAAATCAATGGAGATCATGTGGATGGAATGAATTTGGTCTCCGTAACCACGGGTGTGATGACTTGATTCTTTTAGATGTTCCCTATACTCCGGATCCGGCTCTACGGGAACAGTGCACGAATGGATCCTCTCTAGGTTCAAATTCATCTCTATGTGTGAAAAGGAAGGCGGGGTCTTCCCTCGGTATCGTCTGTCCCGATGGGATCTCGAGGTGGACGATGCTCATCTTGAATTTGGAGCCATAGGCCTAACACTTGGTCCCACCTCACCGGGTCTACGTGCCATTCATGTCCTAACCGTATACCCATTTGTCCCATTAGATCTTCATGAGTTAGAGCGCGGTGATGTCGTCGCGCATGTCTGAGATAGTCCATTTCGGTTTCGTCTTCTGAATCGCTTTCATAGATCCAAAATTGTTCATCCTCTTCAGCGATCCGTTGCTTGCGACATTGAGGACTCTTCCCTGTTCCAGAGAATTAATCTGGTCCCATTGCGGT
Organism: Wollemia nobilis; assembly: GCA_028583015.1. NCBI lineage: Eukaryota > Viridiplantae > Streptophyta > Pinopsida > Araucariales > Araucariaceae > Wollemia > Wollemia nobilis. The sequence goes on from JAQPPZ010002024.1 coordinate 3,278,836, forward strand.
TGTTCCACTCTTAGTGGAGGGACCCGATTCTTTTGAGACCGTGTTATTTCGTCCGGAACCTCTAAGGGGAACAGCTTTCAAAAAATGTCCTGGAAGCCGTTGTTGTTCTCTTTGAGGATTGCTCTCTGAACTTCCACCTCTATCTAGCAAAGGAGAGGGATTATTGTTGTTTCCAGGGGTGTTTGTAGACCATGGGAGATAATCCCCTAAGGTGTATTCTGTGTTTGGATTGGCGTACGGGTCTTGTGCCAATCCCCCCTGTTGCCTATTTCTAGGCCTTGCATATTTTCAACCAAGATGTCTAATGGCAGGGGATGGTTGAACCCTACCCCCGACTTGTCATATGGCATCTGATATCTTGGTTGGCAAAGGATCCGCATCCCTTGCTCATATCCGCCTAGCCCATACCCATGCCAATTGCATTGTTCGAGATATTTTAGGGCAAATTCTGGGTTCGACAGATAATTGATGTTTTCGACAAAAGGCTCTTCATCTCTTTCCTTTTGTTCGCATGGTTCATAACCATGATCAAGGCCCCCATACACAAAATTCGTTTGGTTCGGTGGGTAGCCTAGAGGGACGATTGTTCCAATGGGAAGGCGAGGTCTTCCCATGTCTTGTACTGACTCCAGTGTGGGGGTTGCCACAACATTTTGCACTAAGTACTCCCCCAGGCCCGTACTTGCCATCTCAACAGTGATTGTTGATGATTGGGTAGGAGGAAACGGTAGTCCTTCCTGAGTCCATTCCATGTTTGGTGGTTCAGGAATCTTGGTTTGTGTTGCGTTGGGCGCTTCCTCTGTTGATATCGCTGAAATCGTGGGCAACCCCTCTTCTAGAGGCTTAACCTCTTCCATGATTTGCTTTCCCTTGTCCTTCTGTTGGGCCACGATAGGTGGCGTTGATGATGAAGGAGCCGATGATGAAGTCTCACCTGGCCGGGATTTTGCCTTGTTGGCCACCAGTGGTACTTGCGGTATCGGACCCTGTTTAGATGGATTTAATTGAAAATCCAAATGCGTTGATGGGAGGGTCGATTGAGGTATGAATTGTACCGCATTGCAATACTTGAAGGGCTCTAAGTCCATTGGGACTACATGTATTTGCCCTTCATAGGCATACTTCAAGCAACCGGTGTGCGATCGAGGGGACACACTTCATGTCCCCCGATCCAAGGCCGCCCTAGCAAGTATATTATAAGCCATTTCGCCTTCCAAAGACATGGCACAGGTGTGGGTATTGACTTTTGTCCTACCCGTATAGGCAGTAACAACCGTGCCGACCGTCGAGCAAATTGCATCGTTAAAAGCTCGCAGTGTGTACGTGGAAGCGGTGATGTGAGAGGTCGGCAGCTTTAAATGTTTCAACGCCGCAGTGGTTATAATGTTACTCGGACGAGCCAGCATCTATCAAGCACTCTCTTGTACGGGATCCCGTTGACCCGCGCGATAACGTGCGAGGTGGATCCGGCATGTCATTTGATATCGTTTTGACCTCGTTTTCTTTGAATGTGATGACAGCCTCCGTACATTGTTTCACATGTCCCACGAAGGCGTTGAAAGAATTTGCTTCGTGGGGTTGTACTTCAATGGCTTTTAAAATGTCCATAAGAGCTTCTCTATGGGGAGCCGATTGTTGAATAAGCTCGTAGATGGACAGCCTAGCCGACGTGGTCCGCAAACTCCGCGTGAGTTTGGTTCGTATCGTGACCTCAGGTCTAGGCGGAGGTAACTGCGTTGGGCGTTGTTGAGGCTGCGATGTCGACGGAACTTCCCTCGCAGGTACCTCGGGGGCAACTGCTGGGTATTTTCTGTTCCTTGTTACAATGCTAATCATTCCCACAAATCCTTGCGCGGGAAGATCTTGTCGCACCTCGTTAATCTGGAGCGGTTTTGTCTCGTGCCTCGTGGGTTGGCAAGGGGTCCTTGAATACCCCCATTTGTTGGTTGTTTGGTGCGATGGGGTTGTCCACGACCAATGTTCGGTTGTCGATCAAATCCTGGACTAGTTCTTTGAATTTCCAACACCCATTTAGGTCATGTCCTCTCGCGCCTATGGAATCTCGCAATACAATTCCTCCCTATACCCCCTAGGCTTGGGAACGTTAGGGTCAAAAATTTGGATTTCCGATAGAGTAACTAAATTTGCCGCCGACAAGCGGTCAAATAAGGAGTCCCTAGACTCCGCATACGGGGTGAATTGTCGCCTAGGGCGACGCTCGCTGATATCGCTCCTGTCTTCTCGTTATCTCTTTCGTAAGCGTGGAGGCACCGCCCGGTAGTTAGCCTTTGAGGCCGCGTTTCTTGCACAGTGCGCGGGGACATTTATCGCAACTTGGTTGATCGCAGCGTGTTGTGGTTGCGTTGTCCCAGCTTTAGTGGTTTTATTCCACTCTTTCTTCTTAGGCTTGGCAATTGCGCCTTCGCCTATCTTAATCTCTTCTATGACTTCGGCTTGCGCCAAAGCTTCTTCTAAGCCGTCGTATTGTCGCAAACAACAATAGACCGTAGATTGATTTTAAGCAACTTTTTGCGAACATTTGCGTGAGGTCCGACATGGGAGGACGGTAGGGTAACTTAGAAAGCAAAGCTCTCCATCGGTTCCCGTACGCTGCCATTGTTTCCTCCTCAAATTGTTTAAGGCTAGCAAGATCACTAAGTGATGCCTTCTTCCTTGTGTTGAAGGCGAAACGTTCAAGAAACGCATCTACTAGCCGATCTAAGCCGCTTATGCTCGTGTTTGGGCAGTTGTGTGAACCAATCCGAGGTAGGGCCTCGCGAATGTGGTTATGAATGTTCTAAGCAATAATGCGTCATTATCTTGAATGCCGAAGCATTGGCTTAGAAATCGTGTAACATGTTCCCGTGCGTCCTCTTCACCTTTAAAAACTGCCAATTGAGGCAACTTGAAGTGTTCGGGGTAAAGAGGTGTAGGCACTGAGGGATGCACCGGATTATTGCGGAGTAGACGTAATGTGGGTTTTTGATGCCCAACAGCTTTTGTCTCCACAGACTCCAAACGCTCCAATAGCGCTTGGTATGCATCGGAAGATTTTATTTCTTCCTCTCTTGTTCGCTCTTGTTGCAAGTTACGGTAAACCGGAGGCCTATGGAGGGGTGGCCGAATGGCATCCTTCCCGCCTTGATGGGGAGTTTCAATATATTCCTCTTCTGGTTCATACTCCTCATAAAATTCTTGAGGAGTCTCTGGGCGAAACCTGTGACCCTGATCAAGCTCTTGCTGAAGGTACCCATCATTGTTTTGGGGAGTTGCCTCCCTCTCGAATCTATGGGGTCTTGGAGGCAGAGCTTGACGAGGTCGTGGAGACCTGTCCTGCACCAACGGATTACGCCTCTCATACTGTTCAGCTCTTTGGATGCGAGGGGTTGGCCCCCTCTCAGGTATTTCATAGCGTAACTCATCCGCTTCGCGTTGCATGCGTTCTTTATCCAAGCGGTATTGATACTCTATCTCTTGCTAACTTTGTTTAAGCCGCATGATTTGGGCTTGACGGATGGTATATCTGGCGACAACCGGGTCAATTTGATCTACCCTATTTTGTTCGGAAGGTTCAAATGTTCCTCCTATGGGTTTACCTCGGTTTTGATGCTCTAAAATCTCAAGGGGTCGCTTCCCTCCGTCGAGGTAGGCGGTATGTGCTCGAGGTTCCGGCCTCAAGGGGTGATCATGATATCCGGCTGGTGCAGAAATGCAAGGTTCCCAAGTTGTATGTTGTTGTCCTTGAGGAATGCGATGGTTTTCCTCATACTCCCTTTCACAGGTGTAAATGGGATGGGCGGAGTCAGGTCGCCCTATGTAAGGAGCCCCGCGCTCCGGATTTGGTCTCTCTCGTTCGATGAGAGGTAAAGAAGGGATGCCATATCCACGTTGCCCCTCCAAATGGACAAGTGTGCTCGTTTAACGCTTCATCGCGCGGTGGCCACTCATGCCTAACTTCAAGAGGTGATTCTCTATTTATGTCAAGGTCTACATGTAAGGCATCTTCCCGAAAGGGGCTGCTTTGAATAGGCATACCCCACCGAGGATTCCTGAATTGGATTCTTTTGTAGGTTTGACCTATAAGGCGGTATGACCAAATCCTCAGGACTGAAGTGAAGGCGACTTGCGCTTGCTTTTTGTGTACCTTCCGGAGCTTCTGCCCTTGATTGGGCTTGACTACGGGTGTACACCATTGCGGTGCTTCTATGCTATCTAAATAAGTTTTTATCTCGTTTTTATGATTTTCTTTTTTTTTGTCTACACTAAGCAGAATTAAACACACACATTCACAAAACCGTGATTATCTCTTTTAAGGATTCTTGGTGTGTCCTAAACTGGTTTAGTGCATTTTGATGTTTTGTTTTTGTTTTTGTAGGTTTTGTAGAACGTTTAAATGCATCATGTAGGCTCTTATAACTCCAAAAAGGTCGCCCCTTCAATATACCAGCCAGGCCGATATACCAACCTCTCTATATACCCGCCCTTACGAGAGGGAGACTATAGGTACGTGAGAGCAGAAGGTACGTGGTACGTAGGCGGTACGGAAGGGGGATTGTCCCGTTAATGGCACCTACCATAGAAAACTTATCCTCGCGCGCATGGGAATCACCCCGCCTACGCTCGGTCCGTCTTCGTCAGGATTTACGCCTAACAACAGCTGACAATCGGGAAATGGATGCAAATCAAGCCAAGGTGGTGATGAAATCCACCAATGGTCTTGATCAAGGGCTGGGGTCTTACGACCAGCTCCTTGGTTTAAAATTGTTTCGTGATGTGTGTGGGATTCGTTTTATTCAACAAAAATGAAACTAGCATACATGACTTTTCCTAATGCAATGCAAGATTAAATGAAAACAATTAAAGAAACAGAAACATAAACAGAAAATTTTAACAGAGATAATAAAAATCCCTACCTCTTCTCTGCCTGCTCCTGTTGTCTCTGAATTTCTGCTCTGAAAATCCGCAGACAGGAATTCGTCCCTCTGGGAGACGAATTGCAGAACAGAATTCGTCCCTCCCAGAGACGAATTTGAATTCGTCTCAGGGTCAGACGAATTGCAGAAAAGAATTCGTCCCTGTTAGAGACGAATAGCAGTCTGCAACAAAAAAATGTACCTGTCAAGCACAAACACAAAACTTTGATCAGTTTTCTATGATTTCAAAAACCAGGGAACAGAGTCCCACCGTGATCGCCACTGAAAGCACGAGATTTCGGGCAAAGGAAACACCAAGTGCGATTGCATTCAAAATTAAGTACGCTTAAGTCCTAGAAATGTAAATTGCATGAAATGGAAAAGAAACACATTGGAAGAGACACAATCAAATAGAGAAAACACAGCCCTTTCATTAATATCCCTTGATCTCTCTTACAATGACGTCTCCTCCCTTTTCAGGGGCTAGGAGCGCAAATAGAGTTTGATTACAATCACCGAATGATTCCTCTTTCCGCGTGCCCACGATTGCAATGGGCGGGCCAAGATGATGCCGCCGCCGATGTCGATGAGTTCTTCGCCTCTCGCTCGCTTCTCCTGCGAACAAAGAAATGACCAAGACGTCGCAGCACCCGCCGCAAATGAAAAGCGTTTGCTCTCTAAAACTAACGAAATATGCATGTAAATATTTGCCCGAAACAGGAATTACAAAGAATCCAAATTGCTTCAAAACTTGACGAAGGTAAGAAAAGTTACCGTAAGGCCACCGCCACCGAGGCAACTGGCCAATCCACCTTCAACTCGGAATTCGTCCCCGGGTGGGACGAATTCTTCCCGTGTTGAAGAAACCGACCCGTCGCTGCTCCAATGTCGGATCCCGAGACCCGCTAAACGCCTGCAAACAGGGGGGTTATGTAATTGGGGCCATTTTGGGACGACCCGGATGGTCGGATTTTCCCAATTTGGCCTCCACCCTCGGGAATTTGACCTTGACACCCGCAAGTTAGCGAAACGACAAAGCAATACAAAACATCCTAGAATCTGACCAAAAGTTACAAAATTGCAGCTATGGATTAATCAAACCTAGTAACACAAAATGCAATCTAAAAAATAATCTAAAATGCTCAAAAACTAAAAATAGGACTTGGGAGGTGCGGGGGTGCCCAAGTGGGCCTCCCACCGTTGGCCCTCGATTTTGGAGCCAATCCACCAGGGATGGGCCCAAAACCTTTTAGGATTGGGGGTCGGCGAATTGGTAGGTTCAGGTGTCCATGCGTTGGATTTGGGTAAGGTTCGAGCTTCCAAAGGCCACCCAACAACCTCCCTTGCAAAAGAGATTGGTGGATGTGGGAAGGTGAACCAAGAGGGATGCAAGTGGGTCTTCAATTCGGCAAGCACTTCGTTGCTTGAAAACTCCTTCAACCTGTATGTTTTGGGTGAGAAAAGTCCCACCTTTTATAGACCCAAGGGGTCTCTTTTGGGAGGGAAGCACAAATGCCATGTGTTGGCCATAGGCGCCATGTGGCAGTCTTGTCTTCCCATGAGGGAGGGGAGTCCTCCATTGACTTGAGCTTTGATAAATGCTTTTTGTAACAGTCTTCTAACGGCCCCTCTGTCCACCTACACACGCGTGCAAGGCAGGAGTCCTTAACTGACTGTTCTGGGCTGCCACTTGGCACCATTTGCCTTTTTGCCCGTTAAGCTTAGAATTCGTCCCACCCAGGGACGGATTCAGAATTCGTCCTGGGGTGGGACGGATTCTATTTTGAATTCGTCCCTGGGTGAGACGAATACTGGGCAAAGTGTCCAAGTGTGCCAAATTGCTTCTTGACCTTACAAAATTGCTATGAAAGTGGTTAAGACCACTGTTTAACCTCTGAGGGCTGCCCTGGGGGCTGTGTTTGTCAAAGCGATCAGTGTTTGCAGTCACATAATCGGATTGGTGCTGTTTTGGTGTCTACAATTCTACCCCAGAAGAAAGCCACCTATTGGCCCACTTTCCAATTTTATCCTTGACTTTGTCCAACAACCAATTCCAATATTTATTTTTCTGCCTTTGAATATTTATGGGAATACCTAAATAAGTGATTGGAAGGGAGGTCTTATTATATCTTAATCTATCCAAGACCATGGATTCTTGTCTAGCAGAGCAGTGAAAAAAAATAACTTTAGATTTGTCTTCATTGATCAACTACCTAGTAGCCTTAGAAAAGAGTAGAGCCATCCACAAATTGAATATGAGAGATAGGTATAGCTCCATGATAAATGGTAACTCCCTCAAGGGTTTTGTTTTCGCTCTTTTTGGTTATAGTCCTACCCAAGCATTCAACAAGAATGATGAATAAATAAGGGGATAGTGGGTCACCTTGCCTAATACCTCTGGAAGTCGGGAACGACTCAGAAGGTCTGCCATTGATAAGAACTAAGTAGGAAACTGAAGAGATACATCAAGCTTAGGTTTATTAATGATCCGAAAGTTTTATATATATATATATATATATATATATATATATATATATATATATATATATATATATATATAAAACTAATCGAAAAATAATAAAATACAAGAAATCAAAATACATAAATATAAAAAGAATAGAGTTATTTTATTATTTAAATATTATATAGTTTAAATAATATTTGAGAAAGCATATGGGACTATAATATTGAATCCATTACTCATGCTTTTACAATTAATGATACATTTCTTATATATAATATTTGGTGGATAGAAAACCTATCTTTTTTAATATAAAAGATCACCTAGTCATTCACCTTTTGATTTATAAAGTAAATATTAAACACAAATTATGTACATATAACTTGTCATTTTATGTTTTTTATTTTTCCCTATTTAGTGATGTATAAGCATGTCCAGACATGTATTTTGACTACAAATATCTTAAAGAAAAACTAATTGTGTTTAACAATAATTTTATTTTGCGTTTTTGAAGGCTTGTAGAGTGTTCTTAATCTAGTTGATTGCAATGTTTATCAAGACGGTTATCTCACATGGATGCATCATTTGTTTTATATTAAATAACAATTTTTTGATTATGTCAACAAAAAAAGGCTTGTAGAGTGTTCTTAATCTAGTTTATTGCAATGTTGTTATCAAGGTGGTTATCTCACATTCATGTATCATTTGTTTTACATTGAATAACAATTGTTTGATTATGTCAAATTTTTAAATGAGTGTGAAAATTGTCTATTTATTTTCATGAACCATTTAAATTAGTAACCAATTCATATTACATTGCCACTTTTATATTTATATGGAATATTTTATAGCATTTGTACTCTATCTATATGTAATTTGATATTCCATTTAGTGGTAAAATGTGTAGATTGAGTTCTTCAATTCTAATAGTTTTACTATTATGGAATTGATAAAAAAAGTCAATGATAATGCCTATAAATATTAACACTAAAGAATATATGTAAACAAAAATAAGATAAAAAATACAACTTGAAATAGTGTTGTCTTCCCATTTTAGTGATGGTGTATGGTCCATAACAAAGATATTTAATCTTCTTATAGGTTTTTACAAGCTTCTTCATATGAAGATGTTATCATGCATTATCTTCAACATTGAACTAACATAGGAATCAATGTTGGATATGGTTTTGCTTGTATTTTTTGTTTATATTCTCTATGAAATTATGAACTTATTTTATATATTGATTTTTTTCCACAAACTATGTTGCCTTTTGTGCTTTATTTTGTTCACGAGGTGAGCACTTCATGAACTACATAAGGAGAGCTACATTAGTGAATATCGAAGGCTAGAACAAAAAAATATATTAAGCAAACTATGTTTGTTAGAGGTGTGCAATGCTTATTTATAATTATATTTAAAGTATGGGAATATCTCATTAAATGTAAGTAGATAATTAAAATTATATATTTTAAGTAGATGGACAATCAATAAATTTATATCTTTTGTCTAACCATTATTTTTAAAAAATAAGGATGTGGACATGGTCATGTTGGTGTTATTCATGCTCCATAAGGTGGATCAATAAATGTTAATTACTATGTCATCCCTTCTTAGAATAACAAACCATGGAAAATGAAAGTCAAATCATAAATGATTCAAATAGAGTTTAGTAATGTTTTGTAGCTAGAATAGATTTTTTAGAAGAAACCATTATAGTGTTCTTTTAAAATAATAGTGTAAAAACATAATCACTTCCAAATGCTTACATATATCAAAATTTTAGAAATAATTTATAGAAACAAATTTCCAAGACATGGTTGGTATTGACAATGGTGCATATAATCATTTCTTCAGGTTAACCAAATTGTAGATAATATTGGGGTTATAAGACTTGAGATAGATAATAACATAATTTCTCATTATTGACCAATAAAAGTACTTTTTCAAATCTATCAATGTATCCATCACCTTAAAGTACCATGTTACTATGCTAAATTATGCTTCCCAAGTTTCCTTTTTTTTTTATTTGTGGAAAACATCCCAAAAGGGATGCCACTTTCGGGTAAGACCCAAGGAGTTAGGGGTATCCATTCCACCAAAAATACCCAGGACTCGGACCTGGCCTACCACCTTTGACATACTCAAGGAGAAAACAAACACACAAAACCAATTTAAAAATAAGTAAATAAATAAGAAAATAACAACAAAAATAATAAAATAAAATAAAAAACATGCTCCTTGAGTGTGTCAAAAACAAAAGCACAACCAAACACACACACAATAAGATAAAAGAAACCACAACACGAACCACATAGAAAAACACAAGAACCACATAACAAAACACAAACAAGACAAAAACAACAGAACACTACAAAGACATAACCCAAAAAAACATGAAAAATAAACACAACCAAAACCTAAAATATTAAAAAATAAAAAAAATAAAAAACAACCAACAACATACAATAAAAAAAACAAAAAATATAGAAAACACTCACACAAAAAACATGAATTAACACAAACAAAGAGAAACACAAGAACAAGAACGACAAAAACACAAGAACAATAACAAAAAACATAAAAAAAACACAAAACAACAAAAACACAAGAACAAAAAAAAACAACACAAAGAACACAAAAAAAAACAAAACAAAAGAACACACACACCTTAAAAAACTAAACAAAAAAGAAAAAAGAAAAAAGAAAAAAATATTGAACATAACAATGACCTATCTAGACCAAAAGACTATTAAGGCAAGAAACAACAAAGGAAACAAAAGAAAGAAAAGAGTGAGCTAGGGAACTAAAAAAAACCTGAATGAACCAAAGAGAAGCAAAAAAAACCAAGAAGAAACTAGGTACCTTCAGAACTGGAGCCATCCAAAGAAATGATAGAAAGAAGAGCTTCCCTAATTTGTGAAGCCCACCATCTAGGAGGGTGGCCATAACAAGTAAGATCACCTTTGTCCAAAGCCCAATTAGCTAAAGCATCAACACTCTTGTTTTGATCTCTCGACCACATGATTGTAATCAAATTTCAAAAATCCCATCCTGGATTAATTGAATCTTCTCAATAATTCTTTTTATTCTCCAATCAACCTTATGATTCTTGGAAGGAGTCTTCAAAATATTAATCATAAGTTGAGAGTCATACTCAACTAACACCTTTTCCCATCCAACCTTAGTAGCCTCCTGAAGGCCTCTGAGGATACCATACCCCTCAACAAGGTTATTGGAAAGAATACCCAAATTCTCAACAAAAGTAAAAACCAGGGAGCCATATGAAAGTCTACCAATTCCTCCCACACTGGATTTTCCATGGTTCCCTCTAGAGGCTCCATCAGTATTGAATTTTCCAAAATCCTTAGGAGGAGGTTGCCAATTTCTTGTCCTATCCATCTTACTAATACTCACATTCCCTTTAAGTTGGTTGCCCTTAGAATATTTAATCTTCAATATTTGCATCACTTGATCCCATATTTGGTGGGAGTTTTGGGGGTGATTAAGGAGTTGATGGACTGATTCAACTAAGTTGGCTATGGTATTTTGCCAAATATAGTGAATATCCTTCCTATCTTGATTAAAAATTTGATTGTTCCTTTCAATCCAAATATTCCAAAGAAGAATGGTAGAACCCATCCAAACTAACTGCCTAATAAAATGATCAACACCCTCTTGATTAGGCCAATCCCTCCAAAGTTGTTCAAAAGTAAAAAAATTGGACCACTGTAAGCCAAGTAAAGTGGCCATTCTCCTCCATAGCTCAGAGGCTAAAGTGCACTCAATAAAAATATGGTTGAGAGTTTCTACATTCTCTTCACACATCTCACATCTAAAAGGGCCATGAAAACCATGCTTCATAAGTTGCTCACCAGTAAGCACCCTACGATGCAATAAAAGCCAATTAAAGAACCTCACCTTAGGCTAGAGATTTTGAGCCCACAATTGAGAAAATATGTCAAAAGAATGGTTGGGATTATTATGGCATAAGGTCAAATAACCTTGAGAAACCGAATACTCACCCTTAGTAGTGTTGTTCCATCCAAAACAATCTTTTTCATGGGACCAAGAGAGAGATCTCATATGAAGGATGCCTTGGATATCTTGTCTTTGCCTTTCTGGGATTTGAATAGGCCAGTCCTCAATAGGGATCCAATATCTACCAACCTTTGAATTACCAATATGGTATCGACAGTAATTAGCCACCTTTATCTAGTTAGCTCGATGAAGCTCCTCCATCCAAGGCCTCCAATCGAGAAACTGAGTTATCAAAGGCTTGTGACCATCCCAATAATTTGTCCAAAAATTTACGTGTTGACCATTATGAATGATCCAAAATAAAATTTTATTTATAAAATCCTCACCAGTCTTAAGAACTGCTAAAATGGGAGAACCTTTGGTAGGAAGTTGATAGCGAACAAGGTCTTTAGGACTTTTGTTCTCAACATATTTAGCACGGAGATTATTGGCCCAAAGAGCATTGAGGTTATGTAACATCCTCCAATATAATTTAGTAGTTAAAGCTTTGTTGTTATTAATAGAAGACCATAATCCTAACCTCCCTTTATTCTTAGGAAGACATAAAGTGTCCCATTTCACCAAGGCCCATTTTCTTTTCTCCTTAGTACCACTCCAAAGGAAACGATGACTAATTTGATCCAATTCTCAAAGAATAGCCTTTGGAATATTCAACACGGAAGATACATAAATAGGAATATCTTGAAGGACTGATTTTACCAAGGTGATTCTACCCCTAGAAGAAAGCCACCTATTGGTCCACTTTCCAATTTTCTTCTTGACTTTGTCCAACAACCAATTCCAATATTTATTTTTCTGCCTTTGAATATTTATGGGAATACCTAAATAAGTGATTGGAAGGGAGGTATTCTTATATCTTAATTTATCCAAGACCATGGATTCCTGTCTAGCAGAGCAATGAAATAAAATAACTTTAGATTTATCTTCATTGATCAACTGCCTAGTAGCCTTAGAAAAATAGCTAATGATTTGCTTAATATTAGAAGCTTCCTTAACTATAGTTTTACCTAAAAGAGTAGAGCCATCCACAAATTGAAGATGAGAGATAGGTCTAGCTCCATGAGTAATGGTAACTCCCTCAAGGGTTTTGTTTTCCCCCTTTTTGGTTATAGTCCTACCCAAGCATTCAACAAGAATGATGAATAAATAAGGGGATAGCGGGTCACCTTGCCTAATACCTCTGGAAGTTGGAAACGACTGAGAAGGACTTCCATTGATAAGAACTAAGTAGATAACTGAAGAGATACATCCCATAATCCAATCCATCCAATCCTTAGAGAAACCAAATTGCCTCAAAACTTTGATAAGGAAGTGCCAATCCACTCTGTCATAAGCTTTGGATAAGTCTAACCGAATGAACATGGAAGGATATTTTTGCATATCCATGGAATGGATGGCTTCTTGAGCAAGAACTATCTCATCTACTATTTGACACCCTTCCACATAACCCCCTTGCTCTGGGGAAATAATCTTATACAAAAGAGGCTTCAACCTTTTTGCCATGATTTTAGTAATGATTTTGAGAAGAACATTACATAAAGCAATAGGTCTAAAAGCTGAGATATGATAAACCTCTTGAGCTTTTGGAACAAGATTAATATAAGTTTTATTGATAACCTTCAAAATTTCTTTGGTTTTCTTGGCTTCTTCCACCTCTAATAAATAAACATGAAGGATATCCCAGAACTCTTGGTAGAACTCAATGGGAAAACCATCAGGACCTGGGTTTTTCCCTTTTTGCATTTTAAAAACTACCTGTTGAAGCTCATTGATAGTAACAGGAGCAGTCAAAATAGATTTCTCCTTAGAAGTGATAAGAGAAGGGATTGCTTGAAGAACATTTTATTGAGAAGTTGAATCAAGAGAAGTAGCAGAAAAAATATTGGAAAAGTAATTAACAACAATAGAGTTCATGCCATCCCAAGTATAAGTAACATCTCTAGAATCTGATTTCAAGGAAGAAATAAAGTTGTGAGATCTTCGAGCTAGAAGAGATTTGTGTTTTTATCTCCTTATTTGAGCCATTGAATTCTAGATTTTTGCTTCCATAAGATTTCTTCTCTTTTTTCCCATTCCTCTAACTGAGTTGTGAGTTTAATTTTATCTGCACTTATCTTCTCTGTGAGTCTATCTAAATGGATTTTATTATTTAAATTTTCAAGATGAGCAATAACTTCATGTTTTTTTTATGAACATCCCCAAACTCTTTCCAATTCCAAGTCTTGATTTTGGATTTAATGTACTACAGTATTTAGGCAAAACAGAACATCTTAGTCCCATGCCTAGGTTTACCTTCCTTCCACAATTGTTGCACATGAGGTCTAAAGGAAATATCTCTAATACACATTAATTTAAAATTAAAAGGAGGGAAAATCACATTGGTTTTCCACATTTCCACCATGACTGGCCAATGATCCGAACCAACATTATTAAGAGTCTTCACTTTAGGAATGTGACCATGGATTAAGAAATTTTTAGAGAGAAAAAACCTATCCAATCTCTCCATTATAAATGCTAAGCCTTACCTTCTGTTAGACCAAGTCATAAGGCCATTATCTGGTTTGATATCCACAAGATGGAGGTTTGCAATATATTCGCTCATGAGGTCAGTGCTTTTGTCCAAATTTCTATTTCCCCCCCTTTTCTCATCCAGAGAGAGGATGGTATTGAAATCTCCTCCGATCAAGATCCAAGCTTCAGGAAAATGAGAGATAATATGAGTTATATCCTTCCACTATCTTCTTTTTTCCTCCAAAGTAGTCGGAGAAAAAATAGTAATGCAAAGCATAATTTAGTTGGAATGTCTACTTTGAATAGCTATAGCCAATAGACCCCAAATGCCAACCATATGGTGAATAACTACCTCTTTTGGGTCCCAAATACAATCAATTCCACCATAAGTCCCTTGGGAACTGAGGGAAACCACTTTTCCAGCTGGCCAAATTTTACTAGCAATTGAGTCCATATCCTCCATTGACATCTTTGTTTCTTGAAGGAAAACAAGATGTGGATGATTTATCTGAATTATTCTTCTAATTTTATTTTGTTTTGAAAGACTCCCTTTGAGTCCTCTAATATTCCAAGTGATGATATTCATTAATACCAGGGCTAAAAAATTTGGGAAGGACATTAATATTACCTTCCTCTACAAGATTTTCACCTTCTTTTACCATATGATATTGATTGATTTTGTGACCTACTTTTTGATTAGAATCCATATTCAATTTTTTTTCCCTGTTGCTTGACTTATTTCAATTGAATTTGAGATGGCTTCTAACCTTGAAAATGCTCGTAAATAGCCAAAATTTTACTATCAAACATATTAGCAGATGACTTTGATTGATCCTTCATAACTGGTTATTTCTGAGTGTTCTTCTTCTTAGGCATTTGGAAACCTGTTGATTTTATATCTTCTTTCTTTTGATAAGGAATTTTATTTGGCCAAGCACTAGCCAAATTACCATATTCATGGCAAATTCTACAACTAAAAGGAATGTTCTCATAGTCCACTACTTGCTCCCAAGTATCTTCCCCAAATTGTAAAGTGATCTTTTTAGGTAGGGGTTTTTCAAAATCCATTAAAACACAAATCCGAGCATAAATAGTATGTTCAAAATTTTGAGTACAATCAACAGTTATCATAAAAGTTCCTAAAGAGTTTCCAATTGAATAAAAAATAGTAGGATTCAAAAATTCAATAGGGAGGCCAAAGAGTCTAACCCACACGGGATCTATAGAAGGCATCTCTTCTTCGACTTTAAATTTAGTATGCTAGGGCTTCACGAAAAGCCCTGCCCTTCTAAACAATCAAGGACCCCCTTGAATAGTTTTCTCTCTATCTTCATTATTAGCAAATAAAACAAGAAAATAACCATTTGGATAAATAGAGATTTGTAACTCAACTTTAGTTTTCCAGATTTTTGCAGCCCATACTTTGAAAGCAGATAGGCTTAGATGAAAACCCACAAACCGAAAAATTAGTCCTTTTTTTTCCAAATATTCAATGCCTGTCTGAATGTTACCCATATCAAGCTTAACAATAGGAGTTCCATAAGTTTCTTTAATACATCCTGAATCCATTTTCCTGGGATCAATCTTAGGAATTATTAGAGGTTTATGGGAAGCACTAAGATTGATATTAGCATTAGGCTAAGGCTATCCACCATGGAGGGCATCCCTAAAATTCATTTTTGGGGTTGAGTTTTCGAAATTCATACCCTTGATAGGGGTTTTCATTATAGAATTATTTTGTGGATGCACCTTAGCACCAGATTCACTTGAGATATGAGCCATTTTTTTATCAACTACTTGAAACTTGTTTTGTGATCTCTTTAATCCTTTCCCTAGACATCGTGGAAAGGTATGGTTTTCACTTTTCTTTTGTGCAACAAATTGGAAGTCGTTGTCACTCAAGTTCACAGTATGATTTGTTGAAAGACAAATTTCTAACCCATATTGGATCCCCTGCAATATTTCTTACTAAAATATTAAGCATAAACCACAAAAATATTGGCTTCTAGGTCCTGAAGGCACTAAAAACCAACCTCTAGAGCTGCTTGCACTCAACCCAGATAAAACCCTCACATAGCCACTTGCCAAAAATCTCGTTCACACATAGTGATGTGCTAGGATATGTGTTGCTTCAAATGATATGAAAATTGGTGGAGACGTTCTAGGGTGTTTCAAGCATAGCTCAATATGAGTCCAGATGAGTGAGATATGGCCGAAACAAGTTCGATAATTTGGGCAGTCTACAGAGATATGAGACTAAAGTGAATGAGAGTAGACGTAAACCCTGCCTTGGATGTCCTTTCCAAGTTTACTTTGGGTGTTTAATAGATGACACAAATAGATGTGACATGTGATAGAAAAAATATCTTTCAAATACAAGTTAGAAATATGCTTAAGCTCATGCGTCAACTAATATATATCTAATAACTAGAATTTAAAAATATGCTTAATATGCTTGAGTAAATGCTTGTAGTGACCAATGCCTAGATTCTAGCATCAATATATTTTATAACTTCCTATATCTTATTGAATCTTTCATTTATTTGTTGTATAATCTTATTTTTGTTTATTTATCCCATTTTGTAAATTGTCATGTACATTTTTTTACTTCATTTTCCATTGATTATATGGTAATTATAATGACTAAACCATTGCTTCAAGTTGGGAATTACTCATCATTAAAATTTCTATAAATTTGACATACTCCAATAATTATTGTTCGAGTCCTTGTAATTACTAGTTTATATTATATATAATATAAATTATATTATCAAGTATATAATTTATATATACAATATAATTTTATGCTATATTATATAAATTACTTGGTGGGGTTCTAACAATTATTAAAAGGGGATGGGTCATGATGTTGGGGAGAGATGGAAGAATTTATGTGGAGGGTGGATTAGCACTACTTTTTAGAAATTAATTTTTAATAAGGGTGAAGACAATAATGATGATGATGATGATATAGCACTTTTCACCTATGCACATGGCCAAAGCGACAACAATGGTGATGGATATCTAGACTTTCTTATCCATGAAAATGGAGTGATAGTCATAGTCATAGGAAAATAATAGGTGCACCCTTCATATTCATGTATATCACTATGGAGATATGAAGTTCATATCCACACTTGAGATTATGGAGGTATTTTGTGAACCTTACTGATATACATTTAATTGGTTAATTTGAACATACAGCTAAGGATTGAGAGTCCTACATCCTATCCTAAATGTAATATTTGATGATGAATGCAATGCAAGTGAATATGATAGTGTATCATACAATTCCTACACTTTTTATTCTTTGCTTGAATTATCATAGAAAAAATAGTGAACTTCATTTCTTCAAGAAATAATTCAATACGGTAGGTATACAAAGAAATTACCCTATAATACAAGCTACCTGCATATTTATTTCATGCCTAAGTGCAACAATACAAACTAGATTTTATCCTCTGTAATTATCACAACTATGTTCATTTTAAAAAACACTTGGAAAGCAATAGAAGCAATCATAAAATACTAAAATCGATGTAATTATCCTATGAAACTAATTATTATATTTTAAATATTGACTCTAATCCCATAATTTGTTGCATATATCTATGATCTAATTAGTTTTGTATTCACAAAATCAAAACTTGAGTGTTTTTTATAAAAGCTAAATAAAATTGATCAAATATTTACAATGCAACAAAACAACTTATGATTTCGTAGATCTAAGGCTGAAATAGAGATAAAATAGAACATGCAAACCTAATTCCTCTAATTAGAAATATGTGTCATACTAGTTTAGTTTTCCCATTCATAAAATATATTGTACTAGTATAGTTCTTTATATAGCACATTCATAGTCCCATGGTGCATTCATCCTATACTTGCAAAAAAACAATTCTATGATAAAAAATTATAAAAGTGGTGATCAATATATGGATTTTTTCGAGGTATTTCTATGAATTACAATATTCCTTGGTAGAGATATCATAACCTAGTTTCTTTTATAGTTGTCAATCCACACGATGACAAATACATAAGGAAATAAAATATGCAAAAGGATCCAATAGACTAAAAAGAAAGGAAGTGATGACAAAGATGAGAAAGATATCACAACCTATATGATAGACTACCCCTTGGATATCCATGTACCAAGCTTGCTAAAAGCTCATATAGATGTTTCTTGATTGGTCTATCAAATATTTGATCAAATGTGATGGGAAGAAAACCTAGATCTACAAGGACCTTGGTGTATCTTCAAGTATTAGAAGCCAAAGAGCAATTACAATAGCATGTACCTATAAAATATATTTTTTCTTTTATTCTTGGCTACCCCTAAGGGGTAGATTTATAATATTGTTAAGTCCATTAAAGGATTTGCATTAATATTTGAGAGACAACAACAAAGAGGATAAGGTGATATATGAGTGGTTGGTAGTTGCAGGAGATGATTTAATTGATTTGATATTGAGTTTTAAAGAGAGTTCATACAATTTAGCAGGATTAATGTCATGAAACTAGATTTATTGGTAATTAAAATCTCTTAATCACATAGTTGAACCATTTCATGAAGTGAATTATGGGGCTATCTACCAGTGACGAGCAATCATACTATTGGATCCTTAGCTCTGGTAGTGGAAATACAAATATTCCATGCTAATGTAAATGTACTATATGCACTTTTGTTAGATGAGAAAAGTGCATTTGTGTGGTTATGGCATAATCATATCTAGGTATTTTGGGCTATTAAACCTTAGTAAAACATACACATATTTATGCTCATTGAAAATATCTTTGTGGATCCCTTTATAATAGTATTATTTTTATAATGGTTTGTGATTATTTGGTATGATTTTGGGATCCTCTAATATCAGGCTACTTTTTATCCAAAATGTGGGAACAAATGTGTCAATTTCACAAAAATGGCTAAAATGACTTATTGATAACATAATTGGTGTGTAAAATTAGGTCTCTATGTTTATCTCTTTATCACAATTTTATGGAAAAATCCAATGTCTATTTTTATAAGATCATATTTATGATCTCAATTAAGGTTTTATTAGAATGTGGTTATGCCCTACTATGTCACCTTGATTTTTTAAGGGAAAAGTAAAATTGGACTACGGTAACATGAAAGAACCTTGATAAATAAAAATAGATTTAGATTTGGAAAAGTAAAAAATAAAAAGGGAGAGAACATTGATAAATAAGGTGATTGATGACTTCATCACCTACCAGGACACAAAATCGAACCAACTTAAGGATCCTAATGAGTTGTGAGGATGCCACTATTGGGAGAGGAGAACCTGATATAGGTTCCCAAAGCTAGGAATTACAAACAATAGATCTAATTTTGATGATGTATCTTTTAGGATGATGTATCATTTTTGTGATATCATTGTAACTAAACTTTTGAGAAGTAATATATATCAGCATTTATTTTGGTGTGGTTGAAATTATGTGCAATTATTATGTGATGATTAATATTTTGTAATAAGAATTCTAGATGATGAGATGTAAATTGATTATTAGGATGTTTTACGAAAATAAATAAGGAGTTGGGTATGTTTTTTCTAGGTTGTATGTTTTGTTTGCATTTGAAAATTAACTTGTTGGTAGAGATTTTGGATTGATTTTCTTTGTTAGGATAAAACTGAAGGAACTATGGGTCTATTACTATTTTATTATGTCTTTGATTAATGATGAGCTTCAAGTGGATGCAATTTTTATGACCTTTAATTATGGTATTAAAGGATTCTTTTTGTGCGTGTTCATCCTTAAGTGGTGGTATTTGAGCATGATTAATGGTCAAGTGCTTAGATCGCTTGAAGATGATGATGGATCCATTAAGTATAATTTAATTTTTATTGGTCCCTTTAAGGATGTGTGTTGATTTATTACGGAAACATTGGAGCAAACTATGTTTATTATATTTATATATAAATTTATCAATTTAAGAATATAAAATGACATATTTTGGTTTGATTTATGTACAAAATGGTCTATTTAAGGACATTTTTTGATTATACATATAGATTGGTCTATTTAAGGACACATGATTTATAAGATTTATGCTTGGATATTTGTTCTGATTGTGCTAAATTGAACTTAATGCCACTAGTGGAGAGGGTATTTCTTTATTCAAGGGTACATTTTGATTATACTTTATGTTTGGAGTAATTTTTGGATATTTTGAGTCAAAGTTGTCATTGATGTCAAGGAACAAAGTTGTCATTGATGTCAAGGAATAAGCTATCGTTGAATTCAAAAGGTCAAAAGGAATAATGCAAAGGTTTTTTATAAAAACCCAAGGAGGCTTTTAAATTCATATTAGAAAGCCAAGGAAGTTTTAATATTTATTTTATAAATTATTTAAATTTAAATTGAATTTAAATTTTATAAATAAATATTATTTATACAAATTCGTAAAACCTAAGAAGGCTTTAAACCTTAATAAAGCCAAAAATATTTAAATATTAATTTATAATATTTAAATTCTAAAGAATTTAAATAATTTATAAATTAAATATTTAAAGGCTAAAGTTAGGGTTGCAAAGAAAATGGAATCCATCGATGTTTGAAAGTGTGGTGGCATATTGGTATAAAAACCATATGCCTAAGTGGTAAAATAATTATCCCTTGTTCGATTTACCAAAGGTCTGCGAGTTGTGTGTTTCATGCAATTTCATGCAAGGAAGAAGACAACATTTTTTCCTGAGTGCGTCGATGAAGGAATAAATCAAAAAGAGCCCTAAGTCAAATAACCATCTAGCATGGTGGTCTAAGAGCAAGTTGAAGTGATCTAAGGCACTTGTGAGTGGGAGGACCCGCATTCGAATATCGGTAGGCAGTGTTTTGAGTGGACTTGATCAGTATTTTTGTTAGGCACAAAAGGAAGAGACACCAATTCTTTTGGGAGAAGCAACAATAGGGAGAATATAGAGCATGTGGTGCTCTTCCCTCCCAAGGTGAGCATCTAGCTCACGTGGTAGTTGGAGCTACGACTAGGGCACTGGTAGAGATGGCATTGTGAGTTTGAATCTCACCAAGGCAAAGGTAATAAATTTTAATATATTTGGTGATTCCTAAGATTTTGACATAAGGTTATAGGGAGTTAAAAGGGGTAAATAAAAGGTATTTTAATTGGTTATTATTTTGGGTAATTGGAGAAATAAGTGGATTGAAGTTTTGGTTAGATTTTGAGAGGACTTTTTGCCATTGAGTTATTTTGAAAAGGTGATTATGTTGACATTATTTTTGGTGTTGGATATTATTTTATCTGGGAGATTATAAGGTGTATTTGGTCAATTATTTTTGTATATGTTTATGGATGCTTTCTTCAATATGGAGTGATAAGGTGTATGTGTGTTTTGATGTTTGCGTTGTATCTTTGAGAGAGTTTATTATCTTCTAAATTTCTTGATCTTGGCAAAGAAGTGTTTGTGGTTGTGGCAGATTTTTGAGGTTCCTTCATCGGATAAAAGGTATGAGTATATTCTTCCTAGTGAGTGATTGTTGGAAATTGTAAATAAAAATTTGGAGTGAAAAGAATTGTTTGATTTGCATTATTGAGAGTGTTTTGAATTAATGCTTCAAGGTTTTTTGGAATTGAGAGTTGTTGATAAAACCTTGATTTATAAGCATTGTTGTTGAAGTGATTAAGTTGAGTGAAGAACTTGAACTAGGGTTTGCAAAGATCATGAGTATCGTTGTTATGTGAGATTTATTGATAGGCCTTGTTGGAAACATTTTGAGTGAGTGTTCATATGCTTGGACTAGGGTTTTTGAGCAAGGATTATTTCATTGAGTGATTTGTTGAGTTGGTTAATCCTATTCAAGTGGATGTGTGAGTTGATTGTTCAAGTTATATAAAATAAATTATTCTATATCTTGAATTGATTTTAGAAAGAGATTGAGATTTGATGAGTGTGAAACACATTGAGTCCCTAAAAATTCTCTATATGTTTCTATGATAAAAGAGTGATTGAAATTTTTTGAGTATTGAGGTGAATGTGAAGCATATTGAGTCTCTAAAAATTCTTTATATGTTTTTAAAAGAGTGATTAAAAGTGATTGAGTATTGAGTTGAATGTGAAGCATATTGAGTCTCTAACAATTCTCTATATGTTTCTAAAAGAGTGATTGAAAGTGATCGAGTATTGAGTTGAATGTGAAGCATGTTGAATCTCTAACAATTATCTATATGTTTCTAAAAGAGTGATTGAAAGTGATTAAGTATTGAGTTGAATGTGAAGCATATTGAGTCTCTAAAAATTCTCTATATGTTTCTAAGAGAGTGATTGAAAGTCATTGAGCATTGTGATGAGTGTAGAGCATATTGAGTCTCTAAAAATTCTCTTTATGTTTCTATGATATTGGACAAGTTCTAGTGTGGACTTGTTGAGCAAATTTGAGGTAAGTCTTTGAGAAGACTTGTGGATGGATTTGGGTAAGCTTTTTTGGAATCTTACAATACATATTGAGAGCATATTTGGATAAGTTCTTTTGAAAAATTATTAAGCAGAGTAGAAAATTTCTAGATAGTACTTGAGGGTAGATTTGGCATGAGATTTTATGGAAGTTTACAAGGCAAATTTAAGACAAGTCTTTGAGAAGGCTTGTGAGCAGAGTTGATTGATTGATTTGTTCAAACCTTGAGTTAAGGTTTGGGGTAGATCTAGCAAATTTATTTTGAGATTGATTCAAGCTTTGAGTTAAGTCTTGAGGATAGATATTGAGGATAAATTTTTGCTAGATCGAAAGACTATGTTTAGTAAAAATTCAAGGATAGAGTTTGGTGCAGACTTGAGGATAGGTTTGTGCTAGAATAGAGATAAAAATTGAGTAAACAATTGTGCTAGACCAAATGACTATTTTTAGTGTAGATTTGAGACAAAGCTTTGGCGGTTATAGAGTTGAGTATAGAGGTCCCTAGCCAGAGCA
Organism: Wollemia nobilis; assembly: GCA_028583015.1. Classification (NCBI taxonomy): domain Eukaryota; kingdom Viridiplantae; phylum Streptophyta; class Pinopsida; order Araucariales; family Araucariaceae; genus Wollemia; species Wollemia nobilis. Next base: position 3,301,703 of record JAQPPZ010002024.1, read on the forward strand.
GGGAGGACAGGTGTTTTATGTGGATAGAGTTCCATTTGCTAAGGGTAGTGGAGGTAGAGGTATTTTAGAGGATCACCAGCCAGAGCAAAGTTAGGATTGGTGTTTCCTGTGGATAGAGATCCACTAAATTTATTAAAGGGATTGGTCTCTCCTTTGGATAGAGATCCATAAGCATTGTGATAGGGCAAGGATTCCCAAGAGATTGATTGAGAAAATTTTAGTAAAATATTTTCTCCGTGGAGTAGCCCACATTTAGTGAACCATGTAAATTTGGTGTCTCTATTGTGTGTGGTGATTAATGCATTGCTTTGATTACTATTGTTAATATTGCTATATATACATTGTATAATATTGATTGGGAAATAAAAGTAAAAAGTGGTGTTATATTGTTCAACACCCCTCTTAGTATAAGCTTGTGTTTTTCACTTGGTATCAGAGTGGGTTCCTTCGAAAGAGTTTAACAACTTGAAGGAAATGCCTAAAAGAACACAATAGATTCTATGAATGGATTATAAGATAATTCAACACCAATATTTTATGGAAGTGATTATATATATTGGAGTATGAGAATGAATATTTACCTGATGGCTCTTGGCAATGGAATTTGGGAAGTAGTTGAAAACGGATACGTATCATCAGTTGATCCACCTATAGATAAGGAAGGTAAGCTTCTAAAATATTACAATTCAAAAATAATGAATGCAATTTTGAGAGGTTTGCATAGAATAGAGTCCATAAAAATTATGCATTGTCAAGATGCAAAAAGGAATGTGGGATAAGTTGCAAAGCATATATGAAGGAGATAAAGGTGTCAAGAAGAAAAAAATACTCAAATGACAATTTGAAGAGTTAAGAATGAAGGATGAGGAAAACATCAATCCTTATCTGCTTTGATTTGATGAGGTTGTTACTGCTATGCAAGGACTTGGACTTAAGGTTGAAGAATCAGATGTGTGTGATAAGGTTTTAATATTTCTTACAAAAATATTTAGTGAAAATACTTTTTCTATAGAAGAATCAAAGGATGGTGATAATTTTATAAGATATATGTTTCTTGGTATTCTAACAACTTTTGAGTTAAGAACAAAAGAACCTAATTCCCAAAAGGAAACAGTATTCAAAGAAATCAAGAAGACAAAGGATAAGAAATCAAAATCAAACAATGAGCCATCCAGTGATGAAGAAGCAAATTATGGTAGAAGTGATAATGATTCTAGAAGATCTAGAGATATACAAATTGTTAGATGTTTTAATTGTGTAAATTATGGTCACTATGCAACTAATTGTCAAGAAGCTAAAAACAACAATGATGATGAAAAATAGGATCATAGGAACATGGAATCAAAAAGATATAGGAACCAAAAGAAAGTTAAGTATGGACAAGGTAGACAAGGAAAGAAGTTTTTTCAAAGAAAAAAGAGGAGCTACCATGCAGACAAGGTAAGTAGGTACTAAAGTGATAGTGATAATAGTTTTTTAGATAATGATAAAGACGAAGTCTTATTTATGATTGAAGAAAAATAACAAGTTAAAAAATGAACACCAATAATTCTCAAGTGCTTTAGATGTGGTAATTTTTGTCATCTTGAAGATAGTTGTACAAGAAATAGTTTTATTTTCAGTGATGATGAATATGAGGATACACTTGAAGGACCAGAAGATAATATTCAAATGTCACTAGAAAAAGAAGAAGGTGATCCTATAGAAGACAAGTCAAAAGAAAATGAAGATGTAGACAAAGGCAAACAAATAAAAGAAGAATCAGATAAAGAAGGATATGATATTAAGGTAGAACTTATTTATGCTCTTGAAACAATAAAGAAGGTAAGAAAGAAAAACTCTAAACTTGAGTTTTAGTTTCAAGAATGTGATGAAGAAAGAAGAATGCTTATAGAGGATCTAGACAAATCAAAGGCTAAGACAAAGAATTTCAAGTATAAATTAGAATCAAAGGTCTTAGAATGTGAAAAGTTGGAACACGAAGTGGTTTTACTAAGGGAGGATTTAGAAAACTCCAAGAGTAAGCTACACAAGTTTGGAAAAATATTTCAAAGATTATGGATAAGATGATCAAGGTACAAAGAAGGCCAACAAATAAAATGAGTCTTGGTTTTGAACAGGATCAAAATAAACAAGAAGAGAAGTCAACCTCAAGTTATGAAGGAGAAGAAACTTCAGAAGAAGATAATGTAAGAGAAAGTGAGGCATTTGAGGATGAGTTGGACAATAGAAAGTTCAACAAGAATAGGAATAATGCACCAAGAAGAAACATATGGAACAACAATCAGAATAGGTTAAGAGAGAATAAGATACCGATGAGGTCAAGACAAGGAAGATTCAATGGAGGATGTTTTTCATGTCACAGATTTGGGAACATGGCTTCACAGTGTAGGAAACACGAAAGATAGGAATATGGAAACAAATAACTTTTCCATGGGTATTGCTACTCATGCAATCAATTTGGTCACAAGGCAATGAATTACAAGGTTCATAATAGAAAAGGATATGGCTTCACTAGGAGGAATCCCAAGATATTTGCACATCCAAGGAATAATAACATTAAGTGTTATAAGTGCAATAATTATGGACACACAACAAAGTGGTGTAGAGAAGACATTCTAGAATCAAGTATAAATAGGAACACGAACATGAACAGAAAAAGGGATATGGATATGAACATGAACAAGAATAGGAATAGGAATAGGAATAGAAACATGGACATGGATAGGAATAGGAACATGGACATGGAAAGGAATATTAAAAGGAATCAAAATGATCAAATAAGAAGAAAAGAGGATAAATGTAAATACAAATGCTTAGTGGGAGTAGAAATACTCCCACCCCAAAATTAGCCACCTCAAGAGTAGGTGGGGGAGGGGCTATGCTAAGAAACTCATTGTTAGCCCCGAGCCCTAAAGGTGACCCTTTGCCATTGATGTCAAAGGGGGAGAGATTTGAGTGAGGGGGAGAAATTTAGTATTTGAATAAAGAGGAGAGATTTGAAGAGAGCATTGAGCTAGGGAGAGCAATGTCCCAGGGGGAGCAGAACAAAAAAAAAGGTTAAGTTTTTGGTAAAAATAATTTGGGTTGCCATTAATGACAAAGGGGGAGATTTTTGGACATTTTGAGTCAAAGTTGTTATTGATGTCAAGGAACGAATTTGTCATTGATGTCAAGTAAAAATCTACTGTTGATGTCAAAAGGTCAAAAGGAATAATGCAAAGGGTTTTCATAAAAACCCAAGGAGGATTTTAAGTTCATATTAGAAAGCCAAGGAAGTTTTAATATTTATTTTATAAATTATTTAAATTTAAATTGAATTTAAATTTTATAAATAAATATTATTTATACAAAGTGGTAAAACCTAAGAAGGCTTTAATCCTTAATAAAGCCAAAAATATTTAAATATTAATTTATAATATTTAAATTCTAAAGAATTTAAATAATTTATAAATTAAATATTTAAAGTCTAAAGTTAGAGTTGCAAAGAAAATGAATTTCACAAACATTTGAAAGTGTGGTGGCATATTGATATAAAAACCATATGCCTAAGTGGCAAAAGAATTATCCCTTGTTCGATTTACAAAGGTCTGCGAGTTGTGTGTTTCATGTGATTTCATGCAAGGAATAAGACAACATTTTGTTTTAAGTGCATCGATGAAGGAATAAATGGAAAAGAGACCTAAGTCAAATAAACATCTAGCATGGTGGTCTATCAGCAGTTTTAAGTGAGCTACTTATGAGCGGGAGGACCCACATTCGAATATCGACAAGTAGAATTTTTAGTGGACTTGATCAACATTTTGGTTAGGCACCAAAGTAAGCAGCACGAATCCTTTTGGGAGAAGCACCAAGAGGGAGAAGATAGAGCACATGGTGCTATTCCCTCCCAAGGTGAGTGCCTTACGCGATAGTTGGAGTTGCGGCTAGGGTGCTGGTAGAGACGACATCGTGAGTTTGAATCTCACCAAGGCAAAGGCAATAAATTTTTAATATATTTTGTGATGTCTAAGGTTTTGACATAAGGTTCTAGGGAGTTAAAATGGGTAAATAAAAGGTATTTTAATTGGTCATTATTTTGGTTAATTGGAGAAATAAGTGGATTAAAGTGTTGGTTATATTTTGAGAGGACTTCTTGCCATTGAGTTATTTTGAAAAGGTGATTATGTTGACATTATTTTTGGTGTTGGATATTATTTTATCTGGGAGATTATAAGGTGTATTTGGTCAATTATTTTTGTATATGTTTATGGATGCTTTCTTCAATATGGAGTGATAAGGTGTATGCATGTTTTGATATTTGCATTGTATCTTTGAGAAAGTTTATCATATTCTTACTTTCTTGAGCTTGGTAAAGAAGTGTTTGTGGTTGTGGCATATTTTTGACGTTTCTTCATCATCAAATAAAAGGTATGGGTATATTCTTCCTAGTGAGTAATTATAGGAAATTTTCAATGAAAATTTGGAGTGAAAAGAATAGTTTGGTTTGCATTATTGAGAGTTTTGAGTTAATGCTTCAAGGTTTTTTGGACTTGAGAGTTATTGATAAAACCTTGGTTTATAAGCATTGTTGTTGAAGTTATTAAGTTGAGTGAAGAACTTGAACTAGGGTTTTTATGCAAGAGCATCCAATGGTGTAAAAGTGATCTTGTATCACCCAAAAAAAGATTGTAATTGTTTAATTTTGTAAAAACTAGTAAAACTAGTTTTTCTTGTAGGAGATTTTTAAAGGTCTTAGAGGTCGAATTTGAGGATTTTCATGAAGAAAAAAGCCTTGGTGCTATGATCCAAGGTCACCCCACTTTGCTCATTTCATGCTATTTTAAAAAATATGCTATAACAGTCAATCGGGTCAATGAGCGCAAAGTTATGACCTCCGCAAGTTGCCCCAAATTTCAAATTTGAAATTTCAAGTTTTAGGTGGGAAAAAAGAGGAAAATAGGGCATAAGTGGGAATTTTTGAAATTGTAAAAGGGCTCTTCTTTTGGGATCTTCATTTTTACAATGAAAGTAATGGAAATATTTGGCTCCTTTTAGCATTTCTAGTTTTCAGTGGATTGTATATGTTTTTTTAATGCAACTCTGCTTCAAGTGGTATCAGAGCGAGAGTTCCTGAGTGTGTAAATAGAGCACCGAACGTGAGGTAGTTTACACCAATATCTATGGTTAGGGTTTGTGGGAGAAGTGAATAGAATGCCTCCACGAAGAAACCATGGTGGTGGGAGAAATATGGTGCTAGAATAAGATTTTAGATCTTTGCAGAGGTAAGTTCAAGCTTTGCAAGAGGAGCTGCGTAGAGTATTTGAGCCAAGGAGATAAGAAGGGCGTGAAGATGAAGCTAAAGAAGAAGAGGCCCAGTTTGAAGAAGAAGAAGAAGAGGTAGTAGATCCTACACAAGCTTGATTATATAAGGCCATATCACATATTGGAAAGAGATCAAAGTTTTGTCTCCACGTATTCTAGAAATATCAACCCAGAAGAGTTGATCGACTGGATCAATGACATGGAGGAATACTTTGAGTATGAGGAGGTAGAAAATACCGAGAGGGTCAAGTTTTCTAAGACCAAGTGTAAGGGTCATGCTAGCATATGGTGGAAGGGAGTGCAACTAGATAGAAACAAAAGAGGAAAAGAAAGGATAACAAGGTGGGAGAAAATGGTGGAGAAGTTGAAGAGATAATTTATTCTAGCTGATTACGAGTTGGATCTGCTCAAGAAAATGTAGGGTTTGAGATAATCGAGTAAGTCTATCAAATAATATATAGAGGAGTTCTATAAGATCCTGATTAGAATAGGTCATTCTGAGGCCAACAAGGCGAAGGTAGCCCATTATATTAATGGGTTAAGAGCAAGTATTCAAGAGGAGTTTAGTCTGGTCAATATGACCACCATTGAAGATGCTTACCAGTTTGCCTTAAGGGTAGAAGAGAATATGAACAAGAGGTTTGAAAGAAAACAAAGAGGAAGAGGTCGTGGTGGAAGAAATGGTGGGAGAAAAAATGGAGGACGAAATGAGGACCAAAAGAAAATTGGGGATACAAGCAATAGTCAAGACCAGGAGGGAGAAAATGCTTACTGCCCTCGTGAGAAAAATAATAACTACCAAAATAATGGTTACTAGAGAGGAAGAGGAAGGTCTGGACGAGGGTTTGGAATAGGAGGATTTTGTGGAAGTTGTTTCCACTGTGGAGAAGAAGGACATCGAGCATATGAGTGTCCACAAAACCAAGGAGGAACAAATAGGAGGCCTGAAGGTAATGCCTAAGCTGCTATTGTTGATGAAGGTGTTGAATTTAAGCACTCTAAAGAAGTAGAAAGAGGAGAAGTACTGATAACAAGGAGATCCTTGTTGAATGAGGAGAAAGATCTAGATCAAAGGAAGAGCTTATTTGGCACAAGGTGTAATGGTAGCATGGATAACCTAGTTGCAGAAGTAATGGTTACCAAACTACAGTTAGAGAGGAAGAGACACCTGCATCCATATCGGATTATGTGGTTGCAGAAGGACCATAGGAATTTGGTTAGTGAGCAGTGCTTGGTAAAATTTAATATTGGGAATTACTATGATGAGGTCTTATGTGACATCCTGCCTATGGATGCTTGCCATTTGCTATTGGGAAGGTTGTGGCAGTTTGATCGGTGTGTAATGCATGATGGGCATGCCAAAACTTACTCACTCACAAAGAATGGAGTGTGCCATAAGAGGAAGACCCTAAAGGATGTGGACGAAAAGGTATGTAGTAGTGCCAAAATCTATTTAGTTGAAGGTAGAAGGTTTTTGGATGGTTTGAAATATGAGCATATGTGCTATGCATTAATTCCTATAGTTAGGGAAGAATAATGCAAAGATACCCCAGTAGAAGTCTCAGGTCTGTTAGAATAATTTCCATATATTATATTAGATAATGTACTAGAGGGTTTTCCACCAGTGAGGAAGATCAATCACCATATAGATTTGGTACTAGGATCTAGTTTACCCAATAAGGCAGCCCATAGAATGACTCTTGTAGAAAGTGAGGAGCTAAACAGACAAGTCCAAGAGTTGCTGAAAAAGGGACTGATTTGGGAGAGCATGAGTCCATGTGCAGTACCTGCAATACTAGCACCAAAGAAATATGAAGAGTGGAGAATGTGTACAGACTCTTGAGCTATTAACAAGATCACCATAAAATATAGGTTCTCATTGCCAAGTATGGATGACATTATGGACTATTTGAGTGGAGCTAAGTACTTCACAAATATTGACCTGAAGAGTGGGTACCACCAAATTCATGTCAAAGAAGGGGATGAGTGGAAGACAACCTTCAATACTAAAGAGGGTTTGTATGAGTGGTTGGTCATGCCATTTGGGCTAACCAATGCACTAAGCACATTCATGTGGCTGATGAATGAGGTATTGAAGGAGTTTCTAGGAAAATTCATCATTGTTTATTTGGATGACATTTTAATATTTAGCAAGACCCTAGAAGAGCACCTGATGCATATCAGAAGAGTTTTTGAGAAGTTGAGGGAGGAGCAATTGCTGATTAATTTGAAGAAGTGCAGTTTTGTGAAGGAGTTAGTGTATCTGGGATTTGTCATCTCAGCTAAAAGGTCTAAAAATAGACCCAAAAAAGGTGAGGGCTATCATTGAATGACCTACTCCAAGGATCATAACTAAGATAATATCATTTCATGGTCTACCAAGTTTTTACAAAAAAATTATTAGAAATTTTAGCAGTATTTGTGCACCCTTAATAGAAACAATGAGAGGGGATAAGAAAGAATTTAAGTGGACCTTAGGAGTAGCTAAGAGCTTTGATATGTTGAAAAAGAAGGTCACAGATAACCAATTTTAGCACTTCCATATTTCAATAAGGTATTTCATGTAGACTGATGCTAGTGGTAGTGCTATATGAGCTGTGTTGAGTCAAGAAAGTAAACATGTTGTAGTGAGAAAATCAATGATGCTAGGAAGAAGTATTCTGTATATGATCAGGAGTTTTATGCTATAGTTCAGGCTCTAAAGAACTGGAGGCATTGCTTTTTTCCAAAAGAGTTTATTCTAGATACTGATCATTAGGCCTTACAATATATTAATAGCCAAGGGAAGCTAAATTAGAGGCACTTAAAGTGGGTTGAGTTTCTACAGAGTTATACCTTTGTGTTGAATCATAGGAGTCGAAAGTCAAACAGAGTTGTAGATGCCTTAAGTAGAAGGCAGTGTTTGTTGATAGAAATGAAGGTGGAAGTTGTAGAGGCTTGGAGGGCTTGCTTAGCACCTGCTACTTTAGATAGGACTAAGTGGCTGGATTTTCTAATCCAAGATGGGATTTTGTTAAGAGGAAATCAATTATGCATTCTAAGGAGTTTAATGAGGGAGAATCTGGTCAAGGAGAAGCATAGTGGAGGGTTGTCTTGACACTTTGGTCGAGATAAGACCATTGCCCTCGTTAGTGAGAACTACTATTGGCCATAGTTGCAACAATATGTGAAGAAGTTTGTACAAAGTTATAAAGTATGCCAGATGGCCAAGGGTGTGAGATAGAACACTTGATTATATCAATCGTTACTTGTAATAGATAGGCCATGGGAGGACATCAACATGGATTTTATTCTTGGCTTACCAAGGACACAGATGAGGAATGACTCCATATTTGTGGTGGTTGATAGGTTTTCGAAGATGGCACATTTTATTCCATGCCAAAAAACTAATGATGAAGTTCATGTTGCAAGGTTATTTTTCAAAGAGGTGGTATGCCTACATGGTCTACCAAAGAGTATCGTTTTCGATAGGGATACCAAGTTTATTGGGTATTTCTGGAGGACCCTATGGAAGAAATTGAAGACAGACCTAAAATTCAATTCTGCATACCACCCACAGACTGATGGACAAACAGAGTTTGTGAACAAAAGTTTGGGTAATCTACTGAGGTGCTTGGTAGGAGATAAGACCAAGGGATGGGATTTGGTTTTTCCATAGGTAGAATTTGCATACAATATTTCTGTCAATAGGAGTACTAATAAATCCCCATTCCATATTGTGTATGGGAGCAACTCAAGGAATGCTTTCAAGTTGAGAAAGATGGACAGAGGGGAAAAGAGTAGTGCTGAGGCTGAGGACTTTGCAGAGCACCTGAAGAGCCTACATGATGAAGTGAAGCAGCATATCAACAAGATGAAAACTCAGTACAAGACAAGAGCAGACCATAAGCAATGACTTAAGGAGTTCCAAGTGGGAGATCAAGTTATGGTTCACTTGATAAAGGAAATATTTCCTGCTAAAACCTACAATAAGTTAAAAATTAAGAAGTTTGGACCATGCAAGGTCATAGGGAAATGGGATTCGAGGAATGCCTATGAGGTAGAATTTCCAAGTGGGTTGAATATATCACCTATGTTCAACATTTCAGATTTGGCAGAATATCATGAAGGTGACAATAATGGCAAAACCAGTCACATAATTTTAGAGTATTCCACATCTACTACAAATATAGAAGATATAGAAGAGGTCCTAGATACCCATGTAGGCAAAAGCACAAGAAACAGGCAATATGCAAAATATATGGTTAAGTGGAAGGGTAGGCCTCTTGAAGATTCATATTGGTTATCGAAGGCTGAGGTTGAACGCCTTGGTTTTGTTCTAACAACAAAGAAGTGAAGGTCACTTCTCAATTTACCCTGTGTGTCTAATGCAAGAGCATCCAATGGTGTAAAGTGATCTTGCATCACCCAAAAAAATATTGTAATTGTTTAATTTTTTTAAAACTAGTAAAAACTAGTAAAACTAGTTTTTCTTGCATAATATTTTTAAAGGTCTTAGAGGTCAAATTTGAGGATATTTTGCTAGACTCGAGCCTTGGCACAAAATTCAAGGTTGCCTTGCTTAGCTTGTTTCATGTCATTTTTGAAAATATGCTGTAATAGTCAATCGGGTCAACGAGCGCGAAGTTATGACCTCTGCAAGTTGCCCCAATTTCAATTTTTAAATTTCAAGTTTTAGGTGGGAAAAAAAGGGAAAATAGGGCATAAGTGGGAATTTTTGAAATTGTAAAAGGGCTCTTCTTTTGGGATCCTAATTTTTAGCATGAAAGTAATGGAAATATTTGGATCCTTTTAGCATTTCTTGTTTTTAGTGGATTGTATGTGTTTTTTTAATGCAACTCTGCTTCAGGTTTGCAAAGATCATGAGTATCATTGTTATGTGAGATTTGTTGATAGGCATTGTTGGAAATATTTTGAGTGAGTGTTTATATTCTTGGACTAGGTTTTGTGAGCAAGAATTATTTCATTGAGTGATTGGTTGAGTTGGTTAAGCCTAGTAAAGTGGATGTGTGAGTTGATTGTTCAAGATCTATGAAATAAATTATTCTATATCTTGAATTGATTTGAGAAAGAGATTGAGAGTTGATGAGTGTGAAACATATTGAGTCTATAAAAATTCTCTATATGTTTCTATGATAAAAGACTTATTTAAAGTGTTTTAGTATTGAGGTGAATGTGAAGCATATTGAGTCTCTAACAATTCTCTATATGTTTCTAAAAGAGTGAATGAAAGTGATTTAGTATTGAGTTGAATGTGAAGCATATTGAGTCTCTAACAATTCTCTATATTTTTCTAAAAGAGTGATTGATAGTGATTGAGTATCGAGTTGAATGTGAAGCATATTGAGTCCCTAAAAATTCTCTATATATTTCTAAAAGAGTGATTGAAAGTGATTGAGTATTGAGTTGAATGTGAAGCATATTGAATCTCTAACAATTCTGTATATGTTTCTAAGAGAGTGATTAAAAGTAATTGAGAATTGTGATGAGTGTAGAGCATATTGATTCTATAAAAATTCTCTTTATGTTTCTATGAGATTGGACAAGTTCTAGTGTGGACTTGTTGAGTATATTTGAGGTAAGTCTTTGAGAAGACTTGTGGATGGATTTGGGTAAGCTTTTTTGGAAGTTTACAATACAAATCGAGAGCAGATTTGGATAATTTCTTGTGAGGAATTATTGAGCAAGATAGACAAATTCTAGAGAGGACTTGAGGAAAGATTTGGTGTGAACTTTTGTCAAAGCTTACAAGTCAAATTTGAGACAAGTCTTTGAGAAGGCTTGTGAGCAAATTTGATTGATTGATTTTTTCAAACCTTGAGTTAAGGTTTGGGGTAGATCTAGAAAAGTTGATTTGAGATTGATTCAAGCTTTGAGTTAAGGCTTGAGGATAGATATTGAGGATAAATTCATGCTAGACCAAAGAATTGTGTTTAGTATAGATTCAAGGATAGAGTTTGGTACATATTTGAGGATAGTTTTATGCTAGACCAGAGATAGAGATTGAGGATAGATTTGTTCTAGAGTGAAGGATTGTGTTTAGTGTATATTTGAGACAGAGCTTTGGAGGTGATAGAGTTGAGGTTACTTAAGTAACTTGCTATTTACTTAAATAATATTTCTTATTGATCATCCATTAGGTTTATGCCAGACCAGAGACAGAGATTGAGGATAGATTTGTGCTAGATTGAAGGATATTTCTTATTTGATATTTTTTAAGTAACTATAAAATTTTAATGTTACCTTCACAAGAAAAAATATTTAAAATTTAGAGGTGGGATGTTTCCTCAATGAACTTGGTTTTTCTACCTTTTGGTTATGGTTTGGTAGTGGATCTTGGAAGATCTTAAAATATTAGTTTGAGGGGGACTAGGAATCAGAGCCATTAATAATAAGCTAGCATCCCTCTAAAAGGTCTTAAAAAAATTTCAAAGGGTTCAACATCTATTTGTTGAATGACCACGAACATGGTGGAAGGTTCAATACTCATTAGGGTGAAAAAAAAGGGTTTTCTCCCTCTCAATATCCATAGGCTTGATGGGTGGAAAATTTATTATTTTGGATTGAAGAAGTTACTCTAATATGGTGATAGGAGGCTAATCTAGTTTAGTGAAATTATGCTTAGAAATTTTTTTTATTTTCTAATATAAGATTTTGGAGGATTGCTATAGTGTTTGCATTGCTATATGGATGAGATTTTATGACTGTCACCCAAAATGTGTTTATTTTTGTATTTTCCTTATGCTAGAAGGTGGACCTTTCCACCATCTTGAGTTTAAGCTATCATATTCTCAAGAGGTTGACTTTTACAAATTTAGATAAATCTACTACCTCTTCAAAACATAATATATTAGTCACCTTTAAGGGTTATGGAGGTTTTTCATGTAGTTTACATGTGAAGAAATTTAAGATTTTTTTTTCTAGAGGTATGTACTCAAGTCTCCATACAAGGGCACACCATTTTATTAAAAAGTTAATAAAACTATCATGTTTGGATTGTTTGAGTGCATATAGGTCACTAAGGGTGACCTTTATCTCAATGTAAACTTATAAGTGCTAGGAAAATATTTTTATTAGATCCTTGATTGAAGGTTTTGAGGATTTGTTATGATAATTTATACTACCACTTTAGGGATGAACCACTAAGGCTTATGAGTAATATTTTAAGAAGTAACATTTCATTATATGTGATGTCGTTATAGGTGATAGGAAAGAGACTAAGGTAATTTATGGTATCCTCATTTCCTTAGTACATTTAGAATTTTTGAGTCTTAAAATCTAGAGGGAATGGGCAACTAGATATGATAGGGCCAAGAAATTTATTACATAAATCTATATTTGAGTACTTGTAGCTAGAGGATGATGATAAAGGCTACTTGTTGGGTTAGTTGATCTATCCATGAGTTAAAGGTCTAAAGTTCTTGAGAGATAGAATTTTGAAGGACATAGATTATTTATTGAGAAATTAATGGGATTTGGTTATTGAAAAAGGAATAAGACTAAGGGTTTAAGGTACATGATGTAGGCATCATATAACTTATTGATAAATTATTTAGGATATAATATTTGGAGTTATTGGGTTAGAAATTATCAACGAAATATTTTGGGAAAATCCTATACTAACAAGTCAAATAAGAGGGAGGTTATAAATATATGATTGATAAATTGGGATGCTAAGAAGGATATCAAAATGTTTTACTTGGTTAATAATTATTGGTTGAGTAAAAGGGAAACTAGTGTTAGACCTAACCAGTTCTACAATAGAGGATAAGAAAAAATGATGCTTTAAAGAGGATGAGGTATTTCATGTGTCTCTTTTTATAAAAAAATATCATAGTGGAGGGATTTGAACTTGTGAAATGGAGGATTGATGCATTAAGACCTACATATAGAGATCCATGAGATAAATATAATTGATCTAAAGTTATGGGAGTGTGTCTATATTATTGAGGAAGGTCTACAAGGGACCCTTCTATATTATAAGTAGTTAATGTTGGATTTTTAAGTCTTACTACCACAAAATATCACAGGTTCTAATTTAAAATAGACACAATATTAAAGGTCAAAATAATCATATAATGAGTAGAATAATATATGAGAAAATTAATATGTATATCAAGGCCTATTTAATAAATAAAATAACATTCACTTATATAATTAATTATGAATGTAAATGGCCTAAGTTAGTCATGAACTATTCATGAAGAAAAGTTACAATATTAGTTGCTCATAATTTGTATATAAGGTTTATATATTTTCTTTATATTACACCTCTATAATCTGATATATGGATTCTTCACTCTCATGGAGTAATAATATAGTCATTTTAATATGACTCTTCACATAGTTGACTATTGATATCCATATAAGAAGTCCCATGGCCTTTGTATTATTATCTTACCACTTGCATACTAGAATCTTACACTTCTAGATGCACTCCTAATCTAAGACTCTTGTGCACATCCTCGCATTATATATTTGCAATCTTACATACAATATAGTTGTGCACATTCTCTCAGTATACACTTGCACTCTAACTTACATGACACTTTCACATTTCCTACATATTACACTTTTACATGACCTTGCACATTTCATGTACATTACACTCTTACATGACAGTTACATGAAAGGGGAATTATAAATCACACATCTAAACTAAATACTTGATCATAATATATTTCATATTTACAATTGTACCATGAATGTACCATGGGGGTACATTAGTAGGTACCAAATAATGTAATATACCTCAACACCCTATTGTATTACATTATTTGGTTATTGAAGGATTTAGTGTTCAATATTGGTCTTCATGCTTATCTTCAATCTTCAAGTAACCTTGCACTGTTCATGAACCTCTGGTTTAGATTCATATTTATCTTCTTTGAGTTCAACTCTAAGTTCTTTTTCATATTCATTCTTTAGTTTATCAACCTTTGTATCTTCATGATATCAATCACGAACTACTTGAGCTTCTTATTTAACCTCTAAGATATGTGGTTCATTCCTGACTACTCTACAATATAAGTTTATTTGATCCACTTCTCTTTTTATTGTTTTCTGAAATTTGTATCATTAAATGTTTTACCTTCATTTTTTTTTTGTATTTCAAAAATAACAGTTTGCTCTATTGTTAGAAGTTCCTTCAAAAATATTTTTTTTGAATAAAATTTCCTAATATTGATAATAGTATCCTTTCAAATCTTCCATAATATTTTCTTTTGTTCCAATCAAATGTTGGAATGATATTTTCTTCCATAAAATTTGCATGGATAAAGATTCTAGTAATCACCTTTTTCATGTCCAATTCTATTGCAATAATTACATTTTAACTAAATGTAATGGCCTTTATTTTATTTTTACTTTCTTGCTACAAAGACAAAATAACCATTTATGCACAACTAAGGCCATTCTTCCCTTATTTTTCTTATAAATTATTTGTATTTTTTTACAATCTATGGTATTCTAAGTAGTTATAGATTTTGTGATAGAATTTATTTTTGATAAACTATCAACAAGATATAACTTTGTGTTATTAAGTTTATTGCTACGCGATTTTATTATCTTATTCTTTTTTATGAAGATCATATATCAAGTTTTGAAAATTAAACTGTAGCTTGTTCACAATTTCTTCACTATCTTCATTGAATGCATTTCTAAAATTATATTCCATGATATGAATCAATTCAATGATTTATTTTGTTTGAAGTAGTAAATCTTATAACTCCCAAGTTAAGAAATAAATCAAATATAAAATATAAAATTTATAAATATTCTAATACTTTGATGTAGAAGACCTTTTAATTCAATAATTAACATTGCAAAAGTTCAAAATTCAAAAACCCTAAGTTTATAAAGTTTTTAAAAACTTGTAGAGAAATTTGAAAACTTTCTAAAGAACTTTAAAATTTTCAAATAAATTTAAATCTTCAAAAACAAAAATTTAATAACCTTAGCTCCTTCTAACTCCTTTACTTTATAATTTTTAATTAAAATTCTCAATTAAACAAAAACTTTAAATAACCCTTATTAATACAAAATTTATAATATAATATTTAAAAACTTTAGCACTTTAAATATTTGAATGCTTTATTATGTTCATTCCCTAAAAAAATAGGTGCTAAATGTAGCGTTCATACATTACCTACTACTAAGTTGACTAAAATGTAGTTGATTAATATCATTTTCAATGTTGTGTCCCCATTGTAGTGAAATTTTCAATGTTAGACCTTATAACATTGCTCGCCTTATTGCACTCCTATGAAATGTCGTTTGGATGTGAATTGCTTCAAAATGAAACCTTACCTTATCACACTCCTATGAAATATTTTCTAGTTGTACTTTTCTTCAAAATGGAACCTCTTGCATTGGCATATCCTATTTTGACTTCAGGATGCTTGTCCTCCTTTCAAAGGTTCATGTGTCTTGTTGTTTATCTATCGATGGCCCTAGTTTGATTTGATCTTACTGAAATGATTTGCTCAAATTTACCTCTTTCTAAAATGACTTGTGATTGGTTTTACCTTGTTTAAGTGATTTGGTATTGGTTTGATCTAATTTATCTCTTCCTTAAGCAACTCATTATTTACTTACATTATATGCTTTATCATGTTCTAGAGATTCAACACTCTAGTAACTTATGTCATCTTTAAGAAACTTCTTCAAGCAATTTATATTTTCTATAGCACCTTACACATGCTTTCTCTTGCTCTATGTTATGTGTGCTTTCTCTTGCTTTGAGTCTTTTCTCTAACTCTATGTAGTTTCATATGCTTTCTCTGGATCTATGTGCTTTCACTAGCATTGTATGTTTTTTCTAGCTATGTGTGATTTCTTTAGCTCTATATGCTTTCTATAGCATCATATACTTTCTTTAGATCTATGTGCTTTCTTTGGCTTTGTATGTTTTCTTTGATTGTGTACTTTCTTTAGCACCTTATAAATGATTCTACAAATACCTTGCGTAAGATTTCACATAGGCCATTTATGATTTTTATCTTATGTGCTGCTTTTGCCCTGTTTTGTTGTTTTTTTTACGGTTTTGTTTGGGAAAGGGGGCCGGGGGGGGGGGGCGGCGGCGGGGGCCGCGGCGCGCGCGGCGGGGGGCGGGGCGGCGGGGGCGGGCGGGGCGCGCCTGCCGGCGGCGCCGCGGCGCGGGGGCGGCGGGGCGGCCGCCGGCCCGGCGGGGGGGGGGAGGGGCGCGGGCGGGGGCGGCGCGGCGCCGCCGGCGGGGGAGGGGGGCGGGGCCGGGGGGGGGCGGGGCGGGGGCCGCCGCGCGGGCGCGGGCGCGCGGGGGGGGCGGGGGGGGGGGGGGGGGGGCGGGGGGGGCGGCGGCGGGGGCGCGGGGCGCGGGCGGGGGCCGGGGCGCGGGGGGGGGGGGGGGGCCGGCAGGGGGCGAGCCCCGCGCGGCCGGGGGCCGGCGCGCGCGGGGGCTGCGGGCGGCCGGGGTGGGCGGGGGCGCCGCCGCGGCCGGGCGCGCCGCCGCGGCGCGGCCGCCCGCCGCGCCCGGGCGCCGCCGCCGCCGCAGGCGGCGGGGCGGCTTCGGTGGTCTGTGGCGGGGTGCGGGCGGCGGCGTGCGCGGGGTGTGCGGCGGCGGGGGCGGCGGGGGCGGGGGGGCCGCGCTCGTGGGGGGGGGGGGCGGTTTGGGTTGGGGGTTTTGTTTGGTTGGGTGGGTGGGTGAGGGGGTGGGGGGGGTGGTGGGTTTTTGTGGTGTTGGGTCGCGGGCGCCCGGGGGCGGCGGGCGCCGCCGCCCTCCCGTGGCCGCGGGGGGGGGGGGGGGGCGGTGGGGTGTGGGGGTGGGAGGGGGCGGGGGGGGGGGGTGGTTCTTATGCGCGAGGGGGGCGCTGGGAGGGGGGGGGGTAGGCCGCGGGGGGGTCGGGGGGGGGGGCGGGGGGGGGGGGGGCGGCGCGCCGCTGGGGGGGGTGCCGCTGGCTGCTCTGCTCTCCGCCTGCGGCGCCCGCCTCCGCGTCCCCGCCGGCTCGGCCCGCGTCGGCCCGCCGGCGCGGCGGCGCGGCGGCCGGGGGGGGGGCGGGGGGCGGGGGGGGGGGGGGGGGGGGGCGGGGGGGGGGGGGGCGGGGGGGGGGTGCGGTGTGTGTCTCCTCGCGTCGGTGCTGGTCCGCCGCGCCCCGCCGCCCCCGCGCCCCGCGCCCCCGCCCCGCGCCCCCCTGCCCCCCGCCGCCCCCGGCCCCCCCCCGCCCCCCCCCTGGCGGCCCTCTGGAGCGCGGGCCGGCGGGGGGGGGCGCCGGGGGCGGGGCGGCGGGCGGGGGCCGCCCCGGCGCGGCCCGGCGGCCGCCGGGCGTGCCGCGGCCGCCGGGGCCGCGGGGCGGGCGGGCCAGCCCGCGCGGGGGGGCGGCCCCGCCGCGGGGGGGGGGGCCGCGCCGGGGGCGCCGCGGCCGGCGGGGCGCCTGCGGCGCCCGGGGGGGGCGGCGCCGCCGGGCCGGGGCGGGGCGGGCCGGGCGCCGGCCGGGCCGCCGCGCGGCGCGCGGGGGCGCGGGCGGGGCGGGGCGGGGGGGGGGCGCGCCGCCGCCGGCGGGCGGCCGGGGGGGCCGGGCGTCGTGGGTGGGAGGGGGGGGGGGGGGGGGGGTTGGGGCGAGGGGAAGGCGGGGGGGGGTGGGGCGGGCCGCCGCGGCCGCCGCGGCGCGGGCGGCGCGGCCCGCGGGCCGCGGCCCGGGGGCGCGGCGGGGGGGGCGCCGGCCGGGGGGGGGCGCGCGGCGGGGGCGGGGGGGGGGGGGGGCGGGGGGGGGGGGGGGCGGGGGTGGGGGGGCCGGGGGCGGGCGCGCCGCCGGCGGGTGGGCTCGGGGCGGGGGGGGGCCGCGGCGGGGCGGGGGCCCGGGCGGCGGGCGGGGGGGGGCGCCGGGGGGGGGGGCGGCGGGGGGGCCGCCCGCCGGGGGCGGCCCGGGGGGGGGGGGCGGCGGGGGGGGCGGGGGGGCCGGCGGCCTGCGGTCGGCGGCCCCCCGCCGGCCGGCGCCCGGCGGGGGGGCGGCGGGGGCGGCCGCGGCGGGCCCCCGCGGCGGGGCGCGCGGGCGCCGGGGCGGGGGGGGGGGGGGCGGCCGCCCGGCCGCCCCGGGCGCCCCGCCCGCCGGCGCGCCGCCCGCGGCCCCGGCGGGGGGCGCCCCCCGCGCGCCCCGGGCCGGCCGCCCCGCCCGCGGCGGGCGGGGCGGCGGCGGGCGCGGCCGGGCGGCGCGGCGGGGGGGGGGGGGGGGCCGCGGGCGGGGGGGCCGCGGCGGGGGCGGCGCGCCCCGCGCGCGCCCCGCGCGCCCCCCGCGGGCCGCGGGGGGCGGCGCGGCGGGGGCCGCGGGGCGGGGGCGGCCCGGGGGGCCGGGGGGGCCGGGCGCCGGCCGCGGGCGCGGCGGGGGGGCGGGGGGCGGGGGCCCGGCGGGCGGGGGGGGGGGGGGCGGGGGGCGGGGGGGGGGCGGCGGGGGGGGGGGGGGGGGCCGGGGGCCGGGGGGGGCGGGGGGGGGGGCGGGGGCGCCCCGGGGGGGGGGGGGGGGGGGGGCCGGGGCGCCGCCGGGCGGGGGCGGGGGCCCGGGGGGGGGGGGGGCGGCCGCCGGGGGGCCCCGGGGCGGGGGGGGGCCGCGGGGGGGGGGGGGGGGGGGGGGGGGCGGCCCCGGCGGCGGCCGGGGGGCCCGGGGGGGGGGCCGGGGGGGGGCCGGGCCGCGGGGGGCGGGGGGGGGCGGGGGGGGGGGGGGGGGGGCGCGCGGGGGGGGGGGCGGGGGGGCGGGGGGCGGCGGGCTGTTTAGGAGGGGGTGGGGGGCGTCGGGGCGCGCGGCGGGTCGTGGGGGGCGCGGGCGGGCGGCCGGCTGCGCCGCGGCGCCCCCCCCCCCGCGCTTCCCCGCCCCCCCCCCCCCCCCCCTCCCCGCCCCCCCCCCCCCCCCCCCCCCCCCCCCCCCCCCTCCCCCTGCGGCGCCCCGCCTCCGCCCGCCGCCCCCCCCTCCCCCCCCCCCCCCCCCCCCCCCCCCCCCCCCCCCCCCCTCCCCCCCCCCTCGTCCCGGCTCTCCCGCCCCCCCCGTCCCCTCGCGGCCCCCGCCCCCCCCCCCCGCCCCGCCCCCGCGCCCCGCCCGTCCTCCCCGCCCCCGCGCGCCCCGCCCCCCCCGGCCGCGGCGCCCCGCCTCGCCGCCGCCGCGCTCCCCCCCCTCTGGCCGCCGCTCGCCCCGGCGCCGCGCCGCGGGGCTCCGCGCCGCGGCGCGGGCCGGGGGCGCGGCCGCCCCGCGTCGGGCCGGGCGGCGCCGTGGGCCGCGGGGGGCCGCGGCCGGCGGGGGGGCGCGCGCCGCGGGGGGGGCGGCCGGCGGCGGGCGGCCGCCGGCGGGGGCGGCGGGGCGCCGGGGGGGCTCGCGGTGGGGGCGCGGGGGGGCGGGGCTGGGGCCGTGGCCGGCGGCGGCGGGGCGGGCGGGGGCGGGGGGGGGGGGGGGGGGGGGGGGGGGGGGGGCGCGGGGGGCGGGGGCGGGCCGGGGGGGGGGGGGGCCGGCGGGGCGGGGGGGGGGGGGGGGGGGGGGGGGGCGGGGGCGGGGCGGGGGGCGGGGCGCGGGCGGGCGGGGGGGGGGGGGGCGGGGGGGGGCGGGGCGGCGGGGCCGCGGCGGCGGGCGGCGGGGGGCCGCGGCGCGGGGGGGCGGGGGGGGGGGCGGGGGGCGGGGGGGGCGGGGGGGGGGGGCGGCGGCGGGGGGGGGGGGGGGGGGCGGGGGGGGGCGCGGGCGGGGGGGGGGGGGGCGGGGGGCGGGGGGGGGGGCGGGGGGCGGGGGGGCGGCGGGGGGGGGGGGGGGGGGGGGGGGGGGGGGGCGGGCCGGGCGGCGGGGGCGGGGGGGGGGGGGGGCGGGGGGGGGGGGGGGCGGGGTGGGGGGGGGCCGCGCGGGGGCGCGGGGGGGCCGGGGGGGGCGGGGGGGGGGCGGGGGGGGGGGCGGGGGGCGCGGGGGCGCGCCGCGCGCGCGGCCGCCGGCCCGGCGCGGCGGGGGGGGCGGGGGCGCGGGGGGGGGGGGGGCGTGGGGGGGCGGCGGGGGGTCCGGGGGGCGCGGCGGGGCGCGGGGGGCGGCGGCCGGGGGCCGGGGGGGGGGGGGGGGGGGGGGGGGGGGGGGGGGGTGGGGTGGTGGGGGGTGGTTGGGGGGGGGGGGGGGGGGGGGGGGGGGGGGGGGGGGGGGGGGGGGGGGGGGGTTGTGGGGGGTGGGGGGGGGGGTGGGGGGGCGGCGGCGCGTGGCGGGGGGGGGGGGGGGGGGGGGGGGGTGTGGGGGGGGGGGCGGGTGGGGGGGGGGGCGGGGGGGGGGGGGGTGCGGGTGGGGGGCGGGGGTGGGGGGGGGGGGGGGGGGGGGGGGGGGGGGGGGGGGGGGGGGGGGGGGGGCGGGGGGGGGGCGGGGGGGGTGGGGTGCCCGGGCGGGGGGGGGGGGCGGCCGCGGGGGGGGGGGGCGGGGGCGGCGGGCGGGGGCGGCGGGCGGGGGGCGGGGTGTGGGGGGCGGGGGGGGGCGGGCCTGGGTGGCGGGGGGGGGGGGGGGGGCGGGCTGTGGGGCGGGGGGGGGCGGGGCGGGGCGGCGGGGCGGCCGGGCGGCGGCCGCGGGGCGCGGCGGGGGGGGCGCCCGGGGCCCGGCTGCGGCCGGGGGCGCTCGCGGGCGGCCGGCCGGGCGTCGGCGGGCGCCGCGCCGGGGGCGGCCGCCCGGCCGGCCGGCGCGCGGGGCCGGGCGGCCGCGCCGGGGGGGCGGGGGCGGGGGCGGGGGGGGGGGGGGAGACCTCTTGATCATATTCTATAGTGTAAGCCTCTTGGGATTCTTATTTAAAGTAGGCATATTAAGCCTCTTTTATTCAATGTAGGACTTTTGGGACTTTTTCTTCAATGTAGACCTCTTGTACCTTTTTCTTCAATACAAGCCTCTTGGAATTTTTCTACAATGCATACATCATGGCATATTATTCAATGTAGACCTATTAGGTGTTTTTATTCAATGCAAACTCCTTAATATCTACTTTATAATAATATATAATTCTTATTTAAATTTTCTATACATTTATCTTTGTATTCTATTATCTGTTACTTGAAAAACTCTATAGTTAAAAAACTTTCAATGTTTCTCTATCCTTGTAGCAATGCTGCTCTTATATAAATTTGAAATCTTCAATATCTTAGGTTGAGAATACAATATGATTCTCCTCCTTTCTATAGAATCCAATAGCAATGTCAAGGTAACTATGAATGTTCCTGAATTACTAACTTTCTTCTAAGTTGGTTCTTCTTCAATATTCAATATCCAACAATTCTTTTGATTTGGATTCCTCTATCAAATGTCCAAATTTTCTCCTACATTCATCCTTTATATCAATCTAGTTTAGTAATAATATTCATTGGCTTTTCTTCAACCAAGTGGAAAGACACTAGTATCAAAACAAGGGTGATTATTCCTTGTTCCATCAATATCTACTATATTAGATATTTAAAAATAGAGTCCATGTATGCACAACCTTCAAAGTGAATGGATTCTAAATTAACTTTACCAAAAGTGGATAACGTTAAATATTGATAATGGTAGCTTAATGAAATCTATCAAATTGATTAATGTAAGGTGGTAGTTTTGATACCACTATTGGATTTTTAAACCTTATTATCATAAAATATCATAGGTTCCAGTATAAAGTAGCCACAATAGTAAAGGTCATAAAAATCATATAATGAATAGAATAACATATGAGCAAATTCATATGTATATTAAGGAATTTATAATAAATAAAATGACATTTACTTATATAATAAAAAATGAATGTAAATGGCCTAAGTATTGAAGAACACAAGCTTATACTGAGAGGGGGGGTTAACAATATAAGACTACTTTTTACTTTTTGTTCTAGATCAATATCATGTTGTGTAATTATAGCATTATAAATAGAAGTAATCAAAGCAATGCACAAAAACCATACACAATAGAGACACCACAATTTATGTGGTTCACCCAATGTGGGCTACTCTACGGAGAAAATATTTTACTAAAACTTTCTCAATCAATCTCTTTGGGAATCACTCCCAATTACAATGTTTATGGATCTTTATCCAAAGGAGATGTTGATCCCCTAATCTCAAGTTCATGGATCTCTTCCACAGGAGAACTCTTTCCCCTTATGCTTTGGCTATGTGATCTTCTAGAAGACTCTGTCTCTCTACTACACTAACTGGTGGACCTCTCTCCACTTGAAGACTCCTCACTTAGATCTATCTTCAACTATGCTAGTTGTTGGATCTCTATCCACTGAGACTCTATCCTATGTACTCTGTCACCTCAAAATCCTTGTCAATAGGATCACTAATAACATGTCCAATAGGCTCACATAGAACCTTCTTAACAAGCTCACATAGAACTTGTCAAATCTATGCTAGCAAGCTCACCAATAACTTGCCCAAATATGCTCTAGAAAGTTTACTAAGAACTTACCCAAATCTACTCTAGCAAGCTCACCAAGAACTTGCCAAAATCTACTCTAGCAAGCTCACCAAGAAATTGCCCAAATCTACCCTAGCAAGCTCACCAAGAACTTGCCCAAATCTGCTCCAAAAAGCTCACTAAGAACTTGTCCAAACACTATCCTAAAATTTATCCCAACACTATCCTCAAATCTATCCCAAAGGCCTTCTCAAAGGCTCAATCAATCATGCTCAAGTAGTACTCAAAATGAACTCAACAATGAATGATAATCTCAACTCAAATTAACTTCATAGAAGCATAAATAGAATTGTTAGAAACTCAATATGTTCTAATCTCACTCTCAACCCAAATCAATATTAACTCAACTCATAGAAGCATAAAGAGAATTGTTAGAGACTCAATATGTTCTAAACTCACTCTCAACCCAAATCAATCTCAAATCAAATCAAATCAACTCATAGAAGCATAAAGAGAATTGTTAGAGACTCAATATGTTATAATATCACTCTCAACTCAAATCAACCTCAACTCAATTCAAGTATTATAGAACCATAAAGAGAATTGTTAGAGACTCAATATGTTCTAATATCACTCTCAACTCAAATCAACCTCAACTCAATTCAAGTCTTATAGAACCATAAAGAGAATTGTTAGAGACTCAATATGTTCTAACCTTAATATCAACTCAACATAGAATGATGGAATAGTTTGTTTTATAGAACTTGAACAATCACTTCACACATCACTTGACTAGGCTCAATCAACTCAACTAAACCAATCACCAAAAGGGAAAACTCTCTCACACAACCCTAGTCCAAGTATGTATCAACCAACTCAAATGTTTCCAACAATGCTCAACCACAAATCTCACATAACAATGATACTCATGTTATTTTCTAACTCAAGTTATTTCACAACCAATGGGCTTCAACAACTATGCTTATACAACAAAGTTTAAACAAAAATCTCAACTTATAAAACCTTGAAGCATTCAATCAACCACTTTCGAAAAGGAAACCACAAACAATAATTTTCCCTCCAATGATATTTTAGAAATCAACCACCATAAACAATCAATAGAAGAATGTGCCGATACCTTTTATGAAGATGGAAAAACCTCTTTGTAAATCTGCCACAATCATAAAATTCTTTTGTCAATCTTCACAAGGGTTATTAGATCACAAAATAATCAACATTACTCCACTTTTCAATAATCATCACCAAGGCCTTTAATTGCACAACTTCCTTATCTCTCCTAAAACCACTTGTACCATAAAATAAAATAAATCAAAAAATTGCATAACCTTTTCACTCCCAAAACCACTTATACCATAAAAATAAAAAAATCACAATATTGCATACCTTGTCACCTCATGAAAGAATTAATCCTCTTGAAAAAGAACAAGGTAAACTTAACTTTTGGAACCCCTTTGCAAAAATCAGAAATATCTCTTTACACACACCTTATTTCTCATTCTAAATAATTTAGTCAAATAGCCCTAAAAATAATCTTTTCGACGATATATAATATGCTAACTTTCCAAAATAAATTGAAACCTTTACACACACACACACACACACACACACACATATATATATATGCCACCCTCCATTAATTGCACATAGGTCGGCCCTCCATTAATTTAAATTTAAACTTTAAACTTTAATATATTCATCACCGGAGGTCCTTTTTTGATGAAACAAAGTTCCACCTTGGCTTTTAAGAAAAGCCCTTTCCACATAAGCCCACCATGGTTTTAAATAAAACCTTTTATTTTTCCTGCCTTGGTTTTCATAAAAACCCTATAAATAGCCATGCTTTCCAAAATATCATAAATGCTTATTTATGAAATATTTTGGCCACCAAAACCAAATGTGATCCATGTGACATCAATGACAACACAAAATACCTCAAATTAACTCAAATTTACAAAAATCTCCCCCTTTGTCATTGATGTCAACACCTCTAATGCAAACACCACAATCACTACAAAAACCATCTATGAGAATCAAAGATGCTCCCCTGATTCAATACTCTCTATGGAGGTTGCTCCCCCTAACTCAATGCTCTCTTTGGAGGTTGCTCCCCCTAACTCAAATATATCCCCTTACTCAAATCTCTCCCCCTTTGACATCAATGGCAAAAGGGACACCTATGGGGCTAAAATATATGACTCTTAAGCTTAGCCCTCTCACCCCCTTCTATTTTGAGGTGATTAATTTTGGGGTGGGAGTACTTTTACTCCCATATCACTTTGTTTCTTTCCTCTATCAACTTCCTTCCATGTTTTTTGGATATCCTTCTCTTGATGAATTACTTGATCTTCTTGTCTAGAACTTGTTTGACCTTCTTGCATTCAACCTATTTGGAATTGAGTCCTACATCATTTTGAAATATGCCCAAAGTTATTGTAATTAAAACATTTGATATTGTAGCCTTTGGTTGGTGCCCATGTCCTGAATTCTTTCTTGAAGTAATTTCCATATTCATTCCTTTCTTGAACCCTGTATTGTGAAGCTCTATTTTCATGACCATTATGACCATGACTTCTGAAATGTGTAGCTCTAAAACCAAAACCATGTTGCTCATTTCCTTTGCACTGAAAATATTTATGACCAATCTTGTTACATGAGAAGCAATGTCCCTGAAAATCATACCTTCTTCCTTTGAATTTTCTTCTAGCAAAATAAAACTTCTTTGATCCATGGATCCTGCAATGTATAGCCCTGTGTCCAAATCCATTATAAGAAAAACAATGTCCTTGAAAAGCCCTATGTTCATGACTTGGTTCTTCATACCTATCTTGATCATTATCCTTATAATCATATTCAACTTGTGCATTGCATCCTTGAATATTCTTTGTAGCATTTAAAACATCTTCCTTAGTATTTTCCTTGCCTTTATCTTCAATAATTTATTTTACCTTTGAACTTTATTCACCTATGTCAAAAAGAGAACCAAATTGAATATTTGGAGCCATAGGAACTTTGGAAGTTTCCTCAAAAATCTTAGGTGCTTCTTTGCTTTCATCTTTTAGACCTTCCTTTCCTTTTGAGTGTGATTTTTCTTGGAAGTAAGATACAACCTTAAAATAAGTTCCACTCCTTTTTGAATCTTTTCATCTAATGTATCATGTCTTTTCGTGGTTACCCTTATTTCTTCATTCATCGTTTCTTCTATCATTTTTGTATTTTGAAGCTCTTCTCTGAGATTACTGATTATTTGAAGTAGATCTTCTCTGATTTTGATATCTGTTCGAATCTTATTTTCAAGATTCCTGTATTCTTCTTTTAGCCTTTTGATTTCTGATTTTTGTTTACTTGGCTCATCCTCTTCCTTTTCTATTACCAAAAATGAGACTTCTTTGTTTTTACTACTGTTGGAATTGTCACTAGAACTGCTAATTTCTTTTTCAAATACACTTTCATTGTTGTAATTGTTGTAGTATGTGCAATCATCATCTATATGACCAAATTCTCCACATATGAAGCATTTTAGTATCCTTAGACCTTTCTTGTACCTATCTTCTTGCTCATGAATATTGAAGTCTTACTTTAGGTCAACTGAGACATTATCCTCTTGTTTAAATTCTTCTGTTTGGAGTGAATGTTCTTCTTCTACTTCTCTTATTCCATACAAAAACCCTTATTCATATTCACTGTCACTAAGATAATTACAATCTTCTATAGCAAACAAACTCGCAAGATTTCTTTGACCATGCCTATTTCCTTGATGTGTCATCTCATCTTCACTATCACTGAAACCATTGCAATATCTTGATCTATGATCTCTTTGACCACACACAAAATATTGTTCTCTTTCACCTTCTATTCCTATGAATAAATTTTCTTCCTTTTCATCATTTGATTTGTCTCTATCACTATGATCTGAGCTATCACTTGCTTCTACAATGTAGTAAGATTTCTTAGCATTACGAAAAAAATTTCTTCTTCTCATACCTATTTTGCTTGAATTTTTCATCTTTTTCATGCTTATGCTTTCCATATTCTTTTCTTCTTTGACCCTATTTTTCATCATAACCAATTTATTCATGTGGATACTTGTATGCATAGTGACCAAGATCACCACACTTGTAGGACCTGACTTTCCTTATATCTCTGAAATTCCTTGAGTCCTTATTCATTTTGATGAAGTTAGCTTCCTCATCATTTTCTAAAACTCTATCCATATCTGAAACTTTCCATTTCTATTTTTTTAAGCCTTGAATGCAATCTCTTTTATTGGAGCTTGATGCTTACTTACCCTCATCTCATAAGTTGTGAGAGTACCTTGCAATTCTTCCATTGTTAGCTTGTTGATATCCATTGTCTCTTCTATTGCTGAAACCTTAGAATCATATTTCATGGGAAGTGATCTCAAAACCTTTTGAGTAACTTCTAATTATTTCATCTCAAAACCTAGGCCTCTCATGGTGTTAGTAATCTCATCAACTTGAAGTAAAAACTTTACAATATCTTTAGAATCTTCCATTTTCAATTCCTCAAATATTTTTCTATGAGTTTGTAGTTTTGCCAAATTTACATTGGAATATACTTCATAAGTATTCTTCAACTTGGTCCACATCTCATTAGCTGAAGTACATACCATGACCTTTGCAAAATCTATCTCACGTAGCCCACTCAAAATACAATTCATTTCTCTTGCATTGATCTCAACCAATTTCCTTGTAGTCTTATCTTTCTCGAGATCACCTTCAACCCTATACTCTTTTCCAACCATCTTCCATAACTCATATCCTTGTGATATCAAGTAGTTCTTCATCCTCATGCTCTAGAAAGCATAATTGTTACCATCAAAAAATAGAGCCTTATTTGAAGATAATAATTTTTATCAAGCCATCAGTGTTCTTGTAGAATCTACCCTCAAGTTGTTAGCCTTTCCGAAGGAACCCACTCTGATACCAATTGAAGAACACAAGCTTATACTGAGAGGGGGTGAATAGTATAAGACCACTTCTTCCAAATCAATATTATGTTGTGTAAATATAGCAGTATCAATAGAAGTAATCAAAGCAATGCACAAAAACCATACACAATAGAGACACCACAATTTACGTGGTTCACCCAATGTGGGCTACTCCATGGAGAAAATATTTTACTAAAAATTTCTCAATCAATATCTTTGGAAATCACTCCCAATTACAATGTTTATGGATCTTTATCCAAAGGAGATGTTGATACCCTAATCTCAAGTTCGTGGATCTCTTCCATAGGAGAACTCTTTCCCCTTATACTCTGGCTATGTGATCTTCTAGAATACTCTATCTCTCTGCTGCACTAACTGGTGGACCTCTTTCCACTTGAAGACTCCTCACTCAGATCTATCTTCAACTGTGCTAGTTGGATCTCTATCCACTGAGACTCTGTCCTCTGTACTCTGTCACCTCCAAAGCTCTATCAATAGGCTCACTAAGAACCTGCTTAATAGGCTCACACATAACCTGCTTAACAAGATCACATAGAACTTGTCAAATCTATGCTAGCAAGCTCACCAAGAACTTGCCCAAATCTGCTCTAGCAAGCTCACCAAGAACTTGCCCAAATATGCTCTAGCAAGCTCACCAAGAACTTGCCCAAATATGCTCTAGCAAGCTCACCAAGAACTTGCCCAAATATGCTCTAGCAAGATCACCAAGAACTTACCCAAATTTGCTCCAACAATCTAGCTAAAAACTTGTCCAAATGCTGTCCTCAAATCTATCCCAACACTATCCTCAAATCTATCCCAAAGGCCTTCAAAAAGGCTCAATAAATCATGCTCAAGTAGTACTCAAAATGAACTCAACAATGAATGGCAATATCAACTCAAATTAACTTCATAGAAGCATAAAGAGAATTATTAGAGACTCAATATGTTCTAATCTCACTCTCAACCCAAATCAATCTCAACTCAACTCATAAAAGCATAAAGAGAATTGTTAGAGACTCAATATGTTCTAAACTCACTCTCAACCCAAATCAATCTCAAATCAACTCAAATCAACTCATAGAAGCATAAAGAGAATTGTTAGAGACTTAATATATTCTAATATCACTCTCAACACAAATCAACCTCAACTCAATTCAAGTATTATAGAAACATAAAGAGAATTGTTACAGACTCAATATGTTCTAATATCACTCTCAACTCAAATCAACCTCAACTCAATTCAAGTCTTATAGAACCATAAGGAGAATTGTTAGAGACTCAATATATTCTAACCTTAATCTCAAATCAACATAGAATGATGGAATAGTTTGTTTTATAGAACTTGAATAATCACTTCACACGTCACTTGACTAGGCTCAATCAACTCAACTCAACCAATCACCACAAGGGACAACTCTCTCTCACACAACCCTAGTCCAAGTATGTATCAACCAACTCAAATGTTTTCAACAATTCTCAAACACAAATCTCACATAACAATGATACTCATGTTCTTTTCTAACTCAAGTTATTTCACAACCAATGGGCTTCAACAACTATTCTTATACAACAAAGTTTAAACACAACTCTCAACTTATAAAACCTTGAAGCATTCAATCAACCACTTTCGAAAAGGAAACCACAAACAATCCTTTTCCCTCCAATGATATTTCAAAAATCAACCACCATAAACAATCAATAGAAGAATGTGCCCATACCTTTTATGAAGATGCAAAAAAATCTTTGTAAATCTGCCACAATCACAAAATTCTTTTTTCAATCTTCACAAGGGTTAGTAGATCACAAAATAATCAAAATTACTCCACTTTTCAATAATCATTACCAAGGCCTTAAATTGCACAACTTCCTTATCTCTTCTAAAACCACTTGTACCATAAAATAAAATAAATCAAAACATTACATAAACTTTTCACTCCCAAAACCACTTATACCATAAAATAAAATAAATCACAATATTGCATACCTTGTCACCCCATGAGAATAAATAACAAGGCAAACTGCACTTTTGGAACCCCTTTGAAAAATCAAAAATATCTCTTTACACACACACCTTATTTCTCCTTCCAAATAAGTTAGTCAAATAGCCCTCGAAATAAACTTTCTAATAATATTATATCATGTTGAGGTTGTAGGAGGTAATATTGGCTGTGCATTTTTCATAAGGGTTTCAATGGGAAAATTTTGTCTTCTGCATTAACACCGCATTGAGGCGGTGTTAATTCACCCTTTTTAATGGTTTTTGCTCATGCAATCAGCTCCATTTATTCTGAGTCTGCTGGAGAGCTCAATGGTATTGGGGAAGCGTCCGTGCAAGTTCATTCTGACAATGTATCACGAGGTAAAGGCCCTATCCCTGAAGCTATTATTCCTTTGCATGAATTCCATATAGCTTGTGAATGGTTTGAGAGTCATACCCTGGTGGGTTATTTTTTGGGTCATATCCCATATGATACCCTTATTCGTTCATGGGTACAGCAAGTTTGGGGCCCATATGGAGTCAAAGTGGTGAATGTACAAAACCTTACAAAAGGGTATTTCCTTTTTCGCTTTTTAAATCCATCTCAAGCACAAAAGGTTCTGTCTAGGGGTCCATGGACTATCTGTAATTCTCTATTGATTTTGCAACCCTACTCTCGAAATTTCCAAGTCAATGATCAAGCTGCACTGGAATTCCCAGTGTGGGTTAAATTCCTTGGTCTTCCTGTTCCTCTTTGGGGTTTTTTTCAGACTTTAGTTTCCCCCTTAGGTAAGTTTATTTTCCTTGAGCCAGAAATTTTTTTCTCCGCTCAATCCACTAGAAGTGTTTGTATCAAATTTGACCTTACTAAGGATTTGCAGGAGTTTATTGATATTAAAATTAGGGACCAATCCATAAGGCAAAGAGTTTCCTATATCAATTTACCCAATACCTGTTATCGGTGTCAATATGTAGCTCACAAAATTTGGGAGTGCCCTTTGATGGAATGGAAATATAAGGCAAATCCCTCGCCCACTCCTGCGACTCCAGCTAATGGCTTGCGGGGAAACATTGAAGAATGGACTACTATCTCTAGCAAGAAATCTTGTGGTACTAAGAAATAAGAATCTTCAAGACATGCAACCTGACCCTTCTCCTTCTCCTTCTTAAGACATGCAAGCTTCTGCTGAAGTTGTTTATAATCCTGTTGATACGGCCCCTCCGGTTGTTGACATGCAACCCCCAGTTCCACCAGTGTCTTAACTTCTTTGGTCGGGCCCTTCTTTGGCCTCAGTGGTGGAAGCTCCAGATAATTCTTCAGTGGAGGAGGGTCGGGCATTGAAGGTCTGTCGCTATCGTAGCCCTATTTAGAATGATAAACGTTGACAACTAAACAATGATGCTTTCCATGTGATCTCCAACTATTTTGGCTCACTTACAGGTTTGGGTGATGCAGAGGATGTCATGGAGATCATGCATCTTGAAAAATCCCAATGATTTTTTTATCATGGAATGTTCGAGGACTGACGGACCCGGTTAAAAAATATTTGGTCCGAAATGAGATGTCAAATGTTTCTCGAATGCATGGAAGCCTCAATATTTTATGTCTATAAGAAGTTAAGATTTATGATTTCAATCTGTAGTGTACATGTGATTTTTTGTGGCCATGAAGTACCTCTTTTGCCACAAAGCATTCCTTGAGAAAAGGAGGAGCCATCACTATCCTTGGGTCTCGATTACAGAAGAATGTTGTGACTTGGGGTGTTGACCCATCCAATCAAGTTGTCTAGATTTTGCTCAAGATCTGTGGAAAACCACTTGGGGTGGTTAATGTGTATGCCTCAATTTTCATTCTGATAGATGTGAGTTGTGGATATGGCTTGCCATGAATCTACCATTTGCCACTTGGGTACTCTATGGAGATTTTAATATGGTGGATAAATATTCTGATAAGGTCAATCATGTCTTGATGCGGTGGTGTTTAGGTGAAAGAGAAGCTTGGTTTTTTATGAAAAACAAGCTTCACCTTTATGACCCTAATTCTTGCTTCTCACCTTCTGACTTCCTATAGGCTCTTTGGTACACCTGGTCCAATTTTTAGGCTGCTTCTTCCAGGGTTTTGGTAAGATTGTACAGATCCATGATTTCTAAGTGTGACAACTTTTAGTTCTCTCGTATTTTGCCTTCTTCACCATATGTGTTGACTTTGCCTGGTACTACACTGTCTGATCATTCACCTATTTTATTCTTGGTGGCAATGTTAAACTTTCAACCTAGAGTGCATTCTTCACAGTTTTACCTAAATGTTTCTTTTTTGCATAGCTTTAGCATGAAAGCTCATATATGTCGCATTTGGAATTTTATTCCTAGACCTGATGGTATTTTTGGAAGGATTGAATGGTGGAATACTGCCATTCAATGAACCACTAAGGTGTTGTGAACTTTGGGTGTTGAAGTTACAAAACGATGAAAATAGGCTAAGTCTGCCTTGCAAAGTGAGCTATCCAAAGCCTATCTTAGGCTTGAAGCCTCTCCTTTCAACTCTGTTGCTCAATCCCAAGTTTCTTTTGTTTGGCATGAGCTAAAAAAGGTTTATTTGTATGAAGCCAAGGGGGATCAATTACGTGCTCGAATGTATTGGCTCAAAGTGGGGGACAGAGTGACCAAAGAATTTTTTCAGTGCCTCAGACCTCCTGCTCAACATTCTCAGTTTCAATCCATTCAAGTTGATGGGCAGATATTTACAAATCTTTCAAACATTGTCAAAGTATTTGTTTCACATTAACAAGGTGTTTTTGCTTCTCAACCCCTTGATGATGCTAGAAGGTAAGATCTTGTTGATTGTACTGATGTTGTCCCCAACAAGATTTATCCTAAGCAAATGTTATTTTGTGACACTCCTCTTTCTCTGGAAGATCTAAAAACTGCCTTGTCACTTATGGCCAATGATAAGGCACCTAGGCTTGATGGCTTCCCATGTGAATTCTATAAATAATTTTGGGATATGCTTGGTTCTGATCTCCACAAAGTTTATCTTGAAGCCTTGCAATATGGTTCACTAGGTTCCATTATTAACAAAGGCAATGTTAAATTTATTCCTAAGTCTGGAGATCCTGAGCTCATCACCAATTGGAGGCCGATCACCCTGCTTAATGTGAGCTACAAGATTATTGCTAAAGCCCTTGCACTTAAGATTAAATCTATTCTACCTTTGATTGTTAGACCTGAAAAAACTGGTTTTGTTAAGGGAAGATACATTCTTGATAATGTTCTTACTGTTTGGGAAGGTATGGAGTGGGCAAGAAATTCTGAACATGATGCTTTATTCTTTAAGATAGACTTTGAGAAATCCTATGATAATATGGAGTGGTACTTCATAACTTCCATGCTTCAGGCTCTAGGTTTTGGGCCAGTATTTGTGAGCACCATTCTTATGTTATTTCAAGATGCTTCAGTTGTTCTTACCTTGAATAATAGTCAATCACAGTCAATTTCTCTTGGTCGCTCTGTGAGACAGGGGTGCCCTCTTGCTCCATCTCTTTTCATTCTTGCTACAGAGGCTTTTGGATATTTTTTGGCCCATAATATGGATCAAGGATTAATCAAGGGTATTGCTCTCCCTAATTCTGACCGTCAGTTGGTCAATGGTAATTTTGCAGATGATTCCTTCTTAACGCTTCAAGAAGATGAGCAATCCCTTTCCTCGGCTATTAGTTTCTTAGAGGTGTTCTGTTTAGCCTCTAGTTCTTCTATACAATGGAAAAAAACATCCTATTTTTGACAATCTCAATCTCAACTACCACACTGGTTACATCAATTCCAATGGACTTGGATTCATCTAGGTGAGGTGTTTAAATTTCTTGGAATTCCTTTTGTGTTTCATGGTTCCTCTGCTCAATTGTGGCAGTATGTTATTGATAAAGTGGAAAAGAAACTTTCTTACTGGACTAGTAAGAAACTTTCTCTGGCAGGAAAATTTCAGATTTGATCTAAGGTTTTAGCCACTACCCATGTCTATTATTCATTTTGTTGGGTTCCATCCAAATCTTGTTATAAAAAACTAGATAAGCTTCTGAGAGACTTCTTGTGGGCCAAAGACTCTATCAAGCAATATTTTCATCAAGTAGCTTGGGAAATTTGTTGTTTGCGAAAGGATTGTGGAGGCATGGGTTTGTTTGATTGTCACCGACAAGGTCTTGCCATTTGTGCTAAATGGATCACCCGATATTTAATTAGGGATGAATCTTGGAAAGTGCTGGTCAGGCATTGCATTTCTTCTGGTTTGCTTTAGGGGAAGAAAATTTGGAAAGGGTGGGATTGCAATCCATTCTTACTACCCTTGTCCCTATTAAAGTTAAAGGTTATTTTGTCATTCAGAGTATTTGGAAAGCCTGGGAGGCCTTCAAACCCTGGCTTAGTTGGAAAGGGAGTTTTCACAAAGCAGGTGCCTCTTTGTCTTCCATGAATATTTGGTGGTCTCCTGTTATCACTTGGCAAGGTTCTCCCTTAGCTTTGGTGCAGTGGGTCAAAGTGCAGAGGTTCTAGAAGCATGGTATTGATTCCATTTTTGATTTCTTCTCCCGACATGCTAGGTGTTGGATACCCTGGGAAAGTTTTCATCAAATTCACAATTTAAATCCTGGTGATAGAGACACTTATGAGGTGGTTATTGATAGTATTCCGTTTTCTATTTGGAGCAAACTACATAAGCATTTTTAAAAACCCTGGTGGTCAGATTGGTGTTGGCCTGGGGAGCTTCCTATTTTGCAATATAAATCTCATATTGGT
Organism: Wollemia nobilis; assembly: GCA_028583015.1. Taxonomy (NCBI): domain Eukaryota; kingdom Viridiplantae; phylum Streptophyta; class Pinopsida; order Araucariales; family Araucariaceae; genus Wollemia; species Wollemia nobilis. Next base: position 3,336,093 of record JAQPPZ010002024.1, read on the forward strand.
TACAAATGGCTCACCCCACAAGTTCCAATGGTTGATAATCTCACTCTGAGATGAAATTTAGTCTCTCTTCCCTCCCAATGGAATAAGAGGTTTCAGATTGCTTGGGCTACTTATATTGAACCTAAACAAAGTTTTTTTTGCTTGGAGTCTCTTACATCAAGGGTTACCTATTGGCAGTAGGCTCAAGCATCTGGGTGTTCATAATCTCATTTGCCCGGTTTGTGGACAAGCGGAAGATTTACTGCATGTTTTTTGGTCTTGTGATCAGGCTCAGTCAGCTTGGGAGTGGCTTCTTGAATTTTTTAGACCTTTTATGCAGGAGGATTTTACTTGGGTGCATGCTATTTTGGGTGACCCTATTGCTTTTTCCTTCAACTTGGATGTTGTTTGGAATATTTTTAGAATTGGTACCTTGTTTTATCTATGGAAGTCCTGGAATAGAGCTGTTTTTTCTCAGCAAGATGTCAAACATGTCTTCTTTGTTGCTAATAAATATGATATATTCTTTGATTACTAGTTACATATTTAAGTACAGGTTTAAAAAGTACAGGTGGAGCTACAGTACTTGCATACCCTCATGGATCATTGGGAGAATGCACCCTGCATTATGAGTGTGAATCTTCCTTCCCCTTCTAGGTGGCAGTAATTTCTCGGCTTCTTTCTTTCCGAATGCATATTTAATACTATTTTGGTAGTTGTTATTGGCAGTTTGTGGGTTGTTTCTGACACTCTTGTATACTCTTAACCACAGTGGTTAATGTATTGGTTTACAGGATGTGCTAATCCCACCCACACTTTTTTGTATGATTAAACATTATTTTATTAATATAATGGCTTTTTCATCCAAAAAAAATAAAATAAGTTGAAACCTTTATATATATATATATATATATATATATATATATATATATATATATATATATTTTTATATATATATATATATATATATATATATATATGCCACCCTCCATTAATTGCACATAGGTCGACCCTCCAATAATTTAAACTTGAACTTTAAACTTTAATATCTTCATCATCGGAGGTCATTTTTCGATGAAACAAAGTTCCACCTTGGATTTTAAGAAAATCCCTTTCCACATAAGCCCAACATGGTTTTAAATAAAACCTTTTATTTTTCCTGCCTTGGTTTTCATAAAAATCCTGTAAATAGCCATGCTTTCCAAAATATCATAAATGCTTATTTATGAAATATTTTGGCCACCAAAACCAAATGCGATCCATGTGACATCAATGATCCACGTGACATAAATGACAACACAAAATACCTCAAATTAACTCAAATTTCCAACAAGTCTATCATGAACTCTACATGAAGGAAATATACAATATCAATTGCTCAAAATCTATATACAAGATCTATTTATTTTCTTTTTATTACAACTCTATAATCTAATTTTTGGATTATTCATTCTCATGGAGTATTGTACCTATAATATATCCATAGTAATGTGATTCTTCACATACTTGACTATTGCTCTCTATATGAGAAGTCCCATGACCATTGGCTTATTATCTTACCACTTGCATAATAGACTCTTACACTTATACATGCACTCCTAATATAAGATACTTGTGCACATCCTCACATTACATATTTGCATTCTTACATACAAGACACTTATGCACATTCTCTCAATCTACACTTGCACTCTAATTTACATGACAATTGTGTATTTCCTACACATTACACTTTTACATGACACATTTCCTATACATTGCACTCATACATGACACTTGCATAAAAGGGAAAATATAGTAGAATCTTCTTCTCTTAGAAAAGTAGTATTTATTTTGTGTAAATTAGTATAGATCTCTTCTATTCTCCTTATTCCTCTAGCATAGACTTCTTCTCTACTTCATTAGTTTAGAATTCTTCTCTCTTTTTTTATTTTTAGAATTAGTTTTTTATCCTTGTTTAGGTAGTATTGATTCTACCCATCCTTGTTTAAATTAGTTTCTTTGAATTTTCACCAATAAATTTTATTCCTTTGCATATTAGATAGCAAAAAATAACTATAGGATTAATATTTTTTTGCTTTGTATATTGCATATTTAGGTTAGTCTTTAATTGTGGATTATAGTTAGACATACCTACAAGAAAAATAAAATAAAAAAATCTAAAACACACATCCCTTTGCACAACATGATTTTTCAAAAACCAATCGATGATGTTTGACTTCATACCTAACCATTGATTGATTTCCTTTAGACATCTTAATTAGATTGCATAGTTTTCTAGATTTCATCATTAGGAATTTGACTACTCTTAGGACTAGCTTAGGTTAGTTTTGAGGTTAGATGCCCTTGCTCACAGAGCTAAAAAATCGATGGATGCATAACTACCATTTTTTATCAAGCCCACATGAGGGTGAACCAAAAGCATGTTTGGCCTATATAATTTCTAGACAACACCACCTCTTATACCTCCTAAAAAGGGTATTAAATGTATTTTAACCCTTAGGATACCTTGTGCCAACCCTATGATGGGAATATATTTTAGTTGTGTGTGTTGCTTGTCCCCATGTAATATTTGGTATATCAAGAGCAAACATAAACACACCTTGTAGATACCACCTCAATCCACATTTTTGTAGGTCTTAGGGGTAGGAAAAAACCAAAAAACACTAAAAAAAAAAAATACAAAAACAAAAATAACCTCAAAACTTCAAACAACACCAAACATAAAAACATAACCTAACTAAATAGTTACTTTTTTTTGTTTAATGTTTATTTACTTGTTTGTGTATATATCATTTATTTTAAAGCGTCATCTAAAACATCCATAAAATAAATAAAAACACCGACACCATAGTCCTATCAACTTTATACTATCTGTCTATTTTTGTAACCCTTGTAACCTATCTCTAGATTCAATCATCTAACCCTAATGATTCATAGTCCTAACAGCTTGACCCTAGATAGTTAATAGTTGTGGTCATCAGACCCTATATGATCATACTCAAGTTCAATTTATAGAATCCCATTTTTAGCCTACTCATCCTTCCATATTTTGTTCTATCCTAACTTGTTTATGGTCTTGACTAGAATCCAGACCAAAGCTCAAGTGCATAATTCCATGGAGCATATTGAGAAAATATCCCATCCTTTAAGACTCATCCAATGCATCTAGAGGAAGTGAATTATACCCTACACGGTAACCTATCCATAATTTGATATAACATCAGCCAAGTCACCAATATAATTATGACCAACTCATTCAGACTTATCATCTATCACCTACAGTGAGGGAACCCCTATCACTTTGAGATTTCTAAGTTTGACAAATTCAAAGGGAAATAAAATCCTAAGGAGCATGTGTAAAATTTTGTCAATTCTTGTTACTTGATCAATTAAAATGATCCCCTCATAATCCGTACCTTCTTAATATCCCTTGGATAAGGGGATTTAGATTAGTATAATGGCTTACCCCAACATAGTTTATATTCGTTCGAACAACTAACTCACCTCTTCTTAGAATAATTTTTGATTAATATAAAGAAGATAACTATATTAGAAAACCTTTATAACCTTTATTAATTTAGTTATGAGCTATCATGAATTATGTCACTCTATAATCAATGAACTACCATTTTCAATTCTCCCTATAGAGTAGGTCAGAATATTTGCTCAACATTGCACCAAACATACCTCTAAAACATTACAAATATAACAACCTCACACATTTTAGTAAGCCATGGCTAAGGCTAAGATCATTGAGTACATTAAAGTCCAATAAGGGTAAATAAATCTTAAAAAGAAAAATCCTAATAATAATTCGAAGGGCAATACCAGTAACCAATCTAAATCCTCTATGGTTAACCACATAGTGTTGAGCACAACAATAATACCTCATCATCCTAGTGATCAACCAGAACAACTCACTTACCAAAACCAACTTTTCTAGCTCAATTAACCCCCATGCAACCATCTAATATCACATATTCTTCCTAATCCTCCACCTATTTTCAATGCCCTCCTTGACTCCCTCGAAACTTCATTCCCTTATATGAGCCCTTATTGACCATTTTTCAAAGTATTTATGAACCAAAAGTGATCTCTTTTCTCAAAATTTGATTTAAATATCTAAATAGGCCTACGACCAAATGGTACAAGGAATATCACTTTTGCATCTATCATTGTCATAAAGCTCATGACATTAGTGATTGTTGATAATTCAATAACCTAGCACATGATATGATTAACTTAGGGGTATAGTTGATAATCCTCTAGCTCATCCTAAATAAAACTTTGGTATATTTCAAAATACTTTACCTCAACATGGTACTACACAATAGTATAATACTACATCAACTTCCATAATCATGCCCAACCAAATTAATCATGTAAACCATATCCCATCTTATCAAGGTTTTGTAGGAATGATAAACATCATTACCAAGAACCAATGCTACCCTAGTTGACAACCACAATCAAATGATCCCCAAAATACATATTTTTCATTGATTGTACCACCATCACAAATGCATTTTGCCCCTCCTCTAACATGCCCTATCTTGCATTTAAAAATTCATCTTACCCATAGTCTTAAAATGGTATCAGCTAAATTATCCATCTATGAACTCATACAACAATCTCCCCCACATTGGGAGGCTCTGATGGATATATTAAAATACATAGATTTACAACCACAAGATCCTAATTCCTTTTTCAACTTTGTATCAAGACATGCATGTCACCCTCTATCACATTTTATGACTATGAGATTAATAATATTTTGATGGAGGGACCCAATCCCCTACTGTATATTGTGGCTTCATGGATGACATAATGATTAAGTGCATCCTCATAAACACAAGCTCTTTCATTAATATCATCTTTTTGAACACTCAATCACCTTAAACTTCCATAATACAAACTTATCATCCCAACCTTCACCTTGTAGGCCTTTAATGATGCATTGTGCTCAATCATTAGTGCAATTTTCTTCTTGATATAGGTGGGCATGAAGATCATCCACACATTGTGTCATGTCACTAAAGGTGAAATGCAATATAATATGATTCTTATGCAACCATGGATACGGGATATAAAGTGTGTACCCTCTACCTTACATCATTACCTCAAATATGTCCATGAGGGATGCATCCACTACATTCCTACAGGTGATGAAACTTTCAAATATTGCAACATAGTCTCCCTTTCTTAAGAGCCTACATTACTATCCACTCACATAACCCTCACTAATATGTAGTCCCCACCACCTGTCCAACTATCCCTTTATGATATTAGCCCATCCTTCTTGATGAGATCTAATCCTTTGTCCTATGACCAACCAACTTCCCCTTCCTCATAATCCACATAATCTCTATGATATATAGTCTATCTACCTCCATCTAACTATCCTCTTCCTCCTTCGTCAATTTATTCCTCTTTAATTCTTGTTTCTAGACTCCCTCCTTTATATGTTTCTCCCCTTCATCCAGTATTTCCTCTTTTAGTTTTTTCCAATGTATTTGCCTCTTCACCTAGCCCTCCTCTTTTACCTATTCCTCCCTATGTTCTAATCCACCCCATTATGGTTCATGAGGTGTATAGTCCACATCCCCTCACCCCATGTTTTCTTCTTAGCTTGATATTACATACCTCTATTACTTCACCACCCCCCTCAACTACTCCCCAATGATCTACTTTCCAAATAGATGCCACCATTCTATATCCTTATGTATCAAATATTAGACAAGCTACCATGGCTTCCATACCTACCTATTCAAATCCTCCTCCATATTACCTTCCCAAGCTAGCCTCACTTCTTCTCAAGCCACTTCATCATCCTCTCAAGACACTCCCCCTGCCTCCTCTATTCCTTCAACACCTCAATAAATGCACCCCTCTTCTTCATGTCCTCCATCAAAGTCTCAACCCTCTTCCACTAAGCCTTTTTCTTTTTTTAATCCACCTACTTCAAAACCTCCCACATGACCATCCAACCAAGAGTCTCTCCATGTCTTTGTACAAATGTCTAGTCCTAGTTTAGGGTAATATCTTTTACATAATATCACCTTCTTTTTCCCTCTTATAGAGTTAGTCAAGGATTTTGGTCACTCTCATGATATTTCTTTAACTATTGGTATTGTCGTCCCAATTGGATCTTCCACCAATTATACTAATTTTATCTATGGGGAACATGACTCTTATTTTGAGAAATTGAATTCTAAGGATCTTGAATCACCATTCTATGGTAATATTAACTATATGTCCAATTCATCTTTTGCCATGCAATATTTTTAACATTTCAAATGCCACAAATTCAACATAGGCTGATATTATTAAGATGTACATTACATCATCAAACCTCCTTACAAACTACCCAAAGACAAATCTAGTTTGGGGTATGATAAAATCTCTTCAATAGCCTTCCTTGACAATGATCTAGAATACTTAAACCTTGGCCTGAAGGAGGATGATTTTCATATGTATATAGTTCCTAAGTATGCTCATCTGATCCTCCCAAAAAATTTCCAGGTTGCCACTATCCATGTCCTTCTACCTAATATCTCAGATGATGAGCATGAAGAGTAATTTAATACTCTTTAAATTATATTTCATAGCTTTTATGAAATATCATCCTCTATCATTACCATTCCCAATGAACTAGATGTTGACAAATTTTACCTTTACATTTTTCCTTTTTCATCACCTATCATGTCCATGCCCCTCCCACCTAAGTAGCTTGATCCTTCAACCATCCTTCATCCTCCACCTCGATCATCTCAACCTGATTTGCATCCATTAAACTTATCTAACTTCTTCCTCAAGAGACTACATCTGAAATCCCATCCTCTAGCAATCCTCTTTCCTCATCCCATTAGGTCAACATGATTTTTTATTGATATATTTACCCAACTTCATCATGCTTTTGATCCATCTCACCTACTTAGGATAGATCCAAGTTATATTGACTTCAAGTGCATATTATTTTCTTCTTCTCCTTCATGATTCCTTCCCATCAAGGACTTACTCCAACACACAAACACATATCTTCCTTCTCAATCCTCTTCTCCTTCTTCCTCTATCTTTCAAACTAAAGTTAGTAGTAATAATACTATCTATCCCAAGAATGCATTGGATGACCTCCATATCATACCCACCCCTCATCAACTAAAGGATATCTTCCACATGCTTATGGAGGATACCATAAATATCAACATCAATTCTAATAATTTCGATCCCAATATCCTTAAGCTTGGAAAATGTCTCTTGACCAAAGAGAAAGAGTGCTTTACAATCCTCTTGAATGAGTATAATCCATTTTACATGGTCTTATAATGATATGCTCGGTCTAGATCCTAATCGTCTAGTCCAAAACTTTGCACTCATTCCAAATGTCAAGTCAGTTAGATTAAAATTGTGCACGCCACCTAAAAGTGAAGGATACATTGATAGATTTCAAAAAGAACTTTTATCATCTAACAATTAGAAATTATGTTCATATATATCTTAAGTATTGTAACCTATATGTTGTTTGCAAATAATAAAAAATAATTATATACAACATTCCATTGTGAACCATACCTTGGAAATATATTTTTATGAATTGTTTCTAAACCTTAGATATACATAAGGATTTGGAAGTGATTATATTTTTGTATGATTTGATTACTTTTTAAAAAACTATAATGGTTTCTTGTAAGAAAAATATTTTAGCTAAATAAATTACAAAACTCTATTTGAATAATGTATGACTTAACTTTCATTTACCATTGTCTACTATTATAAGAAGGGATGCCATATTTATTAGAATTTTTTGGTCCACCCTATGAAGCATGATAGACACCAACATGACCATGTATACATCCTTCCATATTCAAAACGATAGTTAGATAAAGGTTACAAATTTATTGATTTTACATCTTCTTCAAATGTGCAAGTCTAGTTATCCACCTTTATTTAATGAGAGTCTCCTATACTTCAAATATAATTATAATAAACCATTGCACAATTATACCAAATTTAGTTTCCTTAATGTCTACTTTTTGTTCTAGACTTTGATATCCACTAATGTAGCTCTCCTTATGTATTACATGAAGTGCTCACCTCATGGAAAAAATAAGGATAAAATAAAATATAGTTTATGAAACATATTCAATCTATCAAACAAGTCCACAATCTCATAGAAAGATAAATAAAAAAATAAAAGCAACACCATAACCAACATTGGTTCCCATGTCAGTTCAATGTTGGAGATAATTTAGAAAGAACTTGTAAAACCTTATAGGAAGATCATTTTTTTTTGTGGAGCCTACGAAGACAACATTAGTTCATGTATTTTCCATATTATTTTTATTAACATATAATCTTCAATGTTAACTTCTTAGGCATTATCATTGACTTTTTTTTCACTTACATAATAGTAAAAGTAATAGAATTGAAGAAATCAATCTAGACATTTTACCACCAGTGAAGGAAGATAAAATTGCATATAGATAGAGTACAAATGCTGGAAAATATTCTATACAAATGGAAAAAGTGGTCAGTGTATGCTAAAATTGTATATAGATAGAGTACAAATGCTAGATAATATTTCATACAAATGGAAAAAGTGGTCAATGTATGATTACTTGGTCACTAATGGGAATGAAGCATGAAATTAAAAATAGAGTTTTCACACTTGATGTCAAAAGTTGACATAATGGAAAAATTGCTATTTAAGGTAAAATAAATGATACATGCATTTGATAAAACTGCTTTGATAAGGGAATAACTTTTATTGGGTACTCTATTTTGACAAGTTCAAAAATAATTAGAGATTTTAGAGGGATAACATGAAAGTTCTAATAAGGAACCTTGCCATACACAAGATTGCAATAAAATAAATTAGGAACAAGCTATAAGCCATCAAAAACACAAAATAAAATAATTATTAAACCCAATAAGTTTTCTTTTAGATATTTGTAGTCAAAATGCATCTTTGGCAATGTTGATACATCACCAAATGTTAAAATACAAAAGAGAAAGTTATATGTATATAATATTTATTTAATATGTACTTTGTAACTCACATAAAGAGAATGACTACAATTCAATATGACTGACCTTCCATAGTCAACAAGGTAAATTTTCTATTCACCAAATATTATATATAAAAGATATATCCTTAATTATAAAATCATGAGTAATGGATTCCATTTTTATACATTTGGATTGTAAAGTGTTTATGCAATAAAATAATCCTATTATTTTTATATATTTATGTGTTTTGGTTTATTATACTCCTTTAAATTTAAATTATATTTTAAAATGTATACTAACAAAAAATTGAAGATTTTATCTTAATAATAAACCTAAACTTGTATTAAATAAATTATTATCAACAATAAAAAAATTATATTCTTAAAAATAAATGCTAATAATCATGTCATTAAAAATAATTTATATTTAAAATAAATAAACCAAACTCTATATAAACACAAATGACATGTAAACAAGTACCAATACTCTCCTAGAAACCTAAAATTGATATTTAGGTCAACGAAAATAGAGAAACATTACCACATATTTGTCATGCAATCTTAATATAAATGATAATAATAAATTTTTACAATGTTATGCATAGATATGAGATGTGAACCCATGAAAGACAATACATAGCACATAGAGACAATATGAAACACTAGGGAAACTCAAACAATACATATATTTGTAAGTAGTGCTCCCCAATTCACCACTCTCTACACACTTTGTATTATAAAATAATATTTGATAATTCAAGAGTCACGTGATTATTACATATATTATTTATGATTAAATATAATAAATTTAATATTCACAAGTATTTTACCTGCGAAAACAATGTATACTTTTCATTCAAATCCACTATACATGGAAAAAATATAAACAATTTGCTATTTATCTAGAGGATGTACATACCTTACCTATTTAAAATTGTATTATCTAACTCTATACCTAACATTTTGTACTTTCCACTATACATGGAAGAAAACATTTACAATTTGCTATTTTTCTAGAGGGTGTACATACCTTAACCTTTTAAAAAATTGTATCGTCTAACTATATACCTAATATTTCCTATCCCTTCATAGTGAAGCTACTCAAACTATACAATTTTTTTATAATTATTGAAATTTATTTCTCTTATTAAAATAAAAATATTGTTACATATTTATAGATCATTATTACTATAAATACTTACCCAAATGGACTAATAATAACGAGGCAGCCCAAGCCGTGCAGGTCTAGGTCGAGCTTGGGTCAGATCTGTGGCCAGGTCGTTGTAGGTAGGTATGGCAATACAGGCAGTCCAAGCCGCACATGCCTAGATCGGGCCCCACTGTGTGCAACTTAACTGCACAAAATTGTAGGATGATGCAGATATCCAAAGCTCCATTTGTGATCTTTGTGCTTCGTATTTATAGTGTGAGATCATGCACAAAGGAGAACGCTTTAGATCACAGTTGAAAAACCAAGAACCACGATCGGGTGTAAAAAAAATAAAAGTTAGCCTATCTTGGATCTAGTTGCTATTCATGCTTAATTCTCTATTATATCCTGTGTCTAGGGTGTTTTGCTTCTGAATGTCTTGTTGGTTGTGTTTCATGGATCGTTGTCAATTTTGAGGACTTGGTTAGATGGTGCAACACTTATTTTAGTTTTAGTAGTTTTATATTTTTTGGGATTTCCAAGGAGGGGAAAGAGCCATCTAATGATCTAAACCTGTAGGGGTGAATTTGAGAGAACACATACAATGGTATGGTATTTTGTTACAACTATTTAAGGGTGTTTCCTTGGCTACCTTTGAATTCGTGTAAATTTTTTGTTGTTAATACCCTAGCTAGATCTCTCTCTAGTTGGTAGGTGTGTAGGGCAATTACATTTCTTGGATTATTGTCAAGCTGCCTTTGACTTTGATTATGTAGTTGCTCTATGCTTGTTTGGATTTGTTTCTAGGATTCTCTACTAGTTGTGGGTTCATGGCTAGTTTGTGTCTCTTTCTTCTGGATTCAGTAGTTTCTTACTATATCTGGTTGTTCCGGGGAGACAGGGCCACTTACTTTCCCAAACTAGTTGGGGTTATTTTGGATTACTTTTCTGTGAAAGTTTTCAACTTTTGATCCCCTTGCTGTGTTGGGTTTCCTAGCTTTAATGGCCTACAAATATTTCTTTCTCTAGTTACAATAGTGGTGGTGTTCTTCTTTGTGCCAGAGGTCAGACCCTTTGGTTCATGCGAAGTGGTGAGGTCATGGGTAGGTGCTCGTTGGTGGTACCTTCTCATGGGTGGACTTAATTTTCAATATCTTGTTCAGGGGCTTCTTGTTGTTGGACCTGATCCTTTTGGTGTACACTCAGATATTTATTCTTGGCTTTGAGGGTGGCCTTGCATTTTAAATGCTATTGAGTGGATCCATTAGCTTCCTAGGTTCAATCCTTGAAGCTATTCATCTACATGGATGGAGGGTTCTAGATCCTTTTTGGTTTCTCAGGGTACCATAATGCATCCTTTGGTCTTTAGAGAGTGGACCTATGCTTTATCAGGAGCTTTGGTTTATCCCAAATCCTCTAGATATGGATCCTTGAAATCTTCCTACCCATATTTTGTCTTCACCTAGGACTTGCGGGTCTTCATTTCCTTGTGTATTTTGGTTTCCTTGAAGTTCACCTTTGTGTGTAAGAGGATCTTCTAGCCTGAGGAGACCCTCAGGATTGTTGTTTTACTTTTCAATCTTGTGCTAAGGCATCCCTATGTTCCCGCTACTTCATAGACCATGTCTGTGTCCTATTCACTTTCCTATCGTTGTGTCTCAGTTTACATCCTGGTCGACATCTTGGCCAATTGCTGCTTCATGGATTACATCCCAGTCGGTGTCTTGGTTTGTGTCTTGCAGGTGCTTCTTGGTATGCATCCTACAACTGCATCCCTTGCTACCCATGGGTGGGAATGCTTTTCAATTTTTTTTTTTTCCTGCTTCATTTTCAATTTTTTTTTGTTTTTGTTTTTCCTGCTTCATTTTCAAATTTCAATTTTAAATTTTGGGCGAGATGGCCCTGTTTCAAAATTTCCATCCTTTGTATGGTTTTGGGTGGGATGGCCCTATTTTAAATTTTCCATCCTTTGTATGGTTTTGGGCGGAATGGACCTGATTCAAATTTTCTATCCTCTGACTGGTTTTGGGCAGGATAACTTTGATTCAAATTTTATCGATTTAGCTATTTTTCTCCAATAACCCACAGAGGGTCTATTTATTTAGCTATTTTTGATTGGAAAATATTCTCCCAACCTTCTTCTCTTTGTAAAATTTTATGATATCCTTTCAAAACCTCTTTTACCAATAAAAAAAAATATTATTATAAATTATGTTTTATAAAAAAATTGGAAACTATTTTTTTTTGTTATAGTATATTTTTTTCTCAAAATGTTGCGTATAACCTCCCATACCTTTATAAACCCTCATTAATTAAAAGATATTTATAAGTGTTGTCAAATATATTTTTATATGGTATGTACTGAATGTTAGAATTTCCCAAAATAGACATGCAAAGCATTACAAAAAATATAAAGAGAAGAGTAGAACTGATTGATTATTCCATGGATCAACTTTATATAACTAACAAAGTTGATCATTGAGAGACTTTGGATTACAACAACTTATCAAATCTGATGTAGACTTTAACTGAGAGTTCACCTAACTCATGAAGGAGTGGAAACTCAAGTAAGTCTATCCTAGTAGAACTTAAGATAATAATTACTTATTCTAACACCCCCCTTAAGTGATACTAGGGGTGTATTGTGCATATGAGTCCCGGTAATAGATCCTGATTAGGTACTCATGTACAATGGTTTATTTTATGAAAATATGGTAAAAATCCTATGGAAAAAACCATCTATCAAAAAGAAAAAAAAGAGAGGTTTGTCTTCGGTTTGCAAATATTGTCCTCTTAATACAAAAAAAAGAGTCCCAACAACGTGGCCTGAAGAGGTACTCATTTACAATATATATTAGAGATGGTGAAAGACCACTTGGTAAAAAACCATCTACTATGAAATAACGAGCCATTTCTTCGAATGACGAAGATTGTGCTCTTAATATACAAAAAAAATACGAGTCCTAGCAACATGGCCTGATGAGGTACTCATTTACAATATATATGAGAGATGGTGAAAAAACCACATGGGAAAAACCATCTTTCAAAAAATAAAAAAGGAAGAGGCTTGTCTTCGGTTTGCGAAGATTGTCCTCTTAATACACAAAAAAAGGATGAGTCCCAAAAACATGGCCTGATGAGGTACTCATTTACAATATATATGAGAGATGGTGAAAAAACCACATGGGAAAAACCATCCTCCAAAGAATACAATAATAAAAGGAGAGGTGAAATACCTTTGTTTCAATGTAGATGTAATACTCCAAGTTTCTCTCGCAAATGTATGTAACACAAAGAAGGAAATGACTTGGTGAATATATCTGCAACTTGATTTTTAGTTGGAATATAGTCCAAGTATATGTCCCCATTTTGAATATGTTGACGAATGAAGTGCATGTGTATCTCAATGTGCTTGGTGCACTGATGCTCAACTGGATTACGTGCAATATGAATTGTGCTCTGATTGTCACACCAAAGAGTAATAGGTTTATCATTGGAAAATCTAAATTCTTTTAGAATTTGATGAAGCCAAAGAGCTTCCTAACTTGCTAAAAATGTTGTCCTGTATTCTGGCTCTGTAGATGATAAGGTCACTACTTGTTGTTTTTGCATAACCAAGCAATTTGCGAAGAACCAAGGCAAAAGACATAGCCAGAAGTTGAACATCTATCTTATACGAAACTTGGACAATATGAATTAGTGTAGCCAATGATATCCATGGATTTTCCCTCATATAAGATCCCAAAATGAGTAGTTCCTTGCAAGTAGCGGAGAATTATTTTTGTTGCTTGCCAATGACTAAAATGAGGTTAATGTGAGAATTTGGATATTAAGCCAACAACATATGAGATATCTAGACGAGTATGAGTAAGGTATAACATAATTCCTACAAGTTGACGATATAGAGTTGCATCACATAGGGGGGATGTTTAGGAAGTACTAAGATTGACTCTAGACTAAAATGGTGTAGGAGACGGTTTGCAATCTGTCATTTTAAACTTTTGAAGGATATCTAGAGTGTATTTTTGTTGAGACAATGAAATTCCTACATTTTTTTTATTATTTGGATCCCAAGGAAGTAATGTGCTAGACCCGGATCAACCATATCAATTTTTTTTAGAGAGGGAGTCTTTTTTAGTCTGAATGTGAGCGAAGTCACTACTAGTAAGTAGCAGATCATCAACATATAGAACAAGTATGGTTATTTTTCCTTCATCTCTTCAAATGTAGACTGTGTTATCAGACTCACAAGAGAAAAACCTGAGGAAAGAAGAAAAGAGTCATTTTTTTCATACCAAGCTCTAGGAGCTTGTTTGAGGCCATAGAGAGACTTCTTTAGCCTACAAACAACAGAGGAGTCTTGAGTGAAATCAACAGGTTATTCCATGAATATCTCTTCCTTTAAGTCCCCATGTAAGAAAAGACAGGACAAAAAAGCCCAACATGTCTTTCGAGAAGCTAACAAAGTTGTTGATAAGCTGGCCAATTTGGATGTTGATGGTGACAGAATTTTCAAATAGGAACACGGTGTCCCGAGCGAAGTAGAGGAGCTTATTCAACAAGAATTCCAAGAATGATAGTCGAATTTACCAACAAGGAAGGCACTGTAAGTTCGAAGGCTATGAGTATTCCCGTCTATTTTTTGAAATGGACTCACAATAAAAATTATCCGAGCTATCAGTCTTGGTGGATGCTTCTTGGAAATACCACAAAGACTAATGGGGACAGTCACATGTCAGATAAAATTGCACCTAGTCATTTTAGTAATTTGAGGTTGGTTTATAATCATAAGGAAGGAAAGAAATGACAATATAAGACTTCAAACCAGAGCCACGTGGACCACCAGATAGCCTCCACCATAAATCTAGCCAGTAGGTTCACTTATCCAAGGCTGATTGGCCAAGACGGGATGTGGTCCCAAAGCGTGTCATATACTGAAGAAAGAAATTACCAAAGAATTATTAAGAGTAACTATCAATACAGAGCTTGTGGGAGTTTTTTTAGTACTCTGCTATGTGTGTCTGTAGCTTTTTGTTTCTCCACTATTTCAAAGAAGGGATCTCTGTCTGTTTCTTTTTTTGTAATTATGATGCAGGTATGTTTTCTTGGGGTATACCCTAAATGTTATATGGGAAGTTTCTTTTTGATAACAGGTTATGTGACTTGCTGGATATAATGGATTTGGCGGCATGTATATTTTACATATATAGGATCCTTAGTAAGGACATGTTCATCAACAACCCTGGACTGATTTTTGTAAAAGGTTTTGGGTCAACCTGTAAAACCATGTATTAATGCTATAGTATCTTATCTACCAAAAAAAAGTCCCCATGTAAGAAAGCACTTTTTACATCCATTTGAAAGACATGCCACTTTTGGGAAGCAACTAGAGCAAGAACCAGTCTAACAGAATCCATTTTGGCAACTGGTGCAAAGGTTTCAACATAATCTATTCCTTCAATTTGAGAGAAACCTTTGGCTACTAGGCGAGCTTTATGTTTGTCAATTTCTCCATTAGGCCCATATTTTGTTCTGTAAATCCATTTACAATGAACTAATTTCCTTCCTTTAGGTAGGGGAACTAAATCCCAAGTTTCATTTTTGATTAAGGAAGAGAATTCGTTTTCCATGGCATCATCCCATTCTTTAATACCAGTTGCTTCTTTGAAGGATTGAGGATCAAAGGAAATAGACTGACATACAAGACCAATGCCTATGGAGTTGGTTAATCTGGATGATGGAATATTTTGGATGTAAGGAGTAGCTTCTTTAACAATGGTGCGGGCCCATTTTGGCATAGAGGAAGGAGTAGAAGGAATGGAAAGACTTTGAGTTGGAGTTATTGGTTCCTCATCTTGATCATCAATCTCTAAATTAATCTCTAAAGTTGGTTCTTCATTATATTGAGGTTCTACTGTAGGAGAAGGCTCAATAGAGGAAGAGGATGTTTGAGGATTTTTATGAGGGAATGTTTCATCAAATTGGACATTCCTATGAAAAAATACCTCATGAGTTGAGGGATCAAGGAGCCTGTATGCTTTCATTTCCTCACAATAACCAACAAAGATGAGCTTTTTGCTTTTCTTATCTAGAGCCTTCCTTTTCTTCTTTGGGATGTGCACCCAAGCAGTACACCCAAAAATATTGAAGAAGGAGACATCCGATTTTGAGCCAGTCCATGCTTCTTCAGGAGTTAAATGGTCAAGAGCTTTATGAGGTGTGTGGTTTTGAATATAGTTTGCACAGTTAATAGCTTCTACCCAAAAAACCTTTGGAAGATCTCTTGAATGGAGCATACAGTTTGCCATTTCCTTCAATGTTCAATTTTTCCTCTCTGCAATACCATTTTGCTATGGATTATGGGAGACAGAATGTTGATGAATGATGCCATGACTTGATAGAAATATTGAGAACTCATTACTACAGTATTCCCCTCCATTATCTGTGCGAATTTGCTTGATGTTGCAAGAGGCCTGATTTTCAACTAAGGCTTTGAAGATTTTGAAGTGGGATAGAACATCACTTTTGTATTTTAGGAAGTAGACCCAAGTTCTTCTGGAAAAGTCATCAATGAAGGTTAGAGCATATTTTTCTCCTTTGAAATAAGGCTCTAGGAAAAACATCAAGTCACTATGGATTAACTCTAGAGGGGATGAGGCTTTTAGAGAACTACTTGGGTGGAAAGGATCTTGATGTTGCTTTCCAAGAGCACATCCAGGACATACTCCATCAATAGAAGAAACTTGAGGTAGACCTGTTACCATTTCATGGGTGTTCAATTCCTTTAGGTAGTTATAACTGAGATGACCAAACCTTTCATGCCAAATTTTGCTTTCAAGATCTCCATGAGCCACAAAATAGGAGGCCCCTTCTGGATTTTTGAATCCTTTGAAGTGAAATAGGTGAGTATTGTGATCAATATCTCCTTTGGCTATAAGAGAGTGGGGGTCTTGAAAGTCTCTTATCTCAACTCCTGTTGGAGAGAAGAGAACAATTTTCCCCTTTCCAAAAGTACAAATATGATAGATGGAGAGGAGATTTGTTGCAATGTTTGGAACATAGAGAACATTATTGATAGAGCCACCATCAATGGATATGTCACCCTTTCCTTTGATTGGGATAAAGGAGGAGTCACCAACTTCTATGCTACATGTTGAACTTGAGGAGATAGAAGAGAAGGACTCATCTGAAGCAGTCATGTGATGAGTTGCTCCAGAATCTAGGACCCAATAATTAGAAGAGGAATTGGTGGTTTTCCCTTGAACATTTAGGGCTTTTCCTATCTGCTTTTTATTGTCTATATTTTGATCCTTCATAGCTGCCTCTAGTTGTTGTAATATTTTCCAACATTTGTTTGTCGAATGACCATTCTTTTTGCAGTGAGTACAAGTTATGGGATTCCTTTATTTATTTTTGAATTTTTCTTTAGAAGAGGTGGAGGCCACTAAGGCTTTTGAGGAAGAGATTTCATATCTTGCAAGTTTTGTTTCTTCCCTAGTTAGTCTATCACAAAATTCTTCTAAAGAGGGCATTTTAAAGGTTGCACCAAGAGCATATTTTGTAGATAGAAAGGTGGTTGCAAATATTTGAAATACACCATTTAGTTTAGAAAGAATTAGATAAATGCATTCTTCTTCAGTATTAGTCTTCCCACTACCTTTGTATTGAGTGAGGACTTCTTTGAATTTGGTGAGAAAGTCAACAATATTGTTGAAGTCTTCAGGAGATAAAGTTGTTAATTCTGCCTCTAATTGCATTGATCTTATTTGATCTACTTTCCCAAACAAATTATTTAATTTTTCCCAACTTTCATAAGGATTTTTACAATCTGTAATGTGAAACCATAAGCTTTCATGAACATTAGTGCTTATAATACCCATTGTTTCACACATCTTTCCTTTATGAACAAATTTTTCATATTCTTTCTCAAATTCAGGTTGCTTTTCTTCTAGCAAATGAGTGAGCCCTTTTTGAGATATAAGATTTAAAATTTTGGGTTTCCAAGTGTGATAGTTATGAGGGGTGAGAAGATCAATTGTATTCATTTTGCGAAGAAAGTTGAAGTTTTAACCAATATACCCCCCTTACAACTTCAAGTTTATATTAGTGCAATTGAAAGAAGAATGCAAGCTTTTTTTTAATGTCACAACCCTCAGATTACCCGCCCTAACGAGAGGGAAACTATAAGTAATAGAGTGTTGTTATATTAAAATTAGCTTAGAAACAGTTGCCAGGCCCAATATCGTTCTTCTCAATTACCCGCCCTTACTTGAGGGAAACTGTAAGTAATGAGTAGAAAAAATATTTGGAAGATTGGCTTGAAATGCAAGTAGGATCAGCCAGATTTAGATATTGGAATATCTCAATGACTCACCCTTACGAGAGGGAAACTATAAGTAATAGAGATATCCAATATTGGAAATAAGGTGATCAAAAAATATATGCCAGGCCTGTATACCAAGTCTTTCAAAAAACCTACCCTAACTTGAGGGAAACTATAAGTTTATGGAAGATATTGGTACGTGGAACGTAGGCAAAATATCTTGAAAAAATTAAGAAACTATAAGTTTTTGAATAGGATTGCTTAATTAGAAATAGACTTCTTTAGTATTAAAAAAAAGGAATAGATAGAAAAGAATTTAATTTTAAGAACAAGCAACAAGCCAAAAAAAACTATATTAGTTTTGAGGGCTTGAAAAAAGTTTTTATTTTTTTCTATCTATATCTTATGAATTAACCTGAAAAGAAGTGTATTTAAAAACCAACAAGATTATGATAAAAAAATTGCATTTAAAGGGGAAGATTTAGAGAAAAAAAGGTTTTACAACTTGAGATTTCCCTTTTTAATTTTAGTGAGTACTTTTATCATATATTAAAAAATTATGCACTTAAATTATTATTATAGTTACTTAAAAAAGGAACTAGAATAAAGATAAAGGACACAGGAAAGATAAAAGGACCCCCCTCAAAAGACAAAATAGACAATGGTGCAATAATTAGCACCTCTAACCCCCCCCACAAATAGACTTTGTATTACTTTGATTACAAAAGACGCTTTTCACTTTTGAATATAGCCTTTGGAAAAATAAAGGCTTAGTGAAAAAGGGAGTCAGAAAAATAAAAAAACCTTCGATATTGAAGGTATTTTAGAAAGCAATACAAAATAGCCTAAAAGAAGGACAATTTATTCATGACAACCAAGGCACCTACGGAAAGCTAGAACAAGGCAAAAGAATAATACTCCTCTGTATACGATCTGGACACCCTACAAAAAAAATGATAGGTAACGAAAGAATAGAGCTGCCTCAAGCGAAGATGAATATTTTCAATGTCGTAGACCCAGTGCATCGTTGAAGAACGAGAAGTTGGGTGGCTGCCTTCGTAGAAGGCTAGATTTTCTTTGAGATGCTTTGAAACGAGAGTCTTCGACTAAGGTTGGATTGTTTCGAAATGAAGATGTAGACCCAACGATTCGTAGAAGAAACAGAGGCCTTCGAACAAGGCTATCTCTCACTTGTAAATCATAGTCCAAGATCCTTGCCCCCTTGAGAATGGATAAACCTGTAGATGATAAGACAACAGGGAAGGCGTAATAGAGAAAAGTTTTGCCTACTATCTTGCAAAAAATTATAACAATATGAAAAACATATGCAAATCGAATGAGCTTTAAACTTGTAGAGATTTAAAACAATATTTTTGAGCATAAGAGAAAAAATGATTGCAATGCAAAAGAAAGAGGTGTCGAATGAGATTTAAAGGATTCTAAAGATATCCATTAGCCATCACCAAAAGAAATAACTTTCGACTTTAGCGGGCTTCACGACGTTCATCGATGCTGAAGTGAGAGACGTGTAAAAAGAACAGTTCTTTATGAAACGTTTAAAAAAATGTATTAATGCAACTATAGAAGACGTCTTCTCAAGCACACGAAGGTAAACTAAAAAATTAGAAAATCTCAACAACATTCGTTTGATAATGCGCCAATCGATAGTTGCACCAATGGAGATTTGAAACTCGGATGGAGAGGCGGAAGAGAGGTGACACGAGAACGATGACGATGCCCAAAAAAAAGGTGCCCTGTGGACGATTCGCGAGCCTGAATTTGGTCTCCGTGAGCAGCGAAGCGGAAGTTTTCCTGCAAGGAAAAAAACTAATGATAGGAAAGAATTTTCCTATTATATCAAGCTTAAAAAATTTCAAATATAGATTTTTGAAAAATATAATCGCTTGAAGAGGAGAGTTTTTTTTCCTTATAAAAAATTATGTATGAATATTTTCATAGAAGAGAGTTTTTTTTTCCTTAAAAAAATAGATCTATGGAAAAAAATGGGCAATATTTCTTAAAAAATTTATACTAGAAGACAATGAATCTTCCCTTCCTGAAGGAGACAAATATTTTCCAGAAAAACCCACATACATATATTTCAAAAAAATATAGCTGAAATAAAAACTATATATAAAATATTTTGAAGGCTTAAACAAAAAAGGAGAAGCCAACAAAGGATACAAAGAACCAACTCCTAGAATCTTCAAGAGAGAATGCTAGCAAAATCTATCCTACTCTGGTACCATGTTAGAATTTCCCAAAATAGACATGCAAAGCATTACACAAAATATGAAGAGAAGAGTAGAACTGATTGATTATTCCATGGATCAACTTTGTATAAATAACAAAGTTGATCATTGAGAGCCGTTGGATTACAACAACTCATCAAATATGATGTAGACTTTAACTGAGAGTTCACCTGACTCATGAAGGAGTGGAAACTCAAGTAAGTCTATCCTAGTAGAACTTAAGAGAATAATTACTTATTCTAACACTAAATAAATGTGAACATTAAATTTTTTTTTTAGAAAAATGTTATGTATTTTTTTAGAAGAACGTTTACAAATTACATCAACAACCACCCTCAAGAGATTTGAACACAAAACCACTTAAAAAGCAAGCATCATCTTTAACCACTAGAAAAACTGTCTGTCGACAAAAATGTTATGTATTTAAGAAAATAACAATGTTTATAAGAAGCGTTACGAAGAAACTCGAACCATTAACTTTTTCATGACAAGTTACTCCACTCCCATGCTGAAAATTCTTACTTTATATTGAATTTATCTCACACCTCATAAACTAACGTTATGTTCGTAAGACAAAACTTAATTTACGAGGAATATATATATTTTAATTTTAATATAATGATTAAACCATCTCAACCATAACAGCTTCTAACTATGAGATTCTTTCTAATATTTCAATTAATAAATTAATATAATAACTAAATTAAAAATAATAATTCAGATAATAATAATTAATTGCACTATGTAAATCTAAAGTGAGTCATTATGGACTGGATAACCTTTCCGTTGATATTAGCATATTCTTAAAGTTCAAAAAACCATTTAAATAAACAATTAGCTGCAACTTGTGTCTGCAAACGTTGTGCCTTATTTTTTAATATATAAGAGAATTTATAATACTATTGACTCTTGTATTATATATTTTAGTTGATCGGTTAGAGAAAATTAAACTTTTTAAAATATTAAATTATTTTATTTTTATTTTTAAATATGTAAGAGAATCTATAACACTATTGGATGTTGTTATTATAAATTTTAGTTTTTTGGTTAGATGAAGTTAATCCCTTTAATATATCAAACTGCTACAACCAATTGGCAAAGACTCATTTAACCTATCCCCTTCCAAATACATTGAACTTAAACTTCTGATACAAAAGCCAAAATTTCAACCAAACTCTTTGTTTTTATTATTATTATTATTATTTTGGATATATATAGAAGTTGGTTACATCCACACTATTTTTAGTAACTGCAATGGGCAAGGTTCAAAGTACATGGGACTGCTCCTACCATGGGCAGGGTTCAAACCAAATGAAATGCTCTGGACAAACCTATACCACCTAATTATTATTGTTGACCCAACATGATGAGGAGAACCGATTGCTTGGAATTTATACCATCCTCCAAACAAACTTATACTGTCTTGATATTGTTGTCTATACCACCTCGTTATTGTTGACCCGACGTGACGATAACCAACCGTCACTTAAAATCATACTGTTATGGATCTAAGCTTACCCAAAAAAATCAAATTAGACTACTACCTAAATGTCTTCGCGTCAACCATCAACTTTATCAGCCAACAACTACCAATCTTGCGGGCATAAAGAATAAGAAAGAAGAAGAGAGGAAGCATCGGGGAAGTTACGTGAACAGATATAAGATAAATAACACGCCCAGTAATGTGCTCTCTTTTCGAAACACTATAAGAGTCCAAACAGTTACAAACGGCCTAAAACTTTTTGTTTTTTTTTTTTAATAAAAGGGTTTTGGACGTGCGACGACATCAAGGGGCCACCTCTAACCTGAAGGTCCGGCAAGCTTCGAATATCGCGGGTCGGCGATTGTTAGTTAGCCCTACTTCATCCGGCCAAGTCAAACCTTGTTGGTCAAAAGCGCTTCGTGTTGATCGAGTCGGTATTTGTTGGTTTGCGTTTGTTGTTTTTCTCTGGCGAATCATTCCCTGCCTAAAAGCCACGCGCTAATTTCTAGCTTAAATATCATAATGTCGAATGCTCCATAGGCGCGGCGTAATATTTAGAATTTCCTTCGATGGCTATAGTGTCGAGCAGAGCCAACTTATCATGGAGTGCCGTAGCAGGCCTCCACGTTTCTTCTTCTCAGACACTCAGCGGTCTCGTATGCGAAAAACAGTAAAAATTTTCAGTTCGTTATTCAGCAAGAAGAATAAGGATGTGCAGAGCTCTGAAGAACACGTGTGCTGCAATGAAGATTTCTCCTGCTGTTTCTCCTTCCACGTCTTTGTACGACGTACTGTCAGTGCCCCAGAACGTGGGATATGCCGAACTCAAAAAAGCGTATCGCAAGAAGGTGCGAACTTATCGTCCAGATGTTTGTCCGCCTGATAAGAGAAGTGAGTCGTGTAAGATGTTTCTTCGAGTGCAGGAAGCGTACGAGACTCTTTCTGATCCATACCTGCGCGCGGGCTATGATTATCTGTTTCTTAGTAATCCTGTGATGGTTTCAGAAGTGAGGGATTGGAGTCAGAGTAAGGCATGGATAGAACAACTTGAAGGTCTTAGAAGAAGATCTACTGTGATCAAGGACTCGTGGGGTGGAAGAATACGCCGCTTCAGAGAAGAACAAGAAGGCCAACGATTTTCTTAGAGTTTCCAACGTTGTACAATGTCGAGTGAAGATTATTAGTTATGGGGTTCCTTTAAGCCTCAGATTTGTATAATGAACTTGAAGAAGAAAAAACATAGTCAGGTCTTCATAGGTTTTGCTGAAGGATTCTTTTGTTTAAGGTGGGTTGGTTATGGCGATGGATAAATCTATCTCTCATTGTTTGAAGGTATACCTTTTTTTCTTGTAACAATCAGAATATTGTGTTATGGTGGTCGACAAATCTATCTCTCGTTTTTTTGAAGGTATACCGTTATTCCTTACTAATTAGAAATCTTAAAGTGTAAAAAACAGAATATATCAATTAAGTGTTTAGGTTCTAAGTAGTTAGGTTCTAAGTAGTTGAAAGCACGAGGATACGGAAGCAAAACAAAAGGGAAATGTAACGCTAAGTCCTACGAACGAGAATGCATGAAAAGAGGGAAAACAAACGAAATGAAACGAGATTTAAAGAAAATGTAAAAGTGCAGCCCTTTATTTTATTGATTTTCTCAAGATCGGGTTACAATACGTCTCCTCCCTTTTCAGGGGCTAGGAGCGTCGGACATAGTTTGGTTACACCATGAATGATACATTCCCCTTGGGGATCTTCTGCGTGCCCACATTGAAAATGGGCGGACCAAACGTCGTCGCCGCTTGCGTGAATGCGTCTATGGTTCCTTGCTGCCCCTCCGTTGTCGAGATCCTACGTTCAGAGAAACAGTAAACGATTAGTAGCACCTACGGATGGAGGGAAACATGCGATCCCCAAGGCCTACGGTTAATGCATGCATAAAATGATTAAAATGATAACTAAAACATATCAGAATGAGCTAAAATTTGGATAGAGGCAAGAAAACATTACCAGGAACACACTGCAAAAGGAACAGTCAAGAAATCTACCACAGATTTCTAATCGCTCCGGGGTGGGACGATTAGGACTGTCATAACCTGTCAGAAAGCCACCTCCTAAATGTCTGGTCCAGAGGCCTCCAAAACACCTACAAAGTTGGGGTTAGGCAAAATGGGGCATTTTGGGATGACCCAGAAGGTCGGATTTGGCTAATTCGGCCTCGATCGCCCTGTATCCGATGATGCTCCCTGTATGTTAGTGAAAGCGAGAAATATTAAAATCACAGCCAAAACTCATCCAAATCACATGAAATTTAAATGACAGCATATGTAAGTGACCTAGAATCAAATGCAAAAGAAATAGTAGGGAAATATACCACAGATTTCTAATCACTCCGGGGTGGGGCGATTAGGACTGCAGTAGTGCGGGGCGCCCGAGGGCAGGACGCCCGTCGTTTGGGGCTTGGTTTCGGCACCAATCCACTTGGGATGGGTCCAAAACCTCTTAGGGGGTTGTGTCAACAAATTTGGGGGGGGTATTGTGGCCAAATGTTCGGGTTTTGGGTCCGGATTGCGCTTCCAATAATCACCCAATAACCTCCCTTCCAAAAGAGAGATCAAGGATGTAAGAAGCACAAACGATGGGTGAGGATGTAATTTGGCAACACTCCATTGCTCCAAATGCTCCTCTCTATTATTTTTTTGGGGTGAGAAGACTCACCAATTTATAGACCTAGGGTCTCTCTCTTTGAATGCGCATGCGAGGGCGCCACTTGACTTGCTTGCCCTATTTTGGGAGAAAATATTCTTCCCTGATTTAGAGTCTCTTTGCATGAGGCCTCCATGATCAAGGCATGCTTGACTGAAGTCCCTCTCCTTGATTTGAAGTCGTTCCTCGCAATTGCATGCCCTGAAGGTGCAGTTAAGTGGCGGACCTATCGAGGTTTGACTTTTTGCCAGTCAAACCTGCTAATCGTCCCACCCTGGGATGAATGCTGATAATCATCCCAGGGTGGGACGAATACCAGTTTGTAATCATCCCAGGGTGGGACGAGTAGGGAGCAAAGTGCTAAAAAGGTGCCAAATTGACCTCTGACCTTCCAAAACTACTGTGGGAGTGGTTAGGACCACTGTTTAACCTCTGGGGGCTGCCCTAGGGGCTATGTATGTCAATTCGATCAGTGCTTGTCATCACATAATCGGATTGGTGTTGTTTTGGTGTCTACAGATGCCCCTTTTTGGGATGCGCTGTGCGTGGCGCAGTGCTAAGCAAAAATAGATAACCAAAGCACTAATGATTAGGGTTTCTCAGTAACCTAACCAACTCTTGATGCCCCAAGTATGGAAAGGGCACGCATTCTTGAATCCTTGCTTCTGACGAGCTAAGGAGCTTAATTCAAGTGTTAACCTTTTTCGGTGAGGTGTTACTTGATCTTGGACATTGTTCAGTCATGAATAGGCAAAGGGCGCAACCTTTTGTCTGTGGGAACCTTGAGTTCATGATTCTAGAATGCCAAGTGTTTGATCAGCTTGTGATTATTGCTTGTTTGCTGCCCCAAGCAGGGGCGTGATTGTCTTTGTCAATGATCCTTTGAATGCGTGCCATTTCCTTGATTGGGTGTGTTTTTGTTGATTGGTAACTAAGTGTGACTACCCCCTCAAGCGACGAATCGATGAGGGAATGACCGACATGAGAAAAGCGATGAGTCGCTTGACCCAAGATGACTTATGTAAGGGTGCCTTCAGTTGTTTTCCATTGAATGCTTATGCAGTTTTCGAACATTCTGACCTATTTTTGGTGGGTTTTAACCCTTTTTGTGACGCATTTTGGAGCTGAAATTGTCAAAAATTCGTCCTCCCATGGAGCGGTCCGGCTATGGTAGCCTTCTTAGGGAGTAGGATAGTGACAATTTGTGACCCCAATGTCTATTTTGGATGCCAAGAATGTCAGGCGCAAAGGCGCCTTCGTTCGGCAATGTTATTGCTATTTTTGGGTGGGTTTGGACCCTTTTGGTGATGTCATTTGGGGATGAAATTCTCAAAATCCATCCTCCCCAGTGGAGAGTCGGCTCATGGTAGCCTTCTTAGGGAGTAGGATAGTGAAAATTTGTGAAACCAAAATTAGGGATATCATAGAAGACCCAATTTTGCATGCCAAGAATCAGGCAAAGGCCTTTGTTCGGCAAGTTTATTGCTATTTTTTTGTGCAATTTGGTGTAGTTTTTATTTTTGAATTTCTTGCTCTGTAATCGTCCCTGGGTGGGACGAATACCAATTTAGTAATCATCCCAGGGTGGGACGAGCGCTAACTAGGGTGGAACGATTACAGGCCTAAAAGCCTATTTAAGGGCCAAAACTAGGTTTTGGGCTCATTTGCATTTTTTTTTCTAGCATTTGGGAGCTGTGAGGAGGAGGAGGTCGAGTTCGCGTAGCGGAGCGCTATCAAATTTTCTCGGACACCATGAGTTCATAGACCAGATCATCAAGTGGTAGAGCCGAAGCGAGACCGGTGAGTGCTCCTTCTCATTATTTTGCTTTTTTTAATTTTTAAAATCGTAATTCTTTCTTGGTTTTTTATTTCGTTTTTTGATTTAAACTAAAATAAAAACCCTAGTTTAATTTTTTTTTTTTTTTGTTTTAAAAAAAACTATATTTTTTTAAAATAAAACCCTAGGTTAATTTTTTTTTTGTATTTTGTTGTTTAGACTAAGATAAAACCCTAGGTTAAATTTTTTTTTGTTTTTTTTTTTTTAAACTAAAAAAACCTAGTTTATTTTTTTTTGTAACTAGAGTAAAAACCCTAGGTTTTTTACTTGTTTTTTTTTTAAACTAGGAAAAACCCTAGGTAAATTTTATTTTTTAGTTCCTATTTTTTTTTAACTAGTGAAAACCCTAGGTTTTTTATTTTGTTTTTTTTTTGTAGTTTAAACTAGATTAAAACCCTAAGGTTTTTTTTTTTAACTAAGGTTAAAAACCCTAGGTTATTTTTTTTTTTTTTTTTTTTTAAACTAAAGTTAAAAACCCTAGGTTAAAATTTTTTTTTTGTTTTTGTATTTTAAACTAAGTTTAAAAACCTAGGTTAAATTTTGATTTTTGTAAACTAAGGTTAAAAACCCTAGGTTATTTTTTTTTTTTTTTTTTAAACTAAAGTTAAAAACCCTAGGTTAATTTTACATTTTTTTTTATTTTGTACATTTATTAATTTTATTTGTACATTTTTTTTTTTTTTGGTCATGTTTTAATGTTTTTATGTTGTTTTGTTTTGCAGGTGGTGAAGAGTCGGTACCGTGTGTCGACGATGTTCTCTGAAGCATAGGAGGCACTGACTATGGCAGACTGGGAGTGGCTTGATGCCCTTGGGCTCAAGCAGGTGACTCGATTAGAGCTTATGGTGGGGGATCGAGCATATCTGATAGCCCTGATCAACTTGTGGGATCCTCGGACTAATACCTTTCATCTCCCAACAGGGGAGATGATAGTGACTCTTGAGGATGTCTATCGAATTCTATGAATTTCGATAGATGGGCTTCCTATTCGGACTACTCCACGTGATCAACGGACGATGGTGCTGACATGGTGCTTCGAGCATGGGGTGGAGATGGGGGTGGATAGTCCGATGGAGAGGGCAGAGGGGATTGCCTGATTGGTGGTATTTTGGTGTGATGGTGGCTGGAGAAGGGCGTGTTGGGGGTGAGGCATGCATTACTGATGACCCTCATCTCCAACATGCTGTTGCCCGACTCATCAGGTGCGAGGTTCCCATGGAACCTGCTGGAGGTAGTTTTCAGACTGGTGGAGTGTCCGACGGAGGCACCCCTGATTATGAGGTGGGGGTAGACACTACTGGCATAACTTTATGATGAGTTGTACGAGGTCCGCTATCGAAGGTGAAAGGGGATTGGGTGCAGCTACCTGTTGCAGTGTTGGGGGTGGCAGCACATAGCTATGGAGCAGCCATAGGGTTTGCCGTGGACCACTCGGGCAGAGATGGTGGATAGGGAGATAGGGTATGCGGCTCTGTGGCGGAGGTCAGAGGAGCAGGGGTAGAGTCGATGGTGGGCAGGTGTCGTAGGGCACTATGTCGATGCCTTCGCACGACTTGCTCTAGGGGAGGTGTTCTAGCATCCATACCGGGACTGTCTAGCCTGGCTTGAGGCTGGAGAGTGGCTCCGATGGGTGCATAGGGGGAGATGGTTGATCGGGCGGCATGAGACCGAGCAGGAGTACTTCCTATACGTCGAGTGACGCGATAGTTTGGGGTGTGCCAGGGGTTTCCTGGTGAGCCCTTGATCTATCGACGTCGGGGCGATGAGAGGACTCTAGCCTGGATGATCATCGAGCCGCTTGGTGAGGAGTCGGATGCAGTGATTGATGTCCTCGACATGGACAATGTCGGGGTGACTATCGAGTATGACCAGTGGTGGACGATGCGATGATGGTGAGGTGAGGGGCCTCTAGGAGGTCCTAATGCAGCAGAAGTAGGTGGGGAGGATGTAGAGGCATCAGGGGAGGGTTGGGGGGCTCCACTAGAGGATGAGGACATGGTGGAGGTTGACGATTTTATGGGGGATGATTTTGGAATTTTAGAGCAGCCGGACATGTAGGACGTCCCGAAGTAGTGGGTGTCAGAGTAGCCCATAGTCCCGGATATGCCTATGCCTCAGGAAGTCCCGAGGGATATGGAGGCTAGGTATCATGTTGAGATAGCATGATTGGAGGATCTACTTCGGAGATGGGATGAGGAGCTCGGGGATGCTCTATAGGAGAGGGATCTCCTACGGACTCAGTTGGTGGAGTGGGAGAACGCATTGGCTACATACCGTCGATGGGATGGGGACATCGATGCATCATGGGAGAGGGATCTCCTACGAACTTAGTTGGCACAGCGTGATGATGTAGTGGCTACGTACCATCGATGGGAGATGGATTTGTTTCGACATCGGATGGAGTTGGAGGCAGAGATTATCCACCTCGATGGGTGGTTACCTGAGCTCCCTAGAGGTGGATCTTCGTATCGAATGAGAGACAGTGAGACTGAGCAGTCAACATCCTCTCATCGTAGGTGGTTGGATGAGGGGGGCGCTAGTGGGCATGATGCGGGGGCTAGCAGCAGCCACCCTGAGAGGTCCCATAGGACCCACACCATTGGGGGTAGTTCCCGTCGCACCGATCCTGCGTGATCATGGTGGTCGATGCCCTAGGCTTGGGGGTTTTTGAGTTTTTTATTTTTTTGTGAGGTCAGAGGACCAACTTATTGTAGCCTATGGGCATTTTGATGATATATATACATGACTTTTCTTTTTGGTTATACACTTGTCATGATTTATTGTTTATTTTTATGCACATTTATTTACATTGATGTATGCATATGTTATTATGAATGTGATGTTTCTAATTATATGATGTATGCATATGGAATGGATGAAATGATTTGTTGATAACTTGTCGATGGCACCATAGACTATACAGGATTTACTAGCTTTCTGTACTATGTGATTGCTTTGTGGAATGACTTTGCATGTGATAATTTTGTTTTGGTATTTTTCATATTTTTCTGATGGTGATGTAAGTAATGAAATGTACCAGTTGTTTTAAAATGTAGTTAAGGTTTTTTCGAGATTCAGATATTTTAACTAACTAGCCAAGACTGTACATTTATCTCACAAGACTTTTGAACAAGGTATGAATCAGACTTGAGTTTGACCAAGTTATTTCACATCCCTGTGTGTGCAATTGAGTTCGTTTATGTGGTATTTGTCAGGATACCGCCAGTGCCAGATAGGCTGTCAACCAAACCTATACTGAGGATCACCTAATTAGCTCCACTAACTCCTTTGTTGTATTTAGTAAGATTAATCCATAGGACAATCTAAGGTACCATAAGCTAGCTCATCCACATGCAAACATTGGTCTGCTCACACGCAAAGCTAATGTGATAGACATATCGTCATGCATTTAGGATACCGCCATTGCTAGGTAGGCTGTCCACCAAACCCGTAATGAGGATCACCTAGATGGTTTTTTGAATGCTGAGAATTCCAAGGATTCAAGCTCAGGCATCTTTCAGTTGCTCAACTTGTTGGGATACTTGCTCTCATACATAGTGATGAAAATCACTATTTATTTTTCTTTTTTGTTTTTCTTTTTGAGCAAGGGGTTTGAATAGTGGTGATAACCACTATTATTTGATTTTGCATTTTAGGTTTCAAAGTTGAGCTCGTAGGTTGTTGGCTTGTGAATGGCATTGATCCTTTTTGGCTTTGGGGATGACTACCCATCCTGGTTAGGGACGTGTAGTACGAATCCTTACGACTTTGGGGACCAAAGGTGATTGGGGATATTATTATGTAATGGCATTGATCTTTTAGGCCTTGGGGATGACTACCCATCCTTGTCAGGGGCGTGTAGTATGAATCCTTATGACTTTGGGGACCAAAGGTGATTGGAGATTTTTTGTAATGGCATTGATCTTTTAGGCCTTGGGATGAATACCCATCTTTGTTTTTTGTTGATTATTTATTACACATCCTTTATATGAATCCTTATGACTTTGGGGACCAAAGGTGTTTGGGGATTTTTTGTTAGTGGTGAAAACCATTATTTATTATGGGGAATTGGATGGGGAAGAGCTTGTCCTTTTGTCAATTCTCAGCATTCTCAAACCATTCGCACAGGGGGATGAACAGGCTAACCTTTCACCTATGGTACCCTAGACTGCTTTGTAGGTTTCTCTTGCGTTCACACAACTTGGGAATTTTTATGTGTTTTAACTTGTGTTGGGATGCTACGTAACAAGGTGTGATCCAAGTAAAACTCTACCTTTGTAAAATCTGTTTGACTTTGTACAGTTCTTGGCTAGAAATCTAATGACAACTGAGTGACAAAAACCCTAGATGCATTAGAAGACAACTGACTATGATATGATGCAAAATGTAAATGGCGTTTATTTTTGATGGACTATTGACAAAGTGGAAAAATGTGGAAAATGATGGAGTTGCCGAGTAATTACAGTCTATGGTGCATTTGACCTGTATGACCAACAAATATGCAATGTATGTTTGTGATGCCTAATGCAACTTATTTTTTGTGTTTTGATTTTTAAGAGTATGCATGGAAGTGAGATGCAATTTTTTTGCTATTTTTGATTATTTTATTGTTTTGTTTGTTTTTGAATATTTTTTTTGACCAAGCGATTGTGGGAACCCTTGGAGCTTTTGGTTTGACCAAAGGGTTTATGGATACCTTTGGGGCATTTTAGGTTGACCAAGCGATTGTGGGAATCCTTGGAGCTTTTGGTTTGACCAAAGGGATTATGGATACCTTTGGGGCATTTTAGGTTGACCAAGCGATTGTGGGAATCCTTGGAGCTTTTGGTTTGACCAAAGGGATTATAGATACCTTTGGGCATTTTGTGAATCCTTGGAGCTTTTGGTTTGACCAGATTGTGAATCCTTGAGCTTTTGTGTTATGGATATCCTTGGAGCATTTTAGGTTGACCAAGCGATTGTGAGAATCCTTGGAGCTTTTGGTTTGACCAAGCGATTGTGGAATCCTTGGAGCTTTTTAGGTTTGACCAAGCGATTATGAGAATCCTTGGAGCTTTTGGTTTGACCAAGCGATTATGAGAATCCTTGGAGCTTTTTAGGTTTGACCAAGCGATTGTTGGAATCCTTGGAGCTTTTGGGGTGGGCTATGGCTCTCTAAATGTGGAATGGCCTCAAATGACTGATG
The DNA here is from genome assembly GCA_028583015.1 of Wollemia nobilis. Classification (NCBI taxonomy): domain Eukaryota; kingdom Viridiplantae; phylum Streptophyta; class Pinopsida; order Araucariales; family Araucariaceae; genus Wollemia; species Wollemia nobilis. The sequence goes on from JAQPPZ010002024.1 coordinate 3,368,016, forward strand.
TTCAAGGGTTCTAGTTCCTTGATTCCTTCAAGAGAGGTGAGCCGGTATGTTCCAGGTCCTATTTTACTATCAATTACATAGGGACCTAACCAATTTGCCATGAACTTGTCCCTTAGATGGGGCGGCAAGTTAGAATTTTGTTGGTTCTCTTTTAAGACCAAGTCACCAACCTGAAAGTCCCTCAGGTGAACTTTCATGTTGTATGCTTTCTTAAGTCGCTCTTGATAGATACGTAAATGCTCGAGAGCATTGATGCATCATTCATCGAGCAATGTAAGTTGGTCTAATCGGGCCTACCATGCAGTGTCATCATCGATGAACTCTTGCATTGATATGCGCAGGGAAGGTATTTCCAACTCGAGAGGCATGACTGCCTCGGAGCCATACACCAACGAAAATGGAGTTGCCCTAGTGGGCATCCGAATGCTAGTGTGATAAGCCCATAGGGCAAGTGGGATTTGAATGTGCCAATCCTTATGACTATCTATGACTATATTTTTGAGGATTGCAACTAGCATTTTGTTTGATGCCTCTACTTGCCCATTTGCCTACGGATAATAGGGTGTTGAAAAACTATGCTGAATTTTGTACTTTGTTGTCAAAGCATGCACATATTTATTCTTGAATGACGTCCCATTATCCGAGATGATCTTGGATGGAATACCAAAATGACATATGATGTTATGTAAAATAAACTCCGCAATGCGGGTCCCAGTCGTAGAGGTAAGCGGAATTGCTTCCACCCACTTGGTGAAGTACTCTGTGGCCGTTATGATAAACGTGTGATGACCTGACGATGCAGGGGAGATCTTTTCGATTAGATCTAAGCCCCACTACAAAAATGGCCAAGCCGATTGGATCGGTTGCAAGGCCTGAGAAGGTACGTGTGTCAAATTGGCATGGTGTTGACACTTCATGCACTTCCTTACATACGTGCAACAATCTCGCTCTAAATATGGCCAATAATAGCCCATGCGAAGAATGCACTTTGCGATGGCCATACCGTTGAAGTGGCCACCGCATGTACCATCGTGCGCTTGGGTGATCGCCCAAGCGGACTCCTGCTGGTCCAAGCAATGGAGGAGGATTCCTTCATAGCTTCGACGGTACAAAATGTCTCCTAGCAAGACATGTTTTGCCGCTTTCTATTTAAATGATCTTTTCATGGCGTGCGTCAATCCAAGTGGGAGGTTACCTAGCTTGAGGTAGTCTCTTATGGGTGTGTACCAATCCTGCTGATCAGAAGCCTCGATGGTATGAATAGCCAATCCCTCTTGAAGTTCATCCCTAGCAAAAGCTGAGCGGGAAAGAACTTGTAAGAATAGCATTGTGTTGCTATTAAGGGGAATAGGGGAGAACAAGGACCCCCAGTTGGCTTGATTCAGACAATCATGGATTCGAGAGAACCTATCCTGAGATGGTTCAATCTGGATCAGGTGGATTCCTAGCGTTAGGTCAGAGCTTGCACGCTCCATCATGGATTGCGATAATGTTTTGACTTGAATGGTTGTCATCTCACCAGAAGGGTCTTGCGGGATTAGTGACCCCAAAGAGGCCATAGTATCCACAAAATGATTCGATGATCGAGGGAGTGCCTCGATGTCGTACCATTCAAGATTTGCCAAGAATTTGTCCACAAGGGCTTTGTAGGCCTACAGAACTAGGCATTTACATTGGAATACCCCTTTTACTTGGTTGAAAATTAACAGTGAATCACCAAAGATGTTCAAGCATTTGATGTTCATGGTGATTGTTGTCTGAAGACCTATGAGCAAGGCTTCGTATTCGGCATTGTTGTTGGTGCATGAGAAATCTAATTTAAATGATAGAGGCATTGGAGCCCCTTGTGGTGTGAAGAATACAATTCTCATGCCACCCCCTTGCTCACATTTAGAACCATCAAAGAATAAGGTTATGTCGGCCTGTGACTCAGGCTCATCAGAATCTGGCGATTCTGAGACATGGAAGACCCCATCATCGGGTAGCTCTATGGTCAGAGGCTGATCATCTTCGAGAGGAGCCTCTGCTAGTTGATCGGTGATGACTTGACCTTTGATGGACTTCTGTCCAATGAATTCGATGTCAAACTCCATCAACAACATGATCCATTTTATCGTGTGGCTACTATGATAAGTATGACTCATCATGTACCATAATGGATTCTCCTTAGACACAACATACGTCGTATTGCTCAGCATGTAGTGGCATAACTTTTTGGTAGCAAATACCACTGCCAAGCATAGCTTCTCGATGTATGCATAGTTAAGTTCATAACTGACCAGGGTGTGGCTAAGATAGTAAGTAGCATGTTCTTTGTGTAGTTCATTTTTCTGGGCTAGCATGGCGCCCAGTGCCACCTCAATAGCTGAGATGTATAAGTAGAATGACACTCCTGGTCTAGGTGGTGCCAATACTGGTGGTGAAGCCAAGTATTGTTTGATGTCATCGAAGGCTGACTGGCACTCGTCATCCCAGTGAAATGCTACCCCCTTGTGCAATAATTTATTCATGGGTCGGCACTTGTCAGATAGTTGCGCTATGAAGCGCTTGATTGACGTGACCTTTCCCTGCAGGCTTTTGAGCTGCTTGATGGTAGTTGGGGGAAGCATTTCAAGGATTGCCTTGACTTTGTTTGGATCCACCTCGATTCCTCATTTTGAGACTATGAAACCCAAGAGTTTTCTAGATGTGATGCCAAATACGCACTTCTTGGGGTTTAGTCTGACTTTATGTTCGATGAGGTGATCGAGGATCTTGCTTAAGTCATCGAGATGATCCGGGCGCAAAAGAGATTTGGCCAACAAATCATCCATGTAATCTTCCAAAGTTTTATGCATGTGATCATGGAAGATGTATGTCATGGCACGTTGGTAGGTGGCGCCAGCATTTTTAAGGCCAAAGGGCATGACCTTATAACAAAATGTCCCCCAAGGCATTGTGAACGCCATTTTTAGTTGGTCCTCGAGATTGATACGAATCTGATTGTATCCCGAGAAACCATCCATGAGGGAAAGCATTTCATGGCCTATTGTAGCATCTACCAATGCATCGATGCTAGGCAAGGGGAAATCATCCTTAGGACTCGCTTTGTTTAGATCTCAAAAATCAGTGCATATGTGAATCCTCCCGTCAGGCTTCTTGATGGGTACCATGTTGGACAGCCATGGTGGGTAATCCATGCAGATGACAAACTGTGCATCCAACAACTTTTGTAGCTCATATTTGACCATTAAGGCTACTGTTGGGTGCATCTTACATAGTTTTTGCTTGACTGGCTTGACTGTCGGATCAAGCATTAGATTATGCATGACTAGCTATGGGTCTAGCCCCGACATGTCTTTGTAGGACCATGCAAAAACCTCCTTCTTCTCTTTGAGAAGGGCAATGTAGTCGGCTTGCTCTTCAGGGGATAGACTTACCCCAAACTTGATGATCTATGGATTCATTGGATCAGAGCCGATGTCTACGTCAGTCGTCTCCTCGACTGACATGTGGGACCCATCCTCCAACTGGTGTGGAGTTGGGATCAAGTGGATATCATTTGCTGAATTTAGATCTACGTTTGGAACATCGGGTTCCTCTTCAGCATGGAAGATATCCTGAGTTGATCCTGGGGTGAAATGAAGCATCTCACCGCAAGGCCAATACTCTGATGGGGATGGTGGTGAATTAACGTGATCCCAGTCTATGGCATCTAGGTCTAGATACAATGACCATGTTGGATCGGTTGGATTGTGGATGGGGGCGGTTAAGTCAATGGAGATCATGTTGATGAAATGATTTTGGTCTCCATTACCATGGGTGTGGTGACTCGGACATCCTTGGTGATCTTTGTGCTCCGGATCTGGCTCTGGGGGTATTGGCACAAATGGATCGGCCCTATGTGCGGATAAAAGGATAGGGTCTACCCTTGGCACTGATAACTCTATAGGGTCTCTGGGTGGAAGGTGCTCTCTGTATGCCCAAAGTGGTGGATGCAATACTTGGTCCAACTATGCTGGGTTTAGGTGCCACCTATGCCTTGGCCCCATGTGTAGTTGTTCAAACATGTCATCAATGTCCATGGGGTATTGTTGTTATCGCATATGATTGAGATATGCCATCTCAGTCTCATCTTCATAATCACTATCAGAGATCCATAGGCCTTCATTGGCTTCGACAACTATTTGCGACATGTGAGGCTCATCTTGCTCGAGCAAATTGATCTGGTCCCATCGGGGTTGTTCCGCTCTCTACAGGAGGACCTAATTTTCTTGAGGTGGCACTTGCTCGATTGGAGCATCCAAAGGGAACATTGCCAAGAGGCTCTCTTGATAGTCATCCATGGGGGTCACTTGCGAGTGATTGCTATCAGACTCGAAAGGGTCCCAAGGTGCTACCTCATACTCTGACTCATCTTCTGAAGACCCTTCTTGGCCTTGTCTATATCCCTCTTGTAGGTGAGTCCTCAAACTTTCTCCTTTCTCGATCGAAGGGAAAGGGTTGTTAAGGTCAACAAGGTTGGTTGTTAACAATGGGAGATAATCCCCCAATGTATACGTTGTGTTAGGATTGGCATATGGATCTAATGCCAACCCATCCTTGTTGCCTATCCCTAGGCCTTGCATGTTCTCTACCAAGATGTCAAGGGGCAGAGGGTGGTTGAACCCTACTCCTGACTTGTCGTATGGCATATGATATCTTGGTTGGCAAAGAATGTGCACTCCTTGCTCATATCTACCCAACCCATATCCATGCCAATTGCATTGGCCAAGATATCTCAAAGCGAAGTCTAGGTTGGACAAATAGTTGACATCCTCAACAAAGGGCTCTTCATCTTCTTCTTCTTGCATGTAAGGTTCAATGCCATTATCGAGGCCCCCATATACAAAGTTTGTCTGATTTGGTGGGTAGCCTAGAGGAACAATAGTGTCGATGGGGAGGCGAGGTCTCCCCATGTCCTGCATGGACTCAAGTGTGGGTGTTGCTACAATGTTCCACACTAGATACTCCCCTAGGCCCGTATTGGCCATCTCAATGGTGATCATTGGTGGTGGAGGGGGAGGGAATGGGAGTTCTTCCTGAGTCCACTCCATGTCGGGTGAACTAGGCATCTCGACTTCCATTCGGCTAGGCATCTCCTCGGTAGAGATGGTTGAGACTGATGGCGGTGCCTCTTCTAGGGGTTTCTTCCCATTGTCCTTCGGTGTGGCCACCATAGGTGGCATCGTTGGTGAAGGACCAGATGATGAAGATGGACCCGATTGGGGATTTGATGGACTTAACAGTGGGGATGTATGCGGAATCGGACCCTATTTAGATGGATTCAACTAAAAATCCAAATGTGTTGATGGAAGGGTCGATTGCGGCATCAGTTGCACCGTATTGCAATACTTGAAGGGCTCTAAGTCTATCGGGACTACATGCACCTGCCCTTCGAATGTGTACTTTAGGCACTGATGAGCTATCGAAGGGACACACTTCATGTCCCTGATCCAAGGCTGCCCCAGCAAGATATTATAGGCCATCTCACCTTCCAAGATGTGGCACAATGTAGGAATAGTCTTTTGTCCCACTTGGATGGGTAGGACAATTGTGCCAACCATCGAGCATATCGCATCATTGAATGCTCGAAGAGTATAGGTGGAGGCCACGATGTGAGATGCTAGCAACTTGAGGTGTTTCAATGTCGTTATTGTAATTATATTACTGGATGAGCCAGTGTCCACCAACACCCTTTTAAATGGAATCCCGTTGACCCATGCAATGACGTGCAGGGGTGGATCCACCATATCACCAGTCACCGATTTTAGTTCATCTTCTCTAAAGGTGATGACTGGTTATGTACATCATTTTACATGTCCCACAAAGTTGTTGAAAGAGTTTGCTTCATGGGGCTGTAGCTCGATGGCTTTTAATATCTCCATTAGAGCCTCCCGATGGGGTGATGATTGTTGAATGAGCTCATAGATGGAGAGCCTAGCCGACGTGGTCCTTAAACTTTGGGTAAGTTTAGTCCAAATCATGGCCACTGGTCTAGGTGGGGGAGGTTGTGTAGGGTGTTGTTGAGGTTGTGACGTTGATGGAACCTCTCCTGTAGCCACTATGGGGGCAACTGTGCTTGGGTACCTCTTGTTTCGAGTCACTATGCTTATCATCCCTACATACCCCTGCATGGGGAAGTTATGTGTCACCTCATTGACTTGAAGGGTTTTTGCCTACGTATCATGGGTAGGCAGGGGGTCTTTGAAGACTCCCATCTATTGGTTGTTTGGTGCCATGGGGTTATCCACCACTAGCGTCTTGTTGTCTATTAGGTCTTGCACGAAGCTCTTGAACTTCCAACATGCGTAAAGGTCATGTCCTTTCTGCCTATGAAATCTATAGTACAAGTCTTCCCTATAGCCCTTAGGTTTTGGCACGTTGGGGTCTATGGGTCGACTTTCTAGCAGGTGTATCAAGTTTACCATGGACAAACGGTCAAACAAGGAGTCTTTGGACTCTGTGAAGGGTGTGAATTGTCGCCTAGGGTGATGCTACTGATTTTTCTCTTGTCGATGATTTTCCTTCTCATAGCTATCAAGAGGAACTGCCTGATAGTTAGCCTATGAGGGTTGTGTTGCTTGTGTAGGCTTAGGCATGTTTATAGCAACCTGATTGACCGCAACGGGTTTTGGTTGCGTGGTCCCTATTTTGGCATTTTTAGGCCACTCTTTCTTTCATGGCTTGGCAATCTCGCCATCCTATATCTTGATCTCCTCAATGATTCTGGCTTGCGCCAGGGCTTCCTCAAGAGTGGCATATTGTTGTAGCTGCAATAGCATGGAGATCGATCTCAAACAACTTTTTGAGAACATTTGGGTCAGGTCGGCCATAGGAGGGAGGTAGGGAAGCTTTGAAAGCAATGTCCTCCACCGATTTCCATAGGCCGCCATGGTTTCTTCCTCATACTTCCTGAGGCTAGCTAGGTCACTTAGTGATGCCTTCTTCTTGGTGTTGAAGGTGAAGCATTCGAGGAACGCGTCCACTAGCTGATCCAAGTTACTGATGCTATGTTTTGGCAACTGAGTGAACCAATCCGAGGTAGGGCCTACGAACATGGTTATAAATGTTCTTAGCAGCAAAGCATCATTGTCCTGAATGCCAAAGCATTGGCTCAGGAATCTAGTCACGTGCTCTTGGGCATCCTCCTCCCCTCTAAATATTGCCAACTAGGGCAGTTTAAAGTGTTCAGGGTATGGGGGTGTCCGACACTGACGGATGCATAGGGTGACTACGGAGTCAGCATAAAGTGGGATTTTGGGGCCCAGAAGTCTTGGTCTCCATAGACTCTAAGCGCTCTAGCAGTGCTTTATATGCATCAAAAGATTTGATCTCTTCCTCCTTGGTTTGCTCCCGCTATGGGTTGCGGGGAACTTGAGGCCTATGGAGGGGTGGCCGGATAGCACCCCCTCTACCTTGGTAGGGCATTTCAGCCTGCTCTTCTTCTTGCTCATACTCCTCATAGGCTTCTTGAGGAGTTCTTAGGTGAGACCTATAAACATGGGTGGGTGCCCGTGGAGGGTGCCCATCATTGTTTCTAGGAGTGGCCTCCCGCTCAGGTCTAGGAGGTCTTGGAGGCAATATTTGATAAGGTCATGGAGACCTATCTCGCACCAAGGGGTTGTGCCTCTCATACAACTCTATCTTATGCATGCGAGGGGTTGGGACCCTCTCAGGCATAGTGTTCTAGAGCAATTCATCTATTTGACGCTGAATGCGCTCTTTGCTAAGGCGGTACAGGTGCTCTAACTATTGTTGGTCTTGCTTGAGCTGCATGATTTGTGCTTGGTGGGTGGCATGTTTGGAAAATGCCAAGTCAATTTGTTCTATCATCTTGTGTTTAGGAAGCCTAGATGCCTCTCCTACATGTCTATCTCGGTCATGGTGATCCGAGATCTCTATGAGTCACTTTCCTCTATCGAGGTTAGCGACATTCACCCGAGGCTCTGGCCTCAGTGGGTGATCCTGATACATAGCAGGTGCGGAGGTGCATTGCTCCCATGCTATGTATTGCTCTTGAGGAATGTAGTGGTCTTCCTCATGCTCCCTTTCATATATGTGAAAGGGGCGGGCAGAGTTGGCTTGCCCTGTCTGAAGAGCCTTGTGCTCTGGATTTGGCCTATTGTTTTTGACAGTAATAAGGGGTAGAGGAGGGATGATGTAATCATGTGGCCCCTCCTTATGGACCCTATGTTGTTCTAGCACTTCATCACATGGTGGCCACTCATAACGAGTGTCTAAGGGAGCCCTCCCATCTATGTTGAGTGCCACGTGTATGGACTCCTCCTGAAAGGGTCTATGCTGAGTGGGAGTGCCCCTCAAAGGGGTGCCTCTATAGTCCCATTCTGTAATGGCATGATGTGGACTATCTTGTGGGTCAGGCCACCAAGGTGGTATGACCAAGTCCTCGGGGCTATATCGGAGGTGACTTGTGCCCCTTTGTACACTTTTTGTAGCTTCTGCCCATGATTGGGCTCGACTACGGGTGTACACCATGGTGGTGTTTCTCTAAATATGTGTACGTTTTTATCTTCTTTATAATTTTTTATGCTACACTAAACACAAGGGGACCACACAATCAAAGCAATGATTATCTTGTTTATGGATTAAAAGTGTGCCCTAAATCTGGTTCAGTGTGTTTTGATTTTTGTTTTGAAAACCTTGTAAAGAAATTTTTGTTGTATATGCAATATGAGGGCTCTTATATCTCCCAAAATGGTCACCCCTTCAATATACCACTGCCAGGCCATTATACCGAACCTCTCTATATACCCGCCCTTACGTGAGGGAGACTATTGGTACGTGAGAGCAGAACAGTACGTGGAACATAGGCGGTACGAAAGGGGAATCACTCTATTTTTGACACCTACCATAGAAGACTTATCCTCATGCACTGGGAATCACCCCAACTACACTTGGTCAGCTTTCATCAGGATTTACGTCTAGCAACAGTAGCGATCGGGGTTATGTATGCAAAAAATCAAGCCAAGGTGGTGATGAAATCCACCGTTGGTCTTGATCAAGGGTTGGGGTTTTACGACCAATGCCTTGATGTTTAAATTACCACGTGGTGTGTGGGGTTCTTTTTATTTGCGCAAAGAAAGAAAAACATGCAGCAAAACTCTCCTATGCAAGCAAAGAAACATGAAATGACAGAGACAGAAAATAGAAAATGACAGAGGATGCTCAGAACCCCTACCTCTTCTCTGCCCAAACCGGATGCCTCTGAGTTTCTGCTCTGAAACTGCATAGAGAGCTAATCATCCCGGGGTGGGATGAATAATAGATCTGTATTCATCATAGGGTGGGACGAATGCCCATTCGTCCCTGGGTGACACGAATTCCAGCTCTGTATTCGCCACAGGGTGGAACGAGCAGCAGTCCAGTGCTTGAAATATTGACACCTGCAAGCAAAAACACACAAATTTTGATCAAAAATTTGATCTCAAAATCAAGGGACAGTGGTCCCACCATGATCGCCACTGAAAGCACGAGGATACGGAAGCAAAACAAAAGGGAAATGTAACGCTAAGTCCTACGAACGAGAATGCATGAAAAGAGGGAAAACAAATGAAATGAAACGAGATTTAAAGCAAGTGTAAAAGTGCAGCCCTTTATTTTATTAATTTTCTCGAGATCGGGTTACAATACGTCTCCTCCCTTTTCAGGGGCTAGGAGCGTCGGACATAGTTTGGTTACACCATGAATGATACATTCCCCTTGGGGATCTTCCGCGTGCCCACATTGAAAATGGGTGGACCAAACATCATCGCCACTTGCGTGAATGTGTCTATGGTTCCTTTCTGCCCCTCTAGTGTCGAGATCCTATGTTCAGAGAAATAGTAAATGATTAGTAGCACCTACGGATGGAGGGAAACATGCGATCCCCAAGGCCTACGGTTAATGCATGCATAAAATGATTAAAATGATAACTAAAACATATCAGAATGAGCTAAAATTTGGACAGAGGCAAGAAAACATTACCAAGAACACACTGCAAAAGGAACAGTCAAGAAATCTGCCACATATTTCTAATCGCTCCGGGGTGGGACGATTAGGACTGTCATAAACTGTCAGAAAGCCACCTCCTAAATGTCCCATCCAGAGGCCTCCAAAACACCTACAAAGTTGGGGTTAGGAAAAATGGGGCATTTTGGGATGACCCAGAAGGTCGGATTTGGCTAATTCAGCCTCGATCACCCTGTATCCGATGATGCTCCCTGTATGTTAGTGAAAGCGAGAAATATTGAAATCATAGTCAAAACTCATCAGAATCACATGAAATTTGAATGGCAGCATATGTAAATGACCTAAAATCAAATGCAAAAGAAATAGTAGGGAAATATGCCATAGATTTCTAATCACTCTGGGGTGGGGCGATTAGGACTGCAATAGTGCGGGGGCGCCGGGGGCAGGACGCCCACCATTTGGGGCTTGGTTTCGGCACCAATCCACTTGGGATGGGTCCAAAACCTCTTATGGGGTTGTGTCAAAAAATTTGGTGGGGTATTGTGGCCAAATGTTTGGGTTTTGGGTCCGGATTGCGCTTCCAATAATCACCCAATAACCTCCCTTCCAAAAGAGAGATCAAGGATGTAAGAAGCACAAACGATGGGTGAGGATGTAATTTGGCAGCACTCCATTGCTCCAAATGCTCCTGCTCTATCTTTTTTTGGGGTGAGAAGACTCACCAATTTATAGACCTAGGGTCTCTCTCTTTGAATGTGCATGCGAGGGCGCCACTTGACTTGCTTGCCCTATTTTGGGAGAAAATATTCTTCCCTGATTTAGAGTCTCTTTGCATGAGGCCTCCATGATCAAGGCATGCTTGAAGTCCCTCTCCTTGATTTGAAGTCGTTCCTCGCAATTGCATGCCCTGAAGGTGCAGTTAAGTGGCGGACCTATCGAGGTTTGAATTTTTTCCAGTCAAACCTGCTAATCGTCCCACCCTGGGATGAATGCTGATAATCATCCCAGGGTGGGATGAATACCAGTTTGTAATCATCCCAGGGTGGGACGAGTAGGGAGCAAAGTGCTAAAAAGGTGCCAAATTGACCTCTGACCTTCCAAAACTACTGTGGGAGTGGTTAGGACCATTGTTTAACCTCTGGGGGCTGCCCTAGGGGCTATGTATGTCAATTCGATCAGTGCTTGTCGTCACATAATCGGATTGGTGTTGTTTTGGTGTCTACGAGATGCCATTTTTTGGGATGCGCTATGCGTGGCATAGTGCTGAGCAAAAATAGATAACAAAAGCACTAATGATTAGGGTTTCTCAGTAACCTAACCAACTCTTGATGCCCCAAGTATGGAAAGGGCATGTATTCTTGAATCCTTGCTTTTGATGAGCTAAGGAGATTAATTCAAGTGTTAACCTTTTTCGGTGAGGTGTTACTTGATCTTGGACATTTGTTTAGTCATGAATAGGCAAAGGGCACAACCTTTTGTTTGGGGGAACCTTTGAGTTGATGATTCTAGAATGCCAAGTGTTTGATCATCTTGTGATTATTACTTGTTTGTTGCCCCAAGCAGGGGTGTAATTGTCTTTGTCAATGATTCTTTGAATGCATGCCATTTCCTTGATCGGGTGTGTATTTGTTGATTGGTAACTGAGTGTGACTACCCCCTCAAGCGACGAATCGATGAGGGAATGACCAAAATGAGAAAAGTGATGAGTCGCTTGACCCAAGATGACTTTTTTAAGGGTGCCTTCAGGTGTTTTTCGTTGAATGCTTATGCAGTTTCTGAACATTTTGACCTATTTTTGGTGGGTTTTAACCCTTTTTGTGATGCATTTTGGAGCTAAAATTATTAAAAATCTTTCCTCTCGTGGAGTGGTCCAATTATGGTAGCATTATTAGGGATTAGGATAGTAGCAATTTGTGACCCCAATGTCTATTTTGGATTCCAATAATGTCAGGCACAAAGGCGCCTTCGTTTGGCAATGTTATTGTTATTTTTAGGTGGATTTGGACCCTTTTGTGACACTGTGTGGGGATGTAATTCTCAAAAATATGTCCTCCCGTTGAGCGGTTTGGTGATGGTAGCCTCCTTAGGGAGTAGGATAGTGAGGATTTGTGACCTCAATGTATGTTTTGTATGCCAAGAATGTCAGGCGCAAAGGCACCTTCGTTCGGCAATGTTATTGCTATTTTTGGGTGGGTTTGGACCCTTTTGTGACGTTGTGTGGGGATGTAATTCTCAAAAATCCATCCTCCCGTGGAGTGGTCTGGCTATGGTAGCCTTATTAGGGAGTAGGATAGTGAGGATTTGTGACCCAAACATCTATTTTAATGCCAATAATCACAGGCACAAAGGCGCATTTGTTCGGCAAGTTTATTGTTATTTTTGGTGCATTTTGGTGCACTTTTTGCTGGTTTTGATTTTCTTGCTTCGTATCCCTGGATGGGACGAATACTAGTTTTGTAATCATCCTAGGGTGGTACGATCACTAACTAGAGCGCTCGTCCCAGGGTGGAACGATTACAGGCCTAAAAGCCTATTTAAGGGCCAAAACTAGGTTTTGGGGCTCATTTGCATTTGTTTTTTCTAGAGTTTTGGAGCTGTGAGGAGGAGGTTTTTTTATTTTGTTTTATTTTTGTAGTTTAAACTAGAGTTATAAACCCTAGGTTAAATTTTGATTTTTGTAAACTAAGGTTAAAAACCCTAGGTAACTGACAAATTGTTATTTTGATTTGGTTTTTTGTTTTGTTTTTGTATTTATCAGTTTAAACTAAAGTTAAAAACCCTAGCTAACTAACAAGTTTGGTTTTTTGTTTTTTTTTGTTTTAAACTAGAGTTAAAAACCCTAGGTTAAATTGTGATTTTTGTAAACTAAGGTTTAAAACCCTAGGTAACTGATAAATTGTTATTTTGATTTTTTTTGTTTTTTTGTTTTTGTTCCAAAATAAGGTTAAAAACCCTAGTTTGCAATTTTGTAATTTGTTTGTCTGTACAATGTTGTTACTATTGTTGTACAGTTTATTAAATGTATTTTTTTGTACAATTTGTATACATTATTGTATATTGTTTTAGTGTTGTACAATTTTTTGTTTTGTTTTGTCATGTTTTAATGTTTTTGTTTTGTTTTTCTTTTGCAGGTTGTGAAGAGTCAATACCGTGTGTCGACGATGTTCTCTTAAGCATGGGAGGCACTGACTATGGTGGACTGGAAGTGGTTTGATGCCCTTAGGCTCAAGTTGGTGAATTGGTTAGAGCCTGTGGTGGGGGATCGGGCATATCTGACTACCCTGATCAACTTGTGGGATCCCCGCACCAATACCTTTCATCTCCCAACAAGGGAGATGACATTGAATCTTGAGGATGTCTATCAGATTCTATGGATTCTGATAGACTGGCTTCCTATTCAGACTACCCCCCATGATTAACATATGGTGATGCTGACATGGTGCTTTGGACATGGGGTGGAGATGAGGGTGGATAGTCTAGTGGAGAGGGTAGAGGGGGATTGCCTGATTGGCGGTATTTTGGTGTGGTGGTGGTTGTAGAAGGGCGTGTTGGCGGTGAGGCATGCATTACTGATGACCCTCATCTCCAACATGTTGTCTGACTCATCATGTGTGAGGTTCCCATGGAACCTGATAGAGGTTGTTTTCATACTTGTGGAGTGTCCAACAGAGGCATCCCTAATTATGAGGTGGAGGCAGACACTACTAACACAGCTTTATGATGAGTTGTACAAGGTCCGTTGTCAGAGGTGAAAGGGGATTGGGTGCAGCTACTTGTTGTAGTGCTGGGGGTGGAAGCACATAGCTATAGAATGGCCATAGGGTTTGTTGTGGACCACTCAGGCTGAGATGGTGGACAGAGAGATAGGGTATGTGGCTTTGTGGCGGATGTCAGAGGAGCAGGGGCAGAGTTGGTGATGGTCAGGTATCATAGGGCACTATGCCGATGCCTTCGTGCAGCTTGCTCTAGGAGATGTGTTTTGGCATCCATATCAGGACTATCCAGCCTAGCCTGAGATTGGAGAGTGGCTCTAGTGGGTGCGCAAGGGGAGATGGCTGATCGAGCAATACGAGACCAAGCAGGAGTACTTCCCGTACGATCGGGTGACGTGATAGTTTGGGGTACACCAGGGGTTTCCTGGTGAGCCTTTGATCTATCAACGTTGGGGAAATGAGAGGACTCTGGACTATCGAATCATTGAGCCGCTTGGTGAGGAGTTGAATGCAATGATTGATGTCCCTGATGTGGACAACGTTCGAGTGACTATCGAGTACGACCAATGGTGGACGTTGCGGCAATGGCAAGGTGAGGGGCCTCTAGGAGGTCCTGATGCAGCAACAGTAGGTGGGGAGGATGCAGAGGCATAAGGGGAGGGTTTGGGGGCTCCACTAGAGGATGAGGACATGGTGGAGGTTGACGAGTTTATGGGGGATGATTTTGGAGTTTCAGAGCAGTCAAACACGTAGGACATCCCGGAGCAGTGGGTGTCGGAGTAGTCCGTCGTCCCGGAGATGCCTATGCCTCAAGCAGTTTTGGTGGATATGGAGGCTAGGTATCATGCTGAGATAGCACGATTGGAGGATCTACTTTGGAGATAGGATGAGGAGCTTGAGGATGCTCTGTAGGAGAGGGATATCCTACGAACTTAGCTAGTAGAGCAAGAGAACACATTAGCTGCATACCACTGACGGGATGGGGACATCGATGCATCACGAGAGAGGGAGCTCTTGCAGACGCAGTTGGCACATCACGATGATGCATTGGTTATGTAATTTCAATGGGAGTTGGATTTTGTCCAACATCATATGGAGTTGGAGGTAAATATTATTCACCTCGATGGGCAGTTACCTGAGCTTCGTGGAGGTGGATCTTCATGCCAAATGAGAGACAATGAGACTGATCAGTCTGCTTCCTCTCATCGCTGGTGGCTGGATGAGTAGGGTGCTAGTGGGTGTGATGTGGGGGCTAGCAACAACTGCCCTAATAGGTCCCATAGGACCCACACCACTAGGGGTAGTTACTGTCTTACCGATCTTGCATGATCATGGTGGTCGATGCCTTAGGCTTGGGGGTTTTTGAGTTTTTGATTTTCTTGTGAGGTCAGAGGACCATTTTATTGTAGCATGAGGGCATTTTGACTTGATATATACATGACTTTCTTTTGGGATTATTCCCTTGTTATGGTTTGTTTTTTATTTTTATGCACACTTATTTACGTTGATCGATGCATGTGTTATTATGAATGCGATGTTTCTAATTATATGATGTATGCATATGGAATGGATAGAATAATTTGTTGATAACTTGTCGATGGAACCATAGACTATATAGGATTTACTGGATTTTTGTACTATATGATGACTTTGCGGAATGACTTTGCATGTGATAATTTTGTTTTGGTATTTTTCATATTTTATGATGGTGATGTAAGTAATGAAATGTACCGATTGTTTTAAGGTTTTTCTAAGATTCAAATATTTTAACTAACTAGCCATGACTGTACATTTATCTCTCAAGATTTTGAACAAGGTATGAATCAGACTTAAGTTTGACCAAGTTATTGTACATCCATGTGTGTGCGACTGAGTTTGTTTATGTGGTATTCATCAGGATACCGCTAGTGCCAAGTAGGCTGTTAACCAAACCTGTACTGAGGATCACCTAATTAGCTCTACTAACTCCTTTGTTGTATTTAGTAATATTAATCCATAGGACAATCTAAGGTACCATAGGCTAGCTCATCCACATGCAAACATTGGTTTGCTCACATGCAAAGCTAATGTAATAGACATATCATCATGCATTTAGGATACCGCCATTGCCAGGCAGGATGTCTACCAAACCCGTAAATGAGGATTACCTAGATGGTTTTTTAAATGCTGAGAATTCTAGGGATTCAAGCTCAGGCGTCTTTCAGTTGCTCAACTTGTTGGGAAACTTGCTCTCATGCATAGTGATGAAAATCACTATTTATTTTTCTTTTTTTGTTTTTTCTTTTTGAGCAAGGGGTTTGAATAGTGGTGATAACCACTGTTATTTGATTTTGCATTTTAGGTTTCAAAATTGAGCTCATAGGTTGTTGGCTTGTGAATGGCATTGATCCTTTTTGGCTTTGGGGATGACTACCCATCTTGGTTAGGGACATGTAGTACGAATCCTTACGACTTTGGGGACCAAAGGTCAGTGGGGATATTATTATGTAGTGGCATTGATCTTTTGGGCCTTTGGGATGACTACACATCATTTTCAGGGGTGTGTAGTATGAATCCTTATGACTTTGGGGATCAAAGGTGATTGGGGATGTTACTATGTAATGGCATTGATCTTTTAGGCCTTGGGGATGACTACCCATCCTTTTTAGGGGTGTGTAGTATGAATCCTTATGAATTTGGGGATCAAAGGTGATTGGGGATGTTACTATGTAATGGCATTGATATTTTAGGCCTTGGGGATGACTACCCATCCTTGTTAGGGGTGTGTAGTATGAATTATTACGACTTTGGGGACCAAAGGTGATTGGTATTTTTGTTAGTGGTGAAAACCACTATTTATTTGGGGAATTGGATGGGAAAAAGCTTGTCTTTTTGTCAATTCTCAACATTCTCAAACCATTCGCATAGGGGGATGAACAGGCTAACCTTTCACCTAGGGTACCCTAGACTGCTGTGTAGGTTTTTCTTGCATTCACATAACTTGGGAATTTTTATGTGTTGTAACTTGTGTTGGGATGATATGTAACAAGGTGTGATCCAAGTAAAACTCGACCTTAATAAAATATGTTTGACTTTGTACAGTTCTTGGCTAGAAATCTAATAACAACTGAGTGACAAAAACCCTAGATGCATTAGAAGACAACTGACTATGATATGGTGCAAAATGTAAATGGCATTTATTTTTGATGGACTATTTACAAAGTGGAAAAATGTGGAAAATGATGGAGTTGTCGAGTAATTACAGTCTATGGTGCATTTGACCTGTATGACCAACAAATATGCAATGTATGTTTGCGATGCCTAATGCAACTTATTTTTTGTGTTTTGATTTTTAAGAGTATGCATGGAAGTGAGATGCAATTTTTTTTGCTATTTTTGATTATTTTATTGTTTTTGTTTGTTTTTGAATATTTGTTTTTAACCAAGCGATTGTGGGAACCCTTGGATATTTTGGTCTGACCAAAGGGTTTATGGATACCTTTGGGGCATTTTAGGTTGACCAAGCGATTGCGGGAATCCTTGGAGCTTTTGGTTGACCCAAGGGATTATGGATACCTTTGGGGCATTTTAGGGTTGACCAAGCGATTGTGAGAATCCCTAGAGAATTTTGGTTTGTCCAAAGGGATTATTGTGACCTTTAGGGTGTTTTGGGGTGGACCAAGTGATGATGGGAATCCTTGGAGCTTTTGGGTTGACCAACCGATTGCTGGAATCCTTGGAGCTTTTGGTCTGACCAAAGGGTTTATGGATACCTTTGGGGCATTTTAGGGTTGACCAAGTGATTGTGAGAATCCTTGGAGATTTTTAGGTTTGACCAAGTGATTGTGAGAATCCTTGGAGCTTTTGGTTTGACCAAGTGATTGTGAGAATCCTTGGAGCTTTTTGGTTTGACCAAGCGATTATGAGAATCCTTGGAGCTTTTTATGTTTGATCAAGCAATTGCTAGAATCCTTGGAGCTTTTAGGGTGAGCTTATGGCTCTCTAAATGTGGAATGGCCTCAAATGACTGATGTTAAAGGGTTCTAGTTCTTTGATTCCTTCAATACAGGCGATCCGGTATGGTCCAGGTCCTATTTTACTATAAATTACATAGGGACCTAACCAATTTGTTGCGAACTTGTCCCTTAGATGGGGTGACAAGTTAGAATTTGGTTGGTTATCTTTTAAGACCAAGTCACCAACCTGAAAGTCTCTCAAGTGAAATTTCATGTTGTATGCTTTCTTAAGTCGCTCTTGATAGATACATAAATTCTCAAGAGCATTGATGCATCGTTCGTCGAGCAACGTAAGCTGGTCTAACCGGGCCTGCCGTGCAATGTCATCATTGATGAAATCTTGCATTGATATGTGTAGGGAAGGTATTTCCAACTCGAGAGGCATGACTACCTCGGAGCCATACACCAATGAAAATGGAGTTGCCCCAGTGGGCGTCCGAATGCTAGTGCGATAAGCCCACAGGGCAAGTGGGATTTGAATGTGCCAATCCTTATGACTATCTTTGACTGTATTTTTAAGGATGGCAACTAGTGTTTTTTTTGACGCCTTTGCTTGCCCATTTGCCTATGGATAATAGGGTGTTGAAAAACTATGCTGGATTTTATACTTTGTTGTCAAAGCACACACATATTTGTTCTTGAATGACATCCCATTATCCTAGATGAACTTGGATTGAATACCAAAACGACATATGATGTTATGTAAAATAAAATCTGCAATATGGGTCCCAGTTGTAGAGGTAAGCGAAATTGCTTCCACCCACTTGGTGAAGTACTCTATGGCCGTTATGATAAATGTGTGATGACCTGACGATGCAAGGGAGATATTTCTAATTAGATGTAAGCCCCACTATGAAAATGGCCAAGCCGATTGAATCAGTTGCAAGGCCTAAGAAATTACGTGTGTCAAATTGACATGGTGTTGACACTTCACACACTTCTTTACATACAATCTTGCTCTAAATATGACCAATAATAGCCCATGCGAAGAATGCACTTTGCGATGGCCATAACGCTAAAGTGGCCACTGCATGTACCATTGTGCGCTTGGGTGATCGCCCAAGCGGACTCCTATTGGTCCAAGCAATGGAGGAGGATTCCTTCATAGCTTCGACGATACAAAATGTCTCCTAGGAAGACATGTTTTTCCACTTTCTATTTAAATGATCTTTTTGTGGCATGCGTCAATCCAAGTGGGAGGTTACCTAACTTGAGGTAGTCTCTTATGGATGTGTACCAATCCTGCTGATCAGAAACCTTGGCGGTATGAACAACCAACCCCTCTTGAAGTTCATTCCTAGCAAAAGCTGAGCAGGAACAAACCTGCAAGAATAGTGTTGTGTTGCTATTAAGGTGAATAGGGGAGAACAAGGACCCCCAGTTGGCTTGATTCAGACAATCGTCGATTCGAGAGAACCTATCTTGAGATGGTTCAATTTGGATCAGGTGGATTCTTGGCATTAGGTTAGAGCTTGCATGCTCAATCGCGGATTGCGATAATGTTTTGACTTGAATGGTTGTCATCTCACCAGAAGGGTCTTGTGGGATTAGTGAACCCAAAGAGGCAATAGTATCCACAAAATGAGTCGATGATTGAGGGAGTGCCTCGATGTCATACCATTCAAGCTTTGCTAAGAATTTATCCACAAGGGCTTTGTAGGCCTACAAAACTGGGAATTTGCATTGGAATACCCCTTTAAACTAGTTGACAATTAACAACGAATCACCAAAGATGTTCAAACATTTGATGTTCATGGTGATTGCTGTCTGAAGACCTATGAGCAAGGCTTCGTATTCGACATTGTTTTTGGTGTACAGGAAATATAATTTAAATGATCGAGGCATTGGAGCCCCTTGCGGTATGAAGAATACAATTCCCGTGCCACCCACTTGCTCACATTTAGAACCATCAAAAAATAGGGTTATGTCACCTGTGACTCAAGCACATCAGAATCTGGTGATTCTGAGACATGGAAGACCTAATAATCAAGTAGCTCTACGGTCAGAGGCTGATCATATTTGAGATGAGCCTCTTCTAGTTGATTGACAATGACTTGATATTTGATGGACTTCTATCTAATGAATTTGATGTCAAACTTTGTCAACAAGATGATCCATTTCACTGTGCAGCTACTATGATAAGTATGACTCATCATGTACTGTAATGGATTCTCCTTAGACACAACATACATCGTGTTTCTCAGCATTTAATGGCATAGATTTTTGGTAGCAAATACCACTGCCAAGCATAGCTTCTCAATGTATGCATAGTTAAGTTCATAACTGACCAGGGTGTGGCTAAGATAGTAAGTAGCCTATTCTTTGTGTAGTTCATTTTTTTGGGCTAGCATGACGCCTAGTGCCACCTCAGTAGCTAAGATGTATAAGTAGAATGACACTCCTATTCTAGGTGGTGCCAATACTAGTGATGAAGCCAAGTATTGTTTAATGTCATCGAAGGCTGACTAGCACTCGTCATCCCAATAAAATGCTACCCCCTTCTGCAATAATTTATTTATGGGTCGAAACTTGTCAGATAGCTGTGCTATGAAGTGCTTGATTGACATGACCTTTCCCTGCAGGCTTTTGTGCTGCTTGATGGTAGTTGGGGGGAGCATTTCAAGGATTACCTTGACTTTGTGTGGATCCACCTCGATGCATTATTTTGAGACTATGAAACCCAAGAGTTTTCTAGATGTGACACCAAATACACACTTCTTGGGGTTTAGTCTGACTTTGTATTCGATGAGGTGATCGAGGATCTTGCTTAAGTCATTGAGATGATCTAGGTGAAAAAGAGATTTGGCCAACAAATCATCCATGTAATCTTCCAAAGTTTTATGCATGTGATCATGGAAGATGTACGTCATGGCACGTTGGTAGATGGCACCATCATTTTTAAGGCCAAAGGGCATGACCTTATAACAAAATGTTCCCCAAGGAATTGTGAACGCTATTTTTAGTTGGTCCTCGAGATTGATACGAATCTGATTGTATCCTAAGAAACCATCCATGAGGGAAAGCATTTCATGGCCTACTATAGTTTCTACCAATGCTTCAATGCTAGGCAAGGGGAAATCATCCTTAGGACTTGCTTTATTTAGATCTTGAAAATTGGTGCATATGCGAATCTGCCCATCGAGTTTCTTGATGGGTACCATGTTGGACAGCCATGGTGGGTAATCCATGCAGATGAAAAACTATGCATCCAATAGATTTTATAGCTTGTCTTTGACAATTAAGGCTATTATTAGGTGCATCTTACGTAGTTTTTGCTTAACAAGATTAACTTTCGAATCAAGCGTTAGATTATGCATGACTAGCTACGGATCTAGCCCCAACATGTCTTTGTAGGACCATGCAAAAACCTCCTTCTTCTCTTTGATAAGGGTAATGTAATTGGATTGCTCTTTAGGGGATAGGCTTACCCCCAGCTTGATGATCTATGGATTCATTGGATCAGAGCCGATGTCTACGTCATTCGTCTCCTCGATTGACATGTGGGACCCATCCTCCAACTGATGCAGTTGGGATCAAGTGGATATCATTTGCTAAATTTAGATCTACATTTGGAACATTAGGTTCCTCTCTAGTGTGGAAGATATCTTGAGTTGGTCTTGGGGTGAAATTGAACATCCCATCGCAAGGCCAGTACTCTAATGGGGATGGTGGTGTGTCAGCGTGATCCCAATATATGGCATCTAGGTCTAGATACAATGGCCGTGTTGGATTGGCTAGGTTATGGATGGGGGCGGTTATGTCAATGGAGATCATGTTGATGAAATGAGTTTGGTCTCCATTACTACGGGTGTGGTGAATCAAACATCCTTGGTTTTATTTATGCTTTGGATCTGGCTCTGGGGGTATTACCACGAATGGATCGGCCCTATGTGTGGATAAAAGGACAGAGTCTACCCTTGGCATGGATAAGTCTATGAGGTCTTTCGGCAGAAGGTGCTCTCTATATGCCCAAAGTGGCGGATGCAACACTTGGTCCAACTGTGCTAGGTTTAGGTGCCACCAATACCTTGGCCCCATGTTTAGCTATTCAAACATGTCATCAATGTTCATGGGGTATTGCTACTACCACATATGATTGACATATGCCATCTCAGTTTGATATTCATAATCATTGTCAGAGATCCACAGGCCTTCGTTGGCTTTGACAACTATTTGTGACATGTGAGGCTCGTCTTGCTAGAGGAAATTTATCTGGTCCCATCAGGGTTGTTCCGCTCTATGTGGAGGGACCTGATTTTCTTGAGGTGGCACTTGCTCGATTGGAGCATCCAAAGGGAACATTGCCAAGAAACTTTCTTGATATTCATCCATGGGGGTCACTTGTGAGTGATTATTATCAGACTCGAAAGGGTCCCATGGTGCTACCTCATACTTTGACTCGTCTTTCGAAGATCCTTCCTGGCCATGTCTATATCCCTCTTGTAGGTGGGTCCTCAAACTTTCTCCTTTCTCGATCAAAGGGAAGGGGTTGTTGTAGTCAACAAGGTTGGTTGTTAATAATGGGAGATAATCCCCCAATGTACACATTGTGTTAGGATTGGCATATGGATCTTGTGCCAACCTATCCTTGTTGCCTATCCCTAGGCCTTGCATGTTCTCTACCAAGATATCAAGGGGTAGGGGGTGGTTGAACCCTACTCCTAACTTGTTGTATGGCATCTGATATCTTGTTTGGCAAAGAATACGCACTCCTTGTGTTACACACCAAACCTAGCCGTCGACTAGGTATTCCAAGAGTATAATAATTCATATATATTGTAGTTAGATTATTCCAAATGATATCATCGCTTTTATTAATTAATCTCTGCACTTCGACATTGCCTTCACGGTGGGATCTGCCCTCCTAGTGGCAATATAAATTTATTGTTTCCGTTTCTTCGCATTTACCTTGTTCGATCGATTTACTGTTCTTTGCATGGTTGAATATTAAATATTAATTTATTTTTAGAGAATCCCGAAGGCGTAGCCTTCCAAGTGGTATCAGTATTCAGGTTCGGCTACCTCCGCAACGCTGCTAAGAACTCTTCTAAAGCAAATCCGACGGAACTGGTTCTTCGGCATACTCCCTACGACTCGGTTCGTTGGCCGTCCCAGCAAGCGCCCCGCTTCCTCATAGCCAAACAAACGTCGTGAGTATTCCATGCAGTTGTGTCATTCGGTTCCACGCAAACGTTGTCCTGTCGCATATCCGGTTATCGCTTGAGCCGAAGTCAGGACGTCCGACTTACAGGCTAAATCGTAGGCTTCCACGCAGAAAAATCATCGTAGAACCAGCGCATAAACACCGAGCATTTTTGGCCAATCACAGTGCGGTTAACGATTAATTAACGCCCCACCTAAGGTACAAATTTTATTTTAATTTTTGTTTCGGGATATATATCCCACATCTGCTGTGGGAAAGCAAGTCAGGTGCTTATATTGGGTTAGTCGCACCTTCAAGATTGTGACTTCGGTCACACCCTCATTTACCGTCCCACACGCGTGTCGTTTGGAGCGTGTCCATTCGTGTCGTCGCGTCCGTTTGGTGTCGTTTGGTCTTTCGTTCGATCGTCGCGTCCATGTCGTCGTTTGGTCTTCCGTTCGTCTGGTGTCGTTTGGTCTTCCATTCGTGTGGTGTCATTTGGTCTTCCATTCGTGTCGTCGCGTCCGTCGCGTGTCGTTTGGTTCTCCGTTCGTGTCGTCGCGTCCGTGTCTGCGTTTGGTCTTCCGTTCGTGTCGTCGCGTCCGTGTCTTCCAGTTGTCGCCAGCATGTCGTGTCTTCCAACTATCGTGTCCTCGCGTCCAGCTGTCGTGTCCTCACGTCCGTGTCCACTTCGTGTTCCGTGTCCTCGTTGTCCATCACCGTCGGGCAGTTAGTGGTTAGCCGGTGTCGTGTCTTAAAAGTGTTGTCAAGAGAAGTTGTCAAAATTGCAGTCAAAGTTGTCAAAAATTGTCAAAAGCTGTCACAAAGAAGGAGCCCAAATCCAAATTCAAATCCGCGTCGCAGTTGGAGCGATAGTTGTAGCGAAAACCAAATTTTTGGTTCAAATTCCATCACATTCTATGGCAGTCCAAGTTCAAGGGTTCCTAAGCAGGTTATGTTAACAAGTGCATGAGCAAACAGTGGATCAAGGGATCTGACGGTCGATTATCAAGCTCGAAAATGACCAATAACAACACAAGAAGACCTAATCGCAGCCCAGGTACAAAAAATTCTCTTTCTCCTTTTAAAATTGGTAGTTATAATCCACATCATCCACTAGTAGATCCTATGGCTACTAATCCTCCCCCAACTCACGAAAACATCACACAAGGAAACTCAAGTAACTCAGCCGTTTCCAACGATGATTCTCTTCGACTCTTACTAGAGGGTATGAACGAAATTAGTCTCCACCTAAAAAACCTAGTGCAAGCACAAAACCAGCTTAATCCCAATACTAATCCCCAAAATCACTCCCATGCCCAAAGGAATGAAGAAAATGTCGATCATAATGATGATTGGGAACAACAACGAGGTGATTCGGATAATTACAGGGATCGCTATCAGAGACAGCGGTATAACCAAAATCAAGAAAGGGATACGGGTTATCACCAACCGAGAGGCCCTAATACTAATTTTCCATGAATTGATATGCCCACTTTTGAAGGTCATGATCCTCGTGGTTGGATAGCCAAAATGGAAGGCATTCTTGACTTATATCAAATTAAGGAAATTGATAAAGTCCCTTTCGCTGCATCAAAACTAGGCACTGAGGCCTACCAATGGTTCGTATGGCTTAAACGAGAGAAAGGAGCTACTATTAATTGGAGAAAATTCACTACCTATTTTTTAGAAAGATTTGATGAAGGAGCTACATCATCATACACAGTAAGACTCTTATCTCTTAAACAAGAAGGGTCGGTTAGCGAATTCGTTTCGGAGTTTACCAGCTTTACTACCATACACTTTAGACCTCAGTCCCGACACAGTGGTAGGAGCCTTTCGCAATGGATTGAAAGAAAATATTCGAGTGGAGGTAGACATGCACAATCCAACCTTGCTGAACGATTGTATAAGAATAGCCAAGTTGGCCGAGAAGAGACATCAGTTGTCTGCACGGCGTGAAACTTATAGTCGTCCTTCGTATCGCAACAATTCCTTTCATAGAAATGATCAACCATCAAGATATTTTTGCTATAAATGTCGCACTCATCACCCCAAGGAACAAGCATGTGCCCAAAAACAAAACTTTCATATTGAAGGTGATCAATGTGAGGGAGAAGAGGAAGAACCTTACCAACCAGAAGAACCTATGCCAGAAGACCTACCATGTACTCTAGAAGAAAAAGAAGAGGATACAATGGCGATCTCCGTGCATGCTCTCATGGGTTTAACCGCCCACCATACCATCAAGGTACCAGGATTTCTCCGCCAGAAAAAGGTGAATGTGCTAATTGATTCTGGTAGTACCCACAATTTTATCGACATCAAAACCGCAAAAGCTTTGAATTTATTCATTAACTCTTCCAACAAAGACAAATTCCAGGTTCTAGTGGCCAACGGGGTGAACGCACAATGTGTTGGTCGCACATCTCAAGTTTCCATAAAAATGGGAACTTATACTTGGTTTGGATCCCTTTTCGTCATGAATTTGGGGAACTCGGATGTCATTTTGGGAGTTGAATGGTTGGAAACATTAGACACGGTTAGCTTCAACTTCAAAAAATTATTTGTGGAATGGAAGGAAAACGGACGAGTCATTCGCTTACAAGGCATTACTACTCCTCCATCACAAATGGTGAGCTCTCATAGTATGGAGAAGATGTTAAAAAAGGGTGGATATGGGTTTATAGCTCAAATTAATTGTTTGGAAAAACAATCTCCAAGCAACTTCGGATATTATTGCTCCAGAGTTACAAGACATCATAACACATTACGAAGAGGTTTTCCAAGAACCTCAAGGATTACCACCTAAACGATCTCATGACCATGCCATCCATTTGATTCCAGGGAGTGTTCCACCTAACAATCATCCTTATCGCTATCCTCAACCACAAAAGACAGAAATCGAACAGATCGTTCAGGATTTGTTGGATCATGGAGTCATTCGTCACAACACTAGTCCTTATTCCTCACCTGTAGTCCTGGCTAGACGAAAAGATAACTCTTGGCGTATGTGTCCTGACTTTCGTTCTCTCAATAAACTCACTATCAAGGACAAATTTCCTATCCCTGTCATAGATGACCTATTAGATGAGTTGCATGGTGCAAAATTTTTTACAAAATTAGACCTTCGCTCCGGATTTCACCAAATCCGTGTTAGAGAAGAAGATATTCCCAAAACTGCTTTTCGTACTCATGAAGGTCATTACGAATTTTTGGTCATGCCTTTTGGTCTCACTAATGCACCATCCACATTCCAAAGTCTCATGAACCAAGTGTTTCGTCCACTCCTCCGTAAGTTTGTGTTAGTTTTTTTTGATGATATTCTCATATACAACAAAACATGGACGGACCATTTACATCATGTGGATAAAGCCCTTCACATTTTACACAGAGAAAAGCTATTTGTCAAACGTTCCAAATGTTCCTTTGGTGTCCAAGAAGTGGAATATCTTGGTCATATAGTTTCACACGAGGGTGTCAAAGTCGATCCCAATAAGATTAAGGCAATTCAAGAGTGGCCCTTACCTAAAACCATCAAGAAACTTCATGGTTTTTTGGGTCTCACGGGCTACTATCGCAAGTTTGTACGAAATTATGGTAAGATTGCAGACACCTCTCACCGCACTCACAAAGAAGGATGCTTTTCGTTGGTCGGAAGAGGCCACTCAAGCCTTTGAAGCTCTTAAGAAAGCCATGTGTACAACTCCAGTATTAGCAACTCCCAATTTTCACAAACCATTTATTATCGAATGTGATGCATCAAGAACAGGAATTGGGGCTATATTAATGCAAGAAGGTCATCCGTTGGCATTTGAAAGTAAACAGACTTTCCGAGAAAAATTTGGGAAGATCAACATACGAAAAAGAAATGTTGGCTATTCTTCACGCAGTAGAAAAATGGAGACACTACCTAATCAGTAGCCGTTTCATTATAAAAACAGATCATAGTAGCCTTAAACATTTTCTTGAGCAAAGGTTTTCATATCCGAAACAAAATAAGTGGTTAACCAAACTGTTGGGCTATGATTTTGTTATCGAATACAAGAAAGGGAAGGAAAATATAGCCGTCGATGCGCTGTCCAAGAAATATGAAGATGAAGTAGTCATTAACGCTATTTCAGGTCCTTGCTCCCAATGGGTGAATCAATTACAAGATGAATGGTTGTCCAATAGCGAAACTGCTTAGATACTTCAAGAATTATCTATAGGGTCCTCTAAACACCCTTTGTTCTCTTATGAAGATAAAATCCTCCGGAAGAAGAACCGCATTTACATTCCACACAATTCGGAACTCAAATCGAAGATCCTCGATGAATCACACGCTTCTCCATCAGTAGGACATTCAGGATTTTTGAAAACATATTTAAGGGTCAAACAATCATTTTGTTGGAAAGGATTAAAAGCAGAAGTCAAACAATGGGTAGCAGAATGTGAAGTTTGCCAGCGCAATAAAGGAGAAACAATCAAATCACCAGGATTGTTACAACCATTACCCATCCCCGAACGACAGTGGGAACATATATCCATGGATTTTATTGAAGGTCTTCCAAAGTCAGAAGGCGGGACAAGTAATCTTCGTCGTCGTAGACCGGTTATCCAAATACGCTCACTTTCAGGCTTTACAACATCCATTTTCCGCAAGCAAGGTGGCAAAGGTATTTATGGATTCAATTTTCAAATTACATGGTATGCCAAAAAATATTGTAAGTGATAGAGACCCCATCTTCACTAGTAACTTTTGGCGGGAATTATTTTGACTTAGTGGTACCAAATTGAACATGTCTTCAGCCTACCATCCACAGACAGATGGTCAAACAGAAGTAGTTAATAAATGTTTGGGTACGTACTTAAGATGTTTCGCTCAAGATAAACAATACCAATGGAGCCATTGGTTAGCATTGGCAGAATGGTGGTACAACACTTCTTACCATTACTCAATTAAGATGTCTCCATTTGAAGCATTGTATGGCACCAAACCTCCAACAGTCATAGATTACGTACATGGATCATCCAAAGTAGCCAAAGTGGATGATTGGTTCCAACAAAGGCAGTCTACACTCACCATCCTCAAAGAGAATTTAGTCCAAGCACAAAATCGTATGAAACAACAACAAGACTTGCACCGATCAGAGAGAACTTTTAATATAGGTGATTGGGTTTTCCTAAAGTTGCAACCTTACAAACAATCATCGTTAAGGATAAAATCCAGCCAAAAGTTGGCTCCACGATTCTATGGTCCCTACAAAATTGTGCGCCGCATTGGAGAAGTAGCCTATCAATTAGAGCTACCTACATCATCACGAATACACCCGGTATTTCATGTTTCATGTCTCAAAAAAGTAATTGGTCAGAAAGTACAAAGTCAATCAGAATTACCAGTGCTCGATGAGGAAGGACGCATACATCTCCAACCTGAAGATATACTACAACATAGAATCCGAAGACTGAGATCACGTCAGATTCAAGAATTTCTCATTAAATGGCAAGATTTACCAGAGGAGGATGCCACATGGGAACTTGAAAGTATCTTCCAGACATTTCCAGCTTTGAGGACAAAGCTTTCCGAGGAGGGGAGTCATGTTACACACCAAACCTAGCCGTCGGCTAGGTATTCCAAGAGTATAATAATTCATATATATTGTAGTTAGATTATTCCAAATGATATCATCGCTTTTATTAATTAATCTCTGCACTTCGGCATTGCCTTCACGGCGGGATCTGCCCTCCTAGTGGCAATATAAATTTATTGTTTCCGTTTCTTCGCATTTACCTTGTTCGATCGATTTACTGTTCTTTGCATGGTTGAATATTAAATATTAATTTATTTATAGAGAATCCCGAAGGCGTAGCCTTCCACCTTGCTCATATCTGCCCAACCCATATTCAAGCCAATTACATTGGCCAAGATATCTCAAAGCGAAGTCTAGGTTGGACAAATAGTTGACGTCCTTAGCAAAGGGCTCTTCATCTTCTTATTCTTACATGTAAGGTTCAATGCCATTATCGAGGCCCCCATATACAAATTTTATCTGATTTGGTGGATAGCCTAGAGAAACAATAGTGCCGATGGGGAGGAGAGGTCTCCCTTTGTCTTGCATAGACTCAAGTGCGGGTGTTGCTACAATGTTCCACACTAGGTACTCCCCCAGGACTGTATTGGCCATCTCAACAGTGATCATTGGCGGTTGAGGGGGAGGGAATGGAAGTTCTTCCTAAGTCCACTCCATGTTGGGTGAACTAGGCATCTCGACTTCCATTCGGATAGGCATATCCTCAGTAGATATGGTTGATACTAATGGCGGTTCCTCTTCCAAGGGTTTCTTCCCATTGTCCTTCGATGTGGCCACTGTAGGTGGTGTCATTGGTGAAGGACCAAATGATGAAGATGGATTCGACTAGGGATTTAATGGACTTAACAACGGGGATATATGTATAATTGGACTTTGTTTAGATGGATTCAACTAAAAATCCAAATGTGTTGATGGAAGGGTCGATTATTTAGCTGCACCGTATTACAAATACTTGAAGGGCTCTAAGTCTGCTAGGACTGCATGCACCTACCCTTCAAATGTGTACTTTAGGCACTGATGAGCTATCGAAGGGACACACTTCATGTCCCTGATCCAAGGCCACCCCAAAAATATGTTATAGGCCATCTCACATTCTAGGATGTGGCACAACATAGGAATTGTATTTTGTCCCACTTGGATGGGCAGGACAATTGTGCCAACCATCGAGCATATTGCATCATTGAATACTCGAAGAGTATAGGTGGAGGCCACGATGTGAGATGCTGGAAACTTGAGGTGTTTCAAAGCCGCTATTGTGATTATATTTTTGGACAAGCCAGTTTCCACCAACACCCTTTTAAACGAAATCTCGTTGACCCATGCAATGATGTACAGGGGTGGATCTACCATATCACCAGTCATTAATTTCACTTCGTGTTCTCTAAAGGTGATGAGTGGCTCTGTACATCGTTTTACATGTCCCACAAAGTTGTTGAAAGAGTTTGCTTCATGGGGCTGTAGCTCGATGGCTTTTAATATCTCCATTAGAGCCTCCTGATGGGGTGATGATTGTTGTATGAGCTCGTAGATGGAGAGCCTAGCCGACGTGGTCCTTAAAATTTGGGTAAGTTTAGTCTAAATCGTGGCCATCGGTCTAGGCGAGGTGGGTTGTGTAGGGTGTTTTCGAGGTTGTGACGTTCATGAAACCTCCCCTGTAGCTGCTGTGGGGGTAGTTGTGCTTGGGTACCTTTTGTTCTGAGTCACTATGCTTATCATCCCTACATACCCTTGCATGGGGTAGTTCTATGTCACCTCATTGACTTGAAGGGTTTTTTCCTATATATCATGGGCAGGCAGGGGGTCTTTGAAGACCCCCATCTGTTGGTTATTTTGTGCCATGGGATTATCCACTGCTAGTGTCTTGTTGTCTATTAGGTCTTGCACTAAGCTTTTGAACTTCCAACATGCGTAAAGGTCATGTCCTTTCTGTCGATGAAATCTATAGTAAAAGTCTTCCCTATAGCCCTTAGGTTTTGGCACATTAGGATCTATAGCTTGACTCTCTGGTAGGTTTATCAAGTTTACCATTGAAAAATGGTCAAACAAGGAGTCTTTAGACTCTGTAAAGGGTGTGAATTGTCGCCTAGGGTGACACTACTAATTTTGCTCTTGCCGATGATTCTCTCTTTCATAAATTTCAAGAGGAACTACCTGATAGTTAGCCTGTGAGGGTTGTGTAGTCTATGCAGGATTTTGTATGTTTATGGCAACTTAATTGACTGTAGCGAGTTTTGGTTGTGTGGACCCAATTTTGGTATTTTTGGTCCAATCCTTGCATGGCTTGGAAATATCGCCATCCTGTATCTTGATCTCCTCAATGATTCTAGCTTGCACTAGGGCTTCCTCAAGAGTGGCATATTGTTGTAGCTGCAATAGCATGGAGATCGACCTCAAACAACTCTTTGAGAACATTTGGGTTAGGTCAGCCATGGGAGGGAGGTAGGGCAGCTTTGAAAGCAATGTCCTCCATCGATTTCCATAGGCCACCATGGTTTCTTCCTCATACTGCTTGAGGCTAGCTAGGTCGCTTAGTGATGCCTTCTTCTTGGTATTGAAGGCAAAGCATTTGAGGAACGCATCCACTAGCTGATCCAAGTTCTTAGCAGGACATGTGAATGTGGTTATAAATGTGAACGTGGTTATGAATGAATCAATCCGAGGTAGGGCATGCGAACATGGTTATAAATTTTCTTAGCAGCAAAGCATTGGCTCAAGAATCTAGTCACATGCTCTTGGGCATCATCCTCCCCTCTAAAGATTTCCAATTGGGGCAGTTTAAAGTGTTTAGGGTATGGGGGTGTCGACACTGACAGATACATAAGGTGACTACAAAGTTGGTGTAAAGTGGGCTTTTGGGTCCCAGAAGTCTTGGTCTCCACAAAATCTAAGCGCTCTAGTAGTATTTTATATGCATCAAAAGATTTGATCTCTTACTCCTTGGTTTGCTCCTGCTGCAGGTTATAGGGAACTTGAGGCCTATGGAGGGGTGGTCGGATAGCACCCACTCTACCTTGGTAGGGTGTTTCAGCCCGCTCTTGTTCTTGCTCATACTCCTCATAGGCTTCTTGAGGAGTTCCTGGGTGAGACCTATAAACATGGGTGGGTGTCTACAGAGGGTGCCCATCGTTGTTTCTGGGAGTGGCCTACTCAGGTCTAAGAGGTCTCGAACGTAACACTTGGTAAGGTTGTGGAGACCTGTCTCGCACCAAGGGGTTGTGCCTCTCATACAGCTCTACCCTCTACATGTGAGGGATTGGAAACCTCTTAGGCATAGTGTTCTGGAGCAACTCATCTATTTGATGCTGAATGCGCTCTTTGCTAAGGTGGTACAGGTGCTCTAACTATTATTGGTCTTGCCTGAGCTATGTGATTTGCGCTTTGTGGGTGACATGTTTGGCAAAGGCCAAGTCAATTTGTTCCATCATCTTGTGTTTAGGAAGCCTAGGTGCCTCTCCTACATGTCTATATTGGTCGTGGTGATCTAAGATCTCTATGAGTCACTTTCCTCTGTCGAGGTTAGCGACATTCACATGAGGCTCTAGCCTTAGTGGATGATCATAATAAATAGCAGGTGCAGAGACACATTTCTCCCATGCTGTGTATTACTCTTGAGGAATGTAGTGGTCTTCCTCATGATCCATTTTGTATATGTGAAAGGGGCAGGCGGAGTTGGCTCACCCTATCTGAAGAGCCTTGTGCTCCAGATTTGGCCTATTGTTTCTGACAGTAATAATGGGTAGAGGAGGGATGATGTAATCATGTGGCCCCTCCTTATGGACCCTATGTTGTTCTAGTGCTTCATCACATGGTGGCCACTCATAACGAGTGTCTAAGGGAGCCTTCCCATCTATGTTGAGTGCCACATGTATGGACTCCTCCTGAAAGGGTCTATGCTAAGTGGGAGTGCCCCTCAAAGGGGTTCCTCTATAGTACCATTTTGTAATGGCATGATGTGGACTATCTTGTGGGTCAGGCTGCCAAGGTGGTATGACCAAGTCCTCGGGCCTATATCGGAGGTGACTTGTGCCCCTTTGTACACTTTTCGTAGCTTCTGCCTATGATTGTGCTCGGCTACAGATGTACACCATGGATTGTGTTTCTCTAAATATGTGTACGTTTTTATCTTCTTTATGATTTTTTATGCTACACTAAAAAAATAGAAGCCACACAAAACAAAGCAATGATTATCTTGTTTATGGATTAAAATTGTGCCCTAGATCTGGTTCAGTGTGTTTTGATTTTTGTTTTGAAAACCTTGTAAAGAAATTTTTGTTGTATATGCAATATGAGGGCTCTTATATCTCCCAAAATGGTCTCCACTTCAATATACCACTACCAGACGTTGTTATATCGAACCTCTCTATATACACGCCCTTACATGAGGGAGACTATTGGTACATGAGAGCAGAACAATATGTGGAACATAGGCGGTACAGAAGGGGAATTGCTCTATTTTTGACACCTACCATAGAAGACTTATCCTCATGCACTAGGAATCACCCTAGCTACACTTGGTCAACTTTTGTTAGGATTTAAGTCTAGCAACAGTAGCGGTCGGGGTTATGTATGCAAAAATTCAAGCCAAGGTGGTGATGAAATCCACCGTTGGTCTTGATCAATGGTTGGGGTTTTACGACCAATGCCTTGATGTTTAAATTACCATGTGGTGTGTGGGGTTATTTTTTATTTGTGCAAATAAAGAAAAAAATGCAACAAAACTCTCCTATGCAAGCAAAGAAACAGGAAATGACAGAGAAAGAAAATAGAAAATGATAGAGGATGTTGAGAACCCCTACCTCTTCTCTACCTAAACCAGATGCCTCTGAGTTTTTTCTCTAAAATTGCATAGAGAGCTAATCATATTGGGGTGGGATGAATATCAAAACTATATTCATCACATGGTGGGACGAATTCCCATTCGTCCCTGGGTGACACGAATTCGAGCTCTGTATTCGTCATAAGCTAGAACAAGTAGCAGTCCAGTGCTTGAAATATTGACACCTACAAGCAAAAACACACAATTTTTGATCAAAAATTTAATCTCAAAATCAGGGAACAAGGTCCCACCATGATCGCCACTGAAAGCACGAGGATACGGAAGCAAAAAAAATTGAAATGTAACGCTAAGTCCTACGAACGAGAATGCATGAAAAGAGGGAAAAAAATGAACTAAAATGAGATTTAAAGAAAATGTAAAAGTGCAGCCCTTTATTTTATTAATTTTCTTGAGATCGGGTTACAATACATCTCCTCCCTTTTCAGGGGCTAGGAGCGTTGGACATATTTTGATTACACCATGAATGATACATTCCCCTTGGGGATCTTTCGCATGCCCACATTGAAAATGGGCGGACCAAACGTCACCACCACTTGCATGAATGCGTCTTTGGTTCCTTGCTGCCCCTCCGGTGTTGAGATCCTATGTTAATATAAATAGTAAACGATTAGTAGCACCTGCGAATGGAGGGAAATATGCGATCCCCAAGGCCTACGATTAATGCATGCATAAAATAATTAAAATTATAAGCAAAACATATCAAAATGAGCTGAAATTTGGACAGAGGTAAGAAAAAATTACCAAGAACACACTGCAAAAGGAACATCCGAGAAATCTACCACATATTTTTAATCACTCTGGGGTGGGACGATTAGGATTGTCATAAACTATCAGAAGGTGACCTAAATATCCCATCTAGGGGCCTCCAAAAACCTACAAAGTTAGGATTAGGAAAAACGGGGCATTTTGGGATGACCCAAAAGGTCAGATTTTGCAAATTTGGCCTTGATCACCCTGTATCTGATGATGCTCCCTGTATATTAGCGAAAGCAAGAAATAATAAAATCACAACCAAAACTCATCAAAATCACATGAAACTTGAATGGCAGAATATGTAAATAACCTAAAATCAAATGCAAAATAAAAGGTAGGGAAATCTACCACATATTTGTAATCACTTTGGGATGGGACGATTAGGACTACAACAGTGCAGGGGGTACCCGGGGGCAGGATGCCCTCCATTTGGGACTTGGTTTCATCACCAATCCACTTGGGATGGGTCCAAAACCTCTTATGGGGTTGTGTAGAAAAATTTGGTGGGGTATTGTGGCCAAATGTTCATGTTTTGGATCCGAATTGCGCTTCCAATCATCACCTAATAACATCCATTACAAAAGAGAGATCAAGAATGTAAGAAGCACAAACGATGGGTGAGGATGTAATTTAGCAGCACTCCGTTGCTCCAAATTCTCCCGCTCTATCCTTTTTTTGGGTGAGAAGACTCACCATTTTATAGACCTAGGGTCTCTCTCTTTGAATGCACATGCGAGGGTGCCACTTGGATTGATTGCCCTATTTTGTGAGAAAATATTCTTTCTTGATTTAGAGTCTCTTTGCATGAGGCCTCCATGAGCAAGGTATGCTTGACTGAAGTCCCTCTCCTTGATTTGAAGTCGGTCCTCGCAATTTCATGCCTTGAAGGTGCATTTAAGTGGTGGACCTATCGAGGTTTGAATTTTTTCCAGTCAAACCTTCTAATCGTGCCACCTTGGGATGATTGCTATCATCCCAGGGTGGGACGAATACCAGTTTGTAATCATCCCAGGGTTGGATGAGTATGGAGAAAAGTGCTAAAAAGGTGCCAAATTGACCTATAACATTCCAAACTACTATGGGAGTAGTTAGGACCACTGTTTAACCTCTGGGGGATTCCCTAGGGGCTATGTATGTCAATTCGATTAGTGCTTGTCATCCCAAATGGGTATTTTTTGTAGAGTTCACATTAGCAGTAGATCGAAAAAAGTATTTGGGGGAGAGTCATATCATCACGGACTAGAAGGACTATTCCTACAACCACGGAATATGAGATTCAACCCAAGGGTGGAACCGACTATGGTACCAATATGGGTAAGATTATTTTCCCTTCCCATTGAATTTTAGAAAGAGGAGGTCCTCGAGGTAATAGGCAACTTACCAGGTCATTATCAAGGTAGATCAAGAGAAACAATTTTAGGATGATCCATAATGTTTGCTATGGTTTGTGTAGAAATGGACATCAGTAAACCTCTTACAACAAAGATAGACCTAGAAATAGGAGATTTTATCTGGTGCTAAAAATTGGATTATGAGGTTATTTCATTCAGATGTCAGGTGTGTCATGCTCATGGAAATCTGGCTAGAATGTGCCCAACAATTAAGGATCATCAATTTGAACAAGAGGGAAAAGGAGTAAATATTAACATGGTGGGTCAATCTCCTCAGTATAATGTAAATAATAAGGAAGATAAATACCCAACAACTCTAAGGGCTTCCAAAAAGTAATCAAAAGGTCAAACAAAAGAAATCAACACAATAACTAGAGACAAGGAGAAAAAGTAGGAAGAACAAACAATAGATATGAGATATTCAAACAATTAAGAAGATTGAAAATAGAAGGATATTTTCAAATGGAAGGATTAGAGAATACCCAACAAGTCACACTGGTAGATTAAGAATAAGACTCTAGTCTAGTGTCACGGAACAAGCAATTAACAAAACTAGACACAACCTCTCTCATGGAAAAGGAAATTTAGCCCACGAGGGAGACAAAAGGAGGGGAATAGAGTAAGGGATAGTTTTAACTCAGGAAATAGAGATGAAAGAAGAAAATAAGAACAAAGATAATCCTACTTTAGGGATTCATCAAGTGGAAAAAATCGAACCAATCTATAGGGAGAAAGTCAAACAAGGAAAAGATGGAGGAACAAGGAAGATATTTAAGCTAGAATGGAAAGGTAAAATCGATGGATGATTTTTCTCTCCTAATTCTCAATGGTATTAATTTCTTAGAATGTGAGAGGTTTAGGCAGTTGCCCCAGAAAAAAGGAAGTCAAAAATATTATGATAGATATGAGTCCAGATATAATTTTGTTATAGGAAACCAAAATGCAAGGA
The DNA here is from genome assembly GCA_028583015.1 of Wollemia nobilis. Lineage (NCBI taxonomy): Eukaryota > Viridiplantae > Streptophyta > Pinopsida > Araucariales > Araucariaceae > Wollemia > Wollemia nobilis. The sequence goes on from JAQPPZ010002024.1 coordinate 3,404,360, forward strand.
GAAGATTTATAAAAAATAAATAGGAGGATATGGAAAAAAGGGGAGATCCTTACTCAATCGGCACAGGGAAAATTAGGGGTATTGATCACTATGTGGAATCACCAACTGTTCCTAGAGATAGGGGGCTTCTATAAGAGGGGTGTTGATACTCCAGTTACAAAATAGGCAAAGTGGGAAAAATTGGACTAGCACAGACAATTAGAGCATAGAGGGATCAATGGGCAACCATCTAGACTTTCAGAGACAACTACCCAATGGACCAATGGATTGTGGGAGGATACTTCAATATAAATCTTAGAATAGAGGTAAAACAAGGAGGTAGATCCATGTTGGAGGAAAAGGATAGGTTTTTTTCATCAATTACATGCCAAATGAATCTAATAGATATCCCAACTATGGATAGCTCCATGATCTAGATACATAGAAGAAAGGAAGGAGAGACAATAAAATATTGCTTGGATCATTTCTTCATGGGAGAGGAACTAAACTTGCACGCCAAGCATCAATCAAAGGTCATGGATAGGCTTTCTTCAGATCATTTTCCAGTAAGCCTTACCATAGAATAAGATAATCATAAAGTTGCAGGAACTTTTAAATTTGAGTTATGGTGGCGAAAATATGAGGAGTTGGGGAACCACATAAATGAGTGGTGGGAATTAGGGAAACTAAGATTTAGGATAGCCTAATTAAAACTTCATAAACAATTGAAATATGTTAGGACCCAACTAAAGGAGTGGAGTAAACATAAGAAGGAACTCACTAGAATCCAAAATAATGAAATCAAGGATCAAAAGGAGAATATTGCTGAGGAGATAAGACAAGGAACTACTACGGAAGATTTGATGCAATGTCAGGAAAAAATTATTAGGAGAGGAAGCTTTGGAGGAACAAGAAGAGATCTATTAGAGGTAAATACCCAGAGTTACATAGTTAAATAAGGGAGATCAAAACACAATTTTATTTCATAATGCAACAACGGCTAGAAGATAACAAAATAGAATTACAGGTGTTACAAATATGATGGGTTAGGTAAAAACTAGTGGAAGTGAAATTAAAATTATAGCAAATCAATTCTTCCATACTCTTTTTAATAGCAATAAAAATTTGAATGTAATATGGTAGGAGAAGATACTAGAGGTAATTTTACAATTAGCCAAACTAGTACATAATAAATTATTAATGGAGGAAATTTCTCTGGAAGAAACATCTTAAATCATGCAAAAATACAAATAGGAAAGACCCCATGAATAGATGGATTCCCCATTGAATTTTATCAAACAATTTAGGAAAATTTGGGCCAACCAGTGGTGGAGGCACAGTGTTAGGATTCCACATCCTAAAATTATTTTTTTAAATTTTTAATTAATCATCTAATTAATTATCATTTCATAATGTGAACCATCACATCTTCACCAAGGTAGCATTAGGATAGATATAAAAACTAGGCATAGTCATGATCATTTATTATTTATATTCAACAATTCTTGATCATTTAATTTATCAAATTTTCACTATAAAAAGTAGGTTCTAACATTTGGTATGAGAGTAAAATCTAATAATCGAGCAAGAGATTTTTTAAAATTTTTACATGCTAGTGGTTCTAGTCTGACCTACCAAAAATTCTAGTCTCTTGAGTAGGTTTATTTCCATCCAATATTTCTATACAGAACATAAAATATTGACAAAACCATCCCCTGCAAACAAAGTGTATAAATTCATACTCTCCACGTAAGGTTCTTCCCACGACAAGACTGGACTTATAGATACTCTTTGTATTAAGCTCAAAAAATCCGTAGCGAGGAGGACTCATTTGAAATCTTTGATTTTTGACTACTACAACACAGGTTTGGGAATATTTCAGACACATTAAATACTACGATCATCTACTAGCGATGTTAGAAACTTCACCTCTGCATTCCAAAAATAATAAAAAATAAAAAAATATATATATATATATATATATATATATATATATATATATATATATATAATTAATTACACCACGAACCGTAAGGTTGGCTTGACCAATAAGGTGTGAGTTTGTAATCCTAAGGTGACACCCTAATAATATCACAACCTCAAAAATTATCAAGCTCCGCATGATAAGTCTTCAGTGTATGTTTTTTTTTTTATTATTAAGTGTGGTATTTTAGTCCCACATTTTGGGTGTGCCAGCCCAATAGTGGTTTAAAATGATATTAGCTCATATTATACTTTGACCACATTATGATGGTCATTCCTAGATAATCCCTTATGCACATTGTCTCCCTAGTTTTTTCTCTCCTACGACGTTGTGCACCCTTGTTGGTCAACTTTTACATATCCTCCCGCACCTGTGTTCATCATTTCATGTTTCATCATTCGACATTGTATATACCTACCAAATGTCATATTGATTCCTTGTCTCAAATGTCTATCACTTGACGTTGTCTATGCATTCCAACTATCATCTCGACACCTCATGTCAGTGTCTGTTATCTAGTTCCTCATGTTAGTGTCTATCAACCCATCAATGACTATTATATTCGGTGTTTTGGCTAGATAAAGTAGTCATTGCATCTGTGTTCGACGAGTTGTATCAGTGTTCGAATAGCAAAACTAGTTATTGATTCCAAAGTGGATGTTTGAATTAACCATTGATTCAAATGTGGACGTTTGACCATTGGAAAATTACAAAAATTTAACCATTGGCAAAGCTACAACACAATTTTTTTCATACCAATAAAACTTTTTACTATTGAAGATTAAAAAGATGGTTGAGGGAAGAAGATCTTAAGACCCTAATGTAGAGAAATTAGATCATGACGTGTGAAAAATCAAGGACCTTCTTTTACAAATTAATCTCAAGCATACTCTTCCTGAAATAGAGGTAAGAATGGTTGGACTAAGTGCTAAATACGAATTGTTGAATTAAAATTTTGTACAAGTACAATAAATTTCACAATCAGTTCTGGCTAATCAATCTCAAAACACTTAGGTTTTTTTTGTGGCTATCACACAACATACTCAAATTTTAGAAACCCACATTAAATTTTTGTGTTTATTAATTATTTTGAGTTGCATTGATGAAAGCACGAGGATACGGAAACAAAAAAGGAAAATGCCAAGTACGATGCGTATAAAACCAAACTTAACGCCAAAAGCCTATATATTGAAAAATGCATGAAAGGAAAGAGCATGAACGAATCGACACAAGATAAAAGCAATATGGAATAAGGCCCTCTTTATTGATATGCTTTCAAAGTCATGTTACAATACGTCTCCTTCCTTTTTAGGGGATAGGAGCGTTAAATATGTTTCTTATCACATCCATGGATAGCAATCCTTCTTCCGCGTGCCCACATGTAAGATGGGCGGACCAAAACATCGCCGCCACTTGTGTATATGAGTGTTGACTCCTTCTTGCTCCTCTGATGTCGAAAACCTACGTTCAAGGAAATAGAAAAGATCAGTAGCACCTGCAGATAGAATAGAACATGTATTTCCCAAGGCCTACTGTTAGTGTATGCATGAAAATATTAAAACGATAACCAAATGACCTCAGATCGACCTAAAAATTTAAAAGAAGCATGAATATGTTACCAGGAGGGCACTGCAAAAGGAACAGTCAAGAAATTCCTCACATATTTGTATTCGCTCTGGGGCGGGACGAATAAACCTGCAATAAATTATCAGAAAGCACCCTCTTCAATGTCCTATCCAGGAAGCTCCAAATGACCTACAAAGTTGGGGTTAGCTAATTGGGGGTGTTTTGGGAAGACCCAGAAGGTCAGATTTCTCCAATTTGGCCTCTATCACCCAGATTTTGTTGGTGCCATCTGCAAGTTAGTAAAGGCGAGAAATGATAAAAACCTGGTCAAAAATGCTCAGAATGAAATGAAATTTAAACTACAACCTATTTAAATAACCTAGAATAAGATGCAAAAGAAAAATTAGAGAAATCTATCACATATTTCTAATCACTCCGAGGTGGGGCGATTAGGGCTGCGACAGCTTGGGGGGCGCCCGGGGGCAGGACGCCCACCGTTTGGGACTCTGTTTCGGCACCAATCCACTTGGGATGGGTCCAAAACTTCTTATGGGGTGTTGTCGACAAATTTTGTGGAATATTGTGGCCAAATGTTCGGGTTTGGGTCTAGAATGCGCCTCCAATAATCACCCAATAACCTCCCTCCAAAAGAGAGATCAAGGATGTGAAAGCACAAACAATGGGTGAGGATATATTTTAGCAGCACTTCGTTGCTCCAAAAGCTCCTCTCTGTATCTCTTTTTGGGTGAGAAGACTCACCAATTTATAGACCTAGGGTCTCTTTGTTTGAATGCGCATGCGAGGGCGCCACTTGAGTTGATTGTCCTATTTTGAGAGAAAAGATTATTCCCTGATTTAGAGTCTCCTTGCATGAGGTCTCTAAAATAAAGACATGCATGACTGAAGTCTCTCTTCTTGATTTTGAAGTCGTTCCTCGCAATTGCATGTCCTGAAGTTGCAGTTAACTGGTGGACCTATCGAGGTTTGAATTTTTTCCAGTCAAACCTGCTATTCGCCTCACCCTGGGGCGAATGCTGCTATTCATCCCTGGGTGGGGCGAATACCAGTTTGTATTCGTCCTAGGGTGGGGCGAGTAGGGAGCAAAGTGCCAAATGGTGCCAAATTGACTCTTGACCTTCCAAACTGCTGTTGGGAGTGGTTAGGACCACTGTTTAACCTCTAGGGGCTGCCCTAGGGGCTGTGTGTGTCAATGCGATCGATGCTTGTTGTCACATAATCGGATTGGTGTTGTTTTGGTGTCTATAGATGCCCCTTTTTGGGAAGCATTGTGCAAGGCACAACGCTGAGCAAAAATAGATACCTAAAGCACTAATGATTAGGGTTTCTTAGTAACCTAACCAACTCTTGATGCCCCAAGTATGGAAAGGGCACGCATTCTTGAATCCTTGCTTTTGACGAGCTAAGGAACTTAATTCAAGTGTTAACCTTTTTCGGTGAGGTGTTACTTGAGCTTGGACATTGATCAGTCATGAATAGGCAAAGGGCGCAACCTTTTGTCTATGGGAACCTTGAGTTCATGATTCATGAATGCCAAGTGTTTGATCAGCTTGTGATTATTGCTTGTTTGCTGCCCCAAGTGGGAGCATGATTGTCTTTGTCAATGATCCTTTGAATGCGTGTTATTTCCTTGATTGGGTATATTTTTGTTGATTGGTGACTAAGTGTGACTACCCCCTCAAGCGACGAATCGATGAGGGAATGACCGACATGAGAAAAGCGATGAGTCGCTTGACCCAAGATGACTTAGGTAAGGGTGCCGTCAGTTGTTTTACCATTGAATACTTAAGCAGTTTCGAACATTCTGACCTATTTTTGGTGGGTTTTAACCCTTTTTGTGACGCATTTTGGAGCTGAAATTGTCAAGAATTCGTCCTCCCATGGAGCGGTCCGGCTATGATAGCCTTCTTAGGGAGTAGGATAGTGACAATTTGTAACCCCAACGTCTATTTTGGATGCCAAGAATGTCAGGCGCAAAGGCGCCTTCGTTCGACAATGTTATTGCTATTTTTGGTTGGGTTTTGACCCTTTTGGTGATGCCATTTTGGGGATGAAATTCTCGAAAATCCATCATCCCATGGAGCGGTCCGGCTATGGTAGCCTTATTAGGGAATAGGATAGTGAGGATTTGTGACCCCGACGTCTATTTTGCATGCCCGGAATGTCAAGTGCAAAAGCACTCTTATCGGACACTTTTCTTGCTTGTTTTTGGTGCATTTTGTGCAGTTTTTGTTATTTTTGAAATTTTTGCTCTGTATTCATCCCTGGGTGGGACGAATACCAGTTTAGTAATCGTCCTAGGGTAGGACGAGTGCTAACTAGAGTGCTCATCCCAGGGAGGAACGATTACAGGCTCAAAAAGCCTATTTAAAGGCCAAAACTAGGTTTTGGGCTCATTTGCATTTGTTTTTCCTAGCGATTTGGAGCTCTGAGGAGGAGGAGGTCAATTCTGCGAAGCGAAGCGCTGCCAAAATTTTCCTGCCACCATGAGTTCATGGACCGGATCCTCAAGCGGTGGAGCCGAAGCGAGACCGGTGAGTGTTCTTCCTCTTTATTGGTTTTTTTTTTTGTTATTTTTTGTTACAGTTTGAAAACCGCAAGTTAGTTGTTTTATGTCCGTTTGTTTTTGTTTTTCAAATTTAAAAATGAAACCCTAGTCTATCAAAATTAACACTTAGTTGAAAACTTAGTATAACCCTAGTTAAACAAAGATCAAAAGTTAGTTTAAAACTGAGCTAAAAAACTTAGTTTAGAACATAACCTTAAAACCTCGCCTAACCTGAATTAAACAAAGATCAAAACTTAGGTTAGAAACATAGGGTAAAACTGAGCGTAAAACATAGCTTTAACCCTAGTTATTTGTAGATTGTGTTTGTTTTTGTGTTTTTAATTTACCAGTTTAGAGTTAAAAACCCTAGGTCTGAGAAATTATTTTTGAATTTTTTTGTTTTTTTTTAATTTATCAATTAGAGTTAAAACCCTAGAACTGACAAATATTTTTTGAATTTTTTTTTGTTTTTTAATTTATCAGTTAGAGTTAAAACCCTAGAACTAACAAATTATTTTTGAATTTTTTTGTTTTTTTTTAATTTATCAGTTAGAGTTAAAAACCCTAGAACTGACAAATTATTTTTGAATTTTTTTTGTTTTTAATTTATCAGTTAGAGTTAAAAACCCTAGACTGACAAATAATTTTTTGAATTTTTTGTTTGTTTTTAATTTATCAGTTAGAGTTAAACCTAAACTAAAAAATATTTTTATTTTATTTTTTGGATTTTAATGTTTTTGTTTTGTTTTCTTTTGTAGGTTGTGAAGAGCCGGTACCGTGTGCCCACGGTTTTCATTGAAGCATGTGAGGCACTGACTTTGACTGACTGGGAGTGGCTTGATGCCCTTGGGCTCAAGTAGGTGACTCAACTAGAGCCGATGGTCGGGGATCGGGCCTATCTGACGACCCTGATCAACTTGTGGGATCCTTGGACCAATACCTTCCATATCCCAATAGGGGAGATGATAGTTACCTTAGAGGATGTCTATCAGATCCTTCAGATTTCGATAGACGGACTGTCGATCCGAATGACATCATGGGATCAACGGACAGCAGTGTTGACACACTGCTTTGGACATGGAGAGGAGATGGGGGTGGACAACCCAGTGGAGAGGGCAGAGGGTGACTGCCAGATTGGTGGCATATTGGTTCGATGGTGGCTAGAGAGGGGTGTGTTGGGAGTGAGGCATGCATTACTTATGGGCCTCATTTCCAACATGCTTCTCCTTGACTCTTTAGGTGCGAGGTTCCCGTGGAACCTACTAGAGGTGGTGTTTCGGTTAGTGGAGTGTCCTACGGATGCACCTATGATCATGAGATGGGGACAGACTCTATTGGCATAGCTCTATGATGAGTTGTACGAGGTCCGCTATCGGAGGTGGAAGGGGATTAGTTGTAGCTACTTGTTGTAGTGTTGGGCTTGGCAGCACATAGTAGTGGAGAGGCCGATGGGGCTACCTTGGATGATGTGGGCAGAGATGGTAGACCGAGAGATTGGATACGGGGCACTATGGCAGAGGTCTGAGGAGAAGGGACAAATTCGATGATGGGCAGGTGTCGTAGGGCACTATGTCGATGCCTTCGCTCGGCTTGCTCCAGGGGAGGTGTTCTGGCACCCCTACCGGGACTGTCCAGCCTAGCCTGAGGCTAGAGAGTGGCTCCGATGGGTACATAGGGGGAGGTGGCTGATTGGGCATCATGGGACTGAGTAGGAGTTCTTCCCATATGGTTAGGTTACATGATAGTTCGAGGTGCGCTAGGGGTTTCCTGGTGAGCCCGTGGTCTATCGATGCTGGGGGACGAGAGGACTCTAGCTTGGCCAGTCATTGCACCATTAGGTGAGGATGTAGATACAATGATTGACATCCCAGATGTGGATGACATCGGGGTTACCATTAAGTATGACCAGTGGTGGACTTTATGATGATGGCAAGGTGAGGGGCCTCTAGGGGGTGCAGAGGTGGCAGTAGGGGATGAGGGTGCAGAGGCACCAGGAGAGGGTTGGGGGGTTCCACTAGATGATGCAGACATGGTGGAGGTTGAGGATGATTTTGGGGGGGATTTTGGGGTGTCGGATCAGCTAGAGATGTAGGACGTCCCGAAGCAATGGGAGTCGGAGCAGCCTACATTTCTAAAGATGTTGATGCCTCAGGTAGTCTCGGAGGATATGGAGGTAGGGTTATGCGCTGAGAATGCATGATTAGAGGGGTTACTTCGAAGGTGGGATGAGGAGCTCGAGGATGCGCTATGGGAGAGGGATCTCCTACGAATGCAGCTAGTGGAGTGGGAGAACGCATGGGCTACGTACCATCGATGGGATGGGGATACCGATGTTATGTGAGAGAGGGATCTCCTACGGACGTAGTAGAATAGTAATGATAACTTTGGCTATAGTATCATCAGTGGGAGATGGACTTGCTTCGATATTGATTTGAGATGGAGGCAAAGATTATCCGCCTCGATGTGGGTGGATCCCTATGGCTAGTGTAGGCGGATCATCACGCCATACGAGAGGGAGTGATATCTGAGCAGTCAACATCCTCTCAACATAGGCGACTGGATGAGGGAGGCGCTAGTAGGCATGATGTGGGGGCTAGCAGCAGCCACCTTGAGGGGTCCCATAGGACCCACACCACGGGGGGTAGTTCCCGTCGCACCGATCCTGCATGATCATGGTGGCCGATGCCCTAGGCTTAGGGGTTTTTGAGTTTTTGGCTTTTGTTGCGAGGTCAGAGGACCGGTTCATTGTAGCCTACGAGCATTTTTGATGATATATATATATAAATGACTTTTCATGGTTTGTTTTTATGCACATGTATTTACATTGATGTATGCATATACTATTATGAATGCGATGTTTCTAATTTATATGATGTATGCATATGGAATGAATGAAATGAGTTGTTGATAACTTGTCGATGGCACCATAGACTGTACAAGATTTACTGGCTTTTTGTACGGATGTGATGACTTTGTGGAATGACTTTGCATGTGAAAACTTTGTTTTTGTATTTTGCATATTTTATGATGGTGATGTACGTAATGAAATGTTTCAATTGTTTTTAAAATGTAGTTAAGCTTTTCGGAGATTCAGATATTTTAACTAGCTAGCCAAGACCGTACATTTATCTTACAAGACTTTTGAACAAGGTATAAATCTGACTTGAGTTTAACCAAGGTATTTCACATCCCTGTGTGTGCAATTGAGTTCATTTATGTGGTATTTGTCAAGATACCACCAGTGCCAGATAGGCTATCAACCAAACCTGTACTGAGGATCACCTAATTAGCTCCACTAACTTCATTGTTGTATTTAGTAAGATTAATCCATGGGACAATCTAAGGTACCATAAGCTAGCTCATCCACATGCAAACATTGGTCTGCTCACATGCAAAGCTAATGTGATAGACATATCGTCATGCGGTTAGGATACCGCCATTGCCAGGTAGGCTGTCCACCAAACCCGTAATGAGGATCACCTAGATGGTTTTCGAATGCTGAGAATTCTAGGGATTCAAGTTCAGGATTTTTATTTGCTCAATGGTTTAGGATACTTGCTCATATACATAGTGATAAAAATCACTATTTATTTTTATTTTTTGTTTTTCTTTTTGAGCAAGGATTGTGAATAGTGGTGATAACCACTATTATTTGATTTTGCATTTTGAGCTTTGTAAGGTTGAGCTTGTAGGTTTGTGGCTTATGAATGGCTTTGATCCTTTTAGGCCTTGGGGATGACTACCCATCCTGTTCAGGGACGTGTAGTACGAATCCTTACGACTTTGGGAACCAAAGGGATTTATGGAGACTATGAAGTATGGGCATTGATCTCTTAGGTCTTGGGGATGACTACCCATCCTATTCAGGGATGTGTAGTATGAATCCTTACAACTTTTGAGACCAAAGGTGATTGGAGATGATCATGATGATGGATTGGGGATTTTGTTTTTGAATGGTCATTGATCCGTTTAGACCTTGGGGATGACTACCCATCCTTGGCAGGGACGTGTAGTATGAATCCTTACAACCTTAGGGACCAATGGTGATTGGGGATTTTTGTGAGTAGTGGTGAAAACCACTATTTATTAGGGGGAATTGATGGGGAAGAGCTTGTCCTTTTGTCAATTCTCAGCACTCTTGAACCATTCGCACAGGGGGATGAACAGACTAATCTTTCACCTATGGTACCCTAGACTGCTTTGTAGGTTTCTCTTGCGTTCACACAACTTAGGAATTATTTTATGTGTTTTAACTTGTGTAAGGATGTTACATAACGAGGCGTGATCCAAGTAAAACTTTCCCTTGTAAAATCTATTTAACTTTGTACAGTTTTTGGCTAGCAATTTAAAGACAGCTGAATGACGAAAACCCTATATACATTAGGAGACAACTGACTATGCTAAAAATGGGGATGGTGTTATTCTAGATGTATGTGTTTATAAAATGGATGGAATGTGGAAAATGAAGGAATTGTCGAGCAATTACAGTCTATGGTGCTTGTGACATGTATGACCAACAAATATGCAATGTATGGATGTGATGCCTAATGCAACTTATATTTTTGTATTTTGATTTTTACGAGTATGCATGGAATTGAGATGCAAATTTTTTTTGTTATTTTTGATGATTTTATTGTTTTTGTTTTTGTTTGTTTTTGAATATTTGTTTTGACCAGGCGGTTAGGGTAACCCTTGGAGCTTTTGGTGTGACCAAAGGGTTTATGGATATCTTTGGGGCATTTTGGGGTGACCAAGCGATTGTGGGAATCCTTGGAGCTTTTGGGTTGACCAAAGGGTTTATAGATACCTTTGGGGCATTTGTGTTGACCAAAGGGTTTATGGATACCATTGGAGCATTTTGGGTTGACCAAGCGATTATGGGAATCCTTGGAGCTTTTGGGTTGACCAAAGGGTTTATAGATACCTTTGGAGCTTTTGGTTGACCAAAGGGTTTATAGATACCATTGGAGCATTTTGGGGTGACCAAGCGATTATGGGAATCCTTGGAGCTTTTGGGTTGACCAAAGGGTTTATAGATACCTTTGGGGCATTTTGGGGTGACCAAGCGATTGTGGGAATCCTTGGAGCTTTTGGTTGGACTATGGCTCTCTAAATGTGGAATGGCCTCAAATGACTGATGTTCAAGGGTTCTATTTCCTTGATTCCTTCAAGAGAGGCGAGCCGGTATGTTCCAGGTCCTATTCTACTATCAATCACATAAGGACCTAACCAGTTTGCCATGAACTTGTCCCTTAGATGGGATGACAAATTAGAATTCTATTGGTTCTCTTTTAAGACCAAGTCACCAACCTGAAAGTCCCTGAGGTGAACCTTCATGTTGTATGCTTTCTTAAGTCGCTCTTGATAGATACGCAAATGCTCGAGAGCATTGATGCATCGTTCATCGAGCAACGTCAGTTGGTCTAACCGGGCCTACCATGCAGTGTCATCATCGATGAACTCTTGCATTGAAATGTGCAGGGAAGGGATTTCCAACTCGAGAGGCATGACTGCCTCGGAGCCATACACCAACAAAAATGGAGTTGCCCTAGTGGGCGTCCGAATGCTAGTGCGATAAGCCCATAGGGCAAGCGGGATTTGAATATGCCAATCCTTATGACTATCTACGATGGTCTTTTTGAGGATGGTGACTAGCATTTTGTTTGACGCTTTTGCTTGCCCATTTGCCTACGGATAATAGGGTGTTGAAAAACTATGCTGAATTTTGTACTTTGTTGTCAAAGCATGCACATCTTTATTCTTGAATGATGTCCCATTATCCGAAAGAATCTTGGATGGAATACCAAAATGACATATGATGTTATGCAAAATAAACTCCGCAATGCGGGTTCCAATCATAGAGGTTAGCGAAATTGCTTCCACCCACTTGGTGAAGTACTCTGTGGCCATTATGATGAACGTGTGATGACCTAACGACACAGGGGAGATCTTTCCAATTAGATCGAAGCCCCACTATGAAAAATGCCAAGTCGATTGGATCGGTTGCAAGGCCTGAGAAGGTACGTGTGTCAAATTAGCATGGTGTTGACACTTCACGCACTTCTTTACATATGTGCAACAATCTCGCTCTAAATATGGCCAATAATAGCCCATGCAAAGAATGCGCTTTGCGATGGCCATACCGTTAAAGTGGCCACCACATGTACCATCGTGGGCTTGGGTGATCGCCCAAGCGGACTCTTGCTAGTCCAAGCAATGGAGGAGGATTCCTTCATAGCTCCGATGATACAAAATGTCTCCTAACAAGACATGTTTTGCCGCTTTCTATTTAAATGATCTTTTCGTGGCTTGTGTCAATCCAAGTGGGAGGTTACCTAGCTTGAGGTAATCCCTTATGGGTGTGTACCAATCCTGCTGATCAGAAACCTCGATGGTATGAATGGCCAATCCCTCTTGAAGTTCATCCCTAGCAAAAGTTGAGTGGGAAAGAACTTGTAAAAATAGCATTGTGTTGCTATTAAGAGGGGTCGGGGAGAACAAGGACCCCCAGTTGGCTCGAGTCAGACAATCATGGATTTGAGAGAACCTATCCTGAGATGGTTCAATCTGGATCAGGTGGATTCCTGGCGTTTGGTCAGAGCTTGCATGCTCCATCATGGATTGTGATAATGTTTTGACCTGAATGGTTGTCATTTCACCAGAAGGGTCTTGCGGGATTAGTGACCCCAAGGAGGCCATAGTATCCACAAAATGATTCGATGATCGAGGGAGTGCCTCGATGTCATACCATTCAAGTTGTGCCAAGAATTTGTCCACAAGGGCTTTGTAGGCCTGCAGAACTGGACATTTACATTGGAATATCCCCTTGACTTGATTGACAATTAACAATGAATCACCAAAGATGTTTAAACATTTAATGTTCATGGTGATTGTTGTCTGAAGACCTATGAGCAAGGCTTCGTATTCTGCATTGTTGTTGGTGCACGAGAAGTCTAATTTAAATGATAGAGGCATTGGAGCCCCTTGTGGAGTGAAGAATACAATTCTCATGCCACCTCCTTGCTCACATTTAGAACCATCGAAGAATAGGGTCATGTCAGCCTGTGACTCAAGCTCATCAGAATCTGGCGATTCTGAAACATGGAAGACCCCATCATCCGGTAGTTCTATGGTCAGAGGTTGATCATCTTCAAGAGGAGCCTCTACCAGTTGATCGATGATGACTTGACCTTTTATGGATTTCTGTCCAATGAATTCTATGTCAAACTCCATCAACAACATGATCCATTTCGCCGTGCGACTACTATGATAAGTACGACTCATCATGTATCGCAATGGATTCTCCTTAGACACAACATACATCGTATTGCTGAGCATGTAGTGGCATAGCTTTTTGGTAGCAAACACCACTGCCAAGCAGAGCTTCTCAATGTATGCATAGTTAAGTTCAAATAACCGACTAGGGTGCGGCTAAGATAGTAAGTAGCCTATTCTTTGTGTAGTTCATTTTTCTGGGACAACATGGCACCCAGTGCCACCTCAGTAGCTGAGATGTATAAGTAGAATGACACTCCTGGTCTAGGTGGTGCCAATACTAGTGGTGAAGCCAAGTATTGTTTGATGTCGTCAAAGGTTGACTGGCACTCGTCATCCCAGTGAAATGTTACCCCCTTGTGCAATAATTTATTCATGGGTCGGCACTTGTCAGATAACTACGCTATGAAGCGCTTGATCGACGTGACCTTTCCCTACAGACTTCTGAGCTGCTTGATGGTAGTTGGGGGAAGCATTTCAAGGATTGCCTTGAATTTGTGTGGGTCTACCTCGATTCCTCATTTGGAGACTATGTAACCCAAGAGCTTTCCAGATGTGATGCCAAATACGCACTTCTTGGGGTTTAGTCTGACTTTATGTTCCATGAGGCGATCGAGGATCTTGCTCAAGTCATCGAGATGATCTGGGCGCAAAAGAGATTTGGCCAACAAATCATCCATGTAATCCTCCAAAGTTTTGTGCATGTAATCATGGAAGATGTACGTCATGGCACGTTGGTAGGTGGCGCCAACATTTTTAAGGCCAAAAGGCATGACCTTATAGCAAAATGTCCCCCAAGGCATTGTGAACGCCATTTTTAGTTGGTCCTCGAGATTGATACGAATCTGATTGTATCCCGAGAAACCATCCATGAGGGAAAGCATTTCATGGCCCACTGTAGCATCTACCAATGCATCGATGCTAGGCAAGGGGAAATCATCCTTAGGACTCGCTTTGTTTAGATCTCAAAAATCGGTGCATATGCGAATCCTCCCGTCGAGATTTTTGATGGGCACCATGTTAGACAACCATGGTGGATAATCCATGCAGATGACAAACTGTGCATCCAACAGCTTTTGTAGCTCATATTTGACCATTAAGGCTACTGTTGGGTGCATCTTACATAGTTTTTGCTTTACTGGCTTGACTTTTGGATCAAGCGTTAGATTATGCATGACTAGCTATGGGTCTAGCCCCGACATGTCTTTGTAGGACCATGCAAAAACCTCCTTCTTCTCTTTGAGAAGGGCAATGTAGTCGGCTTGCTCTTCGGGGGAGAGACTTACCCCTAGCTTGATGATTTGCAAATTCATTGGATCTGAGCCGATGTCTACGTCAGTCGTCTCCTCGATCGACATGTGGGACCCGTCCTCCAACTGGTGTGGAGTTGGGATCAAGTGGATATCATTTGCTGAATTTAGATCATCGTTAGGAACCTCGGGTTCCTCTTCAGCATGGAAGACATCCTGAGTCTATCCTAGGGTGAAATGGAACATCCCACCGCAAGGCCAGTACTCTGATGGGGATGGCGGTGTGTCAGCGTGATCCCAGTCTATAGCATCTAGGTCTAGATGCAATGACCATGTTGGGTCGGCTGGATCATGGATGGGGCGGTTAAATCAATGGAGATCATGTTGATGAAATGATTATGGTCTCCATTACCATGGGTGTGGTTACTCGGACATCCTAGATGATCTTTGTGCTCCGGATCTGGCTCTGTGGGTACTGGCACAAATGGATCAGCCCTATGTGCGGATAAGAGGATAGGATCTACCCTAGGCACTGATGGCGCTATAGGATCTCCAGGGGAAGATGCTCTCTGTATACCTAGAGTGGCGGGTGCAGTAATTGCTATAACTATACCTAGTTTAAGTGCCACCTATGCCTGGGCCCTATGTGTAGGTGTTCAAACATGTCATCTATGTCCAAGGGATATTGTTGTTGCATCTGCCGCATGTGATTGAGATAGGCCATCTCAGTTTCATCTTTCGAATCACTGTCAGAGATCCAAAGGCCTTCGTTGGCTCCAATGGTTGTTTGTGACATATGAGGCTCATCTTGCTCGAGCAAATTAATGTGGTCCCATCGAGGTTGTTTCTCTCTATGGGGGGACCTGATTCTCTTGAGGTGGCATATGCTCAATTGGAGCATCCAAAGGGAACATTGTCAGGAAGCTCTCCTGACCATCATCCATGGGATGCACTTGTGAATGATTGCTATCAGACTCGAAAGGATCCCAAGGTGCTACCTCGTACTCCGACTCATCTTCTGAAGACCCTTCTTGGTCTTGTCCATATCCCTCTTGTAGGTGAGTCCTCGAACTTTCTCCCTTTTCGACCGAAGGGAAAGGGTTGTTACGGTCAACAAGGTTGGTTGTTAGCAATGGGAGATAATCTCCCAATGTATATGTTGTGTTAGGATTGGCATATGGATCTAATGCCAACCCATCCTTGTTGCCTATCCCTAGGCCTTGCATGTTCTCTACCAAGATGTCAAGGGGTAGGGGGTGGTTGAACCCTACTCTTGACTTGTCATACGACATTTGATATCTCGGTTGGCATAGAACTCGCACTCCTTGTTCATACCGGCCCAACCCATATCCATGCCAATTACATTGGCCAAGATATCTTAAAGCGAAGTCTGGGTTGGAAAAATAGTTGACATCCTCAGTAAAGGGCTCTTCATCTTCGTCTTCTTGCATGTAGGTTTCAATGCCATTATCCAGGCCCCCATAAACAAAGTTTGTCTGATTGGGTGGGTAGCCTAAAGGAACCACAGAGCCGATGGGGAGGCGAGGTCTCCCCATGTCCTGCATGGACTCAAGTGTGGGTGTTGCTACAATGTTCCGCACTAGATACTCCCCCAAGCCCGTGTTGGCCATCTCAATGGTGATCGTTGGTGGTTGAGGGGGAGCGAATGGGAGTCCTTCCTGAGTCCACTCCATGTGGGGTGAACTAGGCGTCTCGACTTCCATTCGGCTAGGCATCTCTTCGGTAGAGATGGTTGAGACTAGGGGTGGTTCCTCTTCTAGGGGTTTCTTTCCCTTGTCCTTTGGTGTGGCCACCGTAGGTGGCATCATTGTTGAAGGACCAGATGAGGAAGATGGACCCGGCTGGGGACTTGATGGACTTGTCAATGGGGATGCCTACGGAATCGGACCCTTGTTTAGATGGATTCAACTAAAAATCCAAATGCATTGATGGGAGGGTCGATTGCGGCATGAATTGCACCGTATTACAGTACTTGAAGGGCTCTAAGTCTATCGGGACTACATGCACCTGTCCTTCAAATGTATACTTTAGGCACTGATGAGCTATTGAAGGGACACACTTCATGTCCCCGATCCAAGGCCGGCCCAACAAGATATTATAGGCCATCTCACCTTCCAAGATGTGGCACAATGTATGAATAGTCTTTTGTCCCACTTGGATGGGTAGGACAATTGTGCCAACCATCGAGCATATTGCATCATTGAATGCTCGAAGAGTATAGGTGGAGGCCACGATGTGAGATGCTGGCAACTTCAGATGTTTCAATGTTGTTGTTGTGATGATATTACTGGATGAGCCAGTGTCCACCAACACCCTCTTATACGGAATCCCGTTGACCCGTGCAATGACGTGCAGGGGTGGATCCGCCACATCACCAGTCACTGATTTCAATTCATCGTCTCTAAAAGTGATGACTGGTTCTGTACATTGTTTTACATGTCCCACAAAGTTGTTGAAAGAGTTTGCTTCATGGGGCTGTAGCTCGATGGCTTTTAATATCTCCATTAGAGCCTCCCGATGGGGCGCTGATTGTTGAATGAGCTCGTATATGGAGAGCCTAGCCGACGTGGTCCTTAGACTTTGGGTAAGTCTAGTCCGAATCATGGCCACTGGTCTAGGCGGGGGAGGTTGTGTAGGGTGTTATTGAGGTTGTGACGTCGATGGAACCTCTCTTGTGGCTGCCACGGGGGCAGCTCCTGGGTACCTCTTGTTCCTAGTCACTATGCTTATCATCCCCACATATCCCTGCATAGGGCAATTCTATTGCACCTCATTGACTTGAAGGGGTTTTGTCTATGCATCATGGGCAGGAAGGGGTCTCTGAAGACTCCCATATGTTGGTTGTTTGGTGCTACGGGGTTGTCCACCGCCAACGTCTTGTTGTCGATTAGGTCTTGCACCAAGCCTTTGAACTTCCAACATGCATTAAGGTCATGTCCCTTCCATCTGTGGAACCTACAGTACAAGTCCTCCCGATACCCCTTAGGCTTGGGCGCATTGGGGTCTATGGTTTGAATCTCTGGCAGGTTGATCAAGTTCACTGCTGACAAGCGGTCAAACAAGGAGTCCCTGGACTCTGTGTAAGGTGTGAATTATCACCTAGGATGACGCTACTGATTTTGTTCCTACCTCTAATTTTCTCTATCATAACTGTTAAGAGGCACCGCCTGATAGTTAGCCTTTTGAGGCTGTGTTGCTTGTGTAGGCTTAGGGACGTTTATAGCAACCTGATTGACCACAGCGGGTTTCTATTGCATGGTCCCTATTTTGGTGTTCTTAGGCCATTCTTTCTTCTTTGGCTTGGCAATCTCGCCATCCTGTATCTTGATCTCCTCAATGATTCTGGCTTGCGCCAGAGCTTCCTCAAGAGTGGCATATTGCTGCAGCTGCAATAGCATGGAGATCGATCTCAAATAACTCTTTGAGAACATTTGGGTCAGGTCAGACATAGGAGGGAGGTAGGGCAGCTTTGAAAGCAACGTCCTCCACCGGTTCCCATATGCCACCATGGTTTCTTCCTCATACTGCTTGAGGCTAGCTAAGTCACTTAGTGATGCCTTTTTCTTGGTGTTGAAGGTGAAGCATTCGAGGAACGCGTCCACTAGCTGATCCAAGTTACTGATGCTATGTTTTGGCAACTGAGTGAACCAATCCGAGGCAGGGCCTACGAATGTGGTTATAAATGTTCTTAACAACAAAGCATCATTATCCTGAATGCCAAAGCACTGGCTCAAGAATCTAGTCACATGCTCTTGGGCATCCTCCTCCCCTCTAAAGAGTGCCAACTAGGGTAGTTTAAAGTGTTCAGGGTATGGAGGTGTCGACACTGATGGATGCACAGGATGACTACGGAGTTGGCGTAAAGTAGGCTTTTGGGGCCCAGAAGTCTTGGTCTCCATAGACTCTAAGCGCTCTAGCAGCGCTTTATATGCATCGAAAGATTTGATCTCTTCCTCCTTGGTTGGCTCCCATTGTAGGTTGTGGGGAACTTGAGGCCTATGGAGGGGTGGCCGGATAGCAGCCCCTCTGCCTTGGTAGGGCATTTCAGCCCGCTCTTCTTCTTGTTCATACTCCTCATAGGCTGCTTGAGGAGTGCATGGGCGAGACCTATAAACATGGGTGGGTCCCCGCGGAGGGTGCCCATCATTGTTTCTAGGAGTGGCCTCCCGCTCAGGTCTAGGAGGTCTCGGAGGCAAAGTTTGGTGAGGTCATGGAGACCTGTCTCACACCAGGGGGTTGTGCCTCTCATATACTTCTACCTTATGTGCACGAGGGGTTGGGACCTTCTCAGGCACAGTGTTATGAAGCAATGTGGTTGTCTGACACTGAATGCGCTCTTTGCTAAGGTGGTACAGATGCTCTAACTATTCTTGATCTTGCCTAAGCTGCATGATTTGCGCTTGGTGGGTGGCATGTTTGGCAAATGCCAAGTCAATTTGTTCCATCGTCTCTTGTTTAGGAAGCCTAGATGCCTCTCCTACATGTCTATCTCGGTCATGGTGATCCGAGATCCCTATGGGTTGCTTTCCTCTATCGAGGTTAGCGGCATTCACCTGAGGCTCTAGCCTCGATGGGTGATCCTGATACATAGCAGGTGTGGAGGTGCATCGCTCTCACGCTATGTACTGCTCTTGAGGAACGTAATGTTCTTCCTCGTACTGCCCTTCATATGCATGAAAGGTGTGGGCAGAATTGTCTCGCCCTATCTGGAGAGCCTCGTGCTCTGGATTTGGTCTAGTGTTTCTAACAGTAATACGGGGTAAAGGAGGGATGACAAAATCATGTGGCCCCTCCTTATGGACCCTATGTTGCTCTAGCACTTCATCACTAGGCCACTCATAACGAGCATCTAAGGGAGGCCTCCTATCTATGTTGAGTGCTACGTGTAGGTTCTCCTCTTGAAAGGATCTATGTTGAGTGGGGGTGCCTCTCAAAGAGGTGCCTCTATAGTCCTATTCTATAATGGCATGATGTGGACTATCTTGTGTGTCAGGCCACCAAGGCGGGATGACCAAGTCCTCAGGACTATATCGGAGGTGACTTGTCCCCCTTTGTACACTTTTTGCAGTGCTTGCCCATGATTGGGCTCGGCTACGGGTGTACACCATGGTGATGCTTACCTAAATATGTGTAGATTTTTATGTCTTTTTTATGATTTTTATGCTACACTAAACAGAAAATATCACACACATGCAAAAGCGATGATTATCTCGTTTAAAGATTAAAAGTGTGCCCTAAATCTGGTTTAGTGTGTTTTGATTTTTTTGTTTTGAAAGATTTTGTAAAGAATATTTAAATGCAATATGATGGCTCTTGTGACTCCCAAAAATGGTCGCCCCTTCGATATACCATTGCCAAGCCGATATACCAACCTCTCTATATACCCGCCCTTACGTGAGGGAAACTATTGGTACGTGAGAGCAGATGGTACATGGAACATAGGCGGTACGGAAGGGGAATCACTCTATTTATGACACCTACCATAGAAGACTTATCCTCATGCACTGGGAATCACCCCAACTACACTTGGTCAGCTTTCATCAGGATTTACGTCTAGCAACAATCACGATCGGGGTTATGTATGCAATATCTCAAGCCAAGGTGGTGATGAAATCCACCATTGGTCTTGCTCAAGGGTTGGGGTTTTACGACCAACTCCTTGTTGTTTTAAATTACCACGTGGTGTGTGGGGTTCTTTTTAAGTTGCATAAATGAAGCAAACAAGCATTCAAACTCTCCTATGCAAGCAAATAACCAGAGAACAGAAAGCAAAAATTGATAGAAGGTGTTTAAGACCTCTACCTCTTCTCTGCCCAAATCGGATGTCTCTAAATTTTTGCTCTAAAATTGCACAGAGAGCTATTCATCCCAGGGTGAGATGAATAACAGATATATATTCATTCTAGGGTAGGACGAATTCCTATTCATCCCTGGATAAGACGAATTCTAGCTCTGTACTCGTCACAGACTGAAACGAACAACAGTCCAAGGTTTGAAAACTTGGTACCTGTAAGCAAAAACAAGCAACTTTGATCAAAAATTTAATCTTAAAAATCAAGGGACAGAGGTCCCACCATGATCGCCACTGAAAGCATGAGGATACGGAAACAAAAAGGAAAATGCCAAGTACGATGCGTATAAAACCAAACTTAACGCCAAAAGCCTATATATTGAAAAATGCATGAAAGGAAAGAGCATGAACGAATCGACACAAGATAAAAGCAATATGGAATAAGGTCCTATTTATTGATATGCTTTCAAAGTCATGTTACAATATGTCTCCTTCCTTTTTAGGGGATAGGAGCGTTAAATATGTTTCTTATCACATCCATGGATAGCAATCCTTCTTCCGCGTGCCCACATGTAAGATGGGCGGACCAAAACATTGTCGCCACTTGTGTATATGAGTTTTGACTCCTTCCTACTCCTCTGATGTTGGAAACCTACGTTCAAGGAAATAGAAAAGATCAGTAGCACCTGCAGATAGAATAGAACATGTATTTCCCAAGGCCTACTGTTAGTGTATGCATGAAAATATTAAAACGATAACCAAATGACCTCAGATCGACCTAAAAATTTAATAGAAGCATGAATATGTTACCAGGAGGTCACTGCAAAAGGAACAGTCTAGAAATTCCTCACAGATTTGTATTCGCTCCGGGGTGGGACGAATAGACCTGCAATAAATTATCAGAAAGCACCCTCTTCAATGTCCTATCCAGAAAGCTCCAAATGACCTACAAAGTTGGGGTTAGCTAATTGGGGGTGTTTTGGGAAGACCCAGAAGGTCATATTTCTCCAATTTGGCCTCTATCACCCAGATTTTTCTGGTGCCATCTGCAAGTTAGTAAAGGCGGGAAATGATAAAAACCTGGTCAAA
This sequence comes from Wollemia nobilis, assembly GCA_028583015.1. NCBI lineage: Eukaryota > Viridiplantae > Streptophyta > Pinopsida > Araucariales > Araucariaceae > Wollemia > Wollemia nobilis. The sequence continues at coordinate 3,425,881 of JAQPPZ010002024.1, forward strand.
AATGCTCAGAATGAAATGAAATTTAAACTACAGCCTATTTAAATAACCTAGAATAATATGAAAAATAAAAATCAGAGAAATATATCACATATTTCTAATCACTCCGGGGTGGGGCGATTAGGACTGCGATAGCTTGGGGGCACCCGGGGGCAGGACGCCCATCGTTTGGGACTCTATTTTGGCACCAATCCACTTGGGATGGGTCCAAAACTTCTTATGGGGTGTTTTCAACAAATTTTGTGGAATATTGTGGCCAAATGTTTGGGTTTGGGTCTAGAATGCGCCTCCAATAATCACCCAATAACCTCCCTCCAAAAGAGAGATCAAGGATGTGAAAGCACAAACAATGGGTGAGGATATATTTTAGCAGCACTTCATTGCTCCAAAATCTCCTCTCTGTATCTCTTTTTGGGTGAGAAGACTCACCAATTTATAGACCTAGGGTCTCTTTGTTTGAATGCGCATGCGAGGGCGCCACTTGAGTTGATTGTCCTATTTTGAGAGAAAATATTATTCCCTGATTTAGAGTCTCCTTGCATGAGGTCTCTAAAATAAAGACATGCATGACTGAAGTCTCTCTTCTTGATTTTGAAGTCGTTCCTCGCAATTGCATGTCCTGAAGTTGCAGTTAACTGGCGGACCTATCGAGGTTTGAATTTTTGCCAGTCAAACCTGCTATTCGCCTCACCCTGGGGCGAATGCTGCTATTCGTCCCTGGGTGGGGCGAATACCAGTTTGTATTCATCCCAGGGTGGGGCGAGTAGGGAGAAAAGTGCCAAATGGTGCCAAATTGACTCTTGACCTTCCAAACTGCTGTTGGGAGTGGTTAGGACCACTGTTTAACCTCTGGGGGCTGCCCTAGGGGCTGTGTGTGTCAATGCGATCGATGCTTGTTGTCACATAATCGGATTGGTGTTGTTTTGGTGTCTATAATTGAATAGACTTCTGACTTTACCATGGTCTTAGAAATAGATGGTTTGGTGTTTGATCTCATTTTTCATATAATACCCTCACCAATGAACTCATCCCTTTTCATGTATCACCTTCCTAATACACACTTGGATTTGGATGTTAATTTTTGATCGTTTGTCTTAAATGTTAGATTGATTGACCTTGTTGTAGTCCCACTCAAATTGTGCACTAGTCTCCATGGGGTTGTCCTAAAACTTTATTATTGGGCCTACTCAAGTGGCATAAAATAAAAATAAATTTAGACTCTTATCATTATTAAAATAAAAGAAATAAAAAAAATAAAAAAATAAAAAAAATAAAAATAAAAAGAAATATAATAAAAAATAAAATAAAAATAAAAAGTGAATAAAACAAAGTTCTCATTACATGCTAATAATTCGTCATATTCTACTTTGGGTTCAAATTTGGTTTTGGAATTGATATTTATTTTTGTTTTACATTATGTGGTATGTGGTTATTTAAATTAATTTTGAATTAATGCATATTAATGTTTTATGTTTATGTTGGCAAGGTTCCAAATAAAAGATTTGGCATGATTTTTGAGGTAAGTTTTAATCTAGTCAATCAGTGAATGCGAATGCTAGAGTAGGGTCAACAAAGGCAAGGGTCCCGAGATACCCTTAAAAAGGTCTAGATGAGATATAAGTATGGGTGTCAGTTCGTATTGATAAAGCATTAAATATGCTTTCTCGAATACATGTGGGATTAACCCAATGTGCATATATGAAAGCAAATTCTAGTGGACTACATTATTTTGCACTAGGTTTGTTTGGATATCTTGGGTATTGACAGTTAACACAATGCAATCAAGTGATGGAAACTTCATAGAGGTTTTGTTGATGGGCTCGACAGGTTGAGACCCGATTTCATAAAAAAAAATTGATGACAGATTTTATTTCAAAATTAAGTGTTGAACCCATGTCATCATAATATGAAGACTAAATGTTCCCTAATTACATATAAGTACACCATATGAAGATTTAAACAATGTAGGAATCAAGTGTTTTAGTGGTTTGTAGGTGCCCTGATATCGGATTGCATTCGTTCATGAAGAACAAGACTTTGGGGCTTGGGTGATTGGTTACAGACAACAATCTATGGAGGTGCACTATAAAAAAATCATATGGGAGGCAATATGTGAAAACAGGATGAAGGGTTTTAGAATGGAAAGTTCGAAAAGTGACATGGGAATTTATGTCAGTGTTGCGCATGTTTCATGATGATTAATTCTCTGCATCCCAGATTCAAAGAGCTGATTTTTTGTAGGAGAATTAGAAAAGGATGCATGAACATCTGTGGGATGGACCAAATGGTTGTTGTGATATCTTCTGATTGTCTAATGAAAGCTTGGTTATATTGTGAAACTCTGCTCTACATAGTTCTATGATCTATGCCCCAACATTGTTGATCTCAACTCCGAACTTGTTATTGGAGAGTGTTTGGACTTTGATAGTTTGTGCAAGGATTAGAGGATTGAATCCCATTGAATTATTTTTGAAGTTTTATCTTTAGTGAAGATAATAATTATGGTTAAATAATTTGAATTTGATATTGCACCTATTTCCTCTATTGCTCTCTCTATGTATACAATATCCCTTGCTTCTTCTTTGTCTACATGAGTAAGTGTGTGCAAACAACAAATACTTCTTTCTACATGTCAAAGTCATATAATGTTTAGCATTAGAAATGGGTATGATGATTGTTAATCTCAATTATATAATTTTACTACCATCTCATAGATGTGGCTATTTGGTGGGTCACATTGTAGTTGGTTTGATGCAAAAATAGAATATTTCAGTGACCATCATTAACAAAGAGGGGACCAAATGATGGGCACGATCACAAAAAGCCACCTAGAAGTTCTCATTCATCCAAAGCACTCATGATAAGTAGTAATTGTTACACCTTTATTTAGCATTGCAATTCCTAATACTGCATAAATAAAAAAAAACAAATAACAAAGATATATGACCCACCTAATGGGTAAGGTATAATGACAAAGTGTTATATTCATGATGAGGTATAAATATGAAGGCTTATTAACAAGCCATATATTTGGGGGGTTACCCAAATCACATAAGTTATGACGATAGGGGTTGAGTGTAATTAATATTTCCTCAATGGAGGACAAATATGTTTGATGTATTCATCTCTAAGCCAAAAAAAAGATGAATGATCTGCCATTAAAGGATAATGTTAGAAAATGAATGGAATAGAAAACATAATGAAAAAAAAAATAAAGGAAACAAAAAGTTGGTTCTGAAATTTTAAATACTGATTGAAACACAGAAAGGGGGGATAGAATTTTTTGGAACAAAAGGGTGTGAAGAGGATTGAGAGGTTTTAAAGCTACTACAAACATATTTTCTCACCTTGTATACAAACATAAGGTTTTGAATATAAGTTTTATTACATATTTTTCTCCTGCATGTATTGGGTTCATTCAGTGATGTTTTATGCATGGATATGGTAGCATCATTTAATATTTTTTGATGCATGCTTTTATTCCCTCATAAACATGAATGTATTTTAATAGTTGGTTAAAAATTTTATAATAATCTTTGACTACCATTAATATTTGTTGCAAATTAGTGAATTCCCAAAATTTCTTCACTACATTATCTTCACTTGTATCATTAAATTTGGGATTCACAACCTTCATTAGGTCCTTGGCTAGACCAAATCCCATTCTAGGGGTAATTTTTTTTCCTAATTTTATTGTTTCAACCCTAAAATGTGCTTTCATGTTCATAGCATTTTGTTTCATCCAATGAATATTTAACAAATAGATTTAATTAGTATAGGTATATCAAACCACTTTTGGGTTCAAGACTACTGTAGTAAGCCACCCAAATGGATAAGATTGATGAAATCCCATACAAGGTACCATTATGTGGATTCGACTTATCTCATTTATTGTCCTCTTGTTCTAGCATGAGGGTCAATCATGATTGGGGTTATTATTTAGGGCTCATAACACCTAAATGTTGGATGCATACTTCCCCATCGCTTATCATATCGAACCTTCAGCTAACTAATTAACTTGTTCAATTAACTATATGTAAGGGGATTAGTGTGCATATGCCTAGTATCTATATAATTATCAAATTACTCAGAGAAGGATAGAGCCATGTCAATACCCTGACCTTGGACTTGATAATTCATGTTCATTATGACTCATAATCGTTTATCCCATACCAAACATTGTGGCTGAACTAGCTAAGTCAAATGAACATAGGACTTATCATAGTACTACATGGTCAACAACCTAGAAGTAGCATCACATACCATCCCTTGTTACTACTTTTGACTAGGTCACTATTTCTAACATTTTTTATCAAAAAAATGGTTTCTCTCGAGACTTATTGTGTGCATACCTGTACCTCAATGACATTGGGTATTCATATAGTTTCATCCTTCTCGATGAATAACATTAAAGAGTCAGTAAGGGTTATTTTTTAAGATAATCATATATAACTCTAGAAGGTATGAGTTAAACCCCAAGCCCAACCTTCCTTTATTTAATTTATGAAAACACACTTAAATAAAGTTTTAGTATTCTAAATAAATACATTATACTTCTTCATTAAATTGGAAACTCTAACTAAAACCATTTCAAGATCTTACGAATACCTTATGGTTTCCTAAGATTTATTTATGTTTTTTCTAACAATTCAACTTCAAAATTATTTTTTACTTAAGATTTTTAATTAACTAAAGAATTGCTACAAAATTTTGAGTATGCAATAACATTCTCATGCACTTATACCTTTCTCTTATAATTTTTGGTACAAGAAGTAACCCATCCTCTAATACACAACATCAAATATTGTTCTTCAATGTAAATGAATATAAGAGAGGAAACATATGGTCCAAAAGCAAACATATAATAACCCACAAGTATCTAAACTTATCACTCGAGTTTTGGAATCAATGCTCTTGCCACATTTTAGGGTAATTTTTCCCTCTAATTGATCATGGTTCGAAGTTGATTAAGGGATATTCACTTCTCAACTACCGCCTTAATGGCTTACAGTCAAACGAATCTAATGAAAGCTTTTAGCTTAACAAGTTGAAACTCACTAATTTAAACAAACTTTTAAAGATTTATATTACCTTAATTAGCACCTTTCCAAGTTCCACGTACAAGGGTAAATCAACAATTATAAACATGAATTATTTTCCAATTCACCAACATAGCTAGCTTATACATATATGCATAAGTCTCATTCACAAGTTTCACTTCTAGTTTCATGTTAGCAAAAGTGTTTTTCTCTCAAAGATAACTTAGGCATACTATCTTCACTTCAAAAAAATTAAAACTAAAAGAAGTAAATGAAATACACAACATGGCAACCGACAATGTTCAATATTCAAATATGCATTTCACTTAAGTATTTCCAAGCCTATTGCCTATTCAAGAAATTAAGAAGCAATAACAACAACGTTTTGGTATATGTAAATCACTACATTATTTTTTTTTGATTGGTTGAAAGGGTGTTGAAAGGTCCCTGAAACTTGTACAAAAAAGTTGTGGGCCTCCAAAGATGGTAGGAAAAGGGGAAGTACAATGGTAGTAGAACAAGTAAGCCCAAAAATAGCAGGGGCCACCTAAGGTAAAGGCGCCCAGAAGAACTAAATGGAAGAACTAACTAAAGTGAAACATGACCAGTGGCCAACAGAAAAAGGAAAGCGAAACTTAAATAGAGAAATTTAAGGCCAAGCATGGGAAAGGGGTTCCTGCATGGGAAAGGGGTCGGGTATTCATAATTATGCTTGTGAGGACGTTGAAAATCAGGGGTGCACTCCAAGGAAACTGCCACTTGAGAATGCCTTTGGACCGATATTCCTTCCATTTACCAGACTTCCCCAATAGATGGGTGCAGGAGTTGATGTTGTCTTTGATTTCGAACAAAACCTCCCTGAGAATGTCATGGAAAGACTCCATGGTCGGTAGGCAACGTGCAGACCAAATGATCGGGTTCCAACTGTCCTCAATCTAGAAATTATTGTGATGGTTGTGGATACATTTGTGGATGGAATTTGCAAACGTAGCATAGGTGATTAGAGCAGCAACAGATCTGGGATTGGTTCCCTCAGAACTGTGTCTCATCCATATCAATCCCCTTGGCAATAGGGAAGGCGTCTCTCCAAACTTGAATGTCAGATTCTTTGACTTCCTTGTTAGTTAGCCAGTTCGTAGCTTTGTTTCCTTCCCGGTACAGATGTTGAATGACTAATTTTGGGTAATTGCCGACTAGAGCCTTGCAATCTTAGAAAATCGAAGCTAGGGACCAAGGAGGCCTAGCTGTACCTTGGAGGCATTTGATACAGTGCAACGAGTCTCCTTCGATGATAAGTTTATTGATGGTCAACCCTTCCATGAGGATCAAACTTTGGAACAAAGCTCGAGCCTCTGCCATATTGTTGGATTGAATTCCCAGGTTTTGGGCGAAGGCCAAAATTATTTCTCCTCGGTGGTTTTTGAGAATTCCTCCTCCGCCAGCAGCTCCTGGGTTGCCTTTAGCCGCATCGTTGAAATTGAGTTTGTGCCACCCAGTGGGTGGTAAGACCCACTTGATGGCAGATCTGATTTGATAAGTCCCATCCATATGTAGGAGTTTCTTGACTATAGTAAGCTGATTTGAAAGTGAAATTTCTAGATTCTTCAAGGTTCCAGACCATGGAATCACTACATTATAATAGTAATGAATTTTTTTTTCCCAACTGTAATACTATTTTTTTTAATGTATAATATTGCTATCACTCCAAAATGCGTTATCAAGTCCAAAGCAAAACACATTTCACATTAAAGTAAGTATTTAAGTTCATCTATAGGTGAACTGCTTTAAGCATTACAACAACCTATTTTATCATTAAATAATGTATTCAAATATTTGAATTTCTCATAATGAAAAATAATTTTCAAGAAGTTACAAATAATTTTTCCTTCGTTGGTTAAGCATCCTAGAATTCCCGACTAATGCTATATATTTGGACGTTGTCCATATTACAAGTCTATCAACGAAGGAGTAACATTTGTGTTAAACTGGGTTAATCCATTGCAATAAGCTAGATATTCCTCAAGCCATTTTCGCACTTGACGTCCCCAACCAAGGTAACTCCACAGATTCCATGTTGTCTCGCTACTATAGTATCTGGGATTATCTGTTTACCAGAGTAACCACCATTTTGCTTTCCACATTTCCCATCCGGGGAGAAGTAAATGTTGCAGGGGATTGGATGCAACTCTTCTTAAGAATGGATATGTTTCTACATGCATTCTAATTTATTGAACAACAAGCTCATCCAATTTACACAATGCAAACATATAACCAAAAATAGGCATATTCTCTTTTCTTTTCATAAGAGAAAATTCACGAAAACCTCCATTTTCATATCTACCCTTCAACTCTTACACAGGTAGACACCATTAGGGTTCCCAATACATGCTCGTGGCTTAACAAATTCAATCAATCATCTTAAACGTAAATGAAAAAATATATCACCTACATCCAAATTTTCATCTACAATAGACACATAACAACGAACGTTTTGTATTCACTCACATAATACAAGGCTATAATTAGCCTGCACCACACTAGTTCTCTTTAAGCAACGAATTGCAGACAATTGAAAATAGATACTTATATTTCCAAAACACAAAAAACTAGCAAGCAAAACTTCATAGAACACTTCAAGCAGTATTAGAGCTGAAAAGGTGTCTAACTTGTGCAAACTCTTCACTTATTTTTCCGAGTGTCAATGAGCGTACAAACCCCATAAAAACAACCCAACGGATTTCATGCATGACACCCAAATCAAAGGAGATAAAGCCATTACAATATGCACACTTCCAATCATAATGACCATAACTACCACAATGCAGTTTGTCCCCATTCTTTTCGTTTTGCCTTAATTTCATTCGTTTATTATCTTTGAATACTAATAGTTTACCCTTTACAAAAACCACTATTCACCTTAAATCATTTTCTTTTAACTTCAAAATCTATTTATCACCTATTATTATTATATATATTTTTAATTTGCAAGTTATAGAACATTAAGTATATGCATAACTTTGTAAAGAGTGAACAACAACGCTGTGGACAGATACACACTTTGGTAATTTTTATTTTAACTTATTCTAGTATTGTATAAATATGTTTCAAAAGAAATATGATACTTTGTATAATATTAGTATGATACTTTGTATAATACTAGTGATATATATACTTAGCATCATTTTAAGGACTTTGTGTAGTTTGGTAGGCTCTTAATCTTGATCTTATTTCAAGTACTCTGTATTTTATATTACTCTTTTATTTTAATTTTATAGTGATATATGTACTTAGCGTCATTTAAAGGATTTTTGTGTAATTTGGTAGGCTCTTAATCTTGATCTTATTTCAAGTACTGTGCCTTAAGGCTATTTTATATTACTCTTTTATTTTAATATTATAGTTGCTGATTTTCAATTCAAAAAACTTTGTAAAGAGTGGTTCCCACTTTACCATTGCCACAAAAACCTTAAGTTTACCTTTTTCAAATCAACCAATAAATACACATATTCCAAATAATGCATCTATATATGATATATAATTTAAGTGAGTTTTCATGTGCTCACAAGACAGAATTATCAATTCCTTACTTTCTTCCTTTTAACCATTCTTAAAATGGTAAGGCAAGTTAAAATCATCTATTCAATTTATTATTAAAGATTGGACGAGGAAAATCATTACATATAACCTCCCATACCTTCAAGATATACCCATTTAAACCTTGAAAAAATTATTAATAAATATTTTAGTAAAATAAATATATGTTTATATGCATATAAACCGCGATTAAGTAAAATATATTTATTATACAATTGTTGTCAAAGATTTTTTAATATGGCATGTACTTTTTAGAAAAATGTTATGTATTTAGGAAAATAACAAAGCTTATAAGGAGCATTATGCATGAAGAAACTCGAACCATTAACTTTTTCTCCACTCCCATTCAGTATAGCTCATGTTCAAAATTCTTACTTTATATTGAATTATCTACACCTCATAAACTAACGGTATGTGCTCAGAGGACAAAGCAAAGCTTAATTCACGACGGTATATATATATATATATTTATTTATTTATTTATTTATTTATTTATTTGATCCAAGTAAAATTTTAGATTTGTTTCGGTGTTCGACGTGTGCTCTATGCTCCATCTTTTTCATAAAACAAATGATTAAACCATCTCAAACATCGATTCAAACTTTGGGCAAAGAATAAGATTATCATTGAAACAAAATAATAATTATTAATTGTACTATGTAAATCTAAAGTGAATCATTATGAATTGGATAACCTTTCCGTTGATATTAGCATTTTCTTAAAGTTCAAAAACCCATTTAAATAAACAATTAGCTGCGGTGTTCGACGTGTGCTCTCTGCTCCATCTTTTTCATAAAACAAATGATTAAACCATCTCAAACATCAATTCAAACTTTGGGCAAGGAATAAGATTATCATTGAATCAAAATAATAATTATTAATTGTACTATGTAAATCTAAAGTGAATCATTATGAACTGGATAACCTTTCCGTTGATATTAGCATTTTCTTGAAGTTCAAAAACCCATTTAAATAAACAATTCGCTGCAACTTGTGTTTGCAAAAGTCTTGGTTCTGCCTTACAGCATCCTCATTATTTTATTTATTTATTATTTTAATATAAGAGAATTTATAATAGTATTGAGTGTTGTATTATAAATTTTAGTTTTTTTAGCTAATTTTTTTTTTATCTTTAGGGTATAAAATTACTTTATTTTTTAAAAATATATAAATTTTTTTATAATACTATTGGATGTTGTTATTATAAATCTTAGTTTTTTGGTTAGATGAAGTTGAACTTTTTAAGATATCAAACTATGGTTAGATGAAGTTGAACTTTTTAAGATATCAAACTACCACAACCAACTGGCAAACACTCATCCAACCTATACGCTTACAAGGTGTTATTATTATAGGCTTAGTTATCAAATTCGTCGAATTTTCTATATGAAATTTGAAAATCATCGAATAAATTCGCCGAACAAACTCTAAATTCGGCGAAAAAAAAAATAGGTGAAAAAAACATCAAAAACCCTAAAATTAAATTTTAACTGTTGAAAAAAAATATAGAAAAAGTGCTATAAACACGGCAGCTGTGAACATATGCAATTTAGAAGCTTGAAATTTTTTGCAAATATTATCGGAAGCAACCATTTTCAATCTATTCTCAACCTCATGGGAATATTGTTTTCTTTATTTCTTTATCATCGTCTCTCTGAAAGTTGCATTTGAGAAACAAATCTTCCATTTGGAGGCTTCCTTTATTTATGTACCTGCTATTTGAAATGCTCCTTGTCTCAAATAATTTGTGAGTTCTAAAAAGAAAACATTGCTCTTTAACCCTAAAATAAAAGAAAAAAACATTGTTCTTTAACCCTAAAATAAAAGAAAAAAAATATTGCTTAACCCTAAAAAAAAAACATTGCTCTGTAAAACTTAAAATTAAACTTTTCTCATTTTTAAATTTAATAATATAAAATATTTTAAGTGCTCTTTTTATGCATGATTTTTACATAAATCTATAAAAATATTTATATTTTAAAAAATATTTTAATATATTTTAAAGTATATATTTTTAAAAAAATATTAAAAATATTATTATTTGATTTTTATATTTTAAAAAATAAAATTATATGAAAATATATACATTTATTTTATGTCGAATTTTTTGCAAATAGAGCCATTTTAGTTTTTTAGTTAAACAAAATATTATCTTTTAAAGTATAAAATTACTTTATTTTTTAAAAATATATAAATTTTTTTATAACACTATTGGATGTTGTTATTATAAATCTTAGTTTTTTGGTTAGATGAAGTTGAACTTTTTAAGATATCAAACTATGGTTAGATGAAGTTGAACTTTTTAAGATATCAAACTACCACAACCAACTGGCAAACACTCATCCAACCTATACGCTTACAAGGTGTTATTATTATAGGCTTAGTTATCAAATTCGTCGAATTTTCTATATGAAATTTGAAAATCATTGAATAAATTCGCTAAACAAACTCTAAATTCGGCAAAAAAAAAAAAAAAAAAGTGAAAAAACATCAAAAATCCTAAAATTAAATTTTAATTGTTGAAAAAAAATACAGAAAAAGTGCTATAAACATGGCAGCTGTGAACATATGCAATTTAGAAGCTTGAAATTTTTTGAAGATATTATCGGAAGCAACCATTTTCAATCTATTCTCAACCTCACGTGAATATTGATTTCTTTATTTCTTTATCATCATCTCTTGAAAGTTGCATTTGAGAAACAAATCTTCTATTTGGAAGCTTCATTATTTATGTACCTGCTATTTGAAATGCTCCTTGTCTCAAATAATTTGTGAGTTCTAAAAATAAAACATTGCTCTTTAACCAAAAACATTGTTCTTTAACCCTAAAATAAAAGAAAAAAAATATTGCTTAACCCTAAAAAATAACATTGCTCTTTAAAACTTAAAATTAAACTTTTCTCATTTTTAAATTTAATAATATAAGATATTTTAAGTGCTTTTTTTATGCATAATTTTTACATAAATCTATAAAAATGTTTATATTTTAAAAAATATTTTAATATATTTTAAAGTATATATTTTTAAAAAAATATTAAAAATATTATTAAAAACAGATATTTTTTTTTATTTGATTTTTATATTTAAAAAAATAAAATTATACCGAAATATATACATTTATTTTATTATGAATTTTTAAACATGTCGAATTTCTTTCAAATTTTAGTAAATGCCATGTGCAGCGTTCAAACCACATGGACTGCTCCCCATGTGTAGGGTTCAAACCACATGAACTGCTTCCATCAAGCATATACCATCTCACTATTGTTGACTGAGAGTGATGAGGACCACAGATCGCTTGGGATTTGTACCATCCTTCAAATAAGCCTATAGCACCTTGTTATTGTTGACCCAAACTTATGTGGACCACCCATCACTTGAGATTTGTACCATCCTTCAAACAAACCTATACCACCCCATTATTGTTGACTTGAACCCACCTCGTTATTGTTGACCTGAACTGACGTGGACCACCCATCACTTGAAATCATACTGTAGTCGCCGATCTAAACACACTCAAAGAATTCAGATCATACTACTACCTATACGTATCCTTAATAAGTGTGTGAGGCAGCTCTTTATAATAATAAAGAAGAATAAGAAAAAAAGAATAGAGGAAGCATCGGGGAAGTTACGTAAACAGATATAAGATAAGTAACACGCCCAGTAATGTGCTCTCTTTTCGAGAGACTATAAAAGTCCAAACAGTTACAAACGGCCTAAAACATTTTTTTTTTTAATAAAAGGGTTTTGGACGTGCGACGGCATCAAGGGGCCACCTCTAGGCAAGCTTCGAATATCGCGGGTCGGCGATTGTCAGTTAGCCCTACTTCATCCGGCCAAGTCAAACCTTGTTGGTCGAAAGCGCTGAGAGTTGTATTATTTAATTATTAAATTCGTGGAATTTTCTGAAATTTAAAACCCTATGGAATAGATTCTTCGAACAAACCCTAAATCAAACCTTGTTGGTCAAAAGCGCTTCGTGTTGATCGGGTCGGTATTTGTTGGTTTGCGTTTGTTGTTTTTCTCTGGCGAATCATTCCCTGCCTAAAAGCCCCGTTCTAATTTCTAGCTTAAATATCACAATGCCGAATGCTCCATAGGCGGCGTAATATTTAGAATTTCCTTCGATGGCTACAGTGACGAGCAGAGCCAACTTATCACGGAGTGCCGTAGCAGGCCTCCACGTTTCTTCTTCTCAGACACTCAGCGGTCTCGTATGCGAAAAACAGTCAAAATTTTCAGCTCGTTATTCAGCAAGAAGGATGTGCAGAACTTTGAAGAACACTTGTGCTGCAATGAAGGTTTCTCCTGCTGCTTCACCTTTCATGTCTTTGTACGACGTACTGTCAGTGCCCCAGAACGTGGGATATGCCGAACTGAAAAAAGCGTATCGTAAGAAGGTGCGAACTTATCATCCAGATGTTTGTCCGCCTGATAAGAGAAGTGAGTCGTGTAAGATGTTTCCTCGAGTGCAGGAAGCGTACGAGACTCTTTCTGATCCATACCTGCGCGCGGGCTATGATTATCTGCTTCTTAGTAATCCTGTGATGGTTTCAGAAGTGAGGGATTGGAGTCAGAGTAAGGCATGGACAGAACAACTTGAAGGTCTTAGAAGAAGATCTACTGTGATCAAGGACTCGTGGGGTGGAAGAATACGCCGCTTCAGAGAAGAACAAGAAGGCCAACGATTTTCTTAGAGTTTCCAACGTTGTACATTGTCGAGTGAAGATTATTAGTTATGGGGTTCCTTTAAGCCTCAGATTTGTATAATGAACTTGAAGAAGAAAAAACATAGTCAGGTCTTCATAGGTTTTGCTGAAGGATTCTTTTGTTTAGGGTGGGTTGGTTATGGCGATGGATAAATCTATCTCTAATTGTTTAAAGGTATACCTTTTCCCTGTAACAATCAGAATATTGTGTTATAGTGATGAACAAATCTATCTCGCGTTGTTTGAAGGTATACCGTTATTCCTTAGAAATCTTAAAGTGTAACAACCAGAATATATCAATATGTGTTTAGGTTCAAAGTAGTAATTTCAAAAAAAAATTGAAGAAGTATTAAAGTGAAGGAAATTATTATATATATATTTTATTTTATTATTATTATTTTAAAGTTAAGATTATATTAATTCATTTTTATTAATTAAAAAACAAAATAATAAAGTGGATAAGAGTAAATCATCCATATACATATGAATAAAAGTTAATGAAAAAAAAAAATTATAACAATATTTTACTATAATACACTTAATATTTTTTTATTTAATCCTTATCTAAACAGTTCTATTCCACTTACCGTTCCCTAAAATGGCCAAATAAGTTTTTTTTGCTTAGAATTGTGCTTTGTTCACATAAACTAAAAATATTTATTTTTAAAGGTATGTTTACTTCGAAGCAAAATTTGCATCCTAGAAACTGGAGGTTGTAATTAAACCATCATTAATTTAGACAAAAGTATACCAACAGTAATTTAAACATGAAATTTGCAAACAAGTTTATCGAAACTTGGAGGTCTGAGGAATCGAACAAGTGTTTCAAAGGCTAGGACAGAGGTCTAGAGAGCATTTTCATGCAAAAAATACCATCAAAGAGAATCAATCTTGCTATAGGGTCTTTAAATAGTATGAATCACAACCAAGAATGGGGGACATAAGGAATTCGATACTAAATCCTCCAAAAAAAGGAATCTCATATCAGGAGAAGCTATGTGGTGCCCAAGATAGCTTCAATGATTATCTAAAACAGGTAAGGACAATCATAAACACCATGAAGAAGTGATAAAATGAGGATTCTTTGCACAAAAGGGTGAATGGATGTTTACCAAAAATAAAGGAAATACCAATATCGGACATAGTCGAGGATTGGATAGCTGAAGATATAGTTTATAAGATAAAACACACCCTGATAGGCAAATTTATGGGTTTCACATGTGGATAAGGAAACAATGACATCTAGAAGGAGAATACAAAATTTGAACTCTCCCAAATGGGTATTTTTCTATAGAGTTCACATCAGTGGTAGATCGAGAAAAAGTATTTGGGGGAGGATCATATCATCACGGACTAGCAGGACTATTCCCACAACCATGGAATATAAGATTTGACCCAAGGGTGGAATCAACTATGGTACCAATATGGGTAATATTTTTTGCGCTTACCCTTAAATTTTAGAAAGAGGAGGTCCTCGAGGAAATAGAAAACTTACTAGATCATTATCAAGGTAGATCAAGAGAAATAATTTTGTAGACACCAAAATAGCACCAATTTGATTATGTGATTGTAAACACTGATCGCATTGACACACACAGCCCCAAGGGTAGCCTCCAGAGGTTAAACAGTGGTCCTAACCACTCTCACAACAGTTTTGGAAGGTTAGAGATCAATTTGGCACCTTCAAGCACATTGCTCAATATCCATTCCACCCAAGAACGAATTCAAATTGGGATTTGCCCTACCCAGGCACAAATTCTAAATTCACTCCAAGCACAAATTCTAAATTCACTCCAAGGTGGGGTGAATTGCAGGTTTGACGGGCAAAAAGTCAAATCTTGACAAATAGTAGCTCAGATCCGCCACTTAACGCTTCCTTCATTGCATGGGAGTATGGGTGAGTGTTTTCAAGCGTTAGAGGCAATTACAAGGGCAATCATGAAGTCCCCATTTAGGGAGGAATCTTCCATCCCCTGGAGAGGCATGATTGCCAAGTGGCACCTCTACATGCTCATCCAAAGAGACCGTCAGGTCTATAAAATGGTGAGTCTTCTCACCCCAAAAGATAGAAAGAAGGAGAATTTTAGAGCAACAAAGTGCTGTCATTTTATTGTCATACCTCACACCTTTTGGATTTGTGCCTTTCACATCCTTGATCTCCTTTAGAGGGGAGGTCATTGGGTGACTATTGGGAGGACAAATATTGAACCCAAAACCCGACATTTGGCCACAATATCCCACCAAATTTATTGAAAATACCCCACAAGAGGTTTTTGACCCATCCCAAGTGGATTGGTGTCGAAATCAGGCCTCAAACGGTGGGCGTCCTGCCCCATGGGTGCCCCCTCCCACACTGCCACAGTCCTAATCGCCCCCTTTCGGAGTGATGGGAATTCCATGGTAGACTTGCTTTCTTTAATTTTTGCATTAAATTCTATGATTCTTAGATAGGTTGTCATTTGAATTTCATCTTGTTTTGAACAATTTTGATCACATTTCTATCTTTGCTCACTTCTACTAATCTGCAAGTAGCATCATCAAATTCCCATTGATGGAGGCCAAATTGGAAAAATCTGAACATCTAGGTCTTCCAAAAATGCCCCCAATTAGCTAACCCCAAGTTTGTAGGTCTTTTGGAGCTTCCTAGGTAGGACATTTGGGATAGTACCTTTTCGACGTTTTGTTGCAGGCGAATTTGTCCTGTCCCGGAGCGAATTCAAATCGGTGAAGAATTTCCCAACTGTTATTTTTGTAGGCCTTCCTAGTTGTCTCTTGATGCCCCTGTAAAATTTTTAGAGCTTTTGGATTCATTTTAGTCATAGTTTAATTCATTTTTCTTACTCACTTATCGTAGGTTTGGGGATTGCATGCTTTGTTTTATCCATAGGTGCTACTGACTGTCTCTTGTTCCTTTGAGTGTAGGGCCCAGACATCAGAGGATAAGCAAGGAATCGAGACTCATCAATGCAAGTGGCAATGGCATTTGGTCCACCCATTTTACATGTGGGCACGTGGAAGAAGGAAAGGCACCCATGGATGTAACGAGAATGCATACTTAAATGCTCCTAGCCCTTGGAAGGGGAGGATGTGCATTGTAACCGAGTTGTGAAACATATCAATAAAAAAGGTTTTCCTCTTTATTCACATTTATTTTGTTTTTATTCACTCATTCTTTTCCCTCTTTTCATGCACTTTCAAGTTCCTAGGATTTAGCGCTAAGTTCGGTTCTGTTTGCATCGCATCTTCACTTTCATTTTTGCTTTTGTATCCTATTGATTTTAGTGGCAATCACGATGGGACCCCTCGCATCCAAAGAGTGGAACCATATGAGAGGTGCAGCCCCTTGGTGCGAGATAGGTCTCCGTGACCTTACCAAGTGCTGCCTCTGAGACCTCCTACACCTGAGCGGGAGGCCACTCCTTGGAATAACGATGGGTACCCTCCGCGGGGACCCACCCAAGGTCATAGGTCTCATCTAGAGACTCCTCAGGAATCTTATGAGGAGTATTAAAAGGAAGAGGAGCGGGCCAAAATTCCCTATCAAGGTGGAGGGGTTGCTATCCGGGAACCCCTCCATAGGCCTCAAGTCTCCCACAACCCACAACGGGAGCAAACTAAAGAGGAAGAGATTAAATCTTCTGATGCATACAAAGCACTGCTAGAGCATTTGGAGTCTATGGAAACCAAAGCTTCTGGGCCCCAAAAGCCCACATTACGCCAACTTCACAGTCACCCTGTGCATCCGTCAGTGCCTACACCCCTTTACCCTGAACACTTTAAGCTGCCTCAGTTGGCAATCTTTAAGGGTGAGGAGGATGCCCAAGAGCATGTGACTAGATTCCTGAGCCAATGTTTTTGCATTCAGGACAATGATGCGTTGTTGCTAAGGACATTTATAACCACATTCGTGGGCCCTACCTTGAATTGGTTCACTCAATTGTCGAAGCATAGCATCAGTAACTTGGATCAGTTAGTGGATGCATTCCTCGAATGCTTCACCTTTAACACCAAGAATAAGGCATCACTAAGTGACCTAGCCAGCCTTAGGTAGTATGAGGAAGAGACCATGGTGGCCTACGGGAATCGATGGAGGACTCTGCTTTCCAAGCTACCCTACCTCCCTCCTATGTCTAACCTTACACAAATGTTCTCACGAAGTTGTTTGAGATCAATCTCTGTGCTATTGCAGCTGTAGCAATATGCCACCTTAGAGGAAGCTCTGGCGCAAGCCATAATCATCGAAGAGATCAAGATACAATATGGTGAGATTGCCAAACCTAAGAAGAAAGAATGGAACAAGAACACAAAAATAGGCACTACGCAACAAAAACCCGTTGCGGTCAATCAAGTTTCTATAAATGTCCCTAAGCCTGCACAAGAAATACAACCTCAAAAGGTTAACTATCAAGCAATGCCTCCTAATAATTATGAAAGATAAAACCAGAAGTAAGAGCAAAATTAGCAGCGTCACCCTAGACGACAGTACACACCTTATACAGAGTCTAGAGACTCCCTATTCGACCGCTTGTCAGCGGTGAACTTGATCAACCTTTCATAGATCCAAACCATAGATCCCAATGCACTGAAGCCTAAGGGATACCGAGAGGACTTGTATTGTAGGTTCCATAGGAAGAAGGGACATGACCTGAATGCATGCTAGAAGTTCAAATGATTGATACAAGACCTGATTGACAATAAGACATTGGTAGTGGACAACCCCGTAGCGCAAAAAAATGAGTAGATGGGGGTTTTTAAGGACCCTTTGCCTGCCCATGAGGCACAAGCAAAACCCCTTCAAGTCAATGAGGTGCAACAGAATTGCCCCATGCAAGGGTATGTAGGAATGATAAGCATAGTGACTAGGAACAAGAGATACCCAGGAGTTGCCCCCGAGGCAGCCACAAGAGAGGTTCCATCGATGTCACAACCTCAACAACACCCTATGCAACTACCTTTGCCTAGACCCATGGCCACGATTCGGACCAAACTCATGTAGAGTTTGAGGACCATGTTGGCTAGGCTCTCCATATACGACCTTATACAACAATCAACACCCCATCGGGAGGCTCTAATGGAGATATTGAAAGCCATCGAGTTGTAGCCCCATGAAGTGAATTCCTTCAATAACTTCGTGGGACACGTCAAATGATGCACAGAGCCAGTCATCACCTTTCGAGAGGATGAAGTTAAATCAATTTCTGATGACATGGCAGATCCACCCTTGCACATTATCACATGGGTCAATGGGATCCTATATAAGAGTGTTGATAGACACTGGCTCGTCCAGTAACATCATTACCACAGTGGCATTGAAACATCTAAAGTTGCCAACCTCTCACATCATGGCTTCCACCTATACACTACGAGCATTCAATGATGCGATATGCTCGATAGTTGGCACAATTGTCCTGCCCATTCAAGTAGGGCAAAAGATGATACCTACATTGTG
Source organism: Wollemia nobilis (assembly GCA_028583015.1). Lineage (NCBI taxonomy): Eukaryota > Viridiplantae > Streptophyta > Pinopsida > Araucariales > Araucariaceae > Wollemia > Wollemia nobilis. The sequence goes on from JAQPPZ010002024.1 coordinate 3,444,672, forward strand.
CCATATCTTGGAAGGTGAAATGGCTTATAACATCTTGCTAGGGCGGCCATGGATCAAGGACATGAAGTGTGTCCCTTCGATAGCTCATCAATGTTTGAAGTATACATTTGAAGGGGAAGTACATGTAGTCCCGATGGACTTAGCCCTTCAAATATTACAATGCAGTGCAGTTGATGTCGCAATCGACCCTTCCATCGATGCACTTGGATTTTTAGTTAAATCCATCTAGACAGGGTCTGATTCCACAAGCACCATTGGTGATAAATCCATCAAACCCCCATCCAGGTACATCTTCATCATCTGGTCCTTCACCAACAATGCCACCTATCATGGCTAAATAGAAGGACAAAGTGAAGCAAACCCTGGAAGAGGCTCAACCCCTAGAAGAGGTGCTACCAATAGTATCAACCATATCTATCGAAGAAATGTATAGAAATATGGAGTTTGAGGCTCCTAGTTCACCCAACATGGAGTGGACTCAGGAAGAGCTTCCGTTCCCTCCCCCTCAATCACCAACAATCATTATTGAAATGGCCAATACGGGCCTGGGGGAGTATCTCGTGTGGAATGTTGTAGCAATGACCGCACTGGAGTCCGTGCAAGACATGGGGAGACCTCGCATCCCCATCAGTACAATTGTTCCTTTAGGCTACCCGCCAAACCAGAAAAACTTTGTGTATGGGGGCCTTGATCATGGTACTGGGCCATGCATCCGAAAGGACGAAGATGAAGAGCCCTTTGCAGAAAATGTCAACTATTTGTCTAACCCAAACTTCGCTCTGAGATATCTTGGCCAATGCAATTGGCATGGATATGGGCTAGGCAGGTATGAGCAAGGAGTGCATGTCCTTTGCCAACCAAGATACCAAATGCCTTATGAAAAGTTAGGAGTAGGGTTCAACCACCCCCTGCCCTTGGACATCTTGGTGGAGAACATGCAAGGCCTAGGGATAGGCAACAAGGGTGGATTGGCATCAGATCCTTATGCCAACCCAAACACAACATTTACATTGGGAGATTACCTCCCATGGTCAACAACCACCCTTGTTAACCTCAATAACCCATCTCCTTTTTTAGAGAGAGGCAAAAGTTCGGGGACTCATTTTCAAGGGAGGTACAAATAGTGTCAAGAGGGATCTTCGGAGGACGAATCAAAATATGAACCAACATCATATGACCCCTTTGAATTAGATAGCGATCACTCACAAGTGTTCCCCATGAATGACTATCAAGAGAGCCTCTTGACAATGTTCCCTCTAGAGGCTCCAATCGAGCCAATGCCGCATCAAGAGAATCAGGTCCCCCCATGGAGAGTGGAACAACCACAATGGGGCTTGATAAATTTTCTCAAGTAGGACGAGCTTGTGATACCTCAAATAGTTGTCAGAGCCAACGAGGGCTTTTGGATCTCTGATAGTGATTACGAAGACGAAACATAAATGACATATCTTAATCACATGCGACAGAGGCCGCAACCATACCCCTTGGAGATTAACGACATATTTGAATAGATGGGCATAGTACCAGGGCACGAGTGGTACGTAGATCCATCAGGGTGGGATCAAGTGTTGGATTCGCCACTCCAGGTATATGTAGAGCACCTTCCACTTCGATACTCTAGGGTGATATCAGTGCCGAAGGTAGACCCTATCCTCCTATCAACACATAGGGCCGATCCATTCATGCCAATACCTCTAGATCCAGATCCGGAGCATAGAGAACATCCAAAATGTTTGATTCATCACACCCGTGGTAATGGAGACCAAAATTATTTCATCAACATGATCTCCATTGACTTAACCGCCCCCATCCGCAATTCGATCGACCCAACACGGTCATTGCATCTAGACATAGATGCCATTGATTGAGATCACGTCAATTCACCTCCATCCCCATCAGAGTACTGGCATTTAGGTAAAATGCTTTATTTTACCCCAGGGACAACTCAGGATATATTTCATGCTGAAGAGGAACCCGAGGTTCCCAACGTAGATTTAAACTCAATAAATGATATCCATTTGATCCCAACTCCACATCAGTTGGAGGACAGATCCCACATGTTGGTCGATGAGACAACTGACATAGACATCGGATCAGACCCAATGAATCCATAGATCATCAAGCTGGGGGTAAGCTTATCCCATGAAGAGCAAGCTGACTAAATTACCCTTCTCAAAGAGAAGAAGGAGGTTTTTGCATGGTCATACAAAGACATGCCGGGGCTAGATCCGTAGCTAGTCACACATAATCTAACACTTGATCCGACAATAAATCCAATTAAGCAAAAACTACGTAAGATGCACCCAACAGTGGCCTTGATGGTCAAATATGAATTGCAAAAGCTGTTGGATGCACAGTTTTTCATCTGCATGGATTACCCACCATGGTTGTCCAACATGGTGCCCATGAAGAAGCCTGATGGGAGGATTCGCATATGCACTAATTTTTGAGATCTAAACAAAGTGATTCCTAAGGATGATTTCCCCTTACCGAGCATCGACGCATTGGTAGATGCCACAATAGGCCACGAAATGCTATCCCTCATAGATGGTTTCTCGGGATATAATCAGATTCGTATCAATCTTGAGGACCAACTAAAAATGGCATTCACAATGCCTTGGGGGACATTTTGTTATAAGGTCATGCCATTTGGCCTTAAAAATGCTGGTGCCACCTACCAACGTGCCATGACGTACATCTTCCATGATTACATGCATAAAACTTTGGAAGATTACATGGATGATTTGCTGGCCAAATCTCTTTTGCACCTAGATCATCTCGATGACTTAAGCAAGATCCTCGATCGCCTCATGGAACATAAAGTTAGACTAAATCTGAATAAGTGCGTATTTGGCATCACATCTAGAAAAATCTTGGGTTTCATAGTCTCAAAGCGAGGTATCGAGGTGGACCCAAACAAAGTCAAGGCAATCCTTGAAATGGTTCCCCCAACTACCATTAAGCAGCTCAGAAGTCTACAGGGAAAGGTCGCATCAATTAAACGCTTCATAGTGCAACTATATGACAAGTGTTGACCCATGAACAAATTATTGCACAAGGGGGTAGCATTTCACTGGGATGATGAGTGCTAGTCAGCCTTTGACGACATCAAACGATACTTGGCTTCGTCGCCAGTATTGGCACCACCTAGAATAGGAGTGACGTTCTACCTATACATATTAGCTACTGAGGTGGCACTGGGAACCATGCTAGCCTAGAAGAATGAACTTCACAAAGAACAGGCTACTTACTATCTTAGCCGCACCCTGGTCAGTTATGAACTTAACTATGCATACATTGAGAAAATCTGCTTGGCAGTGGTGTTTGCTACCAAAATGCTATGCCACTACATGTTGAGAAACACCACGTATGTTGTGTATAAGGAGAATCCATTGTGGTACATGATGAGTCATACTTATCATAGTAGCCGCACGATGAAATGGATCATGTTGTTGACGAAATTTGACATAGAATTTATTGGAAAAAAATCCATCAAAGGACAGGTCATAGCCGATCAACTAGCAGAAGCTCCTCTCAAAGACGATCAACCTCTGGTCATAGAACTACCTGATGATAGGGTCTTCCATGTCTCAGACTCGCTAGATTCTGATGAGCCTGAGTCACAGGCCGACATAACCCTATTCTTTGATGGTTCTAAATGTGAGCAAGGTGGTGGCACAAAAATTGTATTCTTCACATTGCAAGGAGCTCCAATGCCTCTGTCATTTAAATTAGAATTCCCATGCACCAACAATAATGCAAAATATGAAGCCTTGCTCATAGGTCTTCAGACAACAATCACCATGAACATCAAATGACTGAACATCTTTGGTGATTCGCTATTAATTATCAACCAAGTCAAAGGGGTATTCTAGTGCAAATGCCCAGTTCTACAAGCCTACAAAGCCCTTATGGACAAATTCCTAGCAAATATTGAGTGGTACGACATCGAGGCACTCCCTCGATCATCGAATCATTTTGCGGACACTATGGCCTCCTTGGGGTCACTAATCTCGCAAGACATTTCTGGTGATATGACAACCATTCAAGTCAAAACACTATCGCAATCTGCGATGGACCGTGCAAGTTCTAACTTGATGCCAAAAATCCACATGATCCAAATTGAACCATCCTCGGATAAGTTCTCTCGAATCCACGATCGTCTGAAACATGCCAACTGGGGGTCCTTGTTCTCCCCTACTCCCATTAATAGCAACACAATGCTATTCTTACAAGTTTTCTCTTGCTCAGTGTTTGCTAGAGATGAACTTCAAGAGGGATTGGCTGTTCATACCGTCGATGCTTTCGATCAGCAGGATTAGTATTTACCCATAAGGGACTACCTCAAGTTAGGTAACCTCCCACTTGGATTGATGCATGCTGCAAAACAAGCATTCAAGCAGAAAGTGGCAAAGCATGTCTTGTTAGGAGACATTTTGTACCATCGTAGCTATGAAGGGATCCTCCTTCGGTGCTTGGACCAGCAAGAGTCCACTTGGGCAATCGTCCAAGCGCACGATGGTACGTGCGATGGCCACTTCAGTGGTATGGCCATCGCAAAGTGCATTCTTCGCATGGGCTATTATTGGCCGTCTTTAGAGCAAGATTATTGCTCATATGTCAGGAAGTGTGTGAAGTGTCAACACCATGCTAATTTGACACATGTACCTTCCTAGGCCTTGTAGACGATCCAGTCAGCTTGGACATTTTTGTAGTGGGGCTTAGATCTAATCAAAAAGATCTCCCTTGCATCGTCAGGTCATCACACGTTTATCATAATGGCCACAGAGTATTTCACCAAGTGGGTGGAAGCAGTTTCACTTACCTCTACGACAGGACCCCGCATTGTGGAGTTCATTTTACATAACATCATATGTCATTTTGGTATTCCATCCAAAATAATCTCGGATAATGGGATGTCATTCAAGAACAAAGACATGCATGCTTTGACCACAAAGTACAAAATTTAGCACAATTTTTTGACACCCTATTATCCGCAGGCAAATGGGCAAGCAAAAGCATCAAACAAAATGCTAGTTGCCATCCTAAAAAAGATAGTCATAGACAATCATAAGGATTGGCACATTCAAATCCCACTTGCCCTGTGGGCTTATCTCACTAGCATTCGAATGCCCACTAGGGCATCTCTATTTTTTCTCGTGTATGGCTTCGAGGCAGTCATGCCTCTCAAGTTGGAAATTCCTTCCCTACGCATATCAATGCAAGAGTTCATCAACGATGACACTGCATGGTAGGCCTAGTTAGACCAGCCTACGTTGCTTGACGAATGACATGTTAATGCTCTTGAGCATCTACGTGTCTATCAAAAGCGACTTAAGAAATATTACAACATGAAAGTTCACCTGAGGGACTTTCGGATTGGTGACTTGGTCTTAAAAGAGAACCAACAGAACTCTAGTTTTCCATCCCATCTAAGGGACAAGTTCACGGTAATTTGGTTAGGTCCATATGTAATTGATAGCAAAATTAGACCTAGAATGTACCGGCTATCCTCTCTTAATGGAATCAAGGAACTAGAACCCTTGAACATCAGTCATTTGTGGCCATTCCATATCTAAGAGAGCCATATCCCAAAAAAAATGCTCCAAGGATTCCTACAATCACTTGGTCAATCCCAAAATGCTCCAAGGATTCCTACAATCACTTGGTCAATCCAAAAATGCTCCAAGGATTCCTACAATTGCTTGGTCAATCCCAAACTGCTCCAAGGATTCCTAAAATCGCTTGGTCAATCCCAAAAATACCCCAAAGGTACCCATTACCGCTTGGTCAACCAAAAAAAAAAAGCTCCAAGGATTCCTACAATCGCTTGGTCAAAAATAAGAAAAATTCAAAAATAGTAAAATCATCAAAAATAACAACAATTTGCATCTCATTTCTAGGCATACTCCAACTCATCATCACAATAAAAAGCTATTCTCGCATCTCATCTTCATATTCACAAAAATCAATCCATCAAAAACACAAAAATATGTAGCTGCATTAAGCATCACATCCATACATTGCATATTTGTGGTCATATAGGTCAAAGGCACCATAAACTATAATTACTCCATTCTATAAGCAGTCCATCAAAAATAAACACCATTCACTTCTTTTTATCATACCAGAGTCAGTGGTCTTCTAAGGTATCATGAGCTTTTGTCCTTCAGTCATCATTTTGCTTTCTAGCCATGTACTGTACCAAGTCAGATAGATTTTACAAGGTAGAGTTCTACTTGGATCACACCTTGTTACGTAGCATCCCAACACAAATTAAAACACATAAAAATTCCCAAGTTGTGTGAATGAAAGATGAAACCTGCAAAGCAATCCAGGTCACCATAAGCGAAACGGTTATCTTGCTCATCCCCCTGTGCGAATGACCCCAAGAATGCTGAGATTTGGAAAAAGGACAAGCATCTTCCCTACCCAAGTCCCCAAGAATCCCAAGTTCTCAAAAGTTGCAAACATCAAAATTTTGCAAAAAGTTAAAACTACAAAAAATTGACATCACCACCAAATTGCGTACATCAAGAGGCACATATAATAGTGATTCTCATCACTCAATATTCAAATCCATTGCTCAAAAGAAAAAATATAAAAAAATAAAAAATGATTTTTATCACTACCAATGAGCAAGTATCCCAATACAATTGAAGAAAAGAAGGGAGTCAAACTTGAATCCCTGGAACTCTCAGCATTCCGATAGGTCATGAGGCAAACCTCAGTACCAGTTTTATGGATAGCCTATCAGTAATTGGCGGTAAACCTCCCGAAAGACGATATATTTGTCACATTAACTCGTGTACATATCAATGTTTGCATGTGGATGAGCTAGCTTATGGTATCCTAGATAGCACTGCAGATTAATCTGATTACATACAACAAAGGAGTTAGTGGAGCTAATTAGGTGATCCTCAGTATAGGTTTGGTTGATAGCCTATCTGACACTGGCGGTATCCTAAAAAATACCACATAAATGAACTCAATTGCACACACAGGGATGTGAAATAACTTGGTCAAAGACAAGTCTAATTCATACCTTGTCCAAAAGTCTTGTAAGATAAAGTACAGTCATGGCTAGTTAGTTAAAATCATCTAAGTCTCAGAAAACCTTAGCTAAATTCTAAACCAATTATGCTATCTTTCATCCTCGCATTGCCATCAACAATCGCCAAAACCACAAAGGTCTAAACAGTCTATGATGCTCTCACCAGACAACACAAATTCAATTCATCCATTACATTTGCATATCCTAAAATTTAGAAACATTTGTATTTATCATAACATATGCATCCATAAAAATAAATTAACATGCATACATCCATACTCATCACTCATCATGCATAAAATCAAATCATCACTCGCATAAACAAAATAAAGTCATCTGTATATATCATCGAAAATGCACGTAGGCTACAATGAACTGGTCCTGTGACCCTGCAACAAAATCCAAAAGCTCAAAAACCCCAAGCCTAGGGTGTTAGCCACCATGATCATGTAGGATCGATGCAATGGGAACTACCCCTCATGGTGTGGGTCCTATGAGACCCCTTAGGGCAGCTGCTGCTAGCCGCTGCATCATGCCTACTCGCCCCGCCCTCATCCAGTCGCCTACGCTGAGAGGATGCTGATTTCTCAGTCTCACTCCCTCTTGAGTGGCACGATGATCTACCTATGCTAAATGTAGGGACCCACCCACCAAGGAAGCTAATCTCTGCCTTCAGCTCCTACTGTTGTCGCATCGAGTCCATCTCCCGCTGGCGATATGTCACCAAGTTCTCCTCGCACCATGCCAAAGCCCTATTCCTCTCTGCCAGCTGCATCCGTAGGAGATCCCTCTCTTGTGCAATATCAGTATCCCCATCTTGTTTGTGGTAGGCAGCCAATGCATTCTCCCACTTTGCCAACTGCATGCACAGGAGATCCCCATCCCATAGCGCATCCCTTAGCTCCTCATCACACCTCTGTAGAAGCCCCTCCAATCATGCAATCTCGACACATAACCCAAAATTCTTGTCCTCTAAATCTGCCTGAGGTGTGGGCATCTCTGGAATAGTAGCTTGCTTTGGCTCTCACTGCTCCGTGACGTCCTGCATCTCCTGGTGCCTTGGCACCCTCCCCGCTTGCTGCTATTGTCTTTGTACCTCCCAGTGGCCCCTCTCCCTGCCATCACCACAGTACCCACCATTGGTCACACTCTACGGTAGTCCCAATGTCATCCACGTCTAGGATGTCAATCACTACATATGAATCCTTGCCTAGTGGCACGATGATCGGTCGGTCCAGAGTCCTCTCGTACCCTCGATGTTGATAGACCATGGGTTCACCAGGCGGTGCACTCAAAAATGTCATGTCACCCGAATGTAAGGGAAGAACTCATGCTTGATCCCATACCACCCAATTAGCCACCGCTCCTTGCGTACCTGTCAAAGCCACTCTCCAGCCTTCGACCAGACTAGACAGTCCCGATAGGGGCGCCAGAACACCTCCCCTGGAGTAAGCCAAGCAAAGGCATCGACATAGTGCCCTACGACACTTGTCCATCATCTACTCTGTCCCTTCTCCTCAGACCACCGCCACAAAATCACGTAGCCTATATCCTTATCCTCCATCTCGATCTGAGTCATCCACAGTAACCCTACTGGCCTCTCCACCGCTATGTGTTGCCAAGCCTAGCTCTACAATAGATAGCTACAACTAATCCCCTTCTGCCTCCGATAGCGGACCTTGTAAAACTCACCATAGAGCTATGCCAGCAACGTCTGTCCACACCTCATGATCAGCGGTGCCTCTATCGGGCACTCCACCAGTCGATAGAACACATCTAGTAGGTTCCATGGGAACCTCACACCTGATGAGTCAGGTAGCAGCATGTTGGAAATGAGGCTCATGAGTACTATGTGCCTCACTCCCAAAACCCCCCTCTCAAGCCACCATCGGACCAAAATCCCACCAATCTGGTAGTCACCCTCTACCCTCTCCAATGGGCTCTCCACACCTAGCTCCTCCATGTGCCTCAAGCAACGTGTCAAAACTATTGTCCACTGATCTCACGATGTCGTACGGATCGACAATCAGTCTATTGGAATCTGAAGAATCTGATAGACGTCCTCTAATGTCACTGTCATCTCCCCTATTGGGAGATGGAAGGTGTTGGTTCAAGGATCCCACAGGTTGATCAGGGCCATCAGATAGGCTCGATCCCTGACCATAGGCTCCAGCTGAGTCACCTGCTTGAGCCTAAGGGCATCAAGCCAATCCCAGTTAGCTACAGTTAGCACCCCCCGTGCTTCAGCAAAAGCAGTAGGCACACGATATCGGCTCTTCACAACCTGCAACAAAAAAAAAAAAACACAAACATATTAAAATCATGAAAAAATATACAACAATAATATGAATATACAACACTGCCTACCAATGTACAACTCAAAAACAATAAAATTCACAAAAATTAAAAAAAAAAAAACATATAACAAACAAAAGCAATAACGCTAAGGAGCACTTACTGGTATCACTTCGGCTCTGTCGCTCGATCCGGTATATGCACTCATGATGTCAAGAGAAATTCAGTAGCGCTTTGCTTTGCAGAATTAACCTCCTCCTCCTCAAAGCTCCAAATCGTAAGAAAATTTGAATGCAAATGAGCCCAAACCCTAGTTTTGGCCTTTAAATAGGATTTTTGAGCTCATATTCATTCCCCCCTAGGAAAAGCACTCTGGTTAGCACTTTTACCACCCTGGGATGAATACTAAACTAATATTCATCCCACCTTGGAATGAATTCAGGGCAAAAATTTCAAAAACAACAAAAAATTGAACAAAAATGCACCAAAACAACTAATAAACTTGCCCGATGAAAGTGCTTTTGCACTTGACATCCCGGGCATGCAAAATAGACATTGGGGCTACAAATTGTCACTATCCTACTCCCTAAGAAGGCCACCATGGCCAGACCACTCCACGGGAAGACGAATTTTCAACAATTTTAGCTCCAAAAAGCGTCACCAAAAGGGTTAACACCCACCAAAAATAGGTCTAAATGTCGGAAAACTGCACACACGTTCAACGATAAGCATCTGAAGGCACCTTTGCACCAGTCATCTTGGGTCAAGTGATTCATCGCTTTTCTCATGTAGATCATTCCATCATCGATTCGTCGCTTGAGGGGGTAGTCAAACTTAGTCGCCAATCAACAAATACACACCCAATTAAGGAAAACGACATCATTCAAAGGATCATTAACAAAGATAATCACACTCCTTCTTGGGGCAGTAAACAAGCAATAATCACAAAATGATCAATCACTTGGCATTTGTGAATCATGAACTGAAGGTTCTCACAGACAAAATGTTGTGCCCTTTGCCTATTCATGACTGATCAATGTCCAAGCTCAAGTAACACCTCATCGAAAAAGGTTAACACTTGAATTAAGTTCCTTCACTTGTCAGAAGCAACGATTCAAGAATGCATGCCCTTTCCCTACTTGGGGCATCAAAATTTGGTTAGGTTACTAAGAAACCCTAATCATTAGTGGTTTGGTTATCTATTTTTTGCTCGACGCTGTGCCATGCACAGCGCATCCCAAAAATGGGTATTTGTAGACACCAAAACAACACCAATCCGATTATGTGACTGCAAAAACTGATCGTATTGACACACATAGTCCCAAGGGCAGCCCACAAAGGTTAAACAATGGTCCTGTTGGTCCGAAATCTGCCACAGGAAAGGATTTTTACAATTGCACCCTAGACCCGGCCAACATTGAAAGGCTGGAAGCAAGAAATGGCTTCCAGACCAATCTCCAGAGTGGGTTGGTTCCCTTTACTATTCTAAATTTTTGGTTAAAGATAAGGGTTGCTGGAAAGAAATCAAAAGTTGCAGAAAGGAATGGGAAATATAGCCACAGGCCGAAGTGATGGGATCGAAATATAACAACAGAAAACTTAAAAATGCGACAACGACAAGTAACATAAGATGTCAGCTCAATTCTCACACAACTGTATGTAGCAAATCTCTCCAATATTACACTCCAAAAATCATACTCTCACGGCAGCACTTAAATCCAATATGCAGAATTTAAATACAACAACCATTAAGAAATACAAATACTATAAGAAATGCAACTTGACAGAAAAGAAAATCACTCATACAACCGTTGCTGAAAATCTAAAGCCAATACTTTTATTCCTGCAGATACAATTCCAGTTTCTAGCAGAGAACTCTCCAACCACACTTTCAAATGAAGCTTACATTGGTTTTTATAGAGGGCCGTCCTCTTTACAGCATTAAATATTTGAAATCGAATTCCTTGTGATCTACAATTATGCATTGGAAATTATGCACACGATCCCCTTAATTGCAACCTTGGAGACCCACTAAATTGAATGCAATGTACATGTCATCTTCGAAGAACCACCTTCATTAAATTTGTTTTTTAAACATGTGCATGAAAAATTGTTAAACTAATCCACGACCAGCAGTTTCGAACCAAGAAAATCTTTAATTTTGGTTGCCTGGGTGCTCTTCAACCTTGACCGCATTGAAAATCCGCAAAGCATTTAATTTGGGGCAACATTTAATCTTTGAAAATTGGAAAAACCTCCTCGAAACTCACAAAACTGCTTTGGGCCAACAATTTAAGCATTAATAATTAATAATAACAATAAATGTGGCAAAAATGCCAACATTCTTGGCGGCTCGCGGGGTATACAGCTCGCTGTATGCAAGAATCCAGGCCTGAATCCATTGGGCTCAGAGTCAAGAAAACTTAAAGTCAGCTGCTGTGGTACATCTCAGTGAACTGCTGCAATAGAAACTTTTGCTGAATGATTGAAAGTTAAAGAAATCTGCATTTGGATGAACTAAACATGGAATGGAAATGAATGGAATGAGATCCCACGAATGCGCAGGCGATGAAATGCAAATGGAATGGTAATATGATGAAATGGATGAAATGAAGAAAAATAATGCGGTAGTCAGTAACAGAATGCTGCTGTACTACCGGCTGCAATGGATATGGAATGAAAGTAAATGAACTAATGGAATGGAAATGGAAATATGAAGGCTGTGGAATGAGATTGAACTAAACTGTAAATAAATGCGTAAAATGACAGAACTTAGAAGAAAGGGATAAGAAGGAACGGGAATAATAGGAATGGGGAAAAGAAACAACAGCCGTGGCTTTGTTTTTTTTTTTTTTTATTGCAGAAGAAAAAGAAGGAGGAAGATGAAGAAGGGAAAGGAAAGAAAAAGGGAAGGGAAAATAAGAAAGTGCTAGAAAGCCACCAACTGCTGGGAAAAGAAAAACAAAAGAAAAACAAGAACCTACGACTCGCATGCAAAAAGAGCCGAGATGAACAAATAAAAACAATACCTCTTTTTTTTTTTTCTTCTCTTTTCTATTTTTTTGTTTTTTTTTTTTATACTATATACAATAGTTCATGACATGATTGGCATGTCGCCACCACAAACCCGATCTCAGGAGTTATCCGGTAAATCTGTAATGTCCCGCCCAGATTTTGTCATACTTGAGTCGGTCCCTGAAATTGGGCTGGCTTCTTCCTGTAGTTCTCCCTTCGACAGTGGCAGTGTCATGATTCAAGAAGTTGACTATCTGCTCATTATCTTCAACGACTTGCCCAAAAGACTTGCATAATGTTGCTCCTGCCCCATCTTTGGATTTAACCCCATCAAAAAATAGCTGCCATAAATGATCTGTGACAACATTCTGATCAGCTTGATTAGGCAATTCCTGCTTCATGTCACTCTCAGGATTTTGGATGGCATAACAGCCGATTTCAGTTTCCAGCATGGCATTAAAATTAAGCATAGAAAACTGATCATCCAACTGAAGATTATTTAAAACTTCATTCAGCAAAACAGAGTCTTCAGACTCGTCAGTAAGCATGTAAACAGACTGCACTTCCTTTTCTGTTTCTTCCAACTTTTCAATGTGAAAAGAAGAAGGCTTTTCATTTTGAATCCTGAGACGCATACCCTTGACAGGAATTTCTAAATGGGAATAATCTAGTGCCAAATAACCCCCTAACTTGGCGGTAAACTCCCTAGATAAACACATACTAAAGTAGGGCTCTAAATCAACCACAAAAATTTCTTGGATAACAGTAACTTGAGGCATTGTATGCAGAGTAATTGGAACATCCTTAATCACACCCATTGTTTTTATAGGCATACCATCTAATTGTAGAACTCCAGGACTACTCTGTGTGTACTCCATTCCCATTGCTTCACAGACTCCCTTTGGCATTACAGTTGTGGCAGCACCATAGTCGATCATACAATTATGGACAATCCAACCCTCTATGTGCAATGACAAATAAAATGGAGGTGGCCTATTTTTTCCAGTAGCAGAGGTGGTTAAAGTTTGTGCATACACTATCTAGGTAGGACCTTTTTCATTATCCTTGACAGATTTTAATGATTCTCGTAATAAGTCTACTTGGCACTGCAACTGCAAAGCATCATAGAGGCTTACCTTAGCGGAAGTCTTCTTAAGTTCATCAACTATGTTGTATGAAACTGCAGCAAAATCTTTCTTTTCAGCAGGTTGTTCAAATCTGGTACGATACTGCTGTGTAGCTTCCACCCATAGTCTCTTTGTCAGTGATGGATACTTTAACTTTTCATGAGCTTGCTCTTCTGTTTCTGATCTTACCGGTGCAGCTGCGGCCTTGTCTTGAACTCTGTGGAAAGTAGGATCCTTCGGTAATACAGGCGCATCAGACTTTGGAGCTGGCTTTTGCACAGCAGCAGGCACTTTCAACGGCTCTAAGATAGCAGGATCAACTGTCACGGGCTTTTTTCCAGTCCTTGTCAGAACTGAAACTTGTTCTTCAATTGGAGACATTAAATTATGGCCAGCTTCTGAGATCATGTTAACTTGTCCACCCGAAGAGCTGGCAGCCAAAGTCTGCACATAATTCAGGTGTACCATACACGTATCCTCTCCATGAGGATCATTGCAGGTTGAGCACCAATACATTCTGTCTGCAAGGGCTGCATATTCATTTACTAAAGCAGTCAAGCTTTTTTCAGGTGCCTTACTAGTCGAGGCTGCTTGATCTCTAGTAATTTGAGGAGGTTGAAATCTCCTTGGCTGGAAATCTCTTTCAGCTTGTTTCCTCTCAATGAGGGTGATCTTGTTTCCCATGGCCCTAATTGCTGAATTTGCAGACTTAACCTCTTGTAATAAGGCGGTATATGGATCAGGGTTTGCAGGTGCAGGAGGTGCTGGCAAAGGCAAAGGAGCTGGTGGTGCTGGTAAAGCTAGAAATGTAGTGGAAACGGGATATGGTTGCATGCTAGGTGCAGAAAGCGGTAAAGGAGCTAAGGCAAGCAACTGAGGAGCTGGGACAGGTGCAACCTGAGGTGCTTTAGAGCTCCATGATGGTGTGGGATACATAGCTGGCATAGGCTATGGTTGTGAACCAGAATATAAATACTGAGGCAAATCTGGAATAAGAGGCATAGTTACCTTTGGTGGAAGTTTCCCTATAGCAATCAGATCAGCTTCTGCTTTTATTGCTTGTTCAAAAAATTCTGGAAATGTTGTCACATTGGACTGTCGAACCGCCCAGCCAATATTCGAGTTGAACGCTCTCAGGTAATAAAGTGCAGCCAATTCATCAGCAGGTCGAATGCCTTCAGGAATTCTATGCCAGGTTCTAGTAAATCAGACATTAAAGTTAGCTATCTCCTCCTGTGGATGCCTCTGGATGACAGTAAACTGATTCAATAATGAGAAAGGGTCAGCCTGTTCATGAAAATGTTTAACCAGCAAATCATCGAACTGATCCCACGATGTTATAGTGCCTGGAGGCAGCGTTCGGTACCAAAATAACAATTTACCTCTCAAAGAACATACCAACAACTTCACCATTACATCCTCATCGGTAATATCATGGATAGCGACTAAGGAAGCTACATCATTTATGTGCTCATAGGCGGTCTTACTCGTACCATCGTAAGTCAGCAAAGCCTTCGGTGCAGCCTAAGGAACTGGATTCTGAGCCTGCAAATTCAAGGCTCCAGTCCTGTTCCATGCCAAGAATTTTTTGAGTGGAGGATATTGTGCCATTGGAACTAAGGAATATGGTTGGGAAGATGAAACACTAGCAACAATACTAGGGTTTTTTTCAGCAGAATATGGAAGGGATGGGGAAACTAATCTAGAATGCTCACCACTTCTTGAACTATCAAGTTCGAAAAATTTGACAAGATTGCCAAATTTCTTTGACTGTGATCTCGTGATCATGAATAATTTCTGAGTTCAACAAAGTCACCAAATAACAGGCAGGCGTCCACGATCAAAAATCTGGATCTTCAACTCAGCAAAGTCGCCAGATGAACTTACAAATCTCCGCTATGAGGCCAAGACAGCTCATCAAATCTTGAGACCTCCGGGTGTTAAAACAAATGTGGATTTTTGTGAGACAGAAGAAGTCTGTCCCACCGGGCGTGCCAAAAACTGTTGGTCCAAAATCTGCCACAGGAAAGGATTTTTACAATTGCACCCTAGACCCGGCCAACATTGAAAGGCTGGAAGCAAGAAATGGCTTCCAGACCAATCTCCAGAGTGGGCTGGTTCCCTTTACTATTCTAAATTTCTGGTTAAATATAAGGGTTGCTGGAAAGAAATCAAAAGTTGCAGAAAGGAATGGGAAATATAGCCACAGGCCGAAGTGATGGGATCGAAAGATAACAGTAGGAAACTTAAAAATGCGACAACAACAAGTAACATAAGATGTCAGCTCAATTCTCACACAACTGTATGTAGCAAATCTCTCCAATATTACACTCCAGAAATCATACTCTCACGGAAGCACTTAAATCCAAGATGCAGAATTTAAATACAACAACCATTAAGAAATACGAATACTATAAGAAATGCAACTTGACAGAAAAGAAAATCACTCATACAACCGTTGCTGAAAATCTGAAGCCAATACTTTTATTCCTGCAGATACAATTCCAGTTTCTAGCAGAGAACTCTCCAACCACACTTTCAAATGAAGCTTACATTGGTTTTTATAGAGGGCCGTCCTCTTTGCAGCATTAAATATTTGAAACCGACTTCCTTGTGATCTACAATTATGCATTGGAAATTATGCACACGATCCCCTTAATTGCAGCCTTGGAGACCCACAAAATTGAATGCAATGTACATGTCAGCTTCAAAGAACCACCTTCATTAAATTTGTTTTTTAAACATGTGCATGAAAAACTATTAAACTGATCCACGACCAACAGTTTCAAACCAAGAAAATATTTAATTTTGGTGGCCTGGGTGCTCTTCGACCTTGACCGCATTGAAAATCCGCAAAGCATTTAATTCGGGGCAGCATTTAATCTTCAAAAATCGGAAAAACCTCCTCGGAACTCACAAAACTGCTTTGGGCCAACAATTTAAGCATTAATAATTAATAATAACAATAAATGTGGCAAAAATGCCAATAGGTCCTAACCACTCTCACAATAGTTTTGGAAGGTCAGAGATCAATTTGGCACCTTCAGGCACTTTGCTCAATATTCGTTCCACCCAAGAACGAATTCAAATTGGGATTCGCCCTACCCAGGGATGAATTCTAGATTCGCTCCAGGGTGGGGCGAATTGCAGGTTTGACGGGAAAAAAGTCAAATATTGACAAATTGCAGCTCAGATTCGCCACTTAACACTTTCTTCATCGCATGGGAGTATGGGTGAGCATTTTCAAGTTTTAGAGGCAATTACAAGGGCAATCATGAAGTCCCTATTTAGGGAGGAATCTTCCCTCCCCTGGAGAGGCATGATTGCTAAGTGGTGCCTCTGCATGCTCATCCAAAGAGACCATTAGGTATATAAAATGGTGAGTCTTCTCACCCCAAAAGATAGAAAGAAGGAGCATTTTAGAGCAACGAAGTGTTGTCATTTTATTGCCATACCTCACACCTTTTGGATTTGCGCCTTTCACATCCTTGATCTCCTTTAGAGGGGAGGTCATTGGGTGACTATTAGGAGGAAGAATATTGAACCCAAAACCCAAAATTTGGCCACAATATCCCACAAAATTTGTTGACAATACCCCACAAGAGGTTTTGGACCCATCCCAAGTGGATTGGTGCCGAAATCATGCCTCAAACGGTAGGCGGCTTGCCCCATGGGCTTCCCCTCCCACACTGCCACAGTCCTAATCGCCCCCTTTAGAAGTGATGGGAATTCTATGGTAGACTTGCTTTCTTTCATTTTTGCATTCAATTCTATGATGCTTAGATAGGTTGTCATTTGAATTTCGTCTCGTTTTGAATAATTTTGATCACATTTCTATCTTTGCTCGCTTCTACTAATCTGTAGGTAGCATCATCAAATTCCTATTGATGGAGGCCAAATTGGGAAAAATTGACCATCTGGGTATTCCCAAAATGCCCCCAATTAGCTAAACCCAAGTTTGCAGGTCTTTTGGAGCTTCCTAGGCAGGACATTTGGGATAGTACCTTTTTGGCATTTTGTTCCAGGCGAATTTGTCCCGCCCTAGAGCGAATTCAAGTCGACGAAGAATTTCTTGATTATTCTTTTTGTAGGGCCTTCCTGGTTGTCTCTTAATGCCCCTGTCAAATTTTTAGAGCTTTTGGATTTATTTTAGTCATAGTTTAATTCATTTTTCTTACTCACTTATCGTAGGTCTAGGGATTACATGCTTTGTTTTATCCACAGGTGCTACTGATTGTTTCTTGTTCCTTTGAACATAGGTCCCAAACATCAAAGGAGCAGCAAGGAATAGAGACTCATCAATGCAAGCAATGGTGACATTTGGTCTACCCATTTTTCATGTGGGCATGCGGAAGAAGGAAAGGCACCCATGGATGTAACGAGAATGCATACTTAAACGCTCCTAGCCCTTGGAGGGGGAGGATGCGCATTGTAATCGAGTTGTGAAACATATCAATAAAAAGGGCTGTCCTCTTTATTCACATTTGTTTTGTTTCGATTTGCTCATGCTTTTCCATCTTTTCATGCACTTTCAAGTTCCTAGGATTTAGCGCTAAGTTCGGTTCTGTTTGCATCGCATCTTCACTTTCCTTTTTGCTTCCGTATCCTCATGCTTTCAAATTTTAGAAGGATCCATAATGTTTCCTAAATTCTATGTAGAAATTGACCTCAGTAAACCTCTTCCAACAAATAGACCTAAAAATATGAGATTTTACCTGGTGCCAACAACTGGATTAAGAGGCTATTCTATTCAGATGTCAGGTGTATCACGCTCATGGAAATCTAGCTAGAATATGCCCAACAGTTAAAGATCATCAATTTGAACAAGAGGGGACAAGAGAAAATATTAACATGGTGGGCCAATATCCTTAGTAGAAGGTAAATAATAAGGAAAGGAAAGACACAACAAAATCTAAGGGCTTCCAAAAAGTAATCAAAAGGTCAAACAAAAGAAATCAACACAATAACCACAGACAAGGAGAAAAAGTAGGAAGAAAAAACAATACATATGAGATATTCAAACAATGGGGAAGCTTGGAAATAGAAGGGGATTTTCAAATGGAAGGATTATAGGATACCCAATAAGTCACACTGGTATATTGGGAACACGACTATAGTCTAGTGTCATGGAATAAGAAATTACAAGAACCAGATACAACCTCTCTCATGGAAGAGGATACTTAGCCCACGAGGGAGACTAGACGAGGGGAATAGAGCAAGCAATAGTTTTAACTCAAGAAATAGAGATGAAAGAAGAAAATAAGAACAAATACAACCCTACTTTAGGAATTCATCATGTGGAGAAGAAACAAAAACCAAACCAATCTATAGAGAGGAAGTCAAACAAGGAAAATATGGAGGAACAAGGAAGATATTTGAGTTACAATAGAAAGGTAAAATCAATGAATGATTTTTCTCTCCTAATTCTCAATGGTATTAATTGCTTAGAATGTGAGAGGTTTAGGCAGTCGCCCCAGACAAAAGGAAGTAAAAAATATTATCATAGATCTGAGTTTAGATATACTTTTGCTATAGGAAACCAAAATGCAATGAGAAGATTTACAAAAAATAAATAGGAGGATATGGCAAAAATGAGAGATGCTTACTCAATATGCACAGGGTAAATCAGGGGGATTAGCCACTATGTGGAATCACCAACTATTCCTAGAGATAGGGGGCCTCTATGAGAGGGGTTTTGATGCTCCAATTACAAAATAGGCAAAGTGGGAAAATTGGACTATTGTTAATTTTTATGGAGCACAGACAGTCAGAGCATAGAGGATCAGTGGGCAGCCATCTAGAATTTTAAAGACAACTACTCGATGGACCAATGGATTATGGGAGGAGACTTCAATGTAAATCTTAGAATAGAGGAAAAACAAGGAGGTAGATCCATGTTGGAGAAAAAGGATAGGTTTTTTTCATCAATAATATGTCAAATAAATCTAATAGATATCCCAACTATGGATAGCTCCATGACCTAGATAAATAGAATAAAGGAGGAGGAGACAGTCAAATCTTGCTTGGACCATTTCTTCATGGGAGAGAAACTAAACCTACATACCAAGCATCAATTAAGGGTCATGGATAGGCTTTCTTTAGATCATTTTACAGTAATACTTACCATAGAATAATATAATCATAAAGTTGCAGGAAATTTTAAATTTGAGTTATGGTGGCTAAAATATGAGGAGTTGGAGGACCACATAAATGAGTGGTGGGAATTAGAGAAACCAATATTTAGGATAGCCCAATTCAAACTTCACAAACAATTGAAATATGTTAGGAATAAACTAAAGTTGTGGAGTAAACACAAGAAGGAACTCACTAGAATCCAAAAGAATGAAATCAAGGATCAAAAGGAGAAGATTATTGAGGAGATAAGACAAGGAACTACTACGAAATATTGGATGTAATGTCAGGAAAAAATATTAGGAGAGGAAGCTTTGGAGGAACAAGAAGAGATCTATTAGAGGTAAAGATCCAAAGTTACATAGTTAAAGGAGGGAGATCAAAACACAACTTTCTTTCATAAGACAACAATGGCTAGAAGATAACAAAATAGAATTACAGGCGTTACATATATGATGGGTTCGGTAAAAACTAGTGGAAGTGAAATGAAAATTATGGCAAATCAGTACTTCCATACTATTTTTAGTAGCAATTAAAATTTGAATGCAAGATGGTAGGAGAAGATAGTAGAGGTAATTTCACAATTAGTCAAACAAGTACATAATAAATTATTAATGGAGGAAATTTCTTTGGAAGAAACATCATAGATCATGCAAAAAATGCAAACAGGAAAGACCCCATGACCAGATGCATTTCCCATGAAATTTTATAAAAAATTTTAGGAAATTGTGGGCCAAGCAGTGGTGGAGGCATCGTGTTAGGATTCCACATCCTAACATTATTTTTTTATTTTTTTATTAATCATCTAATTAATTATTATTTCATAATGTGAACCATCATATCTTCACCAAGGTAGCATTAGGATAGATATAAAAGATAGGTATGGTCATGAAACCATATCATGAGGAAAAAGAATAATTTCTTATTTAATGTTTTAAGGAGGAAGCCCCCTCGAAGAGGCTTGCGATTCTTTATATTCAATGATTCTTGATCATTTAATTTATCAAATTTATATTAGAACAAGTAGGTTCTAACATTTGGTATTAGAGCCAAATCTAATAAACCGCACAAAAATATTTTTGACACATTTCAAGCAAGATATTTTTAAAAATTTTCACATGCTAGTGGTTTTGGTCTGACCTACCAAAAATTCTAGTCTCTTGAGCAGGTTTATTTCCATCCAAGATTTCTACATAGAAGAGAAAATATTGAAAAAACCGTCCCCTACAAACAAAGTGTATACATCAAGACTCTCCATGTAAGGTTCTTCCCACGACAAGACTGGACTTATAGATACTCTTTGTATTAAGGTCAAAAAATCTGTAGCGAGGAGGAATCATTCAAAATATTTGATTTTTGACTACTACAGCACAATAAATACTGTGATCCTCCACTAGTGACGTCGGAAACCTCACCTCAGTGTTCCAAAAATAATAAAAAATAAAAACAATATATATATATATATATATATGTAATTAATTAATTAATTACACCATGAACCCTAAAGTTGGATCGACCAATAAGGTGTGATTTTGTAACCCTAAGGTGACACCCTAATAATATCTCACAATCTCAACAATTATCAGGCTTCGTGTGATAAGTCTTCGATGTACATTTATTTATTTTTATTATTAAGTGTGGAATTTTAGTCCCACATCTTCGGTGTACTAGCACAACAATGGTTTAAAAGGTTATTAGCCCACATTATACTTTGACCACCTTAGGGTGGTCATTCATAGCTAATCCCTTATGCACCTTGTCACCCTAGTCGTTTCTCTCCTACCATATCATGCACCCTTGTTAGTCAACCTTTCCATATCCTCCCACACCCGTGTTCATAATTTTTTGTTTCATCACCCAACATTGTTTGTGCCTCTCAACTATCATCTTGATCCTTTATGTCAAGTGTCTATCACTCGATGTTGTCTATGCATCCCAACTGTCATCTCAGTCCCTCATGTTAGTGTATGTTATCTGGTTCCTCATGTCAGTGTCTATCACCCCATCAATAACTATTATATCTGATGTTTTGGCTATATAAAGTAGTCATTGCATCTAGGTTCATCTAGTTGTACCAGTGTTCGGCTATCAAAACTAGCTATTGATTCCAAAGTGTATGTTTGAATTAGTCATTGCTTCAAACATGGACGTTTGATCATTGGAAAATTACACAAATTTAACTATTGGCAAAGCTACAAAAAATTATTTTTCATACCAATAAAACTTTTTTACCATTGAAAATTACATTTATGGTTGAAGGAAGAAGATATTAAGACCCTAGTGTAGAAAAATTTGATCATGACATGTGACAAATCAAGGACCTCCTTTTACAACTTAATCTCAAGAATACTCTTCCAGAAATAGAGGCAATAATGGTTGGACTAAGTACTAAATACAACTCATTGAATCAAAATTTGGCATAAGTACAATCAATTGCACAATCATTTTTGGCTAATCAGTCTCAAAACACTTAGTTTTTTGTTGTGGTTATCGCACAACATACCCCAATTTTGGGGACCCACCTTAAATTTTGGTGTTTATTAATAGTTTTGAGTTGCATTGAGTAGCCTCCTGACTTTACCATGGTCTTAGCAGTGGATGGTTTGGTGTTTGATATCATAGTTCTCATATAATGCCCTCACCAATGAAGTCATTCCTTGTCATGTATCACCTTCCTAAGACCCACTTGGATTTGGATGTTAATGTTTGGTCATTTGTCTTGAATGTTGGATTGATTGACCTTGTTGTAGTCCCACTCAAATTGTGCACAAGTTTAGTCTCCATGGGGTTGTCCTAAAAATTTATTATTTGGCATACTCAAGTGGCATAAACTAAAAATAAAGTTAGACTCTTATAATTATTAAAATAAAATAAAATAAAATAAAAAAAAGAAATAAGATAAAAAATAAAATACAAATAAAAAGTGAATAAAACAAAGTTCTCATTACAAGCTAATCATTCGTCATATTCTGGTTTGGGTTTTGTTGGCATTTTTGTTTTACATTATGTGGTATGTGGTTATTTAAATTAATTTTGAATTAATGCATATTAACGTTTTATGTTTATGTTGGTAGGGTTCCAAATAAAAGTTTTGGCATGATTTTTGAGGTAAGTTTTAATCTAATCAAACAACGAACGCGAATGCTAGAGTATGGTCAACAGAGGCATGGGTCTCGAGATACCCTCAAAAAGGTCTAGCTGAGATATAAGTATGGGTGCGAGTTCATATTGATAAAGCATTAAATATTCTTTCCTAAATACATGTGGGATTAACCCAATGTGCATATATAAAAGCAAATTCTAGTGGACTATGTCATTTTGCACCAGGGTTGTTCGGATATCTTGGGGATTGATAGTGAACACAATGTAATCAAGTGATAGAAATTTCATAAAGCTTTTATTGATGGGCTCGATAGGTTGAGGCCCGATTTCATACAATTTTTTGATGATAGATTTTATTTTGAAATTAAGCGTTGAACTCATGTCGTCATAAGATGAACACTAAAGGTTACCTAATTACAGATAAGTACACCATATGAAGCTTTAAACAATGCAGGAATCAAGTATTTTAGTAGCTTGTAGTTGACTTGATATCAGATTGCATTCGTTCATGAAGGACAAAACTTTTGGACTTAGGTGATTGGTTATAGACAACAATCTATGGAGGTGCACTAAAACAACTCATATGGGAGGCAATACATGAAAATAATATGAAGGCTTTTAGAATGGGAAGTTGGAGAAGTGACATGGAAATTTATATCAGTGCTACGTATGTTTCATGATGATTAATTCTCTTCCTCCCAGATTTGAAGAGCAGATTTATTGTAGGATAATTAGCAAAGGATGTATGAACGTTTGTGGGATGGATCAAATGGTTGTTGGGATATCTTCAAATGGTCTAATGGAAGCTGGTTATATTGTGAAACTCTGATATGTACAGTGCTATGATCTATGCCCCAATATTTTTGAGATCAAATCTGAACTTGTTACTAGAGAGTATTTGGACTTCGATCATCTATACAAGGCTCAGAGGAATGAATCCTAGTGAATTATTGTGGAATTTTTATCTTCAGTGAAGACAAGCATTATGGTTAAATCATTTGAATTTGCTCCTACACCTATTTCCTCTATTACTCTCTCTATGTATACAATATCCCTTGCTCCTTCTTCTTCTACATGAGTAAGTGTGTACAAACAATAAATACTTCTTTCTACATGTCAGAGTCATATACTATATAGAATTATAAATGTGTATGATGATTTTTAATCTTAATTATAAACTTTTACTACCATGCCATGGACATGGTGGGTCACATTGTAGCTGGTTTGATGTAAAAATAGAATATTTCAATGACCATCATTGAAAAAGAGAGGAAAAGATGATGGACATGACCACAACAAGCCACCTGGAAGTTCTCATTCATCCAAAGCACTCATGACAAGTAGTAGTTGTTACACATTTATTTAGCATTGCGGTTACCAATACTACATAAATGAAAGAAAATAAATAACAAAGATATATGACCCACCTAATGGGTAAGGTATAATGACAAAGTGTTACATTTGTGATGAGGTGTAAATATGAAGGCTTATTAACAAGCCATAAATTTGGGGGGTTACACAAATCACATAAGTTATGATGATAGGGGTTGAGTGTAATTAATATTTCCTCAATGAAGGACAAATATGTTTAATTTATTCATCTCCAAGCCAAAAAATATGAATGATCTATATTTAAAGGACAACGTTATAAAATGAATGGAATAGAAAATATAATGAAAGAAAACAATGGAAAGGAAACAAAAATTTGGTTCTAAAATTTTAAATACTGATTGAAACATAAGAAGGGGGGCTGGAATTTTTTGGAACAGAAGGGCATGAAGAGGATTGGAAGGTTTTAAAGCTACTACAAACATATTTTATCACCTTATATACATACATAAGGCTTTGAATATAAGTTTTATTACATATTTTTCTTCTGCATGTATTGGGTTCATTTAGTTATGTTTTATGCATGGATATGGTAGCATCATTTAATATTTTTTTGATGCATGTTTTTATTCCTCAGACTCTTGCACTTAACTAGATTTAGATTGTGTGGATGCATGTCTAACCTGGTTTTGTTTTAGTTTTCATGATATTTGTTCTTTTATAGAATATGAGAGATTAATTTATAGTTGATCACTTTGATCGCTTTTCTGCACTTTGTTTCATCTTATTTCAGTATTTTCTAATTTTTTTCTCTAACCTTAGATTTTGTTGTTATTTATTTTCTTTAAGCTCCATCAAACACTCAAAACCCTAGAAGGGTTATATTTTTCTACATTAAAAGTTGGGTTTTGAAGTAATTAAAATATCCAAATAATTATTTCTTCAAGGCTAAAATATTAAATTATTTGGACACATTCAATTAGAGCACTTCCTAAGGTTCTAAAATAAAATTCTTGCACCCCACAAGGTTCTATCATTTTAAAATTTGTTTAACAAAGCAAGATAATTTTTTTTTAACAAAGCAAGATAAAATTTGTTTAACAAAGCAAGATAAAATGTGTTAACAAAATAAGATAAAATGAATTAAATCACCATTCTAGGATTGACATTTCAAAGTTATATTTAGTCATTTTCTTTCATGCTCAAACAAAGCTTAACAAAAGAAGATAAAATTCATTAACAATTCAAGATAAAATTTGTTAACAATTTAAGATAAAATGGATTAAATCATCATTCCAGGATGGTCATAGAGGACCAATAATGTTACATTTTTTCACAAATTTTATGAACAATAAAAACAAAGCAAATCAAAGCAATACCAATCCATAGGACCTTTGTTAATAGCTACTTTAACCTCTAAGGTATTTAGCACATTTTCATATTTTCACAAATAATCAAGCACATTTTAAGTAATTAAGCAAACAATAACCTTGGAGAAGTTTTAAATTTCTTTGCAAGAGAGGGTTTTTTGATAATACCCTAACTTTGATGGTGATTTTGCAATTGGGTAAAATTATCACTCAACTGAATTAATGCTAGAAGGAGGGCCTAAGGTAATTAATTTGATTCATAAAGTTTTACATTGTGCACATGTGATTTTGGATATTCTCTAATGCATTGATTCTGCTTTATAAAAGGTTTATGAATTTCTTGGTTGTTATGGTTAGATTGATGCATTATAATTTATGAACATGATGATTTATATTTTAAACATTTAAAAATTGTTAGTCATTTAACACATCTCCCCTTAGTCATTATTCTTTGAC
Organism: Wollemia nobilis; assembly: GCA_028583015.1. Classification (NCBI taxonomy): domain Eukaryota; kingdom Viridiplantae; phylum Streptophyta; class Pinopsida; order Araucariales; family Araucariaceae; genus Wollemia; species Wollemia nobilis. The sequence continues at coordinate 3,470,552 of JAQPPZ010002024.1, forward strand.
TAGCGAAATTGGCACTAAAAGTTAAATTCTTTAAGGTCCACTAATGATAATGTTTACTTCAACGATGACATGTATCCCTTTAAACATACCTGGGGCTTCACATGATGTACCTATAAATTTTATGTGTTATCTACCCCAGTTTAGGTAGGATGGAACAAGGTCAACTGAAGCACATATTCATGCATTCAAAGATAGTATGATTCATTTGCAAATAATGCATGAAGATGTTGCTTGTAAAATATTCCTTTGCACTCTAGATGAGGTTGCATATAATTGGTATACCAACTTACCTTTAGGTTCTATTACCTCTTGGGCTCAACTAGAGGTAACATTTATCAGTTGTTTTAATGAAAGGTCAGTTAACCAAGTGCTCATATACCATCAACTTGTCACTGCCCATAGAGAAACAAATGAATATTTGAATTTATTCATTGAAAGGTTTTAATAAGTTATATACTCAACTAGTGGTACCTTTTGTTCCTACTGAGGAAGAGGCTATACAAATATATTTTGATGCTCTTGACCCATTAATTTCCATGTATTTGCAAGGGATTCCTGAAATCACATCTTTGTCCAATTCTTATAGTGAAGCAATAACATTCAAACAACAATTGATTTTTCAAGATTTTGGTCTGAGTCAAACATCATCACATGGACAACTTGAATCATGTTATCAAGAACCATTTAATACCACCCTTACCCACCCAACCATTTCTTCATCTTAATATATCAATCAAAATCAACCATCATTCCCATGTTCTACACAAGTTTAGAATACACAAATACCTTTACATGATGCTATTATAATTCAGGTTAATAACACCAATATTCAAGTAGACATTTTGTAAAGGTTAATTGTTTAAATTGGTAGGAACTTGGTTCAATAAAAAAAACAAGGGGCTCAAAATACACATCCAGATCATTCCATAGATTACGTTCAAGATATGGATTTCAATGATACCCAATACCCAATATGATATTCTATCAAATGATGGAAGAATCTTGGATCTAACTAGCATTGAATCATATGATAATTTAGGACCTTCTATAGACTTAGATGAGCTTGCTAAAATTGATTGTCAAGAAATCCAACTTATTCCAAATAATGACTTGAAAAAAAGAAAAATTTTAGAGTCATTAATCATAAATGAGGATTGTGGTAATCAAGTTAACCTGAATGTAGGGATTGATTCACTTTTAGAAATATCTAAACCATCAAAAGTGGTTGAAAGTGAATTTGAAAAGGAATCAATAGATGAACCTGAAGAAGGTTATAGCCTGAATGACACTAAATCTGAAGATGACATGAAATAAGGGATATAATCTCACTAATTTTTTTAGAAAGATACTGATTATGTTATTCAAGACAAAGAAGAGGAATAAATCACTCTTTCCCCACTTGATGTGTAAGAAATTGGAAGCCTTGTCCCACCTAATAATCCTATAATGGCTAGTTTACCTCAGATAGAGAAAACTCTAGAACATGGATGGTTTGGATTTGATATCGTTGATGATCCAAAGGAAAATTTTTCTCTATTTGAGATGACTTAGGTAGTCGATCAAGGAAATTTGCTATTCAACACATCCCGTGACCAGAAAGATTTATGGTTTGAAAAGGATGGGCATATGTTTAATTTTGTGACTAATTTTGGTGTTTGCAAAAATAGGTAATTGATGAATATGAAGGGCTACAATATTATGATGATGAATATCATGATGAAAAAGAAGAAATTACAAAGGCTCCTCAAGTCCTAGTAAATGGAAATGTAAAAAATATAGGATCTTAGCCTTTCTATTCAACCATTCAAATTCCAGGTGAATTTTTGCATAATTATCTCTTGGAATCGAATGTTATTGATAATGAAATACCAGTTGTGATTAATAAATAACTAGAGTTAACTCCTAATCACATTAGTAATAAGATTGATATGTTGAAAAAAATAGAGGTTGATGTTTTTGAGTTACTAGATCTAGTTCATCAATAGTTGACTATCGAACTTGAGATACAAAATTATAATGATCCTCATCTATTAGATATCCTAGATGCCTGCAAATTCCTACATAATTATGATTGGTCTAAAACTATAAAAGATGGTTTGAAAATCAAATTTTCAGAAATAAGGTCAAGCTTGGAAATGATCATCTCTAATCATAACAATGAATATAGCATTTGGAGCACTCAATCAAAAATGGAAATTACCACCATGCTAGTTGGAACCATGATTGAAGATACAATTTCAATAATAAATATCTGACACAATAAACAAAAATTAATTGAATATTGGTTATGGACCATTAATTTTTATGAAGAAAAAACTAAATTTTATAATGAAGATAGAATTAAATCAAATTGGTGGGGTGAGAGAGGAAAAATAAAGTCCTTTGACCTTTCAAATTTAAGGCTATTATGGGATGATACCCATCAAAATTAGCATACCTATCATTATGGGCATCTCTTAAAGTATATTAATTACGTTTGGGATCCTGAAAAATTTCATACATAGAAAATCTCATGTCTGATCTAAATTCTCTAAGTGCACCTCAAATGACCGATGGTCCTCTTCACATTGAATAAAAAATAATAAGATGATATAGACATGTTAGTAACAACTCTTATAATTTAAACCATACACTTAACCGTTACTAAAATAATATGAATGTAACCAATTCTCCTATGTATCAATAAATATATATAAATTATTATTTATTATTTATACTTAAATATAATAAATTTAATATTCACACTTATCCTTTCATTCAAAACTAATGTACACGGAAGAAAACAATTACAATTTTCTATTTTTCTATAAGGTGTACATACCTTACCCTTTTAACATCTATTGTAGATGGAAGAAAACATTTACAATTTTCTATTTTTCTAGAGGGTGTACATACCTTACCCTTTTAACTACCCTTCTGAAAATGGTATTACGTAACTCCTATACCTAGCCTTCATGGTGAAGCCTACTTAAACGTTATTATAATTATTAAAAAATATTTTTTTTATTAAAATAAATATGTTTTTTTATAGGAAAAGTTGGGAAAGATTTTTTTTTATAGTATATCTTTTTTCTGAAAATGTTGTCAAAGATTTTTTTTATAGCATATATTTTTTCTGAAAATGTTGTGTAACCTCCCATATCTTGAGGTAAGGCCCATTCAAACAGTAAAAAATTATAATTATAAAAAAATATATTTTTTATTAAATTAAATGTATTTTTATAGGTTTATAATTTTTTTAAGTGGAATGTATTTTAGTCTTCCTTTCAGATAATTTAATGGTTTTTTTTTTTTGGTAAATGTGAGGGGTAGGTGTATGTATAACTATGCTTATTCAAACAATAAAAAAATATATAATTATAAAAAAATATAATTTTATAGGTTTATAAATATTTTTTAAGTGAAATGTATTTTAGTCCTTTCTTTCAGACAGTTGCAATGGTTTTGTGGGTCAGTGTGTGAGGCGGTGGGTGTATGTATGACTGTGTGTGGTCTATATTGATAAGTTTAGCTCTCACCTTTATTAGAGGTCATGGTTGGGATGAGGATGCCCAACCCTAAACATTGGTCATAAGGATTTCTCACACTAACCTCAATAAAAATATATATATTTCTTAAGAAAAAATGTTGTTCAATTTTTTTTAATATGGTATATTGTTTTCTAGACATTTATTAAATGAATGTGAACATTAGAACTAATAAATATTTTACTTTTTATTTTTATTTTTATTTTTATTAAAATATAGGGTTGAAATGATAAAAATGTCTAACCATAAATCTTTGTTATAAAAATATTTCATACTAATTTTAATAATATATATATATATATTGCTGTCCAAAAAATTTTTATATGATATATTTTGTTCTCAGTATTTCATTGGAGGCATATACTAAATGAATGTGAACATTAGAACTAATCTATGTATGTAGAAAAAAAAAGCATAGTTTATAAGGAGCATTATTCAAGCAGAAAGTCGAACCATTAACTTTTTCATGGCAAGTTTCTCCACTCCCGTTCACTATACCTCATGCTCAAAATTCTTTGGTTTTTTAAGGTTTAAATTACATCGTGAGTGGGGTGAGTGTGGTGATTGTGCGAGAGGATGGGTGTATATATAGTTGTGTTTGTCCTCTATTCATAAAATCTTACTCTGAGGTTATGGTACTTATAAAAAAAATCATAATAAAATTAAAATAAGATAAAAATATTCAACATTTCACATTAATGATAAATATTTTTTAAACGTGGTATGATTAAACCATCTCAACCAGAACAGCTTCTAACGTAATAACAATTCAAACAATAATAAATAGTTGCACTATGTAAATCTCAAGTGACTCGTATGATTAAACCATCTCAACCATAACAGCTTCTGACGTAATAAGAATTCAAACAATAATAAATAGTTGTACTATGTAAATCTCAAGTGAGTCATTGTGGACGGGATGACCTTCGAGTTGATATTATCTTAAAGTTCAAAAACCCATTTAAATAAACAATTAGCTGCAAGTGCCTGCAAAGGTCTTTGTTGTGCATAATTATAATATAAGGAATTAATAATATTATTAAATTTATTATTATAAATTTAAATTAAATGAAATTAATAAGATTTGATATTTGAGAATATAGAATTGAGTAATCAATTGACAAAAACTTAATTACTATCCTCTAACTTTCTAACTTATCTTTTAAATATATAATAATTTAAACCTTAAAAAAAAATTAAAACCTTAACTATTTATTATTAATAAAGAATAAAAAAGAGGAAGAATCGAGTACGCACGCATGCTCCGCGAAGTAGACGATAAATAATACCCGCCAGTAATGTGCTCTGTTTTCGAGAGAGTATAAAAGTCGAAACAGTTACAGACAGCCTAAAACATTTTATTATTATTATTTTTTTTAAGGTTTTGGACGTGTGATTAGATTAAGGGGCCACGTCTAACCTCAAGGTCCGGCAAGCTTCGTATTTCGCGGGTCGGCGATTGTCAGTTTGCCTACTTCAGTCAAACCTTGTTGGTCAAAAACGCTTCGTGTTTATCGGATCGGCATTTGTTGTTTTGCCAATGTTGTTTTTGTCTGGCGAATCATTCCCTGCCTAAACCCACGCGCTAATTTCTCCTTTAAATATCACAATGCCCAATGGCATAGGCGCGGTGTAATATTTAGAATTTCCTTCCATGGCTATCGTCACGAGCAAAGCCAACTTATCACGCAGTGCCGTAGCAGGCCTCCACGTTTCTTCTTCTCAGACACTCAGCAGTCTCGTATGCGAGGAACGGTCGAAATTTTCAGTGCGTTATTCAGCAAGAAGGATGTGCAGAGCTTTGAAGAACACTTGTGCTGCAATGAAGGTTTCTCCTGCTGCTTCACCTTCCACGTCTTTGTACGACGTACTGTCAGTGCCCCAAAACGTGGGATGTGCCGAACTGAAAAAAGCGTATCGTAAGAAGGTGCGAACTTATCATCCAGATGTTTCTCCGCCTGATAAGAGAGATGAGTCGTGTAAGATGTTTCTTCGAGTGCAGGAAGCCTACGAGACTCTTTCTGATCCATACCTGCGCGCGGGCTATGATTATCTGCTTCTTAGTAATCCTGTGATGGTCTCAGACACGAGGGATTGGAGTGAGAGTAAGGCTTGGATAGAACAACTTCAAGGTCTTTGGAGAAGATCCACTGTGAACAGGGACTCGTGGGGTGGAAGAATACGTCGCTTCAGAGAAGAAGAAGACCAATGATTTTCTTAGAGTTTCCAACGTTGTATATTGTCGATCGAAGATGATTAGTTATGGGGTTTCTTTAAGCCTCAGATTTGTATAATGAACTTGAAGAAGAAAAAGCATAGTCAGGTCTTCATAGGTTTAGCTGAAGGATTCTTTTGTTTAGGGTGGGTTGGTTATGGCGATGGATAAATCTATCTCTAATTGTTTGAAGGTATACCTTTTCCCTGTAACAATCAGGATATTGTATTATGGTGATGGAAAAATCTAGCTCTCGTTGTTTGAAGGTATACCGTTATTCCTTACTAATTAGAAATTTTAACGTGTAACAACCAGAATATCAAGAAGTGTTTAGGTTCTACGTAGTAATTGGTAAAAGAGATAGAAGAGGTATTAAAAGAGATAGAAGAGGTATTAGGGTGAACCAAATTTTAACATATTTATTATTATATATATTTATTATTTTATTATTATTATTTTTTAAGTTAAGATTATATTAATTAATTAAAATAAATATTAAATTTTTCATTAATAATAAAAAAATAAGGTGGATAAGAGTAAATCATCCATCAATCAATATACATATTCATTAAGAGTAAATCATCCATCAATCAATATACATATTCATAAAAGTTAATGGCAAACGAAAAAAACTATGACTATATTTTATTATAATAGACTAAATATTTTTTTATTTAATGCTTATCTAAATAGTTTTATTCCACTCATTGTTCCTTAAAATGGTGAATTAAGTTTTCTGCTTAGAATTGTGCTTTGGTCAAATAAACTACAAATATTTATTTTTAAAGGTATGTCTACTTTGAAGCAAAATTTGCATCCTAGAAACTGGAGGTTGTAACTAAATTATCATTAATTTAGACAAAAGTATACCAATAGTAATATAAAAAAAAAATTAGCAAGTAAGTTTATCGAAACCTAGAGATATGAGGAATCAAAGTAGGATTTCAAAGGCTAGGGTAGAGGTTTGGAGAATATTTTCATGTAAAAAACACCATTAGAAAGTATCAATCATACTGGAGGATGTTTTAATAGTATGAATCATGACCAAAAATGGGGGACATAGGTAAATCCTCTATAACAAGGAATCTCATACTAAGAGAAGCTATGTGGCACCCAATATAGCTTCAATGATTGCCAAACACCGGCAAGGACAATCATAAAAACCATGAGAAAGCGACAAAAGGAGGATTCTCTGCTAGGAAGGGTGAATGGATGTTTACCACTAGTAAAGGAAATACCTGTATTGGAAATAGCTAAGGACTGGATAGCTAAGGATATAGTTTATAAGACAAAACACAACTTGATAGAAAAATTTATGGGTTTCAAACTGTGTGTGCACTTCACACATGGATAAGGAAACAATAACATCTGCAAGGAGAATATAAAATTCTAACTCTCCTAAATGGGCATTTTTTGTAGAGTTCACATCAGTGGTAAACCAACAAAAAGTATTTGAGGGAGGGTCATATCATCATGGACCAGCGAGACTATTCCTACAAGCATGGAAGATGGGATTCGACCCGAGGATGGAACCGACTATGGTACCAATATGGGTAATATTATTTGCCCTTCCCCTTGAATTTTGGAAAGAAGAGATGCTTGAGGCAATAGACAACTTACTAGGTCATTATCAAGGTAGATCAAGAGAAATAGTTTTAGGAGGATCGATAATGTTTTCTAGGGTTTGTGTAGAAATGGACCTTAGTAAACCTCTTCCAACAGAGATAGACCTAAAAATAGGAGATTTTATCTGGTGCCAATAACTAGATTATGAGTCTATTCCATTCATATGTTGGGTGTACCACACTCATGGACATATGACTAGAATATGCCCAATAGTTAAGGATCATCAACTTCAACAAGAGGTGTCAAGAGCAAATATTAACATGGCAGGTCAATATCCTTAGTAGAAGGTAAGTCATTAAGGAAGGGAAAGTCTCAAAAAAATCTAAGGGCTTCCAAAAAGTAGTCAAAAGACCAAACAAAAGAAAGCAACATAGTAACCAGAGACAAGGATAAAAAGTAGGAAGAAAAAACAATAGATATGAGATATTCAAACAATTGGAAAGCTTGGAAAAAAATGAGATTTTCAAATGGAAGTATTAGAGGAGGATACCCAACAAGTCACTCTAGTAGATCAGGAATAATACTTCAGTCTAGTATCATAGAATAAGTAAGGAGTAGAACTAGATACAACCTTTCTCATGCAAGAGGATATTCAACCCATGATGGAGACCAGAGGAGGGGAAATGGAGTAGGGGATAGTTTTAACTCATGAAATAGATATGAAAGAAGAAAATAAGAATAAATACAACCCTAATTTAGGGATTCATTAAGTGGAGAAGAAATAAAAATCAAATCAATATTTAGGGAGATATTCAAACAAGGTAAATATGGAGGAACAAGGAAGAGATATGAGAAATAATGGAAAGGTAAAATCGATGGCTGATTTTTTCTCTCCTAATACTCAATGATATTAATTAATTTGAATGTGAGGGGTTTAGGTAGTCATCCCAGATAAAATAAAGTCAATAACATTATCATAGATATGAGTGCATATATAGTTTTATTACAGGAAATCAAAATGCAAGGATAAGAATTACAAAAAATAAATAGGAGAATATGGTAAAAAGGAAATATCCTTACTCAACCTGCATAGGGAAAATAAGGCGGATTGCCCACTATGTGGAATCACAAACTTTTCCTAGAAATAGGGAGGTCTCTATGAGAAGGATGTTGATGGTCTAGTTACAAAATAGGAAAAGTGGAAAAAATTGGACTATAGTTAATTTTTATGGAGCACATATAGTTACAGCACAAAAGATCAATGGGCAGCCATCCAGACTTTTAGAGACAACTACCTAGTGGACTAATGGATTGAGGGAGGATACTTCAATGTAAAGCTTAGAATAGATGAACAACAAGGATGAAGAAACATGTTGGAGGAAAAGGATAGGTTTATTTCATTAATAACATGTCAAATTAATCTAATGGATATCCCAACTATGGATAGCTCCATGACCTGGACATATAGAAGAAAGGAAGGGGAGACAACCAAATCTTGCTTGGATTGTTTGTTCGTGGGAGAGGAACTATAACTACATACCAAGCATGAATCAAGGGTCATGGATATGCTTTATTTAGATCATTTTCTAGTAAACCTTACCATAGAAGAAGATAATCATAAAGTTGCAAGAACTATTAAATTTTAGCTATGGTGGCTAAAAGATGAGGAGTTGGGGACCACATAAATGAGTGATGGGAATTAGGGAAACCAATATTTGGAGTAACCCAATTCAAACTTCACAAACAACTGAAATATGTTAGGGCCCAACTAAAGGAGTGAAGTAAACACAAGAAGGAATTTACTAGAATACAAAAGAATGAAATCAAGGATCAAAAGGAGAAGATCGCTTAGGAGATAAGGCAAGGAACTATTATGGATTATCTGATGCAACATGAGGTAGAAATTATTAGGATAGGAAGCTTTGGATGAACAAGAAGATATCTATTGGAGGTAAAGAGCCAAAATTACATGGTTAAAGGAGGGAGATCAAAATATAGCTTTCTTTCATAAGACAACAACAACTAGAAGATAACAAAATAGAATTACAGTTCTTATAGATATGTTGTATCAGGTAAACACCAGTGGAAGTAAAATGAAAACTATAGCAAATTAGTATTTCCATAATCTTTTTAGTAGAAATGAAAATTTAAATGCAATATGGTAGGAGAAGATACTAGAGGTAATTATACAAGTAGTCAAAAAAGAACATAATAACTTATTAATGGAGAAAATTTCTCTGGAAGAAACATCATAGATCATATAAAAAATGCAAACAGGTAAGACCCCAGGACTAGATGGATTCCCTATTGAATTTTATCAATTTTTTTAGAAATTGTGGGCCTAGCAGTGGTGGAGGCACTAGAGGAAATTAGATAGAGTAAGAAAATGTTAAAACCCTTGAATCATACTTTTATCACTTTAATTCCTAAGGGCCCATCTAGTGAGCTAATTGATAATTATAGGCCTATTGATAATGTAGTATACAAGATATTAACAAAGCTTATGGCATAGAGGTTAAAACATTTTTTACCAAATATGATTTCAAGTGAGCAAGGTGGTTTTGTTGAAGGTAAAAAAATTCTAGATGGAATAGTAGTGGTATAGAAAGTGATACACATTGTCCAAGCAAAAGGACCTAGGTATTTTTATTAAATTGGATCTTTTTAAAGCCTATGATAGAGTAGAATGTTCTTTTTTGCAAAGAATTTTAGAAAATATGAGCTTTGTAGAGGAGTGGAGAGATTGGGTAAAAGCCTATACACAAACCACATCATTCTTAGTTATGATAAATGATAGTCCCTCTCCCGTGTTCACAGTAGGAAGGGGGTTGAGGAAAGGGGATCCTCTTTCCCCTTACCTTTTTATCCTTTATGTAGAGGGTCTAGGGAGATTTTTAAAAAAAAGGAGACAAGAGGGGAGGTTAAGGGGTCTGAAAATCAGTTCTCTAATTGAGATAAATCACCTCCAATTTGTGGATGATACAACTCTTATTAGTCAAGCCAATCTTCTAGTAGCAAGAAACATAAAAGAAATTTTATATGGGTATACTCAAGCTATAGGGCAAAATTTTAATAGAAAAAAATCTCAAATAATTTTTTTTAATACAATGAAGAGGGTGAGAGATAAAATTATACAATTGTTGAACTTCATGGAAAATCCTTTATCCATACAATATTTAGGAGTACCTCTATCTTCAAAGAAAACAAAAAGCAAGGAGTGGAAAGGGCTAATTGACAAACTTCAAGCTAAGTTGAACAACTAGAAACACAAATGGCTAAGCTTGGGAGGAAGGCTTACAATGATTAAAGCTATGCTACAAGCTCTTCCAATTTATAAATCTTTCATACTTCAGGTTCCAAAGAAAATTCTAAAAAATGTTGATAAACACACAAGAAAGTTTTTGTGGTCAGGTGCAAGGGAAGAATAAATATTAATACTAGTTGGGTGGGAGAATATATGTCAACCAAAAAAAGGAGGATTAGGGATAAGATCAGCATTTCAGAGCAGTAAGCCACTAGAAGGGAAGTTATATTGGAGATGAATTACAACTATTGAGGGCTTATGGAATATATTGTTATAAGCTAATTATTACCCGGGAGTGATTGAGAAAGACATTCCAAAACACAGAGTGGAAAAAGAGAAATCTATAGTATGAAGAACATTAAAAGCAGACCAAGAATTGATAAAGTCATATCTATATTGATAGTTAAGATATGGAAAGAAAACCTATTTTGAAAAGATTCATGAAATCAATTTCAACCAATTCTTACATTCTTAGATACGGAGAGTTGGAAAGTAGAACTCCAAAAGGTAGGGTGGTGGAAAGAAGAATAGAGGAAGGATCAGCGAAGTTACGCGAACAGATATAAGATAAATAAATATTACTCCCCAGTAATGTTTGCTCTCTTTTTGAGAGACTATTAAAGTCCAAACAGTTACAGACGGCCTAAAACATTTTTTTATTATTTTTTAATAATAAAAAGGTTTTGGACGTGCGAGTAGATCAAGGGGCCATGTCTAACCTGAAGGTCCGGCAAGCTTCGTATTTCGCGGGTCGGCGATTGTCAGTTTGCCTACATCATCTTCCATCCAAGTCAAACCTTGTTGGTCAAACTTCGTGTTTATCGGGTCGGTATTTGTTGTGTTGCCTGTGTTGTTTTTCTCTCGCGAATCATTCTGTGCCTAAAGCCACGCGCTAATTTCTACTTTAATTATCACAATGCCGAATGATCCATAGCCGCGGTGTAATATTTAGAATTTCCTTCCATGGCTATCGTCACGAGCAAAGCCGTAGCAGGCCTCCACGTTTCTTCTTCTCAGACACTCAGCGGTCTCGTATGCGAGGAACGGTCGTGCGTTATTCAGCAAGAGGGATTTTCTTAGAGTTTCCAACGTTGTATATTGTCGACGGAAGATGATTAGTTATGGGGTTCCTTTAAGCCTCAGATTTGTATAATGAACTTGAAGAAAAAGCATAGTCAGGTCTTCATAGGTTTTGCTAAAGGATTCTTTTGTTTTAGGTGGGTTGGTTATGGCGATGGATAAATCTATCTCTAATTGCTTGAAGGTATACCTTTTTCCTCTAACAATTAGAATATTGTGTTATGGTGATGGACAAATCTCTCTCTCGTTTGTTTGAAGGTATACCGTTATTCCTTACTAATTAGAAATCCTAAAGTGGAAAAACCAGAACATCAATAAGTGTTTAGGTTGTAACTTGCACTGAATTATTATATATATATATATATATATATATATATATATATAATTAATATAGTTAAAAATTAAAAAATAATAATAAAAAAATTATATATATATATATATATATATATATATATATATATATATATATAATTTTTTTATTATTATTTTTTAATTTTTAACTATATTAATTTATTAAAAAAATATTATAATATTATGGTGTTAGTATTTCATTAAAAATAGAATAAGAGAATTAGCTTGCCTGTGGTGAGGGAAGAAAGTAGAGAGGGGAGGGCTTTGGTCCCTCCCCTGCTCCCCCTCCCATGGCTCCTGGTTCCTGCCCAGTCCCTGGCTCAACCCAGGTCATCCCTCTCGGGGAGTGGTTGTTTGCAGATGATCTCCTGGGGGGAGATCCTTCTCCACTATCTGTGCCCCTCTCGGCCGGCTAGGGTTTCCTTGGTTGTTTTTTCGGACTGGTGCTTCCCAGGGATCCCTGTTTGGTTGGGGATCCCTTCCCTTTTTCCCTCAGGCTTCCCCCTGGGGTTTTTTGCAGGTTATTCGCGTGGATCTGGTCCCCTGCGTTTCTCGGTGCGGTGGAGGTGACGGTTTAGGGTTTGGACAGCTTCCCCCTTTTTCTTGTGAATCCTCGACGGGCTCTGTGCTTGGACGAGATTCTTGGTCCCTACTGCTGGGATCCTCTTCTATTTTCCCGGGGCGGGTTCCTTGTGGTGCAACTCTCTGGTCACTTCCTGATGGGCTGGATCCTCTCTGTGCTGGCTGTCGGCTTCCTGCAGGATGGCTCTCGCTGAACGGAATGTTTTCCCGATGGGTGGGATGGTTTCTCCACAGGGCGGGATCCGCCAAATCCGCCGGTTTTCCCACGAGGCGGGATATTTTCTTTTCTACTGGTTTCCCGGATAGCGGGATTTCCTTGTTGCTTCCCGCTAGGTGGGACTGTTTGTGGTGGTTTTGATTGTTTCCCGCGAGGCGAGATTTTATTGTAACGGTTTTTCTTTGCTTCCTGCTAGGTGGGATCTTCTCGATGGTGGTTTTTGGCTACTCTCCACTGGGCGGGATCTCCAAAACTACTTTCTTTCTTATTTGTTTGTTTCCCGCTAAGAGGGATTGTTTCATGCTTACTGTTACCGCTGGGCGGGATTTCTATTTTGGTGTTCAGTTTCAAGGGATTGATGCCCTAGGCCCATTGCTTATGTAATCAGGTTTTTTTAGGGGTTACGATTTCTGTAATAGGCTTATACATAAAGCCAGGAGGCATGATGCAAGGCTGATTTTGTACATAAGGTTTTGGGATCCTCTATAAAAACCCTTTTTTTATCTACTATAATAATTACCAAAAAAAAAATAGAATAAGATGAATAAAAATAAATTATACATTCATAACTAAATATACATAAAAAAAAAAAAAAAAAAATAACAATACCTGTATCTTACTACAATACACTAACTAAACAATTCTATTCCACTCATGTTTCTTAAAATAGCCAATTATTATTTTTTGCTTAGAATTGTGCAATATTTATAACTGAATATAATAGCAAAAACTAATAATAAAAAACACTATAGCTATATATATTTTTTTTAATGAAAGGACCTTATATTTATTGGAAATAATCACTTTCATACAAAAATGTTGGGTGGAATTAACACACCCCGTGGCACACACCCAAAAAAATTACAAGATCACATGAATCAACTCAAAAAGCCAATATTACATTAGAACTGAGTAAAGAAAAGAAGACAAAACAGAGACAAGTGTATGCAGTCACTGGATCAATTGGAATGAAGTAAACATCCCATCCACTAGAGGTGCGGAATTGGACTATAGTGGAAACCAATGATGCTAAGAAGTTGGAGCAGATAAATGATTTTTTTAACCACGAGTTATGGACACATGGTTGTCAGAAGGAAGCTGGCTAACAGAGCAAGGTGCATTAGCCCAATGATCCAAAAGTGATCTAAGATATTGCAGCTCCACCTGAACTTTCTCCACCTGAGTAAGGATCTGTAACCAACAATCATAGAAGAGAGCATATCTAGCAACAACAGAGAAGGAGGTAGAAGCCTCCTGTCTCCCAAAGATAATATTATTTCTTGTTTTCCGAGAGATGGTATAAAATACTAAGACAAAAATATGCCAAACTTCGTTGAGGGGAAGAGAAAAATCTAGGGGATCCCCAAGTAGTGCATTAACCCAAGAACATTGCTCCAGTAAAAAGGAATTGAAAAAAGAAAGAACCCAGTCCCAAGCATTTTTGGCTATTTGACAAGCCCAAAACACATGAACAAAATTGTCAAGACCTCTACAAAAAGCACAAATAGGACTAGCAACCCCCATATATTATAACCTATGACCAAGGGGAAGACCTTGATGTAATAAACTCCAGGCAAAAAAATAATGCTTAGGTTCAAGATAGGACTGCCAAACCACATAAAAGTGAAGGCTCCATCTAGATTGAGAAAAAACTAGATCCCAACGGTGGTTTAAAGTATCAACCAGAGGAGAATGAGGGGACAACATATGATACCCTAAAGAAGGTTTATATTTCACCAGAGGAGTATGATTAGGCCAACACCAATCAAATGACCAATGTTGTTGAAAGTTCTTACCAAAATGTAGCCAAATAGAGAAAGGAGTGTTGTCGAGAACCACATCAAAAGTTGCTCGATCATCTGGCTTAAGACCAAACTTCTGGCAAAAGTGATCCCAAGAATACCAATGCTTGGTATGAGCATCAAAGAAATCTAAAAATGTTACAATACCCTTTTTGAAGAAGCGTAATGCTCTAACCCATTGAACTTGAGCCAAAGGTAGGCCCTCTGAAGTGACTACAGGAGACCACCAAGGACTTAGAGTGGATATAGAAGCTCCGGTAGATTTATCTTTACCCTACCATTGGAGCTTGGGTTTGAAAGCTTCCCATGCATTCCAGATAATTTGCATCACAAAAGAACCTGTAATTTTAAATGGGGCTGGAGATGTCAAAATGGTTTGTAAGGTCAGGCCCCGCCACCCTTTCCTCCCAAAGGGCAGGCCAGAAGAGATGCAGTGCCATACAAGAACTTTCCAAGCTTCATCACCCTGAAGTGCCCTAAAAATCCATTTAGCACATAAAGAAAACCCCTAAAAATGATAGTTAAATAAACCCAGACCCCCTGCATTTTTAGGAAAAAAACAAACATTCCATGCCACTCTATGAAACCTATGTTTTTGTTTATTTAAAGCCCAAAGAAAATCCCGCAAGAGCTTGTCCAGCTTCTGATAACAATTTTTAGATGGGACCCAACAAGAAGAGTAATAGACATGTGTAGAAGCTAGCACCTTAGAGCAAACTTGAAACTTACCAACCAAGGAAAGCTTTTTAGTAGACCAGTAGCCCAACTTCTTCTCAATTTTTTGGACAACCATATTCCAAAGTTGAGCAGGAGAAGCTTGGAAGGCAAAAGGAATACCCAAGAATTTGAATAATTCTCCTAGTTGGATCCAATGCCAAGTGTAATAAGCTAACCACTCAGGAAGTGGCGTTTGATCTTGTCTATAACAAGATGTTTTCTTCCACTGAATGTTAGAACCAGATGCTAAACAGAAATTCACAAGGCATTGTAAAGCTGCATTTACTAACTACTCATCTTCATGTAATGTCAAAAAAGAATCATCAGAAAAATGGCCATTTACCATTTGAAGAGAGGAAGCAGTTAAAGAAATACCTTTAATAATTCCTTGTGAAGTTTGATGGGCTAATAGCCAAATGCTTCAGCAGCTAGAATAAACAGGGAAGGGGCTAATGGGCAACCCTGTCGGACAGAGCGAGCTAGCTGAATAGCAGCAGAGTGTTGGCCATTCATCATGAGGACTGTAGAAGCATCACAGAATAACATTTTAATAGATTGCACAAAATAGGGGCCAAAGCCAAGATCCTGGAGGAGGGAAATAATGAAATTCCATTCAATACGATCATAGGATTTTTCAAAGTCAAGTTTGATAAACAGAGTATCTTGTCCAGAAGTTCTAGCCCATTCCATGCCTTCCCAGATAACAAGCACATTGTCCAAGATATACCTACCCTTGACAAACCCTGTTTGCTCTGGTCGGATGAGAAGAGGTAAAATAGGCTAAAGTTTTAAGGCTAAAGCCTTAGCAATGATCTTGTAACTTACATTCAGTAAGGTAATAGGGTGCCAATTGTGAATAAGTTCTGGGTCTCCAGGCTTGGGGATAAATTTGATATTTCCTTTATTGATGAGGTGTCCTAAAGACCCAGATATCATAGCTTCTTTATAGACATGTAACAGATCAGAACCAAGCATATCCCAAAATTCTTTATAAAATTCACGGGGGAAACCATCAATACCGGGAGCCTTATCATTAGCCATTTGAGACAGGGCATTCTTCAAATCTTCCAAGGTTAAAGGTGCATCACAACAATCTCGATGATCCAGTGAGAGCTTTTGAGGAACAACTGCACAACAATCATCAAGAGCTTTTTTTCTAACAGAGGTAAGAGGCTGAGAAGCAAAAAAAATTTGATAGTGTAACACAAAAGTATGAATTATATCAGGTAAATTAGTGAACCTGATTCCCTCAGACTGAATGGCTTGAAACTATGTGGAATGAATAGGGGGCCGGAGGCACTTGAAGAACTCCTTAGAAACCCTATCACCAATTGCAAGCCAATTCAGTCGTGCTCTGAGTTGAGCACCTCTAGCTTCATACAACTCTGCCTTATGAATTTCATGCCGAAGAGTAGCAGCATGTGTTATGAATTTCTTACCTAAAAAAGTTTTATTCCGCTCACCTTCGTAAAATGGCCAATTATTTTTTGGCGAATTATTTTTTCTTCTTAGAATTGTGCTGTGTTCAGATAAAGTACAAATATTTATTTTTAAAGGTAGGTCTATTTCTATGGGAAATTTGCATCCTAGAAAATGGAGATCGTAACTAAATCATGATTAATTTAAATAAAAGTATATAAATAGTAATTATATTATTTTTAAAGGTTAGATGAATTGATAAATGTAAGTGTGGTTGAGTATTTATTAAGAAAATACTTAAGTTTAAACCTTGAGGAAGCCAACCTTTACAAAAGTAGTAGGTAGTAGTGTACTCAAAATCCTCCTCAAACCCATCCACGCAAATAACTGGTAGTCTCCACATCTCATACCGAGTCAACAATATGAAATCAAAAAATTAAACGAGTTCAACCTATCGATCGATGGCAACGAGAAGAAATCATCTTTGGGCCGTCAAATGTTATCCAAACCTTTTATTTTTATTTATTTTTCACATGCACAATTAGAGGTAATTATTTTTTATATATTTTTTTAAGGCATCCTTGTTATGTTTGTTCATAAGCAAGGCAATTTCATAACATGTTTTAAAAAATCGATAATAATTTCTAATGCGTATCACTTGTCATCTAGAAGAAACCATCTTTGGCCCGTCAAATGTTATCCAGACCTTTTATTATTTATTTATTTTTTACATGCACAATTAGAGGTAATTATTTTTTTATATATTTTTTAAGGCATCCTTGTTATGCTCGTTCATAAGCCACGTAATTTCATGACATGTTTTAAAAAATCGATAATGATTTCTAACTTGTATCACTTGTCATCTATATATGTCAGAGGCATGTGATAGGCATTCAAAGATATATATAGGATTTATTTTATTGATTCTAAAAAAAATTATGAGAAAAAAAACAATGTTTTAAAATATTTTAAGATATAAAGTAGATGTAGTTATTAAACACCTTTTATTAGTGTAATCTTAGTTATACATAACTGTATCAAACATAGCAAATTTAATGTTTGTTTTGAATACCAACTTTAGTCTACTTTTTTATAAATCTATCAAACATAGTCAATTTTATGTTTGTTTAGATACCATTTTTTTTTTGCTAAACATTAGCTGTCCATATGCCACACATGGACTACTTACCATATGTATATAAATAAATATAAAATGTATTGTTGAATAAATTCACCATCTCAGAATAAGACAATCAAATAATATATGAATACATCATCAAGCTAGATTATCACAGGTTTCAATATTTAGTATCAAATATAAATCCTAGAATATATATATAAAGGCTCAATCACAAAATAAAATCAATGTTAATGAATATGAAACTCATGAAATATAACAATATCAGTGAACAAAATCAAATATGCAAGAGCTTTATATTTGAAAACACTTTATAAAATTTTCTTACATTTCTTGATGCAATACATTGAGCTTTATCTCTATAATATAACCTTGGAAATATGACTCTTCAATACTTTATCTATTACTCTCCTTACATATTTGGAATATGCATCATTTCCTATTCCATGCATTAGACATACCTCTTATGCCTTTTGGCTTTACATCTTACCACTTGCATACATGACTTTTGACATTCTATCCACTTGCATACTTGACTATATGACACTTTACACTCTCCTACACACTTCACAATTACACACTTTATCACTTATGACACATGTACACATCCTATACATAGACACATACTTGAGAGAAATATAAATAACACACCCTATTCTAATAATTACACATTTAAAAGTGTACCATGCAATACATTTATATTTCTACTAAATACTGTAATATTATCTAACACCCTATTCTAATATTTACACATTTACAATTGTACGATGGGAGACATTTACATTTCTACTAAATAATTTAATATTCTTTAATACCCCCCTTGTATCACATTATTTGGTTATTAACGACTTTAGTATTCAATATTTGATTCTTGAATTTGTTCTTTTACTCTAACTTTGATACTACTCGAGATTCTAGTGCTTATTCTGCTGACTTAATTTTTTGATTTTATTTAGCTATTTTTTTTTGTTTTTATCTTCTTGTTTTGTTTATTTGTTTTGTTGTTTTATTGGTCTTGGTCATGTTCTCTATGTTCTTTATTTTTTCTTCACCATTCATCAATAGATCATAATTATATGACTCATATCCTTCATAAATACTGATTTGATTACTATTTAATATAAAATATAAGAGTATATTATTTTCAAATTCATTACTTATTATAGAGTTTTTAAATTTTATGACTCTGTCTTCTTCTTTGATCTTGAATTGCTAAATAGAGTAATATCACATATGTTATTATCCTTGTATCAACAGGTACTATAATTGTATTTCTAGATTTTTCACCTTCTTTAGATAATTTAGCATCTAGATAATGTTCAAGTGCTACAAATTGTTCTTTCTCAACTTTCTTAAAAATTATTTGCAATATCTTATTTATGTTTACATATTTTTGTTGTTCAACATTCTTAATCATACTTTGTGTATAATGTTTTAGATGTTCCATTATTTCTTCACTATCCTCTAAGAATTTATTAATAATATCTTCCATAATCAAAATATGCTTCCTTTTCTATTCCAGTTATAAGATAAACCTATCATACCTCTTGGCTTTACATATTGCCACTTGCATATATAACTCTTATCTTTCTATTCACTTACACACTTTCTCACTCATGATACTTGTACACATACTACGCATAGACACACACTTTAGAAAAATATGAATCACACACCCTAAACTATAGACTCACACCCTATTCTAATATTTACATATTTATAATTGTACCATGGGGTACATTTATATTTCTACCAAATAATATAATATTCTCTAACAATCTCAATATTTCATAAGATTATTACAAAGAAGTGTACTAACACTACAAACAATGAAGGTCCTAAATGATAAGATTAATCATGATATCATCAAGATTGAAAACATGGTTCATGATAAAAGTAAATTTATTATACAACAACAACAACTACTGGGGTCTATTGGCTCAACTCTAAAGACCATAGTAGAATTGATAGGTTGCTACATTTTAGTTCAAGGAAAAACTATAGAAGCTATTAGATCATTCAAAAAATAAAAATAATTATGAAGTATTACTAGATATTACATCCAAAATATACATCCAATTTATGATATCACAAAACTTATGATAAAAAAGAACTTAGAAAGAATATAGGACTTGATTACAATAAAAAATAAAAGAGGAAAAGCAATAAAACAGGTCATACATAACTTTTATTCTACCATATACAAGACAAAAAATAAATAAATATAGAATCAAATAAATAAGCAATTTTGGATGCATGGTAACCAATACTTCACTTTAAGACATTAAGAAAACACACTTCAAGGAAAAAGTCTATAATCATTGAATAATTTTTTTTTAATAAATATATTTAGAGTGCATTATCAATATAATACAACACTTCTACATATCTAAGTAGTAATTCTACATTAAGGTGAAGAATATCTCTCTCCTACATTACCCTATATATTTTTGTTTAGCTATAAGAAAAATAAAGCTTTTGACTATGATGTAATAAGGGGGGTATGTTAGAATTATTACATCATAGACCATGTGAAAGGTCAAGTTGTATAACCATCCCTCACAAGTTACATGAATGTATTATAGGACAAGATATGTTGGAAGTTTGTTTGAGGGTTTGTTATGCCTAATTTAGGCATCCTATGTACTTAAATACCTATCATTGACATAATACAATTCATTCAAATATTAAGTTCTAACATGTCTAACATTGAGTCCCACATTATTTTAAC
Source organism: Wollemia nobilis (assembly GCA_028583015.1). Lineage (NCBI taxonomy): Eukaryota > Viridiplantae > Streptophyta > Pinopsida > Araucariales > Araucariaceae > Wollemia > Wollemia nobilis. The sequence goes on from JAQPPZ010002024.1 coordinate 3,491,201, forward strand.
TTTGGAGATAAAATATGGTTATAGATTCAAAATAAGATACTAATAAGACTTCATAGGAAGATCACACTTTTTACTATAGACCATATACCACCACCAATAATAAGGGAGAGAATATTTTTGAGTTGAAATTTATGTATTATATTGGTTTTCATCCAACCTCCAATATTGAATGTCTTATGCCTTATCAACCACCTCTAATAAGCTCTTTCATAGTAACAAAATACATGGTCTTTGAATAACTCAATTTAAATGGTTTACTATAAGTAAAGGAGGATAAAGTTTATTTTTTATATACAGAATATGAATAGTAAGAAATAATTCATTCATAGTAATAGAACGGTCAAGGTAGAAAAAATTGTTCATCAAGGGGAATGGACCATGCAAAATTAGATAAATAAATTATTTTTGTACTTAATATCATATGTTAAAACAGTACAAAATCATTCATTTTCAAGGAGGAATGAATGATTTAGAAATATGACATAACCACCTTGGAAGAGGTTCAACTTTATGGTTGGAACTTAGTATTGAAATATTTAAAATGTATTTAAAAGTTTATAGGAAGAGCAAGAATTTTCAATTGGGAAGCCCTTCCAAATGACATGACAAAAAATACCATGGAGACCCTAAAAATACAAGATTTATCTAGTTATCTCTATTTTTATTTGAAATAATTTTATATTGAGGTTAAGATAGTTTTATCCTTTCAATTATATGTTTAATCAAGACCTTGTGAAATAGAAGAATTAGATGATGGGTGAGCTTATCTATTTTTTCAATGGCTTCTTGTTACAAATTCTATGTCCTCCATCTCTAAAAAAAACTTTCATTGTGCTATAGTTATTTGTTACTCTCATGTCTATTTATTAAAATTATAATATAATTCATAGCCATGGATGACAATGTAAGATGTAATATTGCATAGGCTAGAGGACATTCATATTATAATATATTGAATTTATTTCTAATATTGTTATTATATCAGTAATATGGGTCACAAGTAACCTTGTTATGGCTAAACCCAACATATAAATGTGTAATTAACCTTATAGCATATCTTGTTAAGTCAGCTTATAGTTAGCTTTTTTATATATTTGGAACTTTAATTTTAGTATAAAAACCCACAATCACTCATAATCATCAGTGTTGTACATCATATCTATAAATAGAACATTGATTATTTATGATGTATTTGGGTGCACCAAAATCTCTATATCTATTTTATTTTATTCATCCTTTCACACTTTTAATATATAATATTTTATTGGATGGATTGTATCTATTCATTTCTATAAAATATTTTAAATTCCAATATGTTATCATATTGGGTATGGAGATACCTCACTTGGTCATATAGAAATAATGTTTGATGTCTTTGATTTTTATTTTGAATTAAAATGGGATTGCTTAATTAATTCTCTATTATTTAATTTTCCAAAAAATTAAGAAAAATAATCCATATTGCTTTTCAAAAACAACTTTATAATTTCAAAGCCAAAGGATACTTGGTGGCTACTAAAAGGATTTATAAATATTAGTTTATAGTTACTTCTCTTCTCAACTCAATTGGCACCCTCAAAATGGGGAGAGCACATGATATTTATTTATAAAAAAGAGAGGATGCTCCAACATGCTAAGTAGGATTTCTATTATAGCAAGATTGGAAAAATGTAGAGCACTCCATCTTGAGGATTCTATGTTTGAATTGGACCATGTATATTTTTTAAAAATTGGGAGTAGTTAATTTTGCTCATGGATTTAATAGTTCCAATAGATATTTTGAATATTTTTTCCTCAATTTAACTTAAGGTATGGCATCATGGTGTGATCATTGCATCAAAAGAGATAGGGCATAGGATTGAGTCATTTTAGTCTCTCATTTTATAGATAATAGTCATAACATAATCTTCTATGTAGGATCAATTAATTTGGTTACCATTGTAAGTATTGCTTGAATGAATAGTAGGAAGGTTTTTTGGGGTAGTGGAGATGCATGCAAACCACATATTAAGCCTTTTCATGAGTGAAATCAAAGTGGTCGATGGACAAATGAAAGAATATTTACTTTACCTTCCATCAATGTAGTTGGTAGAATGAATGACAAGTTATTTATAGCATAAGGGAGAATAGGTTTTGATACCCTTCAAGTTTCTTTAAATATTTTTACATTTCTAGTGGATCTCAAGACAACATGGTCATCTCTTATATTATTTAAAACACTATATATTTATATTGATTGGTAGAAAGGTTTTTGAAATGGTCCTTGAACCTTGTACAACAAAGAACTAAGAAACTAAAATAGAGAAAACAAAAATTTGTAGACATCCAGGAATCCAATAGAGCCACGAGAGCTAAACCAAAACATAAAATTTATATCTAAAAAAAGGAAAGGATCAAACTAGTGCTAGAAAAGTGACTAGGCAATGACCAGAGGGGAAAGAGACTATAGACTAGATCCCATCCAAAACCATATGAATAAAAAAGACTTAAAGAAAAGACCAATCAACTTACTCCATAGTAAGGCCATCAACGCTATCCTTATTTATGGGAAGGATGACCTTAAAGGTCTTAGATTTACTAGCATTAATTACCTGGTAGTATATATCAACTCATACAATCAAAGAAACAAAGTGTTATAGTTACATAGATCTATAGGCATTAATATGGTAAATCATAAGCAGAAGACACTAGTGAATAATGGATTTACAAGTGCTAATAGAAAATTAGATTATACTTTCTAAGATTTTCATTTTTGGGATTCCACTTAGGAAAAACTTATGCAAAATATAAGTTCTAGAAATAAAATAATTTTAATCCCCTTTCTCTTCAAATTTCATGATTTTTTTGATCTCTTTGTAATAGTGGTATTAATTCAAGGACCTACTATAGTATTAGGTGTCAAATTATGTAAAAATAATCACCAAGCCCTATTGTCTTGTCTTAATGGGTAAAATTATAGTAATTGATTATCTCATATAATTGGCCTATTATGTAATAATAAATTATTGTTCAATTTTAAAGGAGATAAAGCAATAGCACTTGATGATAAAAAACAATAATCTAAAATAAGAAGAAGCTCTTAGCCTATACTTGTTGCTAATTCACCAAACATTGCTTTTCCATATCAAATAAGAGAATGGACCTATAAATGTATGGTTAAAATTGCATGATTTATTTAGAAACACTAATGCTATTACAATAATTCACTTGGAATCAATGATTTCTTCCCTTAAACTAGTTGTGTATAATAACATAGAGGACTACATTACAAGATTCAAGGCATCAGGAGTAGACATTACATCTTTTGAAGGAAAAAATAAAGATAATTTAGAGTGCATAAATATTATCCATGCTAATTTATCACCTTATTTTTAGATATTAAACCCTATTTTATATGATTAGTATATATTCTAAATCTCAAAAAACTCTTATTCTTGATCAACTTTTTTCTCTCCTAGTTTTTTTTTTTTGTGGCAATGAGTAAGTATGGTTGCACTTCACAAATTTAGGATTATGTAAAGAAATTAAAATATAAGGAGACTAAGACCTAGGGACTTAAAATCTTGGATATGTCCTCAAATATGTCAAAGACCGCTTATAAATACTACAAGAGTGAAGGATATCCAACAAATATTTGCTCAATAAGATTGCAAAGGATTGAAGTTATGTTATTAATGTTAGGTGGAAATTACCTATATGATGAGGAATATTCTAAGGTATTCATATTAGTTATAGAGGCCCACTAGAGAATCAATTATAGGGGAAAAATATTATCATCACTAATGTCTTCTATCCTTAGCTCCTTAGTTTAAATTATGACCAAGGTTGACATTGTATGATGTAATATTGGATGTTATTGAGGATATTCATTGTACATAATATTTAAATTATTGTTATATTTTATTATGTAATCCCTATGGACTATGGTTCACCTTGTTATGGTTAAACTATCCTTATAACCCTATAACTAACCTTATAGCATTTCTTGTTATGTCATCCTAAGGTTAATATATTTAATTTCTTTGGGGTTTTTTTATTGGTATAAATACGCCCCACCACTCCTCATTTGAATCATTAGAGTGTTGTGCATCTTACCTATAAAAAATATTTGAAGAATTACATTATTTCGTACATTATAAGATCAATGCAAAGACCTTATAAATAGTTTAGTCTAGAGGAAATTCAATATTTGACTATACAGTATGTGTTATATTAATAAGTGTGAGTTATGTAAGTGAGGTATCATGTTAGAAACTATGAGTTATGTAAGCAGGGTGTAATGTTAATAAGTTTGGAGCATGAGAGGTTATCATTTAGTATATGCAATCATGAGAGCATTTGTTCATATGTATGTTTTTATTGAAGATAAAGTAGTGTAATAAAGTATTCAAGAAATATTATTGTATTACATTTTATTGCTGAACTAGATATATAAATAATATTTATAGTGAATTTTTATTCACTGTTGTTATGGATTGAGTTATATAAATATTTTGTCTTGATATCTTTTGTGATATTGTAAGAGTTTTAAACCTATGAGAATAGTGGTATCAATGCCACATTTAGTGAGCTTGGTGAGAATCACATTCGATAGGAAGAATCAAGTTTAAAGTACATAATAAAATAGAGAGCAATGATTGAAAATGTTGTAAAAGAAATAATGATTTAAAAACAAGCAAATTATAAGTGTGAAACCACTAGAACCATGGTGAGAATGATTGAATACAATACGTATTTGAAGAGAAGTGCAAAAGATAAGATAACCAAGAGTTTGGATGCCTTTGGAGGAGATCATTATAAAAGGAGATACGTAAAGACATGAAACAAGATAACATAAAGCATGGAGAAGAGCGTTTTGAAGGAGACAAAAAATGTAGGTAGAAAGGAAAGAGGAGAGCAATACATTCAAGGATATTTTTTCAAAAAATTCAAGATAGAAAGGAGATCCTACAAAATCTAAAGTTGTAGAAGCAAATTGTGTAGATTGTGCAAATATGAGTCAAGTCGAATGTTGTAGAACAAAGTAATGATAACCAAAAACATAAATACTGTAAGATGTTGATAATTGCAAGTAATATTTGAGTTAGATTTAAAGGCTACATAAGGGAGAGTGCATACAAATTTAAAATTATGAATAAAGAGTGATGGCAACTAGGATATATCAAAAGTAATAACACATAATTCATAGCACAATTCAAGATATTTCATACAGAGGAGAGTAATAGGTTAATTAAGGTAACTTGTATACCTTATTGATTTATTGGAGATTATTTGATTAAAGTTAATGGGGAAGTATTGATTAAGAGAATAGTCATTTTTCTAGGAGATAATGGTATTAATTAAGGAAGGATAAATTAATATAGTGAATAAATATATGAATAAGAAGAATAATTGGTAGGAGTTAAAAGAATAATTTAATATATTAAAGAAGATAAAAGTTGAGAGGAAGAATAAAGTTTAAAGTGCATAATACAATAGAGAGCAAAGATTGAAAATATTGTAAAAGAAATAATGATTTAAAAACAAGCAAATTATAAGTGTGAAGGCACTAGAACCATGGTGAGAATGATTGAATACAGTAGGTATTTGAAGATAAGTGCATAAGAGAAGACAACCAAGAGTTTGGATGCATTTGGAGGAGGCCATTATAAAAGGAGATACGTAAAGACATGAAACAAGATAACATAAAGCATGGAGAAGAGCGTTTTGAAGGAGACAAAACATGTAGGTAGAAAGGAAAGAGGAGAGAAATACATTCAAGGATATTTTTTCAAAAAATTCAAGATAGAAAGGAGATCCTACAAAAGCTAAAGTTGTAGAAGCAAATTGTGTAGATCGTGCAAATATGAGTCAAGTCGAATGTTGTAGAACTAAGTAATGATAACCAACAACATAAATATTGTAAGATATTGATAATTGCAAGTAATATTTGAGTTAGATTTAAAGGCTACATAAGGGAGAGTGCATACAAATTTAAAATTAGGAATAAAGAGTGATGGCAACTAGGATATATCAGAAGTAATAACACATAATTCATAGCACAATTCAAGATATTGCATATAGAGGAGAGCAATAGGTTAATTAAGGTAACTTGTATACCTTATTGATTTATTGGATATTATTTGATTAAATATAATGGGGAAGCATTGATTAAGAGAATAGTAATTTTTCTAGGAGATAATGGTATTAATTAAGGAAGGATAAATTAATATAGTGAATAAATATTTGAAGAAGAAGAATAATTGGTAGGAGTTATAAGAATAATTTAATATATTAAAGAATATAAAAAATTGAAGAAGAAAAGGATTTATTGATTGAGGAAATTATATTTTTAAATAAATTTATTATTTGAAGGAAGAGTATTAAATTGAAGAAACTAATTAATGACTAAATTTGATTGAAGAAGAAAATTGAAGTTGAAGAAAGAGATTATGTTTGATTATTGAAAATTGAATTAATCTGAAGACTGAAGAAAAATATTTGAGAGGAAATTATTATTTGAAGGAAAGAAGAAATATTAAATTTGGATATAGAAGGATTTATCCAAAGGAAAATTAATTATTATTTGAAGAAAATATATTTGGAATTTTTGAAAGAGAGTACATTGTTAAAGACTAAAATATTGAAGAAGATTTAAATATTATATTTGGGGGTAATAAAGAATTCCACAACAAAGAAATATAATTGGAAATTAAAATTGAAAAATTATGTGTGAATAGGAGATCTGTAAAATTGTTGTTGAAAGAACAAAAAATGAGTGCATAAAAAATGGTATTTTATAAAATTACATATGTTTAAAGAGGCAAATGTCATGAAGAATAATTTTCAAAAGCAAAAAGGATATTGTAAAAAACTTGTTCTAAGATACAATGAAACACCAAAAATATAAACATAACAAAAAACTAGCTACGAAGATAATTTTTAGTATATTAATTCAAAATTCAACACTCATATGATTGGAAAACAATTTTGGTTTGACTCCATTAAAGTGTAAGAAAGTATATCAATTAAAATACCTGATGCCTAAATATTACAAGTATAAAGAATAAGAAATGTTACACTTAGGATACCTTACTATGAATGTACAATGGAGAATATGTTTTATGTTCTAAGGATAATAAATAACCTAGTTTTAGTGTCACAATTATTGGATAGAGGAAGAACAATAGAATTCAAAGTCATCAATCGCAATAAAAGATGTTTTATCAAAATACTGGACAATATTGAAGCTCTTGGATCTTACAAAAGTGGTATATTTGTTTTGGATATGATAGTGGTTACATAAAAAATTTTGCATCAAATTCTACCAAAATAATGATATCAAAAATGTTACTTAATTGAACTTAAATTTATCATATAGAAAGAACAAGATAGGACTAGCTTAAAAAATGAAAAGCTGAAAATAATTGACGAGTTATATTATTGTAGTGACTTGCTTAGAAGTACAACATATATATGTGATTGATTAGAAGGATAAATTAAGCACCCAAATCTAAATGAGTACAAGAACACAAATAAAAATATCAATAATAGAACAAATATTGAGGGCAAATGAAGGCAATGGACCTTCCTACCAAATAATAAAATACAAGGGGGTATTGGAAGTATTACCTTATTTGGTATCTTGTAAGATTAATGCAAGGACCATGTAAATAGTTTAGTCTAGAATGTGTTTAATATTTGATATTATAGAGGTGTCATGTTAATAAGTTTTAGTTATGTAAGTGAAGTGTCATGTTAGTATGTGTGAGTTATGTAAGTCAGGTGTCATGTTAATAAGTGTGTATTTATGAAACTTTTTCATGTAGTATATCCATTCATGAGAGTTTTTGTTCATATGTGCATATGTGGAATTTATTATGTGATATATCTTCTATAAGAAATATGAAGTTCTATGGGCCTTGGTGAAATGGGATACTTTATGTCTTCCTAAGAGTGAAGGGGGGTTAGGATTCCAGTCTTCAATCGATAACAAAAAATCTTTAGTTGCTAAATTATATTGGAGGATGTTGCATAACCCCAATGCTCTTTGGGCCAATAATCTCGGTGCTAAATATGCTGAGAAAAAAATTCCTAAAGACCTTGTTCACTATCAACTTCCTACCAAAGGTTCTCCCATTTTAGCAGTTCTTAAGACTAGTGAGGATTTGATAAAGAAAAAATTATTTTGGATCATTCATAATGGTCAACATGTAAATTTTTGGATAGATTCTTGGGATGGTCACAAGCCTTTGATAACTTAGTTTCCCGATTGGAGGCCTTGGATGGAGGAGCTTCACCGAGCTAATTGGATAAAGGTGGCTAATTACTGTTGGTACCATACTAGTAATTCAAAGGTTAGTAGATATTGGATCCCTATTGAGGACTGGCCTATTCAAATCCTAGAAAGGCAAAGATAATATATCCAAGGCATCCTTCATATGAGATCCCTCTATTGGTCCCATGAAAAAGATTGTTTTGGATGGAACAACACTACTAAGGGTGAGTATTCAGTTGCTCAAGGTTATTTGACCTTATGCCATAATAATCCCAACCATTCTTATAACATATTTTCTTAATTGTGGGCTCAAAAGCTCTGGCCTAAGGTGAGGTTATTTAATTAGCTTTTATTGCATTGTAGGGTGCTTACTGGTGAGCAACTTATGAAGTGTGGTTTTCATGGCCCTTTTAGATGTGAAATGTGTGAAGAGAATGTAGAAAATATCAACCATATTTTTATTGATTGTACTTTAGCATCTAAGTTATGGAGGAGAATGGCCACTTTACTTGGCTTACAGTGGGCCAATTTTTTTACTTTTGAATAGCTTTGGAGGGATTGGCCTAATCAAGAGGGTGTTGATCATTTTATTAGGAAATTATTTTGAATGGGTTCTACCATTCTTCTTTGAAATATTTGGAATGAAAGGACAGTAAAATTTTTAATCAAGAAGGAAGGATATTCACTATATTTGGCAAAAGACCATAGCCAACTTAGTTGAATCAGTCCATCAACTCCTTAATCACCCCCAAAACTCCCACCAAAGATGGGATCAAGTGATGCAAAGATTGAATATTAAATATTATAAGGGCAACCAACTTAAAGGGAATGTGAGTATTAGTAAGATGGATAGGACTAGAAATTGGCAACCTCCTCCAAAGGATTTTGGAAAAGTCAATACTGATGGAGCCTCTAGAGGGGACCTTGTAAAATCCAATATGGGAGGAATTGGTAGACTTTTAGATGGCTCCCTGGTTTTTACTTTTGCTGAGAATTTGGGTATTCTTTCCAATAACCTTGCTGATGGGTATGGTATCCTCAAAGGCCTTCAGGAGGCTACTAAAGTTGGATGGGAAAAGCAGTTAGTTGAGTCTAAATCTCAACTTATGATTAATCTCTTGAAGACTCCTTCTAAGAATCATAAAGTGGATTGGAGAATAAAAAGAATTATTGATAAGATTCAGTTAATCCAGATGGAATTTTTGAATTTTGATTACAATCATGTGGTCAAAGATAAAAAAAAGAGTGGTTATGCTTTAGCTAATTGGACTTTGTACAAAGGTGATCTTACTTGTTATGGCCACCCTCCTATATGGTGGGCTTCTCAAATTAGGTAAGCTCTTCTTTCTATCATTTCTTTTGATGTCTCCAGTTCTGAAGGTAACTAGTTTCTTCTTGTTTTTTTCTTTTGCTTCTCTTTGGTTCATTCAATTTTTTTTAGTTCGCTAGCTCATTCTATTCTTTATTTTGTTTCCTCTGTTGATTCTTGCCTTAATAGACTTTTGGTCTAGATAGGTCATTGTTTTGTTCAATTTTTTTTTTTCTTTTTTTTTATTAGTTTTTTAAGGTGGGTGGGTTCTTTTGTTTTGTTTTGTTTTCGTGTTCTTTGTGTTGTTTTTTGTTGTTCTTGTGTTTTTGTTGTTTTGTTTTGTTTTTTTTTATGTTTTTTGTTATTGTTCTTATGTTATTTTTCGTTCTTGTTCTTGGGTTTCTCTTTGTTTGTGTTATTTCGTGTTTTTATATGTGAGTGTTTTCTATGTTTTTTGTTTTTGTTTATTGTCTGTTGTTGGTTGTTTTTTATTTTTATTTTTTTAAATTTTTTCGGTTTTGGTTGTGTTTATTTTTCATGTTTTTTTTGGTTATGTCTTTATAGTGTTTTGTTGTTTTTGTCTTATTTGTGTTTTGTTATGTGGTTATTGTGTTTTTATATGTGGTTTGTGTTGTGGTTTCTTTTATATTATTGTGTGTGTTTGGTTGTGCTTTTGTTTTTGACACACTCAAGGAGCATGTTTTTTATTTTATTTTATTATTTTTGTTGTTATTTACTTATTTTAAAATTGGTTTTGTGTGTTTGTTTGCTCCTTGAGTATGTCAAAGGTGGTAGGCCAGGTCCGAGTCCTGGGTGTTTTTGGAAGAATGGATACCCATGCCTCCTTGGGTCTTATCCAAAAGTGGCATCCCTTTTGGGACGTTTTCCACAAATAAAAAAAGAAAAGAAATATGAAGTTCTATATCTCCCTTGTGTTTGAGGAGATCAAAAGTTTATGTAAATATCAAGGGACGTGAATATTAAGAGTTTCATGTATGTATTTATTGAATACAAAGCATTGTAATAGAGTATTGAAGAATAAAAATTACATTGCTTAAGTAGATATATAAATATATTTATCAATATTTGTGTTCATAGTTGTTATGGATGAGGTTATGTGAGTATTATGTCTTGATATATTTTGTTATTCCATGAGAGTGTTAAATCTATGAGAATAGTGGATTGATAATAGATATCACAATAATTCTGTTATTCTACCTATGGGTGCCCCAAATATCTGTCTCTTTTCCTTTACTTCATCCTTTTACATTTTCTATATGATATTTGAGTGGATGGATTTCTTCTATTTATTTTTTTAAAACATTGTGAATTACAATTCCATTAAGGTGTAAGTGTATTTTCATGTTCTTATTTTTGAAGAAAATTTGATGATGCAATAGAAAATTGGTTGGACTAGTCATCCTTAGATTTTTTTTAAATAAATATAAAAATACTATAAAAATAATTTTTACACTCTTGAAGGCCTCACTACTTATTTGCACTAGTGGGAAGCATATTGTAATAGATTCAATACAAAAGATGACATTATGAAAGAAAGTTTCACATAATATGATGTATGAATTATTAAATCTTAATGTACTATTGTGGTATGACAAGGATGTGAGCATCTTCAAATTTCAAAAATTGAAAAAGCAATATAATTATTTTTATTAAATTGGATGTGAGAAAATCCATTGGAGCCAATAATCAAGAATTCATTAGCTAAAATAGAAGGACATGAATACATTTTTTTTCATGTCTCTACCCTCCACCACCAAAGCTACAACAAGATCAAACAAAAATTTAAATGAGATAGAGCCATCACTCGAAACCTTGATGAAATAAGAGAAGAGGGAGTGGGTTTCTTTGAAGAGCTATTGGGATTTTTGATATTAAGGAACTACTGGAGGAAGAATCTAATCAAGAATATTCTAAATTTGATCAATAAGTACATCAATACTTATTTCTTAGCCTATTCTCTAAATAAGAGATAACGAAGATAGTTTTTAACTTGGGAGGGGAAAATTATCTGGGTCTGAATGGATTCTTGACTACTTTCTTTCAACACTCATAGAAAATTATGGAATCTTATGTTGTGGAAGCCATTAAAAAATACAATTTTCTCACCAGATTCTTGTGGATGTCAATACTTACTTCTTAGCCTCTTCTCTAAAGAAGAGATAAAGAAGGTAGTTTTTAACTTGGGAGGGGAAAAAGATCTGGGTCTGAATGGATTCTTGACTACTTTATTTCAACACTTATAGAAAATTATGGAATCTTATGTTGTGGAAGCATTAAAAAGTACAAGTTTTTCACCATATTCTTGTGGATGTCAATACTCACTTCTTAGCCTCTTCTCTAAAGAAGAGATAAACTATAAGTTTTTGTAATACACTTTATGAAATTCTTACAAGGACCTTATAAAATCATCTCAAGACCATACTTCCATTCATCATGAACAAAAATCAAGGTGGGTTTGTGAGAGGCCATAAAATTTTGGATGGAATTGTAACTATCCATGATATCATTAATTCTATGGAATGAAGTGAAGAGGATAGAATGCTTTTAGAATTAGATATGGATAAATCCTATGACTAGGTTTCGTAGGATTTTTTGGGTAAGACTATGAGAAAGTTTGAGTTTCATAATGATTGGGTGGACTTGGTATTCAGTTGCATCTCTACTACTAGGTTTTATATTTCAGTGAATGGTGTAGTAGGAGGTTATTTTGGTTGTAAGAGAGGTTTATGACAAGGTGATCATTTGTATCCTTTTTTGTTCATCATATTAGTGAAGCCCCTCAGTCATAGCATTACTACAATAGTAAATGATGTAAGGCTAGGAGGATTCAAGCCAACTTCAATAATATATCTAATATCACTTCAATAATTTATTGATGATATTATAATAGTTTCCAAAATGTTTATTTTCCCAAGAGCATGAACTAAACTTATCTTGACAAAGTATGAACAAGAGGTAGGATAGAATGCAAACTTTACAAAGAGTAAAATTTACTTCATAAATACCTTGATATGGAGAATATCTTAGATATTTAGGTGTGAATTAAGTGATCCTCCTTATATCTATTTAGGTGTACGACTTTTTAAAGGTAGAATGAAATCAGAACTATGGAACCTAGTGATTTATAGGTTTATAATGAAATTGATAAGGTGGAAAGGTAGCCTCTTAATCTAGGCTAGGAAGGTGTAATTGGTTCAGTCAACCTTATGATGTATTCCCATATAATTTATTTGTATTTAAAATTCTAGTAAATATAAAAAATAAACTAGAACAAATATAATGATTATTCTTCTGATCAGGATCTGAAAATAAAAAATTATTACCTCTAGTGGCTTGGGAGTAGGTGTGCTCCAACAAAGAGTATGGAGGTATGGGTTTAAAATGGCTATAGGGGATGAATGAGGCTCTTATTGGTAATATGGGTTGAAAAATACTAAATAATGATAATTTGATCTGGGTGAAAATCCTTAAAGGTAAATACATGAGAGATAGATAATACTTCCTCAATTTAGAAGATATTCCAAGAGAGCCCACTTTATGGAATAGCCTAATGAATTACAAGGTCATTTTGAGGAAGGATGTCATATGGTGCATACAAAATGGATAAATAGTGAAATTTTATAAAGATATCTGGTTGAAAGAGACCTCTCTTGAGTGTGATATTGAATTGAATACCGTAAATATAAAAACTATAAAAGCCTTTGGAAGAAAGGTTAAGGACTTCTTGGATTTCAAAGAGGGGAGATGGCACTAGAAAGGTATAAATCTAGCAGGTCTAAATGAAACCCAATCCAAAGCTCAAAAATCCTTGATGGACCTATTGAGGGTATTCTCCACTAACCCTATAGGTGGGAGTGACTCGATGATTTGGAGTAGGGATAGTAAAGACCTATATATAGTGAAACAAGGATGGATTGGGTTGGATTCTAGTAAAAATGATTTGGGTTAAGAACTTAATTCCTAAAATAACCATTGTTTTTTGGCTTGTTATTAAAAAAAAATACTAACTATTGATAATTTGTGTAAAAAGGGGCTTCAAAATTGTCAATAGATGTGCTCTTTATGAGAAAGAGGCTCAAATCACTCATCATCTCTTTATTGGGTGTGAGTTTTCTTATGAAGTAATTAGTCTTCTTCTAACTAGATTTAAGATGTCTAGGGATTTGCCAAATAATATGGATTATGTGTGCCTTCATTGGATATCATCCTTCAAGACTAAGTGTTTAGGGAACCCGTGGCAACTTTATCTATCGTACTTCCTTTGAAATCTCTATAGAGAATGCAATAATCATATCTTTAAGGATAAGAGAAGGGATGTCTTCTTAGTTGGAGCCCGTATTGGAAATGCATCAAATGAAAATCTTAATTCTGTAAAGCATTTTTAGGAGAATTTTTTTGAATAAGAGTAGGAAATTTTCAAATTTTTGTATTTATATTTTAGTTCTTTACCTCTCTACTACAAACCTTATAGTGAAGAGGTCAATTGGGAATCCCCTATAAAAGCTTAGGTTAAGTTAATACGGGTATTGCTGGGATAACTACGAGTAATACAGGTATTGCTGGTGCAAGGGGAGTGATAATATATGAGAAAGACACCATCCTACTAACCTATGCTAAGTTTTTGAAGAATTAGACAAACCACTTTGTAGAGGCTAGAGCCTTATTGTTGGGAACTAAGTATATTTTACAAATAGGGGCTACGAATGTGATAATTTAAGGAGACTCATTAAAAATCATCAAGGCTCTAAAGGAGGAATATGTACCTAGTTGGTCCATTGTTATACTAATTTTGGAGAGTCAAATAACCTGGATGTTAGCTTTTTATGGGTGCATATTGAAGGAAATGTAACTACAAGTAATGAAATAAACATATAATATTATGACTATGTTAATGGTAATCTACTAAGCAAGTAAATAACATGAATAGCTTTTGAAATAACTCATGATATATCCATTACTATAATCTCATGAAAATATGAAACTAATGTCTACTAGTGCATGATATGAGGAATGCATGCTTCATTCCATATTTCAATACTTAGTCACACATATATATACTAAGATGTGACTCTTCACTTTCCTGCCCTAACGACGCATGTACATTTTATATGATAGATACTTGTGCACATGTACACCTAACTAAGGATAATTGTTCTACCTATTCTAAGGACTCATGTACATGTGGAATACATGCACATTTACATAATTGCACATTCTAACACGTGCATTTATTAATTCTTCATCAAGTAACTACTTAATCTAAGATAAACTTTTGGTATAATAATGTACCCTAGGTGGTATATTAGTATGTACCAGATAATATAATATACTCTAACACCCCCCATCCCCTGTATTATATTATTTGGTTATTGAATACTTTAGTATTCAATATGGATATTTGTATTTGTATTCATTCTTCAAGTGAATTTGGATTTGATCTTCTGCTCAATCTTCTTCTTTTTGCTTGAATATGTATTCTGAATTTGGCATTATTACTATTTTTCTTCTTATTCTGTTGTTGAAGAAATTCTTATGTTTCTTGTGCCCATATTTGTACCTTAAGAAATATACTTGAGAAAACTCACTAATAAAATTTCTTGTCATTGTATATATCCAATCAAAGAAATGATTTTATTTGTACCAACAATATCTTTGAGAATGATTGGTTCCTCCACAAATTTTACAACTATGGATATTACAACATCTATCTATCTTGTGCTCATATATGTTACAATGATTTCATATATTTTTTGTTACCAAATCCTTTTGACCATTCTATCCTCCATTGCAACTATTTCTATCAATCTCTATTACTGAATAGATATCAATAATTTCTATTACAAAATCAGTTCCTTGCTCATTATTGCTTATCTAACCTATATATTCAAAACCTTCATACTTTGATCTGATTTTTTATGCAATTGGTTCTTGCATTCCCTATTCATGTTTTTCCAAACTTGTATCTTCATGTCTTATCAGCTTTCAACAAAAATTATTAGTATGAACAATACAATCATTAGAATGATCTTTGTCAATATCAATATGATCATGTGCATCACTATATCTATCATCATATGTATCTATACCTTCATCAATTCTAGCAACATGAAATTTTTAAGAGCAATCATGAATTGTATCTAAATCACTAGTATTGCATATAACATCAATATTTCTAACATGTTCTACCTTAGTCAATAATTCTAAATCACTAGTGTCGATGCTTGCATTGTAATATTCCATTTCATTTTAATAAGAATCATGATTTACATATTTATCCATTTGAATAAGATCACTAGTATCATAGCATGCATAAATCATCAATGGTTTGTATTCTATGGTATTGCAACATGAATCTACCATCATAGGTCTTAAATCATTTTTGTCATTAGAAGAATATTTCATTTCTATCTTGTTCTTTATCTCTTTAATATTTTCTTGTTCTCTCATCTTAGAAACACTGAGAGTGACAATTCCTTTGTAGATTATCCTCCATAGATTGGTAGGTATAGTAATAAAAATTTCATAGAAATCATAAACATTATTAAGAACATTTTGGATGCACTTTTGAAGAATAGAATAATCTCCTTTTTCTACTTCACTAGTAATATCACCAACCTAGATTTTCAAAGTGTTTGTTTCATCAATATACTTGTTATTCAAATATTCTATCACACCATCTTGTATTCTATTCTTATATTTTAGAAATTTATTAGAAAGTAATATTATGTATATTATTTTTCCTATATCATTAGGTAATGTGAAAGAATATTTTGGGTTTTCAATTGCCTCTCAAATTTCTAAATTTAAATAATCTTCTAGTGTTGAAAAATTTCACTTTTGGCCTCTCTCATGATTGATTGCAAAACCTTATTTCTCTTTGTAGATGTATTCTCTTGAATTTCAATTTTTCTATCATCTTTTGTGTGCATCCTTTTAGTAGTTGCAATTGTTTCTTAATATTTTCTAGTGAATCATCTTGAATGTAAATTTCTTCTTCTTGAAATTCTAAGTCTTCTCCAATGTAAATTAGTTCTTCATGAAGACAAATTTTATTCTTCAACTAGTTCTAACAACTTATAAGGTTGTAGTTTTGAGTTTCTATTTTTGGATTACTTATTTTATTTTTTATTTACTTTTTCTTTGCCATATTCCTTTGGTGTAGACTACCTTATGAATACCTAGTGTTATTTTATGAACTAATTAGATAAAATCTTTACAAGAATTAGGTTTTGTAGAATTCTTTTGTCTCCCAAGTGAATAGAGTATCCTAAGAGCTTAGAAACTATTAGTTCACCATTTGAGTTAATTTTATAATGTTTTTAGGATGATGGTAATTTAATGATCAAATCCTATTTTACCTTATCCTATTGAACTAAGCAATTTTTAATTTTATGTAATTCTCTATGGTTGGTGTAGAAGTTCTTATATCTCCCTAATTTGGAAATTTAGAAAGACCATATATTTGCAAAAGTGTTTACTAATCTTATATATCCTAATTTTAATAATTTATAAATATTTAATTTCACCAATGCAATAATCAAATTTTGTAACGGTATAAGGGTTTAACTATTTTTATTAACTATTTGTACAACCTTCTAGCAATGCTCAATCTCCCAATGACTAGTTTTACAATAGCTATATTTTGTGTGATCTTGCACATGGTTAATAGTTTGGCTAATGGGGCTTCTAAAATGGCATCTAATCCAATGGTTATTATCTCCTCCAATGAATGCATTGTGTCTCATTAATGATTCCTATTTTGATGTTCATTCTCTACCACTTGTACTCCAATGGTTAAGCTAATATGACTATCTCACGATGCCCTTGTTGTATTCACCTATGTATGCACTCAAATTATATGTAAAATATTGTCAATCAAATATTATTTGACCATGTAGAACCCTTGATGTGCTTGTAATGGCTCTCCAACTGATGTTTTAACTTGTTTTTTGGGTTAAGAAACAATGCTCTCAATTTGGTTGTGATGTTGATCAATTTTACTATATAAATACAATCTTTCTTTTGGACTCTCAATTGGTACTCTATCTGAATATAACACTATCAATAAAAGGTCAAATTTTAATCTTGTTTGTTGTTGTTTTGGTGAAACTAACACTTGCTTACTACAACTATCTCCTATGCTAGATAATGAAGCTTAACCTTGGTGAAAAATGATGGCCACATGAGCTCTACTATGTTGTATCCTTATAGTATACTTCACATGAATCAACCATGTATTAATCAATGGATAACTCCCTAATGCATATTCCTTTGTACCACTTGGCACTAATAATTTCTAACACTACTGGATAGACATTCTTTTTTTTTATGTGCTCTTTGATATAGCTAGGTTGTAACAATATTCCATGCATTTGAAATTTGAGTTAAATGTAGGTCCTATACATTTTCTTTTCAGCATCTCTTTCACGAATTCGATGATCCTTGGTAATGACTTTGAAAACACTTGTAATGAGCTCATAGTAATGACTACATCAGTTACCCACTCAAATAGGTAATTCCTGTGTCTACCAATGATGCTTCAATGAGGTCCTATGGATTTAGTGTTCCTTCTATATGGTGTAAAAACTTATTTGATGAATATAACACCTTATGATTTGTAACCTTTTCCTATGAATTTGCTAGTTTCTTTCAGCTAAGTATGGATCACTTTCTCCAAAGGTTGGTATGTAGTTTAACCTAGTTTGATAATCCTTTGTGCTATATTTTTCCTTAGTGATATTCAATCAAATTATTGCACTACCAATCAACATGATGGATCAATAATACTTCAAATTAATTGTGTGTTGCATTTGTATTTCTACCTGTATTGTCTATCTTCAACGTACCTTCACTATATGGTGGACTCTCCTACTTTATTTGCAAGCAAGGATAATGGTGGATTATCTTATATAATTTATAAATGATCTCTTTTCATGGTTACTTACTATGATGTTGCCAAGTTTTTAACCATGTAGATGGAGTGCTTTTTGGATGATCATACTATGCACTCTCGTATATGCAATCTAGTATTTAGAATGAAGTCTTATTTATTTTAAATAGATAATAGGATGTTGATATTTTTATATCTTGAAATGTATCTAACTTTTATTTCTTATGTGTAGGTTTTATCCTTGTGAACACTACTTTCTGCACTTCATTCAGGACTTAAGCTAGAAACCTTTTAATGCAACTTTTGAACCCAAAATTTGGTGCTTAATAAACTTAATACTAAATCAACTATAAGTGTTCAAATAATGAACCTTTAGCACCAAAGTTGCATACCTTTTTTAAACTCGATTTGGTGGTGGATTTCTTGGTTATTTGGATCACCTCAATGCTGCCTCGTTTTTATGAAATTACAACTCTAATTTGCTATCTAGAATAGTTCTTTACCTCACCAATTTACAGATTTAGAAATACTCTAATATTGTTGCTTGAAACTATGATTTGATGGTTTCAACTCTCCTCCAAGTTGCTCTCTAGAAATCAGTTATTAATGTTGTCCTATTACTATTATCAAAGTTCTAAAATTATGTAGCAAATTCCTTCTTCCAATGCTAGTAATCTTATCCCTTGAGTTATCCTCACTTTCTCTTGTGGCTATTTCTATTTTATTTCAATATACCATGTGCTCTAATAGCATTATTAGATTTTTATGGGTGTATATTGAAGGAAATGCATCCAAAAGTAATGAAATAAGCATTCAATATTATGAGTATGTCAATGGTAATCTAACAAACAAGTAAATAGCATGAGAAATTTTTGAAATAAGTCATGCAATAGTCATTACTGTAATCTCACAAAAAAATAACACTAGATGTATACTAGTGCATGCTATTAGGAATTCATGCTTAATTCCACATGACAATATTTAGTCACACATATATATACTAGTATGTGACTCTTCACTTTCCTACCCTAAGGATACATACATTCTGCATGATAGATACTTGTACACATGCAAACCTAGCTAAGGACACTTGTTCTTCCTATTCTAAGAACTCATGTACACGTGGAATACATGCACATTTACATCATTGCATATTCTAACACTTGTGCATTTTTTACTTCTTCCTCAATTAACTACTTAACCTAAGATAAAATCCTAGTCTAATAATGTACCCAAGGTGGTACATTGACATGTACCAAATAATGTAATATACTCTAATACTAGAGAAGCTTAAGTAGGTGAAAATACAACATATCTATCATGAAGGAAATCAATCAATGCATTGGATGGTAAATTTAGGAGTTGGACTTAAAACAATGAACACTGGTATGTGGAGTTCCATCTAGCTCTTTATGGAATTGGTACTAAAGGATCATCCAAGGTATGAAAACCTATTAGAGCAATATGAGGTGAATAGACCCAATGAACTTTTCACTTGATTCCAATCTAAAAGATCAAAGTATACCTACCATGTTGGCAGAATGGTGTTGCACAGGTTATATCAAAGGAGGTGCTAGACAACATCAATTATTTTAAATGGTATGGCTAATTTTCTTCTATAATATGCTACTATTATGATCTTCCTATCTTATTTTGGTGTTGGGTTGTTTTATCCTTTAGTTTTTTTTATGTCTATTATAGTTTTACTATTATATTTGGATTATGTATTGTGTTAGTAATGCCTCTATTAGGAGTTTTTTTCCTCTAAGGGTGTTTTTGTTTAAGCTAAACAACTCATTGTATGCTAAGGTTCAACTAATGTTAGTAATTTTTTTTTGTATACGTTATTGCACCCTATTCTAATACATTTTACCAACTTGGTGTAAGGTATTGGGGACCCAAAAACCCCTATTACCTTAATTAGAAAAAAATTGGACCATAAACATGAAAAAATAGGATAAAAAAATAGTGAGAATAATATGGAAAAATAGCCCAAGAAATACAAGAGCAATAATTAAATGAATTATGACAAAGAAGGTTAACCATGAAATGAAAATTAGAATAAAAATAAATACCCCTAATATTTAAATCCATAAAACACTAAGATAAGAAAATAGTGTAATTATTATAAGATGATTGAACATCCAATAGAGGAGTGTTGAGCAATTTGGTCTTTATTCACTAATATGCATCCCTGTACATGAACAAAACCACCACCTAAACATCCATAGTCCAAGGATAAAATTAAATGTATGATAAAAATTACACCAAGTATGATCATTATTTCTAAACATGATTCACTCTATAATTCATAAAGGAGTACCTGTATTACTTGCAATTGTGGGTAATCTATAAGTTATTGTCTTTAATTAGTAAATTTGGAAGTGAAATAAATTTGAGTTATGCTCATATTGTAAAGGATTTGAATATTTTTCTCTCACCTCATCCATGACCTTATAATGTTGGATGGTTGTAAAATGGCATAGATGCCACTAAGACCTTAAAATATGAAGTTTTGTGTGGTATTATTCACTTCGATGTGTATGATTCAAGTCCGATCACTCATGTGGAAGATACATTTAATGCATGGGTTAAGTTATTAAATAATAACCATAATCACTCTCAAAACTTTGTGATTTGGGATGCCATAGTTATCTCTTCTTATCTACATTTCCTTATTCTACACCAAAATATATAGGAAGATGATAAACAATACAAGAAAATTTATTCACTTAATGATAAAGTAGTAAAACACAAGTATAATTGGTACCACCATATCGATCATAGGATCTATGCAATAAAAATAAACAAATAAAATTATATTAGAATATGATGCCTTGTTCATGTCACTAACTAAAGTTTCACATTATTATAAGGAAATTTTTTTTATTGATTTAGTTCTTTGTTTTGTTTTACCTAACATGCGTATGTATTGTAGAGATGTATTTAAAAAAATAAAATCGAAGATAAATTTAATATTTTATTGAGAAGGAATACAATAGAACAAGTGCTTCACAATATAGCAAACCATTTTTATTGCATTAAAAAAATATGTAAAATTGATATCCTATATTAACTATAGTAATTTTTTTTGATTGGTAGAAAGGGTTTTGAAAGGGTCCCTGAACCTTGTACAAGCAAACCAGAAAGACAAACCGGGACAAAAAGGAAACCTCCCGCTTAACACATGAGATTAACGGGATTTAAACTGGAACAATAAAGCATCAAAAGATGAACATAGAAGTTGGAAAGAAAACAAAGCACACCAAAAAAGAATACTGAAAACCCCCAACCATAGCAAGGGATAAACCGACCAGCTTACTACAGATCACCAGCTTTGGTATTTTCAATGGGGAGGATGACCTAAAAGGTCTCGGACTTGCTAGCCGTAATAGCTTTTGAAACTCTGATTGCATGATCAAGGCCAGTAAGAGCCTTGGCCTGGGACTGGTAGATGTTTTCCAACATCTCCATCAAAATTTATGAGGGGTCCCATTTGGAAGTGGCCATCGCTCTCACATCCGCCAGGGATTACTCCAATATTGGGATGGTGATCTCATAAGTGATTTTCTTGATGCTATTACATTTGCTGCCAGAGTTCCTCTTGCTTCTGTAGACACCAAAACAACACCAATCCGATTATGTGACAACAAGCGCTGATCGCATTGACACACATAGCCCCTAGGGCAGCCCCCAGAGGTTAAACAGTGGTCCTAACCACTTCCAAAAGTAGTTTTAGAGGTCAGAGGTCAATTTGGCACCTTTTTGGCACCTTGCTCTCTGCTCGTCCCACCCAGGGACGAATACAAACTGGCATTCGTCCCACCCAGGGACGAATAGCAGAATTCGCCCCAGGGTGAGGCGAATAGCAAGTTTGACTCGGAAAAAGTCAAACCTCGGTAACTCTGCCAGTTAACCGAGGCTTCAGGCCATGCAATTGCGAGGAATAGCTTTTATTCAAGAAGAGAGACTTCAGTGATGAGTGTCTTTATTTTAGAAACCTCATGCAAGGAGATTTTTAATCAGGGAGTTAGCTTTTCTTTGAAAATAGGACAATTAACTCAAGTGGCGCCCTCGCATGCGCAATTCAAACAAGGAGACCCTAAGGTCTATAAATTGGTGAGTTTTCTCACCCAAAAGATATACCAGAGAAGGAGCATTTGAGCAATGAAGTGCTGCCAATTTACATACCTACTTGCGATTTGTGCTTTTACATCCTTAATCTCTCATTCGAAAGGGAGGTTATTGGGTGACTATTGGAAGCGCGAATCCGGACCCAAAACCCAATTTTTGACCACAACTATTCACAAAATTTGTCGAAAACACCCCATAACCAGTTTTGGACCCATCCCAAGTGGATTGGTGCCGAAACAGTGCCTCAAACGGTGGGCGTCCTACCCCCGGGTGCTCCCCAAACTGTCACAGTCCTATTCGCCCCACCCCGGGATGATTAGAAATATGTGATAGATTTCTCTAGTTTTTCTTTTGCATTTGATTCTAGATAGGTTAAATAGGTTACAGTTCAAATTTCATTTCATTTTGAGTAATTTTGACCAAGTTATTGTTATTTCCCGCCTTCACTAACTTGCAGATGGCACCAGAAAAATCTGGATCCTAGAGGAAAAATTGGAGAAATATGACCATCTGGGTCTTCCCAAAACACCCCCAATTAGCTAACCCCAACTTTGCAGGTCTTTTGGAGCTTCCTAAGCAGGACATTGAATAGGGTGCTTTCTGACAAATTCTTACAGGCCTATTCGTCCCACCCTGGAGCGAATACAAATATGTGAGGAATTTCTAGACTATTATTTTTGCAGTGGTCTTCTGATAATATTTTTATGCTTCTATCAAAATTTTAGGTCAATCAGAGGTCATTTGATAGTCATTTTATTATTTTCATGCATACACTGACAGTAGGCCTTGGGAAATACATGTTTCATTTTGTCTGCAGGTGCTACTAATATTTTCTGTTTCTTTGAATGCAGGTTTCCGATAGTAGAGGAGAAAGAAAGAGCAAATAATCACATACCTAAAGTAGTGGTGACATTTTGGTCTGCCCATCTTATATGTGGGCACGTGGAAGAAGGATTGTTAGCCATGGATGTTGTGACGAGAAACACATTTGATGCTCCTATCCCCTAAAAAGGAAGGAGACGTATTGTAACACAATTTACAAAGTGTATCAATAAAGAGATTACCATATTTCATATTGCTTTTATCTTGTGTCAATTTGTATATGTTCTTTCTTGTTCTCTCTTGTGGCATATTCCTTTTTGTTTTCGTATCCTCGTGCTTTCAATGGCGATCACGGTGGGACCTCTGTCCCTTGATTTTTAAGATTAAATTTCTGATTAAAGTTGCTTGTTATTTTGATTATAGGTACCAAGTTTTCCAACACTGGACTATTTCAGAGCAGACATTCAGAGACATCTGACTTGGGCAGAGAAGAGGTAGAGGTCTTAAACACCTTTTGTCAATTCTTTGCTTTATGTTCTCTGGTTATTTTCTTGCATAGGAGAGTTTGAATGCTTGCGTGCTTCATTTATGCAACTTAAAAGGAACCCCACACACCACGTGGTAACTGAAACAACAAGGAGTTGGTCGTAAAACCCCAACCCTTGAGCAAGACCAAAGGTGGATTCCATCATCACTTTGGCTTGAGATATTGCATACATTACCCCGATCGCGATTGTTGCTAGACGTAAATCCTGACGAAAGCTGACCAAGTGTAGCGGGGGTGATTCCCAATGCATGAGGATAAGTCTTCTATGGTAGGTGTCATAAACAGAGTGATCCCCCTTCAGTACCGCCTATGTTCCACGTACCATCTGCTCTCACGTACCAATAGTTTCCCTCACGTAAGGGCGGGTATATAGAGAGGTTGGTATATCGGTCTGGCAATGGTATATCGAAGGGGCGACCATTTTTTGGGAGTCATAAGAGCCCTCATTTTTGCATTTAAACGTTCTTTCAAAAAGCTTTCAAAACAACATCATAACACACTAAAACCAGATTTTAGGGCACACTTTTAAATCTTTAAACGAGATAACCACTACATTGATTGTGTGTTTCCTTTCTATTTAAGTGTAGCGTAAATAATCCTAAAAGAGATAAAAATCTACTCATCTTTAGGAGCACATCACCATGGTGTTCACTCGTAGCCGAGCCCAATCACGGGCAAGCACTGCAGAAAGTGCACCAAGGGGGACAAGTCGCCTCCGATATAGTCTTGAGGACCTGGTCATCCCGCCTTGGTGGCCTGACACACAAGAGAGTCCACATCATGCCATAATAGAACAAGACTATAGAGGCACCTCTTGGAGAGGTACCCCCACTCAGCAGAGGCCCTTTCAAGAGGACAACCTACACGTAGCACTTAATGTAGATAGGAGACCTCCCTTAGAAGCCCGTTATGGGTGGCCTAGTGATGAAGTGCTAGAGCAACAGAGGGTCCAAATGGAGGGGCCACAGGATTTCGTCATCCCTCCTCTACCTCGCATTACTGTTAGAAACACTAGACAGTATCCAGAGTATCAAGCTTTCCAGATAGGGCAAGACAATTCTGCCCGCACCTTTTATCCATATGAAAGAGAGGATGAGGAAGATTACCATATTCCTCAAGAGTAGTACACAGCATGGGAGTGATGTACCTCCACACCTGCCATCTATCAAGATCACCCATCGAGGCTACAGCCTCAGGTTAATGCAGCTAACCTCGATAGAGGAAAGCAGCCCATAGAGGTCTCGGATCACCATGACCGAGGTAGACATATAGGAGAAGCATCTAGGCTTCCTAAACAAGAGACGATGGAACAAAGTGACTTGGCATTTGCCAAAAAGGCCGCCCACCAAGCGCAAATCATGCAGCTTAGGCAAGATCAAGAATAGTTAGAGCATCTTTGTCGGCTTAACAAAGAGCGCATTCAGCGTCAGACAACCGAACTATTGCATAACAATGTGCCTGCGAAGGTTCCAAACCCTCGTGTGCACAAAGTAGAAGTGTATGAGAGGCATAACCCTTTGGTACGAGAGAGGTCCACGCGACCTTATCAAGTATTGCCTCCGAGACCTCCTAGACCTGAGCGGGAGGCCACTCCCCAAAACAATGATGGGCACCCTCCACGGGCACCTACCCATGTGCATAGGTCTCGGCCAGCCACTCCTCAGGAAGCTTATGAGGAATATGAACAAGAAGAAGAGAGGGCTGAAATGCTCTATCAAGGCAGAGGGGGTGCTACCCAGCTACCTCTCAATAGGCCTCAAGCTCCCCGCAACCCACAATGGGAGCAAACTAAGGAGGAAGAAATTAAATCCTCTGATGCATACAAAGCATTGCTAGAGCACTTAGAGTCTATGGAGATCAAGACTTTGGGGCCCCAAAAGCCCACTTTATGCCAACTCCGTAGTCATCCTGTGCATCCGTCAGTGTCGGCACCTCCATACCCGAAACACTTTAAGCTGCCCTAGTTGGCACTCTTTAGAGGGGAGGAGGATGCCCAGGAGCATGTGACTAGATTCCTGAGCCAGTGCTTTGGTATTCAGGACAACGATGCTTTGTTGTTGAGAACATTTATAACCACATTCGTAGGCCCTACCTTGGATTGGTTCACCCAATTACCGAAACATAGCATCAGTAACTTGGATCAGCTAGTGGATGCATTCCTCGAACGCTTCGCCTTCAACACTAGGAAAAAGGCATCATTGAGTGACCTAGCTAGCCTCAAGCAGTATGAGGAAGAGACCATGGTGGCATACGGGAACCGGTGGAGGACGTTGCTTTCGAAGCTGCCTTACCTCCCTCCCATGTCAGATCTGACCCAAATGTTCTCGAAAAGTTGTTTGAGATCAATCTTCGTGCTATTGCAGCTGCAAAAATATGCCAGTTTAGAGGAAGCTCTGGTGCAAGCCAGAGTCATTGAGGAGATTAAGATACAGGATGGTGAGATCGCCAAACCTAAGAAGAAAGAATGGACAAAGAACACTAAACCAGGGACCACGCAACCAAAACCTGCTATGGTTAATCAAGTTGCCATCAATGTCCCTAAGCCTGCACAAGCAACACAACCTCAAAAGGCTAACTATCAGGAGGTGCCTCCCAACAACTATGAGAGAGAAAACCAAAGGCAGGAGCAAAATTAGTAGCATCGCCCTAGGCGACAATTTACTCCTTACACAGAGTCCAGGGATTCTTTGTTTGACCGCTTGTCAGCGGTGAATTTGATTAACCTTCCAGAGGTTCAAACTATAGATCCCAATGCACCGAAGCCTAAAGGGTATAGAGAAGACTTGTACTGTAGGTTCCACAGGCGTAAAGGACATGATCTTAATGCATGCTAGAAGTTCAAAGGTTTGGTACAAGACCTCATTGACAACAAGACATTGGCGGTGGACAACCCTATAGCGCCAAACAACCAACATATGGGAGTATTCAGAGACCCCTTGCCTACCCATGAGGCACCGAAAAACCCCTTCAAGTCAATGAGGTGCAACAGAATTGCCCTATGCAAGGATATGTGGGGATGATAAGCATAGTGACTAGGAACAAGAAGTACCCAGGAGCTGCTCCCATGGTAGCCACAAGAGAGGTTCCATCAACGTCACAAGCTCAACAACACCCTACGCAACTTCCCCCGCCTAGACCAGTGGCCACGATTCGAACTAGACTTACCCAAAGTCTAAGGACCACGTCGGCTAGGCTCTCCATATACGAGCTAATTCAACAATCGGTGCCCCATCGGGAGGCTCTCATGGAGATTTTAAAAGCAATCGAGCTGTAGCCCCATGAAGCGAACTCGTTCAACAATTTTGTGGGGCATGTAAAACAATGTATAGAACCAGTCATCACCTTTAGGGAAGATGAATTGAAAATAGTGACTGGTGATGTGGCGGATCCACCCCTGCACGTTATCGCATGGGTCAACGGGATTCCATATAAGAGAGTGTTGGTGGACACTGGCTCGTCCAGTAATATCATCACTACAGTAGCTCTGAAGCATTTGAAGTTGCCAGCATCTCATATCGTGGCTTCCACTTACACACTACGAGCATTCAACGATGCAATCTGCTCGACAGTTGGCACAATTGTCCTACCTATCCAAGTGGGACAAAATACCATTCATACATTGTGCCATATCTTGGAAGGCGAGATGGCTTATAATATCCTGTTGGGCCGGCCTTGGATTCGGGACATGAAGTGTGTCCCTTCAATAGCGCATCAGTGCCTAAAGTACACATTTGAAGGACAGGTGCATGTAGTCCCGGTGGACTTGGAGCCTTTCAAATACTGCAATACAGTGCAATTCATGCCGCAATCGACCCTTCCATCAACACATTTGGATTTTCAGTTAAATCCATCTCAACAGGGTCCGATTCCGTAGGCATCTCCAGTGATTAATCCATCGAGTCCTCAGTCGGGTCCATATTCTTCTACCAGTCCTTCCACAATGATGCCACCTACGGTGGCCACATCCAAGGACAAGGGAAAGAAACCCTTAGAAGAAGAACCACCTCTAGTCTCAACCATCTCGACAGAAGAGATGCCTAGCAGAATGGAAGTCGAGATGCCTAGTTCACCCCACATGGAGTGGACTCAGGAAGGACTCCCATTCACTTCCCCTCAACCACCAACGGTCACCATTGAAATGGCCAGCATGGGCCTGGGGGAGTATCTAGTGAGGAACATTATAGCACCACGCCCACACTTGAGTCCATGCAAGACATGGGGAGGCCTCGACTCCCCATCGGCTCAGTGGTTCCTTTAGGCTACCCACCCAATCAGACAAACTTTGTTTATGGGGGCCTGGATCATGGCGTTGAGATTGGTATGCAAGAAGATGAAGATGAAGAGCCCTTTGTTGAGGATGTCAACTATCTATCCAACCCTAATTTTGCTTTAAGGTATCTAGGCCAATGCAATTGGCATGGATATGGGTTGGGTAGGTATGAGCAAGGAGTGCGTGTTCTTTGCCAACCGAGATATCAAATGTCGTATGACAAGTCAGGAGTAGGGTTCAACCACCCCTTGCCCCTAGACATCTTGGTGGAAAACATGCAAGGCCTAGGGATAGGCAACAAGGATGGGTTGGCATCAGGTCCATATGCCAATCCTAACACAAACTATACATTGGGAGATTATCTCCCATTGCTAACAACCAACCTTGTTGACCATAACAACCCTTTCCCTTCGGTCGAACAAGGAGAAAATTCAAGGACTCACCCACAAGAGGGATATGGACAAGACCAAGAAGGGTCTTCAGAGGATGAGTCAGAGTATGAGGTAGCCCCTTGGGATCCTTTCGAGTCTGATAATAATCATTCGCAAGTATATCCCATGAATGATGATCAGGAAAGCTTTCTGACAATGTTCCCATTGGCTGCTCCATTTGAGCACATGCCACTTCAAGAGAATCAGGTCCCCCGTAGAGAGCGGAACAACCTCGTTGGGACCACATCAATTTGCTCGAACAAGATGAGCCTCATATGTCGCAAGTAGCCATTGGAGTTAACGAAGGCTTTTGGATCTCTGACAGTGATTCGAAAGATGAAACTGAGATGGCCTATCTCAACCACATGCGACAGATGCAACAACGATACCCTTTGGACATAGATGACATGTTTGAACACTTACACATAGGTCCAAGACATAGGTGGCACCTCAACCCGATGCAGTTATAGCAATTATTGCACCCGCCACTCTAGGTACACAGAGAGCATCTTCCACTTGGAGACCCTATCAAACCATCAGTGCCTAGGGTGGACCCTGTCTTTGTCTCCGTGCATAGGGCTGATCCATTTGTGCCAGTGCCCACAGAGCCAGATCCGGAGCACACAGATTGTCTAGGA
The DNA here is from genome assembly GCA_028583015.1 of Wollemia nobilis. NCBI lineage: Eukaryota > Viridiplantae > Streptophyta > Pinopsida > Araucariales > Araucariaceae > Wollemia > Wollemia nobilis. The sequence goes on from JAQPPZ010002024.1 coordinate 3,520,520, forward strand.
TGTCCGAGTTATAACACCCATGGTAATGGAGACCACAATCATTTCATCAACATGATCTCCATTGACCTAACCGCACCCATCCATGATCCAGCTGACCCGACATGGTCATTGTATCTAGATCTAGATGCTATCGACTAGGATCATGCTGACACACCACCATCCCCATCAAAGTACTGGCCTTGCGGAGGAATGTTCCATTTCACCCCAGGATAGACTCAGGATGTCTTCCATGTCGAAGAGGAACCTGATGTTCCAAACGATGATCTAAATTCAGCAAACGATATCCATTTGATCCCAACTCCACACCAGTTGGAGGACGGGTCCCACATGTCGATCGAGGAGACGACTAAAGTAGACATCGGCTCAGATCCAATGAATTTGCAAATCATCAAGCTGGGGGTAAGTCTATCCCCCGAAGAGCAAGCCGACTACATTGCCCTTCTCAAAGAGAAGAAGGAGGTTTTTGCATGGTCATACAAAGACATGCCGGGACTAGACCCATAGCTAGTCATGCATAATCTAACGCTTGATCCGAAAGTCAAGCCAGTAAAGCAAAAACTATGTAAGATGCACCCAACAATGGCCTTAATGGTCAAAGATGAGTTACAAAAGTTGTTGGATGCACAGTTTGTCATCTGCATGGATTATCCGCCATGGTTGTCTAACATGGTTCCCGTCAAGAAGCCCGATGGGAGGATTCGCATATGCACCAATTTTTGAGATCTAAACAAAGCGAGTCCTAAGGATGATTTTCCCTTGTCGAGCATCGACGCATTGGTAGACGCTACAGCGGGCCACGAAATGCTTTCCCTCATGGATGGTTTCTCAGGATACAATCAAATTCATATCAATCCTGAGGACCAACTCAAAACGGCGTTCACAATGCCTTGGGGGACATTTTGCTATAAGGTCATGCCTTTTGGCCTTAAAAATGCCGGTGCCACCTACCAACGTGCCATGACGTACATCTTCCATGATTACATGCACAAAACTTTGGAGGATTACATGGATGATTTGTTGGCCAAATCTCTTTTGTGCCTAGATCATCTCGATGATTTAAGCAAGATCCTTGATCGCCTCATGGAGCATAAGGTCAGACTAAACCCCAAGAAGTGCGTCTTTGGCGTCACATCTGGAAAGCTCTTGGGTTACATAGTCTCTAAATGAGGGATCGAGGTAGACCCACACAAAGTCAAGGCAATCCTTGAAATGCTTCCCCCAACTACCATCAAGCAGCTCAAGAGTCTCAGAGGAAAGGTTGCGTCGATCAAGCGCTTCATAGCATAGTTATCTGACAAGTGCCGACCCATGAATAAATTATTGCATAAGGGGGTCACATTTCATTGGGATGACGAGTGCCAGTCAGCCTTTGATGACATTAAATAGTACTTGGCTTCACCGCCAGTATTGGCACCACCTAGACCAGGAGTGTCATTCTATTTATACATCTCAACTACTGAGGTGGCACTTGGGTGCCATGCTATCCCAGAAAAATGAACTACACAAAGAACAGGCTACATACTATCTTAGCCGCACCCTAGTCGGTTATGAACTTAACTATGCATACGTTGAGAAGCTCTACTTGGCAGTGGTGTTTGCTACCAAAAAGCTATGCCACTACATGCTCAGCAATACGACGTATGTTGTGTCTAAGGAGAATCCATTGCGATACATGATGAGTCATACTTATCATAGTAGCCACACGGCAAAATGGATCATGTTGTTGATGGAGTTTGACATAGAATTCATTGGACAAAAATCCATAAAAGGTCAAGTCATCACCGATCAACTGGCAGAGGCTCCTCTTGAAGACGATCAGCCTCTGACCGTAGAATTACCGGACGATGGGGTTTTTCATGTTTTAGAATCGCCAGATTCTGATGAGCCTGAGTCACAGGCTGACATGACCCTATTCTTCGATGGTTCTAAATGTGAGCAAGGAGGTGGCACGGGAATTGTATTCTTCACTCCACAAGGGGCTCCAATGCCTCTGTCATTTAAATTAGACTTCCCGTGCACCAACAACAATGCAGAATATGAAGCCTTGCTCATAGGTCTTCAGAAAACAATCACCATGAACATTAAACGTTTAAACATCTTTGGTGATTCATTGTTAATTGTCAATCAAGTAAAGGGGATATTCCAATGTAGATGTCCAGTTCTGTAGGCCTACAAAGCCCTTGTGGACAAATTCCTGGCACAACTTGAATGGTATGACATCGAGGCACTCCCTCGATCATCGAATCATTTTGTGGATACTATGGCCTCCTTGGGGTCATTAATCCCGCAAGACCCTTCTGGTGAAATGACAACCATTCAGGTTAAAACATTATCGCAATCCACGATGGAGCGTGCAAGCTCTGACCTAACGCCAGGAATCCACCTGATCCAGATTGAACCATCTCAGGATAGGTTCTCTCGAATCCATGATTGTCTGACTCGAGCCAACTGGGGGTCTTTGTTCTCCCTGACCCCTCTTAATAGCAACACAACGCTATTTTTACAAGTTCTTTCCCACTCAACTTTTGCTAGGGATGGACTTCAAGAGGGATTGGTCGTTCATACTATCGAGGTTTTTGATCAGCAGGATTGGTACACACCCATTAGGGATTACCTCAAGCTAGGTAACCTCCCACTTGGATTGACACAAGCCATGAAAAGATCATTCAAATAGAAAGCGGCAAAGCATGTCTTGTTAGGAGACATTTTGTATCATCGGAGCTATGAAGGAATCCTCCTCCATTGCTTGGACCAACAAGAGTCCGCTTGGGCGATCACCCAAGCACACGATGGTACATGTGGTGGCCACTTCAGCGGTATGGCCATCGCAAAGTGCATTCTTCGCATGGGCTATTATTGGCCATATTTAGAGCGAGATTGTTGTGCATATGTGAAGAAGTGCGTGAAGTGTCAACACCATGCTAATTTGACACATGTACCTTCTCAGGCCTTGCAGCCAATTCAATCGGCTTGGCATTTTTCGTAGTGGGGCTTCGATCTAATCGAAAATATCTCCCCTGCATCGTCGGGTCATCACACATTCATCATAACGGCCACAGAGTACTTCACCAAGTGGGTGGAAGCAATTCCGCTAACCTCTACGACTGGATCCCGCATTGTGGAGTTTATTTTGCATAACATCATATGTCATTTTGGTATTCCATCCAAGATCCTGTCAGATAATGGGACACCATTCAAGAATAAATATGTGCATGCTTTGACCACAAAGTACAAAATTCAGCATAGTTTTTCAACACCCTATTATCCACAGGCAAATGGGCAAGCAGAGGCGTCAAACAAAATGCTAGTCACCATTCTCAAAAAGATAGTCGTAGACAATCATAAGGATTGGCACATTCAGATCCTGCTTGCCCTATGGGCTTATCGCACTAGCATCCGGACGCCCACTGGGGCAACTCCATTTTCGCTGGTGTATGGCTCCGAGGCAGTCATGCCTCTTGAGTTGGAAATCCCTTCCCTACGCATTTCAATGCAAGAGTTCATCGATGATGACACTGCACGGTAGGCCCGGTTAGACCAACTGACGTTGCTCGATGAACGATGCGTTAATGCTCTTGAGCATTTGCGTATCTATCAAGAGCGACTTAAGAAAGCATACAACATGAAGGTCCACCTAAGGGAATTTCAGGTTGGTGACTTGGTCTTAAAAGAGAACCAACAGAATTCTAATTTGTCATCCCATCTACGGGACAAGTTCATGGCAAACTGGTTAGGTCCTTATGTCATTGATAGTAGAATAGGACCGAGGACATACCGGCTTGCCTCTCTTGAAGGAATCAAGGAAACAGAACCCTTGAACATCAGTCATTTGAGGCCATTCCACATCTAGAGAGCCATAGTCCAACCAAAAGCTCCAAGGATTCTCACAATCGCTTGGTCATCCCAAAATGCCCCAAAGGTATCTATAAACCCTTTGGTCAACCCAAAATCTCCAAGGATTCTCACAATCGCTTGGTCAACCCAAAATGCCCCAAAGGTATCTATAAACCCTTTGGTCAACCACCAGTTCCCCACTGTCAACCCAAATCCCCAAAGATTTCTATAAACCTTTGGTCAACCCAAAATCCCTTCCCCAAAAGGTATCTATAAACCCTTTGGTCAACCCAAAAGCTCCAAGTATTTTCATAATCTCTTGGTCAACACCAAAAGCTCCAAGCGTTACCATAACTACTTGGTCAACATAAATATTCAAAAACAAACAAAAACAATAAAATCATCAAAAATCAAAAAAAAAAAAATTGCATTTCAATTCCATGCATACTCATAAAAATAAAAAATAACAAAAAAAATTGCATTTCAATTCCATGCATACTCATAAAAATCAAAAATAACAAAAAAATTGCATTTCAATTCCATGCATACTCATAAAACATCAAAATACAAAAATATAGGTTGCATTAGGCATCACATCCATACATTGCATACTTGCTAAGTCATACAAGTCAAAAGCACCATAGACTGTCATTACTTGGCAATTCCATCATTTTCCACATCAAATCCATTTTCATAAATGCATACATCCAGAATAACACCATCACCATTTTTAGCATTAGTCAGTTGTCTCCTAATGTATATAGGGTTTTCGTCATTCAGATGTCTTTAAATTTCTAGCCAAAAACTGTACATAGTTAAACGGATTTTACATGGGAAAGTTTTACTTGGATCACGCCTTGTTACGTAGCATCCCAACACAAATTAAAACACATAAAATAATTCCTAAGTTGTGTGAACGTAAGAGCAACCTACAAAGCAGTCTAGGGTACCATAGGTGAAAGATTAGCCTATTCATCCCCCTGTGCGAATGGTTCCAGAATGCTGAGAATTGACAAAAGGATGAGCTCTTCCCTATCCATTCCCCATAATAAACAGTGGTTTTCACCACTCCCACAAATCCCAATCATAGTTGGTCCCCAAAGTTGTAAGGATTCGTACTACATGTCCCTGCCAAGGATGGGTAGTCATCCCCAAGACCTAAAAGGATCAACGCCATTCAAAAACAAAATTCCAACAAACCATCATCACAACCATCTCCACTCACCTTTGGTCTCAAAGTTGTAAGGATTCGTACTACACGTCCCTGACCAGGATGGGTAGTCATCCCCAAGGCCTAAAAGATCAATGCCCTTACTTCATAATCTCCATCATCCCCTTGGTTCCCAAAGTCGTAAGGATTCGTACTACACGTCCCTGAACAGGATGGGTAGTCATCCCCAAGGCCAACAGGATCAAGGCCATTCACAAGCTCAACCTTACAAAGCTCAAAATACAAAATCAAATAACAGTGGTTATCACCACTATTCAAAATCCTTGCTCAAAAAGAAAAACAAAGAGAAAAATAAACAGTGATTTTCATCACTATAAAGACGAGCAAGTATCCCAAATCATTGAGCAAACACACAACCTAAACTTGAATCTCTGGAATTCTCAGCATTCGAAAAACCATCTAGGTGATCCTCATTACAGGTTTGGTGGACAACCTACCTGGCAATGGTGGTATCCTACCCGCATGATGATATGTCTGTCACATTAGCTTTGCGTGTGCATAGACCAATGTTTGCATGTGGATGAGCTAGCTTATGGTACCTTAGATTGTCTCATGGATTAATCTTGCTAAATACAACAATAGAGTTAGTGGAGCTAATTAGGTGATCCTCAGTACAGGTTTGGTTGATAGCCTATCTAGCACTGGCGGTATCCTGACAAATACCACATAAACGAACTCAATTGCACACACAGGGATGTGAAATAACTTGGTTAAATTCAAGTCGGATTTATACCTTGTTCAAAAGTCTTACGAGATAAATGTACAGTCTTGGCTAGTTAGTTAAAATATCTGCATCTCAGAAAAGCTTAACTACATTTTAAAACAACTGGTCCATTTCATTCCGTACATCACCATCAAAAAACAAAAATAAAGTTTTCACATACAAAGTCATTCCACAAAGTCATCCCATTAGTACAACAAGTCAGTCAAATCTTGCACAGTCTATGGTGCATCGACAAGTTATCAAACAACTCATGTCATTCATTCCATATGCATACATCATACAAATTAGAAACATGTACATAAAAACAAACCATGAAAAGTGCATAAACACCAAAAAAGAGTCATCTGTATATATATCATAACAAAAATGCCCACAGGCTACAATGAACCGGTCCTCTGACCCCGCAACAAAAATCCAAAAACTCAAAAACCCCCAAGCCTAGGGCATCGGCCACCATGATCACGTAGGATCGGTGCGATGGGAACTACCCCCCATGGTGTGGGTCCTATGGGACCTCTCAGGGCGACTGCTGCTCGCCCCTGCATCACGCCCACTAGCGCCTCCCTCATCTAGCCGCCTGCGATGAGACGATGCTGACTGCTCAGTATCGTTGTCTCTCATCCGACATGAAGAGCCACCTCCAGGGGGCTCAGGTATCCACCCACCAAGGTGGATAATCTCTCCCTCCATATCCCAATTCGATGCCCTCCTCCTCGACCCCATCTCCTAACCCCAATCTGCCTCCCGTCGATGGTAGTAAGCTACTACATCATCACGCTGTGCTAGCTGCACCCGCAGGAGATCCCTCTCCCATGCAGCATCGGTATCCCCCTCCTACCGATGGGACGTAGCCCATGCATTCTCCTACTCTGCCAGCTGAGTCCATAAGAGATCTCTCTCCTACAAAGCCTCTCCCAGCTCCCCATATCATCTCCATAATAGGTCCTCCAATCGTGCTATCTCAGCGCTATGTCTTGCCTCCACCTCCTTCGAACCTGCCTGAGGCATAGGCAAATCCGGGAGATAGCAGCCTGCTCTAGCTCCCACTACTCTAGGACGTCCTACATCTCTGGATGATCCGGTATCCCAAACTCACCTCCAACATCCTCAACCTCCACCATGTCTGCATCATCGCATGGAGCACCCCAACCCTCATCTGGTGCCTCTGTACCCTCATCCCTTGCTATCGCCTCTACACCGCCTAGAGGCCCCTCGCCTCGCCATCACCATAGAGTCCACCACTGCTCATACTCAACAATCACCCCGACGTCATCCACATCTGGGATATCAATAGCCATATCTGAATCCTTGCCAAGTGGTGCAATGACTGGTCGGTCCAGCATCCTCTCATCCCCTCGATGTCGATAGACCATGGGCTCACCAGGCATCCCCTGGTGCACCCCGAACTGTCGGGTCACCCGACCATATGGGAAGAACTCCTGCTCAGTCCCATGCCTTCCAATCAGCCACCACCCCCTCCATACCCATCGAAGCCACTCTCCCACCTCAAGCCAGGCTGGATAGTCCCGGTAGGGGCGCCAGAACACCTCCCTGGAGTAAGCCGAGCGAAGGCATCGACATAGTGCCCTACGACACCTACCCATCATCGAATCTAACCCTGCTCCTTCGACCTCCACCATAATACCTCGTATCCAATCTCCTGGTCTGCCATCTCCACCCGTGTCATCCAAGGCAGCCCCACCGGCCTCTCTACTGCTATGTGCTGCCAAGCCCAGTACTGCAACAGATAGCTACAGCTAATCCCCTTCGCTTCTGGTAATAGACCTCGTACAACTCATCATAGAGCTATGCTAGCAGAGTCTATCCCCATCTCATAATCATCGAAGCATCTGTCGGACACTCCACCAACCGAAACACCACCTCTAGCAAGTTCCACGAGAACCTCATGCCCGACGAGTCGGGAAGCAGCATGTTGGAAATGAGGCCCATGAGTAATGCGTGCCTCACTCCCAACACACCCTTCTCTAACCACCATCGAACTAGTATGCCACCAATCTGGCAGTCGCTCTCCGCCCTCTCCATGGGGCTCTCCACACCCAACTCCTCCCCATGTCCGAAACAACGTATCAGTACTGTTGTCCTCCGATCCTGTGGCATCGTCCGGATCGACAGTCCATCTATTGGAATCCGAAGAATTCGATAGACATCCTCCAAGGTCACCATCATCTCCCCTATTGGGAGATGGAAGGTATTGGTCTAGGGATCCCACAGATTGATTAGGGCCATCAGATAGGCCCGATCCTCGACCATCGGCTCCAGTCGAGTCACCTGCTTGAGCCCAAGGGCGTCAAGCCAGTCCCAGTCAGCCAAAGTCAACGTCGCACGTGCTTCAGTGAACACAGTGGGCACCCGATATCGGCTCTTCACAACCTGCAAAAGAAAACAACATAAAAACATTAAAAACAATAAAAAAAAAACTATACAACACTAACACTAAAAATACAACAATGCAGCTAAATCTACAGCACAAAAACAATTATAAAAAAAAAAAAAAATTAATTTGTCAGATCTAGGGTTTTTAACTCTAACTGATTAATTAACAACAAAAACCATTACAAAATTCAAAATTAATTTGTCAGACCTAGGGTTTTTAACTCTAACTGATTAATTAACAACAAAAACAATTACAAAACAAAAAATCATTGGTCCATTTTAGGGTTTTTAACTCTAACTGATCAATTCAAAAAAAACATACAAAAATAGTCACAAAATAATTTTTCAGACTTAGGGTTTTTCTAACTTTAACCTAGCAAATTAACAAACACAAAAACAACAACTAACTAGGGTTGAGCTACATTTTACGTTCAGTTTTACCCTACATTTCTCACCTACGTTTTGTACTTTGGTCAATTCGGGTTAAGCGAGGTTTTAAGTTAGGTTTTAAACTAAGTTTTTTAGCTCAGTTTTCAATTAAATTTTGATCTTTGTTTGACTAGGTTTATACTAAGTTTCAAACCAAGTGATTAATTTTGATAGACTAGGGTTTCATTTTTAACCATAAAACAACAAAATAAACAAAAACACAAGTAATAAACAAATTACAGTTTTCCAATTGCAACACAAAACAATAAAGAGGAAGGGCACTCACTGGTATCGCTTCGGCTCCGCCGCTCGATCCGGTGTGTGCACTCATGGTCGCAAGAAAAATTCCGTAGTGCTTCGCTTCACCGAATTGACCTCCTCCTCCTCAGAGCTCCAAATTGCCAAGAACAACAAATGCAAATGAGCCCAAAACTCAGTTTTGGCCTTTAAAAAGGATTTTTGAGCCTGTACTCGTTCCCCCCTAGGATGAGCACTCTGGTTAGTGCTCGTCCCACCCTAGGAAGAATACTAAATAGGAATTCGTCCCACCCAGGGACGAATACAGAGCAAAAATTTCAAAAACAACACAAAAATGCACAAAATGCACCAAAAACAAGCCCTAAAAGTGTCCGATAAGAGTGCTTTTGCACTTGACATTCCGGGCATGCAAAAAGATGTCGGGGTCACAAATCCTCACTATCCTATTCCCTAAGAAGGCTACCATAGCCGGACCGCTCCACGGGAAGATGGATTTTTGAGAATTTCATCCCCAAACGGCGTCACCAAAATGGGTCAAAACCCATCCAAAAATAGCAATAACATTGCCGAACGAAGGCGCTTTTGCGCCTGACATTCTTGGCATCCAAAATAGACGTTGGGGTTACAAATTGTCATTATCCTACTCCCTAAGAAGGCTACCATAGCCGGACCGCTCCACGGGAGGACGGATTTTTGTCAATTTCAGCTCCAAAAAGCGTCACAAAAAGGGTTAAAACCCACCAAAAATAGGTCAGAATGTTCGAAAACTGCTTTCGCATTCAATGGTAAACAATCGAAGGCACCCTTACCTAAGTCATCTTGGGTCAAGCGACTCATCCCTTTTCTCATGTCGGTCATTCCCTCATCGATTCGTCGCTTGAGGGGGTAGTCACACTTAGTCGCCAATCAACAACAATATACCCAATCATGGAAATGACACGCATTCAAAGGATCATTGACAAAGACAATCGTGCCCCTGCTTGGGGCAGCAAACAAGCAATTATCACAAGCTGATCAAACACTTGGCATTCATGAATCATGAACTCAAGGTTCCCATAGACAAAAGGTTGCGCCCTTTGCCTATTCATGACTGATCAATGTCCAAGCTCAAGTAACACCTCACCGAACAAGGTTAACACTTGATTTAAGTTCCTTAGCTCGTTAGAAGCAAGGATTCAAGAATGCGTGCCCTTTCCATACTTGGGGCATCAAGAGTTGGTTAGGTTACTGAGAAACCCTAATCATTAGTGCTTTGGTTATCTATTTTTGCTCGACGCTGCGCCTTGCATAGCGCTTCCCAAAAAGGGGCATCTGTAGACACCAAAACAGCACCAATCCGATTATGTGACAACAAGCGCTGATCGCATTGACACACACAGCCCCTAGGGCAGCCCCCAGAGGTTAAAAAGTGGTCCTAACCACTTCCAAAAGCAGTTTTAGAGGTCAGAGGTCAATTTGGCACCTTTTTGGCACCTTGCTCTCTGCTCGTCCCACCCAGGGACGAATACAAACTGGCATTCGTCCCACCCCAGGACGAATACAGAATTCGCCCCAGGGTGAGGCGAATAGCAAGTTTGACTGGAAAAAAGTCAAACCTCGGTAACTCCGCCAGTTAACTGAGGCTTCAGGCCATGCAATTGTGAGGAATAGCTTTTATTCAAGAAGAGAGACTTCAGTGATGAGTGTCTTTATTTTAGAAACCTCATGCAAGGAGATTTTTAATCAGGGAGTTAGCTTTTCTCTGAAAATAGGACAATCAACTCAAGTGGCGCCCTCGCATGCGCAATTCAAACAAGGAGACCCTAAGGTCTATAAATTGGTGAGTTTTCTCACCCAAAAGATATATAGAGAAGGAGCATTTGAGCAACGAAGTGCTGCCAATTTACATACCTACTTGCGATTTGTGCTTTTACATCCTTAATCTCTCATTCGAAAGGGAGGTTATTGGGTGACTATTGGAAGCGTGAATCCGGACCCAAAACCCAATTTTTGACCACAACTATTCACAAAATTTGTCGACAACACCCCATAACCAGTTTTGGACCCATCCCAAGTGGATTGGTGCCGAAACAGTGCCTCAAACGGTGGGCGTCCTGCCCTCGGGCGCTCCCCAAACTATCACAGTCCTATTCGCCCCACCCCGGGATGATTAGAAATCTGTGATAGATTTCTCTGGTTTTTCTTTTGCATTTGATTCTAGATAGGTTAAATAGGTTACAGTTCAAATTTCATTTCATTCTGAGTAATTTTGACCAGGTTATTGTTATTTCTCGCCTTCACTAACTTGCAGATGGCACCAGAAAAATCTGGATCCTAGAGGCAAAATTGGAGAAATCTGACCATCTGGGTCTTCCCAAAACACCCCCAATTAGCTAACCCCAACTTTGCAGGTCTTTTGGAGCTTCCTAAGTAGGACATTGAACAGGGTGCTTTCTGACAAGTTCTTGTAGGCCTATTCGTCCCACCCTAGAGCGAATACAAATATGTGAGGAATTTCTAGACTGTTCTTTTTGCAGTGGTCTTCTGATAATATTTTTATGCTTCTATCAAAATTTTAGGTCAATCAGAGGTCATTTGATAGTCATTTTATTATTTTCATGCATACACTGACAGTAGGCCTTGGGAAATACATGTTTCATTTTGTCTGCAGGTGCTACTAATATTTTTTGTTTCTTTGAACGCAGGTTTCTGATAGTAGAGGAGCAGGAAAGAGCAAATAATCACATACACAAAGCGGCGGTGATGTTTTGGTCCGCCCATCTTATATGTGGGCACGCGGAAGAAGGATTGTTAGCCATGGATGTTGTGACGAGAAACACATTTGATGCTCCTATCCCCTAAAAAGGAAGGAGACGTATTGTAACACAATTTACAAAGCGTATCAATAAAGAGATTACCATATTTCATATTGCTTTTATCTTGTGTCAATTTGTATATGTTCTTTCTTGTTCTCTTTTGTGGCATATTCCTTTTTGTTTCTGTATCCTCGTGCTTTCAACTTCTATGGTTGTTGGAGCTGTGGCTTTGCATTATCACATCAACCTTGGTAGGCTCCTCATTAGTGCTCATGAAGGGATTCGACTCAACATTGGTGATGATTTTCTGTAACATGTGGTCATAAATGACCAGGAACAAACCTTGGTGTTTAATCTACGAGTCCACCCTCTTCTGGTAATTCTCAATCGATACTTCTATGGACCATCTTAGATATTCTGGAACATTGACCTCTTTAATATCCTGAAGCATGTTGAGAAAGGCAAGGTGGAAACTTCTCACTAGTTCTTCCACCTTGTCAACCATAATATACTGCATGACATGGATCAGGGCTCTACACCAGGGATCCGGAAGCTTTTCACGAATGATACCTTTGTCATCTCTCACCAATTTCTTTCCTCTGTCCACAAAATGCTTTAGCTCCTCTTGAATGGAATGGTTGTCTTTGTGGAGCTTAAAGAATTAACTGGGAAGCTTTGTAATTTTTGCTAACATCTCAATAGAAATAGATAACCTCATTCCCCTAACTAAGACTTACCCATTAACCCAAGAATTGGCAAAGTCTTTGGTAATTACCTCATCGTGCCCTCTAAATTTCTTGAGGAAGGGGATGAAACCATGGTTAAAGAAGAGTTTATGGATATCATCCTCCAGGATGAGGGATTCTGGTTCTATGATAGCCATAGAAAATAGAGGGTACTTAATGCAGTCAAAGGGGGGCACACTGAACGTAGCTTCGAACAAAGAAACTATGTGCCTGACAAAACTGACATGTTTGGAATAAAAATATGGCTGAGAGTAGTCACATGGGACACTAAACCAGACATGTTTCCAAAGGTTTCCTAGGAGAAAAACAATGTGGAATTTGGTGAAGGAAATGGATTTGATGGGGAATTGAATATGGTAGTGGCAACATAGGATAGGTTGGACAGGAAGGGAGTTGTTGATGTTGGACCCAAAAATGGAAAGGAACGAAAGCATAGGGGGAAAGGGGTGCCAAGTCATCGGGGCCAAGGTGTTGGTTGGTATGGGGGCCTTGAACGAAGCCGCACACACTGAATGAGGGGTATTGAAATCAAGAAAGGTCCAAAAGTGAGGAATTATGGTAGTCAAGGAAATGATGACTTTCAACACTAAAGTGGGGAAATCAAAGCTATGGTAATTATTGAGGTGAGCATGGATGGGGTTTGTACCAAAGTTGATAATTGAGCCATTGTGAATACGGGTGATGTGGGGGTGGGTGATGTGAGTTCGAATATAGTGAAGAGCCCTAGGAGATACATATTTCCACCTTCCAAAACTAAAACCGTGCCATTGATGATTAGAACCCAAGATCCAATATCCACCTATGAAGTTTTACCACTTCATCATAATCGTCTACCTAGGACTGATACGATTGAGATGAGAAGGCTTTGACGTCTTGCCATGGGTGTTGTGAAGCTTAGAGGAAGTGATACGTGGCCTCTGAGAGTATGCCATAGTGGGTAGGCTAATCCACTTGGCATTAAGGACCACCCCTTTGGTTGAGAAACCCTGATGAAACACCATGAGAATGAATGCCACCATGAGAAAATTAGAGAGTACAAACATCGATTCTAGAGAGGCAAGTTCTAAGGTTATGGGGAAAGGAGTTCCTACACACCTGAATAGTGGTTTTTGTTACCCCTTTGTTGGCTATCTAGTCCACTGCTTTGTTCCCATCCCAGTATTGATGTTGGATGACAATATGAGCATATCTGGCTATGAAAGCTTTGCATTCATGGAGAATGTTAGCCAAAAACTAGGGAGGGTTGGCATTACCTCTGAGAAAATTTATTATGATGAGAGAGTCCCCTTCGATGATCAAGTGGTCAATGTCCATGTTGTCAATAAGATGGAGGCCTTGAAAAAGAGCTCTGGCTTTAGCCATATTGTTCGTCTAAGTCCCCAAGTTCTTTGCAAAAGCAAATAATATTTTCCCTTTGTCATTTTTGAGGATGCCTCCTCCACTAGTGATGCCTCGATTTCCTTTAGATGCCCCATCAACGTTGAGTTTGAACCACCCAAGTGGTGGGGGAATCCACCTGATAGATGACCTGTTGATAGAAAAATGAGGAGCACTAGAAATGTTAGTAAGATTAAATCTACTGGCAAGGGACGTCTCCAGGCTAGGGGGAGGATCTTTAGGGGAGGAGACCACAAATGCATTCTCAATTGCTAGGGACAGGATTTTCAGGGTGATTCTATGACAATCAATGGATTGGATTTTGAAAATTTTGGAGTTGCATTCTAACCATATCTGCCAGAGGTAATGGTGGAGACAAGAACACCAGAGGAAGCTGAGTTGATTGTTTTTGAAAGGTTTAGGCCACTATTGAAAAAGCTGATGAGTGGCATTCGGGAGGACTATGGATAAGCTAAAGTTTTCAAAAACCGAGTTAAGCACAACCTGGGAGAAAGGGCATCCTAAGAATAAGTGGTCTACGAATTCCCAATTGGATTTATAAAGTACACACCAGTTGGGGATAGGAAGGCCTCTAGTGATGAGATTATCCATGGTAAGAATTCTATTTTGGGAGGCCAACCAAGAGAAAAATCCCACTTTGGGTATGATGTTTTTGCCCCAAACAATTTTAGCAATGTCCCAACTAGCAGCATGAGGCTCAAGACTATAGTAGGCTGACTTGACAGAGTAGGTTCTAGCTTTAGAGAGACTCTAGATCGAGTTGTCAGGAAATTTGGAGTTGGGGATGATGTGGACATGGAGGAGGCTCTGCATTTGTATAGCAGTCTGAGTCATCTGGATCGACAAGCTAATGATGGAAAAGTCCTCTCACTATCTTCTAGAAGGGCCTTGGGTGATGAAATAAACAACATCTTCACCAAAAATTTATCCATGAAAGGCTTTAGGATAGAAATGTTAGGGTCATTGCTTAGTGGCTGGTCCTAGAGCCACAGTTCATCCCAAAAGCTGATATTAGACCCAGAGCCTAGCCGCCAATGCAACCCTTTTTGGATGATGTCCCTGGTCTGAACAAGAGAGTTCCAAAATCAAGAGCCAGGAGGGAGGTGATGGTCACCCATAAAAGGTAAATGATGGAGGTATTTAGCTTTAATGATGTCTATCCAGGTTGAATTGTCATTAATGACCACTCTCCAGGCCTATTTCATAATCAAAGCATTGTTCATTCTGCTAATTTTTCTAAAGCCAAGGCCTCTATTCATTTTCCTTGAGCAAACTCTGTACCAAGCAACTAAAGCAAACCTGTTCCAATTTTTGTTGCCTGCCCAGAGAAATTTGCATTGAATTTGCTCGATTTTGCTGCATATGGACCTTGGAGCTTTGAATATGGACATAAAATAGATTGGTATACTTTGAAGATAGGCTTGAACTAGGGTGGCTTTTGATTCCATCCAGGAAGTTTCCTGTTGATGCATTCAAGGACATTGGCCCACATTGTCGGAGAAACCCTGCCATGAAACAGAGGTAGACCCAGGTATTTGGTGGGGAGGTTGGCAATGTTGCACCCAAGAATTTCAGCAATTCTATTTTGTCTGATGATGGGAGTGTTAAGGAAATACAGGCTACTTTTGTTATAGTTTATATTTTGACCAACTACAAGTTCATAGTAATTAAGGATTGTTTTGATAATCTTGGCCTCAAGAATAGAAGAAGAAGTAGCAAGGATCATGTCATCAACAAACTGCTGATGGGTGATAGCCCTAGAAACTATGGCGAGTTTGATCCCTGAAATCATCCCTCTAGAATAAGTAGTATATAGGGATATACCAAGCGCTTAAATCATGATAATGAAAAGAAAATGGGATAGGGGTCACCTTGACAAATGCCTTTAAATCTCTAAAAAAACCCAGCCAAAGATCCATTGACTATGATGGAAAACCAGGCTGTGGAGATTCATTCTTTGACTAAGTATAACCACTCTTTATGGAAGCTGAATCTATGGAGGACCTCAAGAAGAAATTGCCATGAAACTCTATCGAATGCTTTATTCATGTCTAGTTTGAGAAGCATGCTTGGATTTTTGTTGTGGGAAACTGAGTGGACCAATTTGTGGACAACAATAACCCCATCAATGATGAACCTACCTTTGATCGAGATGCCTTGACAGTGGTCAATGATGGAGGGCAAAATGTCTCTTAGCCTATTTTCCATGACTTTGGTTATGATTTTGTAGATCACACTGCAGAGACTAATGGGTCGGTAGTCAGAGAAAGAATTGCAAGTTTAGGATTTTGGGACAAGCACAATGAAGGTGGCATTTGCCTCTCTAGGCATTTTCTTGGCTCTTTGAAAGTATTGAATTGCAGTTGTGACCTCTTTGTCCACAATGTCCCAAAAGTACTAGAAGAATCAGGGGGGGAAGTCGTCAGGCCCAGGTTCTTTGTCCAACTCCATAGCAAATAAGGCCTCCTAAATTTAATGGTTAGTGAAGGCTTTAAGCAAGCTGTAGTTGAAATCCTAAGAAACTAGGCTAGGTATGTTTTGGAGCAGAGAATATTTAATGTGGGGGGGACACGAGAGACTAGGGCTAAGAATATCTTGGAAGTGAGACACAAATTCTTCTCTAATTGCTTGAATGTCTTTTGTAGATCTATTTTCCTTAGTTATTTTTATGATGCAATTTGAGATCCTGTGTCTCAACATGGAGGTGTGAAAGAATTTAGTGTTCTTGTCCCCTTCCTTTAGCCATAGTGCTCTGGAATTTTACCTCCAGAATGCTTCCTCCATGGCAAGGTTGTTGTGGAAATCAACAAGGAGGGATTTTTCCTACTGAAAGATATCAGGTCCCGGGACTCCGGTTTGGATGATTTGATCAATTCTTTGAAGCTCCTCCTCGATGATTTTTTTCCCAAAAAATATTTTCGAAGACATTACTGTTCCACTCTTTCAGTTTAAATTTGATAAACTTGAGTTTCTTGTATAATCTTGAGATTGGGTTTCCTGTGGGGTCATGCTACCACCATTCATCAATGTGCTTTTTTAAATCTAGATGGTTTAGCCACATCTTCTCAAACCTGAATGAATTTTTGTAAGGATGTCTTTTGTGATTACAATATAGGATCAGAGGGTTATGATCAGACCCTATTTTAGGTCGATTAGAGAGGTTACTATCACCTAAAAGGTTGATGATCTCTTTAGACATAAGGAACCTATCGAGCCTGATTTGAATAAGTTGGTTGCCATGTCTTCTGTTGCTCCAAGTATAGTTTGATCCTTGGAGTTGGACATCCATGAGTTCATTGTTGTTAACAAACTCACTAAAATCCTTAGTGCATTTGGGAGTGATGGGGATACCACCTTTTTTGTTAGATGGGAAGAAGGGGGAGTTGAAATCTCCCGCGATAATCCAAGGAAATTGCTCAAAATTGTTGCGCATAGATGTGAGGATGTACCAGAATGTTTTCTTCCTAGGAAAGTTGTTAGGAGCATAAATGTTGGTGTTGATCCACTAAATGTTTGTTGTTTTTTGGTGAAAAGAATGCTGATGGCTCTGTATGAGATGGCAATAGTTCTGCCTTCAATGACTATAGAAATTTGAATAAAATCATTATGAAGAATTTCTATCCACCTTGTTGTCTAGATGATTTACTAGCATGGCTCTATGGTACAAAGATATTTAAGAAATTTGATCTTAGATATGCCTATCATAAAATGCACATTAATATACAAATATTTGATTTGAGATGTTTGGTATACCTTTTAGCATGTCCAACACACCTACAACCTTCATGATGATGATGGATGATATTTGGTGTCTCTATGCCAACTCATTTGTGGTATTTTACTTAGATGACATTATTTTATATAGTAAGACATGAGAGGGGAATCTACAACATGTTACATAGGTAGTATAGAGTCTTCAAAGATACATACAATATGGTACGTAGAAAAGAGTTACTTTGGCATGACAAAATTTCAATCTATTGGTTACATTGTTGATAAAGGAGCTTATGTTAATCCTAAGAAAATTTTGATGATTAGAGGTTGTCCTACCCTAAAAAATGTGATAAATATTGGTAGTTTTATGGGTTCATCATATTTATAAATATATTATATCAGGGTTCTCACACATTGCTTTACCACTACAAAACATGTCCAAAGGGGGTTCCAATTTTTTTTTTTAGTAGGAAATAACATGTAAAAAAGCATTGAAGTAGTTTGTAAGACTAACTATATTCCACTCATATACTTTAAACTTTTATATA
The DNA here is from genome assembly GCA_028583015.1 of Wollemia nobilis. Lineage (NCBI taxonomy): Eukaryota > Viridiplantae > Streptophyta > Pinopsida > Araucariales > Araucariaceae > Wollemia > Wollemia nobilis. Next base: position 3,538,591 of record JAQPPZ010002024.1, read on the forward strand.
TATAACATCCTTTTGATATGACTAATGTTTTGAAGTATATACATATGAAAATTTTGCCATTCGACATGATGAGGGTCGTTGATCATTCATCATTTAATCATTATGTGTGTCAATCCAGGGCGGTGTCCAAAGGCTGTTTACGATAGGAAGTGTCACATTGCAGGTTCAGTTTATCCAAGAACAGGTTTTATTGGTGGATCAGTTAGCATTTGGGGGTTTTGTTGTGACCTTTAACTCCTAAGAATTGAAATTAACTCCTATTTACTTTTGCAGAAACAAAATTATAGGAAATGAAATTGCAAAATTTGGAAATGACAGAAAAGTAAAGTGCAGAATTTAAAACACACACACTCTTGCATGAAAGTAAATCAACTGGAGAATGTCAAAATAGAATTTCAACTACTGCAATACTGAATCAACAAAAACTGCCAAATTGCAAAATGACAAGATATTTGGAAATTGTTGTGTAATGCAAAATTGAATCAACAATTATTGTAAAACTGCAAAATGACAAAATATCTGGGAATTGCTGTAAATACAGAAAATGTTGTCCACTACTGAAAACTGTATTGAAAACTACTAAAGAAATGAAAACTGGCAGAATTCTGCTAACCTGCTGCAGCAAGAATTCAGCAAGAAATTCTGTCAGGAACTGCCTTCCTCTGGTCTGCAAGTGGCCCTTGCTTCCAGAACCAGAAGAAGGTGAGGAGTTATGCTAAGAGAATCTAGCTGTTAATCATCAACCTCAACATGCCAATTGAAAACTGAAGATTGCACCTTTTTATTCAATCTAAAAATGCATTACAGTAATGCAGGAAAAACCTGCAAATTACTATTCTACTACATAAAAAACTTTACTCTATGCTAATTTTGGTATTCTATTGCCTATCTATCTATATGTCTATATATATGCTCAACCATATGGGAGCTTTATTATTTATAATATAATACTGATATGCTTGGTTACTGCTTTGTAGGGATTTACAACTGATTACATAATTGTTTCCTAGACTACAGGAATTTACTTTGTCAAAACTTTATCCATTCATTATTGTTGGGCTGCATTTGTTGAGGAAATCATGTTAAGATGAGTTGGGACAACCTCCTGGTCAATTTCCAATAATTTCCTCCATCGGTTTATCACTTTTTGACCACTTTCAGTTGTTCCTGCGCTATTCCCTATTCCTGCATCGCTTATTCCTGCACTGCTCTGGAACAACAGGCAGGTGACCGTTTGTTGCTGATCTATGGTCCAAACATGTAGGGAGTAACGTGTTGACTTCTCCTCTCTCTTGCACACCCTTCTGCATCGGTGGCATGTGCTGGAGTGACTAATTCCAAGCCCTATTGTATATGTATAGCTGGCTGGAACTATCATAGTTATAGCCTGTTTTCCTGCACAGTCAGCTACAGTGGACAAATTCTTGGTGCCCTTTTCCATTTGAATTAGTTTAACCAAAGGAACACAATATTACCAAGCATCAGATATTCAAACAAGGTCTGAATTGCTATAATACTACTGATTAATTAACTAAAAAATAGGTGAAATTGTAGTAAAAATAGTAAAACAAAGTATATGCACTTTGTCATTTCAGAATATGCAAACATCATTATATAATGCATTTTTCCCATAATTAACATAAAATCATAGTAAAAAGGGTAAGTCAAATAGTTTAAAATGTATCAAAGAGTGTTCATGGATGAGGCAATTCCTAGCCTCATCATTCCCCCCAACTTATGGTAATGCATGCCCTCATGCATTTTGTACAACGAAAGCATAACACAGATCCAGGTCTAGACATCTTTCATGAAATTTGAGTAATGCGCCACCAATTTTATAGAATCCACTGATTGCTTTGATGGACTGAAACCACTGTTGGAAGTGCATATCAGGCTGTGGGTCAGTATCAAAGAAGTAGGGGACAGGAGTAATAATTATGGGCATCCTATATCTCAGACCTATCCAAAGCTCCTTGATTTCTGATATAATTTGGACAATGCCCTCTGCCCTTCTCCTTGACCACAACAAATTAGTGGGAGAAATTGGCTCTCTTTTCTGTAGAGAGATAGATAACTCACCCCATCTATTTTTACAAGCTGCCACAACATCATCAAAGAAATCTGCACAAAAATTTTGAAACTGGATTATACATTTCTGAAGGTTCCCTAGATAGATCTGTTTCATTCTGATATCCCTCATGAAGGTATAATGAACATTTGTACAATCCCTGTGATTCAGAGGAGCAGGTCTGATAAGTAAAACAACTTGTGATTCCAATTCCTTAGTGAACTTCTTTTCTGTGTCCCAGTAAATCTGATTTTGCAGAGTGGACATGAAGGCTCTAAGCTGTAAGTCACCTGTATAAATGTGAGGCAGGAACATACTTTCTATTGGCAAAAAGAAATTATGCAAAAATAACTCACATAACAGGTTTTGTTGCTCTGTTGGACTCTGCATAAATGCCTCTATGAATTCTTCAGGAGTGTTCAATTGATGAGGCAGCTCAGAAGCAAGTCTCATGATTTGCCAATGAAGGTATCTCTCCTTGAGTAGGAGGCTATAAAACCTAGGTGGTCTTCTGCACTGTATTGCATATTCTGCAATCTGACATACATCCTGCACCTATGTTTTTAACCTATTCACCTCTGTTTCCTTCTCTGCTACTTTGGCTGCTTCAGAGTTTAAAGTGGCAACCTTGCCCTCTAACTGGTGACACTGAGTCATCCAATATGCCAAGTCTTCATTGTACCTAGTTAAAGGCACTATGTCTGGGGGTCTTACAATAGGTTGCATTTGTGCCACTATATTCACTTGTACACCAACTTCCACAGTTGGTATTACAATAGGAAAATCTATTTGTGTTCCTTGTTCTATTGTAATAGCAATGAGAGGAGAGAGTGTGGATACCTGATCTTGTGCTGCAACCTCTTGTTCCTCTACAGAAGGTGTCTGTGTTTCCTGCTGAAGTGCAGTATCATTTGTCAGCAGAATTCTTGATGGACTCTCATCATCAGATATTGCCATTCCTGCTTCCTCTCTGTCAGGTAATCTCTGTGCAGGTGCTATGTTTGGCTCAGAATGTTCAGCTAAATCTAAGAGAATCTGGGCCCATTCATCAGGTGATGCTTCTGGTAACTCTGTAGATTGATATTCCAGTTGAGACAACTGGTTCTGCAAATCTTGAATTTTCTACTGAAGCAGATCAATTTGTTGATCCTTTTGTTTTATGGTCTCTTCAGCTTGCTCAATCCAATGGGTCTGGGTTTTAATAACACTCTTTGCAGCATGCAATTGAGTGTGGATATCGATTTCCTCTTCAGACTCAGACTCAGAATACTGCTCAGAATCATCATGCATTAAAACATGCACATCATCCTCAACTGGTTCAGAATCAAATTTTAGCGGCTCCTCAGAATCAGAGTCAGTATAATCAACTAATGGACATACAGGGCTTATTGAAGTTTCATCCATAGTTGTATCCAGTTCCATTGTCTGTATCCCTGTGTCTGTCATTTCTATTTCAACAATTGGTTCCTGTGCATCCTCTGTTCTGATTTCTCCTTCATTTGGGTCTGTGATATCTATTAGTTCTTTGGTAAGGTTTTAGTTTTCTGAAGTCTAGCAGACCTTCTTAACCCTGTAGACCCTGGATACTTCTTAGCAGGTGTAGGTTTTGGATGTTCTGGAGCAACTGCAGATGTTGCTATTATTTCAGGAGCAGATTTTGGAGCAGGTGCATGTTCACTTGCACTTCCAATTTCTCTGTTGGATTGTACCGTATCTGCAAATGTTACCCTTTTTCTTTTTGACTGAGAACCAGATGTGGACGCTTGTTGTTTTCGAGTTCGTGAAGATGGGGGACCATCTGGAGAAGGAGAAATTCTGATTTCAGGGGTTTCTAGACTAGGGTTTTCTGCATAGTCTTCCTCTGCTTCTTCTTCCTCTGATGCAGGATTAGGGTCATTTGTTTCTGCCCAAGGGGCAAAGAAGCGGTCAAAATTTCTAGGGTTGCCCCTAAAGTGATACTGGAAAATCAATTTGATGAGCCCATGGTGCTTAGGGCTTCCCTTCCCTGCTTGGTATTTTAGGGCCATAGCCTTTAACTCCTGGAAAAGGTATAAGGGCATATTAACCCTACATTCTGGTTTGACTGCTCCATGGCGCAGATGGTTGAGGATACGAAGGTGTGGGCCAGATACAACAGGAAATTGGCCATCACAAGTGATGTACCTCATAACCCACATTGCAACTTCATTCCAAGGGACTGGTAAACTAGGTCTTTTTACCCCCTTACAAACATTTCTATGCATTAAGAACTCAATTTCTCCATCCCCTTCTTCCTTAAACTGATTAACTAGGTCATTTAAAATATTTCTCCTAGTTTTTACAATCTGCAAGCCCTGAAGAGGTAATTCAGTGATTTGGCTGAGTATTTTGAGAGTTACCTGGATAGTCATCCCGTTAATGTGCACTCGATTGTTGTGAAAGGTGCGTGCAAATTCTGCCGCCAAGCCCTCGGAATAGCCATCAAATTTTTGTAGGAATGGCAGAAATCCTCCATCAGTGAATATTTGCAGAGATGCAGGGTCACTTTCCAGGTAGCTAATATTTTTAGGTTCAGCTCTGATTTTCTTTCCCCCCATGGCGTAATTTCTTGCCTTCTGTTTTATAGTTTCTGTAAATTGGTGGATAGTACGAGCGTGCATCTGGTTTAGGGTTTCAATCGTCGTAGCAGGAATAATAGCAGCGTAGGAACTGCTTCAGAACTTGCAGCATAATGATGTGGCAATGCATGTGAAGTTACCACCCGTAACTTCGCTCATTTTTGTTATGGATGCCAGCTGTCACATGCAACCGTGAGTCGATGACCTATCTTTTTCCTTCTAAACCAATTAACTCACCGTAGGCCACGTGTCATAAATAATTTTTACACATAATTTCATTCCTGCGCTTAGTGATTTATTCCTGCGCTTAATCAATCATTCCTATGCTCTGGGATATAAACAGTTTATTCTTATGCTTTATGGATTATTCCTACGCTTTGGAATATAACAGGTTATTCCTACGCTTCCCTATTCCAACACACTTCTATTTTTTTCATTCTAGAGCAGAATTAGGCAGAGGCATTACTGACAAGGACTTTCCATGTTTGATTCCCCCTTTTTACATGCTTTTATACTAATCAAGGATATATACACTATATACTAATGATTTACATTATTCAGAGAATGAAAAAGACACATACCTATTATAACCATTTTATCTACATTTCGAGGTGCTCCTGCTGAGATTTCCAGCTAATCAATCTTTAAACTAAGGTAGGTGCAATCTGAAAATAGACGAAACAACGGTCATGAGACAAGACCGAACAATGATAGTGAAACCAACTAGGTAAACATGCCGAAAAACCGGTTTTCATGTAAACCCAACTCAAGAGTGCCTCAAAGAGGTTTTCACTTCCTGAATTATTATTATTATTTTTTTTTAAATCTTGTGTCAATCTGCTGAATTTGGTATGGAAGAAGTGTTTTCTTCCCAAATGTGTACATCCAAACTTTCCACTTGCTTGAGAAATTCTGCCCTGTTGTATGGTTTGTGGTACATACGAAGACGATGTCCATTCACCACCAACTTGCATTGTGAGTCATCAATAGGTGTAAGACGAACAACTCCATTGTCAAACACTTCCTCAATTTGGTAAGGTCCAAGCCATCTGGTCTGCAACTTTCCAGGGAAATCCTTGTATTGTGAATCAAACAACAAGGCCCAGTCACCTTGCTGAAATTTTTGCTGCTTTATGTGACTATCATGCCACATCTTCCACTGTGCTTGGATTATCTCCATCTGATGTAGTGCATCCATGCGCAGTTCATCCAATGCATCAAGTTGTAGAATACGATCTTCTTGTGCCTGTGACAGATCAATACCTACTTCCAAAGCAGTTCGAAGAGTTAGTAATTCAAACTCAATAGGCAAAAGCGGTTTTTTTCCATAGACCAATTCATAGGGCGTAAATCCAGTGGTAGATTTCCAAGTGGTATTATAAGCCCAAATAGCTTATAGTAATTTGTCCAGCCAATTTCTTTTATGAACTGCTACGGTTTTGGTCAGAATTCGTTCTAATTCCCTATTGGTCACTTCAACTTGGCCATTGGCTTGTGGATGATAAGGTGAGGATTTTCTCGTGTTTGACTTGATAGAGGTGAGTGAAGGCTTCAATAAAATTGGAAGTAAATTGGGGTCCGTGATCTGTGGTGATAGATTGTGGGGCTCCAAAATGTAGAAAAATCTATGAATACAGAAAATCAGCAACTTTTTCTTCTCTAGCATGTTTAAAGGCACGAGCTTCTACCCATTTGGTAACATAATCAGTACATACCAAGATATGCACTTTGCCTTGGGAAGGAGGATTAATGGGTCCTACAAAATCTAAACCCCATATTTCAAATGGTTCTGTTCCTATTTGAGGTTGTAATGGCATTTCATTAGTAAAGGTAGGTTTTCCCATTCTCTGGCAAGCATCACAATGTCTAATGTACCTCTTTACATCTTTATGCAAAGATGGCCAATAATATCCGGTTCCCAAGATTTTGCGAATAGTGCTTTTGACTGAATAATGCCCTCCTGATGGTTCATCATGGCATGCCCGTAGGATATCATATACTTCATCCTGGCGGATACACCTACGTAAAACATGATCAGGACTGCATTTAAACAGTAAGCCCTCTATCCATTGAAAAGAAGAACTTTGCTTGATTAACTGTTTCTTTTGTTTGGGGGTAAAGTGAAGAGGAATCTTCCCTGTAGCTAAGTAATTAGCTATGTCTGCAAACCATGGAGATTGTACAGAGACAACAAACAACTTTTCATCTGGAAAGGTATCTTCCACAACTTCCCCTGTATCTCGCATTTGGTATTCTTGACAAGAAATCTGCAACTACATTAGATTTCCCAGGCTTGTTTACTATGGTAACATCAAATTCCTGCAACAGAATCAACCAACGAATAATTCATGCACTAACCAATGGTTTATTCATCAAATATTTGATTGCAGTATGATCCGTATGGATGAATACTTGGTACCCGATGATATAGTGTCGAAATTTGTTAATAGCATAGATTACAACCAAGAATTCTTTTTCAGTGGTAGTGTAGTTTTTCTCAGCTCCTATCAAGTTTTTACTGATATAATAAATAGCATAATGTTCCCCATTTTCAATCTGTCCTAACACAGCTCCAATAGCAGTATTGGAAGCATCAGTTTGAATATGAAAAGGTAACTCCCAATTAGGACCTCTTAATACAGGTGGAGTGGTTAACTTTTCCTTTAAGTCTTCAAAAGAAGTTTGACATTCAGAAGACCAAACAAATTCAGAATCCTTCATGAGTAGAGCAAACATAGGATTTGCTATAGTACTAAAGTTAGCAATGAATCTACGATAAAAACCAATGTGCCCTAAGAAACTGCGTACATCAGTTTGAGTTTGTGGAGGAGGGAGGTTTTTGATGACTTCAACCTTCTTAGGATCAACCTTGATTCCATAAGAAGAGATATGATGTCCAAGGACAATTCCTTCCTCCATCATTAAGAAGCATTTCTCAGGATTCAGAGAGAGGTGGTATGTTTCACAATGAATCAACACTTTTTCAAGTTGTTCTAATGCATATTCAAAACTGTTTCCAAACACCGTGAAATCATCCATATAAATTTCAACACTTTCATTGGTTAAATCAGAAAAAATTGCTAAAACAACTCTCTGAAATGTTGTTGGAGCATTACATAAACCAAAGGGTAAAACCCTGTAAGCAAAGGTTCCCCAAGGACATGTAAAGGTAGTCTTTTCTTGGTCTTCTGGGGCAACTTGTATCTAGTTATACCCGTTGAAACCATCAAGAAAACAGAAAAATTTCTTTCCAGCAAGGGTATCCAATACTTGGTCTATGAATGGTAATGGGAAATGATCCTTATGTGTGGCCTTATTTAACTCCCTATAATCCACACATACTCTCATTTTACCATTTTTCTTTGGAACGATGACCAGTGGTGAAACCCATTTACTGTCTGAAATTGGATAAATGAATCCAACATCTAAGAGTTTTTCAATTTCCTCTTTCACAATTTCCTTTAGAGCGGGATTCAAGCGTCTCTGAGGTTGCCTTACTAGTTTTACGTTTTCTGTGTATATCCTATGTGTACATACCTCAGGATGAATGCCTGTCATGTCTTTATAGTTCCATGCAAAAGCTTGAACATGTCTTTGTAAGACTACAAATAATTTGGTTTCTTGGTCCTCAGTTAGCCAACTATTAATGTTCAAAAATTTACCTGGTTGGATTTCAATTTGTTTGATCCCTGGATAGATAGAACTAGTTGCTTCATAGTTACTGATTAATGCATTTAATGGACAATGATGTGGCTGTAGAGTATGAAATACTCTAGAATCTATCTCAAAAATGATACCTGGTGGAATCAGGGGACATTTGAAGGTGTTAAGGAGATGATGATGCCATCCATGTGGTAGAATGAATGATCTTTCCTGATTAGGCATGGATGACAGAGGTTCTAAATTTTGTTCCTCCTCTTGCCACAACAACCGATGAACAAGAGTTTGATCATCAGTTAGTCCTTCTGATTGTAATGTTTCAATTAGGACAGTTTCATTCTCGAATATTTCTCTCTCAGGTGTAGTGATTTCCTCAATATGTTCTTTTACTACAACTGTAGCCAAAGTGGCAATGGTTTCTTGTTCTTCATCAGATTCAGGATACCAAATTTGTCCAAAAAATTTAGTTGAAGGTTGAGCTGGTGGATACAAATAAATTTTCTTTAGGTCAACACCATTAGAAATGGTCATTTCTCCTGACCTGCAGTCTATAAAAGCAGCTGTAGTAGCCAACCAAGGTCGTCCTAGAATGATAGGGTATCCATTGACTGATTTTCTAGGCTGCAACACTAAGAAGTCTACAGGATATTCCCAAGAAGAGACTTCAATGGCTACATCTTCTAGGATCCCTTCAGGTTTAGCAACTGACCTATCTGCCATTTCCAAAACTGTGGTGGTAGGACTGAGATTCTTGAGCTGCAATTTTTGCATTGTGTCCTTAGTCATAACATTAATTGCAGCTCCAAGATCAATTAGCACATTAGGAATTTGCATTAATCCAATAGTAATTGTAACTATTGGACTACCGAGGTCACTATATTTGGGAGGAACTAGTTTCTCAGACAATAAATCAGCTAATTTTCCTTCTACCTGAACAGTTTTAGGAAAGGCCTTCTTTTTACCAGGTTTCTTGATACATAACTCCTGAATAGTTTTTTTGAGTGAAGGCACATCCCTTATTGCCTGCAACAAAGGGAGAGAAATTGACATATTTTTAAGTTCTGTTACTAATTCTGATTCAGGGGCAGTATCAATATGATCAAACCTTTCAGGGTATGGTAATGCTACTGGAGAAGATTCTTGCATTTTTTTTGTTACTTCATCTTTTTGTTTTTGTTGCATTGTCTCCTGATTTGGAGGTTCTTGTTTCTCACTTATTTCTTCAATGGTGGGTGGAACAAGTTCAGGTAAAACCTTCCCTGAACGCAGCTGGATGTTACTACAGTCAAGTACATGAACTGCAGTAGAATCTTTAGACTCAGCCTCATAAACAGGGGTTGTTTGTCTGGTATTATTTGGGTTAGTCATAGGCTGAGCTGGGAGTGGAGGTTGTTTCACTGGTTGCATTTGTTGATGTTGTGTTCTTCCCTAAAAATTTGGATTAGGAGCTGGCAACAAGTTTTGAGCTTGCCCTTGATACCTTTGTTGTCCTTGATATGGTGGATATTGTTGTCCCCATCTTTGTCCTTGTTGTGTCCACTTTGGATGAGTTGCATTCCAAGGTGGGTTCATCCATCCAGGATGTGACCAATCTGGAGGAGCTGTCCAAGGTTGGTTCCAAGGTTGTGCAGGGACTTCTGCATGTCCCCATGGCATGTTCATATTCCAAGGAGATTGTCCCCAGTTTGGAAACCGAGGAGCATTGGGATATTGTGTATAGCCACCACCGGATCTCTGCCCAATAGCATTAAGTTCTTCTGTTTGGGTGCCTAAGATAGATTTTAGATGAGGCAACAAAGGACATCTATCTCGTTGAATGTTCCTTGGAACAAATTCCACAAATAGAAGTTTTGTTTAAAGGGCAATCCTGCAAGGCATGCTTATTCCTGCATCTCGGGCAATAAATTGCCAAAGGTGGTGTAGAATTGGATTTTATGTTTCTCTCACCTAATGCAGAATTAAGTTGAACAAGGATATCAGTTTTTAAATTAGCCATTTCCTCCATCAACTCCTTTATGTCATTATTGCCAGAATTCCGTTTCTTTCTCCGATGGTGAGTACGGGAATAGTTTCTACATAACTCCACAATATCTTCAAGGTCAAGTTGATCTATGTCTCCTTTTCCCATTAAATCTAACACTTCCCTAGATTCATCCTGCAATCCTCTTAAGAAGATAGGCTTTAAGAAATCAGGTTCTACAGGACCACATCTCTTTTGGACAAAGGCAAAGCGATCAAGGTAATCCTCTAAACTCTCATCTTCTTCTTGCTTGATCCGAAACAACTCATCTTTTTTGTTTTGTACTCGACAGTAATCCTAATATTTATGTAAGAATGCAGTCTCCATGTCATCCCAAGTACGGATTGAATTAGGTTCAAGATTACTCATAAACCATCGGAGAGCAGCATCCTTAAGCGTAGAAGGAAATAATTTCAATTTTTGATTATCATTTATGTAGTCATAAGTCTGACATAACACTTTGAATTCAAACAAAAATTGATCAGGATCTTCTGAAACAGTTCCCCTAAAAATTGGCAATATGGATGGAGAAATAGTTTTCATGGGAGCATCTAGAGCTGGATCCAACCGTATGGGATATTCAAAAGTCCTAGGAGGATCATCAGCATACCCACCTAGTGGTGGTAGTGGTGCTGCCATAGTTACTTTCTTTCTTGAGTTTGATGTGGATGGTTCAGTCTTAAGGGAATGTTTAGCAGAAAGTGCTGCCAAAAGTTCTTGTTCTAATCTGTCCAAAGCTTCAGTTGGTGAAGAAGGTATTTCTTGCTCTGGCAATTCTTCATCTGATCATGAAGAACGCCTTGGTGGTTCAGAACTAGTTCTGATAAACCTCCCTCTTTCGTCTCTTGGCCTATGCATTCATGCCTATTCAGTAAATAAACTGAAATACAATATTTCAAAAATTGTAACACAATTTTTGACCTGTGTCACTTTTCCTAACAACACCGTTTGTTCCCCGACAATGGTGCCAAAAATGATGAGGGTCGTTGATCATTCATCATTTAATCATTATGTGTGTCAATCCAGGGCGGTGTCCAGAGGTTGTATACGATAGGAAGTGTCACAGTTGCAGGTTCAGTTTATCCAAGAATAGGTTTTATTGGTGGATCAGTTAGCATTTGGGGGTTTTGTTGTGACCTTTAACTCCTAAGAATTGAAATTAACTCCTATTTACTTTTGCAGAAACAAAATTGCAGGAAATGAAATTGCAAAATCTGGAAATGACAGAAAATGAAATGTTGCTAAATTGAAATGACAGAAAAGTAAAGTGCAGAATTTAAAACACACACACTCTTGCATGAAAGTAAATCAACTGGAGAATGTCAAAATAGAATTTCAACTACTGCAATACTGAATCAACAAAAACTGCCAAATTGCAAAATGACAAGATATTTGGAAATTGTTGTGTAATGCAAAATTGAATCAACAATTACTGTAAAACTGCAAAATGACAAAATATCTAGGAATTGTTGTAAATACAGAAAATGTTGTCCACTACTAAAAACTGTATTGAAAACTACTAAAGAAATGAAAACTGGCAGAATTCTGCTAACCTACTGCAACAAGAATTCAGCAAGAAATTCTATCAAGAACTGCCTTCCTCTAGCCTGCAAGTGGCCCTTGCTTCCAGAACCAGAAGAAGGTGAGGAGTTATGCTAAGAGAATCTAGCTGTTAATCATCAACCTCAACATGCCAATTGAAAACTGAAGATTGCACCTTTTTATTCAATCTAAAAATGCATTACAGTAATGCAGGAAAAACCTGCAAATTACTGTTCTGCTACAAGAAAACTTTACTCTATGCTAATTTCGGTATTCTATTGCCTATCTATCTATATGTCTATATATATGCTCGACCATATGGGAGCTTTATTATTTATAATATAATACTGATATGCTTGGTTACTGCTTTGTAGGGATTTACAACTGATTACATAACTGTTTCCTAGACTGCAGGAATTTACTTTGTCAAAACTTTATCCATTCATTATTGTTGGGCTGCATTTGTTGAGGAAATCATGTTAAGATGAGTTGGGACAACCTCCTGGTCAATTTCCAATAATTTCCTCCATCGGTTTATCACTTTTTGACCACTTTCAGTTGTTCCTACGCTATTCCCTATTCCTGCCGCTTATTCCTGCACTGCTCGGAACAACAGGCAGGTGACCGTTTGTTGCTGATCTGTGGTCCAAATGCATAGGGAGTAACGTGTTGACTTCTCCTCTCTCTTGCACACCCTTCTGCATCGGTGGCATGTGCTGGAGTGACTAATTCCAAGCCCTATTGTATATGTACAGCTGGCTGGAACTATCACAGTTACAACCTGTTTTCCTACATAGTCAGCTACAGTGGACAAATTCTTGGTGCCCTTTTCCATTTGAATTAGTTTAACCAAAGGAACACAATATTACCAAGCATCAGATATTCAAACAAGGTCTGAATTGCTATAATACTACTGATTAATTAACTGAAAAATAGGTGAAATTGCAGTAAAAATAGTAAAACAGAGTATATGCACTTTGTCATTTCAGAATATGCAAACATCATTATATAATGCATTTTTCCCATAATTAACATAAAATCATAGTAAAAAGGGTAAGTCAAATAGTTTAAAATGTATCAAAGAGTGTTCATGGATGAGGCAATTCCTGGCCTCATCACACTATTGGCATCTAGATTCTTATCATAATGAGACATGAAAAAAGGAGTTTGAAATATTTACATATGAATAAGAACTCTATGTCATCATCCATGAATGTAAATAATGGAAGCACTACATCTAATATAGGAAAATATTCATACATGTAGATTATAGACCACACGAGTTTACAAAGACACTAAGTAATCTAAGAAAATAAATGAAATTTAAGGTAGGCCACATATTTATAGTAGTTTCATATGATCACCAAGAGTACATTAAAAAATATCACTTTGATAGTAGGTTGTTTGATGTGATTTCTAATTGTTGCAATCACTAGCATTCTTGATCCACATGGATATGAGACTTTCAACTAGTCTAGCTTGTATAAAGTTGGTAATGATTTTATAGATATTGTTATGAACCATTGTGTCTATATGTAAGGGCACCTACATGATTATAACTTTTGTACTCAACCTTACTAGATATAATTCATCAATCATTATTTAATATAAAATATTTTCAATATATTAATCTAATGGCATCCATTAGAAGTGGTATTAGAGATTTATTTCATAGCCAAAAGAAAAAACATAATGGAGACATAATTCTATCAGCTTTGTTTATAAGTGTCTATCTAATAACTATAAAGGGAAAAAATACCTCATGTTTTTTTCCTTTAATCCTCTTGTTTCTCCCTTATTTTTCACATGTTTCTTCTTATATTCTACCACATATTATTAAACATACCAAAAAACATGTCCACTTATCTTCTTTTATATCCTCACATCATTGTCAAAGCATGGTATAATTATTATTGGTATAGCTAGAGTAATAAAAAGCATAATAAAACATAGTAGTCCTTTCTCATCATTACTAGGATATTTAAATATCATATCAACAATAGTAAAAATAAGTTATCATCTCCTAAAAATTAATTTCCATACAATACCAAAACTTTTAATGCCATCGACCATGCCTCTTTATAGTGATATATGTGAATATGAAGGACACACCTATTCTTTGCCTATGGGTATGACTACTGGATGAGGAAGTCTAGAAATTTATCACTATTGTCATCACCCTAGCCATGTGCATGGGTGAAAAGAATTGCATCATCATCATTATTATTGATTTCCTCACCATTATTTAAAAGTAATTAAAAAAGTAGCTCCAATCCACCCTTTTTCATGTAATGTCTTTCATCTCTCACAACCCTACATTCCAATCACCTTTAATATTTTATAGAATGCCACAAAGTAATTTATATAAAATATTATAAAATTATATTGTGTATAAAAATATATTATATACAAAATATAAATTATATAATTAATAATATAACTTATATCATAAATAACAAATAATTAATAAATGCAAGGACTAAAATAATAATTAGCTGAGTATGTTAAACTTATAAAAATGCCAATGATGAATAATTTCAAAATGGAAGCAATGGTTGAGTCACTATAATTAGAATATAATATATGGTAAAAAGAAGTAAAAAATGAATATGAAATTCAACAGAATGAAAAAAAAAATAAAAATTTGGATATGGGGTGAAATATGCAACAAATAAATAAAAGAATAAAAAATACAAAGGAAGGTATCAAAAATATTGAAGCTATCATCCGTACATTGGTCATTAATACCATATCCTCAAGAGTGTTAAGCATATTTTAAACTTATATTTCTTCAATACACATTGATTACCCCATGTACTTAAGCATATTTCTAACTTGTATTTGTAATATAATATCCTCTATCACATGTCACATCTATTTATTCATCTATTAAACACTCAAAGAAATATTGAGAAGCATAATTCAACATAGTACTAGGTTACCTAAGGGTGTAGGATACATTAGCTTTTAGAAAGTACTTCTACTAGTTAAAAAGCAGGAATTATATTAATATATATCTTAAGTATTTGTAACCCCTTTGTTGTTTGCAAATAGGTTAACAAGAAGAAGCACTTATATAGACCATTGTCAATACTAACCATACCTTGGGAATCCATTTCCATGGATTATTTTTAAACTTTTGATATACATAAGCATTTGGAAGTGATTATGTTTTTGTATAATTTGATTACTTTTGAAAAATACTATAATGGTTTTTTGTAAGAAATATACTCTAGCTAAAGACATTACTAAACTCTATTTGAATCATGTATGGCTTAAATTTCATTTGCCATGGTCCATTATTCTAGGAAGGGATGGTATATCTATTAGAATATTTTGGTCCACCTTATGAAGCATGAAGGACACCAACATGACCATGTCCACATCCTTCCATCTTCAAAATAATAGTTAGAAAAAGGTTATAAATTATTTAATTGTACATCTTCAAATACACAAGCTACTCATATTTAATGATAGTTTTCCATACTTTAAATATAATTATAATCAACCATTGCACAAATCTACCAAATATGGTTTACTTAATCTCTACTTTTTTGTTCTACATTTTGACATACACTAATGTAGCTCTCCCTATGTAATACGTGAAGTGCTCACCTTATGGAAAAAATAAAAAGACAACGTAGTTTATGAAATAGATTAGACATATCAAACAAGTCCATAATCTCATGGAGAAGACAAATAAAAAGTAAAAGCAACAACATAACCAACATTGGTTCCCATGCTAGTTCAATATTGGAGATAATGTAGGATGACATCTTCATAAGAAGGAATTTGTAAAATCTTATAGGAAGGTCAAATTTATTTGTTGTGGAACCTACACCATCACTAAGAAGGTGGAAGGAAACAATATTTCAAGTTGTATTTTCACTATTATTATGGTTTACATATAATCTTCAATATTAAACTTCTTAGGTTTTATGATTAACTTTTTGGTCACTTCCATAGTAGTAAAACTATTAGAATTGAAAATTTCAATCTAGATATTTTACCACTAGACAAGGACATTAAAATAACATATCGATAGAGTATAAATTCTAGAAAACAATCCATATGAATGGAAAAAGTGGAAAATTTATGATGAATTATTCATTAATTGGAATGGTGCATGAAAATAAATATATGGATTTCATACTTGATATCAAAACTTGACATAATGGAATAATTGCTACTCAAGGTAAAAAAATTGATATAGGCATGTGACATAACCTTACTGATAAGGCCATAACATTTATTGGGTACTCTATTTTTAATTTTTTAGAAATAATTAGAGACTTTAGAGGGAAAACAAGAAAATTCTAATAAAGAACCATGTCATAGACAATATCACAATCAACTAAACTAGGAACACTCTACAAGACATAAAAAATGCAAACTAAAATGTTTATTAAAAATAATCAATTTTTGTTTTAATATATTTGCAATAAAAATACATCTCTAGCCATGTTGACATGTCACTAAATGGAAAAACACAAAAGGGAAATTATATGTATATAATTTGTGTTTAATATGTACTTTGTAACTCATATAAGGTGAATCATTAAAATTAAATATGAGTGATCTATACTCAACAAGGTTGATTCTCTGTTCACAAAATATTATATATAAGACATGTATCCCTAATTGTAAAAGCACGAGTAATGGATTTGTTGTTATAGCCCCACATCTTTCTCAAAGATTATTTAAATTGTACAATGTTTAAGCAAGAAAATAGTTATATTCACTTTATATACTTATGTGTTTTACTTTGTTATACTCTTTTAACTTTGAATTATATTTTTTTACTTTTACTAACGCAAACTATAAATTTTGGCTCAATAATAGACCTAAGCTTATATTAAATAAATGATCATCGTCAATTGAAAATTATATTTTAAATAATAAATATTAATTATCATGTCATTATAAGTATTTTATATTTAAGATAAATATAATCAAACTATATATGAACTCAAATCACACGTAAATAAGTTCTTATACTCTCTGAGTAACTTTAAATTGATAGTTATGTCATTGAAAATAATGAAAACTTATCACATTTTTATAATATAAATAATAATAGTGTTTTTTTATTTAGTTTATGCATACAAATAAGGATGACAAACCATAAGAGACAATATAAAAACTAAATATACTCAAACAATTGATATCTTTGAAACCAATACTCCCTAATTCACCACTTTGCAAAGACCATGCATTATATTATAGTATTTTATGATTCAAGAGTCACATGTTTATCACATTATATAATGTCAAAAGTATTTTGCCTCAAAATATTATGTACTTTTCATTAAAATCCAGTATGTATGGAAGAAAACATTTAAAATTTGATATTTATCTAGGGGATGTACATACCTTACCCTTTTAAATTTGTACTTTCTAACTCCTTTAGCTAAGCCTTCATCATGAAGCGCACTACAACTATACAAAAGTTGTTATAATTATTAAAAAATAATTCCCTTATTAAAATAAATATGCTCTAATATACTTATAAAAACCTTATCAAAATAAATATAAAAAAAATTGTCAAATGTTTTTTCTTTTTATAGTATAAATTTTCCTCAAAATATTATGTATAACCTCCTATACTAAGCCTTCATCCTTAAACCCATTCAAACCATACAAAAATTATAATTATTAAAAACTATTTTTCTTATTAAAATAAATATATTTATATGCTCATAAACCCTTATTAAATATACTTCTTATAAAAAGAGTTGTCAACATTTTTTTTGCATAGAGTATAAATTCCCCTCTAGTATTTCATTGGAGGCAATATTAGAACTAAAAAAAATAATTTTTAGAAAAATATCTTTATAGAAAATGCATGAAGAAACTTGAACCATTAGATTTTTTATAACAAGTTTCTCCACTCACATTCACCATAGCTCATGCTCAAAATTCTTCATTTATACTAATTTTATCTCACACCTTATAAATTAATGCCATGTGCTTGGAGGAAAAAACATAATTTAAGGGGAAAAAATGATTTGATTGAAGTGATATTTTAGATTTATTTTTGTGTTCAACGTGTGCTCTTCATCATCTTCACAAAATAGGTGATTAAACCATCTCACCCATAATGAATTCTAACATAAGAAAAATTCAAAAAATTAGTTGTAGTATGTCAATCTAAAATAAGTCATTATGGATAAGATTGATATAACAACAAAGTAGGGCAAGGCAAAAGACAATTTGTTTTACTCATAACATGCAATTCAGACACCCTTGATGGCAAGGTCCTCCCAAGGTGGCATATTCCACTTTATGATGATATTATCCATCATGATGGCAAGCACTAAATTCAACATTGATAGTGATTTTCTTAGACAACAACCAATTCTGATATTATATTGGTATCAAAATGCGATGACAAAGCTTCCAACAAGGTCAAATTAGTCAATAATCTTGTGATATAGGCAATAATTCACATTGATAGCATATTTATTAATGATGGTAACAACAATATGGTGAACCTCCTGTCATGCCAACAAGTCTGCAAGTTGACATTTGTTGGACTACAAATTTTGTATCAACCTATGTCTATCAACTCTAACTTAGACATCAAGCTTATGTTAACTTATTTTATGTCAAAAATTCTACAAATTGGCAAATACTTTTCTTCAAACGACCATTTATTGACAATGTCTGCAAAAACAAATTTTAAAGGACAATTATACTTCACTAGATGATAGCTTTAGTTGTCTGACGATATGGATTTATTTATTCAATCAACAATCATTTATTCAAGGCGACACACCACCACCATCCCTACGACTGCAAGCATCAATTCAACATTTACCTTTGTTGATGACAATGGTCTTTCTAGATGAAAAAGCTTCAACGATGACTACAAGCTTCTTATGAATGACAACACATCACAACTAGCAATGTTTGCACCTGTTTATGATGCCACTTGGGGTAGAATTTTTGTCAATATTTTTAAGAATACTTGTTTTTTGATGATGTAAAGCTAGACACCTTGATCCCAAAAAGCTTCCACTCTAGCTTCCTTGGAGATAGATCTTGATAGTAATGTTTTTTCCTCTAGCCATTAATCAACATTCCCCATATGGACATCCATGACTACATCAAACTACAAATATTATCAATAATTATCCAACCCATAAAGGATAATTTAGCATTGCATAGTTCTAATATTATCATATAAGATTCAATCTATAGATTGAAATTATATTTGTTTTTAAATTTATTCTTCCATTAATATTTTGCCCTTGTGTCTATTACATAGTACATCATGTATGCTCATGCATGTTTGGTCTAGAGCACTCTGCTCTTTCACCTCTCTTCTACCCCTCTCACCACCCCATCACCTCTTGAATGTCATTTAATTTATAATTGTGAGAGAGGATGAATTTATAGCTACCCCAGATGGTTGACCTTCCAATGCTACATTCATCCCACTTCTTAGGTCTCCATATGGATCCTCCTACATCATACTCACTAGGTAATAAAAACATTTCATGATCTCCAGCTCATGTTCGTCCAAGCTATCACTCTTTTAGCTTTGTCATATTCACAAGGCCAAATTTGCTATCTTGTCTTGGCCTTCATCTAGTGATTAAACCTCCTCACATAGAATGCACTCAACATTATCTTCATATTCTCCCATTGTATTACATCCATCCAACCATAATAATGCACTTTGGTGACGACTTCCTCTTGATACCAACACTTGCACATGGGGTGGTTATGTCCTCCACAACTTCAACTAGGATGTAGGTTCCAAAACCTAGTTTCTACATATCTAGATCTTCTATATTAACTACAACAACCCATTCTTGAACCTGCATTCATGCACCTCTTTCTCCTCTCATAAATTTAGTCTTGTTGCTTCCTATCAAACTTGCATACCCAAGGCCTTCATTCTTTGGGATTATCTTTAGCATTATGGGTATTTTCACACCTTGCCCACATCTTCCCAATCCTTCACCATTGTACCCCATTCTTGTCATCAAATTGGATCCAATGTCTGTGGTGTGCCTTTCAAAGTACCCAAATACTTCATCACCACTCTGATCTCCATTATTGCTATCACAATATCCTTAACCACATCGAGAAGTACCATTTTCACTATCAAATCTAGCATCATGACCTTTGTTACAACCATCAATGATCTAATCAAGTTCATATTATACCACTATATCCTTACCCTCTTTTTTCTCCTTGTATTTCACCATATCTATTGTAGGATTCATTGCACTATCTTAATTACCATCACTACTATTGGTGACGAGGACCATCAACCTCTTTTCCATGCCTAGCCTCTTACATGTATCCACCTTTTCCTCTACTTGTTTCATAACCTCTTTCAATACTAGCTCTTCTCCCTTCAACTTGGTCTCATAACCCTTACTACTAGTGACTTGGATTATCTACCTCTTCCTTAAGATTTTTTTTGCTTGTCTCTATCCTTTCCTCCTCATTCTCCATTGTTGTCAGCTTATCATTTAATTTTGATCCAAGACTCAAATCTATGTGATGACCAATGCTCCTTATCGATGGAAACCCATATTTTTAAATAATATATGCATATTCTTCCAAGAAATCCTTCACACTATTTCATTCATCTTGTCCATTGTTCCTTCTTCTATGGGTTTAACGATGAAAGCAAAATATGCTTCCTTCTTCTTCTTTCCCTTCAAGGATTATTTTTTTGTGCCTTGGTACACTGTAAGACTGGTGTTTACTTCTTTTTCTTTGTCCTTCAATGGACTTAATGTGTACCTCTTTCCATCCTTCTCAATAGTGTAGGTGTTCTCCCTACCTTCATGCACTACCTTTTTATCAAAGTGCCATAGTCTTCCTAACAACACATGACATGCATCCATCAACATGATATCACATAGAATCACATTCTTATAAGAGCCAATTTGGAGATATACCATACATTGTTTAGTCAAAAGTATATTATACCCCTTCTGCAACCATGATACCTTATATGGGTTGGGATGTTCCATCCACTTCAATCTAAGTTTCTCTGCCATCTTCGTTGCCACTAGATTGTCAATGCTTTTAATATCCATAATCACCTTACAACACTTACCTCTTAATTTTTAAATTGTTCAAAATAAAATCCTCCTTTGCTCAAGTTCATGTGCTTCCTTAGAAGGTTTTAACAATACCCTTTTTTTATTCTTTCCATTTTTCATATTGAACTTTTGGGTGCCTAGTCTTCTCCTCTTCTTTGTCACTACCCTCCTTAAGATGAATGTCTCTTATTTGGATCATCTCTATTACATCCAACCTGGCAATAATTTTTCTTAGCATTTCAACTCTATCCACATCTTAAGGGCCTTGCAATTTTCCTCGTCTCCTTTGTGTCATATTTTCTATATCCCAACTCAGAACTCTTCTAGCACTAATACCAAAATGATGTAGCGACAAAGTGGGGTAAGGTGAAAGGCAATTTTATTTTTTCTAATAACATGGAACTCAAACATACCTGATGGTAGGTCCTCTCAAGATGAAATATTCCACTTGATGACGATATTCTCCATCATTATGAGAAGCACTCAGGTTGACATTCACTTTGAGTTCCGTAGACAACATCCACCTTCAGCATTATGTCAACATCAACACACTAGAACAAAATTTTCAATAATGCCAGCTCAGTCAATAATCTTTCGATATAGGCAACAATTCACATTGATGACACCTTGCTTAATAATGGTAACAACAAGATGGTGATCTTTCCATCATGTCAACAAGCCATCAAGCCGATAAATGTTTGACTGTAGAATTTTGTAGAAACCTTCATCTATCGATTCTGACTCAGGCGTAAAGCTTATGTCGACTTGTTCTATGTTGGCAAGTCTATAAGTTGGCAAATGTTTTTCCTCAAACGATCATTTTTCATAATATTTGCAACAACAACATTTAGATCGTAGTTGTAATTCACTAAATGGTAGCATCAATTTTCTGATGGCGAGGTTTTCTTTATTCAGTCGACAATCATTCATTCAATATGACACACCACCACCTTCCCTATGACAGGAAGCATCAAGTCGACATTCACCTTTGTCGATGATGACGGTCTCTCTAGACAATAAAGCTTCAATGATGACTACAAGCTTTTTCTCAATGATGGCACATCACAATTAGCAATACCTGCAACTGTTTACGATGGCACTCAGGGCAAAATTTCTAGTACATTTCCAAGAATGCTTGTTAGTTGATGGTGTACAACTAGACACCTTGATCCCATATAGCTTCCACTCTAGCTTCTTTGGAGATGCTCTGACAGCAATGTTTTTTTCCGCTAGCCTTAAGTCAGCATTCCCCAAAAGAACATCCACGACTGCATCAACTTGCAAACATTATCAATAATTGTCCAAGCTGCAAAGGATGATTTAGCATCCCACAATTCTAATATTCTCACACAAGACTCAATCTATAGATTGGAATCAAATTGTTTTTTAAATTTATTCTTTCGTTAATACTTTTCAGCCGTGGTTGTTACATAACACAACAGGTATGCTCATACGTGTCCGGTCTGGAGCACTATGCTCTTTTGCCTCTCTTCCACCCCTAATGCCTTTTAATTTATAGGCACGAGAGAGGATGACCTTCTAACCACCCCCACACGGTTGACTTTCCAACGATACATCCATCCCACTTCTCATATCGCCACGTGGAAGCTGCTCCTGCATCAGGGATGACATTCTCTTTGATATTAGCATATTCTTGAAATTCAAAAACCGATTTAAATAAACAATTCGCTGCAACTTGTGCTGGAAAGGTCTTGGTTGTGCCTTACAACAACATCGTCATTATTATTAATAAAAAGACTAGAAGAAGAATACGGGAAGCATGCATACTTGGCGAACTTGACCCGAAACAGATATAAGATAAACAACACCCGCCAGTAATGTGCTCTGTTTTCGAGAGAGTATAAAAGTCCAAACAGCCTAAAACATTCTTTTTGTTTTGGGATTGAACGTGCGAGTACATCATCTGGCCATCTCAAACCTGAAGGACCGGCAAGCTTCGTATTTCGCGGGTCGGCCATTGTCAGTTTGTCTAGATTATCATGCGGCCAAGTCAAAACCTTGTTGGTCAAGAAAACTTCGAGTTTATCGGGTTGGTATTTGTTGGTTTGCATTTGTTGTTTCTCTCTGGCGAATCATTCCCTGCCTAAAACTACGCCCTAATTTCTACTTTAAGTATGCCGAATGCTCCATAGGAGCAGTGTAATATATCGAATTTCCTTCGATGGCTACCGTCAGGAACCAACTTATCACGCAGTGCCGTAGCAGGCCTTACGTTTCTTCTTCTCAGTCACTTAACGATCTTGTATGCGGAGAACAGTCAAAATTTTCAGTGCGTTATTCAGCAAGAACGATGTGCAGAGATTTGAAGAACACTTGTGCTGTAACGAAGGCTTCTGCTGCTGCTTCACCCTCCGTGTCTTTGTAGGATGTACTGCCAGTGCCCCAGAACGTGGGATGTGCCGAACTGAAAAAAGGCGTATCCTAAGTAGGTGAGAACTTATCATCCAGATGTTCGTCTGCCTGATAAGAGAGATGAGTCGTGTAAGATGTTTCTTCGAGTGCAGGAAGGGTACGAGACTCTTTCTGATCCATACCTGCGCGCGGGCTATGATTATCCGCTTCATAGTAATCCTGTGATGGTTTCAAAAGTGAGGGATTGGAGTGAGAGTAAGGCATGGATAGAACAACTTCAAGGTCTTAGGAGAAGATCCACTGTGAGCAGGGACACGTGGGGTGGAAGAATACGCCGCTTGAGAGACTTAGAGTTTCCAACGTTGTACATTGTGAAGGATTTAAAACAGATCCTGAGCGGACTGGAGCGGAGCGGAACCAATCCGCTAAAGGAATATTGAATCCGGAGTGGGAACACTCCAAACCGGAAGATGGAAGGTTTTTCAATCCGACAATGCACTTGAGTCCGGATATAAAACAGCCCACCCAACTCCAACTCCGGAGCGGAAGCGGAATGGATGAGGATGCGGAATCGGGTAGCACGATTCCGGAAAGAAATAGAATCTGGACAGGAGCGGAGCGGAATCACAATTGCGTAAAGGCACACACTTTAATCCGGGGAGGTGCAAACTAACAAGTGCGGAATGTGTTTTCTAAGGTTTACAAGAAGAGAGGCCCGGACTCGGAATCGCACTTTATTTTGGGTGACGTCATCAAAGTTGAGAATAAAGTGTTGAATTGGGATATAACTATTGCGGATGCTGATTTGATATTGGATTTTAATATTTCGGACTTTACCAAGGATTAGAATTAATTCAATATTTTAACTTCATAGTATTAAATTAACTTAATTTTTTTTTTACGAATAAATATAAACAAGTGGAGCGGAATGGAGTTAATTCAAATTCGGAAGCTTTAACAAAAGAATGACCCGAAAGAGAGGTGGAGACTTCTACCACAAGATTTTTCAGGGTTAACAAGCGAAATGAAAGAAAATAAAAGGATTAACTTTGCTAAGTTAATAAAGCATGCACAGAGAGAAAATATACGCAAATATTAATTTATTGCTTATAACAGGAAATACATCCACAGAGAGCTTCAAACTGGAAATACATCCACAAGACTACAAGTAAAATATGAAGTGTACAATCATAGAATAAAATAAACTTAACTGCTTCACCCTGATGTTGCTTCTTCTCAACACAACGTTGCTGTGTTTATCTTTTGCTCCTTCGTTATGCTTTTTCTCCACGCTTCTAATTAGCAAAATGGAACGCTGAAAAAAATATATAGCTGAAGATTCACAGATGAGGCGGGAAAGCTACACCAATTGCTCTGACATGCAATTAATGCAAAACTAGGGTTTCCATCCAATCACCAAACTGATTGAGAGTTTCAACTACCAGTAATTAATTCGCATGCAACTAGATTTTGCGAATGGTGCAGTAGGTGGATTAGCCAAAGGTGTCAAATCTGGTTTAATTTTCTAACACCCTAATTTAAACTAGATTTCAAAAAAACTTTGACATCGAGCTTTTCTCTTAACCTGTTGAAGTCTTCCTACTTCAAAGATTTTGTGAATATATCTGGAAGCTGCTCCTTGGACCTACAAAATAGTAATTCAACCTCGTTAAATTTCACCAGCTCTTTGATGAAATGATATCGGATGTCACTGTGCTTTGTCCGGCCATGGAACACTGGATCCTTTGACAATGCTATGTCAGAATTATTCTTACAAAATATGGTTGTTGCTGCTTTTGACGGATGATTCAATTCACTCAAAACTCTTCTCAGCCAAACCGCCTAGCATGAGGCTGAAGTGGCAACAACATACTTTGCCTCTGTAGTTGATAAAGCAACAATAGGTTGCTTCTTTGAGGACCATGAGACTACTCAAGATCCAAGATGGAAGGCATTTCTAGAAATGATCTTTTGATCATCTATGCTACTAGCCCAATCGCTATCTATGTAGCCAATCAATTTAAGATGGTCTTTTATGGCATAGTGGATTCCATGGTTCCTCATGCCATTGATATATCATAGAATTATCTTCCCTGCTTGCTAGTGAGTGTCCTTGGGAGACTCCATAAACATACTGATTAAACTCACTACAAATATCAAGTATGTCCTAGTTGTAGTCAAATACATTAGGCTTCCAACTAACCTTTTATAGAGATTTGGATAAACAATTCTACTGTTATCAAATTTGCTCAACTTTAGGCCTGTGGCAACAAGGGTGATGGTAGGTTTGATGTCCTCCATATTAAACGTCTTCAAGACATCCTTTGCATATTTACCCTGAGAAATGAAGATGTCATCTACAGATTGGTCAGCTTCAATGCCAAGAAAATACTACATCAGCACCAAGTCTTTCATTTCAAACTCCTTCATGGCTATTCTAAACTGATCAAATAGCATACTGCTATTACCAGTATAAATCATATCATCTACATACAAGTAGATGATTATAATTTCCCCCTCTGCATTTGTTTTCATATACAAAGTGTGCTCATATGGGCATTTAATAAACCCATTGTCCTGAAAGTAAAAATCCATCCTACTATACCAAGATTTGGGTGCTTACTTTAACCCATACAGAGTTTTTTTCAATTTTAGGACTTTGCCTTCTTGCCCTTCTAGTTCATAACTAGGTGGTTGGTCTATGTAGACCTCTTCTTCTAGTACTCCATTCAAGAAGGCAGACTTGACATCCATCTAGTAAACATTCCAAGTCCTTCTGAGCTTCCAATGCCAGGATCATTCTGACTATATCAAATCTGGCCACAAGTGCATAAACTTCATGGTAGTCAATCCCTAACTTCTATTTGTACCTCTTTGCCACTAATCTAGCGTTATGCTTGTCCACTTCACCTTGGGTATTAAACTTAGTTTTATATACCCATTTGACCCCAATGGTCTTCTTACCAACTGAAAGATCCATTAACTCCCAGGTCTGAATTTTCTCAATTGTTGATATCTCATCATACATAGCATTTATCCATTTTCTATTCTAAATTGCTTCTTCAAAAGTAATTGGATCACACTCAGAAAATAAAGAAAAATTAGAATGCTCTTCATCAGTTTCATTTCTAGTTACCTCATAGATATCATGCAAGCTCATTGTATTTGATGAAGTCTTCAGATTTGAGATCCTAGTTGTAAGTGGATGTGAATGGGATGATGAGGTTGTGCTGCTGCTATCACCATTGTTACTGCTTGAAGCTACTGGAGTAGGCACTTTGTCTCCTTCCAAGTCCACAGATTCAATAATAGCTGGCTCTAGCTGGCCAGTATTAGATTTCTAGTTCCATGTTTCATCCTCCAGGAACTTTACATCTCTACTAAAATCAAGTTTCTTAGTTACAGGATTATATAACCTATAATCTTTTGCTTGTTCACTGTATACAATGAAGATATATTTCTCTGCCTTATCATCCAACTTTTTCCTCTTCTCATTTGGAATGTGTGCATATGCAATGCACCCAAAAAATATTAAGTGAGCCACACTTGGATTTTGATTGCTTCATGCCTCCTGAGGAATTTTGTCCTTCACAATCTTGGTGGGACATTTGTTCAGCAGATAAACTACACAAGCTACAACTTCTACCCAGAACTCATGTGGCAATCCCTTTGCCTTCAACATACTTCATGCCATCTCCATGATTGTTTTGTTCTTCCTCTATACAACACCATTATGTTGTGGTGTGTATCTGGCAATAAACTATCTAGGAATTCCACATTGCTTGCAAAAGTTATGAAATTCATTGGATATGTACTCACCTCCTCCATTTGTTCTGAGTGTCTTCATATAATATCTACTCTATTTTTCAATCAAATCCTTGAAATCCTTAAATTTGCTAAAATCTTCAGACTTTTTCTTGATGGGATAAACCCATGTCATCAGACTAAAGTCATCAATGAAAGTCATAAAATATTTATTTCCAAAAAATGTGCTGGTCTGCATTGGACCAAAAATATCTGAATGGACTAGCTCCAATGGCTTTGAAGCTCTCCAAGATTACCCAGTAGGGAATGCATCCCTATGTTATTTTCCAACCAAGAAATATTCACACAGTTGATTTGGTTTCTCTAGGAGGGGTAAACTCTTCACCATTTGCTTCTTGTGCAACAAGCTCAGGCCACTAAAACTCAGGTGACCAAATCTGAGATGCCACAACCAGGTAGCATCCTTCACAACTGCACTCAATGACATTAACAATTTATTTTGAATCTACAAAGGGAACATTTTATTCTTAGTCATGGACACTGTTGCAATTTTCCCATGCTCTTTATCTCTGATGGTACATGCTCCATATTTAAATTGAATAGTGTGCCCCTTCTACACTAGTTGTCCAACACTCAGCAAGTTATGCTTCAACCCAAGCACATAATACACATCTTGTATTTGATTTCTCTCACCGTGCCTAGTTCGGATAATGATCTTACCTTTTCCTTTAATAGGAACCTTGTTATTGTTCCCCATTTTTACTCATATTAGACTATTTCATCCAATTGTGATAACATCTCTCTGTTCCCCATCATGTGGTTGTTGCACCCACTATCTAAATACCAAGTATTCTTTTGGATTTCCTCCTAAGTACTGCAAGTCAACAACATATTCCCACATGCATCTCTGCATTCTACATTTCCAACTTCATTTGTGTAGTGGGCTTGCTATTGGTTATCTTTGGCCATATTATTTCTACACTCGAAGATATAGTGGCCAAATTTCTTGTAGTAGTAGCACTGGACCTTTGACTTGTCCTTCTTCTGATTAAATCCTCCTTGCTAATTTTTGCCACTGCCTCTTCCTCCTACCTGATGGAAATTGTAGCTGGTCTCACTGTGATTGTAGTTTGACCTTCCTCCTTGCTTATTACCTCTACCATGCTGCCTCGATTTCTCTGTCCTCTTCCTCCTCGAGAACTTGAGGAATTTTGGTGTGAATCTTCTCTTCTACTGTTATCTCAAAATGAGACTTGCATCTTGAACGCTTGCTCTAATGAGGACTCAGATGACCGAATCAGCCTCTGCTCATGTGTTTGTATAGAACCCATGAGCTCATCCATAGAGAGGGTTGTCAAATCTCTTGATTATTCAATTGCAATCATAACTAAGTAAAACCTTTATGGCAGGCTTCTCAAAAATTTATCCACTATTCTTTGATTGTCCACATTCTCCCCATTCAACCGCATCTGGTTTATGGCATCCGTTGTCTGGGTGAAGCAGTCGCTCATGGACTCTTACTCACTCATCTGTGAGTTTTCAAATTCCCTCCTTAACATCTATAGCTTCACCAACTTCACCTTGTTGGTGCCTTGATATGAACTAGCTAAAATTTCCCAAACTTGCTTTGTTTTGGTTGCTACTGTAATTCGTAGAAAAATTCTCTCTTTAACTGCCTGCATTATATAAAATAATGCCTTCTGATCTTTCTTATGATTCTCCTTCAACAAATTTGAGTCTGCTTAGGAGAGTACGACTAATGCTATTGCATCCATTGGTTCTGCATAGCCATTCTCCACCAAGTTTCATAGCTCCTGATACCCAAATAAGAATTTCATATGAATACTCCAGTAATCGTAATTCTTGTCACTAGACCATGGGATATGCAACTGCAAAGAGTTATTTCCATTAGACATTGCTTCAAACTTCTACGAGAGAGCTCAAGCTCTGATACCAATTTGAAGGATTTAAAACAGATCCTGAGCGAACTGGAGTGGAGCGAAGCCAATCCGCTAAAGGAAATTGAATCCGAAGTGGGAACACTCCAATCCAGAAGAGGAAAGGTTTCAATCCAGAGGAAACTTCAATCCAGACAATGCACTTGAGTCCAGACATAAAATAGCACACCCAACTCCGAAGCAAAAGCGAAATAAGGATGCGAAAACAGGCAACATGATTTCGAAAAGAAATAGAATATGGACAAGAGCGGAGTGGAATCACAATTCCATAAAGGCACACACTTTAATCCAGGGAGGTGCAAACAAACAAGTGCGGAATGTGTTTTCTAGGGTTTACAAGAAGAGAGAGGCCCGAATTCGAAATCTGCACTTTATTTTAGGTGACGTCACCAAATTTGATACTAAAGTGCGAAATGGGGATATAACTATTGTGGATGCAGATTTGATATTGGGTTTTAATATTTCGGACTTTACCAAAGATCAGAATTAATTTAATATCTCAACTTTATAATATTAAATTAACCTAAAGTTTTTCCATTGATAAATACAAACAAGTGGAGCGGAATGGTGTTAATTCAAATCCGGAAGCTTTAACAAAAGAATAACCAAAAATGGAGGTGGAGGCTTCTACCATGATATTTTTTAGGGTTAACAAGCGGAATGAAAGAAAATAAAAGGATTAAATTTGCTAAGTTAATAAAGCATGCACAAAGAGAAAATATACGCAAATATTAATTTATTGCTTATAACAAGAAATACATCCACAGAGAGCCTCAGACTGGAAATACATCCACAAGACTACAAGTAAAATATGCAGTGTACAATCACAGAAAAAAATAAACTTAGCTGCTTCACCTTGCTGTTGCTTCTGCTCAACACAACGTTGCTACATTTATCTTATGCTCCTTCACTCTGCTTTTTCTCCAACGCTTCTAACTAGCAAAATGGAACCCCAAAATAAATATATAGCTGGGGATTCACGGATGAGACAAAAAAGTTACACCAACTGCCCTGACATACAATCAATGCAAAACTAGGGTTTCCATCCAATCACTGAACTGACTGAGAGTTTCAACTACCAATAATTAATTTGCATGTAACTAGATTCGGCGAATGGTACAGTAGGTAGATTTGCCAAAGGTATCAAATCTGGTTTAATTTTCTAGCACATTGTCAAGTGAAAATTATTAGTTATGAATTCCTTTAAGCGTCATATTTGTATATTGAACTTCAATAAGAAAAAGCATAGTCAAATATTCATAGGTTTTGCTGAAGGATTCTTTTGTTTAAGTTGGGTTGGTTTATGGAGATGGATAAATCTATCTCTAATTGTTTTAAGTATACCTTTTTTTCCTTGATAATTAGAAATCATAAAGTGTAACAATCAGAGTATTTGGGTTGTGATGGATAAGAGTATTGGGTTATGATGGATAAATCTCCCTCCAGTTGTTTGAAGGTATACCATTTTTCGTTACTAATTAGAAATCCTAAAGTATAACAACCAGATTGTCAATAGGTGTTTAGGTTGTAACTTGTAGTGAATCATTATTTTCTTGTACTTAACACTTAATCTAATGTGTTCTATTCCACTCACCGTTTCGTAAAATGGTCAATTAAGTTTGCTGCTTAGAATTCTGCCTTGTTCACATAAACTACGGGTATTTATTTTTAACAGTATGTCTCCTTCGAAGGGAAATTTGCATCTTAGAAATTGCAGGTTGTAACGAAACCATCATTAATTTACATAAAATTAGAAATTGCAGGTTGTAACGAAACCATCATTAATTTACATAAAATTAGAAATTGCAGGTTGTAACGAAACCATCATTAATTTACATAAAATTATAACAACGGTAACATAAACAAGTTCAACACCTCTATCTTGATCTATCGGTCGACGGCAACGAGAAGAAATTATCTTACAGAAAATGTGGGCCGCCTGTTAGTAGAAACCTTTTCTTTTATATATATTTATACAATTAGAGGTAATTATTCTTTGGTTTGATGATAAAAGGGTAGATGATGCTGGTTAGATAATATAAGGGTAGATCATGCTTGTTATGCTCGTTCATGAGCAAGGCTATTGCATGACATGTTTAAAAAAAAAATCAATAATAATTTATAATGCCTATCCCTTGTCGTCTATATATGTTTATGGACAATCACATGCATATATATATATATATATATATATATATATATATTATCTTATTTTTTTTCAAAAGTTAGTAATCACCAAAAAAAATTTTAAAAATAAAGAAAAATTAAATGTTTCAAAACATTTTATGATATAAAATAGATGTAATTATTGAACACCTTTCTCTATATTATTGGTGTAATCTAGTTTTAGATAACTCTATCAAAATATAGCTAATTTTATGTTTGTTTGAATAAATTTTTTTGGCAACCACCTATATAATTCTTCATATACATATGGACTACTTATCTTATATATATAAATAAATAGAAAAGGTAGCATAGTTTATTGAATATATTCATCATCTAAGTCAATAACCTTAAAAAAAAAAAAAAAAAAAAAACAATACAAGTAATGTTATGATCAGTACAAGTTCATGTTGGAGATAAAGTATGTTTACTGATTCAAAAGGAAAGACTTACAAAATCTCATACAAAGATCACATCCCTTTGCTACATGCCTTATACTATTACCAAGAAGGTGGGAGGGAATCCTTTTGAGTTGAATATCTTATCTTATCTTAAATTGGATTTTAAATCTAACGTTAAACTTCTTAGGCCTTATCACCTATAATTTTTTGATACTTCCATACTATTAGAATAGTTACATTGAAATCTAAACATTTTAATAAAAATAGATGAGGATAAAATTATTAATACACATAATAAGAAAAATAGAAAATGATTGATTCCTAATTAGAGTGTTAAAGAAGAACAATTTGATCACTAAGATGATGGAAAATAAAAGAAAATGAAATATTCTAATGATTAGAAGCCTCAAAATACAAACACTAATGTTATTATGATAATAGAAACTAAAATTCAAGGTAAAAGTGTCATGTAATTCAATTACTATTTGATAAAATGAAATCCTCTACATCCATAACAATATCATGTATACATCCATAGGCTAATACTAGAAGAAAGAATATCATTGAAATTAAACCAAATGTAATCATATTAATTAGACATGCCTCACTAGTGAAGTCACAAGAGGATTCCCTATTCTACTCATAGATATGAGTAAATTGTAAGGCATTTTATTTAATTATTGATTGTTGTAACCAAAATAATTTAGTTTATGCTCACATTTTAAAGGATTTGAATCTTCATGTCACATCACATCCATAATGAGAAAAATATTAGATTTTTACAATAAGAAAGTGATGCCTATAAACCATTCAAAGATAAATTTGTGTATGATGTTGTGAATTTGGATGCCTATAATGTGATTTTAGGATAACCATTCATATGAAAAAGATATTTTGTATTTGACTTAACATCTTTGAGCATCATCATGATCACCAAAGGTTAAATTTTTTGGATGCCATATGTTTCTTTTCCTACATATATTTACTTATTCAATATGAACCAATACAAGAATATGATAGGAAAAATAAGGAAAACTATTCTCTTGATAATCAATCTATAAAACACAAGACGAATTGTTGCTACCACCACATTGACCATAGAATATATGAAATAAAAAAAAATATCAAATTGTTGTAGAATATGATGACTTCTTCAAGTCTCCATAATATTTTTCATGGTATACTTATCTATTATATATGTGATTGAATGTAATAACATAATTGATTTAGAAGGGCACATGAAACCAAGTGCTTCACCACATAGTGATCTAAATTCCATGGGTTCAATAAAAGCTATAATAAGAGGACCTTGTATCAAATATAGATCTTTAATTAAATTCATTATAAATAATTTCCATCCACATTATTTGATAGATGAGTTATTAGATTAGCTCTATGGTGCAAATCTCTTCATAAAATAATATCAAATTGAGTTATCACTAAAATACTTACTCATCCCATTTTATTTATGAAATATTACATAAAAAACCTAATGATGGTTTATATTAGTGGTTAGTATACATTTTTTCTTGAAAAATACACCTACCACCTTCATGGTGATATTTGATGATATCTTATATGCCTACACTAACTCATTTATAGTAGTATACATAGATAACATTATCATCTATAGTAAGATATTTGGGAGGGATATTTGTAAGATGTTACATAAGAGCTCTATAGTCTATAAATACCTATTCGCTAAGTAGACATTAATTCATTTTCCGTGAAAATGATTCAATACCTTGGTTACGTTGTTGATAGACGATTCCATATAAATATTAAAAAATTTAACATAATTAGAGATTGGCCTATCCAAAATCCAATGATATAGCTTCATCGCTTTATGGGTCTTGCCACTTTATATCAAATATTTATGTTAGGATTCTCACACATTGCTTGTAAACTACATTGAGTGACCAAAAATAACTCTAAATGTATATTTTATTAGTGATACACATGGAAAATATCATTGAATAAAATTGAATTTCTACTATGTTAGCTCCTATAATTTATCTATTTAAACTATAAGCCACCTTTTGAGATAATGGTTAATGCATTACGAGCTATTCTCACACATCATATGTATTTAGTTTGCTATCACAATGATACACTTAATAAAGTAATTTACAAGCTCCCCACTTATAAATAGGAACTTTATTCTATTATCCAAGCATGTAAATAGTGAAAGCACTACAATATATATAAGGAAACAATCATCCACACATATCATAGATCTCTTGAGTTTATTGAGATGAAAAATATGCTTGAAAATAAAGAAATTATAAGTGTGCCACATATCTATAGTAGATTCATCTCATCATCAAGCACAAGTAAGGAAGTATCAATCACTTACTAATTATTTAAGACAACCATCAATTGTTGCATTCAATCTCATTATTGATTCCTATAGGGATGGATATTTTAATTAGTCTATGTTGTGTAAATTTATTTTTGATTTTGTATATATACACCAATATCTTCATCTGGTTAAGCATGCTCCTAACTTGTATTTGTAAAATATTTTTTTACATCACATGGCACATATAATTATGTCATCTAGTGAAAACTCAAAAATAATTTAGAAAGCATACTTTGGGAGAGTAGCATATCAACTTGATATGGTGGAAATATTGTAAGTTCTCCAAATGTACACCTATTGTTCAAAGATAATAATTTGTATCAAGAGATATGTCAAGTTGTGTACCCCCTAGTTTTTTCTAAATTAGTTAACAAGAAGCAATAACTCTATACACCATTGCCAATGCCAAGAAAGCCTTAAAACTTTTCATATATATATATATATATATATATATATATATATCTATATATATATATATATATATATATATATATATATATATATATATATATATATAGATATATATATTATTCTCATATTTTTTCACATTTAATCATTTAGCAATGATTATATTTTTGTAGTGTTTGATAATTTTTTAAAAATAGATAGTAACAATTTCAGGTTTAAAATTCATTTAAAGTGAATATTATACTATATTCTATTTGAGAATACCTTAAATTTTATTTTCTATGGTCCATTATTCTAGGAAGGCATAACATATTTATTAGCTTTTTCTAGTCTACACTATAGAGCATGAAGTACATCAGTTTGACCATGTTCTTATTCTCCCATCCTAATGATCTAACCAAAATTATAAATTTATTAATATTATTTATTCTTTGAATGTAAAAGTATAACAATATGCATTTCTTAAATAATATATTCCTATAAATTCATCATAGGTACAATTGAGCATTGTAAAATTCTATCATACATGGCCTACATCATGTCCAATTTTGGTTCTAACCCTTAATACCCATTGATGTAGATCTCCATATGTAATCCATGGGGTTCTAATCTCATGGAGAAAATATGGGAAAATGATATCAAATATTATAGAATATATTCAACATATGCAATAACAAGTTCATAATATCTTAGAGAGAAAAATAAAAATGTAACCAAATTCATAGCCAATAGTAGTTATCATGTTGTTCATGGTTAGAGATAAAGAATGTAAATATTTTCATAGGGAAACTCTTGCAAAAACTATAGGAAGATTAAGCCTCTTTGTTATGGATCATACACCATCACCAAGATGGTGAAAGAGAATAATGTTAACTTGAATTTTTTATCTCAATTTAATTTACATACAATCTTCATTGTTAAGCTTCTTAAACCTTGTTATTGATTTTTTTGTTAGTTCCATAGTAGAAAAATATTCAAACTTTAAGAACAAAATCTAGATAGTTTACCTCCACTTGAGGATGAAAAATTAAGCATACATAGACTATAAATGTTAGAAAATACTTGATATTAATGTTAAAATATATCAGGGAAGAATAAATTTATTTTTAGGGGAAAGGATTCGTAACACTAAAATAAAGATAATTTTTTACACTTGATGTTAGTGTTAGAAAATTAAACCAGATTTGACACCTCTAGCAAATCCACCTACTACACCATTCATCGGATCTAGCGTCATGCGAATTAATTACTGGTAGTTAAAACTCTCAATTAGTTTGGCAATTGTATGGAAACCATAGTTTTGTATTAATTGCATATCAGAGCAGTTGGTGTTGCTTTCCCACCTCATCCGTGAATCCCCAACTATATATCTCTCTCGGGGTTATATTTTATAGGTTAGAAGGGTTGGATAAGAGCAGAGCAGAGCGAAGAAGCAAAAGAATGCAACAACATTGTGTGGAGCATAAGGAGCAGTAGGGTTGAACAACTAAGTCTGTTGTATTCCGTAATTATATTCTGCACATTTTATATTTGCAGATCTGTGGATGTATTTCCAACTTTGAGCATGTGGATGTATTTCCTCTTTTAAGCAATAATAAATATTTGCATATATTTTCACTCTCTCTATATGGTTTATAACTTAGAAAAGGTTGTCTATTTATCTTCTCTGTTCTACTGGAAAACTATGTAAATTTCTTGGAAACACCCTGTGTCTCCATTCTAGGTCATTCCCTCTGTTAAAGCCTCTGGTTTTTATTTAGTTCCATTCTGCTTCTTTTGTTTGTATTTATTCATGGATTAGAACCTTAGGTTAATTTAATAATATAAACTTATATTATTAAATTAACCCTAATATTCATTGAAGTCTACAATATTAAATTTACCTTCAATCCGCATCTGCAATAGTTTTTTCTCCATTTCACACTTTTATCTCAACTTTTGTGATGTCCCCCAAAACAAAGTACATATTTCAAATATGGACCCTCTCCTTGTTAAACCTAGCGAAATCCATTCTGCACATATTGTTAGCTTGCACTTTTACCAGATTAGAGTGTGTGCCATTTCGAACTTGGATCCCACTCCAAAATTGTGCATTCTCCTATCTTATCTTCGCTCTAGATTGAAGTATTGTCATTTGGATCCAGATTTCACTGCAGGTCCTTTTCTTAACAACTCTGGATTGGAGTAATTTATGGATTCGTATCTTATGTATTCATTCTCACTCCAGATTGAATTATTTAGTTTTTCCATATTAATTTGTCTTTCAAAATTGTGCATCTGTTGTCATCGTCTTACTTCAGGTTTTATTAAAATTGTCAGCGGATTGGTTTCGCTTTGCTCCACTCCGTTTTGGATTTCATATTTCAAATTGGTATCAGATATTGAACCCTCCGATGGAATATTGAAGCAATGGATTTCTAAAATAGCTCTTTGCATTTACATATCCCATGGTTCAATGACAAGAATTACGATTACTGAAGCATTCAGATGAAAATATTATTTGGGTCTCAGGAGCTATGGGACTTGTTCGAGAATGGTTATCCAGAACTAGCTGATGCAGTAACATTAGCCACATTCTCCCAAGAAGACTTAGATTTGTTGAAGAAGAATCACAAGAAAGACAAAAATGCATAATTTTATATAATGCAGGTAGTGGAGGAGACTATTTTACCATGGATTGCAGTAGCAACCAAATCCAAGAAAGCATGGGAAATTTTTAGCCAATTCTTATCAGGGCACCAACAAGGTGAAATTGGTGAAGTTGCAGATGTTAAGGAGGGAATTTGAGAACCTACAGATGAGTTAATTGGAGTCCATGAACGACTTCTTCACCCGAATAATGGATGTCATCAACCATATGAGGTTGAATGGTGAGATTGTGGATAATTAGAGAATTATGAAGAAAATTCTAAGATGTCTACCAGTAAGGGTTGACTCAATTGTAATTGCAATAGAGGAATCGAGGGATTTGACAACCCTCTCTATAGATGAGCTCATGGGTTCTCTCCAGACACATGAGTAGAGGTTGAGTCATTCATCTTAGTCTTCTTTGGAGCAAGCATTCAACACAAAAGTCTCATTCTAAGATACTAGCAGAAGAGAATATTCACACTAGAACGCCTCCAGTTCTCAAGGATGAAGAGGGAGAGGCAAGCATGGGAAAGACAACAAGCAAGGAGGAAGGTTAAACTGTAATGACAGTGAGACCAGTTGCAAATTCCATCAGACAGGAGGAAGAGGTAGTGGGAAAAATTAGCAAGGAGGATTTAATTAGAAGAAGGATAAATCAAAGGTCCAGTGCTATTACTGCAAGAAATTTGGCCACTATATATTTGAGTGCAGAAAGAAGATGGCCAAATATAACCAACAACAAGCCCACTACACAAATGAAGCTGGAAATGTAGAGTGCAGAGATGCATGTGGAAACATATTGCTGAATTATAGTACAAAGAAGTAAATCTAGAAGAATACCTGGTATTTGGATAGTGGGTGTAGTAACCACATGATGGGGAATAGGGAAATATTCTAACAATTGGATGAAATAGTCAAATCTAAGGTAAAAATGGGGAACAACAACAAGGTTCCTATCAAAGGAAAAGGAAAAGTCATCATACAGACCAGGCATGGTGATAGAAAACAAATACAATATGTGTATTATGTGTCTGGGTTGAAGCATTACTTGCTGAGTGTTGGATAGTTGGTGCATAAGGGGCACACTATTCAATTTAAATATGGAGCATGTACCATCAGAGATAAGGAGTATGGGCAAATTGTAATAGTATCCATGACAAAGAACAAAATATTCCATTTGTAGATTTAGAATGAACTACCAATGTCGTTGACTTAGTAGTGAATGATGCTACCTGGCATCTCAGATTTGGTCATCTGAGTTTTAGTGGCCTGAACATGCTGCACAAGAAGCAAATGGTGAAGGGTTTACCCCTTATAGAGTAGCCAAATCAATTTTATGAAGTTTTCTTGGTTGGAAAATAGCACAAGGATGCATTCCCTGTTGGGCGGTCTTGGAGAGCTTCAAAGCCATTGGGGCTAGTCCATTCAGATATTTGTGGTCCAATGTAGACCAACATATTTTCTGGAAATAAATATTTTTTGACTTTCATTGATGACTTCAGTCGGAGGACATGGGTTTACCCCATCAAGTAGAAGTTAGAAGTTTTCAACCAATTTAAAGAGTTCAAATCTCTTGTTGAGAAACATAGTAGGTATTATGTGAAGACTCTCAGGACAAATGGAGGAGGTGAGTACATCTCCAATTAATTTCATAACTTTTGCAAGCAATGTGAAATTCATAGATAGTTTGCCATCCAGATACACACCATAGCAGAATGGATGTTGTAGAGAGGAAGAACAGAACAATCATGGAGATGGAATGAAGTATGTTGAAGTCAAAGGGACTGCCACACAAGTTCTAGGTAGAAGTTGTAGCTTGGGCAATTTATCTGCTGAACAAATGTCCCACCAAGAGTGTGAGGGATAAAATTCCTCAAGAGGCATGGAGAAATAAAAAGCCAAGTGTGGATCACTTAAGATTTTGTGGGTGCATTGCATATGCACACATTTCAAATGATAAGAGGAATAAGCTGGATGATAAAGCTAAGAAGTGTATCTTCACTAGATACAATGAAGATACAATTTAACACCATTATTTAACAATTGATATAATTTTATCAGTGAAGCTACTATGGTGCAAGTATCCTAGAGAATCTATCAATCCATCATATTCTCTCTCAAGCCATACCATTCTGAATTCTACATGCTTCTTATCCTACTACATATACAACTAACATGAAAAAATTATGTAGATATTTTCCTTTCTTATAATCTACATTGTACTTGAAGTGTGTTTGGTCTATTGTAGGGTATGAAATATCTTTATTTCACCCAATTCTGATAGTACTTTCACCAAAATACTCAATATTATAATATGATTGTCATATGCAACTACAATTTGATATGACCACTTATACATTATAAGAAACATATTATGCTTATTATTTTAATTTTATAATCATACACCATGACCAAGTGATTGACATAGAATGGGGGGCACATGAGATTTTTTATCAATGTACTCTTTTTTTATCTTCTTGTTTGTAATATGGTCATGCATAACCTATTATATTTTGACTATCCAATGCAGTTGTATCATATGGTCCTTTATTAGTGTCTATTAAATTCTTCCTATCCTATATCATCATCCACATATAATATCATATTCGATATGAAGGATAGTATTAATTCTATATGTCAAGTAGAATAGAGAATAACCAACGAGTGACTTGATTGTTTTCCTATAGGTCCATAATATCACATGGATTCTCTTGTCCCATGTGTCAAATTGTAGAGTCACTTACTTTGGAAGGATTTGAAACAACGTATGATTGATTTATTCCACCTTCCAATTGGAACTCATTTCATAGGTAGTCACCTTCCTATGCTTGATCTCAACCAAACCATCAAGTCTTCCACCAGTTTATTCAAGAAATGGGTACCTTGATTAGATATAAAATCCATGGGGTATACAAACTTGGTATGGTTTGCTTGTACATGAACTATGTAACTTATTCCTCTAGCTTGTGCTTTATAAAATGAGTTTTAGCCCATTTAGTAAAAAAATCTAATGTAATAATAATGTGTTTGTTTCTTCATTTTTTTGTAGAAAGGGGTTATATATTTCCAATTCCCAACTTTCGAAGGTCCCATGAGGAAATATATAACAAAAGGGTGTAACTAATATCATACAATTTTCAAAATTCTAGCAAACATTGCATGCTTTGTAATACACACAATATTTGAAGATGTTAGTGAGTGATATGCTATGTATAAAATCATTATTACTATAATATTATCAAATAGGAGTCTATTATACACACCATTATGGAATCCTACAATCAACTATTATTCTTATTCTTATCCAACTACTCATGGATAATTGGTATAAAACTTGCTATACTATTGAATAGACATGACTGGCCTGAGTAATCATCCTCTTCTACTTTGGTGTTTGACCATATTGAAAATTGAATTTAATTAAGGATCGGTAGATGTTTGCATTTTCCTATGGAAAAAATTCTACTACCAACAACATTGTGTTAGGAAACTAATCATCTTTACATTCAAAAACAACTCCATAGTATATATTATAATATAATCCCATATAAGTCATATATTATAGGGTCCTTATACTTTATCAGTAAATAGGCCTATTCAAGGTCTTTTATAGATGATATTCATAGGATTTGTACATTTAGAAGAGATGATACTAGTGTAGACACCAAAACAACACCAATCCGATTATGTGACTGCAAACACTGATCACATTGACACACACAACCCCAAGGGCAGCCCCTAGAGGTTAAACAGTGGTCCTAACCACTCTCACAATAGTTTTGGAAGGTCAGAGATCAATTTGGCACCTTCAGGCACTTTGCTCAATATCCGTTCCACCCTGGAATGAATTCAAACTAGGATTCACCCCACCCAGGGATGAATTCTGGATTCGCTCCAGGGTGGGGCGAATTGCAGGTTTGACGGGCAAAAAGTCAAATCTTGACAAATGGTAGCTCAGATCCGCCACTCAACGCTTCCTTCATCGCATGGGAGTATGGGTGAGCATTTTTGAGTGTTAGAGGCATTTACAAGGGCAGTCATGAAGTCCCTATTCAGGGAGGAATCTCCTTCCCCCTGGGAAGGCATGATTGCCAAGTGGCGCCTCTGCATGCCCATTTCAAGAGACCTCCAGGTCTATAAATTGGTGAGTTTCCTCACCCCAAAATATAGAGAGAAGGAGCATTTTAGAGCAATGAAGTGTTGTCATTTTATTTTCATACCTCACACCTTTTGGATTTGTGCCTTTCACATCCTTGATCTCCTTTAGAGGGGAGGTCATTGGGTGACTATTGGGAGGATGAATCTTGAGCCCAAAACCTAACATTTGGCCACAATATCCCACCAAATTTGCCGACAATACCACACAAGAGGTTTTGGACCCATCCCAAGTGGATTGGTGCCGAAATCAAGCCTCAAACGGTGGGCGGCCTACCCCATGGGCGCCCCCTCCCACACTACCACAGTCCTAATCACCCCCTTTCGGAGCGATGGGAATTCCATGGTAGACTTGCTTTCTTTCATTTTTGCATTCAATTCTATGATGCTTAGATAGGTTGTCATTTGAATTTCGTCTCGTTTTGAACAATTTTGATCATATTTCTATCTTTGCTCGCTTCTACTAATCTACAGGTAGCATCATCAAATTCCCATTGATGGAGGCCAAATTGGGAAAATATGACCATCTGGGTCTTCCCAAAATGCCCCCAATTAGCTAACCCCAAGTTTGCAGGTCTTTTGGAGCTTCCTAGGCAGGACATTTGGGACAGTACCTTTTCGGCATTTTGTTGTAGGTGAATTCGTCCCACCCCAGAGCGAATTCAAATCGATGAGGAATTTCCTGACTATTATTTTTGCAGGGCCTTCCTGGTGGTGTCTTGATGCCCCTATCAAATTTTTAGAGCATTTGGATCCATTTTAGTCATAGTTTAATTCATTTTTTCTCATTCACTTATCGTAGGCTTGGGGATTGCATGCTTTGTTTTATCCGTAGGTGCTACTGACCATTTCTTGTTCCTTTGAACGTAGGGTTTGGACATCAGAGGAGCAGCGAGGAGTCAAGACTCATCAACGCAAGTGGTGGTGACGTTT
The DNA here is from genome assembly GCA_028583015.1 of Wollemia nobilis. Taxonomy (NCBI): domain Eukaryota; kingdom Viridiplantae; phylum Streptophyta; class Pinopsida; order Araucariales; family Araucariaceae; genus Wollemia; species Wollemia nobilis. The sequence continues at coordinate 3,580,701 of JAQPPZ010002024.1, forward strand.
GGTCCACCCATTTTACATGTGGGCACGCGGAAGAAGGAAAGGCACCCATGGATGTAACAAGAACGCATACTTAAACGCTCCTAGCCCTTGGAAGGGGAGGATGCGCATTGTAACTGAGTTGTGAAACATATCAATAAAAAGGGCTGTCTTCTTTATTCACATTTGTTTCATTTTGATTCGCTCATGCTTTTCCCTCTTTTCATGCACTTTCAAATTCCTAGGATTTAGCGTTAAGTTCGGTTCAGTTTTGCATTGCATATTCGCTTTCCTTTTTGCTTTCATATCCTCATGCTTTCAGTGGTGATCATAGTTGGTATATCGTGCAATGGTATATCAAAGGGACCAATTTTGGAGTCATAAGAGCCCTCATTTTGCATTTAAATGTTCTTTACAAAAACCTTAAAAAAAATAAAAATAAATAAATAAAATAAAACACACTAAACCAGGTTTAGGAAACACTTTTAATATTTAAACGAGATAATCACTGCTTTGTGTATGTGTGTGCTCTTTTTTGTTTAGTGTAGCATAAAAAAATCATAAAAAGAGATAAAAATCTATTTAGCTTGTAGAAAAACAACACCATGGTGTACACCCATAGCCAAGCCCAATCAAGGGCAGAAGCTATAGAAAGTGTACAAGGGGGCACAAGTCACCTCCGCTATAGCCCTAAGGACTTGGTCATACCGCCTTGGTGGCCTGACCCACAAGAGAGTCCACATCATTCCATGTCAAGGTGGAACTATAGGGACACCCCTTTGGGGGACACGCCCATTCATCATAGCCCCTTTCAGGAAGAGTCCTTACACGTGGCACTCAACATAGACAAGAAAGCTCCCTTAGAAGCTCGATATGAGTGGCCACCATGCGATGAAGCTGCTAGAGTGGCATAGTGTCCATGAGGAGAGGCCACATGATTATGGCATCCCTCCTTTGCCCCCCATCACTGTTAGAACCAATAGACAAACCCTAGAGCGTAGGGCTCTTCAAGCAGGGTGAGCTAACTCTACCCACCCCTTTCACACATATGAAAGGGAGCATGAGGAAGACCATTACATTCCTCGAGAGCAATGTACAGCATGGGAGCCATGCGCTTCCACACCCGCTATGTACCATGGTCACCCACTGAGGCCAGAGCCTCGGGTAAATGCCGCCAACCTCGACAGAGGGAAGTGACCCATTGAGATCTCGGATCATCATGACCGAGGTAAATGCATAGGAGAGGCATCCAAGCCTCCTAGGCTCAAGATGGTGGAACAAATTGACCTGGCAGTCGCCAGACATGCCACCCGCCAAGCCCAGATCACATGGCTTGAGCAAGATCAGTAGTAGCTAGAGCATCTATACCGCCTTAGCAAGGAGCGCATTCGATGCCAAATAGATGAGCTGCTTCATAACCCATCTGAGAGGGTTCCAACCCCTCACACCCAAAGAGCGGAACCATATGAGAGGCATAATCCCTTGGTGCGAGATAGGTCTCCGTGACCTTATCAAGTTTTGCCTCCGAGACCCCCTAGACCTGAGAGGGAGGCCACTCCCTGGAACAACGATGGGTACCCTCCATGGGGACCCACCCAGGGTCATAGGTCTCATCCAGAGACTCCTCAAGAAGCTTATGAGGAGTATGAACAAGAAGAAGAGTGGGCCGAAATGCCCTACCAAGGTGGAGGGGTTGCTATCCGGCCACCCCCCATAGGCCTCAAGTCTCCCACAACCCACAACGGGAGCAAACTAAAGAGGAAGAGATTAAATCTTTCGATGCATACAAAGCATTGCTAGAGCATTTGGAGTCTATGGAAACCAAAGCTTCTGGGCCCCAAAAGCCCATGTTACGCCAACTCCGTAGTCATCCTGTGCATCCGTCAGTGCTTGCACCCCCTTACCCCGAACACTTCAAGCTGCCTCAGTTGGCAATCTTTAAGGGTGAGGAGGATGCCCAAGAGCATGTGACCAGATTCTTGAGCCAATGTTTTGGCATTCAGGACAATGATGCATTGTTGCTAAGGACATTTATAACCACATTCACGGGCCCTACCTCGGATTGGTTCACTCAGTTGTCGAAGCACAACATCAATAACTTGGATCAGTTAGTGGATGCGTTCCTCGAATGCTTCACCTTCAACACCAAGAAGAAGGCATCACTAAGTGACCTGGCCAGCCTCAGGAAGTATGAGGAAGAGACCATGGCGGCCTACGAGAATCGGTGGAGGACTCTGCTTTCCAAGCTACCCTACCTCCCTCCTATGTCCGACCTTACACAAATGTTCTCACGAAGTTGTTTGAGATCGATCTCTGTGCTATTGCAACTGCAACAATATGCCACCTTAGAGGAAGCTCTGGTGCAAGCCAGAATTATCGAAGAGATCAAGATACAGGATGGCGAGATTGCCAAACCTAAGAAGAAAGAATGGAACAAGAACACAAAAATAGGGACTACGCAACAAAAACCCGCTATGGTCAATCAAGTTGCTATAAATGTCCCTAAGCCTGCACAAGAAATATAACCTCAAAAGGCTAACTATCAGGCAGTGCCTCCTAATAATTATGAAAGAGAAAACCAGAAGCAGGAGCAAAATCAGCAGCGTCACCCTAGGTGACAGTACACACCTTATACAGAGTCTAGAGACTCCCTATTTGACCGCTTGTCAGCGGTGAACTTGATCAACCTTCCAGAGATCCAAACCATAGATCCCAATGCTCCCAAGCCTAAGGGGTACAGGGAGGACTTGTATTGTAGGTTCCACAGGTGGAGGGGACATGACCTGAATGCATGTTGGAAGTTCAAAGGATTGATACAAGACCTGATTGACAATAAGACGTTGGCAGTGGACAACCCCGTAGCACCAAACAACCAACAGATGGGAGTTTTCAAAGACCCCTTGCCTGCCCATGAGGCATAGGCAAAACCCCTTCAAGTCAATGAGGTGCAACAGAATTGCCCCATGCAAGGGTATGTAGGAATGATAAGCATAGTGACTAGGAACAAGAGATACCCAGGAGTTGCCCCCGAGGTAGCCACAAGAGAGGTTCCATCGACGTCACAACCTCAACAGCACCCTATGCAGCTACCTCTGCCTAGACCCACGGCCATGATTCAGACCAAACTCACGTAGAGTTTGAGGACCACGTCGGCTAGGCTCTCCATATACGAGCTTATACAACAATCAACACCCCATCGGGAGGCTCTAATGGAGATATTGAAAGCCATCGAGTTGCAGCCCCATGAAGCGAATTCCTTCAACAATTTCGTGGGACATGTCAAATGATGCATGGAGCCAGTCATCACCTTTCGAGAGGATGAAGTTAAATCAGTGTCTGATGACATGGCAGATCCACCCCTGCACGTTATCATGTGGGTCAACGGGATCCCGTATAAGAGGGTGTTGATAGACACTGGCTCATCCAGTAACATCATTACCATAACAGCATTGAAACATCTAAAGTTGCCAGCCTCTCACATCATGGCTTCCACCTATACACTACGAGCATTCAATGATGCGATATGCTCGATAATTGGCACAATTGTCCTACCCATTCAAGTAGGACAAAAGATGATACCTACATTGTGCCATATTTTGGAAGGTGAGATGGCTTATAACATCTTGCTAGGGCGGCCATGGATCAGGGACATGAAGTGTGTCCCTTCGATAGCTCATCAGTGTTTGAAGTATACATTTGAAGGGGAAGTACATGTAGTCCCGATGGACTTAGAACCCTTCAAATATTGCAATGCGGTGCAGCTGATGTCGCAATCGACCCTTCCATCGACGCACTTGGATTTTTAGTTAAATCCATCTAGACAGGGTTCGATGCCGCAAGCACCACTGGTGATAAATCCATCAAAACCCCAGCCAGGTACATCTTCATCATCCGGTCCTTCACCAACAATGCCACCTATCATGGCTAAATAGAAGGACAAAGGGAAGCAAACCCTGGAAGAGGCTCAACCCCTAGAAGAGGCGCTGCCAACAGTATCAACCATCTCTACCGAAGAGATGCCTAGCACAATGGAAGTTGAGGCTCCTAGTTCACCCAACATGGAGTGGACTCAGGAAGAGCTTCCATTCCCTCCCTCTCAATCACCAACAATCACTATTGAAATGGCCAGTACGGGCCTAGGGGAGTATCTAGTGTGGAATGTTGTAGCAACGACCACGCTAGAGTCCATGCAAGACATGGGGAGACCTCGCCTCCCCATCGGTACAATTGTTCCTTTAGGCTACCCGCCAAACCAGACAAATTTTGTGTATGGGGGCCTTGATCATGGTACTGAGCCATGCATGCAAGAGGACGAAGATGAAGAGCCTTTTGTAGAAGATGTCAACTATCTGTCTAACCCGGACTTCGCTCTGAGATATCTTGGCCAATGCAATTGGCATGGATACGGGCTAGGCAGGTATGAGCAAGGAGTGCGTGTCCTTTGCCAGCCAAGATACCAAATGCCTTATGACAAGTCGGGAGTAGGGTTCAACCACCCCCTGCCCTTGGACATCTTGGTGGAAAACATGCAAGGCCTAGGGATAGGCAACAAGGGTGGATTGGCATCAGATCCTTATGCCAACCCAAACACAATGTATACATTGGGAGATTACCTCCCATGGTCAACAACCACCCTTGTTAACCTCAATAACCCTTCTCCTTTGCTAGAGAGAGGCGAAAGTTCGGGGACTCACTTTCAAGGAAGGTATAAATAGTGTCAAGAGGGATCTTCGAAGGATGAATCAGAATATGAACCAACATCATATGATCCCTTCGAATCCGATAGTGATCACTCACAAGTGATCCCCATGAATGACTATCAAGAGAGCCTCTTGACAATGTTCCCTCTAGAGGCTCCAAGCGAGCCAGTGCCACGTCAAGAGAATCAGGTCCCCCCATGGAGAGTGGAACAACCACAATGGGGCCAGATTAATTTGCTCGAGCAGGATGAGCCTGTAATGCCTCAAACAGTTGTCGGAGCCAACGAGGGCTTTTGGATCTCCGATAGTGATTACGAAGATGAAACAGAAATGACATATCTTAATCACATGCGGTAGAGGCCGCAACCATACCCCTTGGAGATTAACGACATATTTGAATAGATGGGCATAGTGCTAGGGCACGAGTGGTACGTAGACCCAATGGGGTGGGACCAAGTGTTGGATCCACCGCTCTAGGTATACGAAGAGCACCTTCCACCCCGAGACCCTAGGGTGATATCAGTGTCGAGGGTAGACCCTGTCCTCCTATCAGCACATAGGGCCGATCCATTCATGCCAATACCTCTAGAGCCAGATCCGGAGCACAGAGAACATCCAGAGTGTTCGAGTCATCACACCCATGGTAATGGAGACCAAAATCATTTCATCAACATGATCTCCATTGACTTAACCACCCCCATCCACAATCCGATCGATCCAGCATGGTCCTTGCATCTAGACATAGATGCCATTGACTGGGATCATGTCAATTCACCTCCATCCCCATTAGAGTACTGGCATTTTGGTAAAATGCTTCATTTTACCCCAGGGACAACTCAGGATATCTTTCATGCCGAAGAGGAACCCGAGGTTCCCAACGTAGATTTAAACTCAACAAATGATATCCATTTGATCCCAACTCCACATCAGTTGGAGGATGGATCCCACATGTCGATCGAGGAGATGACTGACGTAGACATCGGCTTGGATCCAATGAATCCATAGATCATCAAGTCAGGGGTAAGCTTATCCCCTGAAGAGCAAGCCGACTACATTGCCCTTCTCAAAGAGAAGAAGGAGGTTTTTGCATGGTCATACAGAGACATGTCGGGGCTAGATCCGTAGCTAGTCATGCATAATCTAACGCTTGATCCGACAATCAAGCCAGTTAAGCAAAAACTACGTAAGATGCACCCAACAGTGGCCTTGATGGTCAAAGATGAATTGCAAAAGCTGTTGGATGCATAGTTTGTCATCTGCATGGATTATCCGCCATGGCTGTCCAACATGGTGCCCATCAAAAATCTCGATGGGAGGATTCGCATATGCACTAATTTTTGAGATCTAAACAAAGTGAGTCCTAAGGATGATTTCCCCTTGCCAAGCATCGATGCATTGGTAGATGCTACAATAGGTCACGAAATGCTATCCCTCATGGATGGTTTCTCGGGATACAATCAGATTCGTATCAATCTCGAGGACCAACTAAAAATGGTGTTCACAATGCCTTGGGGGACATTTTGTTATAAGGTCATGCCCTTTGGCCTTAAAAATGTTGGCGCCACCTACCAACGTGCCATGACGTACATCTTCCATGATTACATGCATAAAACTTTGGAAGATTACATGGATGATTTGTTGGCCAAGTCTCTTTTGTGCCCAGATCATCTCGATGACTTAAGCAAGATCCTCGATCGCCTCATGGAACATAAAGTTAGACTGAATCCCAAGAAGTGCGTATTTGGCATCACATCTAGAAAACTCTTGGGTTTCATAGTCTCAAAGTGAGGCATCGAGGTGGACCCAAACAAAGTCAAGGCAATCCTTGAAATGGTTCCCCCAACTACCATTAAGCAGCTCAGAAGTCTGTAGGGAAAGGTCACGTCAATTAAGCGCTTCATAGCGTAGCTATCTGACAAGTGCCGACCCATGAACAAATTATTGCACAAGGGGGTAGCATTTCACTGGGATGACGAGTGCCAGTCAGCCTTTGATGACATCAAACGATACTTGGCTTCACCGCTAGTATTGGCACCACCTAGACCAGGAGTGTCATTCTACTTATACATCTCAGCTACTGAGGTGGCACTGGGTGCCATGCTAGCCTAGAAGAATGAACTTCACAAAGAATAGGCTACTTACTATCTTAGCCGCACCATGTCCAGTTATGAACTTAACTATGCATACGTCGAGAAACTCTGCTTGGCAGTGGTGTTTGCTACCAAAAAGCTATGCCACTACATGTTGAGCAACACTACGTATGTTGTGTCTAAGGAGAATCCATTGCGGTACATGATGAGTCATACTTATCATAGTAGTCGCATGGCGAAATGGATCATGTTGTTGATGGAATTTGACATAGAGTTTATTGGACAGAAATCCATCAAAGGACAGGTCATAGCCGATCAACTAGCAGAGGCTCCTCTCGAAGACGATCAGCCTCTAGTCATAGAACTACCCGATGATGGGGTCTTCCATGTCTCAGAATCACCAGATTCTGATGAGCCTGAGTCACGGCCGACATAACCCTATTTTTTGATGGTTCTAAATGTGAGCAAGGTGGTGGCATGGGAATTGTATTCTTCACACCGCAAGGGGCTCCAATGCCCCTGTCCTTTAAATTAGACTTCCCATGCACCAACAATAATGCAGAGTATGAAGCCTTGCTCATAGGTCTTCAGACAACAATCACCATGAACATCAAATGACTGAACATCTTTGGTGATTCGCTGTTAATTGTCAACCAAGTCAAAGGGGTATTCCAATGTAAATGCCTAGTTCTACAGGCCTACAAAGCCCTTGTGGACAAATTCTTGGCGAAGCTTGAGTGGTACGACATCGAGGCACTCCCTCGGTCATCGAATCATTTTGTGGACACTATGGCCTCCTTGGGGTCACTAATCCCGCAAGACCTTTTCGGTGATATGACAACCATTCAAGTCAAAACACTATCGCAATCCATGATGGAGCGTGCAAGCTCTGACTTGACGCCAGGAATCCACATGATCCAGATTGAACCATCCTCGGATAAGTTCTCTCGAATCCACGATCATCTGAAACATGCCAACTAGGGGTCCTTGTTCTCCCCTACTCCCATTAATAGCAACACAACGCTATTCTTACAAGTTCTCTCCCACTCAGCGTTTGCTAGGGATGAACTTCAAGAGGGATTGGCTGTTCATACCATCGAGGCTTCCGATCAGCAGGATTGGTATTCACCCATAAGGGACTACCTCAAGTTAGGTAATCTCCCGCTTGGATTGACGCATGCCACAAAATGAGCATTCAAGAAGAAAGTGGCTAAGTATGTCTTGTTAGGAGACATTTTGTACCATCGTAGCTATGAAGGAATCCTCCTTCATTGCTTGGACCAGCAAGAGTCCACTTGGGCGATCACCCAAGCGCACGATGGTACGTGCGGTGGCCACTTCAGTGGTATGGCCATCGCAAAGCGCATTCTTTGCATGGGCTATTATTGGCCATCTTTAGAGCGAGATTGTTGCGCATATGTAAGGAAGTGCATGAAGTGTCAACACCATGCTAATTTGACACATGTACCTTCCCAGGCCTTGCAGCCGATCCAGTCGGCTTGGCCATTTTCATAGTGGGGCTTAGATCTAATCGAAAAGATCTCCCCTACGTCGTCAGGTCATCACATGTTTATCATAACGGCCACAGAGTATTTCACCAAGTGGGTGGAAGCAGTTCCGCTTACCTCTACGATAGGACCCCGCATTGTGGAGTTCATTTTGCATAACATCATATGTCATTTTGGTATTCCATCCAAAATAATCTCGGATAATGGGACGTCATTCAAGAACAAAGACGTGCATGCTTTGACCACAAAGTACAAAATTCAGCATAGTTTTTTGACACCCTATTATCCGTAGGCAAATGGGCAAGCAGAGGCGTCAAACAAAATGCTAGTTGCTATCCTCAAAAAGATAGTCACAGATAGTCATAAGGATTGGCACATCCAAATCCCACTTGCCCTGTGGGCTTATCGCACTAGCATTCGGACGCCCACTGGGGCAACTCCATTTTCGCTCGTGTATGGCTCCGAGGCAGTCATGCCTCTCGAGTTGGAAATTCCTTCCCTACGCATATCAATGCAAGAGTTCATCGATGATGACACTACACGGTAGGCCCGGTTAGACCAGCTTACGTTGCTTGATGAACGACGCGTTAATGCTCTCGAGCATTTACGTATCTATCAAGAGCGACTTAAGAAAGCATACAACATGAAAGTTCACCTGAGGGATTTTCAGGTTGGTGACTTGGTCTTAAAAGAGAACCAACAGAACTCTAGTTTGTCATCCCATCTAAGGGACAAGTTCACGGCAAATTGGTTAGGTCCATATGTAATTGATAGCAAAATAGGACCCGAGACATACCGGCTAGCCTCTCTTGATGGAATCAAGGAACTAGAACCCTTGAACATCAGTCATTTGTGACCATTCCATATCTAAGAGAGCCGTATCCCAAAAAAAATGCTCCAAGGATTCCTACAATCGCTTGGTCAATCCCAAAATGCTCCAAGGATTCCTACAATCGCTTGGTCAATCCCAAAATGCTCCAAGGATTCCTACAATCGCTTGGTCAATCCCAAAATGCTCCAAGGATTCCTACAATCGCTTGGTCAATCCCAAAATGCTCCAAGGATTCCTACAATCGCTTGGTCAATCTCAAAATGCCCCAAAGGTACCCATTACCGCTTGGTCAATCCCAAAAAGCTCCAAGGATTCCCACAATCGCTTGGTCAAAAATAAGAAAATTCAAAAATAGTAAAATCATCAAAAATAACAAAAATTTGCATCTCATTTCCAGGCATACTCCAACTCATCACAACAATAAAGAGCTCTTTTCACATCTCATCTTCATATTCACAAAAAAATCAATCCATCAAAAACACAAAAATATGTAGCTGCATTAAGCATCACATCCATACATTGCATATTTGTGGTCATACAGGTCAAAGGCACCATAGACTGTAATTACTCCGCCAATCCATCTTGTTCCACATTTCTCCATTTTATAAGTAGTCCATCAAACATAAATGCCATTCACTTCTTTTTACCATACCAGAGTCAGTGGTCTTCTAATGTATCAAGAGTTTTTGTCCTTCAGTCGTTATATAGCTTTCTAGCCATGTATTGTACCAAGTCAGACAGATTTTACAAAGGTAGAGTTCTACTTGGATCACACCTTGTTACGTAGCATCCCAACACAAATTAAAACACATAAAAATTCCCAAGTTGTGTGAATGAAAGATGAAACCTGCACAACAATCCAGGTCACCATAAGCGAAATGGTTATCTTGCTCATCCCCCTGTGCGAATGACCCCAAGAATGCTGAGAGTTGGCAAAAGGACAAGCATCCTCCCTACCCAATTCCCCAAGAATCCCAAGTTCTCAAAAAGTTGCAAACATCATAAAATTTTGCAAAAAGTCAAAACTCCAAAAATTTGACATCACCACCAAAGTGCATACATCAAAAGGCACATACAATAGTGATTCTCATCACTCGAAATTCAAATCCCTTGCTCAAAAGAAAAATATATAAAAATAAACAATGATTTTTATCACTACAAAAGAGCAAGTATCCCAATACAATTGAAGAAAAGAAGGGAGTCGAACTTGAATCCCTGGAACTCTCAGCATTCCGACAGGTCATGAGGCAAACCTCAATCCTGGTTTGGTGGATAGCCTATCGGTCACTGGTGGTAAACCTCCCGCATGATGATATATCTATCACATTAACTCATGTACAGATCAATGTTTGCATGTGGATGAGCTAGCTTATGGTATCCTAGATAGCACCACAGATTAATCTGACTAAATACAACAAAGGAGTTAGTGGAGCTAATTAGGTGATCCTCAATACAGGTTTGGTTGATAGCCTATCTAGCACTCGGCGGTATCCTGACAAATACCACATAAACGAACTCAATTGCACACACAGGGATGTGAAATAACTTGGTCAAAGACAAGTCCGATTCATACCTTGTCCAAAAGTCTTGTAAGATAAAGTACAGTCATGGCTAGTTAGTTAAAACCATCTGAGTCTCAGAAAACCTTAGCTACATTTCTAAACCAACTGCGCTATCTTTCATCCTCGCATTGCCATCAGCAATCACCAAAAACACAAAGGTCTAAACAGTCTATGGTGCTCTCGCCAAACAACACAAATTCAATTCATCCATTACATTTGCATATCCTAAAATTTAAAAACATTTGCATTTATCATAACATATGCATCCATCAAAATAAATTAACATGCATACATCCATACTCATCACTCATCATGCATAAAATCAAATCATCACTCGCATAAACAAAATAAAGTCATCTGTATATATCATCAAAAATGCCCGTAGGCTACAATGAACTGGTCCTGTGACCCCGCAACAAAATCCAAAAGCTCAAAAACCCCCAAGCCTAGGGCATCGGCCACCATGATCATGCAGGATCGGTGCGACGGGAACTACCCCCATGGTGTGGGTCCTATGAGACCCCTGGGGGAGCCCCCCCATGCCTACTCACCCCCCTCATCCAGTCGCCTACATCGAGAGGATGCTGATTGCTCAGTCTCGCTCCCTCTCGAGCGGCATGATGATCCACCTCCACTGAATGTAGGGACCCGCCCACCAAGGTGGCTAATCTCTGCCTCCAGCTCCAACCATTGTTGCATCGAGTCCATCTCCCACTGGCGATACGTCACCAAGTTCTCCTCGCACCGCGCCAAAGCCCTATCCCTCTCTGCCAGCTGCATCCATAGGAGATCCCTCTCCCATGCAGCATCAGTACCCCCATCCTACCGGTGGTAGGCAGCCAATGCATTCTCTCGCTCCACTAGCTGCATGCATAGGAGATCCCTCTCCTACAACGTGTCCCCCAGCTCCTCATCGTGCCTCCACAATAACCCCTCCAACCATGCAATCTCAATGCATAGCCCAGACTCCATGTCCTTCGCATCCACCTGAGGCGTAGGCATCTCTAGAATAGCAGCCTGCTCTAGCTCCCACTGCTCCGTGATGTCCTACATCTTCGGCTGATCTGGAACCCCCAAATCCACATCCTCATCCTCCACCTCCACCATGTCTGCATCCTCCCGAGGAGCTCCCCAATCATCTCCTGGTGCCTCGACACCCTCCTCGCCCGCTACTACTGCCTCCATGCCTCCCAGTGGCCCCTCTCCCCACCATCCCCGTAGTACCCACCACTGGTCATACTCTGGTAGTCCCGACGTCATCCACATCCGAGACGTCGATCACCACATCTAAATCCTCGCCTAGTGGCACGATGACCGATCGATCCAGAGTCCTCTCATCCCCCAACATCGATAGACCACGGGCTCACCAGGCAACCCTTGGTGCACCCCAAACTATCATGTCACCCGACTATAAGGGAAGAACTCATGCTCGGTCCCATGTCGCCCAATCAGCCACCGCTCCCTACGTACCCATCAGAGCCACTCTCCAGCCTTCGACCAGGCTAGACAGTCCCGATAAGGGTGCAGAACACCTCCCCTAGAGTAAGCCGAGCGAGGGCATCGACATAGTGCCCTACGACACCTGCCCACCATCGACTCTATCCCTGCTCCTCAGACCACCGCCACAGAACCGCATAGCCTATATCCTTATCCTCCATCTCCATCCGAGTCATCCATGGTAACCCTGCTGGCCTCTCCACCGCTATGTGTTGCCAAGCCTAGCTCTGCAATAGATAGCTACAGCTAATCCCCTTCTACCTCCGAAAGTGGACCTCGTACAACTCACCATAGAGCTATGCCAGCAGCATCTGTCCCCACCTCATGATCAATGGTGCCTCTGTCAGGCACTCTACCAGCCTCCAGACAACATCCAGTAGGTTCCATGGGGGAACCTCGCACCGACGAGTCGAGAGAGCATGTTGGAAATGAGGCCCATGAGTACTGCATGCCTCACTCCCAACACCCCTCTCTCAAGCCACCATCGGACCAGAATCTCGCCAATCTGGAAGTCACCCTCTACCCTCTCCACTGGGCTCTCCACACCTAGCTCCTCCCCATGCCCGAAGCATCGTATCAGTATAGCTATCCATTGATCATGCGATGACGTTCTGATCGATAGTCCATCTATCAAAATCCATAGAAGCCGATAGACATCCTCCAAGGTCACTATCATCTCCCCTATTGGGAGATGGAAGGTGTTGGTCCGGGGATCCCACAGGTTGATCAGGGCCATCAGATAGGCCCGATCCCCGACCACAAGCTCCAGTCGAGCCACCTGCTTGAGCCCAAGGGCATCAAGCCACTCCCAATCAGCCATAGTTAGCGCCCCCTATGCTTCAGCAAAAGTAGTAGGTACACGATACCGACTCTTCACAACCTGCAAAAGAAAACAACACAAAAACATTAAAATCATAAAAAACTATACAACAATAACATGAATATACAGTACTGCCTACCAACGTACAGCTCAAAAACAACAAAATTCACAAAAATTCAAAATAGATACAAAAACAATTCAAAAATACAGATCTTAGGGTTTCTACTCTAAGTTTAAAACTGACAACAACATAAAAACACAAAAACATTTTTTTAAAAAATACGATTATCGTCTTAAGGTTTATATACTCTAATTTTAAACACCACAACAACATAAAAACACAAAAACATTTTTTAACTACAGTTGTCAGTCTTAGGGTTTATGTATTCTAAGTTTAAAATTGATAAAGTCTGCACAAACAAAACAAAATTAAAATAACAATTTTTTTAACCTAGGGTTTTCACCTACGTTTTAAAACTGACAAGCTCAACCTAAAAAACTAGGGTTTTACATTCCGTTTATCCTAGGGTTTTAGTTTAGCAAAAATCAAAATTTTTCCTAGGGTTTACTTTAGTGAAAATTTTGTTCCATTTTAAAAAGAAAAATAAAAATTTCCACCTAGGTTTTAACTACGTTTTCCATTCAGTTTTAAGCTAAGTCTTGGTTTGTGTTCAGCTCAGTTTTAGGGTTTCAATTTTAATTTTGAAAAGCAACATAACAAAGAAAATTAAACAAATCACTTGCAGTTTTAAAACATATAACAAACAAAAGCAATAACGCTAAGGAGCACTTATTGGTCTCGCTTCGGCTTCGCCGCTCGATCCGGTTTGTGCACTCATGATGTCGGGAGAAATTTGGCAGTGCTTCACTTCGTAGAATTAACCTCCTCCCCAGAGCTCCAAATCGCAAGAAAATTCGAATGCAAATGAGCCCAAACCCTAGTTTTGGCCTTTAAATAGGCCTTTTGAGCTTATATTCATTCCTCCCTGGGATGAGCGCTCTGGTTAGCGCTCGTCCCACCTTGGGATGAATACTAAGCTGGTATTCGTCCCACCCCGGAATGAATTCAGGGCAAAAATTTCAAAAAACAACAAAAATTGAACAAAAATGCACCAAAACAGCTAATAAACTTGTCCGATGAGAGTGCTTTGGCACTTGACATTTTGGGCATGCAAAATAGATGTCGGGGTCACAAATCCTCGCTATCCTATTCCCTAAGAAGGCTACCATAGCTGGACCGCTCCACGGGAAGATGGATTTTTGAGAATTTCATCCCCAAACGACATCGTCCAAAAGGGTCAAAACCCACCCAAAAATAGTAATAACATTGCCGAACGAAGGCGCCTTCGCGCTTGACATTCTTGGCATCCAAAATAGATATTGGGGTTACAAATTGTCACTATCCTACTCCCTAAGAAGGCTACCATAGCCGGACCGCTCCACGGGAGGACGGATTTTTGCCAATTTTAGCTCCAAAAAGCGTCACCAAAAGGGTTAACACCCACCAAAAATAGGTCTAAATGTCAGAAAAATGCACACACTTAATGCTAAAACATCTAAAGGCACCCTCACACAAGTCATCTTGGGTCAAGCGACTCATCGCTTTTCTCATGAAGGTCATTCCCTCATCGATTCGTCGCTTGAGGGGGTAGTCACACTTAGTCACCAGCCAACAAGTACACACCCAATTAAGGAAAATGACATGCATTCAAAGAATCATTGACAAAGACAATTACGCTCCTGCTTGGGGCAGTAAACAAGCAATAATCACAACCTGATCAAATCACTTGGCATTTCGTGAATCATGAACTCAAGGTTCTCACAGACAAAAGGTTGCGCCCTTTGCCTATTCATGACCGATCAATGTCCAAGATCAAGTAACACCTCACCGAAAAAGGTTAACACTTGAATTGAGTTCCTTCGCTCGTTAGAAGCAAGGATTCAAGAATGCATGCCCTTTCCATACTTGGGGCATCAAAATTTGGTTAGGTTATTGAGAAACCCTAATCATTAGTGCTTTGGTTATCTATTTTTGCTCGACGCTGTGCCATGCACAGCGCATCCCAAAAAGGGGCATCTGTAGACACCAAAACAACACCAATCCGATTATGTGACTGCAAACACTGATCGCTTTGACACACACAGCCCCAAGGGCAGCCCCTAGAGGTTAAAAAGTGGTCCTAACCACTCTCACAACAGTTTTGGAAGGTCAGAGATCAATTTGGCACCTTCAGGCACTTTGCTCAATATCCGTTCCACCCTGGAACGAATTCAAACTGGGATTCGCCCCACCCAGGGATGAATTCTGGATTCGCTCCGGGGTGGGGCGAATTGCAGGTTTGACGGGCAAAAAGTCAAATCTTGACAAATGGCAGCTCAGATCCGCCACTCAACGCTTCCTTCATCGCATGGGAGTATGGGTGAGCATTTTCGAGCGTTAGAGGCATTTACAAGGTCAGTCATGAAGTCCCTATTCAGGGAGGAATCTCCTTCCCCCTGGGAAGGCATGATTGCCAAGTGGCGCCTCTGCATGCCCATTTCAAGAGACCTCCAGGTCTATAAATTGGTGAGTTTCCTCACCCCAAAATATAGAGAGAAGGAGCATTTTAGAGCAACGAAGTGCTGTCGTTTTATTTTCATACCTCACACCTTTTGGATTTGCGCCTTTCACATCCTTGATCTCCTTTAGAGGGGAGGTCATTGGGTGACTATTGGGAGGATGAATCTTGAGCCCAAAACCCAACATTTGGCCACAATATCCCACCAAATTTGTTGACAATACCACACAAGAGGTTTTGGACCCATCCCAAGTGGATTGGTGCCGAAATCAAGCCTCAAACGATGGGCGGCCTGCCCCATGGGCGCCCCCTCCCACACTGCCACAGTCCTAATCGCCCCCCTTCGGAGCGATGGGAATTCCATGGTAGACTTGCTTTCTTTCATTTTTGCATTCAATTCTATGATGCTTAGATAGGTTGTCATTTAAATTTCGTCTCGTTTTGAACAATTTTGATCATATTTCTATCTTTGCTCGCTTCTACTAATCTACGGGTAGCATCATTAAATTCTCATTGATGGAGGCCAAATTGGGAAAATATGACCATCTGGGTCTTCCCAAAATGCCCCCAATTAGCTAACCCCAAGTTTGCAGGTCTTTTGGAGCTTCCTAGGCAGGACATTTGGGACAGTACCTTTTCGGCATTTTGTTGTAGGTGAATTCGTCCCACCCCGGAGCGAATTCAAATCGGTGAGGAATTTCCTGACTGTTCTTTTTGCAGGGCCTTCCTGGTGGTGTCTTGATGCCCCTGTCAAATTTTTAGAGCATTTGGACCTATTTTAGTCATAGTTTAATTCATTTTTCTCATTCACTTATCGTAGGCTTGGGGATTGCATGCTTTGTTTTATCCGCAGGTGCTACTGACCATTTCTTGTTCCTTTGAACATAGGGTTTGGACATCGGAGGAGCAGCGAGGAGTCAAGACTCATCAACGCAAGTGGCGATGATGTTTGGTCCGCCCATTTTACATGTGGGCACGCGGAAGAAGGAAAGGCACCCATGGATGTAACAAGAACGCATACTTAAACGCTCCTAGCCCTTGGAAGGGGAGGATGCGCATTGTAACCGAGTTGTGAAACATATCAATAAAAAGGGCTGTCTTCTTTATTCATATTTGTTTCATTTTGATTCGCTCATGCTTTTCCCTCTTTTCATGCACTTTCAAATTCCTAGGATTTAGCGCTAAGTCCGGTTCTGTTTGCATCGCATATTCGCTTTCCTTTTTGCTTCCGTATCCTCGTGCTTTCAATGGTGATCACGGTTGGTATATCATCCTGGCAATGGTGTATCGAAGGGGCAACCAATTTTTGGACTCATAAGAGCCCTCATTTTGCATTTAAATGTTCTTTACAAAAACCTTCAAAAAAAAAAACAAAAACAAAAACACACTAAACCAGGTTTAGGACACACTTTTAATATTTAAATGAGATAATCACTACTTTGTGTATGTGTGTGCTCTTTTCTATTTAGTGTAGCATAAAAAAAATCATAAAAAGAGATAAAAATCTATTTAGCTTGTAGAAAAACAACACCATGGTGTACACCCGTAGCCAAGCCCAATCAAGGGCAGAAGCTGCAAAAAGTGTACAAGGGGGGACAAGTCGCCTTCGCTATAGCCCTAAGGACTTGGTCATACTACCTTGGTAGCTTGACCCACAAGAGAGTTTGCATAATTCCATGTCAAGATGGAACTATAGGGACACCCATTTGGGGGACACGCCCGTTCATCATAGCCCCTTTCAGGAAGAATCCTTACACGTGGCACTCAACATAGACAAGAAATATCCCTTAGAAGCTTTATATGAGTGGCCACCATGCGATGAAGTGCTAGAGTGGCATAGTGTCCATGAGGAGAGGCCACATGACTATGGCATCCCTTATTTGCCCCATATCACTGTTAGAACCAATAAACAAACCCCAGAGCATAGGGCTCTTCAAGCAGGGCGAGCTAACTCCACCCACACATTTAACACATACGAAAGGAAGCATGAGGAAGACCATTAAATTCCTTGAGAGCAATATACAGTGCGAGAGCCATGCGCTTCCACACCCGCTATGTACCATGGTAACCCACTAAGGCCAGATCCTCAAGTAAATGCCGCCAACCTCGACAGAGGGAAGTGACCCATTGAGATCTTAGATCATCACGATCGAGGTAAATGCATAGAAGAGGCATCCAAGCCTCCCAGGCTCAATATGGTAGAACAAATTGACTTTGCAGTCGCCAGACATGCCACACGCCAAGCCCAAATCACATGGGTTGAGCAAGATTAGCAGCAGCTAGAGCATCTATACTGCCTTAGCAAGGAATGCATTCAGTGCCAAACAGATGAGCTACTTCATAACCATATGAGAGGCATAATCCCTTGGTGCGAGATAGGTCTCCATGACCTTATCAAGTTTTTCCTCCGAGACCCCCTAGAACTGAGAGGGAGGCCACTCCCCGAAAAAACGATGGGTACCCTCCACGGGGACCCACCCAGGGTCATAGGTCTTTTCTAGAGACTCCTCAAGAAGTTTACGATGAGTATGAACAAGAAGCCAAGCGAGCCGAAATGCCCTACCAATGCAGAGGGGTTGCTATCCAGCCACCCCCCCATAGGCCTCAATTCTCCCACAACCCACAATGGGAGAAAACTAAAGAGGAAGAGATTAAATCTTTCGATGCATACAAAGTGCTGCTAGAGCATTTGGAGTCTATGGAAACCAAATCTTTTGGGCCCCAAAAGCCCACGTTACGCCAACTCCACAATCATCCTGTGCATCCATCAGTGCCTACACCCCCTTACCTCGAACACTTCAAGCTGCCTCAGTTGGCAATATTTAAGGGTGAGAAAGATGCCCAATAGCATGTGACCAGATTCCTGAGCCAATGTTTTGGCATTCAGGACAATGATGCATTGTTGCTAAGGACATTTATAACCACATTCATGGGCCTTGCCTTAGATTGGTTCACTCAGTTGTCGAAGCACAACATCAGTAACTTGGATCAGTTAGTGGATGCGTTCCTCGAATGCTTCACCTTCAACACCAAGAAGAAGGTGTCACTAAGTGACCTAGCCAGCCTCAGGCAGTATGAGGAAGATACCATGGCGGCCTACGAGAATCGATGGAGGACTCTGCTTTCCAAGCTACCCTACCTCCCTCTTATGTCCGACCTTACACAAATGTTCTCACGAAGTTGTTTGAGATCGATCTCTATGCTATTGCAACTACAGAAATATGCACCTTAGAGGAAGCTCTGGCGTAATCCAGAATTATTGAAGAGATCAAGATACAGGATGGCAAGATTGCCAAACCTAAGATTCTCTCTTATTTTATTGAGCTCATAGTTGTTCAAATTTTCTTCCATAAGATTCTCTCCCCTATATAGAGGCTCATGGGGACTAGATATTATATTCACAAAGAAATATATATGGATACAAACCATCATATTATATTCACAAATATATTCTATATGAGATATTATATTCACAAAGATATTCTAGATATAATATGAGATAGTCAAAATAGCATATGCTTCTAGAGATTTATCTTTTGGGATTTTTCTATGATATTTATTTTTTTCTTCAATTAGTTATATGGGATTGAAATAGGGCCCACTCAAATTACATCATCACCACATAGTGGTATTACAACAAATATTAGTTTATTATGCATTCATTTGGTAATATTTGAACCTTGGTCTCTTCCTGAAATGTCGAGGAATCTAGTTGGTCAAGCTAATGCCATTTGATCTTCTTATGATATTTATGACTCTATGAAATTAAAAAAATATCACATGCTTCTATAGATTTTGTTTTTGGATATTTTATATGAAATTTATAATTATATGAGAGAGTCAAAATCTCACATACTTCTAGAGAATTTTCTTTTAAGATTTTCTTATAATTACATAGTACTTACAAATGTAATTTTGACTATATTGGATATCTAGAGATTTTGTTATTTATAATATATCTCCTTGTGACAAAGACACTTGACAAAGATAATTTATCATAAAAATGACACTCTTACTTCTACTATTATCTTTTACTATTTACAATAATTTTTATTGCTACTTTTTATTATGACTTGTCCCTATCATAGTATTTATTTTATACTCATTCTATACAATCATTCCATTATAACACCATTATTTAACAATTGATATAGTTTTATCAGTGGAGCTACTATGGTGCAAGTGTCCCAAAGAATCTATCAATCCATCATCTTCCCTATCAAGCCATACCATTCTATATTCTACATGTTTCTTATCCAACTACATATACAACTACCATGAAAAAATTATGTAGATATCTTTCCCTATTATAATCTACATTGTACTTGAAGTGTGTTTGATCTATTATAGGATATGAATTATCTTGAGTTTACCCTTTTTGTGATAGTTCTTTGATCAAACTACTCAAGCTTATAATATGATTATCATATGCGACTACTATTTTATATGGTCACGTATACATTAGAAGAAACTTATTATGCTTCTTATTTTAATTTGAGCATCATACACCATGACCAATTGATTGAAATAAAAGAAGGGCACTTGATATTTTTTGTCAAAGTACTATTTTTTTATATTATTATTTGTAATATGGTCATACATCACCTATTATATTTTGTCTATCCAATGTAGTTGTATCATATGGTCTTTTATTAGTGTCTCTTAAATTATTCATGTCATGTATCATCATCCACATAGAATATCGTATTCTATAAGGATAGGATTAATTCTATATGTCAAGTAGTTTAGGGAATAACCAATTAGTAATTTTACTATTTTCCTATAGGCCTATAATATCGCATGGATTCTCTTGTCCCATGTGCTATATTAGAGAGTCACATCCTTTGGAAGGTTTATGATTGGTTCAATTCACATTCCAATTGTAATTCAATTCATATGTAGTCACCTTCCTATACTTGATCTCAACCAAACCATCAAGTCTTCAACCACTTTATTCAATAAATGGATACCTTGATTAGATATAAAATCCATTGGGTATACAAAATTGCTAAGATTTGCTTGTATACGAACTATGTAACTTATTCCTATAGCTTGTGCTTCATAAAATGAGCTTTAGCCCATTTAGTCAGAAAAATTAATGTAATAATAATGTGTTAGTTTCTTCATTTTGTTATAGAAAGGGGTTCAATAATACCAATTCCATACTTTTCAAAGATCCCATGAGGAAATATATAAAAAAAGGGTGTAGCTAATATCATATACTTGTTGAAAATTTAAGGTAAATTGAGGCATTTAATGTTGTCATTGATGTCACATGGATCACATTGAGTTTTAGTGGCCAAAATAGTTCATAAATAAGCATTTATGATATTTTGGAAAGCATGGCTATTTACAGGGTTTTTGTGAAAACCAAGGTAGGCAAAATAAAAGGTTTTATTTAAAACTATGGATGGAAGATTTGAAATGGATTTTTCTTAAAACTCAGGTTGGCTTTTTGTTTCATCGAAAAAGGTGCCTCGGTGAAGGAGATAATTAATTTTAAATATTTAAGTTTAAATTTTAATCCTTTAAAATTTAAAATTAAAATTAAAATTAAAATTAATATTTTATTATTGTCGATGCCAAAAAGGAGGAGGCAAATAATATTAAGTCATAGCGGACATAAAAATAAAAATGTATTCATATATAAATATGCCACTAAACGTTTTATTTTTCTCTAAGTCCTTGATGAAGATAGTCCGTTCGAAGCACCAAGGGAGCAAAAGTGTCATATTCATTTGAAATTCAACAAAGAGAAGAGGGAACAAAGGTAAGGGAGGTTCCTTACCTATCACCATAGGTGATTGTGGACTAGCGATAAAAGGAAGGTGTGTAAGGTGTTTAAGCACCAGCAGATCCGAAGTTCGAATCCCGTCGGCATTGGTTTTTGCAAGGTAAAAAGGGAGAACCTTTTGCGCATGTGGTTTTTGAGGGAGACTTCAGAGGAAGCAAGAAGGAGGTCTTGCACTCTTGGTTTCTATGAGAGTGGTTGGCTCACGTGGTTGTTGGCACCATGGTTTGAGTGGTGAGGGAGAACCTTTTGCGCATGTGGTTTTTGAGGGCAAGTTTGGAGGAAGCAAGAAGGAGGTCTTGCACTCTTGGTTTCTATGTGAGTGGTTGGCTCACGTGGTTGTTGGCACCACAGTTTGAGTGGTGCAGGGGTAGTGACATGGGATCAAATTCCATTGAGGTTAAAGTCAAGTTATTAATTTTTCCAAATATTTTATTTTTCTAAGGTTGCCCTAGGAGAGATAATATTTGTGGTGCATGTTGTGAAAAAGAAATATTTTTGGTGATTTTATTTTTATAAGTATATCATATTATATATCATTGGAAAGTTTATTTCAAGGGCTATTTGATTATTTTTTTTATAAATATATTTCTATTTTTGTAAAAGGGTTCAATTGAAGGTTGTTTTGTTCTTTTCAAAGTGTGTTGAGTGTGGCATATTTTCAAAAGGGGTTTCTTCATCTTCATAAAAGGTATGGTCACATTCTCCTATTGATTTTCTATGGTGGTTGATTTCTAAAATGTCATTGGATGGAAAAGGATTTTTTGTGGTTTCCTTTTCAAAAGTGGTTGGTTGAATGCTTCAAGGTTTTATTAATTGAGAGTTGTATTTAAACCTTGTTTTATAAGCATAGTTGTTGAAGCCCATTGGTTGTGAAATAACATGAGTTGGAAAAGAACATGAGTATCATTGTTATGTGAGATGTGTTTTTGAGCATTGTTAGAAACATTTGAGGTAGATAAGCCTAGTCAAGTGATGTGTAAAGTGATTGTTCAAGTCCTATGAAACAAACTATTCCATTATTCTGATTTGAGTTGAGATTGAGATTAGAACATATTGAGTCTCTAAAAATTTTCTTTATGCTTCTATGAGTTGACTTGAGTTGATTTGAGTTGATATTGATCCTAGAACATATTGAGTCTCTAAAAATTCTCTTTATGCTTCTATGAGTTGATATGATTTGAGTTGAGTTTATTTCATTGTGGATCATTGTTGTCATCCATTGGAAAGTACATTACCATTCATTATTGAGTTCATATTTGAGCTTTGCCTTATTATATTTGTGGATGAGATTTGAGTGCTACTTAAGCATGAATTATTGAGCCTTTGAGAAAGATTTGTGGATATTTTTGGGGTAGATTTATGGGCATATTTATGGACAATTTTGGGACAGTTTTGGGACATATTTGTGGATAGATTTGGGATAATTTTGGGCAAGTTCTTGGTGAGCTTGCTAGAGCAAATTTGGACAAGTTCTTAGTGAGATTTTTGGAGCAGTTTTGGGCAAGTTCTTGGTGAGCTTGCTAGATCAGATTTGGACAAGTTCTTAGTGAGCTTGTTGGAGTAGTTTTGGGTAAGTTATTGGTGAGCTTGCTAGAGCAAATTTGGACAATTTCTATGTGAGATTGTTATTAAGATTTGGACAAGTTCTATGTGAGCTTGTTATTCAGTTTTGGACAAGTTCTATGTGAGGTTGTTATTCAAATTTGGACAAGTTTTGTGTGAACTTGTTATTGCCTATCTTTGAGTAGATCAAAGAAATAATTATATTGGATATTTCTTTGTGAGATATTATAAGGAGATCAACCTGTGGAGTACCCCACATTGAAGGAGCCACACTAAATCTTATGTCTCAATTGTGTGTGGTGACTTGTGCTCTTGTTTACTACTACTATCTGAGTTATTAATGCACACTACTATATTTGGTTATTGTAATTAAGGAAATTAATTGATATTTATTTGGAAATGAAGTAAAAAGTGGTCTTATACTGTTCACCCCCCTCTCAATATAAGCTTGTTATTCAATTGGTATCAAAGCAGGTTCCTTAAAAAAGGATAACAACTTAAGGGTAGATTCTACTAGGTTACAAGATGGACAAATGGTATATTGACAGTGGGTGCTCTAGTCATATGACTGGGTATAAAAATAAGTTCATTTATTTAAAAGGAAACAACAACGGATCTATGAGATTTGATGATAATGCTTCAACTAAAATAAAATGGAAAGGAACTTTAAGTTTGGATGATGGAAATACAACTACACAAGGTGTACTCTATGTTGAGGGTCTAAAAAACAACCTAATGAGTGTAAGTCAGCTTTGTGATTGAGGGTACACAATTATTTTTTCCTCTATAGGATGCAAAATCAGGTAAACAAAAACAAGGAAGCTTGTTTCAACTACAGAAAGAACCAATAACAACCTCTACATGTTCAGTGAAATAAAAATGAAAAAATGTCTTCTATATCAAGAAGAAGAGAGTTGGTTATGGCATAAAAGGTTGTATAAATTGAACTTTGATAACATAGTAAGGCTAAGCAACAAAAAAATTGTCAGAGATCTACCAAAGATAAAAAGACCTTCAAATAAATTTTTTTCATAATGTCAGTATGGAAAGCAAACAAGATCAAGTTCCAAGGCAAAAGAATATTCCTTTTACAAGGTATTAGAATTGATTAATACTGATTTATGTGTGCCTATGAGAACTAAAAGTCTACAAGGTGAAAGCTACTTCATGTTGTTCATAGATGATTATTCGAGAATGACTTGGGTTGTTTTTCTGAAAGTGAAATCAGAGGCATTTTAGCATTTCAAAGTATTCAAAGAAATGGTAGAAAATGAAACAGGAAAGAGGATCAAGCATTTGTGTTCATATTGAGGAGGGGAATTCATCTCTACAAAATTTATTGATTTTTGTGTAGAACATGAAATCAGAAAAAAATATTCAGTAGCTAGGACTCCTTAGTAAAATAGAGTAGTAGAAATAAAGAATAGAACTCTTGATAATATGGCCATAGAAATGCTAAATGAATCAAAAAAATTAGATGGATTTTGGAAGGAAACAATCAGTAAAGTAATCTATGTTAGGAATAGAGCTCAAGTTAGAACAAAGCAACATAAGACTCCATATGAGTTTTGGAAAGGAAGATCTCCCATGATAAAATACTTCAGATTTTTTGGAAGTGTTATATCAAAAGAGAGGATAAGGACTTGGGAAAGTTTGATCCTAGAAGTGATGAAGGTATTTTTCTTGGATACTTTACAAAAATTAAGGCCTATAGATGCTACAATAAAATAACACATACCATGGTGGAAAGTATAAATGTCATAGTTGATGAAAGAATAGGAATAAATGAGCCACCCCAGGAAAATATTCCTGAAGAAGAAGAAAGTTGTCATGAATAAATGGGTGAAGATTCAGATGAAGAAGAGTTGTAGAATATACCTTCCAAAACTACATCAAGATATATTTAGAAAAAGCATCCAGAGGACTTGATCATTGGCAAACCTAATGTAAGATAGACAAGAAGAGGAATCATAGGCTCAACAAAACAAGCGGATGTTTCACTATTATACAAGATAGAACCAAAGGATTTTAGAGAGGTAGAAAATGATGAATCTTGGATTAAAATAATGAAGGAAGAACTAGATCAGATTGAAAAAAGTAATACTTGGGAATTAGTTCCAAGACCAAAAAAAAAAAATGTAATTGGTATTAAATGGGTCTACAGGAAAAAAACTAAATTAAGATGGTCAAGTCATCAGAAACAAGGCAATATTGGTGTGTAAAGGATATGCACAAGTAGAAGGAATTTATTTTGATGAGAAATTTGCACCAGTTGCAATATTGGAAGTTATACGGATGTTTTTGGCACTTTCAAGCTATAGGAATTTCAAAATATATCATATGGATGTCAAATCAGCTTTTATGAATGGTCATTTAGAAGAAGTTTGCATTGAACAACCATATGGGTTTAATCAAGTAGATAAGACAGATTATGTGTATAAATTTAAAAAGGCTCTATATGGCTTAAATCAAGCTCTTAGAGCATGGTATTCAAGACTGGATAAATATCTTTGAGAGTAAGGTTTCAGAAATGGAACAGTTGATTGTAAGCTATATATTAAAAATAAAGGAAATGATTTGATGATTGTGGAAGTTTATGTGGATGATATTATTTTTGGAGGTAGCAATGATAGAATGTGTCAAGAATTTGCAATAAACATGACTAATGAGTTTGAAATGTCTATGCTTAGTGAATTAACATTTTTTCTCGGATTACAAATTTCACAAGTAGAAAAAGGGATATTTCTTTAACAACAAACGTATATAAATGGGATGTTGAAGAAATTCAAAATGGAAGATAGTAAGCCAGTTAGTACTCCAATGGTTATAGGGTGTAAATTAAGTAAAGATGATGAATATCCTAATGCAAATCAAATTCTATACAAATCTATGATTGTTAGCATGTTATATGTTACAGCCACAAGACCAGATATAATACAAGCAGTTGGTTTAGTGGGAAGATTTCAAGAAGCTCCAAAATAATCACATGTGATAGTAGTGAAAATAATACTCAAATATCTCAAAGGAACAATGGATTATGGTCTATGGTATCCTAGAAGTAGTAATTTTACTCTCACAACATACACAGATGCATATTGGGTAGGAAATATTGATTATAGAAAAAATACAAGTGAAGGAGCATTATTTCTTGGTGATTGCCTAGTTTCTTAGCTAAGTAAGAAACAACCATTAGTGTCACTTTCCATAATAGAGGCAGAATATATTGCAGCAAAAACATGTTTTTCATAGCTATTATGGATGAAATAGACTCTCAAATATTTTAGCATAGAACATGATCATCTCATTCCTATTGCATGTGATAATACTAGTGCTATAAGTATCTCAAAGAATCCAGTAATGCATGCCATAAAAAAAAACATTCTAATCAAGTATCACTTTTTAAGAGAACAGGTTACATAGCAACAAGTAATATTGGAATATGTTCCTAAAAAATATCATATTGAAAACATCTTTACAAAACCATGACCAAGAGAAGCATTTGAGCATTTGAGAGAATAGTTGGGAGTAAAAATACTCCCACCCCAAAATTAATCACCTCAAGAGAGAAGGGGGTGAGGGGGCTAAGCTTAAGAGTCATAGCTATTAGCCCCATAGGTGTCCCTTTTGCCATTGATATCAAAGGGGGAGAGATTTGAGTAAGGGGTAGAGTATTGAGTTAGGGGGAGTAGCCTCCATAGAGAGTATTGATTCAGGGGGAGTAGCTTTGATTCTCAGAGTTGGTTTTTGCAGTGATTATGGTGATTTGCATTAGAGGTGTTGCCATCAATGACAAAGGGGGATATTTTTGGAAATTTGAGGTAATTTGAGGCATTTTATGTTGTCATTTATGTCACATGGATCATTGATATCACATGGATCACATTGAGTTTTGGTGGCAAAAATATTTCATAAATAAGCATTTATGATATTTTGGAAAGCATGGCTATTTATAGGGTATTTGTGAAAACCAATGCAGGCAAAATAAAAGTTTTCTTTAAAACTATGGATGGCATATTTGAAATGGGTTTTTCTTAAAACCTAGGTTGGCTTTTTGTTTCATCGAAAAAGGTGCCCTGGTGAAGGATATAATTAATTTTAAATATTTAAGTTTAAATTTTAATCCTTTAAAATTTAAATTTAAAATTAAAATTAAAATTAATATTTTATTATTGTTGATGTCAAAGAGGAGGAGGAAAATAATATTAAGTCATAGCCAAAAAAAAAAAAAAATGTGGGCATATATAAATATGCCACTAAACTTTTTATTTTTCTCTAAGACCTCGACGAAGATAATCCGTTCGAAGCGCTAAGGGAGCAGAAGTGTCTTATTTGTTTGAAAACCAGTGAAAAGAAGAGGGAACAAAGGTAAGGGAGGTTCCTTACCTATCACAATAGGAACTTATGGACTAGAAAAAAGAGGAAGGTGTGTAAGGTGTTTAAGTGCTAGCATATCTGAAGTCTGAATCCCGTCGATGTTGGTTTTTGCAAGGTAAAAAGGGAGAACCTTTTGTGCACATGGTTTTTTAGGGTAAGTTCATAGGAAGTTATTAGAATAAGGTACTATTCTCTTAAGTTTCACTAGGATACACATTTGAGTTTCCACTCGTCAATGTGTCAGGAGAACTCTCAGTGGTGTCTTCATCAGGTTTGATAAGTTTTTGTAATCCAATGGATCTTAATGATCAACTCTGCTATTTATAGAGAGTTGATCCTAGAGATAAATCAATCAGTTGCACTCCTCTTTATATTTTGTGTAATAATTTGCATATCTATTATTATCAAATTCTAACATGGTACCAGAGCAGGATATATTTTGCTAGTATTCTCTCTTGAAGGTTCTAGGATCTGATTCTTTACTTTGGATATTTTTTTTTACTATCTAAACTTCAAAATTTTGCTTTAAGTCTCCTTTTATCCATTGTAATTTTTTTCTCTCTTTCAGCATATTTTTTTATGTTGAATACTCTTGAATGCTTGAGGAAATTTTTAAGAAAAATAGCTATTTCCTTTCTTTAAACATAGTTTACCCTGTGTGTAGGCATTTCTCTCACCCTTAAAATCTAAGGAAAATAGCATTTTTTCTTTATTTTTTTTCCTCTCGATGCATTCTTGTTGGAAATCGTAAACTTCTAGTTATTATTTTCCGCTTTTAAAGGAAATGAAATAACTCAAGTTTTTTTTAGAGATTGAGTAGAGTTTATATTTATTAGTGAGTTTTCAATTAAACCTCACTTTTACTCTACATTCAATATCCTCTCGACGATCGCTTTTCTAGACGTTGAGAGAACTACCTCTCCTTGATGTTGTTCTAATCATTGAGAATATGTGGTATGGGGACTCCCGATCGAACTAGAGAGTGGTCATTTTTTTTGGGCCTCTAGGCTCCGATGCTCTCTCATAGACTATTGGCCTCCTTCGATCTAGACTAATATTTTCTAGTCGTTGGAGCTACCTCTCTACTTGGCACCATCCTCTTAACTCTCGTTTGCACTCAAATAAGATCCGATGCACTCCAGTATCACTCAATGACGCTCTTTCATTGAAGGGTATATATATTTCATCCTTTCAAAACTTTTACACATATTTTGAGTTTCTAAGATAATATTACTTTTATGCATATTTCACTTCTTGTTTTTAGCTCAAAGTTCTACAGGTTCTTCTACTTCCAAAGCACTCTTTGAGGCTTCTCTCGGTTTTACTCAGTAGACAAATATCTAACTTTCTGCAGGTTTCATTTATTTTTGAATGCTTTCTCAAAAATATTTAAATATTGCTATTTAAATATAAGGAAGTATTGTAGACCGTCATTTTTCATTGTTTCCTCCTTCATTTTATAAATAATGTGGTTTATTTCAATATCAAAGGGCTCTTTGACGCTATCTCTCATATTTACACAGTAGACCAATATCTAACATTTCTTTCTGCACGATTTCATTTTTTATGAGTGCTTTCAATTTTTTTTCTTTCATAATAACAAAGTATTATAAAGCATCATTTTTTATATACTTCTAGCTCCTTCATTTTAATAAATATCTGCAAGTTATATCATCATCAAGGACGCTCTTGGACGCTCTCATTTTTGACAAGAAAAACTAGTCTAACGTTTTATGCAGGGATATATTTCCTTTAGAAAATATCATATTCTTTAATATATTATTTTCTAGAGCGATACGTATAGGTAAGCTTCACTAGTGAGCTTCAGTAAGCTTCGCTGGTGAACTTCACTGATGAAGGGTAATTATTTTTTGTTACCCATTTTCTACAGGTCTAGATTACACAGGAACCAATATCTCAGCGACATGATTTTTGGAATAAAATCGTCGGACACCTGTTCATGTGATTTCCACTATTGCTGTTTCGGAAAAGAGGTTGTATACATATATTTTTCAGCATTTCTTTTGTCCAATTAGTAGAGTGGTATTCTATTATATTAACATATTTTGTCCAATTACTATTTCAGCATATTTTTTTAATATATGTTACGTATTCTTTCAAATCTACATTGGATTCATGCTTGAGAAAAACTTTTAAGAAAATATAGTTGTTTCCTTTCTTTCAACACAAGGATTTCCCTGTGTGAAGGTATTTTTCTCGCCTTTCTTTTTTCAAAGGAAAATAGCCTCTATATTTTCTTTATTTATATAATTCTCTTTTAGTGTATTCATGCTTTCTAACACTTAGTTATATCCTTGTTTTTCTATAGCGTAAATCTAGGATTAAACAAGTGTTACCTAAATAATTTTTGAGTTCCTTTTAATTGTTAGTGAAGGAAATAATATCCCTCACTCTTTAATATTACACTCATAGTTCTTTGGCTCTCCCAACGTAAGCTCCAAACTGTTATAGACTTTAAACAACAGCTGCCACTCATGTTGGTGCACTCTCGTTGGCACTCTCGTTATAACTCTCATTTCTTCTATTCAAATTGAGCCTCTTCTCTCTAGCACACTCAACATTCTTTGAGACGTCTCCCATTTTTTCCCATGTGGTTCTAGTTTCTCTTATTTTTTCTACCCAGTGCTCTCTCCCACAAACGATATTAATAGCCCTCTCCATGAGTTCATTTCTAATATTGTCGTTTTATGATTTTGAATGATATCTTCTACTCCTTCCTATAAGTCTTATCTACAGGTTTGATCCCCATCTGAGGCACTCTAGCATCTGCCCATACGGCCATTTGAAAGACGCTTCTCTTGTTAACATTTTTCTGCAGGTCTTTGATGGCGGAGTTAGCTACACATATGGCACTCTAAAAAAAATATTCTTTTTTTTTGTATTTTGCAAAGTTAGCTTAGCATATTATCCCATTTTTCGAAGGCAACAACAATTATTTTCATTTTCTCTAAGTTCAAAATGTTTATTTTCTTTACATATTCTATTTCAATAGTTTATTAAATCTAGATATCTAATAGTTGTTTATCTTCTTTATTTTAAATTTATAACATAAATTTACAAATATTGGTTTATTTATCTCAATAAGGGATATTTCCTTTCAAATTAGATATCTAATATTTATTTTTTATTTATAATTTATTACATAAGGAAATTTACAATATTGGATTATTTTAGAGAATATTTCATTTTAAGATAATCTTTTTATTTTTTGTTAAACTTTTAAATAGTTTATCCTGATATCTACTTTTCTTTCAATGTAATTTAATTTATATTTTTTTAATATATCTTAAAATTACTTTGATACACCATCTCACTCAAATATATTTTGTCTATGTTCCATGTATCAACTCCTAAAAACTTATAGTCTCCCTCACGTAAGGGCAGGCTTTTTGGAAACTTTGTATAAAGGCCTGACAAATATTTTCTTAACAACAATTTTCTTTGGAAAACTTTTCTCACCTATCTTGTTTATAAAAATTTGAAGAAAGCTATCTTCCTTATAACATATTCTAAATTAATTATTATTGTTAAAATAATAATTTTACACAAGAAGTTACTTTTTTCCTTTGAAAATAATTCTTTACTCTTTTAGTTTATTAATATATTCGAACTAACTATTTTAAGAAATATCTTTTCTCACCTTTTCTTATTCTCTAAGGGTGTTATTGTTAAATCTAGTTTAAATTAAATCTTACATTTTTTTTTTTAAGGTTATAAATATATATAAAAGTTTAAATAACTTTTTCATAAAAGTTTTCATAAACCTAAAATTTTCCATAATTGAAATTTTAAGGGGGGGAGTATTGGTAATTTAAAAATCCAATCTCTCTATTGTGTTAAGATGAATTAAATTGAGCCCCTCACCCCTCATAACTTTCACTCAAGGGAACCCAAAATTTTAAATCTCTTTCTCTTTCAAAAGGCTAAGAAAAAAGTGTCATTTGTAACCTAATAATTAAAATCCATTTTTTTATTTTATCTTTTAGGGAGGGTGTATTCTTCTAGATTTATTTATAGTAGCCTTAATTTTTAGAGGTATATATTATTTATAAAATCTCTAAAAATTATAAGAATAAATTCACTAACTTCATTTATATCAAAACAAATATATTTTTATTTTATTGTTTTGTAGGATCTTTACATTGGCAATTCCTATAAACATTAACTAAAAAATAATTTTTTTGGTCAACCAAATCTCTCATTTTCACTTCAATTTATCATTTGAAATTAATGGAGGGGTATTTATAATCAGAAAGTTTTTTTCGAGATGGACACAATGGTGGTGTCCATTTTTCAGTTTCAAGACTTTTTTCAATGATGTTTTTTTTTAAATTATTGTATCATGGAGTGCACTCTTGGTTGAACCCTACACTCCTAGCATTGGTGCCCTTGTTTTGTTGGTTGTCCATTTTTTGGACCTTGTTATTCAACCCATTGTGTCATACAGGTGGATACCACTACTTATGCTTGTGGAGTCAATTTGGACATCCCTTACAGTTTTTGTGGTTCTTTATACATCCTATCTTCACATTATTTTTGTGAGACACTTTGGTTCCAAGGTATTTTTCTAGTAAGAACTATTTTTATGAGACACTTTTATTTCATGGTTCATGAGCACTAGTCTGTGAGTATGAATTCTTTTCTGCAACAAGTCTCTATGTTTTTGAGACATCTAATGGGTCCATTGCAGGATTCTTAATGGAATTTGTCCTAAATAGGGGGTTGAAGAGGACATATTCCTTCCTCTCAATCCTCCATGCACATATTCCTTATTCTTCTATTCTGGTAGGTGGTTTCCCCTTGAAATTTTCTACCATTACCCTAATTTTGTTGTTTGTCCACAAGGTTTGGACCTAGTTATCAGCCCATTGTACTCATATAGGTGGAAACCACATACTCATGCTTGTGGAGTCATTTTTGGACTACCCATGCAATTTTTTGTGGTTCTATCTCCATCTTATCTTCACTTTGGTTTTAGGGGACTTTTCTTTAAAGATGTTTATTCTTTTGATCACATGTTGTAAATGAGTACCTTATTAGGCCTTGTTGTCGGGACTCATCTTTGTGGCTATACCATCTCTATTGTACATGAGTACCTTATCAGGCCTTGGTGTTGGGACTCATCTTATATAGGTATGCCACATATTTTTTATTCCTTTTTCACTTACCCCTACTATCACTTAAGGGGGGTGTCAAAGTATCTTAGTGCATAGAGTTTTTTCACCCCTCTCTCATTCTTCTTATTATTATTAGAATCTCTTCATTTGGCAGAATATTCAGAGTGAGGAAATGCACTTGGAATATATTCCAACTGAGGCATAAATTGTAGACATGTTAACCAAGTCAATATCTTCTCCACATTACCTTCAGTTGTGAGAAAAACTTGGAGTATTACAGTTGCATTGACAAAGAGGTCTTCCACCTCTCACTATATTATAAATGAGTGCCTCATAAGGCATTATTATCGGGACACATCATTTATTTGTATAGGAGGATAATATTTTCCATTCGAAGACAAGTCTCTTTCATACTTCTTTGATTTTTATTGATGGCTTTTCCCACTAGGTTTTTACCATCACTTCAAAACAAATGGGTGATAGTTGGTTTTTCCCCACAGGGGTTTTTTCCACCAACTATCTATATTGTACATGAGTACCTAATTAGGACTTGTTTTTGGGACTCATATTTTATTTGTTAAAGAGGAAAATATTCGTCATCCGAAGACAAGCCTCTTTCATACTTCTTTGCTTTTGATTGATGGTTTTTTCCCACTGGGTTTTTACCATCATTTCAAAATAAAGGGGTGATAGTTGATTTTTTCCCATAGGGGTTTTTTCCACCATCTATCTATATTATACATGAGTACCTAATTAGGCCTTATTTTCGAGACCCATTTGTAGAATCACCCCTAGTATCACTTAAGGGGGGTGTTAGAATAAGTGAATATTCTCTTAAGTTTTACTAGGATACACACTTGAGTTTCTACTCCTCCATGTGTCAAGAGAACTCTTAGTGGTGTCTTCATAAGGTTTTATGAGTTTTTGTAATCCAAAGACTCTGAATGATAAACTCTGCTATTTATACAGAGTTGATCCTAGAGATAAATCAATTAGTTCCACTCTTCTCTTCACATTTTGTGTAATACTTTGCATATCTATTATTGTGAAATTCTAATAGAAGCAAGAAGGAGGTCTTGCACTCTTGGTTTCTATGTGAGCGGTTGGCTCACGTGGTTGTTGTTACTGCAGTTTGAGTGGTGCAAGGGAAGTGACAAGGGATCAAATCCCATTGAGGTTAAAGGCAACTTATTATTTTTTCCAAATATTTTATTTTTCTAAGGTTTCCCTAGGAGAGATAAGGTTTGTGGTGCATGTTGTGAAAAAGAAATATTTTTGGTGATTTTATTTTTAGAAGTATATCATATTATATATCATTGGAAAGCTTATTTAGAGGGCTATTTGATTATTTTGTTTAAAAGGAGAAATAAGGTGTACATAAAGAGATAATTCTATTTTTGTAAAAGGGTTCAAGTGAAGGTTGTTTTGTTCTTTTCAAAGTGTGTTGAGTGTGGCAAATTTTCCAAAGGGGTTTCTTCATCTTCATAAAAGGTATGGGCACATTCTTATATTTATTGTATATGGTGGTTGATTTCTGAAATATCATTGGAGGAAAAAGGATTGTTTGTGGTTTCCTTTTTTAAAGTGGTTGGTTGAATGCTTCAAGGTTTTCTGAATTTAGAGTTGTGTATAAACCTTTTTTTATAAGCATAGTTGTTGAAGCCCATTGGTTGTGAAAGAACATGAGTTATAAAATAACATGAGTATCATTGTTATGTGAGATGTGTGGTTGAGCATTGTTGGAAACATTTGAGTTGAATAAGCCTAGTCAAGTGATGTGTGAAGTGATTTTTCAAGTCCTATGAAACAAACTATTCCATTATTCTGATTTGAGTTGAGATTGAGATTAGAACATATTGAGTCCCTAAAAATTATCTTTATTATTCTATGAGTTGACTTGAGTTGAGTTGAGTTGATATTGATCCTAGAAAATTTTGAGTCTCTAACAATTCACTTTATGCTTCTATGAGTCGATATGAGTTCAGTTGAGTTGAGATCACTATGGATCATTGTTGTTATCCACTGAAGAGTACATTTCCATTCATTGTTGAGTTCATATTTGAGATTTGCCTTGATATATTTGTGGATCATATTTGATTGCTACTTGAGCATGATTTATTGAGCCTTTGAGAAAGATTTGTGGATAGTTTTGGGATAGATTTATGGGCAGATTTGTGGACAATTTTGGGGCATATTTGTGGACAGATTTGGGACAGTTTTGGGAAAGTTCTTGGTGAGCTTTCTAGAGCAGATTTGGACAAGTTCTTAGTGATCTTGTTGGAGTAGTTTTGGGCAATTTCTTGGTGAGCTTGCTAGAGCATATTTGGACAAGTTCTTAGTGAGCTTGTTGGAGTAGTTTTGGGCAAGTTCTTGGTGAGCTTGCTAGAGTAAATTTGGATAAGTTATGTGTGAACTTGTTATTCATATTTGGACAAGTTTTGTGTGAGCTTGTTATTTAGTTTTGGACAAGTTCTATGTGATATTGTTATTCATATTTGGAAAAGTTTTGTGTGAACTTGTTATTGCCTAGCTTTGAGAAGATAAAAGAAATCATTGTATTGGATATTTTTGTATGAAATATTATAAGGATATCAGCTTGTGGAGTACCCCACATTGAGGGAAACACATTAAATATTGTCTCTCAATTGTGTGTGGTGAATTGTGCTCTTGCTTACTACTCCTATATGAGTTATTAATGCACACTACTATAATTGGTTATTGTAATTAAGGACATTAATTGATATTTATTTGGAAAGAAAATTAAAAAGTGATCTTATAGTGTTCATACCCCCTCTAATTATAATCTTGTGTTCCTTAATACTTTTTAAAATGCTAGCAAACATTTCATGTTTTGGAATACTCACAATATTTGAAGATGTTAGTGAGTGATATCTTATGTCTAAAATCCTTATTACTATAAGCTTATCAAATAGGCATCCATTATACACACTATTATGGAACCCTAAAATCAATTACTTTTCTTATTCTTTTCCAAATTATCATGGATGGTTGGTATAAAAATCCCTATACTATTGAATAAATATGACTGTCCTGAGCAATCATCCTCTTCTACTTTGGTGTTTGACCATATTGAAACTTGAATTTAATCAAGTATCGATATATGTTTACATATTCCTGTGGAAAAACTTCTACTACCAATAAAATTGTGTTAGGAAACTAATCATATTCACATTCAAAACCAAATCCATCATATTCTCTCAATAGAGCATCTACATTAATATACTTTATACTTAGGAAATCAACAATGCCAAAATCAAATTATTACAAATAAATAATCCATCTAGCTATCCTTCGTGATAGATTGGACTTGCTAATAATATACTTGAAGGTAGTATGGTTTATAACAACAATAAAATTTTCTCATTTTTTTTTAAACTAAGTTTACTATAGAACTTACATTGAGTTTCTAATGATAATAATAACACATACCCATACACGAGGTTATATATGTGATTCAATAAATACTTCATGGAAGAGTATGAAACTTTTATTTCAAATATTAGAAATATTCTCCTTCGTTTAGGATCTTTTTTATAATTTTTGGCCCGATTTCATTCATTGGGAGTCTACCATGAGCTTGTCTCATTTTCATGACATCTATTTTTCTTCATTGTTTGAAATGAGATCAATAATGGTAATTGTAGCTTTATCCTTTTCATTGCACTTTCTTCCTAAAGTAGATACCTTATTAGGGTAATTTTTATTCTTATGCTCTTTATCTTTGCACACATGGTAGAATGCATTAGAAAAATTATTCCTAATATTCTTCACATTGATCTCATTGAGTTATTATATTCTTTTATTGTAACAAATTGATTGGAATTTATTCCATATTTTTAATTATATCTTCTACTTTAGTTATAGAAATAGAAGAAGATGAACTTATTGCTACTACTAGCATTGCTAGTTGTGGAACTTGGCTAGAAGCTATAAGAGAAACTTGTGTTGGTGGAATTATCTCCTCGTCCAAACATTCTTGTTACTATTTCATATTCTCATATGCACATTAGATAGTGGTAGGTTGATCATACCTAACCCTTGGACTATTTATTACCTTTAGACCTATCATAAAATACTAAAACACAAGTCATCCACACCCTCTATGAGGTAGTTAGGTAATTTCTCCTTTCATAATTAGACCTCTAATTTCTTCCAAAGCTCTTGAAAGATCATGTATAGTGCTACAAAATTTATTTTAATTCCTTGAACCAGCTTTGTTATAATGATTATGAAATCAAAATATTTTTTGCATTGGTTATCCTCCTAAATCATATTTTTACTAATTTCATCTCATAAATTATTTATATGATTCTCTTGTGTCTCATAACATCTTGAAGTAGCACCATTCAAAAATGTTAGAAGCATTTTGACCATTTCTTCTTCTATGTCAAGCCATTACAGATGCATGCTCTCTTATATTCTTGAAATGAGGTCTTCATATATCCAAAACAATTAGGCTAATAAGATAAGAATTTCTTCCATATTTACTACATCCTTAGAATATAAAGTATAAATATTCCTTGTGAAAGAGACAAGGGCTCATGAAATAGAATCTAAATTTACTTATGATAGTTATGATTGATGCACATTCTCTATTTAGTGGTGGTATTCTAACATATAAATCTCATTCACAATACCTTATATCAACATGAAAAATATTGAATTAAGGCAACATAATAGATGGCACAGTAAAGATAGAAGTAACTTTACAATAAAAAAACTACAAAATTACATAAATGCTCACTAGATTGCCTTGTGAGTGAATGTGTTCCTCTTGTTGATACTCCACATATTGTGGACTTTCTTAATGATCACAATCCACATACCTCAATTTCACAATATTAGCCACACATTGGATAAAGAAATACTTTTTATAGCTAGATTGGTTTGCTAGATCTCACTCTCACACTAGACTCTATATTGCTTCGTTGAGTTTACAATTTATCGATTTACCTTTAATAAGGGCTTCTCCCCTATTTATAGGCTCATGTGATCTAGATAATATGTATGAATAATTCTAGATAGACACATGGTAATATTTTCTAGAAATATCATTTTTTACTCTTTTCATAATATCAAGATATTATAGATAACTTTCTTGGGCTTTTCCTAGGACATTTTTAATTATATTAGATAGTCAAAATATCATATACTTCTAGATATTTTTCTCTCTATATATGTATGTATGTATGTATGCATGTATGTATGTATGTATGTATGTATGTATGTATATATGTATGAGAGTGAAAATATCACATGCTTATAGAGATTTCTCTTTTGGGCCTTTCCTATGATATTTAAAATTACATGAGATAGTCAAAATATCATATGGTTCTATAGAATTTCCTTTTGTAATTTTCCTAGAAGTACATAAGAATTCCAAAATTAATTTTAACTATCTTGGATTTTTAGATAATTTATTATTTACAACATATATATTTATGACATAGATACTTGACAAAGATAATTTACCATGATAATGAGACTTTTACTTCTATTATTATCTTTCACTGTTAGAAATTACTTTTACCATGACCTATACCTATCACAATAATATTTATATAGTCCTTTCATAAAAGCATTCTATTATAGTATCATTATTTAATAGTTACTACAACCTTCTCAACAAAGCTACTATGTCATTAGTGTACCAAACAAGCTACCAATCTATAATCCTCTTTATCAAGCCATTACACTATATGTTCTATATGCTTCTTATCCTACTACACATAAAAATAGTATAAAAAAACTATTTCTACAATATCATCAATCAAATATTTAGAAAACATTTCAACAATGTGGGAATAGATTTAATATATTTTTTGAATCACTAAGAACACATCCATAATACAATTTAATATGGGATAACTATTCTATTATGATTTTATCATGAATATAGTTGAAGAATTTTTTTAAACTTTTATCATCATGTTCCAACCAAGTGAACCATAATAGGATATTAGTCCCATTTTCTACATATAAATTAAATTTAAACAATTCTCTAAATACCGATAGAAAGGATAGGTGGAGGTCAGTCAAATAATAAAGTAATAGCGGTCATATAAGATCAATGATGTTTTTTATAATCTACTATTAATTATCGCACACCACTATTTTCCATATGGATGGAAGAAATAGATCTATGTAAGGTAGATTTTAACCGTGGATCCCAACAATAAACACCCAAGCGATAAGGGAAAGAATTTTAACCTTGTTTGAGATTCAAATAATTTTTATATTCAAGGTGAGAATTATTGAACTCAAAAAAATATAATAAAAGCATTAAGTGAAATAGAGAGAAGCAAGTTTCCAAATGATCTAATGAAAGAGTTTAATGATGGTAAAAACCAACTACTAAAGGGATAATTTTTCAAAAAGGAATTTATTTATATAGACTCTATTTAAGTAAATAGCTCTATTTTTGTGCCAAAAATGACTATTAAAATAAGTAATATTTTGAGACTAATATGATGGGCAATTGTTGAGGAGAGGATCAAAGACACAAAAGTAATTTTATCAAAAGAAATAATTAGAAAATTCATCATTCCTTAGGGGTATATTGTACTGCTAATTACAATCACAACACTTTTCTACCACATAAATTTACAAATAAATATTCACTCAAAAATGGATAGAGGTAAGGTCATACATTATCAAAAAGAAAAATATAGGAAACTTATTAATTTATTATATAGAATAAGAAAAATACAAGAAACTAATTATTTCACGTAATAATTTCCCACACATTTTTTCTAGGGATATGCCCATAATTCACCAAAGAAGAAGTAAGGAAATGATGGACAACAAGAACAACAAGTTAGGAACCTAGTTATTATCAATTTTAATTAAATGGAGAACAATGGAAAATAAGTGAAAATAAATAAATTAACATTCACTTGTATTTAGATCATTGTTTCAAATGGAGGTTGCCCTACCAAGTGCTCACAAGGAGATGTAATGATTTATATTTTTTGATGCCTAATGACATATTCTATGAATGTATATATAAACCTATCTAATGGTTATGATGTGAAAGGACACGATGGCCCATAATCAAATAAGTGAAATTAATAATATAAGTTAGGATTAAGAACCTAAAAAGCTACCCCTCTTAAAAAGAGCTTTGTCCTCAAAGCTAAATTTAGGGAAATTATTTCTAGATATGTTGAATGTTTTCCATGTAGCATCTTTAGAAGTTAGAATTTTCCATTAAATCAAAAGCTTGGTGATGGTATGATGGTGAAGCTATCGAGTACAATGATCCACGATAGCTTCAGGTTCAACCATGAGTGCTCCATATTTTGTGAACTCGGGAAGTTGAGTTTGTGTAGTAATGTGGTTACCAAGTATTTCTTTAAGACAATAAACATGGAAGACAAGATAAATTTTGGAAGAATATGGTAACTCAAGTTTATAAGCAATGGGTCCAATACGTTAAAGGAATTTATAAGGAAAATAGAATTTAGGAGATATCTTTTGATATCCTTTAAGTTTGAGAAAATTTTGATGATAGGGTTGAAGACAAAGAAATACCATATCACACTTTTGAAAAAAATCTCTCGGTTTGATGTTTATTTGCTTTTTTCTTCATACAATGTTGAGCGGTGATTAAATTATCCTTGAGAAGGTGAAGAATGTCATCTCTAGTAGAAAGGTGAGAATATAATGCTAGAACATTTGAAATTTTGAGAATGTAAGAGGTAATGGAATGTGGTGTTTGGCCATATAATGATTCATATGGTTTCATATTAATGGTGGAGTTGTATGAGATATTATACCACCATTTGGCTAAAGAAATCCAATTTTACCAATGAAGGGATTGCATAGAAATAAAATAATGTAGGTAGGTCTCCAAAAATTTGTTAACAATTTTGGTTTGATCATCAATTTGTGGATGATAAGCATAACTCATATGAAGTTGAGTGCCCTGGAGTTTGAATAATTCTCTCCAAAAGTTACTAGTAAATGTAGGATCATGATCACTAATTATGGTAGAAGGCATGCCATGGAGTTTGAAAATATTATCAAGAAATATTTGGGCTATAGTACTAGCCATGTAAGGATGAAACACGGGGTAAAAATGAGCATATTTAGATAAGCGATCTACTACAACTAGAATAATGGTTTTTCTTGCATATTTTGGAAGGCCTTCAATAAAATCCATAGAAATATCGATCCATGTTTTAGTTGGGATAGGAAGAGGTTGTAGAAGGCTAGGATCATTTATTGTTTCACCCTTTTTTATTTGATAGGTCTCACATTCATACATAAATTTCTTAATATCTTGTTTCATGCCTACCCAATAAAAATATCTAATCACTCTTTTGTAAGTCTTGAGGAATCCCGAATGTCCTGTCATGGGCATGGCATGTAATTCATGGAGAAGTTTGGTATGATATGAGGATGTGGGTGATAGGACAATATACCCTTTGAGTATGTTATCTCTCCAATATTAGTGGGGTTTACTAGTGGAGTCATGTTGAAATTGTTGAATTAATGTGTACGTATTTGGATCATTAAACCATTCCTCATTGATTTGGTCTATCCAATTGGGAATAGGAGAGGAGAAACCAGTAAGGGCATTAAAGGAAATTTTAGGTGTGTCCTTTGTGTTACCTTTTGGATTTTCTATCACTACTTCCACCTCAATAGTATCTTCTTATTTGGAATTACCCTAGTCAAGTGTATCTAAAATATAGATTTTTGGGATACTGCATTTATGGTTGGGGATGAATTTCTCATTATAATGGAAAAAATATCCTTTTATCATCCTTCCTTCATTTCTTTAGGGCTACTTATTTTAATTGGTAAAACTCTATTTAGATTTGTGGTGGTGTAGGAATTTTGATATTTTCTCATTGGTGGTCTCTCAAATCGATGTTGGTTATTGATTTTTTCTTCCACCATTTAAGGTATCACAATAGTTTGCATCAAGTTTGTAGGATTGAGAATTTGTACTTCTAATTGAATATCTTCTTTTAGGCCATTGATAAAGCAACTTTGGAAGAATTATGCATCTAGCATGATGTAAAATTTATCAATTTCTTGAATTGAGCTTGGTACTCTTGTATTGTAGTGGTTTGGTAGAGTTTGATGAGGGCTCCTATAAAATCTTTAAATTTGCTTGGGCTGAATCATACCATTACATTTTTTATAAATTCTATAAATGTAGGGGTTCCATTTATCTTTTTGTACCATTGGTACCATTGAGTAGTGGTACTCTCCAGGTGGAAGGATGCAATTTGAACCTTTTGGGCTTTAGAAATTTGATAGAGGGAGAAATATTGGTCCACTCGATAGATCCAATTTGTGGGGTCACCTCCTTCAAAGTATGGAAAGTCCACTTTAGTGGTTCAAGGTAGGATTGATGTTTGTGTTGGTGTTATGATAGGTTGGCCGACTTGGACTATTGCCATATTTTGTTGTAACATGTCTATGGAGTGGTTAGTGGCAACAAATTTTAAATTTGTTTATTCTATTTTTTGTCATGAGTTTCTCTTCAAAATCATCCCTCCATTTATTTAGTCCCTCCATGAAGTCCTTCATATGGTATTTTGAACATCTTCCATTGGCCATTGCAGTGGTTTTGTGAGATTTTCAAGCTAAATTTATTTGGAAAAATAGCATAAATTTAATCAAATTGTCAAGTATTAACAAAATTTGAAAAAATTATTGTAAAATTTTATCAAAATTTTGTCAAAAAAAATTGGAAAATTTTCAAAAATTTATTGCAAAATTTCAAAATTTGTGTTTCAAATTTAGGGTCCCATGATTTTTTAAAATTTTAAATTTTGAAATTTGGTGGGAGTGGGCTCAAAGAGCGAGGTGAGGGAGTAGCATAGAAAAACAAGGGCAGATTAGGATGAATATGGAGGTAAGGGATCGGTAGAGACAAGAAAGGGGTGGAGTGGGCATGAAGAGCAAGGTGAGGGAGCGACAGAGACAAGCGAGGATTGAGCAGGCATGCAAGACAAGATAGGAGTGGTAGAGATAAATGAGGGTGGAGCATAGGGTCAAAGTTTCAATAACGAAAAAATGCCAACCATAAAAGGGCGTAAAAAGTTACGTGTCCTTATTTATCTCCCTTCATCAAAGAAAAAATTCTGACATCGGAGTTGACTGCCAACGATCAATTTTTTTTTAAAACTTTAGTTTATAAATTTTTGTCGAAAAACTTGCAGACATGCCGAAAAATATCACAAAGAAATTTTATCAATTTTTTTTATCGTCTAATGCTTTCTGTCGAATCTGATTTACTCTCCAAGGTATATGCATTTATATTTATGTTTTTTTTTTTAACATAAAATCTTGTTTCTATATTCCTCTATTATCTGCTATATTTTCTCTTCTATGTTCAAAATTGTCTCAATTTTCTTATAAATGGATATATCTGGGCTTGTCTTGTGCTATGATGGTTTTATATGGATATATATATCTATATATATATTAGATGTAGAAAAATAAATTGTGTATGATGGTGGATATTTTTGTGATGATGTGACAATGGGAGAGATGAAACATAGGCACATGAGTGGAATGGTAGATAGTTGGAATTGAATAATGGGGTGAGAAAATGCTTAATTGAACGATGGCTCTAATACTAGTTGTTAGGAACCTGGTTCCTATCAATTGGAATTCAATGGAGAACAATGGAAAATGAGTGCAAATAAATAAATTAACAATCACTTTTATTTATATTGTTGTTTCAAATGGAGGTTGCCCTACCAAGTGCTCATAAGGAGATGTAATGATTTATGTTCTTCAATGCCTAGTGACACCTTCTATGAATGCATATATAAATTTATCTAATGGTTATGATGTGAAATATCACGATGGTCCATAATCAAATGAGTGAAATTAATAATATAAGTTAGGATTAGGATCCTAACACAACATGTCCTTTACTAGAATCATGTTTGGTTTAGAGTTCTCTACCTTGTATGGGTGAAAGGGATACATAATTTTTCACTTAATATCCTATTAATTTTTACTTCATGAACGAAAAATATATTAACATTATTTTTAGCACCTTAGAAATATAAAATTTATGCATAATGAAGTTAAGGCCTTGTATATTATAGGATAAACACTTAAACTTCATGAATCACCATCCCAAATGTGTTGCTCTATATTTTTTATTAGAATATTAAATTTATTACTGATACCACCACTAATTGATAATGAATTGCTAGGGTTGAGATATGGACAAGGTCTAGAAGGCATAATGTTTAATAATTTGCTAACATTATCCATGGACCCAAAATTCTTAGATTGTTTAATTTGGTTTTGTCTAGTACAATTTTATCATTTTACAATGAAATCATTTTTTCTTAGAGAAATTGCTATCTTTTCAATAATTTTTTGGTTTTATATATAGAAATAATAAAAATTATAATATTTGAAATGAAAATGTTTGCATATTTTATTCACATATATTATTTTTCATATCAAAAATATGATCTTTTATTGGTAATGGGGTTTTGAAAGGATCATGTAACCTTTTAAAAAATGGAGTCTAATCTAAAAATAACCCCTTAGCAAAACAACAGGAAAGTCATCTCGTTACAGGTTATAACAAAAAACAATATTAATCCTAGGAATCCGTCATAGGGGTCATAAGGAGTAACCAATAAAACCATCCATAAAGAAACCCACACAGGGCTAAGCTATGATACAAAACAAATTTACACCTAGAAGCACTAAAAAATCCACCAGAGAGCCACAAAACAAGCTAGATGTTTGGTTGCTCGATTTTGCAGCCATCTCTGGTTACTCCCACCAAGCTCTTGAATTCATCCAAAATCTTGAACTTGTCATTGTATTCATCCAAAAGAGTCTCCACCTGAGAGAGGAGAGAGGAGGTCATCTTGGTTGCTCTCCTCAGGGCCTTCATAATATTGTAGAGATCTTGGAGATGGACACATTTGGAGGTATTAGGCCAGTAGAACACTCTAAAGACCATTAGAGGGGGAGCCTAGGTAGATGTACCTTCAATAGAGTAACTTTTCTTAGGTGCAGTATTTGGTTTAACATGAAAGGAAAGACAGTCATCAAAAAATCATTGTCAACAACAATGAGGCCTTACGTTTATCGCTACTATCTTTTCTCATGGTGGAACAATGAGGCTCATATTTTTTAGTGCTCAAAGTTCCCTCCAAATTTATGTCAAATTCAAAGGTCCAATTGGTTATGGTAGACACTAAAGTATCTCCACCAGCTCCACCAATATTGTTCGTAGATCCCATGGTAGAGACCATCGCTCCCACAACTCTATGATTTTATCGCTCTAAAATGTAATTGTAGATCACCATGTGAAGACCTTTTTCCAAGGGAAAGGA
Source organism: Wollemia nobilis (assembly GCA_028583015.1). Classification (NCBI taxonomy): domain Eukaryota; kingdom Viridiplantae; phylum Streptophyta; class Pinopsida; order Araucariales; family Araucariaceae; genus Wollemia; species Wollemia nobilis. The sequence goes on from JAQPPZ010002024.1 coordinate 3,625,472, forward strand.
TGAGATCCATCTCTTAACATTCATGATTTACCACTCAATAGACCAGAAAAGGTACTCCAATATGTGGATGATATTTTTTCTTTGTAAGTTGTTGAGGAATGCCAAATGGAAGCTTCTCAAGAACACTTCGGGGTTGTCTAACATAAAGTACTACAGGACTATCACCATCATGATGTCCCATGGATTTGAGAGTGTTTCCCATAGAATGCCACCCTTGTCTTTGGCTAAGGATTCATTCTCATCTTAAAAGAGAGCTTGATCACCTTGGAGTAAGGGCTTCTCTCTATTATAATCTCCCTTTCATTTAGAATTACAATGATCTCAGCAAGAAGGTTAGCAGTAACCGTAAAATTAAACCTCAAATGATAACATGTTCTTCATCCCACATTCATAAAAACTCTAAATAAATATAAAATTTATGGCAATTAAATAGCTGCAAGAAAATAAGGAGGCCATGGTATCTAAATATCCTTGATGAGGGAAGTAAAGTGAAGCACCGAGGGTTCAACTTCAACCATAAAAATAGGGCTCGAAAGGATAAGAGAGGAAGAGTGGAAATGCACTAGCTCAGGTGGGATAAGGTAAAAGGATAACAACATGAGGGACCAAAAAGTAGAGGATATGAAGGTAGAGGATCATTCCAGAAAATATCTCTAGTTGCAATGGAACAAAACACATAAACCTGACACTAGAAAAGTATGGGATATGATGGAGCTCATGATTGAAATAATTGTTATGGGTAGGTTGACACGAGTGTGTAAACATTAATAAGAATATAGGATCAGATACAAGGAAGCATAGATCAAGGAATTGACCTCTAGAAGGAGTAGCACTAGATTCGAGGGCAATTGTTATCAATAATAGTAAAAAAGGATCCATTGGTGATCATTAAGACCCACCACGTAGTCTCTAAAGGAAAACAAATGGTGATTATTTATGCTCCTAGAATAACTAATGACATCTATGAAATTAGAAAAATTTGGAGGATCACCATCAATGGTAATGGTGAAAATGGACCAAGCTAAGAAAAGGTTGAGCTTCACAAAGGTAGCCACCCGTAAGTGTCAATTCAAATGAAAATCCATGTGATTCTGATGAATATTGTTTGAATTACAAATTGGATGACAAAGTTGCCTTGTCTTCCCTCAAAAGTGAATTTACCAATAGTAGAAAGAGCAAATGTTGAGCGTGGAATTGATCATAGGATTCCCATAAAAATTATCAGCAAGAATGTTTTGATTGGTGAAATTGACATCATGAACTGGCATGTGTGTCCCATGTTTATATCTAATAATTGGAAAGATATGTAACTTCTGACTAACATTTTATATATTTTATTATTAACTAGAAAGAAAAAAACTAAATCTCAAAATAAACATGATACCTCCTCAACAGGGTTATGCACAGTGGCAAATTTCACAATTTAGCACGAATATTCAGATTTTCACAATGTTAATATTACGGATTTTGGGACCATATATGTTGGCCCATTCACCCAAAAATTTTAGGATCTAAATTTTTTAAGGGTAAATTTGCCAAGTTATCATAAGGTTTCTCACCTAATTTTTGCCTTAAATTTATTAAAAATAAAAAATATCTCGCCCAATTCACCCCTTGTACCCCATTATATATAGCTAATCATAACATCAACTCTCATACAATTTCAATATTATATTTTTAGATAGCGAGAAATAAAAATTAGATGAGTAAAAAACATGATTCTAGGACTAATAGAAGGCGACTGGCAGAAGGTGACTGTCAGAAGGTGACTGTAATAAAGTGACTGGCATAATGTGACTGGTAGAAGGTGAGTGGTAGATGGTGAGTGGCAGAAGGCAAGTGATATAAGGTGAGTGATATATGGTGAGTAGAAAAATGCAAGTGATATATGGTGAGTGGTAGAAGGCGAGTGGTATAAGGCAAGTGGTAGAAGGTGAGTGGCAGAAAGTGAATGGCAGAAGGCGAGTGGTAGATGGTGAGTGATAGAAAGTGAGTGGCAGATGGTGAGTGGTAGATGGTGAGTGGTATAGGGCAAATTGTAGATGGTGAGTGGTATATGGTGAGTTGCAGATTACGAGTGGTAGAAGGCGACTGGTAGAAGGAAACTGGTATATGGTGACTGACAATCATGTCACAGTTTTAGGCATCAAAATATATCTAAACATAGACATATTTATACTCATTGGAAAGATATTTTTAAGCCCAATCTAATGGTGGTATTTTTATAAAGTTCAAATATGATGCAATATGTCAAAAGTTGTCCCAAATATGGTGGGGAGGAGGTAATATAATTTTAAGGTAGATTTTGACCTACTAAATCATCTCAAAACTTCATAAAAACATCACCATTATATTAGTCTTGAAAATATATTTCTAACAAGTAAAAATATGCCTATGTTTACATTTATATTAATGCCTAAAATTTAAAATCATTGTCAGTCACCATATTCTAGTCAGAATCTACCAGTTTTCATGTGGCAAGTGGCAGATGGCGAGTGGCATATGGCAAGTGGCATATGGCGAGTGGCATAAGGCAAGTGATATATGGCGAGTGGTATATGGCAAGTGGTATAAGGTGAGTGGTAGATGGCGAGTGGTAGATTGTGAATGGTAGATGGTGAGTTGTATAAGGTGAGTGGCAAAAGGTAACTGGTATATGGTGACTTATAATCATTTCATAGTTTTAGGCATCAAAATTTATCCAAACATAGGTATATTTATACTCGTTGGAAATCCTTTTTCAAGGCCGATCTAATGGTGGCATTTTTATAAAGTTTGAAGATGATTTAATATATCAAAAGTGATCCAAAATATGGTGGGAAGTAGGTAATTTCATTGTAATATAGAGTTTGACCACCTAAATCATCTCAAAACTTTATAAAAACACCACCATTAGATCAAGATTGAAAATATATTTTCAACGAGTACACATATCCCTATGTTTGGATTTGTATTGATGCCTAAAATGTGAAATCGTTATCAGTTACTATCTTCCAGTCACCTTCTTCCAGTTGCCATGTGGTGAGTGGTAGATGGCAAGTGGCAAATGGAGAGTGGTATAAGGTGAGTGGCAGATGGCAAGTGGTATAAGGTGAGTGGAAGATGGCGAGTGGTAGCTGGTGAGTGGTATAAGGTGAGTGGTAGATAGCGAGTGATAGATGACGAGTGGCAGATGATGAGTGGTAGAATGTGATTGGTAGATGGTGACTGACAATCATTTCATAGTTCTAGTCATCACAATATATCCAAACATAAGCATATTTGTACTCATTATATCCAAACATAGGCATATTTGTACTCATTGGAAAGATCTTTTCAAGCTTGATCTAATGGTGGTATTTTTATGAAGTTTGAATATGATTTAATAGGTCAAAAGTGGTCCCAAATATTGTGGGTAGGGGGTAATTTCATTTTAAGGTAGGTTAAGTAGGTGATATCAAAACTTCATAAAAACACTAGGTAACTAGATGGAAATGGTAGATGGTGAGTGCCAGATAGTGAGTGTTATAAGGAAAGTGGTAGATGGTGAGTGGCATAAGGCAAGTGGTAGATGGTGAGTGGTAGATGGTGAGTGGTATAAAGTGAGTGGTATATGGTGAGTAGTAGAAGGAAACTGGTAGATGGTGACTGATAATCATTTTATAGTTTTATGCATCAAAATATATGCAAACATAGGTATATGTGTACTCATTGAAAAGATATTTTCAATCCTAATCTAATGGTGGTATTTTTATGAAGTTTGAATATGATTTAATAGGTCAAACGTGGTCCCAAATATGGTGGTGAGGAGGTAATAAAATTTTAAGGTAGATTTTGACCTACTAAATCATCTCAAAACTTCATAAAAACACCATAATTAGATCGGTCTTGAAAATATCTTTCCAATGAGTACAAATATACCTATGTTTATATTTATATTGATATCTAAAATTGTGAAATCATTGTCAATCACAATCTGCCAGTCGCCTTCTGCAAGTCACCATGTGGTGAGTGCAAGATGGCAAGTGGCATAAGTCAAGTGGTAGATGGTGAGTGGAAAATGGTGAGTGTGTTAGCATAGTGATTTTACCTAGGCTATTAAATTATTATGAAAATATTAGCACACGTAGGTGCTCTCTAAGTAGTTGGGTTCTCTAACCAATATGGTGGTTCTACAACCAACCGTAGAACCAATTTATTTTTGTCTATTTAATATTTGTAATACAAGATTATCATTCTGCTTCATTTAATTCAATATGGTACCAAAGCCATGGGTGATCGAAGACATGATAAGGTTGGTTAAGGTTTTTTATAACACCAAGTACTCCAACTCCTCTTGCGACATGATTCTTGGCAAGTAGACACAAGATAAAGCATAGTCATACAATGCACACGATGCAGGATAGCAGAAGAACATGGTTTGAGGCACACATATGTAGGATAACTAAAGCATGCATTTTCAGGCACACATAAACATAGGTCAACAGAAGCAAGTAGTTTGAGGCACACCATCATAGGACAAGGTGAAGGCAAAACAAAGGGTTGGTTTCCTAAATGCAACCAAAAGCCTTAGTGGATTTCATTTCTTTTCAAGCCTCTCAAAGCTCTTGCGTGAAGAATGTGGGATTATTATTTTTTTCCTTTTCTATGCTCAAATGTGCTAACTATAATATGTTGTCTGTCCATGTTCATTGAGCACCCTAGCTTGAGTGGTATGTGTGGTGTTTGTTTGGAGGTAGTTCGTATGTTTGACTCCCATCGAGAGTAAATTTTTTGACACCCCCTTTGTACGGTTGATGCCCCCCTCCACACAGTTGATGCCTAGTGCCCATTGGTGACTCTTGAAAGTATTTTTGGCACCTACTACCCACCATTTGACACCCTGCGCATCCTGTTTGATACCCTGCACAAATTTTACACCCTAACAAAAAAAATGACACCCTAAGCAAAAAAAAAATGATGCCCTAAGAAAAACAATTTGACACCCCATTTTTTGTCAAATTTTTTCTTTTTTTTGTCTTTTTTTTTTGTCAAATGAATTTTCTACCCATTTTGACCTCAGAGAGTCATTTTTTCCACACTAGGAGCCATTTTTTGGTCCAAAGAGGGCATAGGAGTAGTTTTTTTTGTCTACAAGTTAGAAGTGACACTCATTTTATCTGAGGTATTCTTCCATACATAGCTTCCTTCCTTTCAAAGTTTTTTTTGGAGGGATAAGTAGTTTTTCATTGGATTTGGAAAGGATCATTTTTTCCCATTGTTTATTTTACAACAAAAAGGGGGATCTCATACACATTTATTTCTTGCAAAATTCTAATACAAAGGGGAGAATAAAATTGTGGAACGTGAATATATTCTTTTCATCTCAAAAATAGCATTGTAATAGATTGATTTTTGGTGGAAATCGACACCTCAAGTAGTTAAGTTTGTGGGAATTTTTGGTTTTTGTTTTCCATATAAATTTCTTGTTTACTTTCATTAACAATCACACAAATATAAAAAAAAATACCACAAATTTATACACCTATTTGTACAATTTATTGCACAGTAGCATTCGATATCTATGATACCTTTGGTCCACACTTACAAGTAATGTTGTCATGATTGGACTACTATATCTAGAATCTAATATAGCTGCAACAATGACATCTGAGATTGTTCTCTATTAATTATTGGGGAGAAATAAGGTAAACTAGTTCTGATATTCACTCAATTATTACCCTAATCGTTATTCTTGTTAGACGTAAATTATGACAAAGTGAATTCCGAAGTGTTTGGGGGAAGTTACATCCCACGCATGAGGAAGGAACTTCTATGGTAGGTGTCATAAAAAAATGATTCCCTTTCAGTATCGCCTAAGTTCCACGTATTATTCTACTCTTATATATACTTATAGTCTCCCTCACATAAGGGTGGGTATATATAGAGGAGTTTTGGTATAAATTCTTGGTAGGTATAAATAAATGGGGAACATTTGGTGTTATAAGGAACCTTCACAATGGCATCTATTCACAAATATCTCTTATATTTATAGTTGTTGAAAGGTTCTAATTTCACACCATGGAAGAATAAGATGCATGCTATTCTTCAAGTGGAAGATTTATGGGATGTAGTGAATGGCACTTCAAAACACCCTACAACAATATAAGTAGATCAAGAAGAGTTTGATATGAACGACAAAATAAGTTTCATGTTTATTCTACTTGCTACTACAGATAAGATCCAACCTCATATCAATGATGCCAAAAGTAGTAAGGAATCTTGGGATGCTTTGATTACTATTTATGAAGAAAATAATCAGTCCACTATTCTACACCTTCAAACTCAACTCCATGCACTCAGTATGAACTCTGGTGATACAGTTGATTTCTTCCTATGCAGAGTGGTGAAATTGAAATCCAAATTGAATACTATGGGACAACGAGTGCATGATACTCTCTTGACCTTTTTCATCTTGAGAGCATTGCTCTAGTCCTATAAGGTGTTGATTACCTATCTTAATGTATCTAGAATACAAGTATATTTTGTGGAATTGGTGAATTTGCTTTAAAATGAGGAGGCAAGTCAGTTTCAAAAGGATGAAGTGCTAGATAATGCCCTCTACACCAAACAAGGGGGTAAGAAAGAAGGTCAGTTTCAAAAAGGAGGATCTTCATAAAAGGGAAAAGGAAAACAATATCAACAGAATGAAGAAAAATATTGAAATATTTATGATATGAATAACCATGAAACCAATTGGTGTTGGTTTAAGAAAAAGCAATAGAATGGCCAATATTATAAGAAGAAGAACAAAGGGAAATACAAACCATAGAAAAAGAATAAGCAACCCAAGGTACATGTTGTGTATGCGGAATAAAATTTAGACTCAGAGTCTACAAAATCCAACTTAGATTTTGAGAGAGCACACAAGGTGCTCATGAGTAACATTTCATCTCCACAACTATATGTTGTATGGTATATTGATTCGGGTACTAGTATGCACATGAATAGCGATAAATCATGGTTTTTTAGGATCTCACTATTAAAAATAAGAATACTCACACAAAATACTAGAAAATAACATAAATACATCAAATAACTCAATAACAATATGCATAAATTAAATGCAAAAAATGGAACGATCTCACAATAACACAAAATCATAGGCCTCTTTGAGGGGGCAACCTCCTTCAATATTTCATTAGCTTGCAAAAATATGAATTCGTACATGGCTTCATATATTTTAAAGAAAAAATTCATGCAACCCTACCTAAAGGCTCAAGATTTGGCTTACATGCAAAATTCCACTTGAGCTAGAATCTTCTACCTACCATTGGTTACAATATTGTTAAAAAATGGTTACATGATATGGTGCCACTTGGCTAGGAATACCATTTGACACATACATTACAAAGTATTACAAAGTTTTACAAAATAATATCATAATGGGATCCCACATATTGAAAGTGGGTCATTACATAAGTAAATGAGAATTACAAAATGGCGTTAGGATAGGATCCTAACATGTCCTTCCCCTTCAAAAAGCTTTGTCCTCTAAGCTAAAAATTAGGGAACTAGTGCTAGAGCTAATGGAGAGACTCCCATATCACATCTTCTGGCTGGAGCCTGCGTTGGACAAGAAATTTTGTGATGGTATGTGAAGAGTGCGGGTTCGATGATCCAATAATTATTTAGGTTCGAGTAATATGGACCCTTCTTCATCCAATTTTGGTAATTTTTATTGAGCCTGTACCTGTGTGCCCACAAATTTCTTGAGAGAGAAAACATGGAAAATAGGATGGAGCTTGGAGGTGGGTGGAAGAGCCAATTTGTAAGCAGTGGAACCAATCCATTGAAGAAATTGATAGGCTCCATAGTATTTTGTAGCAAGTTTCTGGCACCGATAAAGTTATAGGGATGATTGTTTGTACTATTGCAATCGAAGGAAGACCATATTACCTACATCAAAGCTATGCTCAAAATGATGCTGGTCAGCCTATTGTTGCATCCGATTTTGAGCCATGTCCAAATTCTACTTTATATGGAAAATAACATCGGTATGTTGGTTGAGAGTAGTGTCAACTACCTAGACCTTGGAGCTACCTAGGATGTATGAAGAAGGCATGAGTGGAGGATGTCCATAAATAGCCTCAAAATGGGTGAGTTTGGTTTTTGTATGATAGGAAGTGTTGTACCACCATTCAGCTAAAGGAAGCCACTTCATCCATTGATTAGGATGATCTGATGCAAGGCAATGAATATAGGTCTCCAAATATTTTTTGACAATCTCAGATTGACCATCCATTTGTGGATGATAGGCTGAACTCATTTTGAGCTGATTTCCCTACAACTTTAAAAATTATTTCTAGAAATGACTAGTGAAGGTGATATCTTGATCAGATACAATGGAGGCGGGCATACCATGAAGGCAAAAAATAGAATCAAGAAATATTTGGGCAATGGTGGAGGTTGTGTAAGGATGACCAAGGGAACAAAAATGAGCATACTTTGAAAGGCGATCCACTACCATGAGAATAATAGAATTACCGCAATATTTAGGTAACCCTTCTATAAAATCCATGGAAATGTCAGTCCAGACTTGATATAGAATGGGCAGGGATTGAAGAGTACCCGAAGAATGTATTGTTTCACCTTTCATCTATTGTCAGGTATCACAAGCTGCAAAAAAATCATAGATATCCTATTTCATACATTTCTAGAAGAATGTGTGCTTGAGGCATTCATATGTTTTAAGAAATTTTGAATGGCCTGCAGAGGGTACGTATGTAGTTCCTTCATGAATATCTCATAGAGTGGGGATGTGTGAGGAGGAACAAGGCATTTGTGATAACGCAGTTCATGGCCATCCCAATTGTAGCCTAGGAATGAAGTAGGATAATCACAAAGCGAGGCCATCGAAGGTTTCAAATATACATCCTAAAGTACCTCCTATTGTAATGCATCTATCCATTGAGGAAAAAGTGAGGAAATAGCACATAATATATTGGGGGTCTCAAATTGGTGAGAGAGAGCATCAGAAATAAGATTCTCTTTGCATTTTTTATAGGTGATATCGTAATCATATCCCATGAGTTTAAAAACCTATTTTTTTTTGTTCTAGGGTAGCAACCCATTGTTCCAAGGAGTATTTGAGACTATGATGGTCTGTTTTAATGGAGAAATGATGCCCAATGAGATATAGTAACCAATGGATTACATCATGTAAGATGGCCAACATATCCTTGGCATATGTAGACTTTCCCAAGTTACGATCAGAGAGTGTCTTACTAGTAAAATCCAAGGGTCTCCCTTCCTGCATCAACATTACCCCGATGCCATGACCAGAAGCATCACTTTCAATGACAAAAGGCTTGGAAAAATCTAGCATGGCTAGAACTAGTGTTGTGGTCATAGCATGCTTCAATTTGAGGAAGGATTGGTCAGTGGGTCCTATCCAAGTAAAAGAGTCCTTATTTAATATGGATGTGAGTGGGGCTGCTATTTTACCATAATTACAAACAAATTTGTGATAGTAACTTGTAAGCCCTAAGAATCCTTGAAGTCCCTTAAGAGTGTGAGGTTTTGGCCAATCCTGAACTACTTGAATCTTCTTGGGGTTGACCTTGATGCCCTCTTTGGAGACAATGTGTCCTAGATACTCCACTTCATTTAGACCAAAGGAACACTTGGACCACTTAGAAAAAAATTGATTTTGTGCCAACAATTGTAATGTTTGATCCACATGGATAAGGTGTTCTTCCCATGAGCGGTTATAAACCAAGATATCATCAAAGAAAACCAAGATGAAATTTTATAGGAAAGGTCAAAATATGTTGTTCATCAAGCTCTAAAATGTGGAAGGAGCATTTGTCAAACCAAATGGTATTACCAAGAACTCATAGTGACCTTCATAAGTATGAAATGGAGTTTTGGGGATATCTTCATCCTTGAGCCAGATTTGATGGTAGCCAGAATGAAGGTCTAACTTGGAGAAGTACATAGCTCCATGTAATTCATCCAGTAATTCATCCACTACCGAAATGGGGAATTTATCCTTGATGGTAATTTTTTTGATCTCATGGTAGTCTATACATAATCTCCGTGAGCCATCCTTCTTGTGAACTAGTAAAACTGAATAATATTAAGGGATGGTACTTGGTCGAATGACACCAACTTTGAGGAATTCTTGTACCATCTGCTTAATTTTAGACTTGAGATCATGATAATACCGATACGATCTAATTTTAGGTGGTGCATTACCTGGTAGTAGTGGAATAGCATGGTCATGTGAGCGACGATGCGACAGGGTATTTGGTTTTGAAAAACACCATTGTGCTTGGTAAGAACAAGTTGCAAATCTTCTAGAATTTCATCCACTGTGAAAGTGCTTGGTTGAATTGAAAATATTTGTGCAATGACCCCACGGTATGACTTTTTCAATAATTTCTCCATACGATTGGAACTGACAATTTGGGAAGGGACTATTTTGGCACCATGGAGGATGTGTATTTTTTCATGGTGTGAAAACTACATCCATAGTTATGTAAAGTTCTAGTTGACAGTGCCCAAGGTGCTCAACCATTGGGATCCCAACACCATGTCACATCCTTCCAATTTGAGGGTAAACATGTCTTGCTTGAGTTCATAATACCCCATATTTATTTTTACATTACGACATTTACCTTTACAAGGTAAAGTGCCTCTATTTACCACCATGATTTCAAAGTAATTACATGTGTGTATATAACAATTGGTCTACTTAGAAACTCGGGGATCAATGAAGTTGTGTGTATTACCTGAATTGATAAGAATAGTAAGGCATTGGCCTTTGAAAAACCCATAAATCTTATGGTTTGTGAAGTGGTAACCCCGACAAGAGCATGGATGAAAATTTCTACTTCAGGGTCTTGGATTTCCTATTCCTATTGAGTTTGTGCTTCAACTGTGTCACTCTCCTCATCACTCTGGTCATTGCTATCGGGTTCCTCTGCATCTATTAAGAACAATATCTTATTTGCACATCTATGCCCCTTTACAAAATTTTCATCACAATTATAACATAGCCCTTGGGCGTAATGCGCATCCATTTCAGCTGTAGTCAGTTGCTTAGGAGCAAGAGGTTTATTATTAGTATTATTTTGGAACTGAGGAGGAAAGGGAGGTCGATATTGAGAAAATTATGGTGTCCATCGTTGAGCTGAGAGTTTAGATTTGGCCAATCAGGATAAAATGATAGCCTCCATCATGGTTTGTGGTTTAAACATCTTTAATTCAGCCTGTAGATCATATTTCAACCCACTCATGAAATAACTCATAAAAAATCCCTCATTTAAGCCACTTGTATTATTGGCCAATTTCTGAAATTGTGTTTGGTAATCACGAACTGTGGTAGTTTGTTTCAACTTTGTCAACGCTCCTGTAAAGTATTGATAGTCATTAGGGACAAATAGAGTGAGTAGTTGGGACTCAAAGTCCTCCCAAGATAGATCAGGGGTAGTGGCTCGTACCCATTGGAACCAATGTAAGGCTTCATATTCTAAGTTGAAGGAAGCCATCTGAACCCAATGATATATAGTGACATTGTGGAGTCTAAATAATTGATCAACCTAACATAACCACCCATTGAAATCCTTTCCATTGAACTTAGGAAAATCCAATTTAGGCATTTTGAAGGTTGGATCATGGTCATAGTGAGTGTCTTTGGTTCCCCTTCTTCGGTATTTTTTTCCCTTCTTCGACCTTGTTCAAAGTTTTCAGCTTGGTGTTAATATGTGAGATTACCTTGCAATTGTGTCTCCACCTCTGTAAGTTGTTTTTCTAAGCAGATTCTAGTGGTATCTTGATCTGTTCGAAACTCTCAAATCTCTTCTCTTATGATGTGGTTTGTAGTGGTCAAGTAGTCAAGGGATTTTTGCATATCGACCAATAATGTGGCAATTTCTAACTCCTTTTTTCCATGAGTGTCGCTCGCCATTGTGGACCCTCTTTTACTCAGTTACTTAAAATAGATGTGGGATTTTAGGAGTTACTATTTTTAGTAAGGGTCCAAAATTTAATTTGGGTAATGTGTTGCAACTGTTAGAGTTAATGTAATGTGCACTATGCTAGTTTAAAACTTGTCAGTTTCATTGACAAGTGTCATGTTCATCATATAGGCTTATGCCTATATATTGTAACCTTTTTTATCAATAAAATAATCCCATAAGTTTTCCCTCCTAACATTTGGTATCAGAGCTCTAGGCTTTCTTTGGCCTTGTGAGCTTGAGGGGGCCCTTCATCCTTTTTTCCCCCATTTTTTTTCAAGCCTAGGGAGTATGCTCTCCATTTTTTAAAAATGGATCAGAAACTAGATAGCTTGAAAATTAATGGCTTCCCCATAGACAAATGGTGGATCTGCGCGTGCCCATAATGTAGTTACTGCTAGTTATAAAATGTTCTTGGTGTGATGTATGATCAAATGCTTCACTTCGTCTTCCAGTGGTACCTCTTTAGGTACATGCAGTGACCGTTGCAAGTAGCCAGTTAATCAGTGATCTCGGCGGAAGTGGTCTGCCAGGATTGCGCTAAAGAGGCTGAGATAACCATCTGATTTTGGTGTGCAAGTGCTTTTGAGTATTTGTTTGGCAGGCAGTCCCTTGTTTGGCAACTCTAACAGCCCGAGTTGAGTTCCTCACACCAGAATTTTTAACAGAGATATAGTTTTTGAAAACAGCATGAGGGTAGTTTTTTCTGAACCAGAAGCCCCAGACTAGGCCAGGGAAGGGCATCGCCAATACCTGCCAGATTTGCGATAGGGACATCCTAGATGCCTACATTGCAGGGCTCATCATTTTGAGTCGTGCTGGTGAAAGGAAATCTAGGCAGACTTTGGTGCCCTCGTCGAGCGCTTTCAGTCCCTATATTACCAAAAAAAAAAACAAAGAGGTTTTTCTTCCTTGGCCTAGTGCTTCTGTGGCTATCGCCCTGTTTTCTCAATGGCCGCCCGCACGGCTCCCATCAAGATGTCGTCGACGATTTTTGGTGTTTCTATTAAGTTTTTTGAGGATGAGAAGCGAAAGGCCCGAGCTTGTTCCTCTTGTTGTGCGTCTACTCCATCTCAGCTGAGATTTCAAGTTGAGCCGACACGGCTTCTTCGCCCAACCTGTAACTCTCTCCATTGTTCCAGTTCCAGTTGGTGTGGATCTGCATCGTATGGTTGCAGTGAAGAAAGACAACCAGATTCAAGATCAGTTCCAAGAAGTTGTTGTGTTCCTTCTAACTGTGCCATGATAAATGAATCAAGTTAAAATTCTAGACGTAGCAGCACGGCTCCCTTAACATTGGCAACAGAGGGAGATGGCATTGTCATATCAGAGGGCATAATGACCTTGCTGTATGTTCTCCAAATTGATCAATTTTTTTGTTGGATCCCATGTCTCCAGACAGTATAGACAAGAGTGCCCCTGAATCTACTACACTACAATGGCTCGATGCTATGCGTGACGACACTGCTATGCCTCCCGAACATGATGCTCATGGATTTAAGGAGGCCTTAATTCTTCATCATTTGATGGTCAATCGAGTAGAGCCTGGCCTCATCGTTACCACCCTCACCGTCAAGCCTCCCATCACGAACAGATATAGGACATTGCATGGAGGGGCTGTGGCAACGGTTGCGAGTATTGTAGGCATGGCAGCCATGAAAACGTAGAGATGGAAATGACGCCTGAAGAATATCTGCACCATTCCCTTCAAACTTGGGAAATCCTGAGAAGTCTCTGCCATTTCCCCCCTCCTTCGAACATGAAATGATGATGAATTGATTTGTGCATTTACGACAATGGTGGACGCCATCCCTGTAGAAGAAGTGTGGTCTGTTAGTTATCTGATGCTTGCTGCAAGCATCATCGAATACTGTGAAGGGAGCCCACATTACAGAGATCATCTCCGTAGGAGGAGGCTTTGTAGATCATTTCTAGTGAGGAGGCAAAGGAGATTATGCTTGAGAGGCTGTGTTAGTGAAGGAAGGATCCCGATCTGGCAATGGAGAAATTAAAATACAAGTGTCACGCTCACTGAGGATGATGGAGGCGTATGTGGCGCTCATTACGGCGAGAATCCCGAAATCACCTGAAGGAGATCGGTTGAACATGAAGAGGAAGATTTGTGCATGGTTGGAGATACCGACACATGATTTTGGGGCATCAAAATCTGGACGCGGGATGTGGCATGATGTCATATTCCGTTCGCGTCGATCGACGGCAAAGCTTTCATTTTTTGTTTGTTTTTTTTTTCGTCCAATGATATGCGGAGATGAAATCTAGCTTGGAATAGAATGGTCGCATGATCGTGGCCCAATATGCATGTTTGGGCATTAACTTCTATTTTTTTGACTGCAGTCCTGCACGTTTCCCACTTCTGGTTGTTTCCCAATACATTAAGTTCCTTTTAAAATGATGGTGGTGGTAATTATTTAAAAGAGGGGGCATTTTAAATTGTGGGGATTATTTAATGATGGGACCTAAAACATTGTATTGGCCGACAACATAGCCTTATTGGGTATTGTCTATTCTTTGAGGAAATATTTACTGATGGGGCTTCTTTTATAAAGAAGAAGGGGAGACACTTTATTTAATTAAGTTGTATGGGGCACTGGAGAATGGAAGGCCCACACGGCCAATGTAACTCCCCTGCGTGGGAAAATTGAAACTGCATGTTTTTTTATTCCGCCTCACTGCGATGATTACTTGCTGCCTTAGATAGGCATGATGTTTTTTACAAATGATGAAGGCCCCTTTGATGGTGGAATATAGGGGTATTTATAGTCGTTGGAAACATTTTTTTGTGACAGACACAATGGTGGTGTCATATTCTAATTTTGAGGCTATTTCAGTTGAGTTTTTTAGCCTCAAAGTTCTTATACCTTGGAGTGCACTCTTGGTTGTACCCGACACTCCCAAGGTAATTTCATATGTGATCCTTGTACCTAGTGATATTTTCTATACACTTGGCGAATGCAGCGGCTGGTTACCCATGCATTTCGATGGGAGCCTAGACCAAAAAAAGAGGATGATAGGTTATGTTTTTAGAGAAGTCAACATTAAGGGGGAATTTTACCTAATGTTGACTTGTTTTTTTCTTTAGTTAGGATAGTGCACATTAAGGGGGAATTTTAGAGTTAATGTAATGTGCACTATGCCAGTTTGACACTTGTCAGTTTCATTAACAAGTGTCATGTTCATCATATAGGCTTATGCCTATATATTGTAACTTTTTTATCAATAAAATAATCCCATAAGTTTTCCCTCCTAACAACAACTTTGATTTTAGGATATGGTCCACTTTGGTGGTTGTTTGATCTGAGCATGAAATGACGAGATATACTAAATTTCTTAACTTTTTGTGATCTCCTATTGGTTGCATGTCGATGTGAAGGTAATTTCTTTCCCTTGGACTTAAAATTTCACTAGTGATTCCTTGAAAGTATTTTGTGTAGAATAATAATTAGCTTCTATTCCCAAAAATTTGGATAAATTTGATTGACCGTTGAAAAGTTATGGCCTTAGCAAGAAAAATAAAAAATTACTATTTTTGGAAAATCGGTGTAGAATTTGACTAGGGGCTGCCAAGGACAATTTTGTTTGGAATAGAGTGTAGAATTATCTTCTAAATTTTGGAGTCAATATGAGCTCTGTGTGAAGAGATATCCATTTTTTTTCTATTGTGGCTAGTGTTGATTTCTAATCTAGAGTTACAGTTCAAAATTTAGGATTTGGGATCCACTTTAACTATCCTATAGACTGCACCCTGACTACCCTATCACTATCATGTTCCTTCCTCTATCACCTATATTGTAGTTACTAACACGTTTCCTATCACTCACCTTGGGGATTCTCTAATATTGATAGTATTATTTCTGACACTAGAAGTCTATAATTTTGAACTGTTATAGAGGGTTGTTACTGTCGACCTGACTACCTCTGTTACTGATTAGACTATTTCTATCACTATCATGACTATTCTATTTTTGACCACAGGCTATTATAGACACTTGCAAGATTTTTCCTAACTGTTTGTGCATGCAATTTTGTTTTATGTGATAAGGAATGCCTTCTCCGTATGCTCACTTTTGGGGTTGTGAATATAGGTTAACAAAATAGGGATGGTGTTGATTTGCAGGTGGAAGTTACATTTTGTAGAACCAGGGTATGCTAAGCAAGGGAGTATGTAATACCCATAGGCCCTCTGTTATACCATAGTGACGAACAATAGTGCTAAGATAAATATTTTAGGCCACTATCCAAGGAGTATTCCATACATACCCTTGATCACACTATCTACCTCTCTGACAGTATACGAGGGTGATCGTTTGCGATGTTGTGTCCCATGGACTATGGATAATACAAGGCCAAAAATATTCCTAATAGATGATTTTTTTTTTATATCTATATTGTCTCCTGATACACCCAAATATACCCAGGAGCTCAAGTCCATGCACAAGTGTTGTCTAAGGCTTAAGTATTGGAGCTTGATCACACCTCACTTCACTAGATGTTTTATGTACTATCTAGGTTAGCCAATAACGATAGATCCTTCATGATATTTTAAAACCCCTAGCATAGGGTTTCTAACCTACACAACTACTAAAACAAAGACTGTATTTTTTTGTGTTTTTTGGATTTTTGGTCAAAAAAATGATTGTATTTTTTTTGGATTTTTTAATAAAGGAAAAATAGAAATGAAAAAACACAAAAAATTATACCTAACAGATGGAAGGTATGGCAAAATTCATCTTAGTTACAACAAAACTCAGCCTTAGAAAGCACTCTGATACCACTTTTTAGGATCTCATTATTAAAAATAAGCACACTAACACAAAATACTAGAAAATAACACAAATACATCAAATAACTCAAAAACACTATAGAAATTAAATGTAGAAATGGAACAATCTCACAATAACATAAAATTGCAGGCCTCTTCGAGGGGGCAACATCCTTCAATATTTCATTAGCTTGCAAAAAGATGAATTTGTACATGGATTCATATCATCTAAAGAAAAACTTCATGCAACCCTACATAAAGGCTCAAGATTTGGCTTACATGCAAAATGCCACTCAAGCTAGAATCTCCTACCTACCATCGGTTACATTCTTGAGAATTACAAAGTATTACATGAGATGGTGCCACTTGGCTAGGAAGACCACTTTCCACATACATTACAAAGTATTACAAAATAATATCATAATGAGATCCTCCATGTTGGAAGTGGGTTATTACATAAGTAAATGAGAATTACAAAATGGCGTTAGGATAGGATCCTAACATGGTTTGAGACATTTGAGGAGAAATAAGGTAAGCCATTCACCATAGCTGAGAATAAAGCCCACCAAGTGAAGGGTGAAGGCGATGTTTCTATCACTCTTCCAAGTGGAAAATGTCATATTGAAAAAGTACTCTATATTCCTGGATTGGCTAATAATTTGTTATAAATCTCTTAAATGTTGGATAGAGATATGTATATTATGTTCCATGTTGCTAAAGGAAAAAAGAAATGTTTTATAACTAGCAAATGAAAATATGTAGAAACCAGATCATAGAAGCATGGCTTGTTCATTCTAGATGTCATTTCCACACCTCAGGTTGCCCTTGCAACAAGTACAAAGGAGGCTACTTATCCATGGTACAAAATATATGGGCATCTCAATTCAAGATATTTGCTTTAGTTGAGCAAATATGAGATGGTGAGAGTACTCCCAAACCTTTCTTACAAATTGCCTATATGGTTAGATTGTTTAGTAGGGAAGAAAAATCGAGTACCTTTTGAGGCTATATCTTCAAGAGCTAAGAAACCATTGGAGTTGGTACACACCGATCTATGTGGTCCTATGCCAAACAGTTATGGTGTAAAGAGGTATTTTTAGTTTTTTTTATGATCACTCACGAAATATGTGGGTTTTATTTCTTCAATTGAATTCTGAGGTATTTCTAAGGCATTTATAACTTCTTTGTGTCTTTGTAATACTTAATTGTGACTACACCCATTGTAATTATTGTGTTCTTGAAGCTTTTCCTTTAAGATTTTAAACTCTTTCAAAGGAACCCACTCTAATACCAATTGAAGAACATAAGATTATACTGAGATGGAAGGGGTGAACAATCAATATTATGCAATGTATATATAGCAATATCAAAAGTAGTAATCAAATCAATGCATAAATCACCACACACAATAGAGACACCAATTTAATATGGTTCACCCAATGTGGGCTACTCCACAAAGAAAATATTTCACTAAAATTTTCTCAATCAATCTCTTTAGAATCCTTTCCATATTACAATTTTTATGGATATCTGTCCAAATGAGCCACCAATCCCTTAATCAAGTTCATGGATATATATCCATAGGAGAACTCATTTCTCCTTAGCTTTGACTAGTGATATTCTAGAAGAACTGTTGCTCCCACTATTCTAGATAATGGATCTCTATCCACTAAAGATACCTATCCTCAATTCCTTGGTTAATGGATCTCTATCCACTAGATATTATCATCCTCTATAATCTATCACCTCCAAAGCTCTATCTCAAATCTACAATAAACACAGTCCTACGATCTAGCATAAATCTACTCAATCTATATCTCTATTCTGACACAAACCTATCCTCAAATATGCACCAAAATCTATGCTTTGATCTGCACTAAACATTGTCCTTCGATCTAACACAATTGTGTCCACAATATCTATACTCAAGCCTTAACACAAATATTGATCCAATCGCAAATCAACACTGCTATATCTACCCCAAACCTTAACTCAAGATATGAACAAATCAATCAATCAATTCAGCTCATAAGTCTTCTCAAATACTTATCTCAAATATGCCTTGTAAGATTCCACAAAATCTCACACTAATATTTCCACAAGTCCTCTCTAGAACTTGTACAAATATGGTCAACAAGTCCTTAATAGAACTTGTCCAAATCAAATCTCAATATTTGTCCTCAAATCTATATTGTAAGCTTCCACAAAATCTCACACAAATCTATCCACAAGTATTCTCTAAGACTTACCTCAAATCTGCTCAAAAAGTCCGCACTAGAACTTGTCCAATCTCATAGAAACATAAAGAGAATTGTTAGATACTCAATATGCTTCACCATCACCATAATGCTCAATCACTTTAAATCACTCTTTTACCATAAAAATATATAGAGAATTGTTAGAGACTCAATATGCTTCACATTCACCACAATGCTCAATAAATTTCAACCACTCTTTTACCACATAAACATATAGAGAAAATTTTAGAGACTCAATATGATTCACATTCACCAACACTCAATATATTCCTCAACTCAATTCAGAATATAGAACAATTTGTTTCATAGAACTTGAACTATCACTTCAACACATCCACTTGACTAGGCTCAACCAAATTTACTTAACCAATCACTCAATGAAATAATTCTTTCTCACAAAACCTAGTCCAAGCATATGAAAACTCACTCAAACTTATCAATAAATCCCAGATAATAATGATACTCATGATCTTTGCAAACCCTAGTTCAATTTCTTCAATCAACTAATCACTTCAACAAAAATGCTTATTAAACAAGTTTTTATCAATAACTTTTTATTCTAGAAAATATTGAAGCATTAATTCAAAACACACTAAAAAATGCTTAGCAAACAATACTTTTCACTCCAACTTTGCATTCACAATATTCAACAATCACTCACTAGAAAGATATGCCCATACATTTTGTTTGATGTAAAAGTGCGCTTAGAAAACCAGTCTCAATCACAATTTTCTTCTTTGCTAGTTTTAATTATTAGATGATAAAATATCACACTAACTCTCTTTTAATATATTTCTCAAACACACATGTTAATCAATCCCAAAAATACCTTATTACTCCTTCTTGAAATTAGATATAATCAAATAACATGTAAAAATAATCACTCAAATTGCTCTTTATAATCTCCAATTTAATAAATCAATCTTTCATAAATAATCCTTCAAAAATAATATTTGCCTACCCTTTTATCTCCCTCAAAACACTTAATAACCAATATAAATTTAGGCAAAAATTAAACTTGTAAACCATAAAATCATTTATTTTTCAACCTTAGGTACATAGAAATATTTTTATTTTCCTTCAACCTTAGCACATCCTAAATTAAGCGACCAACATAACAACATCAGTGCATACCTTTGTCTCAACCACAAAAAGGCCTCGGTGGATTTTGAATAAGATATTTTTCTATCGAGTGCCTTACCAAGGAGCTAGCCCACCACGTGAGCAAGATGATCCTACGGGGAGGGTAAGTTGCTAGATTTCTTTTGTTCTCTATGTTAGGCATTGTTCACAAAATGAAGACCTTACTTCGTTGTAGAACATAAACCCTACAAGATTTGAACCATGTCCTTCCTACCAAAAACATGTCTTAACACCTTTTGTTGTCGACAACTACGCTACGTGGTGCTTGTGCAAGGTGAGAGGAGCCTTGATCCTATTTCTTCATTCTTCTATTGCCGAAGACTTTTCAACACAAAAATTGTTGCATCCTTTTTGCGCATAATATAGAACATAGGCATTTGAATAAAGCATTGGTATTTCTAAGGCAAAGGTTTTACCTTTATTTATACATGATGCTTTATTTCCATAACACCTCGATATACCTACAATGAAATCCATAGATATGACATATCATTTCTATTCTAGTATGTTATGCAGATAAATTTTTCTATCTAGATGTAGATTTTTAGCTTTTACTTTTGGTACTCAATATATCTTTCCATAAAATTATTGATATCTTATTTCTTTCCTAGCCAATAAAATGTTTTTCTCATATTTTACCTCATTTTAGTCCCTCTAGGATATGTAGAATAAGGATTATAGTAGGCTTCTTGTAAAAGAATATTTTTAACCCTCCTATCTTAGGAATAACAAGTATATCTCTAAATAACAATAGATCATTATTGATACTGAAGTCCTTGTAGTTATCAGGTTCTAGCCCAACATATATTTGATATTTATCATAATTATTATCACCTTGTTGTTGTTCCCTAACCTTGTCAAACAAATCTCCATGATATTTGAAAATAGAAGCTATGTGCTTCCTTCAACTTAAGGCATCAAATACGTTATTCTCTTTTACCTTAATGTATTCAATCCCAAAGTCATATTCAGCTAGGAATTCCATCCATAGACATTATCTTACATTTAAAAGAGGTTGGATGAAGATGTATATTATAACTTTATGATTTGTTTTTAATTCAAAGGGTTTCCCAAACAAATAATATCTCCAGATTCTAAGTGCATGAACCGCCACTACTTACTCCAAATCATGAGTAGCATAGTTGAGGTCATGCTTATTAAGCTTATAAGACTCATAGTCTATGATTGATTTGTTTGAGTTATAATCCCACCCAAACCTTTAGTAGAGGTATTGGTCTAGACTATAAAATTTTATGAGGGGTTAGGTACTTTCAAAACTAGGGTGGTTCCCAATATTTCCTTAAGTATTTTGAAAGATTTTCCTTTCCTTTTCAAATCAGTGATTGGACAAGGAATATTTGAGAAATTATTTATATAATATTTATAATATCCTACCATTCCCATGAAAATGCATACTATAAACACATTGGTGGGTATAGGCTAGTTGACTATAGCTTTAATATTTTAAGGGTCGATGATAATTCCATCAACATATATAATATACCTTCGGTGCTAGACATGTGGTGCATAGAATTTACACTTAAAAAGTTTTCCATAAAGTTATTTCTTCCTAAGTATTTCTAACACAATTCCCATATGTTGATAATACTCTTCCCTAGTTCATGACTAGATCAATATATCATCTAGAAATATGAGCATGAAATGGTCTAGTTGTTCACGAAAGACACTATTCATAAGATTCATAATTTTTTTTTGAGCATTTATCAACGCAAAGGGTGAAATTATGAATTCATAATTTCCATACCTTATCCTAAAATTTGTTTTGTGAGTATCCTATTCTCTGATCCCTAGTGGTAACTAGATTTGAGATCAATTTTTGAGAAGATAGTAGCTCCTTTTAGCTGATCAAATAAATCATCAATTCTAGGTAAAGAGTATCTATTTTTAATAGTTACCTTATTAAGAATTTTGTAATCAATGCATAGCATTAAGGAACAATCCATATTTTTCACAAACAATATAGGACCTCCCCAAGGTGAGACACTTGGCTTAATTAATCTCTTTTCAAGAAAATATTGTAATTGTAACTTAAGTTCTTGTAGCTCAATCAAAGTCATCTAATAGGGAGTTGTAGCAATGGATTTAGCTCTAGGTACAAGTTTGATAGAAATATTAAACTCTCATTATGGTGGTAGGACAAGAAAATCACTAAGAAATACATCATTAAACTCTTCAAGCATAGGATACTTCTTGAAAATTTCAATATTACCTTCATGTTCTTCATATTTATTTATTTTTACTATATAAACTGCCCCATGCCTTCTGATAGCTTTCTTAAGTTTTAATGCATATAGTAGGTGTCGATGAAAGGTACCCCAATCATAATGGACTCTTATTCATTGGTTATGATATTTAGTGAATTCCACCCACCTTTCTTAGAAATTAATGAGGGCTTTATGATCATTTAACCAATGCATTCCAAGAATAATATCAAAGGAATGTAAGGGTGCTATATACAAATGTCAATCCATTTTACCACTATGTAGGGATATATGGGTATTAAATAGACATTGGTTGACTGAATTGATTTATGGTTGACTGAATTGATTTATGGTTGACCCATACTCTACCTTCCACCCATTTACCAAAAATTTAGATCTTTCTGGTATATCCTTTGCTAAATTTAAAGAAATAAAACTATATGTTGCAACACTATCAATCAAAATGCTCATATTTTTATCAAATAGTTCACATTTTAGGAGTAAAGGTAAGTTGGAATTACCTATTGCTACATAAATTTGGAGGGGTTGATCATCTGAGATTTTCTTTCGATCAATTTTTTGAGGATATTTATTTCTATAATGTGGTTCTCCAAAGACAAAACACCTAGTTTTAGAGATTTAATATCTAATTTTTTTCAACATCCCTATTTTTGGGTGTAGGTCTAACATTTGTATTATAAAAAGAGGGCCTTTGATTATTATTTCCCAAAATTTCCCTTCCTATCCCTGTATGTATAGGTTCTATCATTTTTTTTTTGTTTTCAACCTTGGGTTTTCCCTTCATTCCCCATTTGAACTTATTATTCTAATCCCTATCCTATCTTAGGAATCCAAAACTTTTCCTTTTTTTGATCTCTTTCTTCTCTTTTTTAGATATTTGTTGGTAGTTGAAGTAATATCTTTTTGTTTTTTGATTAGTTTCTTCCAGTCATGCTATGTAATGAGCTCTTTGCAAATTTTTAGAATTTAGTAAATTTATTATAGTCCTGATTCTAGGATGAACTCCCAATATGAATTTTTGCACCTTTAATTGCTCACTATTTTATTACTCAGGGATGTGTTTGAGTAACTTAACAAAGTTTCTGTAATACTTTTTAATAGACATAGATTCGTATTGTAAAGTGGAAATTTATTCCAACTTTTCAACATAAAATTGCTTAGTTAGGAATCTTTTCTTAAATTCATCAATAAACTTATCCCATTTTAAGTCAAAAGCTTAAATTTTATTTCCTTCCTTGTAGGTATTCCACCACCCTAAATTTGTATCAACCAAGTGTAGGGTAGCCCAAGTAGTTTGGAATCCATATGATAATTCCTTCATAGAAAATTAAGTTTCTATTTCACTTAGCCATCTATCTGCAACATCTCCATCTTCCTTCCCATAAAAGTTTGAAGTTTTTATATTTTTCATATCCTTGGCTAGTTTTTCCCCTATCCAATTTCTAGTGAAACTTATCTTTCAAAACTCCTCTTATGTTTGATTTCAATATTTTTACCCTTGACTTTTTTTACCAAGGTTTCTATTAATTTTTGTTGTTTATTCATCATCTATTATTGTTGATCCATTTCTTATTTCTATTGTTGCATTTGTTCTTGTAGTAATTGAACTAACATAGTTAGGTTACCTTTCCCTCTAACATGTTCATCTAACTCATTTATCCATATTTATCTTCATGATGAATGGGAGATTCTTCTTGAAAAGAACATGTACATTTCTTAGAAGATTCACATTAAAGTATTAGACTTATTTTATCTTTGGTATAAAAGAGCTATATCAGTTTTAAAGTTTTATAGTTTTTTGAAGGTGTGAGCTTGGAGTTTATTTGTAAAATTTATTTAGGTTCTATGATCTAAGAATATTAAAAGCTAGGATTTGATACCAAATGTGAGAACTTAATCAAACACACACCAGTTGTAACGATCTAAACTCACATATAGGCTTCAAAAACAATGAAAAAGAATTGAAAAGGGTGAAAAAATTTGTTTTCAAAGTTTAATTTTGCATCCATTGGTAATCAGTACATAGCTTTGAATACCACTTTTGGAAATATGATCATTTTAGTCAATATCCCAAGTAGATGAGACTGATTAGATCCCATAGTATGTGACTTTAGTGATTTTATCCTTCTTACCCTTTTCTTTGGTGAATCTGTAATCATGGATTGGGGTTATCCTCTAGGATTCATGACACCTGGAGGGTGGACACATAACTACCCTCATTTAATATGTTATTGATTATGTAGAACCTTGAGTATTCTTTAACTCATCTATTACACATTAACATGCAATTTTTTAGCATATATGCTACACTTCCTAAGTTCTACTCACTTCACTATGGGCAATTAAGGTCATGCCAATCACCTGGTATAAATAATGGTTTCTTATCAAAGATGAAATATTGGGGTGGATATTTGATACCATACCACCATGGATTATTATCTTAGAGTATTAGTTCTCTCTCCATGATTCCCTATTTGACAACTTCATACAAAAACCACAACTATATTGCTCATACAATGACCTAGATGGATGTCTCATACCACCCATTCTTAATGACCATTCATGAAACTCCATTTATTGCATACATGAAATTCAACAATATTGAGTGTCTTGGTTTTGTTCATCCTTCTTGATTGTTTCAAAGAAAAATTCCAAGGTTAAGATTTTATCCTCATGAAATATTTAACTAGTAGGTTTATAGTTATATTAAGGTGTCTATTTTATTTTTTGAAGACTCTAATATAATTTATTTTCAAGAAATTATGTTAATAATGGAGTTTATAAATTATATTAATGTGTGAAGATCCTAATAAACATTCTTTCAAAAAATATGATATATATCTATATATATACCTTAACTATTTTATTCCTTTACACGAGAAAGAATAAGGTTCTTCATATCTAATTTACATAATCTACAACCTCAAACTTTTAGCATAAAGAGTAAATTTACTCTACTATTGTATATAAGTAAACTTTTCTAAACTATCCTATTAAAAACAAGACCATGTTGAAATAAATTTGAAATATTTTCTATTAATGAAGAAGAAATGAATCCTTACATAAGTAAAACACTTTTTTTTAATGAATATTTAACATAAGTAAATGAATATCCAAAGCTTAATCATATTGAAAAGGTAAATTAAACCATTATACGTTAAGAACAATATTTTTGTTGAGATTAAATTAAATATCACACATATCAACAGAGTTGTTGAAACCAATGCTTGCCTAGTAGACTAAATACATATAATTTTCTCCAACAAAAATTGAAATAAAATTTATCTTGGAATTGCTTTCATTTCCAAAAAGCCTAATACCTTCAAATATCATATTGTTCTCCTATTTTAGTTTTTAAAATTTAGAATTAATGAAATATGCAATACAGTAATTGAAACTAAGATATTTATTTATCACTATATAAGAAATGATTTATAATTAAGCCATTGGGGAGGTTAATAATTCAATAAATGTAAACACAAATCTCAGATATCATAAGTAAATGATAGTCCAAATATAATTCCAGAAAGACAAAGACACAAAAATAATGGTGTTGGTTTAATATTCACCCTCAGCATGAATACACCCAACTAAGTATGATTACACAAGGTATCTAGCACAAATATGATAGATAAATAGGTTACACGATCTTATTGGTTCACAAGTTACAACTTCCATGGAACTTAGGGAAAATAATTATTCTTTCATTACTCTAAAGTATCTTTCATCAATGGTAGTCTTGTGTGCAACCTTAAATATGTTATATGGTGGCTACATGGAAATGCAAACATATTCAACTAAAAATATCATTGCCCAACAACTCACTATGGCTAGAGTACATCAAATTGGAAAGGAATAGTGCAAAATTTGTAGATTAAATATATTAAATTAAATTCATAACACATCCATTCATAGATTTAAAAAAATAAATGTTGTAGCACTTCAATTTGCTAAAAACATCAATTTACAAGTTTAACATATCAAATACAAAGCCACAATATATCAATATTTCAGACTAAAATCCACAACACATATGTTGGTGTTGATATCTATCTATCTATCTATCTATCTATCTATATATATATATATATATATATATATATATATATATATATATATATATATCACAATAATTCCCCCCCCCTCTTCTTTATCCACCATCCTTATTTTAACTTAAGGATTGAGGAGGTCAAGATAGACAAGTGTGCGACCATGCAACTAGCCAACACCTCTCTAGCTTTATCCTATGGATGACATTATTAATACATAAATTTCATTACATTCCTTATTTTATTTTATAAATACAAAAATCCTTTTTATTTTATATATATTATATTTTTTATTTTTAATTAATTATTTCTTAAAATTTAATTTTTTTTGTGAGGGTGTGGGTGGGTATGTGTCTGATTGTACATAACAAAAAAATTAATAAGAAGATAAATAAATCATTATACATGGTTATTTCTATGATAATTCTTCTCATATAGGTAATTTGACAATAAAATGGTGTTATCATCTACCAACAACAATAGCTCCCATGATTCTTAGTAGTTGCATCACCATTGGAGAGTTTTTAATGTAAGCATTCATTCATTATAAATATAAAATATATATTCATAAGACACTGCATACATTCACAATACTAAACATACACTCATAAAGCATACATCACCTATGTGAATGCAGTCATATGGGATAACATGTACCCCTAAGCCATTGGTAAGTATTTTGCTGCTAGGGTTGTTTTACCTTTGCCAAAGTCAATACCTCACTACGGTGATATTTTACAATACCATCATTTCCCATATCATTATTTGAGGAACTCTACCTACAAAATAAATACCATTATCGATACAATATCCAAGAATGATAAAACATAATAATTAAAAATAGATGTTCATCATATATAAATAGTAACATCATGAAGCATGCTTTGGGAGGGTCAAGAAGTTATTCCCCCTAATTCTAAACACAATCCCATGTATTTTAAAATGCATGATAATTAAAAAGATGAGAAAATTGTTCTTTCATGGAATCTACATTGTCCCATGTAGAATTCCTCTCTAAAAATTTGTCCCATTGGATGTTACATTGATTTACAATTATTTTTCTTAAACACTTGGTATGGTAAGCTAATATTAAAACTAGGAAAACTTCAATGGTGATGGGATATATTATCTATAATTTGGATATATAAAAAATATGTGATGGATAAGCAATATATTTTCTCAATAGGGATACATGGAAGACATCATGGATCTTTGATAGATTATGTGGAATGGCAAGTTTATAGGCCATCAAACTGATATTTTCTATGATTTCCAAACAGTCAAAAAATATGGGATTAACTTTGGTTGATTTTATGGAGCTTTTGTTAGCTCTCACCCTTATAAAGATTCTATCTCCCATAGAGAATTCTCTCGGTCATATTTTCAAATTAGCATAGCTCTTTTTTCGATCCATGGTTTCTTTGAGCCATTGAAGGATCATTCTCAATTGTTTCTCCATATCCTTTACAATATTCTATATGACCTCTACTCGATCCTTCAAGTATTCCATGATAGAGAAGTCTTTTATCATCTCCAATACAAATCCTCAAATGACACCATCCCCAAGAAAGTATGATGGCTATTGTTATAAGAAAATTCTACTAAGTAGAGATATTCATCCCATTTAGTCTTATGGTTTGTGCAATACTTGTGTATCATACCTTTAAGGAACTCATTACCTATTTTTATTTTCTCATCTATATTTAGATGATATGGAAAAATGATATTCAATTTTATACCTAAGGCTCGATGAAAGGCTTGCTAGAAATCTGAGTTAAACTTAGTATCTCTATAAAAAATTATAACTTCACAAAATCCATGCAATTGCATAATCTCCCTAAAACAATTACTGCCTATGGTGGGTGCATCATCCCTAACATTTTTTGGAATAAAGTTATCTACCTTGGTCAATTTATCAACCACAACCAAAATTGCATCATGTTGAAACTTGGTCTTGGGTAGACCTACAATGAAATCCATAGAGATGACTTGCCATTTCTATTCTAGAATATCATGAGGGTAATGTTTTACAACTAGATGCAAATGTTCAAGTTTTACTTTTTGTCACTCAAGACATCTTACCATAAAATTATTGATATCTTATTTTATTCCTTACCAATAAAATTTTTTCCTCATATTTTTTCTCATTTTAGCCCCTCTAGGATGTGCAGAATAAGGAGTACAATGGGATTTTTGTAAAATGAGATTTATTAACCCTCATATCTTAGGAATAATAAACCTATATATAAATAACAATATATCATTCTTGATACTAAATTCCTTGTCCTTATCAGGTTCTAGATCAACCCATGTCTAACATTTATCAATAGAACTATCACCTTGTTCTTGTTCCTTGACCTTATCAAACAAATCTACATGATATTTGGACATAAAAGCTATGTACTTCCTTCAACATAACACATAAAATACCTTATTCTATTTCCCCTTAATGTATTCAATACCAAAGTCATATTCGGCTAAGAATTTCATCCATCGATATTGTCTTACATTTAAAAGAGGTTGGGTAAAGATGTATTTTAGATTTTGGTGATCTATTTTTAATTCAAAGGGTTTTCCTAGCAAATAATATCTCCAAATTTTAAAAGCATGAACCATAGCTGCTAACTTCAAATCATAAGTAGCATAGTTGAGCTCATGTTTTTTAAGCTTTCAAGACTTGTAGGCTATGATGTGTGACATTTTTAGGAATATTAGTTGTCATTGATGTCAAAAGGTTCTAAGAAGAATTGCATTTTGATTGGTTCCAAAAGAGCTTTATGTGAAACATGATTTAAATGGTTTTTCTCAAAACTATTGATGGAAAAATAAAAGGTTTTTCATAAAACCTATGGAGAGGCCTAAGGAATTAAATTAATTATAATAATTTAATTATATATATAAATTTGTAATTTAATTTAATAATCCTTTTGGTTATTAAATTAATTATAACTTAATTATATTAATTAGTATTATTAATTAATTTATAATTTAATTAAATTACCTTATGGTAAGGTTGGCAAATTTTAAATTAAATTGCAACTACCTTTTCCCCACCGACATCATCAAATTTTATGGAGCGTCAATGTCTAAGTCAAATTATGGATTTTGTGGCCAAGGGACATTCAAACCTTACCTTCATCAACTGATTTTTAGCGACCGAGCAAAGTTTATTTTGTGCAAATCGTTGAGGATGAAGATAACAAATTGTTGTCTTTTAGTGCCAAAAAGAAGACTAGTGGAGAGTTATTAAGGCCTCAGTCCCATTGGATAGTGTGGTCCATTGGAAATGCATGTTTTGCGAGAGTTTTTTGGAGTGGGAGTGACCATGATCGACTCACGTGGAGGTTGTTGGCATGTTTTTCTTTAGCATAAAGGTGAAAATCTATTTGGCATACACTTTTTAAGCATCAGGATTGGGAAGAAAGAGCATGTGGTGCTCTTAGCCTCCCAAGATTGTGCCTAGCACACATGGTGGTCAAGACCATGGTTAGGTCACACGAGGAGGTGGTGGTTGTGGGTTCGAATCCCACAAGTGGCAAAGGTAATTTTAATTAAATATTTTTTATTTGCCAACATTTTTCCTAAGGTGAAAAAGGGAGTTATAAGGGTAAATGAAAGGTTACTTGCTTGGTAATTAATTTATGTTATTTTAGTTATAAGGAAAGTGGATTTGATTTTTGCCAATGTTCTTTTTGCCATTAAATTTAATTGAGGATTTTGTGTTAATTTTGGTAGATGTTAAATTTATTTTAAATGGGATATTATAAGGTGTTATTGGATAAATATTTTATGTATGTTGATGATTGTTTTTAGATATGGAGTGATAAGGTGTAATTGAGTTTTTGTATTACATTGTGAGAGAGATTTATCTTCTAACCTATTTGAGTTTGGCATAGAAGTGTTTGTGGTTGTGGTAGATATTTTAAGTTCCTTCATCATCAAGAAAAGGTATGAGCACATTATTCCATAGTTGAGTTGATTGATTGGTTTTCTGGAAAATAAGTTTTGAGTGAAAATGAATTAATTAGGGTTTTCTTATTGAGTGTGTTCTTCAAGGTTTTATGGAATAAGGAGCTATTATTAAAACCTTATTTTATAAGAATTGTTGTTGAATCCATTGGTTGCAGTCAAGAACTTTAACTAGGTTTGAAAATAATATAAGTATCATTGTTATGTGAGAGTTATTTTATAAGCATTGTTGTTGAAGTGAGTTGTTGAGTGAAGAACTTGAACTAGGGTTGAAAAGAACATGAGTATCATTGTTATGAGATATTTGTTGTTGAGAATTTTTGGAAATATTTTGAGTGAGTGATCATATACTTGGACTAGGGTTTGTAAGCAAGGATTGTTTCATGGAGTGATTGGTTGAGTACAGTTGGTTGAGCCTAGTCAAGTGGTTGTGTGAAGTGATTTTTCAAGTTTCATAAAATAAACTATTCTATATTCTGAATTGAATTGGGAAAGTGAGTGAGTATTGAGGTGAATGTGAAGAATATTGAGTCTCTAACAATTCTCCTTATGTTTCTCAAAAATTTATTGAGTATTGAGGTGAATGTGAATCATATTGAATCTCTAACAATTCTCTGTATGTTTCTGTAAGACTTATTGAAAGTGATTGAGCATTATAATAAGTACAGGGTATATTGAGTCTCTAAAAATTCTCTTTATGTTTCTATGAGATTAGATAAGTTCTAGTGTGGAATTTTTGAGCAGATTTGAGGTAAGTATTTGAGAAGACTTGTGGACATATTTGAGTAAGCTTTTATGGAATCTTACAATAGAGATTGAGAGTAAATTTGGATAAGTTCTTATGAGGACTTATTGAGTATATTTGGATAAGTTCTTACGAGGACTTATTGAGTAAATTTGGATAAGTTCTTGTGAGGAATTATTGAGTATATTAGACAAGTTCTAGAGAGGACTTGCGAAAAAAATTGTGTGGGCTTTTTTGGAAGCTTACAAAGAATATTTGAGACAATTCTTAGAGAAGGATTTAGAGTAGAGTTGATTTATTTTTTCAAAACTTGATTTAAGGTTTGGAGAAGATCTAGTAGAGTTGATTTGATATTGATTCAAGCCTTGATTTAAGGCTTGAGGATAGATTTGTACTAGACCGAAGAACTATGTTTAGTACAGATTAAAGGATAGATATTGAGTATAAATTTATGCTAGACCGAAGGATTGTGTTTAGTGTAGATCAAAGAACATATATTGAGAACAAATATTGAGGACAAATTTTGGTGCAAATTTGAGTACAGGTTTGTGCCATACTAGAGACAGATATTGAGTATATTTGTCCTAGATCAAAGGACTGCATTTAGCAAAGATTTGAGATAGATCTTTGGAGGTGAAAAAGTATAGAGAAATGCAGTATCCAATGGATAAAGATCCATTAAGCTAGGTAAGTGAGGACAAGAGTCTTTAGTGGATAGAGATCTATTAGCCAGAGTAGTGGGGGTAACAGTTCTTCTAGAAGATCACCAATTAGAGATAAGGAGAAAGGAGTTCTCCTGTGGATAGATATACATGAATTTGATTAGGGTATCGGTGTCTCCTTTGGATAGAGATCCATAAAAAATGTAATAGAGAAAGGATTCCCACAAGATTTATTGAGAAAATATTAGTAAAATATTTTCTTCGTGGAGTAGCCCACATTGGGTGAACCACATTAAATTTGTGTCTCTATTGTATGTGATGATTTGTGCATTGTTTGAGTTATTTCTTTTGATATTGCCATTTATTATATTAATTAATACTATTTGGAAAAGAAAAGTAAAAAGTGATCTTATACTGTTGACCCCCCCTCTCAGTATAAGCTTGTGTTATTCAATTGGTATCAGATTTGGTTCCTCTGGAAAAGGTTTAACAACTTGAAGAAAGATCTTACAAGAATACAAATGGCAAAGAGAGGTAAAAGTAGAACCATGAGATACAAGAAGAAAAGAACACACATGGTCATGAAATAAAAGGAAGATGAATTCAATGTTGTTTTTTTGGGAGGAAGAATAGAGATATATTCAAGATATGAATCAATCAGTGGAGAAAGATCAGATTAATAAAATTTTATACCAGATGTAGGAAGATAGGTCAGCTTGCAGCTTATTATCCACAAGAAGGTAAAGAATATTTTGGTTGTGGTCAAATCGGTCATGATGCAGGTTATTGCAATGGGTTTAGTAGTAGTGAAGATGAATATGATATTATCAAAAATGAAATCCTAGAGGTTGGTTCAAGAAAGGATAACAAGCACAATCAAAATAGGTATGAATAAAAAACTCAACTTTTAGTATTAGAATAAAATACTCCTATTGAAAACCAATTAAAAGAAGAGGAAGATTTAGAAAAAGAAAATGAGGAAACCACTTAAGGAACTTGTTGAATCTAAAAGGCAAAATTTATAATTGAAGGCTCAAATACAAGAATATGAGATATGTAAAACAAATATTCTACAAGATCTCTCTGAGTTGAGAGATAAGGTTGAAAAGGCAAGAAGAGTTGAAAAAGGTATGGTTGAACAATCAAAGGTAAAAGAGATAGAATGTGAAATACTTATGGTTACTCTTGAAGAATTAAAAAGGGAGAACTCAAGATTAAGGGTTCAAGCTCAATAATATGAGAAAGCAAAAATAAAGTTTCTATAGGAACTCACCAACTTAAAAATCATGGTTGAAGAGGCAAAAAAAATTGAAGAAGGTATGACCAAAAAATTAAAGACAAAATATCTAGAGTGTGAAAGATCAGAGAATGAGATAGTGTCACTAAGGATGGAAGTAAAATGTTCTAAGGACAAGCTGCACAAGTTTGAGGAAAATTCAAAGACTTTGGACAAGATTATCAATGCACAAAGGTCATGAGTCACCAAAACAATACTTAGTTCTAAAGAAGAACAAACGAAACATGAAGCAAAAAAAGGAGAGTCAAGATCAAACACCAGAAAAGAAGAAGTTTCAAATGAAATAAGTAAAAGAGAGAGTGATAATTCTAAGGATATGTTGGACAATAGAAAGTTCAACAAGGAAAGGAACAATACACAAGTAAGGAATATATGGATCAGGAAACATGACAAGGTAGAAGAGACTAAGAAGGTAAGGTTTCCTCAATGGACGATGCTTCTCATATCACATGTTTGGGCACATATATTCATAGTACAGGACACATGAAAGACAAAAAAATGAGAATTGCAAAAACAAATAACTTTTTCATGGGTATTGCTACTCATGTAATCAGTTTGGTCACAAGGCAATGGATTGTAGGTTTCATGATAGAAAAGGATATGGCTTCACTAGGAGAAATTCTAAGATATTTGCACCTCCAAGGAATAATAACATTAAGTGTTATAAGTACAATAATTATGGACATATAACAAAGTGGTGTAGATCAGATATTCTAGAATCAAGTATGGATGGGAATAGGAACAGGAACAAGAATAGGAATATAGATATGAACATGAACATGAAAAAGAATAGGAATAATAATATGGATATGGACATGAAAAGGAATAGAAATATGGACATGGATAGGAATAGGAAGCATGGAGAGAAATAGTCAAAGGAATCATAAGAATCAGATAAAAAAGAAAGTGGACAAAGGTAAAGACTGGTGCTTGCTGGGAGTATAAATACTCCCACCCCAAAATTAACCACCTCAAGAGAGTTGGGGGAGAGGCTAAGCTAAGAAACTCATTCTTAGCCCCAATCCCCAAAGGTGACCCTTTTTCCATTGATGTCAAAGAGGGAGAGATTTGGTTTAAAGAGAAATATTTGAGCTAGGGGTAGCAATGTCCCAGTGGGAGCAGAACCCAAAAAAGGTTAAGTTTCTGGTAAAAAGAGTTTGGGTTGCCATCAATGACAAAGGGAGATATTGTTGGACATTTTTAGGAATATTATTTTTCATTGATGTCAAAAGGTTCTAAGAATAATTGCATTTTGATTGGTTCCAAAAGAGATTTATGTGAAGCATGATTTAAATGTTTTTTCTCAAAACCATTGATGGCAAAATAAAAGGTTTTTGTTAAAACCTACAGAGAGACCTAAGGAATTAAATTATATATAATTATATATATTAATTTTTAATTTAATTTAATAATCCTTTTGGTTATTAAATTAATTATAACTTAATTATATTAATTAGTATTATTATTAATAAATTTTTAATTTAATTAAATTACCTTATGGTAAGGTTGGCAAAGTTTAAATTTAATTGCAATTGTATTTTTCCCACCGACATCATCAAATTTTGTGGAGAACTAATGTCTAAATAAAATTCTAGATTTCGTGTATAATTGTCATGCCAAGGGGCATTTAAACCTTACCTCCATTGATTTATTTTTAGTGACCGAGCAAAGTTTATTTCATACAAATCATTGAGGAAGAAGACAAAAAATCATTTTGTCTTTTAGCGCTAGGAAGAAGACTAGTGGGGAGAGCTTAAGGCCTCACTCCCATTGGATAGTATGTGAAAGCATGAGATTCCAGAAGAAAATAGTATTGAGATGCACTATAAACAAAAACTAACTCGATGCATGAAATAGGAAGAACGTAATCAAATCGAGACAAAATATAAAGAGAAAGCAGGAGCACAACCCTTTTATATTAATTCCAAACTCGGTTACAATACATCTCCTCCATTTTTAGGGGCTAGGAGTGTTAGCATGTCTTGGTTACAATCGTGATTAATAATCCTTCTTTCGCATGCCCACATTTAAAATGGGCGGGCCAAAGTGTTGCCGTCGCTTGCGATAATGAATCCTTGCTTGCTGCTTCTCCTGCGATCAAAGAAACACAGAGACGTTAGTAGCACCTGTAACAAAAGGATAGAACGTTTGACTTTAGAAATCAATAAGAAATACGTGCAAAAGATTGATTAAATACGTGCAACTCTAATAGAAATCGAAAACTTTACCAGAGGGTCGCTGCCATTAAAACAGTCGGTCGATTTACTCGACTGTAATTTGTTACCTACAGGTTAGTGGGACAACAAAAATGACAAAAGCATGATGATATTTGATAAACGTCTTCTGAATTTGATAAACATGCAATGACAGAACGTAATGCAGGATAAACATGCAATTAAAAACGTAATGCAAGTGTAGAACGCACGACAGATATATTCGAACGTAAAGCATTAGACATAGAACGTAGAATGCAGGATATATTCGATAAAGGATATATTCGAATGTAAAGCATGACAGAATAAACTAATCATGCAACTAACAAAAAGGTGTGGAGTGCCCAAGCGGGCCGCCCCCGTTAAAACTCGACTTTGATGCCAGTCCACTAGGGATGGGCTCAAAATCTCAGAGAATGTGGTGTCATCGAATTGATGGATTACTGTGGTCAAATGTCGGGTTTAGGTCCGGATCCACGCTTCTAACAGCCACCCAATAACCTCTCTTGCGAAAGAGATTATGGGTGTAGAAGAGATGAATCAAAAAAGAATGCAATCGGGTGTTTGGTTTGGCAGCACTTCGTTGCTTCAAAATGTCTACCAGCTTCTTCCTTTTTGGGTGGGAAAGTCCACCATTTTATAGACCCATGGGGTCTCTTTGGAAGGGCATGCAGGGATGCCACGTGGCGGCCATGCCTTCCCAAGAGGGAGGAGACTCCTCCTCGACTTGGGCTTACATGACTGCCCTTGTGACAGTCCTCTAACTGCCAATCTGCCCACCTACGCGCGCATGCACAGCAGGCGACAATAATTGACTGTCTTCGGCTGCCGCTCGTTTAATGTCCGCTCTTAATGGTTTTAATGTTTGCTTTCAAATGTTTTAATGTCTGCTTTTGAATGCTTAAAATCTGCCTTTGATTGGTCAACATCCGCCTTCGATTGGTCAAATTCTGCCCAGGCGCAAATGCGAAGTTTGTCGCGATATCGCGACGTCGCGATATCGCGACACTTCGGCCAAGGCTTTCCTTTGGGCGTCGAAGTGTCGCGATATCGCGACGTCGCGATATCATGACACTTCGGCCAAGGCTTTCCTTTGGGCTCCGAAGTGTCATGATATCGCGACGTCGCGATATCGCGACACTTCGGCCAAGGCTTTCCTTTGGGCACCGAAGTGTCGCGATATCATGACGTCGCGATATCGCGACACTTCGGCCAAGGCTTTCCTTTGGGCTTTGAAGTGTCACGATATCACGACGACGCGATATCGCGACGTCACGATATTGCGACGATATCGACACTTTGGCCAAGGCTTTCCTTTGGGCTCAGTGTCGCGATATCGTGACACTTCGGCCAAGGCTTTCCTTTGGGCTCGAAGTGTCGCGATATCGCGACGTCGAGATATCGTGACACTTCGGCCAAGGCTTTCCTTTGGGCGTCGAAGTGTCGCGATATCGTGATGTCGCGATATCGTGATGTCGCGATATCGTGACACCCTCGGCCAAGGCTTGCTTTTGGGCTTTGCCTTGTTAAAATGACCAACTTTGCTTTGTTTACTTTTTGACCTTCTAAACTGCTGTGTAAGTGGCTAGGACCACTGTTTGACCTCTGAGGGCTGCCCTGAAAGCTGTGTGTGTCAATGCGATCAGTGTTTGTAGTCACATAATCGGATTGGTGCTGTTTTGGTGTCTACAGATGCCCCTTTTTGGGAAGCGCTACGGGTGATGCAGTGCTGAGCAAAAATAGATAACCAAAGCACTAATGATTAGGGTTTCTTGGTAACCTAACCAACTCTTGATGCCCCAAGTATGGAAAGGGCATGCATTCTTGAATCCTTGCTTCTGACGAGCTAAGGAATTTGATTTCAAGTGTTAACCTATTTTGGTGAGGTGTGACTTGAGCTTGGACATTGATCAGTCATGATTAGGCAAAGGGCGCAACCTTTTGTCCACTAGGGGAACCTTGTGTTCATGCTTCGGGAATGCCAAGTGTTTGATCAATTTGATTGCTGCTTGTTTACTGCCCCAAGCAGGAGCGTGATTGTCTTTGTCAATGATTCTTTGAATGCATGTCATTGCTTTGATTGGGTGTGTGCTTGTTGATTGGTGACTAAGTGTGACTACCCCCTCAAGCGACGAATCGATGAGGGAATGACCTTCATGAGAAAAGCGATGAGTCGCTTGACCCAAGATGACTTGTGCAAGGGTGCCTTTAGATGTTTTACCATTAAGCATGTGCAATTTCTCGACATTTGGACCTATTTTTGGTGGGTGTTAACCCTTTTGGTGATGCCATAATGGGGTGAAATCATCGAAAACCCGTCTTCCCGTGGAGCGGTCCGGCTATGGTAGCCTTCTTGGGGAAGTAGGAGAGTGACAATTTGAGCCCCGACATCGATTTTCTATGCCAAGAGGTTAAGTGCAAGAGCACTTGTGTCCGGCAATGCTTATTGCTATGTTTTTGTGTTGCATTTTTGTGATGTTTTTGTTGTTTTGATTTTCTTGCTTTGTGTATATGTCATGATTTTATGTTATGCACAATGATTGATGTTGATGGATGCATGCTACTTTATATTGATGTATGCACATGGTATGATAAATACGATTTTTGTAAGAGAGCATATGAGATGAATGAAATGTTTTTTATTTATATGTGATATGCAAAATGTAATGGATGAAATGAATTTGTGTTGTTTGGTTAGGGCACCATAGACTATTTAGGACTTTGTTATTTTGTTTTTAGGCGATTGCTGTGATGGATGACTTTGTATGTATACATGTGGTTTTTATTTTTTTGTATTTTCTGATGGTATTGTAAGGATGAAAAGTAGCGCAGTTGGTTTAGAAATGTAGCTAAGGTTTTCTGAGACTCAGACGGTTTTAACTTACTAGCCATGACTCGTACTTTATCTTACAAGACTTTTGAACAAGGTATGAATCGGACTTGTTTTTGACCAAGCTATTTCACATCCCTGTGTGTGCAATTGAGTTCATTTATGTGGTATTTGTCAGGATACCGCCAATTCCAGATGGGCTTTCAACCGAACTTGTACTGAGGATCACCTAATTAGCTCCACTAACTCCTTTGTTGTATTTGGTTAGATTAATATGCGGTGTTATCCAGGATACCATAAGCTAGCTCATCCTTATGCAAACATTGGTCCGCACACACGTAAAGTGAATGTGACAGAACATATCGTCATGCGGGTAGGATACCACCATTGCCAGATAGGCTATCAACCAAACCTGTAATGAGGATCACCTAGATGGTTTTCGAATGCCGAGAATTCGAGGGATTCAAGTTCGGGATATTTGTTGGCTGAATGATTTAGAAAGTTTCTCGTCTATATAGTGATGAAAATCATTGTTTATTTTCTATTAATTCTTTTTGAGCGAGGATTTTGAATAGTGGTGATAACCATTGTTATTTGATTTTGTATTTTGAGTATTGTGAGTTTGGGCTGGTGAGTGGCCTTGATCCTTGTGGCCTTGGGGATGACTACGCATCCTTTGCGGGGACGTGTAGTACGAATCCTTACGACGTTGGGAACCAAGGGGGTGATGGAGATTATGGAGTAAGGGCATTGATCTTTTAGGCCTTGGGGATGACTACCCATCCTGGTTAGGGGTGGATAGTACGAATCCTTACAACTTGGAGACCAAAGGTGAATGGAAAGTGTTAGGATGATGATTTGTTGGAATTTTGTTTGTGAATGGCGTTGATCCCTTTTGGGTCTTGGGGATGACTACCCATCCTTGGCAGGGACGTGTAGTACAAATCCTTACAACTTTGGGAACCAACTATGATTGGGATTTGGTAGTGGTGAAAACCACTGTATATGGAGGTGAATGGATAGGAAAGAGCTCGTCCTTTTGTCAATTCTCAGCATTCTGGAACCATTCGCACAGGGGGATGAGCAAGATAACCATTTCACTTATGGTGACCTGGATTACTGCGTAGGTTTCATCTTTCATTCACACAACTTGGGAATTTTTATGTGTTTTAATTTGTGTTGGGATGTTACGTAACAAGGCGTATTTCAAGTGTAACTCTACCTTCGTAAAATATGTCTGACTCGGTACATTACGTAGCTAAAGAGCAAAATGATGATTGAATCACGAAAACTCTTGATACATTAAAAGACCACTGACTCTAGTGTGGTAAAAAGCAATGCATGGTTGTTTTTGTTGTTTTTGTAAAATGGAACAATGTGGAACAAGATGGACTAGCAGAGCAATTACAGACCTATGGTGCCTTTGACCTGTACGACCACAAATATGCAATGTATGGATGCAATGCTTTAATGCAGCTATGTATTTTTGTATTTTTGATGGATTGATTTTTGTGAATATGAAGATGAGGTGCGAGAAGAGCTCTCTATTGATGAATTTGAGTATGCCTAGAAATGAGATGCAAAAATTTTTTTTTTTTTTTTTGATGATTTTTGAATTTTAACTTTTCTTATTTTTTGACCAAGCGATTATGGAAATCCTTGGAGCATTTTTGGGATTGACCAAGCGATTATAGAATCCTTGGAGCATTTTTGGGATTGACCAAGCGATTGCGATAATCCTTGGAGCATTTTTTGGGATTGACCAAGCGATTGCGATAATCCTTGGAGCATTTTTGGGATTGACCAAGCGATTATAGAATCCTTGGAGCATTTTTGGGATTGACCAAGCGATTGCGATAATCCTTGGAGCATTTTTGGGATTGACCAAGTGATTATAGAATCCTTGGAGCATTTTGGTTTGGATTATGGCTCTTCAGGGGATAGAGGTACCCCCAGCTTGATGGTCTTTGCACTCCGGATCTAGCTCTGGAGGTATGGGCACGAATGGATCGGCCCTATGCATGGATAGGAGGATAGGGTCTGCCCTCGGCACTGATATTGCTATGGGATCTCTGGGCAGAAATTGATATCTGTATGCCCAAAGTGGCGGATGTAACGCTTGGTCCCACTACGGTGGGTTAACGCGCCACTCATGCCCTAGTATTATGTTTATCTGTTGACATGCTTCCTCAATTTTTATGGGATGTCGATGCTGTCGCATGTGATTGCTGTGGGCTATCTCTGTTTTATCTTCACCTTCGACCAGTGAGTACAACTCATCATAATCTAGAGATTCTCGAGACATGGAGGACTGCATCATCAGGTAGCCCTACGGTTAAAGGTTGATCCTCTTCGAAAGGAGCCTCATGTAAGTTGGGCCTTGGGAGCTCCAAAATCTTGGTCTCTATCGACTCTAAGTGCTCTAGCGCTTTGCATGTATCGGGAGATTTGAGCTCCTCCTCTTTGGTTGGTTCTTGTTGAGGAACTTGGGGCTTATGGAGGGGTGGCCAGATAGCACCCCCCATGCCTTGGTAGGGCAGTTCATCCCGCTCTTCTTCTCGCTCTGATTCCTTAGAGGCTTCTTGATGAATTTCTAAAGGTGGCCCATAAACCTGAGTGGGTTCCTGAGGAAGGCGCCCATCATTGGTTATAGGATTAGCCTCCCGCTCATGTCTAGGAGGCATCGGGGGCGGTGCTTGATAAGGTCGTGGAGACTTGTCTCGCACCCGGGGGTTGTGCCTCTCATAATGTTTTGTCTTATGTGTGTGAGGGGTTGGAGTCCTCTCCTGCATAGTGTGTTGGAACAACTCATCCTTCTAGTGTTGAAGGTGCTCTTTATTTAGAAGATACCATTGCTCTAACTATTGTCATTCTAGCTCAAGTTGCGTGAGTTGCATCCGATGTGTGAAATGCTTGACAGATTCTAAGATAGTTGGTCTTACCGCCTCATGTCTAGAAGGCCTAGATGCCTCTCCTAGATATCTATCTCGGTCGTAGTGATCCAAGATCTCTATAGGCCGCCTCCCTCTGTTGGAGGTAGTGGCATTTATCCGAGGCTCGGCCTCAGTAGGTGATCCTGATAGCTAGCATTTGCGGAGGCGTCTTGCTCCCGTGATGTATATTGTTCTTGAGGAAGGTAAGGGTTTTCCTCTTGCTCTTTGTCATAAGTGAAAAAGGAATGGGTGGAGTTGGCTCGCCCCGCTTGAGGAGCCTTGTGCTCTGGATTTGCCTTTGTAGTCCTGACAACTAGAGGGGGTGAAGGAGGGATAGTGTAATGATGTGGTTCCTCCCGTTGAACCCTATGTTGACCTAGCGCTTCATCGCATGGTGACCGCTCATAGCGAGCATCTAAGGGAGCTCTCCTATGACTGTACCCCTCATGGAAGGGTGTGTGCTGAGTGCTATGCTGAACAGGAGTGCTCCTCGAAGAGGTGCCCCTATAGTCCCATTTCGTCGGGGCACGGAGGGGACTGCCTTGTGTGTCAGGCCGCCAAGGTGGTATGACCAAATCCTTGGGGCTATACCGGAGGTGACTTGTGCCTCCTTGGATATTCCCCACAGCATCCGCCCGTGATTGGGCTTGGCTGCGGGTGAGCACCATTGTGGTGCTCTTCTACTAGCTAAGCAGATTTTTATCTCGTTTATGATGATTTTTCTTTTTGTTACACTAAGCAGAAATGAACACACACATACACAAACAATGATTATCTCTTTTAAGGATTAATAGTGTGTCCTAAACTGGTTTAGTGCATTTTGATGTTTTGTTTTGTTTTTGCAAGTTTTGAAGAACGTTTAAATGCATAATGTTGGCTCATATGACTCCCATAAATGGTCGCCCCTTCAATATACCATTGTCGGACCGATATACCAACCTCTCTATATACCCGCCCTTACGAGAGGGAAACTATAGGTACGTGAGAGCAGATGGTACGTGGAACATAGGCGGTACGGAGGGGGGATTGTCCTGTTAATGACACCTACCATAGAAGACTTATCCTCATGCGCATGGGAATCACCCCAGCAACACTCGGTCAACTTTCATCAGGATTTACGCCTAACAACAGTGACAATCGGGGTGATGGATGCAAAATCAAGCCAAGGTGGTGATGAAATCCACCGATGGTCTTGATCAAGGGCTGGGGTTTTACGACCAGCTCCTTGGTTTAATTTTACCACGTGATGTGTGTGGGGTTCATTTTATTTAATGAAAATGAAACAAGCATAAACAACTTTCCCTAAGCAAGTAAAAGTTGACAAAAAAAATAGAAACAGAAAATAATAAATAAATAAAAAAATGACAGGTACAGTTTTGGAACCTTACCTCTTTTCTGCTCAAATCGGCTGTTTTTTCCGCCCAAATCGGCTATTTCTGATTCGGCCCGGTACCTTTAAGCACAAAAACATAAATTTCAATCAGTTTCTGAATCTAAAAAAAATAAGGGACAGGGTCCCACCGTGATCGCCACTGAAAGCATGAGATTCCGAAAGAAAACAGTATTGAGATGCACTATAAACAAAAACTAACTCGATGCATGAAATAGGAAGAACGTAATCAAATCGAGACAAAATATAAAGAGAAAGTAGGAGCACAGCCCTTTTATATTAATTCCAAACTCGGTTACAATCCATCTCCTCCCTTTTCAGGGGCTAGGAGTGTTAGCATGTCTTGGTTACAATCGTGATTAATACTCCTTCCGCATGCCCACATTTAAAATGGGCGGGCCAAAGTGTTGCCACCGCTTACGATGATGAATCCTTGCTTGTTGCTTCTCCTACGATCAAAGAAACACAGAGACGTTAGTAGCACTTGTAACAAAAGGATAGAACGTTTGACTTTAGAAATCAATAAGAAATGCATGCGAAAGATTGATTAAATACGTGCAACTCTGACAGAAATCGAAAAATTTACCAGAGGGCCGCTGCCATTAAAAAAGTTGGCCGATTCACTCTTGATTGTAATTTGTTACCTACAGGTTAGTGGGACAACAAAAATGACAAAAGCATGATGATATTTGATAAACGTCTTCTAAATTTGATAAACACGCAATGACAGAACGTAATGCAGGATAAACATGCAATTGAAAACATAATGCAAGTGTAGAATGCACGATAGATATATTCGAACGTAAAGCATTAGACGCAGAACGTAGAATGCAGGATATATTCAAATGTAAAGCATGACAGAATAAACTAATCATGCAACTAACAAATAGTGTGGAGTGCCCAAGCGGGCCGCCCCCGTTAAAACTCGACTTTGACGCCAGTCCACTAGGGATGGGCTCAAAATCTCAGAGAATGTGGTGTCATCGAATTGATGGATTACTATGGTAAAATGTCGGGGTTTAGGTCCAGATCCATGCTTCTAACAGCCACCAATAACCTCTCTTGCGAAAGAGATTATGGGTGTAGAAGAAATGAATCGAAAAGAATGCAATCGGGTGTTTGGTTTGGTAGCACTTCGTTGCTTCAAAATGTCTACCAACTTCTTCCTTTTTGGGTGGGAAAGTCCACCATTTTATAGACCCATGGGGTCTCTTTGGAAGGGCACGTAGGGATGCCACGTGGCGGCCATGCCTTCCCAAGAGGGAGGAGACTCCTCCCTGACTTGGGCTTACATGACTGCCCTTGTGACAGTCCTCTAACTGCCAATCTGCCCACCTACGCGCGCATGCACAGCAAGCGACAATAACTGACTGTCTTCGGCTGCCACTCGTTTAATGTCCGCTCTTAATGGTTTAATGTTTGCTTTCAAATGTTTTAATGTCTGCCTTTGAATGCTTAAAATCCGCCTTTGATTGGTCAACGTCCGCCTTCGATTGGTTAAATTTTTCCCAGGTGCAAATGCAAAGTTTGTCGCGATATCGCGACGTCATGATATTGTGACGTCGTGATATCGTGACACTTCGGCCAAGGCTTTCCTT
This sequence comes from Wollemia nobilis, assembly GCA_028583015.1. Taxonomy (NCBI): domain Eukaryota; kingdom Viridiplantae; phylum Streptophyta; class Pinopsida; order Araucariales; family Araucariaceae; genus Wollemia; species Wollemia nobilis. The sequence continues at coordinate 3,669,563 of JAQPPZ010002024.1, forward strand.
TGGGCATCGAAGTGTCGCGATATCGCGACGTCGCGATATCATGACACTTCGGCCAAGGCTTTCCTTTGGGCATCGAAGTGTCGCGATATCGCGACGTCACGATATCGCGACACTTCGGCCAAGGCTTTCCTTTGGGTGCCGAAGTGTCACGATATCGCGACGTCGCGATATCATGACACTTCAGCCAAGGATTTCCTTTGGGCTCGAAGTGTCGCGATATCGCGACGTCACGATATCGCGACACTTCGGCCAAGGCTTTCCTTTGGGCATCGAAGTGTCACGATATCGTGACGTCGCGATATCATGACACTTCGGCCAAGGCTTTCCTTTGGGCTCCGAAGTGTCACGATATCGTGACGTCACGATATCGCGACACTTTGGCCAAGGCTTTCCTTTGGGCGTTTGATGTCGCGATATTGCGACATCACGATATTGCGACACTTCGGCCAAGGCTTGCTTTTGGGCTTTGCCTTGTTAAAATGACCAACTTTGCTTTATTTACTTTTCGACCCTCTAAACTACTGTGTAAGTGGCTAGTACCACTGTTTGACCTCTGAGGGCTGCCCTGAAAGCTGTGTGTGTCAATGCGATCAGTGTTTGTAGTCACATAATCGGATTGGTGCTGTTTTGGTGTCTACGAGTATGGTCCATTGGTAGCACATTTTTTTCAAGAGGATTTTGGAGTGGGAGTGACCACGATCGATTCACGTGGAGGTTTTTGGCATGTTTGTCTTGAACACTAAGGTGAAAATATATTTGGCACATGCTTTTTAAGTGTTAAGATATGGAAGAAAGAGCATGTGGTGCTCTTAGTCTCCCAAGCATGTGCCTAGCACACGCAGTGGTCAAGCCCGCAGCTAGGGCACACGAGGAGGTGGTGGTGGTGGGTTCTAATCCCACAAGTGGCAAAGGTACTTTTAGTTAAATATTTTTTATTTGCCAATGTTTTTCATAAGATGAAAAAGGGAGTTATAAGGGTAAATGAAATATTACTTGCTTGGTAATTAATTTATGTTATTCAAGTTATAAGGAAAGTGGATTTGATTTTTGCCAAAGTTCTTTTTGCCATTAAATTTAATTAAGGATGTTTTTGAGTTAAATTTGGTGGATGTTAATTTTATTTTAATTGGGATATTATAAGGTGTTATTGGACAAATATTTTATGTATGTTGATGGTTTTTTTAAATATGGAGTGATAAGGTGTAATTAAGTTTTTGCATTACATTTTAAGAGAAATTTTTCTTCTAACCTCTTTGAGTTTGGCATATAAATGTTTGTGGTTGTGGCAGGTATTTGAGGTTCCTTCATCATAAAGAAAATGTATAAGCACATTATTCCATAGTTGAGTTGATTGATTGGTTTTCTGAAAAGTAATTTTGGAGTGAAAAGGACTTAAGTAGGGTTCCATTATTGAGTGTATTGAGTTAATGCTTCAAGGTTTTCTAAAATAAAGAGTTGTTATTAAAACCTTGTTTTATAAGCATTGTTTTTAAAGCCATTGGTTGTAGTGAAGAACTTGAACTAGGGTTTAAAAATAAAATAAATATCATTGTTATGTGAGAGTTTTTTTATAAGAAATTTTATAGAAGTGAGTTGTTGAGTGAAGAAATTGAACTAGTGTTGAAAAGAACATGCGTATCATTGTTATGAGAGATTTTTTGTTGAGCATTTTTGGAAACATTTTGAGTGAGTGACCATATACTTGGACTAGGGTTTTTAAGCAAGGATTGTTTCATTGAGTGATTGGTTGAGAAAAGTTGGTTGAGCCTAGTCAAGTGGTTGTGTGAAGTGATTGTTCAATTTACATAAAATAAACTATTCTATATTTTGAATTGAATTTAGAAAGTGAGTGATTATTGAGGTGAATGTGAAGCATATTGAGTCTCTAACAATTCTCCTTATGTTTCTCAAAGAGTGACTGAAAGTGATTGAGTATTGAGGTGAATGTGAAGCATATTGAGTCTCTAAAAATTCTTTGTATGTTTCTATAAGAGTGATTGAAAATGATTGAGAATTGTAATAAGTAAAGAGCATATTGAGTCTCTAAAAATTCTCTTTATGTTTCTATGTGATTGGACAAGTTCTAGTGTGGACTTGTTGAGAAAATTTGAGGTAAGTCTTTGAGAAGACTTGTGGATAGATTTTAGTAAGCTTTTGTGGAATCTTACAATACAGATTGAGAGTAGATATGGATAAGTTCTTGTGAGGACTTCTTGAGAATATTTAGATAAGTTCTTGTGAGGACTTATTAAGTAGATTTGGATAAGTTCTTGAGAGGACTTATTAAGCAGATTTGACAAGTTCTAGAGAGGACTTGTGGAAAGATTAGTGTGAGCTTTTGTGGAAGCTTACAAAGCAGATTTGAGACAAGTCTTAGAGAATGCTTTAGAGCAGAGTTGATTGATTTGTTCAAATCTTGAGTTAAGGTTTGAGATAGATCTAGCAGATTTGATTTGAGATTGAGTAAAGCCTTGAGTTAAGGCTTGAGGATAGAGATTGAGGATAGATTTGTACTAGATCGAAGAAATGTGTTTAGTATAGATCAAAGGATAAATATTGAGGATAAATTTGTGCTAGACCGAAGGACCGTTTTTAGTGTAGATCATAGAACATAGATTTAGGATAGATTTTGATGCAAATTTAAGGAAAAGTTTGTGCCAAACGAGAGATAGAGATTGAGTAGATTTGTGCTACATATTTGGAGGTGATAGAGTATAGAGGATGACAGTCTCCACTGGATAGAGATCCATTAATCCATGGAAGTGAGGACATTAGTATTTAGTGGATAGAGATCCATTATCAAGAGTAGTGGAGGCAATAGTTATTCTAGAAGATCACCAGTCAAAGATAAGGAGAAAGGAGTTCTTCTGTGGATAGAGATCCACAAACTTTATTAGGGTATTGTTGTCTCCTTTGGATAGATATCAATAAATATTTTAGTAGGGAAAGTATTCCCAATATATTTATTGAGAAAATATTAGTAAAATATTTTGTCCATGGATTAGCCCACATTGGGTGAACCATGTTAAATTGGTGTCTCTATTGTGTGTGATTATTTTTGCATTGCTTGGGTTATTGCTATTGATATTTCCATTGATTATAATGATTAATACTATTTTAGAAAGAAAAGTAAAAGGTGGTCTTATAATTTGCACTCCCATCTCAGTATAAGATTGTGTTCTTCATATGATTGCTTTGTTTTAAGTCAAAATCCCACCCAAAACTTTAGTAGAGGTATTAGTGCAAACTATAATTTTTTTTTAGGGATCAAATACTTTAAAATTTAAGGTGGTTTTAAAACTTTCCTTAAGTATTTTGAAAGCTTATTCACATTATTCTATCTATTTCAAATATTTTCCTTTCCTTTGCAAGTTAGTGATTGGATAGGTAATCATTGAGAAATTATTTATAAAACATCTATAATATCCTACCATTACCATGCAACAATGTACTTTAGACACATTGGCAGGTGCAGGCTAGTTGATTACAACTTTAATATTTTTAAGGCCAATGATAATTCCATCAATAGATATAATATGTCCTAGGTACTGGACTTGTGGTGCATAGAATTCACACTTAGAAAGCTTTACATAAAGTATTTCCTAATTATTTCTAACATAATTTTCATATGTTGATCATGTTCTTCCTTAGTTCATGAGAATATCAAGATATCATCTAGAAATATGAGCATGAAATGATACACTGTTCATAATATTCATAAAATTTACTTGAGAATTTATCAATCCAAAGGGTGAAACTATGAATTCATAATACCCATACCAAGTCCTAAAATTTGTTTTGAGGGTATCCTCTTCGATGATACTTAATTGGTGGTAACTAGATCTAAGACCAATTTTTTGAAAGATAGTAACTTCTTTCAGCTGATCAAATAAATCATCAATTCTAGGCAAAGAGTATATATTATTAATAGTAACCTTATTAAACATTTTGTAATCAATACATAGCCTTAAGGATCCATCATTCCTTTTCATGAACAATATGGGAGCTCCCCAAGGTGACACACTTTGCTTAATTAATCCCTTTTCAAGCAAATATTTTAACTATAACTTAAGTTCTTGTAGCTCAATCAGATTCATCTGATAGAGAGTTATGACAATGGATTTAACTCCAAGCATGAGTTCAATAGAAATATTAAACTCTCATTGTGGTGGTGAGCTAGGTAGGTCTTTAGGAAATATATCCTCAAACTCTGCAAGTGTAGTATATTGCTTGAAAAGTTCCATATTACCTTTATTTTCTTCATGTTTATTTATTTTGACTATATAAATTACCCCATGCCTTTTGATAGCTTTCTTAAGTTGTAATGCAGATAGTAGGTGTGGGAAAAAAGTACCCTAATCATCATGGACTCTTATTCATTAGTTAGGCTCTTTAGTGAATTCCACCCATGTCTCTTGGAAATTAGTGAGGACTTTATATTCATTTAACCTATCCATTATAACAATAATATCAAAGGAATTCAAGGGGCTACATACAAATGAAAATCAGTTCTACCACTAGGTAGGGATATACAAGCATTAAATATACATTGATTTATTAAATAGGTTTGTCTTGACCCATACTCTACCTTCCACCCATTTTCCCAAAATCTAGGCCTTTCTGGTATATCCTTTGTTAAATTTAAATAAATAAATATATCTTTTACATCATTATCAATTAAAATGCTCACATTTTTATGAAATAGTTTACCTTTTAGGAGTAAAGGTGTAACTTAACCATCTAAGCTAGAATTACTTGTTTCTACATAGATTTGGTGGTGCTAATTATTTGAGGTTTTATTTCAATCAACTCTTTGAGGAAATTTATTTGCATAATGTTGTCCTCCATAGATAAAACACCCTAGTTTTAGAGATTTAATATCTAATTTATTTTGAACATACCTATTTTCTAGTTTAGGTCTGACATTTATATTTTGAAAAGAGGACCTCTTATTATTCTTTCCTATATTTCCCCTCCTATCCATATCTATATGGGTTCTATCATTGTTTTTTGTTTTCAACCTTGGTCTTTCCCTTCATTCCTCCTTTGAACATATTTTTCAAATATCTCTCCCATCCCATGAATCGAACACTCTTTGTTTTTCTAAGCTTTTCCTTTTAATTTTTAGACATTTTCTAGTAGTTGAAGTATGTTTTTTTTCTTTTGATTAGTTTTTTCCTATTTTTCTAAGTCAGGAGATTTAAAAAAAAAAATAGTATTGAGTAAATTTATTATAGTCTAAATTCTGGGATGAACTCTCAAGATGAATTTCTACACCTTTAATTGGTTATTATTTTCATACTCGGGGACACATTTGAGTAACTTAAAAAAAAAAATTGGTAATACATTTTGATAGACATAGATTCTTGTTGTAAAGTGGAAAATTCTTCAAACTTTTAACATAAATTTTCTTAGTTAGGAATATCTTAAATTATTCAACAAACTTATCCCATTTTAAGTTAGAATTTTGAATTATATTTCCTTCCTTGTAGGTATTCCACCACTCTAAAGTTGTATCAACCAAGTGTAGGGTAGACCAAGTAGTTTGGGACTTAGATGATAAATCATTCATAGAAAAGTAAGTTTCTATATCACTTAACCATCTCTCTATCAACTTCTCATCTTCCTTTCCATAAAATTTTGAAGTTTTTACATTTTTCGTATCCTTGCCTAATTCTACCCCTACTTGAGTTCTAGCAAACTCTACTTGTCTATCAGGACTCCTCTTGTGTTTAGTTTTAATATTTTTACCCTTAACTTATTTTACCAAGGTTTCTATCATTTTTGTTGTTTATTAATCAGCTCTCACTACTAATCCATTTGTTATTTCTATTATTGTATTTGTTCTTGTAGTAATTTAACTAATATAGTTAGGTTCCATTTCTCTCTGAAAGGTTTATATAACTCACTTATCTTTCTTTCTCTTCATAAATTAATGGGAGCTTCTTCTTTATTAGAAGATATAGATTTCTTAGAAGATACACCTTGAAGCATTGGAGCTATTTTATCCTGGGTATAAAAGAGCTATATCAATTTTAAAGTTTCATAGTTTGCTAAAGATGTGAGGTTAGAGTTTGTTTGCAAAAGTTCTTTGGGCCCTATGTCCCAATAATGTTACAACCTAGGCTTCGATACCAATTGTGACAACCCAATTAAACACATACTGGCTATAACAATCTAAGCTCACTTATAGGCTTGACAAATAAGGGAAGAACATTGAAAAGGATAAAAAATTTCATTCTCAAAGTGTAAGTTTACACCCATCGGAAATCAATACATATCATTGAATACCACTTTTAGGAATATGACCACTGCAGTCAACCTCCCAAGTGGATGAGATTGATCAGGTCCTATAAAAGGTGCCTTTAGTGATTATATCCTTCTCACCCTCTATTTCGATGAATACAGAATCATGGCTTGGGGTTATCCTCTAGGGCCTATAACACCTAGAGGGTGCATGCATAACTCCTCTCCTTTAACATGTTATTTATTATGTGGAACCCTAAGTATTAATTAACTTATTTGTTGCACATTCACATGCATGGTTTTAGCGTTCGTAATTTCTAGTCACCTCATCGTAGGAAATTAAGATCATGCCAACTTCCTAACATTGATCATGGTTTCTTGTCAAAGAAAATATTACAGTCATCCTGGTTTCTTATTAAAATTGAAATATTATATGTTTAAATTTAAACCTTAACTATTTTATTCCTTTACATGGGAAAGAATAAGGTTCTTTATATCTAATTTATATAATCCACAACCAAGAAATTTTAACATAAAAAGTAATTCTACTTTATTATGGTATATAAGTAAACTTTTCCTAAACTATCCTAATAAAGAAGATATGAATATTTATATAAGTAAAACAGTTTCTATTAATGAATCTTTAACATAAGTAAATGAAAATCCAAGGCCTAATCATATCGAAAAGGTAAATTAAACAATTACACATTAAATTAAACCAATATACAATAAGAACAATATTTCTAATTAGATTAACATAAATAGTGCACATATCAAATAGAGATAATTTTCTCAAAAAAATCAGAATAAATAATTTATCTTGGAATTGCTTTCATCTCGAAAAAGCCTACTACCTTCGGATATCGTATTCTCCTATCGCTTTCGTGTATGCATCATGGCACTTGAAGGTATGATTGGGATTAGAATGGTTTAGATAGTTGTGAATGCATTTATAAATATAAAGAATACTTAGAAAATTTAAGAGCTTGTTAAGCTTGGAGACAGGAAAGGTATATTCATAGTATAGTCTCAAACATAACTCATTTGCAGGCTAATTTGCTTATTTTAGTTTTTTAATAAATTAAAATTAATCAAAGGTGCAATACAAAGATCCAAACTAAGTTATTTATTTTTTACTATATAAGAAAGGATTTCTAATTAAGTCATTGGGTAGGTTAATAATTCAAGAAATATAAATACAACCACTCTCAGTTATCATAAGTAAATGATAGTCTAGAGATAATTCCAACAAGAGAAAGACACAAAAATAGTGGTCTTGGTTTAATCTTCGTCCTTAGTATAAAGATACCCAAATAACTATGATTATACAGGGCATATGATGTAAATATGATAGCAAAACAAGTTACACAAACTTAGTGGTTCATAGGGTGCAACTTCTGTGGAACCTAGGAAAACCAATTATTCTTTCAATACTCTAAAGCATCTTTCACCAAAGACGATCTTGTCTCCAACCTTAAATATGTTATATGGTGGCTACACGGAAATGCAGGCATATTGAACTGAAAAAGTCATTACCCAATAACTCACAATGGCTAGAGTACATTAAACTAGAGAGCTACAATACAACACTTTGCAAATTGAAAATATTAAATTAAAACGGCAACACGTGCATTCACAGGTTTAACAAACTAAAAGCCGTAGCTCTTCAATTTGCACATATCAAATACAAAGCCACAACATATAAATATTTAACACTATAAATCACAATCTAACATACAAGAGATCATAACATAACAATTCATAGGTTTGCAATGTAACAAACTAAAAATTATAATATAAAAAGTCACCATATATCATCAGAGGTTTAAAAAAATCCACAACACTGTTAATTAATATATATATATATATATCAACTAGAGAGCCTTAAACTATTTACAACTTAGCAATACTATCATATATTCATGAACATCCAATAATTATATTCAGCGAGACAAATTCAAACAAGCAATTTCATTATTCTTACATCTAAGTGACATGAAAAACCTAATAACATTTTTTTTCCTCTAATTCTCCCAATAATAATTTTTCCGCCCTCTTCCTTACCGACCATCATCCTTTTAATGTGATGATTGAAGAGGTCCAGCCAAACAAGTGTGCGGCCATGCAACCGGCCTACACCTCTCTAGCTTTATCTGGCGGATAATATTATTCATACACAATTTTAATTAAAATACTTCTTTTAAAAATACAAAATCCTTTTTACTATATATATATATTATATTTTTTATTTTTATTATTATTAATTTTAATGATTTCTTAAAATTTAAAATCACAATCAATAAGCAAATAAATAAGTCATTATACATGATTTTTTTTTTTGATAATTCTTTTCATATAGGTAATTTGATGATAACAAAAATTTTTCATCTTCTAACAATAATAGCTCCCATGTTTCTTAGCAATTTATTGAAGAGTTTTAAAGGTAAGCATTTATTTATTAGAAATGTAAAGTATATATTCACAACACACTGCATACATTCACAATGTAAAACATACAATCATAAAGCATACATGCACCTATATGAATGCAGTTATATTGGCTTCCATGTACCCATAAGCTATTGGTGAGTATTTCACTACTAAGGTTATTCTATCCTTGCCAAAGTGATTACCTTATTGTGGTGAGATTTTACACCACCATCATTTCTTATTTCATTCTTTGAGGACCTATACCTACAAAATAGAGACCATGAGCAGTACCATATCTAAGAATGATAAAACATAATAATAATCTAAAATAGATGTTCATTATATACAAATAGTAACATCATAAAATGTGCTTTGGGAGGGTCATGACATAATTTCTTGCTTATGTGTAGTTTGTTGCAACAAGTCTTGTTGTATATTTTTCAGTGCTTCTATTATCGTTGTATTTAGTCTTCAATACCTACTTATATGGGTTTTTTGATAGGTGAAAGATCAAAAACTTGTCATATCTTATTCTTCATCATAGCTTGATATTTAATGTTTATGGTATTCTTCCACTCATCTAATGTAATATATTTATGAGCCATTGAGGATTTATATGTCTACACGATAATTCTCATTAGGGTTAGATTGATCTCATTTAAAAATCTACTTCACATTCTTGGTCTATAACTAGGTATATCTAGAACATGATCTAAGTTTGTATTACAAATTATACCATGATACCATTTGGGTCTATGAGTGGTACTCAAAGTGGATGGTATTAGGTCATCAACACCATTAGGAACATATCCTCCATCTTTATGAAAATTAAAATCCTCTATTGAAGGCCTCATCAACATTACTAGATAGGAAAATAACAAGTTTTTTATCAGCAAGACATGGCTTAAAATATGAGATACACTCATTATTATTTTCAACTATAACATATCTACTTATATACAACTTCTTGTTGTCAAGATCAATGAGATGATATCCCTTTGACTCACTACTATATTTGATGAATATATATTACTTGAATTTCTTCTTTGGATTCATCTACTTTTATTCTAGAATATGCATGAATATAGTCCATATAAACATGGGGATATATGACACAAAAATATAGTTTCCATTCCATATCTCTTTAGATGTGACACCATTCAATAGAATTGTGGGTGCATGGATCAATAAGTAGATTGTAGTACAAATAGTTTCTACACAAATGACTAAATCCAAATTGGTTTTGTGAGGCATGCATTACACCATCTCCTGAATAATATAATTTTACCTCTCTACAACTCTATTTTATGGAGGTGTGTAGTAATTCATCATCTACCATTTGTTTCCATGTTTCTTTATAGAATTAAAATTTTATTACTAGTGTTATTCCCCTATTTCTGAGCAAAGTGTATAAATGGAATGACCAACAATCTTCTCTACATGAACATTGAACTCTTAGAAATAGTGGAAATATTCTTCCTTTATCTTTATGAAATACACCCATATTCATCAATTATAATCATCAATAAACAATTGAATGTATCTACAACCACTAAAACTCATATCATGTGTCTACATATATTGGTATTCACTAGGACAATTCGACCATCTACTCTACAAGTACTTAGTACAAATTGATCTTAATGTTGATTTCTAGAAAAAACAAGTTTTATAATAGTAATGAGGCTTTGTTAATGATGGAAGCCCATTTATCATACCATGATGTAGGAGTGACTTCAAATGGATAAAAATTGGATATAAAAATTTTCTATCCCATAGTGAAGTAATTTATTATGCTTTTGTTTGCAATACTTGTTTATCTCATATTACAATCACAAGATGAAATGCTAGTAGCATGAGCAATGATTGTTGAACATTTCAATTTATATCAAATAAGGTAGAGTTTATTTACACCTATTTACAAAAATTTAACACATAAATAATGATTAAGTAGTTGATTCATAGAAATCAAGTCCTTTTTCAAGACAAACATATAAAGAAATTAAATCATGTGATATGTATGCTCTCTAAGATACAATTCAACACTAAAAATTCTAGTAAAAATGTATGTCAAATAGTTGTTGGGTGCTAGTTATCTATAATAAGATGAACGGTCAAGACTCACTAACCATTCCTTCTACCCTATCATGCATCTTACAACTCCTAAATAAAGTTACTAAATTGAGCTTGATTTTCAAACACTGTCAACAGATTGAACTATACATACATAGTCTTGTATGTTTCTATCAAAATCACCATCCCAATATATATTTTCTTCTTTTCATTGATATGCATTCCTTATTTTACAATGAGAATTATCCTATTTTCCTCTTAGTGAATACTTTAGTTGATTCTTGGAATGTATTGTAACCACACTCTAAAAGGATGTGTCCTAGTTTTCCATAATTTAAACATGTGAGAGTTTTTTTATCCTTGATGTTATTTTTATTTTTATTCTTTATCTTTTTGTTGGTTTTAGTTCTTATTCACATGTTTGCCACATTTATTTAACTTCATTGGCTTCTTTTATTTTTTATGCATGAGCTAGGCATATTCATATTTAGTGTTTATATCTCAAATCACTTCGTTTTGTTGAATCAAATTCATAATAATATCAAAAGTGGGACTTTGATTTATCATGTTTAGAGTTGTTACCAAAGTACTAAGCACTAGGGTTATTGCATGTAGCACTATTAGGACAAGCATGCCATGACAAATGGTATTTCGTAATGAGTATAGGAAGACTTGTATTTAGCTTTTTATCATTGATGTCTTTCTAGATTCTCATGTTTTTAATATTCAAGAAATTAAATTGGTTCTATAGGTGTAGAATTTGATTCTACTTCTTGGAATTAAACATCATAGTAAGCTTATCCTATGCATTATTTATGGTTAAATCATTCCAGATATACAACTAGATCTTATCAAACACACTGAACATTATGATCAATCAAGATTTTTGATCACATTAATTGAAAATTCTTTAGTCATCTAGGTCAATTACATTTCTTTGCATAGAACTTTCCATATGGCTTTAAACTCTAGGTGAATATTGAATTTCATATTCCATGCAAAATACTTATCATATTTTAGCAACTAAGAATTAGGTAATAATATCTTTGGCTATTAATATACATTCTAAATATCCATAAATATATAAACAAATTATTTTATTAGAATGGGCTCAAAAAGAGCTTCCAAAAACTATATACAATCCTACACTTGTGCAATGATCAATTAATCTAACTTCAAGAAAATAATAGGGTCTTTTTGGGTAACAAATAATAAGTGGGAGTTTGAGTTCGTTTTCCTCCAACTTGAATCTTCAAGGAATAATCTTGGAATATTTTATTAGTATTCTAGGGTAATATAAAACGTTAAATCACCATCTTATCATCTACATTCAATAATAATAAAAGTAAAAGTAATTTTTAAAGACTTAGAAAATACTTCCCATGGAGCATGTCGTATTTTTTATTTTTACACTATTTATTTATTTATTTAAGTACACTTGTTCCTCATTTCGATTTCTAAATTGCATTTTCTTTGCATGTAATAAATCAACACTTTCCTCTCAATAAACTACAATTATTAGATTTTTTTTCCTTTTTTTTTGTTTTTTTTTTTCAAATTTGTATTACAAGTTTTAAATTGGATAACACTAGAAATTATCTTTTAGATGAACCATACATTTATTAAATGAAAATTTCACAATAGATAACTCTTATCCATCTTGATATGACATTATTGCTATATGGCCTAGTCAATAGACAATAGAGTCTAACTTCACTTTAGAAAATACTCTTTTCTTAGTGGTAGTTATAGATAGGAACTTTAGATATCAATATATCCAAATGGTAGCTTTAGATGATAGCTTTAGATGATAGCTCCATATAGTAGTAAATCTAGATGGTAGCTCTAGATGAAAACTTTATATGATATTAGCTCTTGATAATAGTAGCTCCATGTGGTAACTCTAGATGATAGCTCCTTTGAATAATATCAACTCTTCATGGCAATAGCTCAAAATAATAGCTTTATATGGCTACAATCCTAGACTACTCGTTATTTTATTTAGACATGTTTCTTGCACTAGATGATAGCATATTTTTTAGATGGATCTATGAATCATATAAGATTTAATAAATACTTGTAACACCTACAAGCACTAACAAGATTAAGAAAGAAAAAAAAATATATTTTTCTTCTCCTTGTTCAAACATGCATATACTCCTTTCTAGTTTCTCCAATGGAAGCATGTTTTCATAAACTTAGAGAGGCATGTTTTCATAAAATTATAGAGGCATCTCCTTCACCTTGACAACATGATCACCTTCACATGTCAAATATTAATTCTAATATCAACTTCCTTTGATACCAAATATTAAAAATATAGAATATATTTACACACTATGATGAACATTTGGATTGATGTGACACACATACACGTGTGTGTGTTCAAGAAGGTACAAGGTTGTTAGCTATAACTACTTTCAAACTTCCCATAACCTCTATATCAATAAGATGAATACATAATATGTGTGTGTGATCAAGAAGGTATAAGGTTATGGGCTACAACTACTTTTAAATTTCCCATAATCTCCATATCCATAATGTGAATGTGTAATATTCATAACAAATATGCACCATTCTCAATGAATAAATACATGCAAAAATGAGGACTTTTCATCATTAGCATCCTCTCCTTGAGCAAAGAAAAAATTAGGATCAACATCTCTCTCTTCACTATGTCTTCATGCTTCGTGATCCACTATATATAGAAGTCCACTATGTTTTCATAGTTCTAATTTTCTAACTTTTTTCATTTTGCCTCCTTCTAAACCTAAGCTTGGATGGTGAGAAAATGGATATTCCATCATTATTAATGTGATTACCATCTTTCTCATTTTGACCATCCTTATTATGAACATGATTACCATATTTTGTTTTTTCCATTTTCTAACAATTCTCTATCAAATTGACTTGTTACATAATTATCACATGATCTTAACATTTAGGATAATTTTTAATATTTTTTTTAATGTTATGTATCTAGACCAAGGATTATAATATTTATAATTCAAAAGGCACACATTTATTATTATATTAAAAAATGTAAAAATATATAATATTATTTATTATTAGTATATAAATTTAAGATGTACAAGCATTATGCATGTCAATCCATTGCATTATTTCAGATCCAGTCTCTAGGAGAAGATATTTATAAGCCTTATTGATGAAACCCACTCAAACTGTAAAAATTGTATGTGTATGTGTCCTTGACCTCTTCACAAAAAATATTTTTAATTTAAATGCCTTTATTTACCACTTAAATGCTTTTAGTTAAATTTGTCTAATACCTCGTAAACTAAAGCCTTGTCTTCATCATCGAAGAAAACTTAATTAGGGAAATTTTTTTATAATAATCCGACTTAATAATTTAAGTTTTGTTTCCGAGATCCACATGTGCTCTCTAGCTTCTTCATAAAACAAAAATGGCCAGACTATCTCGAGCATAACAGCTATTAAGGTAATAACAAATCAAATGAGAACGATTAGCTGTACTATGTCAATCGAAAAGCAGACAATTGTGACGGGGTGACTTTCGTTGATATTAACATTGTCTTCAAGTTCAAGAACTCGTTTAAATAAACGATTACCTGCAACTTCGTGGTGTGTTACAACAACATCCTTATAATTATTATAAATAAGAATAAGAACAAGAATATAAATAGAGAAAGCTTGCATGGTTGGCGGACTTGGTTGTGAAATAGAAATAAGATAGATAATACGCACCACAAATGTGCTCTGTTACAGACGGACGATACAAGTCCAAACGGTCACAGACAACTTAAAACATTTATTTTACTTGAGGAAAAAGGTTTTCAACGTCCGAGTACATATGTGGCCATGTCAGGACCTGACGGTCCGGCAAGTCTCGGATTTCTTGTGTTGGCAATGGTTGGTTTGCCTACTTCCGCCCACATCATATGGCCAAGTCAAACCTTGACGGTCAATAAAGCTTTGTACTGTCGGATCGGGAGTTGTTGGTTTGCTTTCGTTGTTTTTCGGAAGCCACGCGCTAAATTCTATTTTAAATATCTCAATGCCTAGTGCTCCATAGACGCGGTGCAAAATTTATAGACAGCTTAAAACATTTTATTTATTTTAATTTATTTACGTACGTTTTATTTATTCATTTATCTATATCTAACACTAAATAAGAATATCAATTTTAATGTAAAAAGTAAATTTTAAACTATCACATATTTATATCTTCAACATTTTTCCTATACAAGTAATCTAACGACAACAAAATGTTACGATTTGTCTGACAAGAATGCTTCACAACACTTTCCTTGCCTTTAAAGGATTTCTCAAATAAAAGCAACAATTTACTTCAAATAGACATACATAATGCATCTATGAATGCAAGTTCAAGCTTGAATAATAATGAACATTTATTGTAGGTAAAAGTTTTTACCCACCATCATTTCCCATTTTGACTTCCATGAACCTGCACTTGCGTCAAAAAATACATTAGCAGTATGAGGTATGAAATTTTACAACATAAGGCAATAACTTGATCATGAAATATTTATAATAGCAATCACAAAGATTCATTTTGAGGAGAGTCGCGACACTCTGCTAGCTTCATCTACTTCTGCTTTACAATGTGCATGAATGAAGTGTATCCAAACATGGGGATATATGACATAAAAAGTTAGTTTCCATTCCATGCCTCTTCAGGTGTGAAACCATTCAATGGAAGTGTGGGTGCATAGTTCAACTGGTAGACTATGGTACAAATAGCTTCTATCCAATTTGCTAGATCTAAATTTGCACAATGTCTTGAATAGTATGATTTAACCTCTTTATAATTGTATTTTATGGAGGTGTGTAGGATTGCATCATCTATCATTTGATTCCATGTTGCTCTAGAAAAGAAAAACATATTATTGATGCAGTCCCCCCAATACGGGCAAAGCATACAAATGGAATGACCTACAATATTCTCTACATGAACTTTCAACTATTTGAAATAATCGAAAGATTCATCCTCTAACTCCAAGACACACACCCACATTCATATGGTATAAACGTCAACAAACAATTGAAAGTATCTACAACTACTAAAATGATGGTTTTTTACTGAGATTAAATCACGGGTCCCAATGTCTAGGATCTTAATTAATCATTATATTTAAGGAAATAATTCTTTGACCAATACACAAATATAAAATTCTAGAAATTGTTAGAATAAGTAATTATTCTCTTAAGTTCTACTAGGATAGACTTACTTGAGTTTCCACTCCTTCATGAGTCAGGTGAACTCTCAGTTAAAGTCTAGATCAGATTTGATGAGTTGTTGTAATCCAACGACTCTCAATGATCAACTTTGTTATTTATACAAAGTTGATCCATGGAATAATCAATCAGTTCTACTCTTTCTTCATATTTTGTGTAATGCTTTGCATGTCTATTTTGGGAAATTCTAACATGGTACCAGAGCAGGATAGATCTTGCTAGCATTCTCTCTTGAAGGTTCTAGGAGCTGGTTCTTTGGATCTTTTGTTGGCTTCTCCTCTTTTCTTGGATTTAAGTCTTCAATAAGATTTTATATATAGTTTTTTGCTATATATTTTTTGAAATATATATATGTGGGTTATTCTGAATATTATTTGTCTTCTTCTCACGTTAAAAAGGGAAGGGAAGATTCATTGACTCTTAGTGTAAATGTTTTTTTTTCAGAAAAATTGCCCATAGTCATATATATTAATTATTTTTTTCTTAAAAAAAGGAAACACCTTTTTCAAGCAATTTTTTTATTAAAAATTTTATATAAAAGCTTGATTAATAGGAATTTTATTTCCTATATTTAGTGTATCTTTTTTGTTGGAAAAAAAGGGCTTTGTTCGTTGCCTTATCGTTGCTCTCGGAGAATCACGATTGAGGCTCTCGAATCTTGCGTAGAGCACCCAATTTTGGGTGCCAACGTCTCTATTCGTGATGCCTCTCTAATCGATTTCCATATCTCCTTCACTGGAGATCTGTAATCTTCGCTCTCCTTTGTTTTTGACGCTTGGCGCAACTCTCAATAAAGTCAACTATTATAAAATCCTTTCAATTTTTTTTATTCTTTTGGTGCGCTCTTAGGCCACGTCACTTCAGTTGCAAGATAAAACATTTTATACCATTCTATCTTGCGATCTTCCTTGGCGTACCTTTTGCTGCATCGACGAACTCCGTAGGAGCCCCCTTAAGCTGGGATAGCATTCATTTAACGCCAATCAGTGGATTTGTTCTCGGTTGGAATATTTGCAAATGGCTCTCATTACCTCCTATTTAGTTATCTCCGTCTCTCTTCATTTCGCATCATTTTCTTATGATCTTGAGCTTCGTTTATTCTCTAACGAATTATATGTGCAGAGTGTTATTTTCATTTTTCTCAAAGGCAATGCGTCGTGGTGCTGAAGCAAGCAACTAATATTTTTTAATTTTTATTTTGATATCATTCATTTGCTATCTCTTTTAAAAAAAATTATAACAGTCTATATTTTCGTTTATCGCCTCTCCTATTTTACTTTTGTTCTACAGGTTACAAAAGCTGAGGTATTACATCTACGAGGAACTACATCTACGAGTGCTAGGTCTATGAAGTGATAGGTCTATACCTTCTTCGATGCTCTCATTGAAAGCACCAGTGATATTTATCTTCTACGATGCATCAAAGGAAAAACCACTTCTACCTCTCTATTTTGTGGTACCTACCCAAATAATTTTGGGTTTCCTCTTCATGCGGTAGCAAGATCATTCTTTCAAAAGTTATCTCTATTCTTTCTTTCACTTTAGCATAGTCACGAATCGCAGGCATCTTGTTTGAAGTATATCTCTTCTATTTATTTTTTGTCTAAAGCTTCTTTGTATTGGTTTTTTATCTATCCCTTCAATTTCAAAGGTAAAAACCATACAAAAATATCCCCTTAGAATTTATGTATTTCGTATTTTATTCTGACTCAATTTTTTTCTAAAGCCTCTTTCTCTTTCAAAGGGCTTTAGTGAAAAGAGTCATTTGTAACCTAGTAAATGCAAAGTTCTTTTTTTCGAGGGGGGGTTTAGGATGCTCAATTTTGCACCTTTTTTGTTTTATCTTTTAGGGGGGTGTATTCTTATATTTTTTTGTGTCTATCTTCTTTAAATCGCTCTTCTAAATTTCTTTATAGTGGCTTTTAAATTTCAGAGGTATATATTGTTTAATCTCATTTAAAATCTCCATATGGTATAAGAAGATATTCACTAACTTCTTAAAATTATGCTATCATAATCTTGTTGGTTTTTTAAATACACTTATTTTTAGGTTAATTCATAAAATATAGATAGAAAAAAAATAATAACAACTTTTTTCAAGCCCTCAAAACTAATATAGTTTTATTTTCAGCTTGTTGCTTGTTCTTAAAATTAAATTATTTTCTATCTATTCCTTTTTTTAATACTAAAGAAGTCTATTTCTAATTAAGCAATCCTATTCAAAAACTTATAGTTTCTTAATTTTTTCAAGATATTTTGCCTACGTTCCACATACCAATATCTTCCATAAACTTATAGTTTCCCTCAAGTTAGGGTAAGTTTTTTGAAAGACTTGGTATACAAGCCTGCATATATGTTTTGATCACCTTATTTCCAATATTGGATATCTCTAATTACTTATAGTTTCCCTCTCGTAAGGGCGAGTCATTGAGATATTCCAATATCTAAATTTGGCTGATCCTACTTGCATTTCAAGCCAATCTTCCAAATATTTTTTCTACTCATTACTTACAGTTTCCCTCAAGTAAGGGCGGGTAATTGAGAAGAATGATATTGGGCCTGGAAACTATTTCTAAGCTAATTTTAATATAAAAACACTCTATTACTTATAGTTTCCCTCTCATTAGGGCGGGTAATCTGAGGGTTGTGAAATTAAAAAAAAAAACTTGCATTCTTCTTTCAATTGCACTAATATAAACTTGAAGTTGTAAGGGGGGGTATATTGGTTAAAACTTCAAACTTTCTTCACAAAATGAATACAATTGATCTTCTCACCCCTCATAACTATCATACATGGAAACCCAAAATTTTAAATCTTATATCTCAAAAAGGGCTCACTCATTTTCTAGAAGAAAAGCAACCTGAATTTGAGAAAGAATATGAAAAATTTGTTCATAAAGGAAAGATGTGTGAAACAATGGGTATTATAAGCACTAATGTCCATGAAAGCTTATGGTTTCACATTACAGATTGTAAAAATCCTTATGAAAGTTGGGAAAAATTAAAGAATTTATTTGGAAAAATAGATCAAATGAGGTCAATGCAGCTTGAGGCAGAATTAACAACTTTATCTCCTGACGACTTCAACAATATTGTTGAATTTCTCACAAAATTTAAAGAAGTCCTTACTCAATTTAAAGGTAGTGGCAAGGATAAAAAATATGAAGAATGCATCTATCTAATTATTTCTAAATTAAATGGTGTATTTCAAATATTCGCAACCACCTTTCTATCTACAAAATATGCTCTTGGTGCAAGTTTCAAAATGCCCTCCTTAGAAGAATTTTGTGAGAGACTAACTAGAGAAGAAACAAAACTTGCTAAGTATGAGATCTATTCCTCTTCCTCTAAAGCCTTAGTAGCATCCACCTCCTCTAAAGAAAAATTTAAAAAGAAATAAAGAAGTCCCATAACTTGTACTCACTACAAAAAGAATGGTCATTCTACAAATAAATGCTGGAAAATATTACAACAACTAGAGGCAGCTATGAAGGATCAAAATATAGACAATAAAAAGTAGATAGGAAAAGCCCTAAATGTTCAAGGGAAGACCACCAATACTTCTTCTAATTACTGGGTCCTAGATTCTGGAGCAACTCATCACATGACTGCTTCAGATGAGTCATTCTCTTCTATCTCCTCAAGTTCAACATGTAGCATAGAAGTTGGTGACTCTTCCTTTATCCCAATCAAAGGAAAGGGTGACATATCCATTGATGGTGGCTCTATCAATAATGTTCTCTATGTTCCAAACATTGCAACAAATCTCCTCTCCATCTATCAGATTTGTACTTTTGGAAAGGGGAAAAATGTTCTCTTCTCTCCAATAGGAGTTGAGATAAGAGACTTTCAAGACCCCCACTCTCTTATAGCCAAAGGGGATATTGATCACAACACTCACCTATTTCACTTCAAAGGATTCAAAAATCTAGAAGGGGCCTCCTATTTTGTGGCTCATGGAGATCTTGAAAGCAAAATTTGGCATGAAAGGTTTGGTCATCTCAGTTATAACTACCTAAAGGAATTGAACACCCATGAAATGGTAACAAGTCTACCTCAAGTATCTTCTATTGATGGAGTATGTCCTGGATGTGCTCTTGGAAAGCAACATCAAGATCCTTTCCACCCAAGTGGATCTCTAAAAGCCTCATCCCCTCTAGAGTTAGTCCATAGTGACTTGATGTCTTTTCCAGAGCCTTCTTTCAAAGGAGAAAAATATGCTCTAACCTTCATTGATGACTTTTCAAGAAGAACTTGGGTCTACTTCCTAAAATACAAAAGTGATGTTCTATCCCACTTCAAAATCTTCAAAGCCTTAGTTGAAAATCAGGCCTCTTGCAACATCAAGAAAATTCACATAGATAATGGGGGGAATACTGCAATAATGAGTTCTCAATATTTCTATCAAGTCATGGCATCATTCATCAACATTATGTCTCCTATAATCCATAGAAAAATGGTATTGCAGAGAGGAAAAATCGAACATTGAAGGAAATGGCAAACTGTATGCTCCATTCAAGAGATCTTCCAAAGGTTTTTTGGCAGAAGCTATTAACTATGCCAACTATATTCAAAACCGCACACCTCATAAAGCTCTTGACCATTTAACTCCTGAAGAAGCATGGACTAGTTCAAAACCAGATGTCTCCTTCTTCAAAATTTTTGGGTGTACTGCTTGGGTGCACATCCCAAAGAAGAAAAGGAAGGCTCTAGATAAGAAAAGCAAAAAGCTCATCTTTGTTGGTTATTGTGAGGAAATGAAAGCATACAAGCTCCTTGATCCCTCAACTCATGAGGTATTTTTTCATAGGAATGTCCAATTTGATGAAACATTCCCTCATAAAAATCCTCAAACATCCTCTTCCTCTATTGAGCCTTCTCCTATAGTAGAACCTCAATATAATGAAGAACCAACTTTAGAGATTAATTTAGAGATTGATGATCAAGATGAGGAACCTATAACTCCAACTCAAAGTCTTTCCATTCCTTCTACTCCTTCCACTATGCCAAAATGGGCCCGCAACATTGTTAAAGAAGCTACTCCTTACATCCAAAATCTTCCATCATCCAGATCAACCAACTCCATAGGCACTGGTCTTGTCTGTCAATCTATTTCCTCTGATCCTCAATCCTTCAAAGAAGCCACTGGTATTAAAGAATGGGATGATGCCATGGAAAATGAATTCTCTTCCTTAATAAAAAATGAAACTTGGGATTTAGTTCCCCTACCTAAAGGAAGGAAATTAGTTCATTGTAAATGGATTTACAGAACAAAATATGGACCTAATGGAGAAATTGACAAACACAAAGCTCACCTAGTAGCCAAAGGTTTCTCTCAAATTGAAGGAATTGATTATGCTGAAACCTTTGCACCAGTTGCCAAAATGGATTTTGTTAGACTGGTTCTTGCTCTGGCTGCTTCCCAAAAGTGGCATGTCTTTCAAATGGATGTAAAAAGTGCTTTCTTACATGGGGACTTAAAGGAAGAGATATTCATGGAACAACCTGTTGGTTTCACTCAAGACTCCTCTCTTGTTTGTAGGCTAAAGAAGTCTCTCTATGGCCTCAAACAAGCTCCTAGAGCTTGGTATGAAAAAATGGACTCATTCCTTCTTTCCTCAAGTTTTTCTCATTGTGAGTCTGATAACACAGTCTACATTTGGAGAGATGAAGGAAAAATCACCATACTTGTTCTATATGTTGATGATCTACTACTCACTAGTAGTGACTTCACTCACATTCAGACTATAAAAGACTCCCTCTCTGAAAAATTTGATATGGCTGATCTGGGTCTAGCTCATTACTTCCTTGGAATCCAAATAAATCAAACAGATGCAGGAATTTCATTGTGTCAACAAAAATACACTCTAGATCTTCTTCAAAGGTTTAAAATGACAGATTGCAAACCTTCTCCTACACCTTTTCAATCTGGAGTCAATCTAAGTACTTCCTGCACATCCCCTCTATGTGATGCAACTCTATACCATCAGCTTGTAGGGAGTCTATTATACCTTACTCATACTCATCCAGATATCTCATATGTTGTTGGCTTAATATCCAGATTCTCACATCAACCTCATTTCAGTCACTAGCAAGCAGAAAAAAGGATCCTCCGCTACTTGCAAGGAACTACTCACTTTGGGCTCTTATATGAGGTAAAATCCATGGATATCATTGGCTACATGGATTCAGATTGGGCAGGTTCAGTAGAAGATAGATGTTCAACTTATGGCTATGTCTTTTATCTTGGTTCTTCACCAATTGCTTGGTTATGCAAGAAACAACAAGCAGTGGCCTTATCATCTACAGAGGCAGAATACAGGGCAGCAGTTTTAGCAAGTCAAGAAGCTCTTTGGCTTCATCAAATTCTAAAGGAATTTGGATTTTCCAATGAAAAACCTATTACTCTTTGGTGTGACAATCAGAGCACAATTCATATTGCACGTAATCCAGTTGAGCATCAATGCACCAAGCACATTGAGATACACATGCACTTCATTCGTAAACATATTCAGAATGGGGACATATACTTGGACTATATTCCAACTAAAAATCAAGTTGCAGACATCTTCACCAAGTCATTTCCTTCTTCATGTTACATACAGTTGTGAGAGAAACTTGGAGTATTACAACTACATTGAAACAAAGGTCTTTCACCTCTCCTTTTATTATTGTATTCTTTGGAGGATGGTTTTTCCCATGTGGTTTTTTCACCATCTCTCATATATATTGTAAATGAGTACCTCATCAGGCCATGTTGTCGGGACTCATCATTTTTTTTTGTATTAAGAGGACAATCTTCGCCATCCGAAGACATGCCTCGTTATTTAATAGCAGATGGTTTTTCCCATGTGGTTTTTCACCATCTCTAATATATATTGTAAATGAGTACCTCATCAGGCCATGTTGTTGGGACTCATCCTTTTTTTGTATTAAGAGGACAATCTTCACAAACCGAAGACAAGCCTCTTCCTTTTTTTCTTTTTTGATAGATGGTTTTTCCCATGGGGTTTTTACCATCTCTTCATAAAACCATTGTACATGAGTACCTAATCAGGCTCTATTGTTGGGACTCATCTGCATAATCCACCCCTAGTATCACTTAAGGGGGGTGTTAGAATAAGTAATTATTCTCTTAAGTTCTACTAGGATAGACTTACTTGAGTTTCCACTCCTTCATGAGTCAGGTGAACTCTCAGTTAAAGTCTAGATCATATTTGATGAGTTGTTGTAATCCAATGACTCTCAATGATCAACTTTGTTATTTATACAAAGTTGATCCATGGAATAATCAATCAGTTCTACTCTTTCTTCATATTTTATGTAATGCTTTGCATGTCTATTTTGGGAAATTCTAAAAAAAATAACAACAATATCTTAATAAAAACTCATAATATTATTTAGAATATACTTATAATATTACATAGGAATACCATGTCTTTATTATAGACTATATATCATCACCAAGAATATGTGAGAAAATACTTTTGGGTTGAATTTTCTATATTATTTTTATTTTCATCTATCCTTTAATGTTTAAAAACATAGGCCTTATCATCCACCTCTATTGTGTACTTTCAAAGTAGGATATTAGTTGAGCATTGAATAACTCGGTCTAAATAGTTTATCACAACTAGACAAGAACCAAATTATTGATATATTGACTACGAGTACTAATAAATAATACATAAATAGAGTGGTGACGGAATAAAAATTAGATCACCATAGGAAGTGGTTCACAATAAAATAAGGAGTTAGATTTTATACACAATGTCAAATGTCAATACAATGGGGGACAATTTCTTTTCAAGGGGATACTAGTGATCTACTCTTATGACATAACCAACTTGGAAGTGGAATAACTTCATGCTTGGGATATTATTTTGATATATTTAGAAAGAATTTAAAATATTATAATGAGGACAAGAAGTGTCAATATGATCACTTTACTTATAACAAAATGTTGAGAATGCTCTAGGGATCCTTAGAAATACATGATCCCACTAGTTATCTATATTGTCATTTCAAATAATCCTATATGTAAATTAGAATATACCACACCAAGATGATCCATTATTTCAATGATATCTTCAAGAAATATCTTATAAAATAAAACAAAAAAATTAATTAGAAGATAAACATAGAGTTATACCTTCAAAAACACATGCAACATGTTGGTTAGAAAAGACTTAAAAGAACATTTGGACCTTGTAACATATAATTGTTTGTTCTATTATAAGTGGATAATTTTATAAAATGAACTAAATGGTAATCCCAAGACATACTATAAAATATAATATCAGCTGATAAACCCAACACAAACAATCAAAATAAGAGGATAAAATATACTTTATAAGGATTTAGAAATTAGAAGGGGTATTGATAAGACAAAATGGCATGACCAAGAATTCATAATGATCCTAATATGAATATAATGTTATGTATGAAATATCCTCTTCTCTAACCCTATTTATAAAACCCAAAGTGCATGTGAAGATTGGTAAAACATTTAACACCACATTATTTATCCAATAAATCATCAATAATTGGGATAAATAACTTCTCTTTGACTGTAATATTATTGAAGGGGTAAAATTTGATATGCTTGCATAAAGAATTATCCTTGGGTTTTACCATGACCACTAAGGATGAATAAGGACTAGTTTTAGCATAGATTATACCATGCTCAAACATATCTCAAATCAACTTGTCTATTTTGAATTTTTAGGTTGGGAATAGTGGTAAGTAAAAGCATTGGATGATTATCTTCTTAGAAAATAGTAGATGGTATGATCATGAGTCTATTTAAGTGGAACATATATTTGTCAAAGACTAGAGCATAGTTATCACTAACAAATTGTATGTTAAAAGGTAAATCTTGAGATGATTGACCAACAATCTATACTTATATGCAATTAATTTAAAAAAAACCTCTCCTATGACTATTAGTATATTTTCTCTTTGCTATAATATGGCATTATGGAAAGGCATAGGTTGGATAACCTAGATATGAATGATTTTAAAATCTTCCATCCATTATACAAACAACCCCGACAAACTAAGAGTGACCTACCTTAATCAAGGTAATTATGAACTCATAAATATAGCACCTACACTATCCAATTCCATTTCATAAAATTGATTAAGTAAAGTATAGGAATCCATCTAGATATAATTTTTTATAATATGACACACATTAATACTTGATCCCATTTGTAATCAACAACTGAAATTTATTTTTGGCGCAAATTATTGATATATATTCTAAGGATTTTTTATATCTTGCTATAAATAAAATATGAATAGTACTTGAATTAATCAACTATTCACTAAATATTGTTTTATGAATCCATGCATCTTGATCATGTGATGGACCTATATCTCCATAAGAAAAATTACTAGAAGGGTTATGTTACTTGTGTATTGCTTTGTATTTTTTATTTTTCCTGGTGACTCCTACTAAGGAGGAACAAAATGTAATTTCTCTATTGATGCTTTATCCTTTGCTTCTAATTGGAAGCTACACTACTCCTCATGAACATGATCTTGAGTATGGTGAGATCAATATCTATAATAGAAGGACATCAAGGATGCTCATAATTATGGAAATTAAAATCATGCCATGGATTGGTATGATAAAATTAGAGCTTCTTTTCAAATACATAATCCAAACACTCATCATAATGGAGGATATACTAATCATGCATATCTACCTTTTGCTTGATGTTATATTTAATACAGTAAAAAAATATTCATACCACCACTATTGGTTCTAAATGATAGTTATATGTGAGGAGGCACTAATATTACTGTAATATTTCTCTATTGTATCTTTTTTATAGAACATCAAAGAAACTCTATATGAGATAGAGGGGCCCTTATTAAACTTGATTAGTAACATATTCTAGATTTATTTTAATTATTTATGATAAACACAATGTTTGAGTTACTAGAGGATACAATGGTGAGTATGTTTACATAGCTTAGAGGTAGCCAAAGTTGACATAGAAATTCTTAGGAACATAGGATAAGCATATGATATATTATATCTTGTCTACCAAATTATGTTGATAAGTATCATAAAAATTTGAAATATCAAATTGGGGGATGATAACATCATGAATCCACTCACTTGAAAGAAGATACCTTCTATGGAAGGATTGAAAATAATAGTAATTTGTAAATTAAACTCACCCATATTTGGAAGAGCTCTCATGAAATAGTGGATTTGCATGTGCATCAAAAACATCAACTAGCATCTTTCTAAAAAGGTAAATATTGAAAGAGTCTTATCCTAGTTTTGTATGGAATTTGGATCATTTCCATAAGGTATTTGATGAAAATATTATTGATATTAAAGTTATAAACTCCTAATAGTAGGAGTATTGTTTAACAAAAACATAGGCCCCTTATTCTTATATTATTTTTTATTTCCAAAAACCTAGTCATAGTTATTTTTTAGTGATCACTCAATGTGAGGGTTAGTAGGACATTGAACAAGTACATTTTTCAATCGGATCTAAATTTTATTGAGCTACATAAATATTTGTTACCATTAATCACCAATGTCAAATGATATTTTTTAGGCTTGCATCATGAATATTTAAGGGAATGTTGGATGGAATGGGATGGCAACATGTTGAATAAATTGGAGGGCTACTCATAGTACCTAAAATAACAATAGCATGTGGGTCTTAGTTATTGATGTAGTAAGTTAGATTATGGTTTTTTGCCTATGTTTCTTGGTTCTATTTTTTTTCTACTCACAAAATTATCATTGGATGGATCTATGTGCTAAAAATACCTATTAACTTATATCAAAATATATAAAACCAAGGATTCACACATCCAATCAAAATCAATGGTAAAATCTTGAAGATTTTATCAAATTTTAAAATAAATTTTATCAAAAATATATTTAAATTTTATAGGATAGCAAAATTATCAAAATGATATAGAATTTCCATGAGGTTTTAGGTGCCCCTAATGCTTAATATAGTCAAAATAATTTAGGCAACATAGATAGTTATACCTAAATCTTAATATTACAAAAGAAATTGTAATCAAATATGGTAATAGATTGTTTTGATATAAATGACCTGAATAGAAGAATATAAATATGTTCAATAGTGGTTTTGAAGAAATTGCATGTATCTTCTACCTTTTATTACATCATCATGAGGAAGCAATATTGATGCTCTAATATCACTTATAATAAGAAACTTCCAAAGGTACTAAAACTACTGGTAAAAATTAGCATTGTAGAAAGAAAACAAATACCACAATATTATTTAGATTCCACATCAATAAATGAATAATAGCATATGATAGATCTGAATTCCAAAGTATCAAATTATCCTATCCACATTTAAATGATAACATCTCATTTGTACACTAAAGGTAACAAGATATTATAAGTATGAACGATGAAACAACTATATAAAAAACTATAGTCTGAAACCATTAGTAACTCTAACCCTAATTCTCATGGATGACTGAACTAACATAGGGTACACACTAATAATAAAAAATATAGTCAATATGGCTATATCGAAGTCATTATAGAGAGTCTTCCATACATTCAACATGGGCACAATTGAGCTCTCCTTTGCATAAGTCTACTCTATATATACTTTAATATTTTTTTTAAATTTCAACTTTTGGTAGCCATTGATATATCTCTATCTATGTAGCATATGTAGTACTCACTATGTGTATATAAATTCTTAGAAATATAGAACAATTTGTGTAATAGATTCACCATTTAAAACATGTGAATGGCCACATAGAGATAAATATTATAAATATAACAAATGTCATGATCAACATCAAGTCCCACATCAGTTTAAGGTTGGAGATAAACTATACTTGTATATTTAGAATATTTTTATAATATTCCATAGGAATATGATGTCTTTATTATAGATTGTATATCATCATCAAGAATGTGTGAGAAAATACTTTTGGGTTGAATTTTCCATATTATGTTAGTTTTTAATCTAATCTTTAATGTTGAAAAATATAAGCCTTATCAAACACCTCTATTGTGTACTTTCATAGTAGCAGAATAGTTGAACATTGAATAACTAAATCTAAATAGTTTGTCACAAGTGGATAAGACTAAAATTATTGATACATTGACTAAGAATGCTAGGAAGTAATCCATATATAGGAATAGAGTGGTCAAGAAATAAAACTTGGATCACCATGGGAAGTGGTTCACAATAAATCAAGAAAAAAAATAGATTTTATATCCAACATCAAAATTTAATACAATGGGGGAAATTTTCTTTTCAAGGGAGAACTAGTGATCTATTCCTATGATATAACCAACTTGGAAGTCATATAACTCCATGCTTGGAACTTTATTTTTATACATTTGAAAAGAATTGAAAATGTTGTATGAAGGACAAAAAGTTTCAATAGGGATCCCTTTCCTTATAACATGTTAATAATTATCTAGGGACCTTTAGAAATACACGATCCCGCTATTTATTTGTATTTTTATTTCAAATGATCCTATATATAAAGCATAATATACCACACTAATATAATCCATTATTTCAATGATATGTTCAAGAAAGCCCTTATAAAATAAAATAAAAGAGTCAATTATAAAATAAAAGTACATCTTTAAAGACACACACAACATGTTGGTTAGAAAAGGGTTAATTTGGCATGACAAAGATTCAATATATTGGTTACACTATTGATAAAATATTTTACGTTACTATTAAGAATATTTATATAATAAGAGATTGACCTACCCTAAAGAATATGATAAAACATGATAGCTTTGTGGTTCTTACTAGTTTTCATAAAAAATGTGTTGGGGTTCTCACACATTGCTTGAAAACTATGTAAAATATCCAATGGTTATTCTTAGATCCTATAACGTATCCCTTTTTATCTGTAGTAACATTTTAAAATAATAACTAATGTATTTAATTATACACATTGGGAACTATCATCATGCAACATGGGCATCTAGTTTTATTTAACAACAAGATATTTAATGAAGTACCTTGAAATTATAACATACACATGACTCTATATCATTGTTCACATATGAAAATACTAGAAACACTACATATTGTAAAATGAAATAATCATCTAGAGAAATTATAGATCTTGAGTTTGTGTAGATACTATGTAAGCTAAAAATATCCAATTGTTTGCTGGTATAGCAGTATTTATAGTCATTGGAGAATATTTTTCATGCCTAATTTAGTGCTAGCATCCATTTTTTGTTTTTTGAAGGGCTACTCAAGTTCATAATTTTGGTCTTCTTTTTTTGTAACATGAATGCATTTTCAGTTATAATCGACACTCCTTAGCCACCCATATTTCTCTTCCACACTTGTACTCATTGGGGACCAATGCTTTCTTAGTGGGGAGGAATGATAGAGATTAATAGTACTTATTTTATTTCATAGTTATTGTATTGGATAATTTTATAGTTGACAACATTCAATGCAACCTTATCCATTGGCTCTTATACGAAATCTTTGTATTGCCTATTTATAGACGTAATTGGTAATACAAAACAAGTTTTCATTTGTGCAATTATTTCGTGTCTATTTAAATTTATTTTTTAAGATATTTGATTTGGGCCATAGATATATAGTAGTTTCATATGATCATGATGAATAATAAATGAAGTGTCAATTTAATAGTAGATTGTTTGAAATAATTATTAATTGTTTCATTCAATACCATTATTGATTTCTATGGGCAAGCAAATTGCAACTAAGCTACCTTGTGTGAAGTGCATTAAGATTTTATAAATACATATTAATTATTATATTTGGTTAATAATATTTCCAAGTTGTATTATCCTATGATACATCCATTTATGGCATCTATTGAGCACTCAAAGGTGACTAAGGAAGCACAATTAGCATAGTAGTATGTTACTTTAGGGTGAAAGAAACATTGATAGCTTTGCAAAACTAGTTTTATTTTCCAAAAAATGAGGAATTATGTCAATACATTTGTTAAGTTATATACCCCCTTATGTTGTTTCTAAATTGTTTAACAAGAAGTGATTATTTTATACACCATTACCAATGTCAGTCAAATTCTCCATGAGTTGTTTCTATAGTTTTAACGTACCTACACATGTGAAAATAATTGTGTTTTTGTAGAGATTGATTTTTTTATGGAAGAAATATAAAAGTTTCTAATAATAAATTCATTGTAGTTCAAGCCATTACTAAACTCTATTTGCCTCATGTATAACAAAATATTTTTTGGCCATGCTCTAGTATTATATAAAGGTACGGAATTTTTATTAGCATTTTTTGTCCACCACATGGAGCATGATGGATACCAATATGATCATGTTTGCATTCTTTGATCTTGAAAATAATAGTTAGACAAGACTTATTAATACTTATTCCACACTTTATAATACATTGAAGGTTAAGCAAAATATTTCCATATGATTGTCATTTAATTTTAAACAAGGTCGATTTTCCACTAACCAAACATTTTATATAAAAATATGTATCCTTGAATCTGAAAGCATGGGCAATAGATAGATAGATAGAACAGAATTCCAATCATAGAATATGCCACTAGAATTGCATCATCATATTAACCAATTAGAAAGCAAGAGGTCTAGTCCACCACACACATGCCCAAACTTGATGTTAATAGGGGTGAGAAATCCTATAAAGTGGGACCAAGGACTTGCACCTTTAAACCTTCTACCCCATTGAAAAAGAGTATGGATATTATAAGCCCACATCTTTTAAATATTATTTAAATTGTAAGTTTTTTTACTAATAAAACTTTATATATATATTATATATTTTAATATGATATACTTTTTTAATTTTTAAGTGTATTTTTTTATTAAATTTTTATTAGCATGAAACAGTAAAGTTTGGATTGCTTAAATAAATTATTATAAACATGATATTTATTAAAAAATAGATGGTAATAATATCATTACAGATAATTTATATTTAAAATACTTAAAATTTCACTATATACAAAATTAACTTAAATGTAAATAAGTCTTAATCCTCTTATAACTACAATAAAGCGATAGTTATACCATTTAAGAAAAATAGAAACCAGTTACCTACCAAATTCATTTATCACTTGATCTTAATATAAAAATAATAATAATTGTTTTTTTTTAAATATTATGAATACATAATAAATATTTTAATATTGAAAAAATAATGATTATTTTTTTAAATATTATGAATACACAATAGAGATAATAGTATTTATGAGTCGAAAGCCACGTACTTATTTTCATATTGTGTAACGTAAAAAAATATATTATTTATGATTATTATATTAAATACCTTGTTGATCTTACAAATAATGATTTATTTTAAAAGCATTATGCATACGCAAATGAGATAATAATAGTGATGATTTAAAAGCCACGTACTTATTTTCTTATTGTATATTTTGAAAAATAATATTATTTATTATTTATGATTAATGTTTTAAATATAAGATTTATAAGCATTATGCTTATTAAATCATTGCATATTTTTCACATGCACTGATTCGAAGAAGATATTTAAGATCTATTATTTAAGCTTTTATCATAAGGCCTACTGCAATTGTAAAATGTATATGAATATAGGGGACTTAAATCCTCACTTTTTAACAATAAATATTTGTATTTATCACTCTATGTTAAGATTAAAAATGTTTTTATTAAATTTATTTGACTTAATAAAAGCTAAGAAGAGAAATTTATAGTTTATTTTCGAGATCCTCACGTGCCATAAAACAAAAATGGTAAGACTATCTCAACCATAACACCTATCAACTTGAATGTAAATAAGTTTTAATCCTCTCCCAACTACTTAAATAAAGCGATAGTTATAACATTTAAAAAAAGATACGAAGGATCGAAGCTTGCATAGTCGGCCGATTGCCGTGAAATAGAAATAAGACAGCTAATACACACCACTGATGTGCTCTGTTACAAATAAGACAGATAATACACCACTGACGTGCTCTGTTACAGACGGACGATACAAGTCCAAACGGTCAGAGACAGCTTGAAACTTTTTTGTTTTTTTTGTCAACGAAAAAGGCTATGTCAGGACCTGACGGTCCAGCAACTCCCGTATTTCTCGGATTGGCAATTGTTGGTCTGCCTACTTTCCAGTACATCATATGGCCAACTCAAATCTTGACTGTCAAGAACGCTTTGTATTTGTCGGATCGGCTGTCAAGAAAACTTTGTATTTGTCGGATCATCTGTCAAGAAAGCTTTGTATTTGTCGGACCGGTAATTGTTGGTTTGCTTTTGTTGTTTTTCGGTGGCGAGTCATTCTTTAGCTAAATCCACGCGCTAATGTCTACTTTAAATATCACAATGCCTATTGCTCCATACACGCGGTGTAAAATTTACAGTTTCCTTCAATAGCTATAGTCATGAGCAGAGCCAACTTATCAAGCGGTGCCGTAGCAGTCCTCCATGCTTCTTCTTCTCACTCACTTAGCTATCCGATACGCGAAAAACAGTTTAAATTCTTAGTGCGTTTTTCACCGAGAAGGATGCCCAAATCTCTGAAGAACTCTTGTCGTGCAATGAAGGTTTCTTCTGCTACTTCATCCTCCATGTCTTTGTACGATGTACTGTCAGTGCCGCAGGGCGTGGGATCTGCCGAACTGAAAAAAGCGTATCGTAAGATGGTGAGAACTTACCATCCAGATGTGTGTCCCCCTCATGAGAGAGAGGAGTCGTGTAAGATTTTTCTTCGAGTGCAGGAAGCGTACGAGACTCTTTCGGATCCGCACCTGCGAGCGGGCTATGATTATCTCCTTCATGGTAATCCTGTGATGGTCTCAGAAGTGAGGGATTGGAGTGAGAGTAAGGCTTGGACAGAACAACTTCAAGTTCTCAGGAGGAGATCCAATGTTGGCAGGGACACGTGGGGTGGAAGAATACGCCGTTTCAGAGAAGAAGAAGCCCAACGAGTTTCTTAGAGTTTCCAACTTTTGTTCAGTGTCCAATGAATATTATTAGTTATGGGGTTCCTTTAGGCGAAGAAGCATAGTCAAGTTATTTCTTCTCTTCTCCTTTTTCTTTCGTTCAGATTCTTTTCAAACGGTAGTCAGACATACAGGATTTTGAGAATAGAGGAATATCCTTTGGTATCAAAGGAATTCGAATTTTTAACATTTTTCCATTCATCATTTTAATAAAAAATCTTAATTCTTTTGTTCTTGTGTTCATAGTTAAATCTTCAGAGGTTTTCGTACATCATTCTTTTGTTTTTGGTCGGTTGGGTTATATCAATGGATAAAAATAATTCTGGTTGTTTGAGCGTGTAAACGTTTCCCTTCCTAATAAGAAATCCTAAAGTGTGCCTACAAGAATATTTATATAAGCGTGTAAGTTGTAACTTTGTACTGAATTTGCTTCTTAGCTGCTTAGGATTGAGCTTTCTTCAAATAAAAGACATATATATGTTTTTGAGTGAATTACTGCTTTCAAAGAAATTCTTCAAACCCGTCGCAGCCAATTATTGTTGCATAAGTTATATATGACAGCATCTAGGGTAATAAATATAATGATTTTTTTTAACAAGGTGTATTTATACTTTCTTCTTAAATAAATAAATAAGATAATTAAAATAATAATAATATAATTATTATTAAATAGTTATATTGATATATATTTTTAGATATTGTTAAAAAACTTGTAGTCTTTATTTTAGTTTTATAGGTTAGTTGAAATAATTTACCTATCAAATAATTTTTAAAATAGTAAACTTATTTTTAAATTATGTAATTATGTTTTAATTTTATCATGTAATTTTATTATTTTATTAGTGAAAAAAACTATTAGAAATGGATATTTATATTGTTTTCTCCTAAAAATGATGATTTATCGGTCCATGTGGGGTAGTTGGAGAGAAGTGGGTAGTTAAAAGGTTCTAGGTTCAAATATTTCCTTCTCATATGTTGCGGATATGCTATGTAATAGATACTAGGGACACTGCTAGAGGTGTGTATATTGTGCCTTGTTAAAATATCAACATTTAAAAAAATGATGTCTTAGTTAATATAATATTCATTTAATGGATTGGTCTATCTCTTTAGAAAGGAATTCAAATTCTTTACTAAATGTTTATATTATGTTCTAATTAATTTTTATTAATTTTACTTTGTTTAATATTCATAACAAAACAAGTATCTTTATTTCGAACATTTTTTATACATCATTAATAGTAATTTTTTATTTAGAAGAGACATAATATATCATTTATTGGTCTAAATTATAAGTTTTACTTGTACAACTCAATAGTCCAAATGAAATAACAATGATGTAATGGCTTAGAGACCTCATGCTAGAGTTAAAGAAATGTAAATGTCATGAAAATATATTGTTGGAAAAAAAATAACATCAATTATATATTTTATTGTTTTAAATATTAGAATAGTAGAGAAAACATCTATATAATGTTACTATGGATAAGGTTTTTTGGTCATAAACTTTACTATTTTTATGATGTTAAAAATAAAAGTAAAATATGTGATTTCATTATTCATCTAGATTGTCATTGATTTTTCTCTAATTGTGACTTTTATGATCAAATTGATGGTAAAGAAACTATTTTTTCCAATCACAAAATTTTGGTAATAATTTTGTGCACATGAGTATGTATGTTAGAGATCCACAAGTTAAATATAAAAATAAGTTTGACATAAACACCCTCATGTGCTAGTTGAACCAATATATATGCCATGTCATCTCTACTTCTAATGGTGTTTAAGAATAAAATATCTATAACCATCCCATAGGGGACACTCATTTTTAGGATTGGATCAACCAAGTAGAGTTATATTCCATGAAATTGTTGATAACGAAAGTGTAAAATATATCCAATAATGGACCAAACCTATTAGGTAAATTTATAATACAAAATGTGAGGTATATTATTTTTGTTTGGGTAGAAAGCACAACAAGGACATCATCCTAATATGGGAGTCAAGAAATAATAGTAGGCAACTTAAAGTGAAGGATTTTTTAACCTAGATATTTGCACTCTACTTTAAATTTTATTTTTTACATATAGAAAGTAACATGAGTCCATTCATGCTCAAGAAAGACAATGCACCACTTATTTTTATACCTATTTGATAGTAAAATAGGGGAAGTACTTGAGGATAAAAAATGTGATGTGTAATCACAAATTAGAGAACCATTGAGACAACATCAATCACATGTTATGTCCACAGTAGTTTCATATTTTATGATAAACTCATCTATAATAAGATCTTAGATTCAATCAAAAGCATGTCTTAAGTAGCCTATTAAATTGAGAGCAACATTGATAAATATTCATGGGACAAAAGCATAGGCAAGTGATCTTGTAAATCAAGAGCTTTAAAAATTATATTTCTTAGAAAAGGTAAACCACTAAGGTTGCAGAATAAAGACAATAGTTTTTTTATTATGAATAACCATTCTATTCCACCATATGCATGACTTCTAGTGTTGAGACTAGTAAAGTGTTATTTTTCACACCAAAAAAGGAGTAATATCACCCATGAAAACTAGTTTTAAAAAGAATCTAAGGAACCCCTACTTTAAAATATATTTTATATTCAAAACTTTATATATAGTGGTATTCCATTTAATTTTAAATACAAAACTATTTATTTCATTCTAAGACAATATTTTCTAAGGTTCAAACCCATAAAAATATCAAAACATATATTTGGTAGCAAAGGATTTGCTTTGAGTCAAAGAATATATGAATCCAAAACCCCCTTTAGTTGTAGGTTTGGTATATAATTTTCATAATATAATCACCATCCCATTATATCCACATACATTACAACATAAATAGTATCAAGTAATTTAATCATGCATTATTAAGCATTATGAGAAGCAATCCAACTGCAAGAGTAGCACACATAAAAAACAATTAATATGTTGCAAAGAACTTGAATCTTATTAGGAAGAGAAAGCAATCTATTAATCCAATAATTTATTTTTTTACAATAAAGAATAACCTTATCCCACTTGTCCTAAATGGGAATATTTGGTATAAATTCTAAAATTTTAATTTAGAAATATTAATAGAGAGTTCAATAAATAATATTGTATATAAAACTAGAATTATATATATATATATATATATATATATATATAGAGAGAGAGAGAGAGAGCATAATGTATTTATTGCTTAAACAATAGTACACTACAAGAAATCTTTAAGAAGAAATATGAGACTATAACATTGCAAGCATTACTTATGTTTTTTTATAGTTAAGAATGCATCTCTTTTTAGCTAATGTCAAATGTAACATTTTATCAAGTGTGTGTTATATAGATAAGCCTCATACCAAGTGTCTAATATAGGATGGCATATGCCAAAATAGTAGTATAATCTACTCAAATATTTAAACAAGAAGCAAAGAGTGTCTAAGTAGGTCTGGAGTCCTTCATCCAAAACCATGAAAAATATCCAATACATACTAGAAATAAAAAATGGAGATCCAATATGTGACTAATCACTCTGAATCTCCATAAATAATGGACAATCAAATATTTCATCTAAAAACTATTACAAAACCATGGCTTCATCACCTAGATCAATAATACTGATATATCTATGATTAGAAAGTTGTTAACATTTAAAACAATCACCAAATCTAACCATCCTAATGCTTTATATAGATAATGTTCTTTATCTTGCATTGTAAAAATCCATAGCCATGAAAGAAAGAAATAATTTGAACACTCTAGGAATGAGGAGTCTTATTACATCCATACATAAACTACTTTAACTAACATGCCAAGGGAGTTGTCCCATCAAGATCAAAACTAGGTGGTTCACTCCTTAAGATCTATGTCTAAATATATCCATGAAGAAATAAAATCTTCATGCCCATATAATGCATCTCCTATCCTTGTGAAGAAGCAATAGAAGGAATCTTTCAAATATAGTCCATCCATTCCACTAGGATAAAAGTCCCTGAAAGAACCCTTTAATTATAGGGTATTCCTTGTACTCTACACCTACGTATTGGAAGAATACTTAGTATTAGAGACCTATGTATAACCAACAATTTATTTTTTTAGAAAAATAAATAATATTACATGTCTAATTCTTAATCAATGACTCATACTCTACCAACATATTATCCATCCACTTTAGATAATTATTGGCCTAATCATATGTGTTAAGATATCTTAGTTTTTTTTAGTTTGATTTTTATCCTAACCATGCTTCTTCAAGTGTAATATGTTTAAGTATTCTCATTTGTAGTATATTTTGTATGTATACTACTATTTGAACTGCTTCTACCCAGTATTAATGATAAAGATAAGCTTATTTTAACATACATATCACCATTTACATTATTGACCTATTTATCTTTTCTTCAATCCCATTCTATTGTGGTGAATATGTTGTAGTGAGTTATCTTTTAATCTCATTTTCTTCCAAAAAGAAATCAAATTCGCTAAATACAAACTTACCTCCTCTATCTGAATGGAGTGCTTTTATACTTTTCCCTGATTTTTTTTCTACTTAAAGTTTGAATTTTTTAAAACAACTAAATGTCTCTAATTTATACTTCATGAAGTATATCCATATTTTCCTGGTGTGATCATCAACAAATAATTGAAAATATTTATGTCCTCCAATGCTAGATGTATTCATTACCTAACATAAATTAAGTATAGATCACAAGGAATTCAATGTTGTTTTCCTATTAATTATATTAAACAAACAATAGATTCTAGATATATATTTGGTATTCCTTAAACCACTATATATTTGAACAATTCGTTCATGGTAGTTTTACTACTATATCCCATAGCTTATGCCATAGATACAAAGTTTTAACTAAAAGAGAAGAGTGTGTAGTAATATTTAGAACAAATAGACCATATTTATAGGAGCCTCATGTCACTATTTTCCTTTTTTAGAAATGTGAAACTATTTTCTACCATTGAAACTTTTGAAATCTATAGTCATTTTTTGATCCATAAGTTGAGAAACTGAAATGATATTAGTAGTCAATATTTGTACAATTAATATATTTTTTATTACTCCTTTTACATATAGTAAGTCTATTGAAATTTTTTTAATCCCCTTTACTTAATAAGTCTTATTGTCTGCTATAGCAACTAGTTTCTCATTTGTCTTTTGTAAATAATTAAACAAATGTATGTTTTGAGTCGTATGTTTTCTTGCTCTCGAATCTATATACCAATGATCCATGGCTTAGGATTTTGATTATAGCTATGATAAAAATTTTGAGGTAGTCTACCTTATGACTCCCTAGTGTTTATAGGTAAAGTTCTTAATATCACTTTTGAGTTAATTTTATAATGTTTTGTAAGTAACACAATCAACTTCTATTTCACCTTATCTCTCCTAATGAACTATGCACTTATTTAAAAGTTCTCTATGGTTGGATTTATTTTATATCTTTAATATGAGTATGAGATAAGTTTAAATATATAATTCGAACTCCTTAAGTAAATGAAGAATTTATTTTTATACTTGTTGATAATAATAGTTTAATATTTCTAAATTCCAGTAATGTATTTTTTTGGTGTAGTATACCTTATAACTCCCTAATTTGGAATATTAGAAAACAATAATATTTGAAATAATATAATTCTACTAGAACCTCTTATAACTCTTAAGGTTTTAATTGTAAATATTAAACTATTAAGTATATAGATTTTTTTTTTATTTTACTTTTAAATGTAAGGTTGGTTTTACATATAGTTGTGAATGCAATAATAATAATACCTTCAAAATTCTAATCTTATGTTCCCTTATTAATCCTTATGAAATCAATTTAAACAATACCTTAGTATTTTGATGAGTGCTTGACATTGATTATCTCATAGTTCAAATGCTATATGAGCACTGGATATTCTGAAATATGTTGTTGTTGTTGCTGGTTATGGATGTATTAAATGCTCTTTGACTCCTTAGTTCCCAAATTTGACTACCCTTGACTATGGATTTAGATATCTTGATTTACTATGTTAAATACTTGTAATAATCTTACTATTATCTTCTTATTAGTGCTAATTTGGCATATCTTTTTCTATGTGAGTTCTTCTCTTTATGTCTACCATAATAATGCTTCTTCCTTCTTGATACATGTACCAAGTGGCACAAGGTATTACCAGTCTCTTCCATTTCTTTTCCAATTACATTATCAACGATTGGGATGCCAAAACATTCAGATAAAGCTAGACAAAATCCTCTTATCTAAAGAAGGGCTACCTTATTTTTAGAGATGCATCTTTACAATATCTTCCTAAAGTGGCCTCTAATCATAATCCTCTTGTGTTGGAGTAATTTTAGAATTATTTATTTTTCCTAAGACCTTCAAATTTGAGGCCATGTGGCTTTCTTAGTTGGACCTAGAATGTGAGATAAAGGAATTGTGGGATAAGGACTTTTTGGGCCACCCTATTGCTCAATTTGCATCGAATTTGAGGTATATTAAGGTAAAGCTAAAGGAATGAAATAAATTTGATTTTGGTAATATTTTGTTCAAGAAAAAATAAGTCATTGATAAAATTAAAGAAGTGGAAGCCATTTCAACTAGGTTGAAGGTAGTGAAGGTGGTGAGATCCAAAGAAATAAGTCTACTTGTGGATTTGCACAATGTCTTGGATGAAGAAGAGATTATGTGGCATCATAATTAAAGGAATTTATGGTTCAAAAAAGGATACCGAAACATAAAATTGTTTCATACATATGTGTTGAGGCATAAGACTCACAATAGGATTAAGGAAATCAGAAAGGTGGATGGTGAGGTTACTAAGGAAAATAATGAAATTACAAAAAGTTTTGTGGAGCTCTTCAAAGACTTGTTATGCTCCTCGATTCCCAAAAAATTGCAAGTGGAAAATTATCTTCTCTGTAATATCCCAATGCTGATCTCCAAAGATATGAACAAGATCTTGTGTGATCCCTTCAATGAAGATAATATCATAAAGGCAATTTTCTCAATGGGAGGTCTTAAGGCTCTAGGTCCAGATGGTTTCCCACCTATATTTTTTAAAGGTTCTAGCATATTATTGGTCCTAATATTTCTAATGTAATCAGAGAGGTTCAAAGATCTAATTTCATCCTAGTCAATGGAAATTCCACCTTTTTATTTTACTACCTAAATCATCGAGTGCCAAAGGATTTATAGATTTTTAGGTTGATTAGCCTGTGTAATATGATTTTCAAAATTTTAACTAAATCCATGGCCAATAGACTTAAAATTTTGCTTTGTTTAATCATTGATGCTCTGTAGAGTGGTTTCATGCCCCAATGATAGATTTTGGATGGTGTTATTTATGTTCATGAGATCATCCACTCTACTAATAAAAGTGGGAGGTCCATACTATTCTCAAGTTGGACATGAACAAGGCAAATGATAGAGTGGCTTAGTATTTTCTTATTAGGATCTTTGATAGGTTTGGTTTTACCTAGTGCTAGTTGAT
The DNA here is from genome assembly GCA_028583015.1 of Wollemia nobilis. Taxonomy (NCBI): domain Eukaryota; kingdom Viridiplantae; phylum Streptophyta; class Pinopsida; order Araucariales; family Araucariaceae; genus Wollemia; species Wollemia nobilis. The sequence goes on from JAQPPZ010002024.1 coordinate 3,710,022, forward strand.
ACTGATTAAATCCTATACATATTCAGCCATATTTTTAGTTATTATTAAAGGATCTCTAGTGGGCTACTTTCATAGCAATAGAGGTCTATGTCAGGAAGAACCTTTATTGCCCTATCTTATTATTCTTGTGACTGAGGTATTGGGCAGGTCCACCAAAGCTAATAAGGTTATTCAAGATTTGAATCTAGCCAAATCAATAGATCTCATATCTCATCACCAGTTTATTTATGACACTCTTATTTCCTTCGTGGCATCAATTCCTCATGCTAAAGTGGTTAAATCAATTTTGGTGGATTTTGAGAACACGGTTGGTTAGAAGGTGAATTTAATTTTTTTTTTTTTCTTTCACATCTTAGTTGATAGGTAGAGGAATATAGTAAATATTATGGGGTGCAACATTAGTTACCTTTCCTCAGTTTACCTTGGGATACCACTATTTAAGGGTGCATCGAAATCATTGCTATGGGATTTAAAAGTTGAAATATTTCAAAAGAAGTTAGCGGGGTGGAAAGGTACCCTTTTAAGTCAATTGGAGAAGATTTATTGATCAAAGATAGTTTACAAAGTATCTTGATGTACTTCCTCTCCTTGATTACAAGAAAAGTTAGTGATAAGTTAGAGCAGATCCAACAATGTTTCTTGTATTTAGGTCCTGAAGAGAAGAAGAGATTCTACTTGGTGGTATGGAATCAAGTCTACAGTAGGAGAGAAGAAGGGAGTTTATGTTTGAGAAGGTTGAGAACGTTGAATAGAGCCTTGAATGCAAAACAATATTAGAAATTATTTTAGGATGACAATGCCAACTAGGTTAAAATTGTGAAGGCTAAGTATCTTGGTAGTGACAACAATTTCTTGAAATCCCAAGCTCTCTTGGTGGAGTTTACTTTTTGGTCTAGCATAGTTGGTAGTCAGACAGATGTGTGTAAAGGCCTTCGTTGGGTGGTGGGGGATGGTTATTCCATTAATTTTTGGGTAGATTATTGGGCCTCACCATCCTATCTTGAATATTGTATAACCTTCGCTTGTCTAAAGCCAATCACAGATAGGATTTTTGGTCCCAAAGTTTTTGGTTTTTTAGGATTATTAAAAGGTCATCTTCAATGGAAGTCCTTTGAGTTCCCAAATATTTCTAATAGGAGAAACTTGCTTTTATAAATTTAGAAAACTCCATAAAATGGTTCCTAATCCCAGGTACTGATGTTCACTATAGGTTGGTTTGGGGTCTTGAGAAACATGTCCAGCTTTTAGTTAAGTCTGCCTATGGTTGGTTGGACTATGTGTAGACATAAAAATATCACCAATATGATTCTGTGACTACAAACACTGATCACATTGACACACACAACCCCTGGGTCAACCCCTAGAGGTTAAACAGTGGTCCTAACCACTCTCATAGAAGTTTTGGAAGGTCAGGAGTCAATATGGCACCTTCAGGCTCTCTACTTCATACTCGTTCCACCCAGGGATGATTAAAAACTTCTATTCACCCCACTCAGGGATGATTAGTAGTATTCGCTCTGGGGTGGGGTGAATAGCATGTTTGACAGGCAAAAAGTCAAATCTTGACAAATGGTAGCTCAGATCCGCAATTCAACTCTTCCTTACTTTCATGGGAGTGTGAGCGAGCATTTTTGAGTGTTAGAGGAAGTTACAAGGGAAGTCATGGAGCCCCTAATCAGGGAGGAATATTATCCCTCCTAGGAAGGCATGGTTTCCAAGTGGCACCTCTACATGCTCAATCACAAGAGACATCCAGGTCTATAAATTGGTAAGTTTTCTCACCCCAAAATATGTAGAGGAAGGAGCATTTTGAGCAATGAAGTGCTGCAATTTTACTTCCCCACACACCTTTTGATTTGTGCCTTTCACATCCTTGATCTCTTTTGGAAGAGATGTCATAGGGTGGTTGTTGGAAGTGCAAGTCCGGAACCAAAACTCGACATTTGGCCACAACATCCTACAAAATTTACCGAAAACACCCCAAAAGAGATTTTGGACCCATCCCAAGTGGATTGGTGCTGAAATCGGGCCCTAAATGGCGGGCGTCCTGTCCCTGGGTGCCCCCCACACTATTGCAGTTCTAATCACCCCACCCGGAAGTAATTAGAAATCTATGGTAGATTTCCTTTCTATTATTTTTGAATTTGATTCTATGCTTCTTAGATAGGTTTTCATTTAAATTTCACATTGTTTTGAGCAATTTTGATCATGTTTCTATCATTTATCGCCTTTACTAACCTATAGGTAGCCTCATCAAATTCTTGGTGATAGAGGCCAAATTAGGAAAATCTGACCTTCTAGGTCTTCCCAAAACACCCCCAATTAGCTAAACCCAACTTTGTAGGTGATTTGGATCTTCCCAGATGTGACATTTGGGATAGTTCTTTTTGGCATTTTGTTGCAGGTCTATTCGTCCCACCCTGGAGCGAATACGAATCTATGGAGAATTTTCTGACTGTTCCATTTGAAGTGCCATCCTGGTAATTTCCTCATGCCCTTGTCAAGTTTTAATTTTATTTGGATCTATTTTAGTTACCACTTTATCCATTTTCACACTCACTAATCGTAGGCTTGGGGATTGCATGTTTCGTTTTATCTACAGGTGTTACTAACTGTTTCTTGTTTCCTTGAACATAGGGTCTTAACATCAGAGGAGCAAAAATTATTCAAGACTCATCAATGCAAGTTGCGGCGATGTTTGGTCTGCTCATTTTACATGTGGGCACGTGGAAGAAAGAATCTCATCCATGGGTGTGACAAGGACACATTTAACACTCCTAGCCCCTAAAAAGGGAGGAGATGGATTGTAACTAAGTTCTAAAGAACATTAATAAAAAGGGCTATCTTTCATATTGGATTTCTATTTGGTTTTTATTCGTTTATGCTTCTTTCCTTTCATGCACTTTCAATTCATAGGATTTAGTGTTGTCTTTTGTTTCGTTTGCATCACATCTCAGCTTTTCCTTTTTGTTTATGTATCCTCATGCTTTTAGTGGCAATCACGGTGGGACCTTGTCCTCTATTTTTTTTTAGATCAGAAATTTGATTAAAAATTGCTTGTTCTTACTTGTAGGTATCAAGTTTCAAGCATTGGACTGTTGTTCGTTCCAGCCTATGGCGAATACAGAGCTGGAATTCGTCTTACCTAGGGTCGAATGGGCAGTTGCCCCACCCTATGATGAATATAGTTCTATTATTCATCCCACCCAGGGATGAATAGCTCTCTATGTAGTTTTAGTATAGAAACTCAGAACCAATAGATTTGGGCAAAGAAGAGGTAGAGATCCCAAACTCTTTTTATCATTTTCTGCTTCCAATTTTCTATTTTCTGGTTACTTGCTTGCTTAGGGAAAGTTATTTTTACTACATGTTGCTTTCTTTTATGCAAAATAAAAAAGAACCCCACACATCACATGGAAATTTAAACACCAAGGAGCTGGTCATAAAACCCCAGCCCTTGATCAAGACCAACGATGGATTTCATCACCACCTTGGCTTGAATTTTTGCATTCACAACCTTGATCGCTACTTTTACTAGACGTAAATCCTGATGAAAGTTGATCGAGTGTAGTTGGGGTGATTCCCAGCACATGAGGATAAGTCTTCTATGGTAGGTTTCAAAAATAGGGTGATTTCACTTTCGTATCGCCTACATTCTATATTGAGGTGAATGTGAAGAATATTGAATTGGGAAAGTGAGTGAGTATTGAGGTGAATGTGAAGAATATTGAGTCTCTAACAATTCTCCTTATGTTTCTCAAAAAGTTATTAAGTATTGAGGTGAATGTGAATCATATTGAATCTCTAACAATTCTCTATATGTTTTTGTAAGACTTATTGAAAGTTATTGAGCATTATAATAAGCACATGGTATATTGAGTCTCTAAAAATTCTCTTTATGTTTCTATGAGATTAGATAAGTTCTAGTGTGGACTTTTTGAGCAGATTTGAGGTAAGTCTTTGAGAAGACTTGTGGACATATTTGAGTAAGCTTTTATGGAAGCTTACAATAGAGATTGAGAGTAAATTTGGATAAGTTATTGTGACGACTTATTGAGTAGATTTGGATAAGTTCTTATGAGGACTTATTGAGTAAATTTGGATAAGTTTTTGCAAGGAAATATTGAGCAAATTAGACAAGTTCTAGGGAGGACTTGTGAAAAAAATTGTGTGGGATTTTTTGGAAGCTTACAAAGCATATAACACTGATGGAAGTATGATGGATACGGAAACAAAAAGGAAACAGGGCTCCAAGTACGATGCAAAATGAAACTAAACTTAATGCTAAGTCCTACGAATTGAAAATGCATGAAATAGGGAAAGCATAAACGAATTGAAACCCCAAATGAAAAACCAATGTGGAAAATAGCCCTTTCTTTTATTGATGTGTTTCAAAATTCTATTACAATTCACCTCCTCCCATTTTAGGGGTGAGGAGCATTAAATTCATTTCTTTGTTACATCCATGGAGGCCATTCCTTCTTTCGCATGACCACATGTAAAGTGGGTGGACCAAATGTCATCACCGATTGCGTATACGAATGTTGAATCACTAATGCTCCTCTAACGTCTAGATCCTGCATTCAAAGAAACAAGAAACAATCAGTAGCACCTGCGGATGAGATGAGACATGCAATCCCCAAGCCTACGACTAGTGCATGCAAGAAATAGATAAAACGATAACTAAAATATATCCAAATGATCTAAAAATTTGACAAGGGCATGAAAACATCACCAGGAAGGCATTGCAAAAAGAACAGTTAGGAAATTCTTCATCGATTTAAATCTCCTACAAAATTTGGGGTTAGCTAATTGGGGGCATTTTGGGATGACCCAGATGGTCATATTTCCTCGATTTGGCCTCTAACACCCAAATTTTGATGATGCCCTCTGCAAGTTAGTAAAGACGAGAAAATGATAAAACATGATAAGATTTGCTCAAAATGTTACGAAATCAAAATTGCAAACTATCTAAGAAGCATAAGATGAAATGCAAAAATGAAAATGATAGAAAGAACAATATGCCACAGATTCCTAATCATTCCCAAAAGGGATGATTAGACCCTGCAGCAGTGCAAGGGCACTCGGGCAAGCCACCCATCGTTTGGGGCCTGATTTCAACACCAATCCACTTGGGATGGGTCCAAAATCTCTTGTAAAGTGTTGTCAGCAAATTGGGTGGTATTCTATGGCAAAATATTGGGTTTTTGGGCTCAATATTTGACCTTCCAATGGTCACCCAATGACCTTGTCTCGAAAAGAGATCACATATGTAAAAGGAACATATCAACTAAGGGTGTATGGGGAAGTAAAATGGTAGCACTTCATTGCTTAAAATGCTTTGTCTCTCCTCCTTTTTTGGGGTGAGGAAACTCACCAATTTATAGACCTGGAGGTCTCTTTGAATTGGGCATGCAGAGGCACCACTTGGCAATCATGCCTTCCCAGGGGGAAGGAGATTATTCCTTGATTAGAGACTTCATGACTACCCTTGCAACCACCTCTAACACTCAAATATGCCCACCCACACACCCATGCGATGAAGGAAGTGTTAAGTGGTGGATCTGAGCTACCATTTGTCAAGATTTGACTTTTTATCAGTCAAACCTACAATTTGCCCTACCCTAGAGCAAATCCTGATATTCGTCCATGGGTGGGGCGAATCACAATTTGAATTCGTCCCTGGGTAGGGCGAATATTGAGCAAAGTGCCTAAAAGTGCCAAATTGATTTTTGACCTTCCAAAACTATTGTGAGAGTGGTTAGGACCACTATTTAACCTCTGGGGGCTGCCCTTGGGGCTGTGTGTGTCAATGCAATCAGTGTTTGCAGTCACATAATCGGATTGGTGTTGTTTTGGTGTCTACAGATGCCCCTTTTTGAGATGCACTGTGCAAGGTGTAGCACCGAGCAAAAATAGATAACCAAAGCACTAATGATTAGGGTTTCTTAGTAACCTAACCAACTTTTGATGCCCCAAGTATGAAAAGGGGCATGCATTCTTGAATCCTTGTTTCTGACGAGCGAAGGAACTCAATTCAAGTGTTAACATTTTTCGATGAGGTGTTACTTGAGCTTGGACATTGATCAGTCATGAATAGGCAAAGGGCTCAACCTTTTATATATGAGAACCTTGAGTTCATGATTCATGAATGCCAAGTGATTGATCAGCTTGTGATTATTGCTTGTTTACTGCCCCAAGCAGGAGCGTAATTGTATTTGTCAATGATCCTTTGAATGCGTGTCATTTTCATGATTGGGTGTGTATTTGTTGATTGGTGACTAAGTGTGACTACCCCCTCAAGCGATGAATCGATGAGGGAATGACCTGCATGAGAAAATTGATGAGTCACTTGACCCAAGATGACTTAAGTAAGGGTGCCTTCAGATGCTTATCGTTGAACGTGTGTGCAGTTTCCTGACATTTAGACCTATTTTTGGTGGGTGTTAACCCTTTTGGTGACGTCGCTAAGGGATGAAATTCTTGGCAATCTGTTCTCTCGTGGAGTGGTCTAGATATGGTAGATTTCTTAGGGATTAGGAGAGCGAGTATTTGGAACCTTGACGTATGTTTTACATGCCCGAAATGTCAAGTGCAAAAGCACTCTCATTGGACATTTTTATTACTTATTTTGGTGCATTTTTTTTATGATATATATACAGATGACTTTATTTTATTTATACACATGTCGACATTTGATGTTATGCTCAATGATTATTGAATGTGTATGTATGCATGTTAATTGATGTTGATGGATGCATATGTTATGATGAATGCGAATGTTTCTAAGTTTTAGGATATGGAAATGTAATGGATGAATTGAGTTTGTGTTGTTTGGCCACGGTACCATAGACTGTTTAGAACTTTATGGCCTTTTCTCCTAGGCGATTGCTATGGTAAATAACTTTTCATGTATACATGTTTTTTTTGTATTTTTTGATGGCGATGCAAGGATGAAAGATATTAGTTGGTTTAAAATGTATTTTAAGGTTTTTTGAGACCAAGATGTTTTTAACTAACTAGCCATGACTGTACTTTATCTTACAATACTTTTGAACAAGGTATGAATTGGACTTGTCTTTGACCAAGTTATTTCACATCCCTATGTGTGCAATTGAGTTTGTTTATGTGGTATTTGTTAGGATACCGCCAGTTCTAGATAGGCCGTCAACCAAACCTCGTATCGAGGATCACCTAATTAGCTCCACTAACTTCCTTTGTTGTATTTAGTTAGATTAATCTACGATGCTATCTAGGATACCATAAGCTAGCTCATCCACATGCAAACATTGATATATACATGAGTTAATGTGATAGATATATCGTCATGTGGGAGGTTTACCACCAGTGACCGATAGGCTATCCACCAAATTAGTACTGAAGTTTACTTCATGACCTTCTAAATGTTGAGAGTTCCAGGGATTCAAGTTTGACTCCCTTCTTTTCTTCAATTGTATTGGGATACTTGCTCATTTATAGTGATAAAAATCACTGTTTATTTTTATATATTTTTTCTTTTGAGTAAGGGATTTGAATATTGAGTGATGAGAATCACTATTATATGTGCCTTTGGATGTATGCACTTTGGTGGTGATGTCAAATGTTTGGAGTTTTGACTTTTTGCAAAATTTTGATGTTTGCAACTTTTTAAGGACTTGGGATTCTTGGGGAATTGGGTAGGGAAGATGCTTGTCCTTTTGCCAACTCTTAGCATTCTTGGGGTCATTCGCACAGGGGGATGAGTAAGATAACCATTTCGCTTATGGTGACTTGGATTGCTTTCCAAATTTCATATTTCATTCACACAACTTGGGAATTTTTATGTGTTTTAATTTGTGTTGGGATGCTATGTAACAAGGTGTGATCCAAGTAGAACTCTACCTTTGCAAAATCTATCTGACTTTGTACATTACATGTCTAGAAAACTAAATGATAGCTGAATGACGAAAACTCTTAATGCATTAGAAGATTACTGACTATGATATGGTGAAATGATGTGCATGGTGTTTATTTTTGATGGACTATTTACAAAATTAGAGAAATGTGGAACAATATGGATTGGCAGAGTAATTACAGTCTATGGTGCCTTTGACTTGTATGACAACAAATATGCAATGTTTGGATGTGATGCCTAATGCAACTATTATTTTTACATTTTTTATAGATTAATTTTTGTGAGTATGAAGATGAGATGCAAAAGAGCTCTTTATTGTTGTGATGAGTTTGAGCATGCCTAGAAATGAGATGCAAATTTTTGTTATTTTTGATGATTTTACTGTTTTTGAATTTTCTTATTTTTGACCAAGCGATTGTGGGAATCCTTGGAGCTTTTTGGTTTGACCAAAGGGGTAATGGGCACATTTGGGGCATTTTTGGGATGACCAAGTGACTATGAGAATCCTTGGAGCTTTTTGGGATGGACCAAGCGATTGTGAGAATCCTTGGAGCTTTTTGGTTTGGGCTATGGCTGCTTTAGATATGGAATGGCCGCAAATGACTAATGTTCAAGGGTTCTAGTTCCTTGATTCCATCAAGAGAGGCTAGCCGGTATGTTCCAGGTCCTATTTTACTATCAATTACATAGGGACCTAACCATTTTTCCATGAACTTGTCCCTTAGATGGGACGATAAACTAGAGTTCTGTTGGTTCTCTTTTAAGACCAAGTCACCAACCTGAAAGTCCCTCAGGTGAACTTTCATGTTGTATGCTTTCTTCAATCGATCTTGATAGATACGTAAATGGTTGAGAGAATTAACATGTCGTTCTTCGAGCAATGTAAACTGGTCTAACCGGGCCTGTCGCACAGTGTCATCATCGATGAACTCTTGCATTGATATGCATAGGGAAGGAATTTCTAACTCGAGAGGTATGACTGCCTTAGAGCCATACACAAGAAAAAACAGAGTTTCCCTAGTGGGCATCCGAATGCTAGTGCGATAAGCCCATAGGGCAAGTGGGATTTGAATGTGCCAATCCTTATGACTATCTATGACTATCTTTTTGAGGATGGCAACTAGTATTTTGTTTGACACCTCTGCTTACCCATTTGCCTACGGATAATAGGGTGTCAAAAAACTGTGCTGAATTTTGTACTTTGTGGTCAAAGCACGCACGTATTTGTTCTTGAATGGTGTCCCATTATCTAAAATTATCTTGGATGGAATACCAAAATGAAATATGATGTTATGTAAAATGAACTCCATAATGTAGGGTCCTATCGTAGAGGTAAGCAAAACCGCTTCCACCCACTTGTTGAAGTACTCTGTGGTCGTTATGATAAAAATGTGACCACCTAACGATGTAGGGGAGATATTTCCGATTAGATCTAAGCCCCACTACAAAAAAGGCCAAGTCGATTGGATCGGTTACAAGGCCTAGGAAGGTACGTGTGTCAAATTAGCATGGTGTTGACACTTCACGCACTTCCTCACATATGCGCAACAATCTCACTCTAAATATGGCCAATAATAGCCCATGCAAATAATATGATTTGTGATGGCCATACCACTGAAGTGGCCACCACATGTACCATCGTGCACTTGGGCGATTGCCCAAGTGGAATCCTACTGGTCCAAGCAATGAAGGAGGATTCCTTCATAGCTACGATGGTACAAAATGTCTCCTAACAAGACATACTTAGTCGCTTTCTTCTTGAATGCTCGTTTTACGACATGCATCAATCCGAGTGGGAGATTACCTAACTTGAGGTAGTCCCTTATGGGTGAATACCAATCCTGCTAATCAGAAACCTCGATAGTATGAACAACCAATCCCTCTTGAAGTTCACCCCTAGCAAATGCTGAGTGGGAAAGAACTTGTAAGAATAGATTTGTGTTGCTATTAAGGGGAATAGGGGAGAACAAGGACCCCAATTGGTGTGATTCAAATAATCATGGATTCGAGAGAACTTATTCGAGGATGGTTCAGTTTGGATCAAGTGGATTCTTAGCATCAAATCAGAGCTTGCACGCTCCATCACGAATTGCGATAGTGTTTTGACTTGAATGGTTGTCATATCACCAAAAATGTCTTGCAATATTAGTGACCCCAAGGAGGTCATAGTGTCCGCAAAATGATTCTATGACCAAGGGAGTTTCTCGATGTCATACCATTTAAGCTTTGCCAGGAATTTGTCCACAAGGGCTTGGTAGTCCTACAGAATTGGGAATTTACATTGGAATACCCCTTTGACATGGTTGACAATTAACAATGAATCACCAAATATTTTCAATCATTTGATGTTCATGGTGATTGTTGTTTGAAGACCTATGAGCAAGGCTTCATATTCAGCATTATTGTTGGTGCACGGGAAGTTTAATTTAAATGACAGAGGCATTGGAGCCCCTTGTGGTGTAAATAATATGATTCCCACACCACCACCTTGCTCACATTTAGAACCATCAATAGGGTTATGTAGGCATGTGACTCAGGCTCATCAAAATATGGTGATTTCGAGACATGGAATATCCCATCATCGGGTAGTTCTATGGTCAGATGTTGATCGTCTACAAGAGGAACCTCTACTAGTTGATCAGCAATGACCTGACCTTTTATGGATTTTTGTCCAATAAACTCTATGTCAAATTCTATCAACAACATGATCCATTTCACCATGCGACTACTATGATAAGTATGACTCATCATGTATCGCAATGGATTCTCCTTAGACACAAAATACATCTTGTTACTCAGCATGTAATGGCACAACTTTTTTGTAGAAAACACCACTTCCAAGCAGGGTTTCTCAACGTATGCATAGTTAAGTTCATAACTGACCAGGGTGCGGCTAAGGTAATAAGTAGCATGTTCTTTATGAAGTTCATTTTTTTGGGCTAGCAGGGCACCCAGTGCCACCTCAGTAGTTAAGATGTATAAGTAGAATGGCACTCCTGGTATAGGTGGTTCCAATACTGGTGGTGAAGCCAAGTATTGTTTAATGTCGTCAAAGGCTGACTGGCACTCGTCATCCTAGTGAAATGCTACCCCTTTATGCAATAATTTGTTCATGGGTTGGCACTTGTCAGATAGTTGTGCTATGAAGCACTTAATTGATGTGACCTTTCCCTATAGACTTCTGAGCTTCTTAATGGTAGTTGGGGGGAGCATTTCAAGGATTGCATTGACTTTTTTTAGGTCCACCTCGATGCCTCGCTTTGAGACTATGAAACCTAGGAGTTTTCCAAATGTGATGCCAAATGCGCACTTCTTGGGATTTAGTCTGACTTTATGTTCCATGAGACGATCGAGGATCTTGCTTAAGTCATCAAGATGATTTGGGCGCAAAAGAGATTTGGCCAACAAATCATCCATGTAATCTTCCAAAGTTTTATGCATGTAATCATGGAAGATGTACGTCATGGCACGTTGGTAGGTGGCACCAACATTTTTAAGGCCAAAATGCATGACCTTATAACAAAATGTTCCCCAAGGCATTGTGAACACCATTTTTAGTTGGTCCTCGGGATTGATATGATTGATTGTATCTCGAGAAACCATCCATGAGGGATAGCATTTCATGACCTGATGTAGCATCTACCAATGCATCGATGCTTGGTAAGGGGAAATCATCCTTAGGACTCACTTTGTTTAGATCTCAAAAATTAGTGCATATGCGAATCCTCCCATCGGGCTTCTTGACGGGCACCATGTTGGACAACCATGGCGGATAATCCACACAGATGACAAACTATGCATCCAATAGCTTTTGTAACTCATATTTGACCATTAAGGCCACTTTTGGGTGCATCATACGTAGTTTTGCTTAACTGGCTTGACTTTCAGATCAAGTGTTAGATTATGCATGACTAGCTACAGATCTAGCCACAACATATCTCTATATGACCATGCAAAAACCTTCTTCTTCTCTTTGATAAGGGTAATGTAGTTGGCTTGCTCTTTAGGGGATAAGATTACCCCCAACTTGATTATCTGTGGATTCATTGGATCCAAGCCGATGTCTACCTTAGTCATCTCCTCGACCGACATGTGGGATCCATCCTCAAACTAGTGTGGATTTGGGATCAAATGGATATCATTTGTTGAGTTTAAATCTATGTTAGGAATCCCAGGTTCCTCTTCAGCATGGAAGATATCTTGAGTTGGCCCTAGGGTGAGATGAAGCATCTCACTAAAAGGCCAGTACTCTGATGGGTATGGAGGTGAATTGACATGATCCCAGTCGATGGCATATATATCTAGATACAACGACTGTGCTGGATCTGTCAGGTTGTGGCTAGGGGCAATTAAGTCAGTGGAGATCATGTTGATGAAATGATTTTGGTCTCCATTACCATGGGTGTGATGAATCAAACATTTTGGATGTTCTTTGTGCTCCGAATCTGGCTCTAGAGGTACTGGCATGAATGGATAAACCCTATGTGTGGATAGGAAGACAGGGTCTACCCTCGGCACTGATGTCACTATAGGGTCTATGGGTGAAAGGTATTCTTCATATGCCCAAAGTTGTAGATCCAACACTTGGTCCCACCATGCTGGGTCTACGTACCATTCATGCCCTGGAACTATGTTTAATTGTTCAAATATATCGTTAATCTCCAAGGGGTATGGTTGTTGTATTTACTGCATGTGATTAAGGTATGCCATCTCGATTTCATCTTCATAATAACTATCAAATATCCAAAGGCCTTCATTGGCTTTGACAACTACTTATGGCATTAGGGGCTTGTCTTTCTCAAGCAAATTGATCTGGCCCCATTGGGGTTGTTTCGCTCTCTATGGTGGGGCCTGATTGTCTTACGATGGCGCTTGCTCGATTGGAGCATCTAAAGGGAACATTGTCAAGAGGTTTTCTTGATAATCATCCATGGGGATCACCTGTGAGTGATCACTATTTTATTCGAAGGGGTCATACTTTGAATCATCCTTTGAGGACCCTTCTTAACATTTTTTGGACCCTCCTTGAAAATGAGCCCTCGAGACTTCTCCTCTCTCAAGGAAAGGGAAGGGATTATGGGGGTCAACAAGGTTGATTGCCATCAATGGGAGATAATCCCTCAATGTATATGTTGTGTTAGGGTTGGCATATGGATCTGATGCCAAACCCCCCTTGTTGCCTATCCCTAGGCCTTGCATGTTCTCCACCAAGATGTCCAAGGGTAGGGGGTAGTTGAACCCTACTCCTAACTTGTCATATGGCATTTGGTATCTTGGTTGGCAAAGAACACGTATCCCTTGCTCATATCTGCCTAACCCATATCCATGCCAATTGCATTGGCCAAGGTATCTCAGAGCAAAGTCTAGGTTAGACAAATAGTTGACATTTTTAGCAAAAGGCTCTTCATATTTGTCCTCTTGCATGTATGGTTCAATACCATGATCAAGGCCCCCATACATAAAGTTTGTCTGGTTCGGTGGGTAGCCTAGGGGAACAATAGTGCCAATGGGGAAGCGAGGTCTCCCCATGTCCTGCATGGACTCCAGTGCGGGTGTTGCTACAATATTCCGCACTAGATACTCCCCCGGGCCTGTATTTGCCATTTCAATGGTGATTGTTAGTGGTTGAGGGGGAGGGAATGGAAGTTCTCCCTGAGTCCACTCCATGTCGGGTGAACTAGGAGCCTTGACTTCCATGTGATAATCATATTCGCATATGCACTGATTTTCAAGATCTAAACAAAGCAAGTCCTAAGGATGATTTTCCCTTGTCGAGCATCGATGCATTGGTAGACGCTATAGCAGGTCACGAAATGCTATCCCTCATGGATGGTTTCTCAGGATACAATCAAATTTGTATCAATCCCGAGGACCAACTAAAAACGGTGTTCATAATTCCTTGGGGGACATTTTGTTATAAGGTCATGCATTTTGGCCTTACAAATGTTGGTGCCACCTACCAACGTGCCATGACGTATGTCTTCCATGATTACATGCATAAAAATTTGGAATATTACATGGATGATTTGTTGGCCAAATATCTTTTGTTACCAAATCATCTCGATGACTTACGAAAGATCCTCGATTGCCTCATGGAACATAAATTTAGACTGAATCCCAAGAAGTGTGTATTTGGCATCACATCTAGAAAACTCTTGGGTTTCATAGTCTCAAAGTGAGGCATCAAGGTGGACCCAAACAAAGTCAAGGAAATCCTTGAAATGCTCCCCCCAACTACCATTAAGTAGCTCAAAATTTTGCAGGGAAATGTCACGTCAATTAAGCACTTCATAGTGTAGCTATCTGACAAGTGCCAACCCATGACCAAATTATTGCATAAAGGGGTAGCATTTCACTGGGATGACAAGTGCCAGTCAACCTTTGATGACATTAAACAATACTTGGCTTCATCACCAGTATTGGCACCACCTAGACCAGGAGTGTCATTCTACTTATACATCTTAGCTACTGAGGTGGCACTAGGTGCCATGCTAGCCCAGAAAAATGAACTTCACAAAGAATAGGCTACTTATTACCTTAGCCGCACCATGGTTAGTTATGAACTTAACTATGTATACGTTGAGAAACTCTGATTTGTAGTGGTGTTTGCTACCAAAAAGCTACACCACTATATGCTGAGCAACACTATGTATGTTGTGTCTAAGGAAAATCTATTGTGGTACATGATGAGTCATACTTATCATAGTAGCCACACGGTGAAATGGATCATGTTGTTGACAAAATTTGACATAGATTTTACTGGACAAAAATCCATCAAAGGTCAAGTCATATCCGATCAACTAGAAGAGGCTCCTCTTGAATACGATCAGCCTCTAGTCATAGAACTACCCGATGATGGGGTCTTCCATGTCTTAGAATCGCCAGATTCTGATGAGCCTGAGTCACAGGCCGATATAACCCTATTTTTTTATGGTTCTAAATGTGAGCAAGGTGGTGGCATGGGAATAGTATTCTTCACACTACAGGGTGCTCCAATGCCTCTATCATTTTAATTAAATTTCCCATGCACCAAAAATAATGCCGAATATGAAGCCTTGCTCATAGGTCTTCAGATAGCAATCACCATGAACATCAAATGATTGAACATCTTTGGTGATTCGCTATTAATTGTCAACCAAGTCAAAGGGGTATTCCAATGTAAATGCCCAGTTCTATAGGCCTACAAAGCCCTTGTGGACAAATTCCTGGCAAAGATTGAATGGTAAAACATTGAGGCACTCCCTCGATCATCGAATCATTATGCGGACACTATGGCCTCCTTGGGGTCACTAATCCCACAAGACATTTCTGGTGATATGAAAACCATTCAATTCAAAACACTATCACAATTCGCGATGGAGCATGCAAGATCTAATTTGATTCTAGGAATCTACTTGATCCAGATTGAACCATCCTCGGATAAGTTCTCTCGAATCCACGATTATTTGAATCACACCAACTGGGGGTCCTTGTTCTCCCCTATTCCCATTAATAGCAACACAACATTATTCTTACAAGTTCTTTCTTGCTAAGCGTTTGCTAGGGGTGAACTTCAAGAGGGATTGGTTGTTCATATCATTGAGGTTTCTGATCAGAAGGATTCATATTCACCCATAAGGGACTACCTCAAGTTAGCTAATCTCCTGCTTGGATTGATGCATGCCGCAAAACGAGCATTCAAGTAGAAAGAAGCTAAGTATGTCTTGTTAGGAGACATTTTGTATCATCACAACTATGAAGGAATCCTCCTTCGTTGCTTGGACTAGCAGGAGTCCACTTGGGCAATCACCCAAGTGCATGATGGTACATGCAGTGGCCACTTTAGTGGTATGGCCATCGCAAAGCGCATTCTTCACATGGGCTATTATTGGCCATCTTTAGAGTGAGATTGTTGCGCATATGTGAGGAAGTGCATTAAGTGTCAACACCATGCTAATTTGACACACGTACCT
Source organism: Wollemia nobilis (assembly GCA_028583015.1). Classification (NCBI taxonomy): domain Eukaryota; kingdom Viridiplantae; phylum Streptophyta; class Pinopsida; order Araucariales; family Araucariaceae; genus Wollemia; species Wollemia nobilis. Next base: position 3,725,868 of record JAQPPZ010002024.1, read on the forward strand.
TCCCAAGCCTTGCAACTAATCCAATCGACTTGGCCTTTTTTGCAGTGGGTCTTAGATATAATTGGAAAGATCTCCCCTATGTCGTCAGGTTGTCACACATTTATCGTAACAGCCACAGAGTACTTCACCAAGTGAGTGGAAGCAATTCCACTTACCTCTATGACTGGACCTTGTATTGTGGAGTTCATTTTACATAACATCATATGTCATTTTGGTATTCCATCCAAGATAATTTTGAATAATGGGACGTCATTCAAGAACAAAGACATGCGTGCTTTGACCACAAAGTACAAAATTCAGCATAGTTTTTTGACACCCTATTATCTGCAGGCAAATGGGCAAGCAGAGGCATCAAACAAAATGCTAGTTGCCATCCTCAAAAAGATAGTCGCAGACAATCATAAGGATTGGCATATTCAAATCCCACTTTCCCTATGGGCTTATCACACTAGCATTCATATGCCCACTGGGGCAACTCCATTTTCGCTTGTGTATGGCTCCGAGGTAGTCATGCCTCTCGAGTTAGAAATTCCTTCCCTATGCATATCAATGCAAGAGTTCATCGATGATGACACTATGTGGTAGGCCTAGTTAGACCAGCTTACATTACTCAATGAACAACATGTTAATGCTCTCGAGCATTTATGTATCTATCAAGATCGACTGAAGAAAGCATACAACATGAAAGTTCACCTGAGGGACTTTCAGGTTGGTGACTTGGTCTTAAAAGAGAACCAACAGAACTCTAGTTTTTTTTCCCATATAAGCAACAAGTTCATGGAAAACTGGTTATCTCCTTATGTAATTGATAGTAAAATAGGACCTGGAACATACCGGATAGCCTCTCTTTATGGAATCAAGGAACTAGAACCCTTGAACATCAGTCATTTATGGCCATTCCATATCTAAAAGAGCCATAGCCCAAACCAAAAAGCTCCAAGGATTCCCGCAATCGCTTGGTCCATCCCTCTCCAAGGATTCTCATAGTCACTTGTTCATCCCCAAAATGCCCCAAAGGTTCCCATTACACCTTTGGTCAAACCAAAAAGCTCCAAGGATTCCCACAATCGCTTGGTCAAAAATAAAAAAATTCAAAAATAGTAAAATCATCAAAAATAACAAAAATTTGCATCTCATTTCCAGGCATGCTCAAACTCATCACAACAATAAAGAGCTATTTTGCATCTCATATTCATACTCACAAAAATTAATCTATCAAAAATGCAAAAATAATAGTTGCATTAGGCATCACATCCAAACATTGCATATTTGTGGTCATACAGGTCAAAGGCACCATAGACTGTAATTACTCCGCCAATCCATCTTGTTCCACATTTCTCCAATTTTGTAAACAGTCCATCAAAAATAAACGCCATGCACATCATTTCACCATATCATAGTCAGTCGTCTTCTAATGCATTAAGAGTTTTTGTCATTCAGCTGTCATTTAGCTTTCTAGCCACGTACTGTACAAATTCAGATAGATTTTGCAAAGGTAGAGTTCTACTTGGATCACACCTTGTTACATAGCATCCCAACACAAATTAAAACACATAAAAATTCCCAAGTTGTGTGAATGAAAGATAAAACCTGCAAAGCAATTTAGGTCACCATAAGCGAAATAGTTATCCTACTCATCCCCCTGTGTGAATGACCCCAAGAATTATGAGAGTTGGGAAAAGGACAAGCATCTTCCCTACCCAATTCCCCAAGAATCCCAAGTCCTTAAAAAGTTGCAAACATCAAAATTTTGCAAAAAGTCAAAACTCCAAACATTTGACATCACCACCAAGTGATTCTCATCACTCAATATTCAAATCCCTTGCTCAAAAGAAAAAATATGTAAAAATAAATAGTGATTTTTATCACTACAAACGAGCAAGTATCCCAATACAATTGAAGAAAATAAGGGAGTCAAACTTGAATCCTTGGAACTCTCAGCATTCAAAAGTTCATGAAGTAAACTTTAGTACCAGTTTTGTGGATAGCCTATCGATCGCTGGTGGTAAACCTCCCGCATGATGATATATTTGTCATATTAACTCATGTACAGATCAATGTTTACATGTGGATGAGCTAGCTTATGGTATCCTAGATAGCATAGCAAATTAATCTGACTACATACAACAAAGGAAGTTAGTGGAGCTAATTATGTGATCCTCAGTACAGGTTTTGTTGATAGCATATCTGACACTAGCGGTATCCTAAAAAATACCACATAAACGAACTCAATTGCACACACAGGTATGTGAAATAACTTGGTCAAAGACAAGTCCGATTCATACCTTGTTAAAAAGTCTTGTAAGATAAAGTACAGTCATGGCTAGTTAGTTAAAAACATCTGAGTCTCAAAAAACCTTAAAATACATTTTAAACCAACTAATATCTTTCATCCTTGCATCGCCATCAAAAAATACAAAAAAACATGTATACATGAAAATTCATTTACCATAGCAATCGCCTAGGACAAAAAGCCATAAATTTCTAAATAGTCTATGGTGCCCTCACCAAACAACACAAACTCAATTCATCCATTACATTTGCATATCCTAAAACTTAGAAACATTTGCATTCATCATAACATATGCATACATCAACATCAATTAACATGCATACATACACATTCAAAAATCATTGAGCATAACATCAAATGCCAACATGTGTATAAACAAAATAAAGTCATCTGATATATATCATAAAAAAAATGCACCAAAACAAGCAATAAAACTGTCCAATGAGAGTGCTTTTGCACTTGACATTCTGGGCATGCAAAATAGATGTCGGGGTTCCAAATCCTTGCTCTCCTACTCCCTAAGAAGGCTACCATAGCTGGACCGCTCCACAGGAGAACAGATTGCCAATAATTTCATCCCTTAGCAGCATCACCAAAAGGGTTAACACCCACCAAAAATAGGTCTAAATGTCGAGAAACTACACACACGTTCAATGATAAGCATCTGAAGGCACCCTTACTTAAGTCATCTTGGGTCAAGCGACTCGTTGCTTTTCTCATGCAGGTCATTCCCTCATCGATTCATCACTTGAGGGGGTAGTCACACTTAGTCACCAATCAACAAATACACACCCAATCATGGGAATGACACGCATTCAAAGGATCATTGACAAATACAATTACGCTCCTACTTGGGGTACTAAACAAGCAATAATCACAAGCTGATCAATCACTTGGAATTCATGAATCATGAACTCAAGGTTCTCACAGATAAAAGGTTATGCCCTTTGCCTATTCATGACTGATCAATGTCCAAGCTCAAGTAACACCTCACCAAAAAATGTGAACACTTGAATTAAAGTTCCTTCGCTCGTCAGAAGCAAGGATCCAAGAATGCATACCCTTTCCATACTTTGGGCATCAAAAGTTGGTTAGGTTACTGAGAAACCCTAATCATTAGTGCTTTGGTTATCTATTTTTTCTTGATGATGTGCCTTGCATAGCGCATCCCAAAAAGGGGCATCTATAGACACCAAAACAACACTAATTCGATTATGTGACTACAAAAATTGATCGCATTGACACACATAGCCCCAAGGTCAGACCCTAGAGGTTAAAACAGTGGTCCTAATCACTCTCATAGCAGTTTTGGAAGGTCAAAAATAAATTTGGCACCTTCAGGCACTTTGCTCAATATTTGCCCTACCCAGGGACAAATTTAAACTGGGATTCGCCCCACCTAGGGACGAATATCAAGATTCGCTCTAGGGTGGGGTGAATTGTAGGTTTGACGGGAAAAAAGTCAAATATTGACAAATGGCAGCTTAGATCCACCACTTAACACTTCCTTCATCGTATGGGAGTGTGGGTGAGTGTTTTTGAGCATTAGAGGCAGTTGCAAGGGTATTCATGAAGTCCCTAATCAGGGAAGAATCTCCCTCCCCCTGGGAAGGCATGATTACCAAGTGGCGCCTCTACATGCCCAATTCAAAGAGACCTCCAAGTCTATAAATTGGTGTGTTTCCTCACCCCAAAAAAATGAGGAGAGACAAAGAATTTTAAGCAATGAAGTGTTCCCATTTTACTTCCCCATACACCTTTAGTTGATTTGTGCCTTTCACATCCATGACCTCTTTTCGAGAAGAGGTCATTGGGTGACCATTGGAAGGTCAAATATTGAGCCCAAAACCTGACATTTTTCCATAGAATACCACCCAATTTTCCGAAAACACTTTACAAGATATTTTGGACCCATCCCAAGTGGATTGGTGCCGAAATCAGGCCCCAAACGGTGGGCAACCTGCCCAGGTGCCCCTGCACTGCTGCAGGTATAATCGTCCCTTTTGGGAATGATTAAGAATCTATGGCAGATTTTTCTTTCTATCATTTTCATTTTGCATTTCATCTTATGTTGCGTAGATAGTTTGCAATTTCGATTTCGTAATGTTTTGAGCAAATCTTATCATGTTTTATCATTTTCTCATCTTTACTAACTTGTAGAGGGCATCATCAAAATCTGAGCGTTAGAGGCCAAATCGGGGAAATATGACCATCTGGGTCATCCCAAAATGCCCCCAATTAGCTAACCCCCACTTTTGTAGGAGATTTGTAGCTGTCCAGATGCGACATTTTGAGCGGTGCTATCTGGCATTTTGTTGTAGGTAAATTCGTCCTACCCTAGAGAGAATTCAAATCGGTGAAGAATTTCTTGACTATTATTTTTGCAATGCCTTCCTGGTGATTTTTTCATGCCCCTATCAAAATTTCAGATCATTTGGATATATTTTAGTTATTTTTTTATCTAATTCTTGCATGTCCTAGTCGTAGGCTTGGGGATTGCATTTCTCATCTCATCCGTAGGTGCTACTGACTGTTTCTTGTTTCTTTGAACATAGGATCTGGATGTTAGAGGAGCAGCAGTGAGTCAACATTCATATACGCAAGCGATGGTGATGTTTTTTCCACCCACTTTACATGTGGGCACGCAAAATAAGGAATGGCCTCCATAGATGTAACAAAGAAATGAATTTAACGCTCCTCACCCCTAAAAGGTGAGGAGGTGAATTGTAATTGAATTCCAAAACACATCAATAAAAAAAAGGGCTTTTTTTTGCATTGGTTGTTCATTTGGGGTTTCAATTCATGTATGCTTTCCCTATTTCATGCATTTTCAATTCGTAGGACTTAGCGTTAAGTTTAGTTTCATTTTGCATCATACTTGGAGCCCTATTTCCTTTTTGTTTTTGTATCCTCGTGCTTTCGAGAATCTCATCACATGCTCTTGAGCATATTCCTCACCTATAAATATTGCCAACTGAGGCAGTTTAAAATATTTAGGGTAAGGGGGTGTTGGCACTGATGGATGCACAAGATGACTACGAAGCTAGCGTAAAGTGGGCTTTTGGGGCCTAGAATTTTTGGTCTCCACAGACTCCAGACGCTCTAGCAGTGCTTTATATGCATCTGAGGATTTAATTTCTTCCTCTTTAGTTTGCTCCCATTGTGGGTTATGGGAGACTTGAGGCCTATGGAGGGGTGGCCGGATAGCAACACCTCTGCCTTGGTAGGGCGTTTCAACTCGCTCTTCTTGTTCATACTCCTCATAATCTTATTGAGGAGTCTCTATACGAGACCTATGACCATAGGTGGGTCCCTGCAGATGGTACCCATAATTGTTCCAGGGAGTGGCCTCCAGCTCAGGTCTAAGAGGTCTTGGAGGCAACACTTGATAAGGTCACGAAGACCTATCTCACACCAGGGGGTTGCGCCTCTCATATGGTTCTGCTCTTTGGGTGCGAGGGGTTAGAACACTCTTAGGCACTACGTTATGGAGCATCTCATCTGTTTGGCATCGAATGCACTCTTTGCTAATGTGATATAGATGCTCTAGCTCTTGTTGGTCTTGCTCAAGCCGTGTGATCTGGGCTTGGTGGGCAACATGTCTTGCGACTTCCAAGTTGATTTGTTTCACCATATTGAACCTAGGAGGCATGGATGCCTCTCCTATGCACTTACCTCGATCATTATGATCTAAGATCTCAATGGGTTTCTTCCCTCTATCGAGGTTAGTGGCATTCACCCAAGGCTCTAGCCTCAATGGGTGATCATGGTATATAGCAGGTGCAGAAGTGCATGGATCCCGCGCTATACATTGCTCTTGAGGAATGTGATGGTCTTCCTCATGCTCCCTTTCATATGTGTGAAAGGGGTGGGTAGAGTTGGCTCGCCCTCGCTTGAAGAGCGCCGCGCTCTAGGTTTTTTCTATTGGTTCTAACAAGTGATGGGGGGCAAAGGAGGGATTCCATAATCATGTGGCCTCTCCTCATGGACACTATGCTATTGTAGCACTTGATCACATGATGGCCACTCATATCAAGCTTCTAAGGGAGATTTCTTGTCTATATTGAGCACCACATGTAAGGACTCCTCCTGAAAGGGGCTATGATGAATGGGATTGCCCCTCAAAGGGAGATTTCTTGTCTATAGTCCCATTCTAAAATGTAACGATGTGGACTCCCTTGTGGGTCAGGTCGCCAAGGAGGTATGAACAAGTCCTTGGGGCTATAGCGGAGGTGACTTGTGCCCCCTTATACACTTTTTGCATGTTTCGCCCTTGATTGGGCTTGGCTACGCATGTACACCATGGTGTTGTTTTTCTACAAGCTATGTAGGTTTTTATCTCTTTTAATGATTTTTATGCTACACTAAATAGAAAAGAGCACACACACACAAAGCAATGATTATCTTGTTTAAATATTAAAAGTGTGTCCTAAACCTGGTTTAGTGTGTTTTTTTGTTTTGTTTTGAAAGCTTTTGTAAAGAACGTTTAAATGCAATATGATGGCTCTTATGACTCCCAAAATTGGTTGCCCCTTCAATATACCATTGCCAGGTCGATATACCAACCTCTCTATATACCCGCCCTTACGTGAGGCAAACTATAGGTACGTGAGAGCAAATGGTATGTGGAACGTAGGCGATACGAAAGGGGAATCACCCTATTTATGACACCTACCATATAAGACTTATCCTCATGTGTTGGGAATCACCCCAGCTACACTCGGTTAGATTTCATTAGGATTTATGTCTAGCAACAGTAGCAATCGGGGCAATGGATGCAAAAATTCAAGCCAAGGTGGTGATGAAATCCACCATTGGTCTTGATCAAGGGTCGGGGTTTTACGACTAGCTCCTTGGTGTTTAATTTGCCAGGTGATGTGTGGGGTTATTTTTATTTTGCAAAAAGGGAACAAGCAAGCAATAAAAAAAAACTTTCCCTAAGCAAGCAAGCACCCTAAAAATAGAAAAATAAAAACAAAAAATGATAGGAAAATTTCAGAATCCCTACCTCTTCTCTACCCAAATCTGCTAGTTCTGAGTTTCTACCTTGAAACTGCGCAAAGAGCTATTCATCTCAGGGTGATACGAATAACATACTTGAATTCATCATAGGGTGGGGTGCATTCCCATTCGTCGTTGGGTGAGACGAATTCTAGCTCTGTATTCACCACAGACTGGAACGAACAGCAATCCCGCATTCAAAAAATAATGATACCTGCAAGCAAGAGGTAAATTTTGATCAAATTTATGATCTAAAAAGAATAGAGGACAAGGTCCCACCGTGATCGCCATTGAAAGCACGAGGATACGAAAATAAAAATCAAACAGGGCTCCAAGTACGATGCAAAATGAAACTAAACTTAACACTAAGTCCTACGAATTGAAAATGCATGAAATAGGGAAAGCATACACGAATTGAAACCCCAAATGAAAAACCAATACAAAAAACCACCCTTTCTTTTATTGATGCGTTGGTCATATGGATGTGGCTACCCAAGGTGCCTCAGGGGGGATTGTTACTCTTTGGAACCCTCTGGAATGGACTGCAATAGAACATATAGCTTGGAGGGGTGTTCTCACATCTCATTTTAGGAATAATGTCACAGCTGAACATGTCTTAATCACAAATTTTTATGGGGCCCAAAATCTTGATGGCTAGAGGCTCCAATGGAAAGTTGTACATAACATGAGGTCCTCAAGGGAAGATTTATACTAGATTATTGTAGGGGATTTTAATGCTAAATTATCTGCTTGAGATCAGGAATGTGGAAGCCCAATTTTGGATCCAGTGGATCGGCTTCTGATTTCCCAAGTCTAGGCCTTTCACTTAGTGGATATTAAAGGCCCTAGAACCTACTTTACTTGGACTAACAAGAGGAGGGAGCCACATAGCAGGAAGGTAAAGCTAGACCATTTTTGGTCTTAGAGGAGGCATTTGTAAAGTGGAACATTAAATTCTAGATTTTGGAGGGCCCAGTTTTAGATCACTTTCCCATTTTCTTGGAGGGAGGGACTATGACAGGGCAGCATCACAAACCATTTAAATTTGAGAATTTTTGGTTACAAAAGGAGGATATTTGAAAGAAAATTCCATAGTGGTGGGAAGAATGTCGTCTACCTTTTGGGACAGCAATGTTTAATTCCACAAATAGCTTCATTTTGTCAAAGTTCAACTAAAACAATGGAGGCAAGCTAATAAGTCAGATTTTCAGCTCCAAAGAGCTCCCTTGGTGGCCAGATGGGATGAGGTTCAAAAAATATTTAGGGAAGGAACAATTACTGAGCAAATCAAAACCAAGGATGATGCCTTGTGCAAACCGGTTGAGGACATTGATAACCAAGAGGAGACTTACTAGAAACAGAGAGCAAGGAACACTTGGTTATTAGAAGGTGATAGAAATACCAAATTTTTCCATCGATCAGCTTGTGCTAGGAGACAGATGAATAACATGGAAGCCCTTCAATATGAGAATGGAAACTCCTTTGATACTCTTCCTGGTATGCATTCCCACTCAATGGATTATTTTTCTAAACTTTTTAAGGAAAGCATGGAGCAAGATGTTGAGGCTCAAAATGAAGTTATTGATGTCATACCCTCTGTTATCTCTGAAGAAGAAAATCAGACCCTTCTTAGACCCATTGATAGAGATGAACTGAAGAATGTGGTCTTTGGAATGAGCACTGGCAAATCTCCAGGTCCAAATGGCTTTCCTATTGAGTTTTTTTAGGCCTTATGGGATACTTTGGATGAGGATGTTTTGGCTATCACAGAGGAGTCCAGAACTAATAAAAGAATGCTTAAGGCAATAAATCATACCTTCATCACTTTAATTCCAAAAGGGGAGGAGGGGGTTCATATCTCTGATTTCAGACCTATTGCCTTATGCAACGTGATTTATAAAATAATCACAAAGATAATGGCTGAATGGCTAAAACCTCTCCTTCATAACATCATCTCCTCTAAGCAAGGGGGTTTTGTAGAGGGTAGAAAAATCTTGGATGGGGTGGTTCTCACTCAGGAGGCAATCCATACAATGCAAAAATCTAGTAATAAAGGAATGTTCATTAAACTGGATATGTCCAAGGCTTATGATAGGGTGGAGTGGAGTTTCTTGTCAAAGATGATGGCAACCTTTGGTTTCTCTCAGGACTGGATAGATTGGGTCATGAGTTGTGTTTCTACACCCTCTTATTCTGTTCTAATCAAGGGTCTTCCCTCGCAACCTCTTTGAGCCACACATGGTCTTCGTCAAGGAGACCCTTGCTCTCCCTATCTTTTCCTCATTTTGGCTGAAGGATTAGGTAGACTTTTCTTGAGGAGAAGACATCAAGGCCTGCTAATAGGTATCAAGGTGGGGGAGGAAATTTTGACTCACTTACAGTTTGTGGACGATACGAGATTGGTTGGAGTGGCCAACTTCAGGGAAGCTAGAGGAATCAGAGATACTCTTAATGTCTACCTTAGGGCTTCAAACCAGCTCATCAATGATAAAAAATCCAAAGTGGTCTTTTTCAATCTTGACCAAAGGCTATAGGATAGAGTTATAGAGATTTTGGGATTCACCAAGACTTCTCTTCTAGTAGTTTACTTGGGAGTTCCTTTGCATTTCAAAAAATTAAAAATAGATATCTGGAAGGATCTTTTGGATGGTATCAAAGATAGAATGAATCATTGGTCTCATAAATGGTTAAGCTATGGGGGTAGATTAACTTTCTTACAGTTAGTTATTTAGGCCATGCCAATTTATAAATTCTCTATCCTGGCTGCCCCACATACTATATGGAAAGAGCTGGACAAAATGGCTAGAATATTTTTATGGGAAGGAGAAAAAGGGGAGAGGAAATGGGCCTTGGTTGGTTGGGATAAAGTTACCCAGCCCAAGGAAAAAGGAGGGCTGGGACTGAGAAGCTCCAAGCTAAATAACAAAGCTTTGGGTGGAAAACTATACTAGAGGTGGATTTCCCAGGCGACCTCCTTATTCAATAGAATCCTAACCAGTAAATATTTGGGTCATGTTCACCCCAATGAGGTGGGCCATTTCCCTCTGGGTGGTACTAGATCCTTAGTGTGGCAGGCTCTCAAGCTTGGATCTCAGGTTATTAAAGACCAATTGTTTTGGAAAGTGGGGAGAGGGGAGAAGGCATGTTTTTGGACTGATTCATGGGACCAGTACCCACCCATTATTGCTACATTCCCCAAATTACAACCAATTAAATCCGCCATAGAAGCCAATGGCTAGGTCCAAATTGAAAGTTATTTCAACACTAGCCAAATGGGGGAGTATAAGTTTAAGAAGTTTAAGAGGTTGGAGGAGTGGCCAATTACAATCCCTTCGAAGCTGGCACCCATCTTGACCAAAATCTTGACAGAAAGGTTTCTCACAGGGAGAGACGAGGAGGATGAATTAGCTTGGGGCTATGGGAACCTTGGTGTATATACAGTGAAGGATAGATACGACAAGATCCTCCCAGAGCCTCCCCCATATTCATTTCTGGTTTAGGATTAGAGAAAGGTTTGGCATTCCAAGGGCTGGCTGAAAGTAAATTTCTTTGCCTGGCAGTTTATGCACAATGGAATTCTCACTTTTGACAATATCAAAAGTAGAGGAATCATCGGTCCATCTCAGTGTGTTTTATGCCACAAGAATGAGGAAACATCTGATCACCTGATGTTTGAGTGCTCTTTCACGCGTTAGATTTGGAAGCATTGGTTCTCTCACTATAAACTCCAAGCTAATGGTGATCTGAATCAGACCAATATTTGGGAAAAATGGAAGAGGGGTAGATTTAAATCTAAAGCTCTTCGAATAGGTTGGGAGCTTGGATTACTTTTCATTTGGTGGCAAGTGTGGTTGGAGAGAAACACATGTATTTTTAGAGAAACTTTCTCCTCGCTAGATGGATTTTGGCAGGTTATCTAGAGCAAAGTCATAGAAACTGTTGCCATCTATGCTGAAGAGGAAAATCAGGTTGGTCCTGGGCCACTGAAAGAGGGAGTTGAAGAGCAAGAGAGATAGGACAGAGCTAGATGGAAACCACCCCTAGAAGGTTGGATCAAAATCAATACTGATGGAGCTGCAAAAGGCAATCCGGGCAGTGCCAGAATTGGTGTAGTTTGCCGGGATCATGCTGGTTCAGTGCTCTATTGGGAACTATAAGGATTGGGAAGAGCCACAAACAATGAAGCAGAAGCCATTGCTATCAAATATGCTTCCATCTGGACAGTTAATCAGGGTCACAAGAGGATAATTATCGAATCTGATTCTCAAATTATGGTTGGCACTCTTGACTGCATGAGGAAATTTGCTTCAAAAGCTTGGAGGTTACGGATTCTGGTCTCTCAAATCAAGGAACTATGGAGGAAATTAGATGATGTGATCCCCATTTATGTGAGTAGAGATATAAATAAAGTAGCCGATTTCCTTGCGAATATGGGTCCTGAGAAAGAGGTAGGAGTGCAGCTGCACAGTGACATGCCTTTGGAGGATGAAGTGATTAGGCAGGGTCTTGAACGATCCTTGAGACAATGAGCACAGTTTATGCTAAGGGTGGTTTTTGTCGTGATATCACGACTTGTTGTGCCGTCACAACTTTTGGAGGGAAGCTATCATGACATCATGACATTTTGCGTCGTCGCGACATTTGGAGGGAAGCTTTCATGATATCGTGACATGTTGCGCCATTGCGGACTTTGGAGGGAAACTGTTGCGATATCACATGGTGTGCCATCGCTGACTTTGGAGGGAAGCTATCATGATATCGTGACATGGTGCACCGTCATGGACTTTGGAGGGAAACTGTCGTGATATCATGACATGTTGTGCTATCGTGGCCTTTCGAGGGAAGCTATCGCGATATCATGACCTGTTGCGCCGTCGTGGCCTTTGGTTGGAAACTGTCATGATATCGCGACATGTTGTGCCATCGCGCCTTTGGAGGAAAGTTGTCATGATATCGTGAAATTTTTCACCATCATGGCCTTTGGAGGAAAGATGTCACGATATCACGACATGTTGCGCCATCATGGCTACTGGAGGGAAGTTGTCATGATTTCGTGACATGTTGCGCTGTCGCAGGTTTCGAAGGAAAGTTGTCACGATTTTGTGACATGTTGCACCGTTGTGGCCTTGGGAGGAAAGTTGTCATGATATCGCGATGTGTTGCAACATCATGGACAATGGAGGAAAGTCATCATGATTTCATGACATGTTGCACTGTTGTGGCCGAGGAAGGATTATTGTCATGATATTGCGACATGTCGCGATATCACGACATGTTGCTTTGTCACGGCTAGGGAAGGATTGTTGTCACGATATCGTGACTTGTTGCCTCATCACGGACCAGGTTGGCTAGCTGTCATGAAATTGTGACATGTCATGATTTTGTGACATGTCACTCCGTCACGGTCTTGGATGGTTTGTTTCCATGATATCACGACCTGTCACAATTTTGTGACTTGTTGACTTTTTGCAGTCAAAGGTGGTTTGTGTCGCGTTTTCGTGCCTTGTAATCGATGGGAAGGGTATTCTCCCTTATGTAACTAATCTTTGTTTTAATACAAGTGTTTTCAAATTTTTCAAAAAAAAAAACATTCAAATCCTACATTCAAATTAATAAGAAACAGTCAGTAGCACCTGTGGATGAGATGAGACATGCAATCTCCAAGCCTACGACTAGTGCATGCAAGAAATAGATAAAATGATAACTAAAATATATCCAAATGATCTAAAAATTTGACAGGGGTATGAAAACATCACCAGGAAGGCATTGCAAAAAGAATAGTTGGGAAATTCTTCATCAATTTGAATTCACTCTGGGGCGGGATGAATTTACCTACAATAAAATGCTAGATAGCACCGCTCAAAATGTCGGATCTAGACAGCTACAAATATCCTGCAAAAGTGGGGGTTAGCTAATTGGGGGCATTTTGGGACGACCTAGATGGTCAGAATTCATCGATTTTTCCTCTAATGCCTGGATTTTGATGATGCTCTCTGCAAGTTAGTAAAGACGATAAAATGATAAAACATGATAAGATTTGCTCAAAATGTTACGAAATCGAAATTGCAAACTATCTAAGCAGCATAAGATGAAATGCAAAATGAAAATGATAGAAAAATCTACCATAGATTCCTAATCATTCCCAAAAGGGACAATTAGACCTGCAGTAGTGCGGGGGCACCCGGGCAGGCCACCCACCGTTTGGGGCCTGATTTCGGCACCAATCCACTTGGGATGGGTCCAAAATCTCTTGTAAAGTGTTTTCGACAAATTGGGTGGTATTCTATGGAAAAATTTTGGGTTTTTGGGCTCAATATTTGACCTTCCAATGGTCACCCAATGAACTCTTCTAAAAAAGAGATCACGGATGTGAAAGGCATAAATCAACTAAGGGTGTATGGGGAAGTAAAATGGTAGCACTTCATTGCTTAAAATGCTTTGTATCTCCTCTTTTTTTGGGTGAGGAAAATCACCAATTTATAGACCTGGAGGTCTCTTTGAATTGGGCATGCAGAGGGGCCACTTAGTAATCATGCCTTCCTAGGGGGAAGGAGATTCTTCCCTGATTAGGAACTTCATGACTGTCCTTGCAACTGCCTCTAACGCTCAAAAACTCCCACCCACACTCCCATGCGATGAAGGAAGCGTTAAGTGGTGGATCTGAGCTGCCATTTGTCAAGATTTGACTTTTTTCTCATCAAACCTACAATTCGCCCCACCCTGGAGTGAATCCTGATATTCGTACCTATGTGGGGCGAATCCTAGTTTGAATTCGTCCCTGGGTAGGGCGAATATTGATCAAAGTTCTTGAAGGTGCCAAATTGATTTTTGACCTTCCAAAACTACAGTGAGAGTGGTTAGGACCATTTTTTAACCTCTAGGGGCTGCCCTTGGGGCTATGTGTGTCAATGTGATCAGTGTTAGTAGTCACATAATCAGATTGGTGTTGTTTTGGTGTCTATAGATGCCCATTTTTGGGATGCGCTATGCAAGGTGCAGTGCCAAGCAAAAATAGATAACCAAAGCACTAATTATTAGGTTTTCTCAGTAACCTAATCAAATTTTGATGCCCCAAGTATGAAAATGGGCATGCATTCTTTAATCCTTGTTTCTAACAAGTGAAGGAACTCAATTCAAGTGTTAACCTTTTTCGGTGAGGTTGTTACTTGAGCTTGGACATTGATCTGTCATGAATAGGCAAAGGGTGCAACCTTTTATCTATGAGAACCTTGAGTTCATGATTCACGAATTCCAAGTGATTGATCAACTTGTGATTATTGCTTGTTTACTACCCCAAGCAAGAGCGTAATTGTCTTTGTCAATGATCATTTGAATGCGTGTCATTCCCATGATTGGGTGTGTATTTGTTGATTGGTAACTAAGTGTGACTACCCCCTCAAGCGACGAATCGATGAGGGAATGACCTGCATGAGAAAAGCGACGAGTCGCTTGACCCAAGATGACTTAAGTAAGGGTGCCTTTAGATGCTTATCATTGAACGGGTGTGTAGTTTCTCAACATTGAGACCTTTTTTTGTGGGTGTTAACCCCTTTGGTGATGCTTTTTCAAGGCTGAAATTGGCAAAAATCCATTTTCCCGTGGAGTGTTCTGTCCATGGTGGCCTTCTTAAGGATTAGGGTAGTGAAAATTTGTAGCCCCAACATTAGTTTTGGATGCCAAAAATATCATGCGGAAATGCGCCTTTGTTTGGAAACTCTATTGCTACTTTTGGTTGGGTTTCGACCCTTTTGGTGATGCCATTTGGGGAGGAAATTCTTGAAGATCCATCTTCCCGTTGAGTGGTCAGGCTATGGTAGCCTTCTTAGGGAGTATGATGGTGAGGATTTGTGACCCTGACATCAGTTTTGCATGCCCGAAATGTCAAGTTCAAAAGCACTTTCCTTGGACAATTTATTGCTGTTTTTGGTGCATTTTTTATGATATATATACAGATGACTTTATTTTGTTTATACACATGTCGGCATTTGATGTTATGCTCAATGATTGTTGAATGTGTATGTATGCATGTTAATTGATGTTGATGGATGCATATGTTATGACGAATGCAAATGTTTCTAAATTTTAGGATATGCAAATGTAATGAATGAATTGAGTTTGTGTTGTTTGGTGAGGGCACCATAGACTATTTAGAACTTTATGGCTTTTTGTCCTAGGCGATTGCTGTGGTAAATGAATTTTCATGTATACATGTTTTTTTTTTGTATTTTTTGATGGCGATGCAAAGATGAAAGATATTAGTTGGTTTAAAATTTATTTTAATGTTTTCTTAGACTCAAATGTTTTTAACTAACTAAGCATGACTATACTTTATCTTACAAGACTTTTGAACAAGGTATGAATCAGACTTGTCTTTGACCAAGTTATTTAACATCCATGTGTGTGCAATTGTGTTCATTTTTGTGGTATTTGTTAGGATACCGCTAGTGCCAGATAGGTTGTCAACCAAACCTGTACTGAGGATCACCTAATTAGCTCCACTAACTCCCTTTGTTGTATGTAGTCAGATTAATCTACGGTGCTATCTAGGATACCATAATCTAGCTCATCAACATGCAAACATTGATTTGTACATGAGTTAATGTGATAGATATATCGTCATGCATGAGGTTTACCACCAGTGACCAGTAGGCTATCCACCAAACCGGTACTGAAGTTTACTTCATGACCTTATGAATGCTGAGAGTTCCAGGGATTCAAGTTCGACTCCCTTATTTTCTTCAATTGTATTGGGATACTTGCTCATTTGTAGTGATAAAAATCACTGTTTATTTTTATATATTTTTTCTTTTGAGCAAGGGATTTGAATATTGAGTGATGAGAATCACTATTATATGTGCCTTTGGATGTATGCACTTTGGTGGTGATGTCAAATTTTTGGAGTTTTGACTTTTTGCAAAATTTTGATGTTTGCAACTTTTTAAGGACTTGGGATTCTTGGGGAATTGGGTAGGGAAGATGCTTTTCCTTTTGCCAACTCTTGGCATTCTTGGGGTCATTCGCACAGGGGGATGAGCAAGATAATTGTTTCGCTTATGGTTACCTGGATTGCTTTGTAGGTTTCATATTTCATTCACACAACTTGGAAATTTTTGTGTTTTAATTTGTGTTTGGATGCTACGTAACAAGGTGTGATCCAAGTAGAACTCTACCTTTGTAAAATCTATCTGAATTTGTATAGTACATGGCTAGAAAGCTAAATGACAGCTAAATGACGAAAATTCTTAATGTATTAGAAGACTACTGACTCTGGTATGGTAAAAGGAAGTGAATGGCATTTATTTTTGATGGACTGCTTATAGAATGGAGAAATGTGGAACAAGATGGATTGGTGGAGTAATTACAGTCTATGGTGCTTTGACCTATATGACCACAAATATGCAATGTATGGATGTGATGTCTAATGCAACTATTGTTTTTGTGTTTTTGATAGATTAATTTTTGTGAGTATGAATATGAGATGCGAAAGAGCTCTTTATTGTTGTGATGAGTTTGAGCATGCCTGGAAATGAGATGCAAATTTTTGTTATTTTTGATGATTTTGTTCTTTTTGAATTTTCTTATTTTTGACCAAGCGATTGTGGGAATCCTTGGAGCTTTTTGGTTTGACCAAAGGGGTAATGGGTACCTTTGGGGCATTTTGGGGATGACCAAGTGACTATGAGAATCCTTGGGGCATTTTGGGATTGACCAAGTGATTGTGGGAATCCTTGGAGCATTTTGGGTTTGACCAAGTGATTGTGGGAATCCTTGGAGCATTTTGGGTTTGACCAAGCAACTATGAGAATCCTTGGGGCATTTTGGGATTGACCAAGCGATTGTGGGAATCCTTGGAGCATTTTTTTTGGGCTATGGCTCTTTTAGATATGGAATGGCCACAAATGACTGATGTTCAAGGGTTCTAGTTCCTTGATTTTTTCAAGAGAGGCTAGCCTGTATGTTCCAGGTCCTATTTTACTATCAATTACATAGGGACCTAACTAGTTTGTCGTGAACTTGTCCCTTAGATGGGATGGAAAACTAGAGTTCTATTGGTTCAATTTTAAGGCCAAGTTAGCAACCTAAAAATCCCTCAAGTGAACTTTCATGTTGTATGCTTTCTTAAGTCGCTCTTGATAGATACGTAAATGCTCGAGAGCATTAACGCGTTGTCATTCGTCAAGAAACATAACCTGGTCTAATCGGGCCTGTCGTGCAGTGTCATCATCGATGAAATCTTACATTGATATGTGTAGGGAAGGAATTTCCAACTCAAGAGGCATGACTACCTCGAATCCATACACGAGCAAAAATAGAGTTACCCCAATGGGTGTCTGAATGCTAGTGTGATAAGCCCATAGGGCAAGTGGGATTTGAATGTGCCAGTCCTTATGACTATATTTGACCATTAAGGCCACTATTGGGTGCATCTTACATAGTTTTTGCTTAACTGGCTTGATTGTCGGATCAAGCGTTAGATTATGCATGACTAGCTATGGATCTAGCCCCGACATGTCTTTGTATGACCATGCAAAAACCTCCTTCTTCTCTTTGAGAAGGGTAATGTAGTCGGATTGCTCTTCGGGGGATAAGCTTACCCCTAGCTTGATGATCTATGGATTCATTGGATCCAAGTCGATGTCTACGTCAATCATCTCCTTGATCGACATGTGGGATCCATCCTCCAACTAGTGTGGAGTTGGGATCAAATGGATATCATTTGCTGAGTTTAAATCATTATTAGGAATTTTGGGTCCCTCTCCAGCATGGAAGATATCCTCAGTTGGCCCAGGGGTAAAATGAAGTATTTCACTGAAATGCCAGTACTCGAATGGGGATGGTGGTGAATTGACGTGATCCTAGTCGATGGCATCTATGTCTAGATACAATGACTATGCTAGATCGACTGGGTTATGGATGGGGGCGATTAAGTCAATGGAGATCATATTGATGAAATTATTTTGGTCTCCATTACCGTAGGTGTGATGACTCAAAATTTTTGGATGTTCTTTGTGCTCCGGATTTGGCTCTAGAGGTACTGGCACGAATGGATCGGCCCTATGTGTGGATAGGAAGACAGGGTCTACCCTCGGCACTGATGTTCCTATAGGGTCTTTGGGTGGAAGGTTTTTGTCGTATGCTCAAAGTGGCAGATTCAACACTTGTTCCCACCGCACTAGGTCTACATACCATTCATGCCCTGGAACTATGTTTAGATGTTCAAATATGTCATTAATCTACAAGGGATATGGTCGTTGTATTTGCTACATGTGATTAAGGTATGCCATATCCGTTTCATCTTCATAATCACTATCAGAGATCCAAAGGCATTCATTGGCTCTAACAACTACTTGCGGCATTAGGGGCTCGTATTTCTCAAGCAAATTGATCTAGCCCCATTGGGGTTGTTTCGCTCTCTGTGGTGGGGCTTGATTGTCTTGTGGTGGTGCTTGATCGATTGGAGCATCTAAAGGGAACATTGTCAAGATTTTTTCTTGATAATCACCCATGGGAACCACTTGAGAGTGATTACTATCTGATTCAAAGGGGTCATACTCTGACTCGTCCTCTGAGGACCCTTCTTGACATTATTTGGACCCTCCTTGAAAATGATCCCTCGAGATTTCTCCTCTCTCGAGCAAAGGGAAGGGATTGTAGGGGTCAATAAGGTTGATTGCCATCAATGGGAGATAATCCCTCAATGTATATGTTGTGTTAGGGTTGGCATATGGATCTGATGCCAAACCCCCCTTGTTGCCTATCCCTAGGCCTTGCATGTTCTCCACCAAGATTTCCAAGGGCATGGGATAGTTGAACCCTACTATTGACTTGTCATATGGCATTTGGTATCTTGGTTGGCAAAGAGCACATATCCCTTGCTCATATCTGCCTAACCCATATCCATGCCAATTGCATTGGCCAAGGTATCTCAAAGGAAAGTCTGGGTTAGACAAATAGTTGACATTTTCATCAAAAGGCTCTTCATCTTCGTCCTCTTGCATGTATGGTTCAGTATCATGATCAAGGCCCCCATACACAAAGTTTGTCTAGTTCGGTGGGTAGCCTAGGGGAACAATAGTGCCAATGGGGAAGAAAGGTCTCCCCATGTCTTGCATGGACTCCAATGTAGGTGTTGCTACAATATTCCACACTAGATACTCCCCCAGGCCCGTATTGGCCATTTCAATGGTGATTTTTGATGGTTGAGGGGGAGGGAATGGAAGTTCTCCCTGAGTCCACTCCATGTCGGGTGTACTAGGAGCCTCGACTTCCATCTAGCTAGGCATATCATCTTTAGAGATAGTTGATATTGATGGCAGCGTCTCTTCCAAAGGTTGCGCCTCTTCCAAGGGTTTATTCCCTTTGTCCTTCTGTTTGGCCCCCATCAGTGGCATTTTTGGTGGAGGACAAGACGATGAAGATAGACTTGGCTAGGGCTTTGAATAACTTGCTAATAGGGATGCCTACAAAATTGGACCCTGCTTAGATGGATTCAATTGGAAATCCAAATGCATTGATGGAAGGGTCGATTGTGGCATTAGTTGCACCGCATTACAATACTTGAAGGGTTCTAAGTCTGCCGAGACTACATGCACCTCCCATTCAAATGTATACTTTAAACACTGGTGAGCTATAGAAGGGACACACTTCATGTCCCTAATCCATGGCCAACCCAACAAGATGTTGTAGGCCATCTCACCTTCCAATATGTGGCATAATGTAGGTATGGTATTTTGTCACACTTGGATGGGTAGGACTATTGTGCCAACTGTCGAGCATATTGCATCATTGAATGCTCGTAGAGTGTAGGTGGAAAACGTGATGTGAGATTTTGGCAACTTCAGATGTTTCAATGCCACTATTATGATGATATTACTGGATGAGCCAGTGTCTACCAACACCCTCTTATACGAAATCTTGTTGACCTACGTGACAACGTCCAGGGGTGGATCCACCATGTCATCCATCACTGATCTCAATTCGTCTTCCCAAAATGTGATGACTAGCTTAGTGCATCATTTGACATGTCCCATGAAGTTGAAAAAAATTGTTTCATGGGGCTACAACTCGATGGCTTTCAATATCTCCATTAGAACCTCCCAATGGGGCATTGATTGTTGTATGAGCTCGTATATGGAGAGCCTAGCCGAAGTGGTCCTCAAATTCTGAGTGAGCTTGGTTCGAAGTGTGGCCACTAGCTTAGTTAGAGGAGGTTGTGCAAGGTGCTTTTGTGGTTGCGATGTTGTTGGCACCTCTCCTGTAGCTATCGCAGGAGCATTTGTACTCGGGTACCTCCTATTTTGAGTCACTATACAGATCATCCCTACATACCCCTGCATGGGGAAGTTATGTATGACCTCATTAACTTGTAGGGTCTTTGCCTACAAAACATGGGAAGGCAAGGGGTATTTGAAGACCTCCATTTTTTGGTTGCTTGGTGCCACAAGATTGTCCACCGCTAGTGTCTTATTATCAATTAGGTCTTGCACCAAGCCCTTAAACTTCCAGCAGGCATTTAGGTCATGTCCTTGCCATCTATGGAACTTATAGTACAAGTCCTCTCTATACCCCTTAGGCTTGGGAGCATTGGGGTCTATGGTTAGAATCTCTGGCAGATTGATCAGATTTTTTGCTAACAAGCAGTCAAAAAGGGAGTCCCTGGACTCTCTGTAGGGTGTGTATTATCGCCTAGGGCAATGCTGTTGATTTTGTTATTGCCTCTAATTTTCTCTATCATAGTTGCTAGGAGGCACCACCTGATAGTTAGCCTTTTGAGGCTGTGTTGCTTGTGTAGGCTTAGGGACATTGATATCAACTTGACTGACCGCAACGGGTTTCTATTGCATGGTCCCGATTTTAGTGTTTTTAGTCCACTATTTTTTCTTAGGTTTGGCTATCTCGCCATCCTGTATCTTGATCTCTTCAATGATCCTAGCTTGCGCTAGAGATTCTTCTAAGGTGGCATACTGTTGTAGCTACAATAGCACAGATATCGATCTCAAACAGCTCTTTGAGAACATTTGAGTGAGGTCAAACATAGGGGGAAGGTAGGGTAGATTTGAAAGAAAAGTCCTCCAACGATTCCCATAGGCCGCCATGGTTTCTTCCTCATACTTCCTAAGGTAGGCAAAGTCACTTAGTGACGCCTTCTTCTTGGTGTTGAAGGCGAAGCATTCGAGGAACGCATCCACTAAATGATCTAAGTTGTTAATGCTATGCTTTGGAAATTGGGTAAATCAATATGAGGCAGGGCCTACAAATGTGGTTATAAATTTTCTTAATAACAAAGCATCATTGTCCTGAATTCCAAAGCATTGACTCAGGAATCTTATCACATGCTCTTGAGCATCTTCCTCACCTCTAAATATTACCAACTGAGGTAGTTTAAAATGTTCAGGGTAAGGGGGTGCTGGCACTGACGAATGCATAGGATGACTGCAGAGCTGGCGTAAAGTGGGCTTTTGGGGCCCAAAAGTTTTGGTCTCCACAGACTCCAGACACTCTAGCAGTGATTTATATGCATATGAGGATTTAATCTCTTCCTCTTTAGTTTTCTCCCATTGTGGGTTGTGGGAGACTTGAGGCCTATGGAGGGGTGGTCGGATAGTAACCCCTCCGCCTTGGTAGGGTGTTTCAGCTTGCTCTTCTTCTTGTTCATACTCCTCATAAGCTCATTGAGGAGTCTTTGGATGAGACTTATGACCCTAGGTGGGTCCCCATGAAGGGTACCCATCATTTTTTTGAGGAATGGCCTCTCACTCAGGTCTATGAGGTCTTAGAGGCAACACTTGATAAGGTCGCAGAGAACTATCTCACACTAGGGGGTTGCACCTCTCATATGGTTCCACTCTTTGGGTGTGAGGGGTCGAAACCCTCTCAAGCACTATGTTATGGAGCAGCTCATCTATTTGGCATCGAATGCACTCTTTGCTAAGGTGATATAGATGCTCTAGCTGTTGTTGGTCTTGCTCAAGCTACGTGATCTGGGCTTGGCAAGCGGCATGTCTTGTGACTTCCAGGTCAATTTTTTTGCCATCTTGAGCCTAGGAGGCCTGGATGCATCTCCTATGCACTTACCTTAGTCACGATGATACGAGATCTCAATGGGTTGCTTCCCTCTATTGATGTTGGCGACATTCACCCGAGGCTCTGGCCTTAGTGGGTGATCATGGTATATAGCAGGTGCAGAAGTGCATGGCTCCTGTGTTGTACATTGCTCTTGAGGAATGTGATGGTCTTCCTTGTGCTCCCTTTCATATGTGTGAAAGGGGTGTGCAGATTTGGCTCACCCTGCTTGAAGAGCCCTGCACTTTGGGTTTTGTCTATTTATTATAATAGTGATGGGGGGCAAAGGAGTGATGCCATAATCATGTGGCCTCTCCTCATGGACACTATGCCACTCTAGCACTTCATCACATGGTGGAGACTCATATTGAGCTTCTAAGGGAGCTTTCTTGTCTATATTGAGTGCCACATGTAAGGACTCCTCCTGAAAGGGGCTATGATGAATGGGCATATCCATCAAAGGGGTGCCTCTATAGTCCCATTTTGAAATGGAATGATGTGGACTCCCTTGTGGGTCAGGCCGCCAAGGTGGAATGACCAAGTCCCTGGGGCTGTAGCGGAGGTGACTTGTGCCCCCTTGTACACTTTTTGAAGCTTCCACCCTTGATTGGGCTTGGCTACGGGTGTACACCATGGTGTTGTTTTTCTACAAGCTATGTAGGTTTTTATCTCTTTTTATGATTTTTTTTTACGCTACACTAAACATAAGAGAGCACACACACACAAAGCAATGATTATCTTGTTTAAAGATTAAAAGTGTGTCCTAAACCTGGTTTAGTGTGTTTTATTTTTTTGTTTTGAAAGATTTTGTAAAGAACGTTTAAATGCAATATGATGGCTCTTATGACTCCCAAAAATAGTCGCCCCTTCGATATACCATTGCCAATCAATATACCAACCTATCTATATACCCACCCTTACGTGAGGGAAATTGTAGGTATGTGAGAGTAGATGGTACATAGAACGTAGGTGGTATGAAAGGGGAATCGCCCTGTTTATGACACCTACCATAGAAGACTTATCCTCATGTGCTGGGAATCACCCCAGATATACTCGGTCAGCTTTCGTTAGGATTTACATCTAGAAATAGTAGTGATCAGGGCAATGGATGCAAAAATTCAAGCCAAGGTGGTGATGAAATCCACTGTTGGTCATGATCAAGGGCTGGGGTTTTACGACCAGCTCCTTGGTGTTTAATTTGCCATGTGATGTGTGGGGTTATTTTTATTTTGAAAAAAGGGAACAAGCAAGAAATTACCCTAAAAATAGAAAACTAAAAATAGAAAATGATAGGAAAAGTTTAGAATCCCTACCTCTTCTCTACCCAAATCTACTAGTTCTGAATTTTTGCCCTGAAACTGCGTAGAGAGCTATTTGTCTCAGGGTGAGACGAATAAAAAAAATGAATTTGTCACAGGGTGGGACGCATTCCCATTTATCCCTGGGTGAGACAAATTCCAACTTTGTATTCTCCATAGACTGGAACAAACTGCAGTCCCGCGTTAAAAAAAAAATGATACCTGCAAGAAAGAGGCAAATTTTGATTAGATTTCTGATCTAAAAAGAACAGAGGAAAAGGTCCCACCGTGATTGCCACTTACTGCCTAATGCTGACTAAGTCACTTAGTGATGCCTTCTTCTTGGTTTTGAATGTGAAGTGTTCGAGGAACACATCCACTAACTGATCTAAGTTGTTAATGTTGTGCTTTGGCAATTGGGTAAACCAATCCGAGGCAGGGCCTACGAATGTGGTTATAAATGTTCTTAATAACAAAGCATCATTGTCTTGAATGTCGAAGCATTGGCTCAAGAATCTCATCACATGCTCTTGAGCATCTTCCTCACCTCTAAATATTGCCAACTGATGAATTTTCAAATGTTTAGGGTAAGGGGGTGCTGGCATTGACGGATTCACAGGATGACTACGAAGCAGGTGTAAAGTGGGCTTTTGGGGCCTAGACGTTTTGGTCTCCATAGACTCCAAATGCTCTAGCAGTGCTTTATATGCATCTAAGTATTTAATCTCTTCCTATTTAGTTTGCTCCCATTGTGGGTTGTGGGATACTTGAGGCCTATGGAGGGGTGGTCGGATAGCAACCCCTCCACCTTGGTAGGGCGTTTCAGCCTACTCTTCTTCTTATTCATGCTACTCATAAGCTTCTTGAGGAGTCTCTAGACAAGACCTATGAAGCTGGGTGTGTCCCTATGGAGGGTACCCATCATTGTTCCAGGGAGTGGCCTCTCGCTCAGGTCTAGGAGGTCTTGGAGGCAACACTTGATAAGGTCATGGAGACCTATCTCGCATCAGGGGGTTGTGCCTTTCATATGGTTTCGCTCTTTGGGTGTGAGGGGTCAGAACCCTCTCAGGCACTGCGTTATGGAGCAACTCATCTATTTGGCATCGAATGTGCTCTTTGCTAAGGTGATATAGATGCTCTAGCTATTGTTGGTCTTGCTTAAGCCACATGATCTGGGCTTGGCAGGCAACATGTCTTGCGACTGCCAGGTTGATTTGTTTCGCCATATTGAGCCTAAGAGGCCTAGATGCCTCTCCTATGAACTTACCTCGGTCATGATGATATGAGATCTCAATGGGTTGCTTCCCTCTGTCGAGGTTGGCAACATTCACCCGAGGCTCTGGACTCATTAGGTGATCATGGTATATAGTAGGTGTAGAAGTGCATGGCTCCTGTGTTGTACATTGCTCTTGAGGAATGTGGTGGTCTTCCTCGTGCTTTCTTTCATATGTGTGAAAGGGGTGGGCAGAGTTGGCTCACCCTGCTTGAAGAGCCCTGCACTCTAGGTTTTGTCTATTGGTTCTAAAAGTGATGGGGGGAAAAGGAGGGATGCCATAATCATGTGGTCTCTCCTCATGGACACTATGCCACTCTAGTGCTTCATCATGCGGTGGCCACTCATATCGAGCTTCTAAGGGAGATTTATTGTCTATATTGAGCACCACATGTAAGGACTCCTCCTGAAAGGGGCTATGATGAATGGGCGTATCCCTCAAAGGGGTGCCTCTATAGTCCCATTCTAAAATGGAATGATGTGGACTCCCTTGTGGGTCAGGCTGCCAAGGTGGAATGACCAAGTCCCTAAGGCTATAGCGTAGGTGACTTGTGCCCCCTTGTACACTTTTCATAGCTTTCGCCCTTGATTAGGCTTGGCTACGGGTGTACACCATGGTGTTGTTTTTCTACAAGCTATGTAGGTTTTTATTTCTTTTTATGATTTTTATGCTACACTAAACAGAAAAGAGCACACACACACAAAGCAATGATTATCTCATTTAAAGATTAAAAGTGTGTCCTAAACCTGGTTTAGTGTGTTTTGTTTTTTTGTTTTAAAATATTTTGTTTTTGTTTTTGAAGGTTTTTGTAAAGAACGTTTAAATACAATATGATGGCTCTTATGACTCCCAAAAATGGCCGCCCCTTCGATATACCATTGCCATGCCGATATACCAACCTCTCTATATACCCGCCCTTACATGATGGAAACTGTAGGTACGTGAGAGTAGATGGTACGTGGAACATAGGCGGTATGGAAGGGGAATCACCCTGTTTATGACACCTACCATAGAAGACTTACCCTTAGCTACACTCGGTCAGATTTCATCAGGATTTATGTCTAGCAACAGTAGCGATCAGGGCAATGGATGCAAAAGTTCAAGCCAAGGTGGTGATGAAATCCACCGTTGGTCTTGATCAAGGGCTGGGGTTTTATGACCATCTCCTTGGTGTTTAATTTGCCATGTGATGTGTGGGGTTCTTTTTATTTTGCAAAAAGGGAACAAGCAAGCAGTAAAAGAAAAATTTCCCTAAGAAAGCAAGTACCCTAAAAATAGAAAACTGAAAATGATAGGAAAAGTTCAGAATCCCTACCTCTTCTTTGCCCAAATCTGCTAGTTTTGAGTTTCTACCCTGAAACTACACAGAGATCTATTTGTATCAGGGTGAGATGAATAACAAAACTGAATTCATCATAGGGTGGGGCGCATTCCCATTCATCCCTAGGTGAGATGAATTCCAGCTCTGTATTCACCACATACTGGAACGAACAACAGTCTTGTGTTTAAAAAAAAAATGATACCTGCAAGCAAGAGGCAAATTTTGATCATATTTCTGATCTAAAAAGAACAAAGGACAAGGTCCCACCATGATCACCACTTACTTCCTGAGGCTGGATAAGTCACTTAGTGATGCCTTCTTCTTGGTGTTGAAGGTGAAGCATTCGAGGAACGCATCCACTAACTGATCTAAGTTGTTAATGTTGTGCTTTGGCAATTGGGTAAACCAATCCAAGGCAGGGCCTGCGAATGTGGTTATAAATGTTCTTAATAACAAAGCATCATTGTCATAAATTCCAAAGCATTGGCTCAGGAATATCGTCACATGCTCTTGAGCATCTTCCTAACCTCTAAAGATTGCCAACTGAGGCAGTTTAAAATGTTCAAGGTAAGGGGGTGTTGGCATTGACAGATTCATAGGATGACTGTGGAGCTGGCGTAAAGTGGGCTTTTGGGGCCCAAAAGTTTTGGTCTCCATAGACTCCAGACGCTCTAGCAGCGCTTTATATGAATCTAAGGATTTAATCTCTTCCTCTTTATTTTTCTTCTGTTGTGGGTTGTGGAATACTTGAGGCCTATGGAGGGGTGGTTGGATAGCAACCCCTTCACCTTGGTAGGGCGTTTCGGCCCGCTCTTCTTCTTGTTCATACTCCTCGTAAGATTATTGAGGAGTCTCTAGATGAGACCTATGACCTTGGGTGGGTCCCCAAAGAGGGTACCCATCATTTTTTTGGGGAGTGGCCTCCCGCTCAGGTCTAGGAGGTCTCAGAGGCAACACTTGATAATGTCATGAAGACCTATCTCGCACCAAGGGGTTGCGCCTCTCATACGGTTTTGATATTTGGGTGTGATGGGTTGAAACCCTCTTAGGCACTGCATTATGGAGCAGCTCATATGTTTGGCACTGAATGCGCTCTTTGCTAAGGTGATATAGATGCTCTAGCTGCTATTGGTCTTGCTCAAGCCACACGATTTGGGATTGGCGGGTGGCATGTCTTGCGACTGCTAGGTCAATTTGGTTCACCATCTTGAGCCTAGAAGGCCTGGATGCCTCTCCTATGCACTTACCTCAGTTGTGATGATCTGATATCTCAATGGGTTGCTTCCCTCTATCGAGGTTGGTAGCATTCACCCGAGGGTCTGGCATCAGTGGGTGATCATGGTATATAGCAGGTGTGGAAGCGCATGGCTCCCATGCTGTACATTTCTCTTGAGGAATGTGATGGTATTCCTTGTGCTCCCTTTCATATGTGTGAAAGGGGTGGGTAGAGTTGGCTTGCCCTACTTGAAGAGCCCTACGCTCTGGGTTTTTTCTATTGGTTCTAACAGTGATGGGAGGCAAAGGAGGGATGCCATAATCATGTGACCTCTCCTCATGGACACTATGTTGCTCTAGCGCTTCATCACGTGGTGGCCACTCATATCGAGCTTCTAAGGGAGCTTTCTTGTCTATATTGAGCACCACGTGTAAGGAATCCTCCTAAATGGGGCTATGATGAATGGGTGTATCCCTCAAAGGGGTTCCTCTATAGTCCCATTCTGAAATGGAATGATGTGGACTCCCTTGTGGGTCCGGCCGCCAAAGTGGAATGACCAAGTCCTTGGGGCTGTAGCGGAGGTGACTTGTGCCCCCTTGTACACTTTTCATAGCTTTCGCCCTTGATTGGGCTTGGCTACGTGTGTACACCATGGTGTTGTTTTCTACAAGCTATGTAGGTTTTTATCTCTTTTTATGATTTTTATGCTACATGGAAGCATGAGATTCTGGAATTTTTTGAAAGGAAAACAATTTTGATGCATTCAAAATCAAACTAATGCTTAAGTCCTAAAATGTGAAGTGCATTAATGAAAGAGGCAAATTGAAATGAGATACAAGAATTTAGAGAAATCACAACCCTTTTATTTAACTCTTTAACCTCGGTTACAAAATTGCCTCCTCCCTTATTAGGGGTTAGGAGCATTAAATAGATTTGGTTACAATCATGATAAATAATCCTTCTTCCGCATGCCCACATTTGAAATAGGCTGGCCAAAGTGTTGCTGCCGCTTATGCTGATGAATCCTCACTTCTCGCTACTTATCCTGCATTCAGAGAGACAACGACATTGTTAGTAGCACCTGTTGCAAATAAGAAGCACTCGTTCTCTAAAACGATAAAATATGCAGGCATAGAACCTAATAAAATGATGACTAAACTGATTCCAAATGACTTGCAATTTGAACATGAACCAAGAAACATTACCTGAGGGCCACTGCCATTGAAACAGTTGGCCAATTTGCATTCAACTAGAATTCGTCCCTGGGCAGGACGAATTCTACTGTAATTTGTCCCTGGGTAGGATGAATTCGACTATGTTAAAGCGCCAAGTTGATGCTTCTCAAATGTCACACCTCGGGATCTCCAAAATACCTACAAATAGAGGGGTTAAGTAATTGGGGCGATTTTGGGACGACCCAGATGGTCAGATTCTCTCAATTTGACCTCAATCAGCAAGAATTTGGCATCGCTACCTGCAAGTTAGTGAGGGCCACAAAATCGACAAAGCATGATAATATTTAATCAAAATCTTATGGAATCAAAATCAGAAACTACCTAAATAGCATAGCATGTAATAGAATATAAACAAGTGATAACAAAATAGATTGAAATGAAACTTAAAAGAAAGTGTGGGGTGCCCAAGTGGGCCGCCCACCGTTGGAACTTGATTTTGGCACCAATCCACTTGGGATGGGTCCAAAATCTCTTGGGATGGGGTGTCGGAAAATTGGTAGGTTGATGTGGTAAAATGTCGGGTTTAGGTCCGGATCCATGCTTCCAAAAGCCACCCACTAACCTCTCTTGCAAAAGAGATTAAGGATGTAGAAGAAATGAATCGAAAAAGGGTGCAATGGGGTGTTCAATTTGGCAGCACTTCATTGCTTGAAAATGCCTCCAACTTGTTCCCTTTTGGGTGGGAAAGTCCACCATTTTATAGACCTAGGGGGCCTCTTTGGAGGGGCATGCAGGGATGCCATGTGGCAGCCATGCCTTTCCAAGAGGGAGGAGACTCCTCCCTAACTTGGGCTTCCATGACTGCCTTTGTGACAGTCCTCTAACTGCCAATCTACCCACCTACATGCGCATGCATGGTAGGAGGCAATAATTGACTATCCTCGGCTACCACTTGGCAGTATTCTTCTTTTTGCCCGTTAAACCTAGAATTCATCCTAACTAAATATGAATTT
Source organism: Wollemia nobilis (assembly GCA_028583015.1). Taxonomy (NCBI): domain Eukaryota; kingdom Viridiplantae; phylum Streptophyta; class Pinopsida; order Araucariales; family Araucariaceae; genus Wollemia; species Wollemia nobilis. The sequence continues at coordinate 3,755,522 of JAQPPZ010002024.1, forward strand.
AGAATTCTTCTCTGGGTGAGACGAATCCCAGTTTGAATTCGTCCCTGGGTGAGATGAATACTGAGCAAAGTGCCTAAATGTGCCAAATTTCCTTTTGACCTTACAAAATTGCTATAAAAGTGGTTAGGACCACTGTTTAACCTTTGAGGGCTGCCCTGGGGGCTGTGTGTGTCAAAGCGATAAGTTTTTGCAGTCCAATAATCGGATTGGTGTTGTTTTGGTGTCTATAGATGCCCCTTTTTAGGATGCGTTGTGCATGGCACAGTGCCAAGCAAAAATAGATAACCAAAGCACTAATGATTAGGGTTTCTTGGTAACCTAACCAACTTTTGATGCCCCAAGCATGGAAAGGGCATGCATTCTTGAATCCTTGCTTCTGATGAGCTAAGGAATTTGATTTCAAGTATTAACCTATTTTGGTGAGGTGTGACTTGAGCTTGGACATTGATTAGTCATGAATAGGCAAAGGGCGCAACCTTTTGTCCATGGGGGGAAACCTTGTGTTCATGATTCGAGAATGCCAAGTGTTTGATAAATTTTATTGTTGCTTGTTTACTACCCCAAGCAGGAGCATAATTGTCTTTGTCAATGATTCTTTGAATGCATGTCATTGCTTTGATTGGGTGTGTGTTTGTTGATTGGTGACTAAGTATGACTACCCCCTCAAGCGACGAATCAATGAGGGAATGACCTTCGTGAGAAAAGCGACGAGTCGCTTGACCCAAGATGACTTATGCAAAGGTGCCTTTAGATGGTTTATCGTTAAGCATGTGCAATTTTTCCAACATTTAGACCTGTTTTTGGTGGGTGTTAACCCTTTTTGTGACGCTGTTTGGAGCTGAAATTGGCAAAAATCCATCTTCCCATGGAGCGGTTTGTGACCCCAATGTTTGTTTTGTATGCTCGGGATGTCAAGTGCAACAACACTTTCATCGAGCAAATTTATTATCTATTTTAGTGATTTTTTTCCAATTTTTGATGTTTTTGAAATTTTTGCCCTGAATTCATCCCAGGGTGGGACGAATTCTAGCTTTAGAATTTGTCCCTGGGTGGGACGAGTGCTAACCAGAGCGCTCGTCCCAGGGAAGGATGAATTGAAGCTCAAAAGGCCTATTTAAGGGCCAAAACTTGAGTTTAGGCTCATTTGCATCTAATTTTTCTTGCGATCTGGAGCTCTGGGGAGAAGGAGGTTAATTCTGCGAAGTGAAGCGCTGTCGGATTTTCCCTGCCATCATGAGTACACAAACCGGATCGAGCGGCGGAGCCGAAGCGAGACCAGTAAGTGCTCCCTAGAGTTTATTTTTGTTTAAAATTGCAATTGTTTTATTTGATTATTTTTGTGATGAGATTTTTCAAAAATTTTAAAACTTAAACCCTGAAACTGAATTGAATGCAACTAAGACGTAGTGTACAACTAAACGTAGCGTAAAACCTAGGTAAAGAATTTTTCTTATAACTAAACTCTAGGATAACGAAACGTAAAACCCTAAGATGTAATTTTTTGTGTTTTTGAATTTTTTATGCTTGTTTTTGTTGTACATTGGTAGGCAATATTGTATATGCATGTTATTGCTGTACAATTCTTTTCCATGATTTTAATTAATTTTTTTGGTGTGTTTTCTTTTGCAGGTTGTTAGGAGCCGGTACCGTGTACCCACTGCTTTCACTGAGGCACGGGGGCACTAACTGAGGCTGATTGGGAGTGGGTTGATGCCCTTGGGCTCAAGCAGGTGGCTTGATTAGAGCCTGTGGTCACGGATCAGGTTTATTTGATGGCCCTGATCAAACTTTGGGATCCATAGACCAACACCTTGCATCTGCCGACAGGGGAGATGACTGTCACTTTGGAGGATATCTATCGGCTTTTGCAGATTTTTATAGATGGACTACCCATCAGGACATCATCGCGTGATCAGCGGACCACTGTACTGACGAGATGCTTCGGGCATGGGGAGCGGTTGGGTGTAGAGAGCCTAGTGGAGACGGCCAAGGTGGACTTCCAGGTTGGCAGGGTTTTGGTTGGATGGTGGCAGGAGAGGAGGGTGTTAGGAGTTAGGCATGCATTCCTTATGGGCCTCAGTTCCAACATGTTATTACCTGACTCGTTAGGCACGAGGTTCCCATGGAACCTGTTGGATTTGGTGTGGTAGTTGGTAGAGTGCCCGATAGAGGCACCACTAATCCTGATATGGGGACATACACTATTGGCATAGCTCTACGGGGAGTTGTATGGGGTTCACTACTAGCAACGGAAGGGGATCATCTGTAATTATCTATTGTAGTGCTGGGGTTGGTAGCACATAGCAGTTGAGAGGCCAACCGGGTTACCATGGATGACTTGGGAAGCGATGGAGGATAAGGAGATAGGGTATGTAGTTTTGTGGCGACGGTCCAGAGAGTAGGGGCAGAGTCGATAGTGGGCAGGTGCCGTAGGGCACTATGTCAATGCCTTCTCTCGGCTCACTCTAGGGGAGGTGGTTTGGCACCCTTATCGGGACTGTCCAGCCTGGCCGGAGGCTAGAGAGTGGCTTCGATGGGTATGCAAGGAGCGATGGCTGATTTGGCGGCATAGGACTGAATATGAGTTCTTCTCATATAGCCGGGTTACATGATAGTTTGGGGTGTGCCAGGGGTTTCTTGGTGAGCCCGTGGTCTATCAATATCGAGGAGATGAGAGGACTCTTGACCGATCGGTCATCGTGCCACTGGGCGAGGATTCAGATGCGATGATCGACATTTCGGATGTGGATGACTCATGGTGGGTACTATGGCGATGACGAGGAGAGGGGCCACTGGGAGGCATGGAGGTAGCAGCAGAGGGTGCTGAGGCACCAAGGGATGATTGGGGAACCCCATTGGAGGATGCGGACATGGTGGAGGTGGGGGATGAGGATGTAGATTTGGGGGCTTCGAATCAACCAAAGACGTAGGACATGGCAGAGCAGTGGGAGTAAGAGCAGGCTGCTATTCTAGAGAGTCCTATGCCTTAGGCGGATATGGACGATATGGAGTCCAGGGTATGCACTGAGAATGCATGATTGATAGAGCTACTATGGATGCGAGATCAGGAGCTAGGGGATGCGGTGCAAGAGAGGGATCTCCTGTGGGCTTAGCTAGTAGAGTGGGATAAGGTTTTGGCACAGCACGATGATGCAGTAGCTTACTACCATCGACGGGAGGTAGAGTGGTGCTGACACCTGTTAGATTTGGATAGGGAGGTCATCTGACTCGATGGGCGGCTACCTGAGCCATCGGGAGGTGGATATTCATGCTGGACGAGGGACAATGTTACTGAGCAGTCAGCATCATCTCATCATAGGCGATTGGATGAGGGAGGTAATAGTAGGCATGATGTGGGGGCTAGCAATAGCCATCCTGAGGGGTCCCATAGGACCCACACCATGGGGGGTAGTTCCCGTCACACCGATCCTGCATGATCATGGTGGCCGACGCCTTAGGCTGGGTGGTTTTTGTTGTATGATTGCGAGGTCTAAGGACCAATTTTGTAGCCTATGAGCATTTTTTTTTTGACGATATATATATACTGACTTTATTGTGGTTATGCACATGTGATGATTTGATCTTTATGCATGATGGTTGATGAATATGGATGTATGCATGTTGATTTATTTTGATGGATGCATATGCTATGATGAATGCAAATGTTTTTGATTTATATGTGATATGGAGAAATGAAATGGATGAATGGGATTTGTGATGTTTGGCTATGGAACCATAGACTATTTAATACTCTATTATTTCATTTTAGGCGATTTCTGTGATGCATCACTTTGTATGTATACATGTGGTTTTTTTTTTTTTGTATTTTCTGATGGTATTGCAAAGATGAAAAGAAGCATAGTTGGTTTAGAAATGTAGCTAAGGTTTTATGAGACTCAGACGGTTTTAACTCACTAGCCACGACTGTACTTTTTCTTACAAGACTTTTGACCAAGGTATGAATCGAACTCATTTTTTACCAAGCTATTTCACATCCCTGTGTGTGCAATTGAGTTCATTTATGTGGTATTTTTCAGGATACCGCCGGTGCCAGATGGGCTTTCAACCAAACTTGTACTGAGGATCACCTAACTAGCTCCACTAACTCCTTTGTTGTATTTATTTAGATTAATTTGCGGTGTTATCCAGGATACCATAAGCTAGCTCATCCTTATGCAAACATTGGTCTGCATATATGCAAAGCGAATGCGATAGACATATCGTCATGCGGGGAGGATACCACCATTGCCAGATAGGTTGTCAACCAAACCTATAATGAGGATCACCTAGATGGTTTTTGAATGCTGAGAATTCCAAAGATTCAAGTTCAAGTTATTTGTTGGCTGAATGATTTGGGAGACTTGCTCGTCTATATAGTGATGCAAATCACTGTTTATTTTTCTATTTATTTTTCTTTTTGAGCAAGGATTTTGAATAGTGGTGATAACCACTATTACTTGATTTTGTATTTTGAGCGGTGTGAGTTTGAGCTTGTGAATGGCTTTGATCCTCATGGCCTTGGGGATGACTACCCATCCTAGTTAGGGGCGGATAGTATGAATCCTTATGACGTTGGGGACCAAGGGGATGATGGAGATTATGAAGTAAGGGCATTGATATTTTAGGCCTTGGGGATGACTACCCATCCTGGTTAGGGGCGGATAGTATGAATCCTTATGACTTGGAGACCAAAGGTGAATGGAAAGGGTTAGGATGATGATTTTTTGAAATTTTGTTTATGAATGGCATTGATCCTTTAGGTCTTGGGAATGACTACCCATCCTTGGCAGGGACATGTAGTACGAATCCTTATAACTTTGGGAACCAACTATGATTGGGATTTGGTAGTGGTGAAAACCATTGTATATTAAGGTGAATGAATAGGGAAGAGCTCATCCTTTTATCAATTCTCAGAATTCTAGAACCATTCACATGGGGGGATGAGCAAGATAACCATTTCGCTTATGGAAACCTGGATTACTATGCAGGTTTCATCTTTCGTTCACACAACTTGGGAATTTTTATGTGTTGTAATTTGTGTTGGGATGCTACGTAACAAGGCGTATTTCAAGTGTAACTCTACCTTTGTAAAATCTATCTGACTTGGTACATTACATGGCTAAAGAGCAAAATGATGACTGAATTACAAAAACTCTTGATACATTATAAGACCACTGACTCTACTGTGGTGAAAAAAATAGTAAATGATGTATTTTTGTTTGTTGTTTTGTAAAATGGAAAAATGTGGAACAAGATGGACTTAGCAGAATAATTACAGTCTATGGTGCCTTTAACCTTTATGACCACAAATATGCAATGTATGGGTGCGATGCTTACTGCAGCTACATATTTTTTGTATTTTTGATGGATTGATTTTTGTGAATATGAAAATGAGATGTGAGAAGTGCTCTCTATTGATGATTTTGAGCATGCCTAGAAATGAGATGCAAATTTTTTTTTGTTTTTGATGATTTTTGTTGTTTTTGAATTTTCTTGATTTTTGACGAAGCGATTATGGAAATCCTTGGAGAATTTTGGGGTTGACCAAGCAATTGCAAGAATCCTTGGAGCATTTTGGGATTGACCAAGCGATTACGAGAATCCTTGGAGCATTTTGGGATTGACCAAGCGATTGCAAGAATCCTTGGAGCATTTTGGGATTGACCAAGTGATTACGAGAATCCTTGGAGCATTTTGGGATTGACCAAGAAATTGCAAGAATCATTGGAGCATTTTGGGATTGACCAAGCGATTACGAGAATCCTTGGAGCATTTTGGGATTGACCAAGTGATTTTAGGGATCCTTGGAGCATTTTGGGATTGACCAAGTGATTTTTGGAGATCCTTAGAGCATTTTTGGGATTGACCAAGCGATTATGAGAATCCTTGGAGCATTTTTGGGATTGACCAAGTGATTACGAGAATCCTTGGAGCATTTTTGGGATTGACCAAGCGATTACGAGAATCCTTGGAGCATTGTTTTTGGGATATGGCTCTCTTAGATATAGAATGGGCACAAATGACTGATACTCAAGGGTTCTGTTTCCTTGATTCCATCAAGAGAAGCTAGATGGTATGTCTCGGGTCCTATTTTGCTATCAATGACATATGGACCTAACCAATTTGCCATGAACTTGTCCCTTAGGTGGGACGACAAACTAGAATTCTGTTGGTTTTCCTTCAAAACAAAATCACCAACCCGAAAGTCTCTGAGGTGAACTTTCATGTTGTAAGCTTTCTTAAGTCGCTCTTGATAAATATGTAAATGCTCGAGAGCATTAACGCATCGTTCATCAAGCAACATAAGCTGGTCTAACCGAGCCTGCAATGAAGTGTCATCATCGATGAACTCATGCATTGATATGCATAGGGAAGGAATCTCCAACTCTAGAGGCATGACTGCCTTGGAGCCATACACTAGCGAAAATGGAGTGGCCCCAATGGGCGTTTGAATGCTAGTGCGATAGGCCTATAGGGCAAGTGGGATTTGGATGTGCCAATCCTTATGACTGTCTGTGACTATCTTTTTAAATATGGCAACTAGCATTTTGTTTGACACCTCTGCTTGCCCATTCGCCTACGGATAATAGGGTGTCGAAAAACTATGCTAAATTTTGTACTTTGTGGTCAAATCATGCACGTCTTTGTTCTTGAAAGGCATCCCATTATCCGAGACTATTTTGGATGGAATACCAAAATGACATATGATGTTAAGCAAAATGAACTCCACAATGCGGGGTCCTATCGTAGAGCTAAGTGAAATTTCTTCCACCCACTTGGTAAAATACTCTGTGGCCGTTATGATAAATGTGTGATGGCTTGATGACGCAGGGGAGATCTTTCCAATTAGATCGAAGCCCCACTGCAAAAATGGCCAAGCAGACTAGACTGTCTGCAAGGCCTGGGAAGGTACATGCATCAAATTAGCATGATGTTGACACTTCACGCACTTCTTGACATATGAGCAACAATCTCACTCTAAATATGGCCAATAATAGCCCATGCGAAGAATGCACTTTGCGATGGCCATACCACTGAAGTGGCCACCACATGTACCATCATGCACTTGGGTGACTACCCAAGTGGACTCTTGCTGGTCCAAGCAACGAAGGAGGATTCCTTCATAGCTATGACGGTACAAAATGTCTCCTATCAAGACATACTTAGCTACTTTCTGCTTGAATGCTCATTTTGTGGCATGCGTCAATCCAAGTGAGAGATTACCTAGCTTGAGGTAGTCTCTAATGGGTAAATACCAGTCTTGTTGATCAAAAACCTTGACGGTATGAACAGCCAATCCCTCTTGAAGTTCATCCCTAGCAAACTCTAAATGGGATAGAGCTTGTAAGAATAGCGTTGTGTTGCTATTAATGGGAGTAGGGGAGAACAAGGATCCCCAATTAGCATGCTTCAAATGATCATGGATTCGAGAGAACTTATCCGAGGATGGTTCAATCTAGATCATGTGGATTCCTGGCATCAAGTCAGAGCTTACACACTCCATCACGGATTGTGATAATGTTTTGACTTGAATGGTTGTCATATCACCAAAAAGATCTTGCGAAATTAGTGACCCCAAGGAGGCCATTATGTCCACAAAATGATTCGATGATCGAGGGAGTGCCTCGATGTCATACCACTCAAGTTTTTCCAAGAATTTGTCCACAAGGGCTTTATAAGCCTACAGAACTGGGCATTTGCATTGATATACCCATTTTAATTGATTGATAATTAACAGAGAATCACCAAAGATGTTCAGTTGTTTGATGTTCATGGCAATTGCTGTCTGAAGACCTATGAGCAAGGCTTCATACTCTACATTATTGTTGGTGCACGAGAAGTTTAATTTAAATGACAGGGGCATTGAAGCGCCCTGTGGTGTGAAGAATACTATTCCCACACCACCACCTTGCTCACATTTAGAACCATCAAAAAATGGGGTTATGTCGGCCTGTGAATCAAGCTCATAAAAATTTGGTGATTCTGAGACATGGAAGACCCCATCATCGAGTAGTTCTATGACTAGAGGCTGATCATCTTCAAGAGGAGCCTCTACTAGTTGATCGGCTATGACTTGTCCTTTGATAGATTTCTATCCAATAAAATCTATGTCAAATTTTGTCAACAACATGATCCATTTCACTATGCGACTACTATGATAAGTATGACTCATCATGTATCGCAATGGATTCTCCTTAGACACAACATACGTAGTGTTGCTTAGCATGTAGTGGTGTAGCTTTTTGGTAGCAAACACCACTGCCAAGTAGAGTTTCTCGACGTATGCATAGTTAAGTTCATGACTAACCAGGGTGCGGCTAAGATAGTAAGTAGCCTATTCCTTGTGAAGTTCATTCTTTTGGGCTAGCATGGCACCCAGTGCCACCTCAGTAGCTGAGATGTATAAGTAGAATGACACTCCTAGTCTAGGTGGTGCCAATACTGGTGGCAAAGCCAGGTATTGTTTGATGTCATCAAAAGCTGACTGGAACTTGTCATACCAATGAAATGCAACCCCCTTGTGCAATAATTTGTTCATGGGTCGACACTTGTTAGATAGTTGTGCTATGAAGCACTTAACCGACACAACATTTCCCTGCAGACTTTTGAGTTGCTTGATGGTAGTTGGGGGAACCATTTCAAGGATTGCCTTGACTTTCTTTGGGTCCACCTTGATGCCTCGCTTTGAGACTATGAAACCCAAGAGTTTTCCAGATGTGATGCCAAATACGCACTTCTTGGGATTTAGTCTAACTTTATGCTCCATGAGGCGATCGAGGATCTTGCTTAAGTCATCGATGTGATTTGAGTGCAACAGAGACTTGGCTAACAAATCATCCATGTAATCTTCCAAAGTTTTATGCATGTAGTCATGGAAGATGTACGTCATGGCACGTTGGTAGGTTGCACCAGCATTTTTAAGGCCAAAAGGCATGACCTTATAACAAAATGTCCCCCAAGGCATTGTGAATGCCATTTTTAGTTGGTCTTCGGGATTGATACAAATCTGATTGTATCCTAAGAAACCATCCATGAGGGAAAGCATTTTGTGACCTACTATAGTGTCTACCAATGCATCGATGCTCTACAAGGGGAAATCATCCTTAGGACTCGCTTTGTTTAGATCTCAAAAATTAGTGCATATGTGAATCCTCCCATTGGGCTTTTTGATGGGCACCATGTTGGACAACCATGGCAGATAATCCACGTAGATGACAAACTATGCATCCAACAGCTTTTACAATTCATATTTGACCATTAAGGCCACTGTTGGGTGCATCTTACATAGTTATTGCTTTATGGGCTTGATTGTCGGATCAAGTGTTATATTATGCATGACTAGCTGCCGGTCTAGTCCTGGCATATCCTTGTATGACCATGCAAAAACCTTCTCCTTCTATTTGAGAAGGGCAATGTAGTCGGCTTGCTCTTTAGGGGATAAGCTTACCCCTAGCTTGAGAATATGTGGATTCATTGGATCTATGCCGATGTCTATGTCAGTCATCTCCTCGACTGACATGTGGGATCTATCCTCCAACTGATGTGGAGTGAGGATCAAATGGATATCATTAGCTGAATTTAAATCTACATTGGGAACCTCGGGTTCCTCTTCAACCTAAAAAATATATTGAGTTGTCCCTAGGGTAAAATGAGGCATCTTACCAAAAGGCCAGTACTCTAAGGGTGAGAGAGGTGAATTGACGCGATCCCAGTCGATGGCATAAGTGTCTAGATGCAATGACCGTGTTGGATAGGCTGGATTGTGGATGGGTGTAGTAAAATCAATGGATATCATGTGTATGGAATGAATTTGGTCTCCATTACCACGGGTATGATAACTCAAAAATTCTGGATGCTCCTTATACTCTGGATCTGGCTCTAGGGGAACGAGCACGAACGGATCTACCCTATGTGCTGATAGGAAGATAGGGTATTCCCTCGGCACTGATGTCATTATAAGATCTCAGGGTGGACGGTGCTCATCGTAGATTTGGAGCCATGGATGGAACACTTGTTCCCATCCTGCTGGGTCTACATACCACTCATGTCCTGGAACTATGCCCATCTGTGCAAATAATTCATTAATCCCCAAGGGATGTCATTGTTGCACTTGTTGCATTTGTTGCATTTGTCACATGTGGTTGAGATAGGCCATCTCAGTCTCATCTTCTAAATCACTGTCGGAGATCCAAAAATGTTCATTTTCTTTAGCAACTATTTGCGACGTTAAGGGTTCATCTTGTTCCACCAAATTAATCTGGTCCCATTGCGGTTGTTCCACACTTGGTGGAGGGACCTGATTCTCTTGACACAATACTGGCTTGACTAGAACCTCTAAAGGGAATAGTTTCAAAAATATTTCTGGGCACTGTTTATGTTCTCCTTGGGAGTTAGTGTCTGAACTTTCACCTCTCTCTAGCAAAGGAGAGGGATTATTGAGGTTACCAAGGGTGGTTTTTGACCATGGGAGGTAATCTCCCAATGTATATTCTGTATTTGGGTTGGCATAAGGATCTGATGCCAATCCACCCTTGTTGCCTATTTCGAGGCCTTGCATGTTTTCCACCAAGATGTCTAAGTGTAGGGGGTGGTTGAACCCTACTCCCGACTTATCATACAGAATTTGGTATCTTGGCTGGAAAAGGACACACATCCCTTGCTCATACCTACCTAACCTGTATCCATGCCAATTGCATTGGCCAAGATATCTCAAAGCGAAGTCCGGGTTTGATAGATAATTGACATTTTCGGCAAAAGGCTCTTCGTCCTTGTCCTTTTGCTTGCATGGTTTAGCACCATGATCAAGGCCCCCATACACAAAATTAGTCTGGTTTGGTGGGTAACCTAGAGGAACAACTGTCCCTATGGGAAGGCGAGGTCTCTTCATGTCTTGCATGGATTCTAGCATGGGTGTTGCCATAACATTCTGCACTAGATATTCCCCCAGGCCCATACTGGCCATTTCAACAGTGATTGTTAATGATTGGGAGGGAGGGAACGGGAGGCCTTCCTGAATCCATTCCATTTTGGGTGGATTAGGATCCTCAGTTTCCATTGTGCTAGGTATATCTTCTGTTGAGATAGTTGATATTGTTGGCAACACCTCTTCTGGGGGCTGAGCCTCTTCCAGGATCTGTTTTCCTTTGTCCTTATGTTTAGCCATGATAGGTGGCATTGGTAGTGAAGGAGCGGATGATGAAGACTCACATAGCTAGGATTTTGATGATTTAGTCACCAGTGGTGCCTGTGGCATTGGACCCTGTTTAGATGGATTTAACTAGAAATCCAAGTGCGTTGATGGGAGGGTCGATTGAGGCATTAATTGCACCGCATTGCAATATTTGAAGGGTTCTAAGTCCATCGAGACTACATGTACTTCTCATTCAAATGCATACTTTAGACATTGGTGAGCGATCAAAGGGACACACTTCATGTCCCTGATCCATGGCCACCCTAGCAGTATGTTATATGCCATCTCACCTTCCAAAAAATTGCACAATGTAGGTATTGTATTTTGTCCTACCTGGATAGGCAGAAAAATTGTGTCGACTATCGAGCATATCGCATCGTTGAATGCTTGCAGTGTGTATGTGGAAGCCATGATATGAGAGGCTGGCAGATTCAGATGTTTTAATGCTATAGTGGTAATGATGTTACTGGACAAGCTAGTATCTACCAACACTCTCTTATACGGGATCCCATTGACCTGCATGATAACGTGTAGGGGTGGATCTACCATGTCATTCGATACTATTTTAATCTCATCTTCTCTGAAGGTAATGACCGGCTCTGTACATAATTTTACATGTCCCACAAAGTTATTGAAGGAATTCACTTTGTGAGGCTGCAACTCGATGGCTTTCAAAATTTCCATGAGAGCTTCCCTATGGGGTGTTTACTATTGAATAAGCTCGTAAATGGAAAGCCTAGCCGATGTGGTCCACAAAATCTGTGTGAGTTTGGTCCGTATTGTGACCTCGAGTCTAGGCGGAGGCAACTACACAGGGCATTGTTGAGGTTGCGACATTGTTGGAACTTCTCTTGTAGCTACCTCGAGAGCAACTCCTGGGTACTTTTTGTTCCTGGTCACTATGCTGATCATTCCCACAAATCCTTGCATGGGAAGATTTTGTCGCACCTCATTGACCTGAAGAGGTTTTGCTTGTGCCTCATGGGCAGGGAAAGGGTCCTTGAAAACCCCCATTTGTTGATTATTTGGTGCTATGGGGTTGTCCACTACCAATGTTTTATTATCGATCAAATATTGTATTAATCCCTTGAATTTCCAACATCCATTCAGGTCATGTCCCCTTCGCCTATGGAACCTACAATATAATTCCTCTATGTATCCCTTAGGCTTAGGAGCATTAGGATCTATGGTTTGGATTTCTAGAAGGGTGATTAAATTTGCCATTGACAAGCGATCAAATAGGGAGTACTTGGACTCTACATAAGGGGTGAATTGTCGCCTAGGGCGACGCTACTGATTTTGCTCCTATTTTTTATTTTCTCTTTCATAATTAGGAGGCACTGCCTGATAATTAGCCTTTTGGGGCTGTATTTCTTGCATAGGCTTGGGGACATTTATCGCAACTTGATTAACCATAGCGGGTTGTGATTGCGTAGTCTCGATCTTAGTTTTTTTGTTCCACTCTTTCTTTTTAGGCTTGGCAATTTTGCCTCCCTGTATTTTGATCTCTTCTATAACTCTGGCTTGTGCCAAAGCTTCTTCTAGGATGGCGTATTACTGTAGCTACAATAGCCCAGAGATTGATTTCAGACAACTCCATGAAAATATTTGTGTGAGGTTAGACATAGGGGGAAGGTAAGGTAGCTTAGAAAGCAGAGACCTCCATCGATTCCTGTATGCCACCATTGTCTCTTCCTCATATTGCTTGAGGCTGGCTAGATCACTCAGTGATGCCTTCTTCTTGGTGTTGAAGGCAAAGCATTCAAAGAACGCATCTACTAATTGATCCAAGTTATTTATGCTGTGCTTCAAAAACTATGTGAACCAATCCGAGGTAGGACCTACGAATGTGGTTATGAATGTCCTTAGAAATAGCGCATCATTATCCTGAATGCCAAAGCATTGGCTTAGGAATCTTGTCACATGCTCTTGGGCATCCTCTTCACCTTTAAAAATTGCCAACTAAGGCAACTTGAAATGTTTGAGGTAAAGAGGAGTGGGTACTGATGGATGTACTAGATGATTACGGAGTTGACGTAACATGGGCTTTTGATGCCCAGAAGATTTTGTCTCCATAGACTCCAAATGCTCCAATAGTGCTTTGTATGCATCGAAAGATTTAATTTCTTCCTCTTTTGTTTTCTCCCATTGTGAGTTATGGTATACTAGAGGCCTATGGGGGGGTTGTCGAATGGTAGCCCTCTTGCCTTGATAGGGCATTTTGGCCCATTCTATTTTTGGTTCATATTCCTCATAAACTTCCTGAGGAGTCTCTGGGTGAGACCTATGACCCTGAGTGAGTCCCCGCTGAGGGTACCCATCATTATTTTGTGGAGTGGCCTCCATCTCAGGTCTATAAGGTCTTGGAGGCAAAGCTTGACAAGGTCGCAGAGACCTATCATGCACCAAAGGATTATACCTCTCATATTGTTCTGCTTTTTGGGTGCGAGGGGTTGGCATCCTCTCAGGTAGTTTATAACATAGCTCATTCGCTTCGCGCTGCATGCGCTCTTTATTAAGGTGGTATAAGTGCTCTAACTCCTAATGACATCGCTCAAGCCGTGTGATTCGAGCTTGGCAGGCAGCATGTATGGTGACTGCCAGGTCAATTTGGTTTGCCATATTTTGCTCAGGAGGCTTGAATGTTTCTCCTATGTATTTGCCTCGGTCTTGATGATTCGAGATTTCAATGGGTTGCTTCCCTCTGTCAAGGTCGACAGCATTTACTTGAGGCTCTAGCCTCGATGTGTGACCATGATATCTAGCAGGTGCAAAAAAGCAAGGCTCCCATGTTGTATGTTGTTCTCGAGGAATGCGATGGTCTTCCTCGTACTCCCTTTCATGGGTGTGAAAGGGGCGAGCAGAGTTAGCTCGCCCGGTGTGGAGATCCCTGTGCTCTAGGTTTTGTATTTCAATTCTAATGGGAGGCAAATGAGAGATGCCGTATTCACGTTGTCTCTCCTCATGGACACTATGCCTCTCTAGCGCTTCATCGCACTATGGCCACTCATATCTAGCCTCAAAAGGTAGTTTTCTATTTACGTTGAGTGCTACATGTAAAGCTTCTTCCCGAAAGGGGCTATGTTGAAAGGGCATATCCCCCAGAGGGGGGTCCCAATAATTCCTTCTTGATGTGGCCTGATGTGGACTCTCTTGTAGGCCAGACCACCAAGGCGGTATGGCCAAGTCCTCAGGGCTAAAGCGAAGGTGACCAACGCCCTATATTTGTGCACCTTCCACAGCATCCGCCCTTGATTGGGCTTGACTACGGGTGTACACCATTGTGGTGCTCTTCTACTAGCTAAGCATATTTTTATCTTTTTGTTTATGATTTTTGATTTTTTTTGTTACACTAAGCAGAAATGAACACACACATACACGAACGGTGATTATCTCTTTTAAAGATTAATTGTGTGTCCTAAACTGGTTTTAGTGCATTTTGATGATTTTGTTTTGTTTTTGCAAGTTTTGAAGAACGTTTAAATGTAGAATGTTGGCTCATATTACTCCCATAAATGGTTGCCCCTTCAATATACTATTGTCAAACTGATATACCAACCTCTCTATATACCTGCCCTTACGAGAGGGAAACTATAGGTACGTGAGAGAAGATGGTACGTGGAACATAGGCGGTATGGAAGGGGGATTGTCCTGTTAATGACACCTACCATAGAAGAATTATCCTTGCACACATGGGAATCACCCCAGTGACACTCGATCAGCTTTCGTCAGGATTTACACCTAACAATAGTGACAATTAGGGAAATGGATGGAAAATCAAGCAAGGTGGTGATGAACCCACCATTGGTCTTGATCAAGGGCTGGGGTCTTACGACCAACTCCTTGATTTAAAGATACCACGTGATGTGTGTGTGGTTTATTTTAATTAAAATTGAAACATGCAAGCAACCAAATTTCCCTAAGCAAGCAAAAGTTGATAGAAAAGTAGAAACAAAAAATAAAAAAATGACAGGGACAGTTTTGGAACCTTACCTCTTTTCTACCCAGACTTGTTGTTTCTGATCCTTGGCTCTAAAAATTTATAGACAGAAATTCGTCCCTCTGTGAGACAAATTACAAAATAGAATTCATCCCTGTCTGAGACGAATTTGAATTCGTCTCAGGGTCAGACAAATTACAGTAAAGTATTCATCACAGTAAAAGATGAATAACAGTCTAATTTTGAAAAATGGTACCTATCAAGCACCAAACACAAAAATGGATCAGTTACTTGATCTTAAAAACTAGGGGACAAAGTCCCACTGTGATCGCCACTGAAAGCATGAGATTCCAGAAGTTTTTGAAAGGAAAACTATTTCGATGCATTCAAAATCAAACTAACGCTTAAGTCCTAAAATGTGAAGTGCATTAAATGAAAGAGGCAAATTGAAATGAGATACAAGAATTTAGAGAAATCACAGCCCTTTTATTTAACTCTTTAACCTCGGTTACAAAATTGCCTCCTCCCTTCTTAGGGGTTAGGAGCGTTAAATAGATTTGGTTACAATCGTGATCAATAATCCTTCTTCCGCATGCCCACATTTGAAATGGGTGGGCCAAAGTGTTGTCACCGCTTATGCTAATGAATCCTCACTTCTCATTGCTCATCCTGCATTCAGAGACACAACGACATTGTTAGTAGCACCTGTTGCAAATAAGAAGCACTTGTTCTCTAAAATGATAAAAGATGCAGGCATAGAACCTAATAAAATGATGACTAAACTGATTCCAAATGACTTGCAATTTGAACATGAACCAGGAAACATTACCTGAGGGCCACTGCCATTGAAATAGTTGGCCAATTTGCATTCAACTAAAATTCGTCCCTGGG
This sequence comes from Wollemia nobilis, assembly GCA_028583015.1. NCBI lineage: Eukaryota > Viridiplantae > Streptophyta > Pinopsida > Araucariales > Araucariaceae > Wollemia > Wollemia nobilis. The sequence continues at coordinate 3,771,544 of JAQPPZ010002024.1, forward strand.
CAGGACGAATTCTACTGTAATTTGTCCCTAGGTAGGATGAATTCGACTGTGTTAAAGCGCCAAGTTGATGCTGCTCAAATGTCACACCTCGGGATATCCAAAATACCTACAAATAGAGGGGTTAAGTAATTGGGGCAATTTTGGGACGACCCAGATGGTCAGATTCTCTCAATTTGACCTCAATCAGCAAGAATTTGGCATCGCTACCTGCAAGTTAGTGAGGGCCACAAAATCGACAAAGCATGATAATATTTAATCAAAATCTTATGGAATCAAAATCAGAAACTACCTAAACAACATAGCATGTAATAGAATATAAACAAGTGATAACAAAATAGATTGAAATGAAACTTAAAAGAAAGTGTGGGGTGCCCACGTGGGCCACCCACCGTTGGAACATGATTTTGGCACCAATCCACTTAGGATGGGTCCAAAATCTCTTGGGATGGGGTGTCAGAAAATTGGTAGGTTGATGTGGTAAAATGTCAGGTTTAGGTCCGGATCCATGCTTCCAAAAGCCACCCACTAACCTCTCTTACGAAAGATATTAAGGATGTAGAATAAATGAATCGAAAAAGGGTGTAATGGGGTGTTCAATTTGGCAGCACTTCGTTGCTTGAAAATGCCTCCAACTTGTTCCCTTTTTGGTGGGAAAGTCCACCATTTTATAGACCCAAGGGGCCTCTTTGGAGGGGCATGTAGGGATGCCATGTGGCAACCATGCCTTTCCAAGAGGGAGGAGACTCCTCCCTGACTTGGAATTCCATGACTGCCTTTGTGACAGTCCTCTAACTGCCAATCTACCCACCTACACGCGCATGCACGATAGGAGGCAATAATTGACTGTCCTCGACTGCCACTTGGCGGTATTCTTCTTTTTGCATGTTAAACCTGGAATTCGTCCTGACTAAAAATGAATTTAGAATTCGTCTCTGGGTGAGACGAATCCCAGTTTGAATTTGTCCCTAGGTGAGACGAATACTGAGCAAAGTGCCTAAATGTGCCAAATTGCCTTTTGACCTTACAAAATTGCTATTAAAGTGGTTAGGACCACTTTTTAACCTTTAAGGGCTGCCCTGGGGGCTATGTGTGTCAAAGCGATCAGTGTTTGCAGTCACATAATCGGATTGGTGTTGTTTTGGTGTCTACACTACACTAAATAGAAAAGAGGACACACACAAAAAACAATGATTATATCATTTAAATATTAAAAGTGTGTCCTAAACCTGGTTTAGTGTGTTTTGTTTTGAAAGCTTTTGTTTTTGTTTTTGAAGGTTTTTGTAAATAACATTTAAATGCAATATGATGGCTCTTATGACTCCCAAAAATGGTCACCCCTTTGATATACCATTGCCAGGCCGATATACCAACCTCTCTATATACCCGCCCTTACATGAGGAAAACTGTAGGTACATGAGAGTAGATGGTACGTGGAATGTAGACAGTACAGAAGGGGAATCACCCTATTTATGACACCTACCATAGAAGACTTATCCTCATGTGATGGGAATCACCCCAGCTACACTCGATCAAATTTTGTCAGGATTTACGTCTAGAAATAGTAGTGATCGGGGCAATGGATGCAAAAATTCAAGCCAAGGTGGTGATGAAATCCACCATTGGTATTGATCAAGGGCTGGGGTTTTATGACCAGCTCCTTGGTGTTTAATTTGCCATGTTATGTGTGGGGTTATTTTTATTTTGCAAAAATGGAACAAGCAAGTAATAAAAGAAAACTTTCCCTAAGCAAGCAAGTACCCTAAAAATAGAAAACTAAAAACAAAAAATGATAGGAAAAGTTCAAAATCCCTACCTCTTCTCTGCCAAAATCTGCTAATTCTGTGTTTCTACCCTAAAACTGTGGAGAGAGCTATTCATCTCAGGGTGAGATGAATAACAGAACTGAATTCATCACAGGGTGGGGATCATTCCCATTTGTCCCTGGTTGAGACAAATTTTAGCTCTGTATTCACCATAGACTAGAACAAACAACAGCCCCACGTTAAAAAAAAAATGATACCTGGAAGAAAGAGACAAATTTTGATCAGATTTTTGATCTAAAAAGAATAGAGGACAAGGTATCATCATGATCACCACTGAAATCATGAGGATATGGAAACAAAAATGAAATAGGGTTCCAAGTACGATGCAAAATGAAACCAAACTTAATGCTAAGTCCTACGAATTGAAAATGCACAAAATAGGGAAAGCATACATGAATTGAAACCCCAAATGAAAAACCAATGTGGAAAACATCCCTTTATTTTATTTATGTGTTTCAAAATTTGGTTACAATTCGCCTCCTCCCCTTTTAGGGGCAAGGAGCGTTAAATTCGTTTCTTTGTTACATCCATGGAGGCCATTCCTTCTTTCGTGTTCCCACATGTAAAGTGGGCGGAACAAAAATCTTCGTCGCTTGTGTATACAAATGTTGACTCACTGCTGCTCCTCTAACGTGTAGATCCTATGTTCAAAGAAACAAGGAATAGTCAATAGCACCTACGGATGAGATGAGACATGCAATCCCCAAGATTACGACTAGTGCCTACAAGAAATAGAAAAAACGATAACTAAAATATATCCAAATGATCTAAAAATTTTACAGGGGCATGAAAAAATCACCAAGAAGGCATTGCATAAAGAAGAGTCAGGAAATTCTTCACCAATTTGAATTCGCTCCAGGGCGGGATGAATTTACCTGCAACAAAATGCCAGATAGCACCGCTCAAAATGTGTTACACACCAAACCTAGCCGTTGGCTAGGTATTCCAAGTGTATAATTTTTCATATATATTGTAGTTAGATTTTCCAAATGATATCATCGATTTTTATTTAATTATTCTCTGCATTCGGCATTGCCTTCACGACGGGATCTGCCCTCCTAGCGGCATTACAATTTTTTATTGCTTTTCGTCAATTTGAAATATTCGTATTCGATCTGTTATTCGTTCTACTTGCATGATTAATTATTAAATATTAATCCGTTTAAGAAATCCCGAAGGCATAGCCTTCCATGTGGTATCATATTCATTCACGTTCCTGAGGAAACCGCTTCGCATTCTCGAGCAACCGTCTACCTTTCATTTCATTCGTGGTTGCAGGCGTCCCAAACACCTTGTGTTTCCTTTCGTTTTCAAGCGACATCTGCAGGGCTCCAAACAAACTCAGTCGGCAGTCATGCAACACTTCAAAGGATTTTCAATGGAAATCACCAGTGCAACTGCATTCAGGCATCCAATCACTCCAAAAATTAAAACAATGTGGAAGAATTTCAAATGCAATTCAGTAAAACGTGATTCGGTGGCAAATTCCGGTTCTCCAATCGCCATTACACACAGGGAAATTGAAAATTTGCACGCCATTCACAGAGCAAGCCGCAGCCAATTAGCAAACACAATAACAATATTAACGCGTCTTACTAAGGTACTCACTTTATAAAAAAAATTAAGTTTGTTTTGCGCCATAACAGATATCCCACATTGGGTGGGCGAAGGAAAGCAAGATAGTTATAAGCGAGGGCTGGCAAACAATCGAGTGTGATTGCGGTCACATGGCTCATATTCTTCCCATGCACGTAGTATCGCTATATTGCCAGCTTAAACCGGTTTCTTGAAACGCCACGTGCCATCCATCCTTCGGTCCTTGTCAGTCGTCGTGTCAGAATCATAGTTGCAACGCGTATCATGTTGGTCCAGTCCTTTCGCCATCAGCGTCTATCTTGTCATCTATGTTGCGCGTCAGTCCACATCATGTGTCGGTCTGGTCCTTTTTTCATCGGTTCTATCTTGTCGTCCGCGTCGGTTCTCTCTTGTCATCCATGTCGCCCTTTGCATTGCATGTCGATCGGGTCCATTCCGTTGTCGGGTCTGTCTCATCGTCAGTGTCATCCTTTCTGTTGTCTGGTCCTTTTTGTGGTCGGGTCTGTCTTGTTAGGACCTAAATTGGAGTGTTAAACCTTGTCACCTTGTGTAGAGTTTGTGTCAATCAAGTGTTGTCAGGGAAAGTTGTCAAAATTGCAGCCTCCGTTGGGTAGTTAGTGGTTAGCTGGGTCGTGTCTTAAAAGTGTTGTCAAGAAAAGTTGTCAAAATTGCAGTCAAAGTGATCAAAAGCTGTCACAAAGAAGGAGCCCAATTCACATCCACGTCGCAGTTGGAGCGACAGTTGTAGAAAAAACCAAATTTTTTAAATTCCATCATGTTCTGCGGTAGTCCAAGTCAAGGGTTCTTAAGCGGGTTATGTTAACAAGTGCATGAGCAAACAGTGGATCAAGGGATCTGACGGTCGATTATCAAGCTCGAAAATGACCAATAACAACACAAGAAGACCTAATTGTAGCCCAGGTACAAAAAATTCTCTTTCTCCTTTTAAAATTGGTAGTTATAATCCACATCATCCACTAGTAGATCCTATGGCTACTAATCCTCCCCCAACTCATGAAAACATCACACAAGGAAACTCAAGTAACTCAGCTGTTTCCAACGATGATTCTCTTTGACTCTTACTAGAGGGTATGAACGAAATTGGTCTCCTCCTAAAAAACCTAGTGCAAGCACAAAACCAGCCTAATCCCAATACTAATCCCCAAAATCAATCCCATGCCCAAAGGAATGAAGAAAATGTCAATCCTAATGATGATTGGGAACAACAACGAGGTGATTCGGATAATTACAGGGATCACTATCAGAGACAACGGTATAACCAAAATCAAGAAAGGGACACGGGTTATCACCAACTAAGAGGCCCTAATAATAATTTTCCACGAATTGATATGCCCAATTTTGAAGGTCATGATCCTCGTGGTTGGATAACCAAAATGGAAGGCATTCTTGACTTATATCAAATTAAGGAAATTGATAAAGTTCCTTTCGCTGCATCAAAACTAGGCACTGAGACCTACCAATGGTTTGTATGGCTTAAACAAGAGAAAGGAGCTACTATTAATTGGAGAAAATTCACTACCTATTTTTTAGAAAGATTTGATGAAGGAGCTACATCATCATACACAGTAAGACTATTATCTCTTAAACAAGAAGGGTCAGTTAGCGAATTCGTTTCGAAGTTTACCAGTTTACTACCATACACTTTAGACCTCAGTCCCGACATAGTGGTAGGAGCCTTTCATAATGGTTTGAAAGAAAGTATTCGAGTGGAGGTAGACATGCACAATCCAACCTTGCTGAACGATTGTATAAGAATAGCCAAGCTGGCCGAGAAGAGACATCAGTTGTCTGCAAGGCATGAAACTTATAGTCATCCTTCATATCGCAACAATTCCTTTCGTAGAAATGATCAACCATCAAGATATTTTTGCTATAAATGTCATACTCATCACCCCAAGGAACAAGCATGTGCCCAAAAACAAAACTTTCATATTGAAGGTGATCAATGTGAAGGAGAAGAGGAAGAACCTTACCAACCAGAAGAACCTATGCCAGAAGACCTACCATGTACTATAGAAGAAAAAGAAGAGGATACAATGGCAATCTCCGTGCATGCTCTCATGGGTTTAACCACCCACCATACCATCAAGGTACCAGGATTTCTCTGCCAGAAAAATGTGAATGTGCTAATTGATTCTGGTAGTACCCACAATTTTATCGACATCAAAACCGCAAAAGCTTTGAATTTATTCATTAACTCTTCCAACAAAGACAAATTCTAGGTTCTAGTGGCCAACGAGGTGAACTTACAATGTGTTGGTCGCACATCTCAAGTTTCCATAAAAATTGGAACTTATACTTGGTTTGGATCCCTTTTCGTCATGAATTTGGGGAACTCGGATGTCATTTTGGGAGTTGAATGGTTGGAAACATTAGACACGGTTAGCTTCAACTTCAAAAAATTATTTGTGGAATGGAAGGAAAACGGACGAGTCATTCACTTACAAGGAATTACTACTCCTCCATCACAAATGGTGAGCTCTCATAGTATGGAGAAGACGTTAAAAAAGGGTGGATATGGGTTTATAGCTCAAATTATTTTTTTGGAAAAATAATCCCCAACAACTTTGGATATTATTGCTCTAGAGTTACAAGACATCATAAAACATTACGAAGAGGTTTTCCAAGAACCTCAAGGATTACCACCTAAACGATCTCATGACCATGCCATCCATTTGATTCCAGGGAGTGTTCCTCCTAACAATCATCCTTATCGCTATCCTCAACCATAAAAGACAGAAATCGAACAGATCGTTCAAGATTTGTTGGATCATGGAGTCATTCATCACAGCACTAGTCCTTACTCCTCACCTGTAGTCCTGGCTAGACGAAAAGATAACTCTTGGTGTATGTGTCCTGACTTTCGTTCTATTAATAAACTCACTATCAAGGACAAATTTCCTATCCTTGTCATAGATGACCTATTAGATGAGTTGCATGGTGCAAATTTTTTTACAAAATTAGACCTTCGCTCCGGATTTCACCAAATCCGTGTTAGAGAAGAAGATATTCCCAAAACTACTTTTTGTACTCATGAAGGTCATTACGAATTTATGGTCATGCCTTTTGGTCTCACTAATGCACCATCCACATTCCAAAGTCTCATGAACCAAGTGTTTCGTCCACTCCTCCGTAATTTTGTGTTAGTTTTTTTTGATGATATTCTCATATACAGCAAAACATGGACGGACCATTTACATCATGTGGATAAAGCCCTTCACATTTTACATAGAGAAAAGCCATTTTTCAAACGTTCCAAATGTTCCTTTGGTGTCCAAGAAGTGGAATATCTGGGTCATGTAGTTTCACACGAGGGTGTCAAAGTCGATCCCAATAAGATTAGGGCAATTCAAGAGTGGCCCTTACCTAAAACCATCAAGAAACTTCATGGTTTTTTGGGTCTCACAGGTTACTATCGCAAGTTTGTACGAAATTATGGTAAGATTGTAGCACCTCTCACCGCACTCACAAATAAGGATGCTTTTCATTGGTCGGAAGAGGCCACTCAAGCCTTTGAAGCTCTTAAGAAAGCCATGTGTACAACTCCAGTATTAGCAACTCCCAATTTTCACAAACCATTTATTATCGAATGTGATGCATCAGGATCAGGAATTGGGGCTGTATTAATGCAAGAAGGTCATCCGTTGGCATTTGAAAGTAAACAGCTTTCCAAGAAAAATTTGGGAAGATAAACATATGAAAAAGAAATGTTGTCTATTCTTCACGCAGTAGAAAAATGGAGACACTACCTAATCAGTAGCCGCTTCATTATAAAAACAGATCATAGTAGCCTCAAACATTTTCTTGAGCAAAGGTTTTCATATCCGGAACAAAATAAGTGGTTAACCAAACTATTGGGCTATGATTTTGTTATCGAATACAAGAAAGGGAAGGAAAATATAGCTGTCAATGCACTGTCTAGGAAATATGAAGATGAAGTAGTCATTAACGTTATTTCAGGTCCTTGATCCCAATGGGTGAATCAATTACAAGATGAATGGTTGTCCAATAATGAAACTGCTCAGATACTTCAAGAATTATCTATAGGGTCCTCTAAACACCCTTTGTTCTCTTATGAAGACAACATCCTCCGGAAGAAGAACCGCATTTACATTCCACACAATTCAGAACTCAAATCAAAGATCCTCGACGAATCACACGCTTCTCCCTCAGCAGGACATTCAAGATTTTTGAAAACATATTTAAGGGTCAAACAATCATTTTTTTGGAAAGGATTAAAAGCAGAAGTCAAACAATGGGTAGCAAAATGTGAAGTTTGCCAGCACAATAAAGGAGAAACAGTCAAATCACTAGGATTGTTACAATCATTACCCATCCCTGAATGACAGTGGGAACATATATCCATGGATTTTATAGAAGGTCTTCCAAAGTCAGAAGGCAAGACAATAATCTTTGTTGTCGTAGACCGGTTATCCAAATACGCTAACTTTCAGGCTTTACAACATCCATTTTCCGCAAGCAAGGTGGCAAAGGTATTTATGGATTCAATTTTCAAATTACATGGTATGCCAAAAAATATTGTAAGTGATAGAGACCCCATCTTCACTAGTAACTTTTGGTGGTAATTATTTCGACTTAGTGGTACTAAATTGAACATGTCTTCAGCCTACCATCCACAGAAAGATGGTCAAACAGAAGTAGTTAACAAATGTTTGGGTATGTACTTAAGATGTTTTGCTCAAGATAAACAATACCAATGGAGCCATTGGTTAGCATTGGTAGAATGGTGGTACAACACTTCTTACCATTACTCAATTAAGATGTTTCCATTTGAAGCATTGTATGGCACCAAACATCCAATAGTCGCAGATTACGTACATGGATAATACAAAGTAGCCAAAGTGGAGGATTGGTTCCAAAAAAGGCAGTCTACACTCACTATCCTCAAAGAGAATTTAGTCCAAGCACAAAATCGTATGAAACAACAACAAGACTTGCACCGATCAGAGAGAACTTTTAATATAGGAGATTGGGTTTTCCTAAAGTTGCAACCTTACAAACAATCATCATTAAGGATAAAGTCCAGCCAAAAGTTGGCTCCACAATTCTATGGTCCTTACAAAATTGTGCGCCGCATTGGAGAAGTAGCCTATCAATTAGAGCTACCTACATCATCACGAATACACCCGATATTTCATGTTTCATGCCTCAAAAAAGTAATTGGTCAAAAAGTACAAAGTCAATCAGAATTACCAGTGCTTGATGAGGAAGGATGCATACATCTCCAACCTGAAGTTATACTACAACATAGAATCCGAAGACTGAGATCATGCCAGATTCAAGAATTTCTCATTAAATGGCAAGATTTACCAGAGGAGGATGCCACATGGGAACCTAAAAGTATATTCCAGACATTTTCAGCTTTGAGGACAAAGCTTTCCGAGGAGGGGAGTCATGTTACACACCAAACCTAGCCATCGGCTAGGTATTCCAAGTGTATAATTTTTCATATATATTGTAGTTAGATTTTCCAAATGATATCATCGATTTTTATTTAATTATTCTCTGCATTCAGCATTGCCTTCACGACGGGATCTGCCCTCCTAGCGGAATTATAATTTTTTATTGCTTTTCGTCAATTTGAAATCTCCGTATTCAATATGTTATTTGTTCTACTTGCATGGTTAATTATTAAATATTAATCCGTTTAAGAAATCCCGAAGGCATAGCCTTCCAAAATGTCACATCTGGACAACTACAAATCTCCTGCAAAATTGGGGGTTAGCTAATTGAGGGAATGTTATGGCTGATCCACAACACACCCCAAAATTGGGGACCCACCTTTTTTGCATGCTTTCAAAGAAGATCTCAGTGACCTAGATGCTAAAAATCAAGAAAAAGGGGCAAAATTGCACAAGGATAAAAAGTGTCGTGATATCGCGACATGTCACGCCATCGCTGTCAAAAAATGAAAATTGTCACGATATTGCGACATGTCGCTCCGTCACAGCCGAAATGAAAAAATGTCACGATATCGCGACATGTTTCTCTGTCGCAGCTGAAATGAAAAAATGTCGCGATATTGCGACATGTTGCTTCGTCGCGGTCCAGAGAGGAGAGAGAAAGGCAAAATGTAAATTTTTTTGTGAAATCGTGACATGTCACAAAATTATGGTCAAACCAGTCAAACAGGGCAAGGCACTAAAAGCATAGCGATTTCGTGACAGAAAGCAGCAAAGGGGCACGAAGCAAAAAAATGTTGTGATATCATGACAGAAAGCAACAAAGGAGCATGAAGCGAAAAAATGTCACGATATCACGACAGGTCGCGATTTTGCGGCTCCAAAGCAGTGAAGTGGTACGGATGGAAAATATGTCATGAATTCGTGACATGTTGCATTTTCACTTCCAAATACAGCAAGAGCAGTCCGAAATAAAAAGCATAGCTATTTTGTGATGGAAAGCCGACAAAGTGGTACGAAACAAAAAAACATCGCGATTTCGCGACAGGTTGCGACCAAAAGCATATCAAATGAAAAACGTCATGATTTCACAACAGGTTGTGGCCGAAGGCATACGAAGATGAAAAGTGTCACGATTTCGTGACATGTCACGTTTTCACTAGGCATGATGGCAGACAAGGTCGTTGGCTAAAAAATCATCACGATTTTGCTACATGTCTCATTTTCGCTGTGCAGGCAAAGGAACAGAGTTGCATGTAGAAAAACGTCGCGATATCACGACATGCTATTTTTTGTCATGATTTACAAGGGGACAGTTACGAAACATACAGAAAGCGCGAAACACGTGGCATACAGTTGTCAGGGTTACAGAAGCGTTACATATCAACAGAAAATATCAAACGTTTTGAGATCAAACATAAATTCAAAAGCAACAAAAAAGCAGGAATACGAAACAATGCATTCTGGGAGGTGAAACAAAGCGATGTAGGGTGAAACAGAGAGCTGCGTCAGATAGTATAAAATCAGAAGCACAGATTGATACGGGGGTTGGAAATTGCTACTAGCAGAGTTGCAGAGACAAAGGCGACCCGCCATTTTGGACCTGCTGTTGGAGCAATTTCTTTCACTTGTTCTGGATTTGTTAAACCTGGAACATTCTGTCATTGTAATTGATATATCATTTTAATACATAAATACAAAGAGTTGACATCTCATTGATAAGAAAGGAGTCATTTTGCATGCAAGATTTAATGTTTTATCTTCCCTTTCAGATTTCTAGGCTTCTAGGTGAAGTTTAATGCAAATGTTTTTGGTTGCTTCATGCGAATGCCTAAAATCTAAAATTACAATAAAAACCCCAGAAACCCGCACCTAGATTATCGGGATTGTGCGAATTTGTAGATTCAATAAGTTAGGTTGCATGCAGAAAACCTCATTATCTTAGGTTTTGTCAAATTGAGATGGCAGCATTCTGGACGTAGTTTAGTTCATCTACTTTACATTTTCTTTTATTCTCAATTCTTCATTCTATTTTCTGCCTTTTAATTACCGTCATTTAAATAAACAACTAAAAATCCATCAAATCTCGAGATTCAAATAGATTCATCTCTTAGATTAATTTTCTTCGAGTCCATTGCAATTTCAAATTAAAATAAACCATAGTGCCCCTTGTTATCATCCACTTGCAACCCTAAGGTATTCTCATCATTTAAATTGAACAACATCATTGGTAAACAAAGAGCCAACATAACAAGAACCTTGGAGAAATTATTCTGTTATAATTTCTTTGCAAGCAAAGGATTTTGGGACTCAAATCCTATCGGAGAGTGTGCTTTCACAATTGGGTGAAAACACCACTCAAAAGATTGGCGCTAGAAGGAGGGCCTGATTGGTTTACTTTATTTTGATTTTCATACATTAGTAATATCTTTTTGATTTGATTTTGGAATCATCTCTTAAATCTCACAAATGGCTAAACTACAACATTTGCTTTTTCTGTTGCAGGTTTTCTTGGAGATAATCGAGAGTTTCATTAGGCAGGTTGGACCCACAGTGTCGTATTGTGACTAGGTCCCAAACAATCAGGGAAACCATATTCCATGACCTTACACTCATTGGTACTCCCAAGAATAAAACCAAGCAAGTTGTAAGCTTACCAGTCACAAAAGACCTTTTTGCTCCAGGAACATTGAGTGGACCTACACCAGTAATATTAGTTGCCACTAGTGTACCTTTTGTCAGTAATATTTCCACTGCTCTTGTAGGGTTGTCTTCATCGATTTTGAGTCAAATGGCTCAACCTCCAGCAGCTCCTTGGTAGGGAGCTAATAATATTCCTTTGAACATTACAGGGGATATCCATGAAATCCCTAAGAACATAGAAATATTTTTACCTAAATACAAACCAGATGGCCCAAGAACAGCAGAAGAACATATCCAAGCCTATAGGGATGTTTTAATAAGGCTACAAGTCCAACATGAGGATGTGGCTTGCAGAATTTTCCCCATGAGCTTAGATCCAATAGCATATGAATGGTATATATGCTTACCAACGGGTTCAATCACTTCATGGGCGCAAATGGAGAACACTTTTGCAATAAATTTAGGTCACCTTTGGATCCCGCAACCATTTACAATCAATTCATTACATGCAAAAGGGGCCAGGGTGAACCTATCAGAACATTTAATCAGAAATTCCAAAAGTGCTTTAATAGAGCAGTTCAGCATTTTGCCATAGCTCCTGTAGTGGCCTTGCAAATATATTTTGGGGCATTGGATCCCATGACAGCCATGTTTTCGAGACAAAATCCTCAAGTCACCATGCTCGCGTTAGCCTACAATGAAGCCATGACCATCGAGCAACAAATGACACCACAGGGCTATGGATTTCCCCAGATGCCTATGATGGGACAATATGCTCCATATGGTCAAGCTCCCTTGGCAAATCAGATCATGGCACCACAAATGCCAAGCATGAACGCCTTCCCATATCAGCAACCATATCCACCAGCACCTGCGTATGCACCCATTCCAATCCAACCAATCACATCCATTCCACTTGTTCCTACATTTTTACAGAATAGTCAATCAACTATGCAAGGAACCAGCCAAGTTAATTCTCAGGCTATAGTTCCTTTCCCAAATCCAACTCCGATTCAAAGTGTCAATCCATACGGGAATAAAATCCCTCAAAACCTAACCCAAATGTTGAATCAAGATCCCACCAATTATGCAAATCCAACGGGGGTTAACAACAATGTGATTCCACAAAAGGAGATTTATTCAAAGGTCGAAGAGCTCAAGAAAATAGTTCATAAACTAAGCAATGACATGGTTCAAAAGCATAAGTATGAATCCCAGCCCCTCACTCAAATCAACATTTTAACAATAGAGGAAGACATTGGAACACCAAGCCAAACAATGGGGGAGTACCTGCCCCCATTGCCAATCAACTAGATAATTCTACAGGACCTAGTCAATCCAGCTCCCTTTTGAATATTTTTGATTTGGCATGGGAAAAGGGATGTAGGTTGCACAACACAAAAGACCACAATGAGAGGAATTGTCCTGAAATTGCTAGATACACTCATTGCCTCCAGGCCCAAGTTGATGATTTGGAACTGGTATCAAATGAGGGTCCATCGCAACATCAAGATGATAACATTATGGTGGTGGAAACTTTATATCATCAAGAAGGTGAGAGTGAGGAAGAAGAAGATGAAATTTTGGAATAGGGGTTCAAGCTTTCCGAGAGTTTAGAAAGGGGAATCACGAATACCATTTGAGAAGTAAATCTAAAGCCCCTAAAACCTCATCAACACCACCAAACAACTCCATTCTTCCTCTAGATACTAAGGCATATAATAATCCTCCTCCTCCACTTAGAAAAGAAATTTCTAATGACGTGCATAAGATAGTCAAATTTGAAAAACCAAACTATGACATAGTGGAGGATCTAAAGAAGTCCAAATCTAGAATTTCATTTTTGGACGTGGCTAGATTGCCTGGCAAAAAGGAGGCATTGATAAAGGCTCTAAACTCACCTGATCAAATGTGGAAGGCAAAAGGAGTTGAGTCCCATCTGATTTTATGAAAGGAGAGACGCGATGTCCTGCCATTCTTATTGAATCTGAGAATTACGGGTAAGAATTTGCATAATTGTTTGGTGGACATGGGTGCCACGAGCAACCTCATGCCTTCGAAGATATGTCAAATGCTAGGTCTGCAACCTGTTTCATCCAAATGCAAGGTCCTGCAATTGGACCGATCAGAGGTGAATGTGGTAGGGACCCTATACGATGTCAAAATTCAATTAAATTCTGAACCCAGGGTCCAGTAGGTTGTCGACATTCTGGTTGTTAATATCCCAAGTAGATATGGAATGCTACTTGCAAGGGATTGGATGAAAACTTTGAATGGCTATTTTTCAATAGACTGCTCACATATGTGGCTACCCTGGAAAGGAATTGCAAATCAAATTAGAGTGGAAAATGAACCGAGGCTTAAATAAATCATAACAAAATTTAACAAGCCGAATGAAGTTTAGTTTTCTGATCCAGAACTGGGGGTCTATGCACTTGATGTAGAGAAAGCTACTGAAGATCCTGAAAAGGAAACGTGTCATGGTGGCTCTGTTGAGGAAAATGATTTCACATGGTTGCTCAGGTTTGATGGATCCAAATCTAGATAGGGATCAGGAGCTGGAGTCGAGCTCATTGGTCCAGGAGGTAAAACATTATTGGCTGCTTACAGATTGCAATTTCCTTGCATGAACAATGTGGCAGAATATGAAGCATTGATCTTTGGTTTACGTCTAGCATTGAGCAAGCAAGTTAAATGCTTGAAGGTATTGGGAGATTCTGAGCTAGTTGTCAAGCAGATTAAAGGACAGTATACATGTCGTGACAGGAGACTGAGCCTTTATAGAACTAGGGTTATGGACCTCATTAAGGAATTCGACGCATTCAATATAGCCCTTATTTCTAGAAAAGAAAACCGAATAGCAGATTCTCTTGCAGTCACCACAGGCATGTTAAATCCAGTGGACATAAAAAGGTGTAAAAAGTTCTCCATTGAATTGGTTCCTTGTCCATCATTACCTGATAATGTTAAGAATTTCTAGGTTTTTGAAAATGATAGACATATCTTCAAATTTGTCACGAACTCGGGTATTTTTGAAAATTAGGTGATTGATGAGGAGCAAAGGTGGCAAGATGAAACAGAAAACGAGAGTGAAACTACATGTCAATCCAACAAAATACCTAAAGACGTGGTTTCATTGGAGAAAATGTTTGACATGGGATACAAGACCAGAAAAGGAAAAAGGGTCCCACTCCCCAAAGATGCATATGATTCAATTAATTTAGGGAGTGCAGACAATCCAAAGGAAGTGTACATTGCAAAGGCATGTACAGCTGAAGAAAGGAGCAACATAATATAGGCATTGAAGCATTATATGGATTGCATTGCTTGGAATTACAATGAGCTGAAAACATACAACCAAGACATCATCACACATACCATTCCTCTAAAGCCGAACTCCAAGCCTTTTAGGCAAAGACAATGAGTTTTTAACCCGCTATTGGAGCCATTAATAGAAAATGAGGTCAAAAGATTATTGGAAGCGAAGATCATATTTCCTGTTAGGCACTCAACCTGGGTTGCTAACCTCGTTCCAGTAAGAAAAAAGAGTGGAGAGATTAGGCTGTGCATAGATTTTCGAAATCTTAATAAAGCCTCTCAAAAGGATAATTATCCATTGCCATCAATCGATGAAATTCTACAAATGGTAAATGGATCTAAAATGATGTCTTTTCTTGATGGGTATTCTGGATACAACCAAATTCTTATACATCCAAATGACATGATGAAAACAGCCTTCACCACCAAGTGGGGAACATTTGCCTACAAGAGAATGCCATTTGGACTGTTTAATGCTGGTGCAACATTTCAACGTGCCATGGACTATGCATTCAAAGGGCTTATAGGCAAATGTATCATCGTGTATGTGGATGATATTCCAGTATTCTCAAATAAGAGAGAAGACCATGTCAAAGATTTGAAGAAAGTGCTTCAAAGATGCAGAGAACATGGAATTTCCTTAAATCCCAAAAAGTGCATTTTTGGAGTAACATAAGGAAAATTGCTTGGTCACATAATTTCAAAATAAGGCATATCCATCGACCCAGAAAGGATACAAGCTATCCAAAACTTGCCTCTCCCGGGTAGTAAAAAAGAATTGAGATCTTTCTTTGGGTAGGTTAATTTTGTGAGGAAGTTTATCTCAAGCTTTGCTGAGATAGCCAAACCTCTAAACAAGATGCTCAAGAAGGATGTAGATGTCAAATAGAACAAGGAAAGTAGGGTGGCCTTTCAGAACATCAAAGATGCCATTTCCAGAGCCCCTGTCCTCATAAGTCCAGACTATTCTAAGCCTTTCTATATTTATGCCTTCGCATCAAAACACTCTTTTGCGAGTGTCTTGACACAGAAAGGTGAGGATAGTGCAAAAAAACCCATAGTATTTTTAAGTTCCCCTCTTAAAGATGCTCAGTTAAGGTATTCCATCCTTGATAAGCAGATGTACGCACTTTTTAAAATGGTAAAAAAATTTAGACATTACATTATGCACAACAGAGATATTGCCATCGTGCCTGACCCTGCTATTAAGACTATGTTTTTATAGAATGAACTAGGTGAGAAAAGAGGGAAATGGATTTCCACCATCCAAGAATTTGATCTTGAAATCCAACCTATGAAACTAGTTCGAGGACAGGGACTGGTGAAGGCTATCGCTGAGAATAATCCACAAATGACATGCCAACATTTGAATACAGAATACATTTCTAAGGATGACTGGTATGTTGGCATTGTGAAATTTTTATTGAATGGTAAGTGTCCTTCTAATCTGAATTCTACTCAAATAAGAGCTTTAAGGCTTAAGTCTGTCAATTATATGATGAAATCTGGTGTTATTTATAGGAAAAATCATGAAGGGATCTACCTCAGATGCCTGAACAAAGAAGAAGCTGCTACGGTGTTGCAAGAATTTCATGGGAAACATGGAACTGGTCATGGTGTGGCAAATGCTACAACGCATCAAATCCTAAGAGTAGGATACTACTGGCCCCCCATTTTCAAAGATGCACATGCCCATGTACGATCATGTCACATATGTCAAGTTTCTGCCAATAGAGAAAGAAATGCAGCCATGCCATTACAACCTGTAGCTGAAATGAGACCATTTGCACAGTGGGGACTAGATTTCATTGGGGTTATTAACCCAAATTCTTTTGATTCTCATAAATTCATACTAACAGCTATAGATTACTATACAAGGTGGACAAAAGCAATTCCTACTAAACATGCCACCACAAATGTTGTAATAAAATTCCTTGAGGACCACATTATAACAAGATTCAGAATGCCCGATTCTATTGTCAGTGACAATGGTAAAGCTTTTATTTCTACGCAATTTGCAGATTGGGCATATGACAACAAAGTGGGTTTAAAGTTTGCATCTAATTATTACCCTCAAGGAAATGGTTTGGCTGAGTCTTCAAATAAAAATTTGTTGAACATCATTAAGAAATTGCTGGAAAAGAACCCTTGGGATTGGCACAACCAATTGAAGTTTGCCCTTTGGGAAGATAGTACCAGAGTAAAAGAATCCATAGGAAATACTCCCTATCATTTGGTCTATGGGCAAGACCCGATATTTCTTGCAAATTTGAAGTTGCAAACCTTGCATTTCATACAAGAGTACTTGGAGACAGATGATCAAGTTGAAGCCAAGGTTAAGTCATTTGCTGCACCTTGATGAAAAGAGGGAAGAAGCCATGAATCACATGAATAAACACCAGGAAGTTATCAAGATATGGTTTGATAGAAGGGCTAAAATTAAGTCTTTCAGAATTTCAGATTTGGTATTACTATGGGACAAAAGACATGAGGAAAAAGGGAATCATCAAAAGTTTGATTGTCTTTGGTTAGGCCCTTATCAGATTTCAAAAATTATCGAGAAAAATACCTTCAAGCTAAAAACTTTAGAGGGGAAGGATTTGATGTTACCGGTTAATGAGCATGTGTTAAAGCATTATTTTAGTCCCTAGGTTGTAAGAGATTGATGTTTTCAGTTTTGGTGGGGTTTTTCATATTTTGTTTTCATTGTTTAGGATTGCTAGTCTAGTTAGGATTTAAGTTGTGGGTGTGATTTCAATTGACATGCTTTGTTGTTTTTATAAAAAAATAAAAATAAAAATAAATAAATAAATTAAAAATAAAATTGAGATGTCAACTTATGCTTAAGACTAGGAGAATATGAAATATTGGAATTGTCTTGTAAAAGCTCCACAAGTAACACAAACAATTTAAGTTATATCGTTTGAAACTTGTGATGCATGAAGTAGTCAGTTTTGTATGGCAAATATTTCATCTACAATTCAAGAGATAATGCATTCATGTTAAATCTCACTTTACATATACATTCCATATTAGTTGCATATGCATCTCAGATACAAATCATTAAAGTGTGTCAAATCCTCTTAGGGTTATGCTATAATATAAATGTGAAAAAAATCCTAAGGTTGGAAACTGAGCCTCATGATATCTAGAACTAAGCACATATTATACATTAAAAAGGATCTTGAGAAAAATGATCAAAACCTAACTTGGAAGAAAAGGTTGGGTGAAAGGAGTGTTTCATGTCTATCTTATTATGCAACATGATCCTTAAAACAGTGGTTTTGACCACTTCCATAAAGCTTAAAGCCTAAAATCAAAGTAGTAAGGATAGGGCTAAATCCTCATCAAACTTAGGTTGAGGATCCAACTCCCCAAAGCTTTGATTTGACCTACATGGAGTAGTAAGGATAGGGCATAAATTCTCATCTCGCTTAGGTTGAGAATCTGATTCTCCAAAGCTCCCATGTCTCATTTCATAATAAATCTTGGATTGGAAGGATCGTACTACTTGTCCTCTGCAAAGGATGGGTAGTCATCCCCAAGGTTTAAGCAATAAAATTAATATTTTCCATTTTTATCCAAAGCTTGGATTGGAAGGATCATACTACATGTCCCTAGCAAGGATGGGTAGTCATCCCCAAGGTCCAAGAAGTAAAAAATTAATTTTTCCCATCTCATATTTATATTGGATTGGAAGGATCATACTACTTGTCCTCTGCAAAGGATGGGTAGTCATCCCCAAGGTCCAAAGAAATGAAGGTAAGTCTTGGATTATGGGGTTAGGTATGCCCATGCATGGCAACATGTCTTGTCTAAAAAACAAGACCACTATTTGTTCAAAGGGTTAGACTAGCATGACCATTTCTTCCATAATTGGTTAAATTATTTTGCTCAAAGTGAGGTAATGAATTCCAAATCAGAGTAGTAAGAATAGGGTTAAACTCCCATCTCTATTAGGTTGGGAGTCTGATTTCCCAAAGCTCTGATTTCACTTTCACTTGCACATGGGTTCAAGATAGTAGGGACTCATAACCAACTTTGGGATATAATAAAGCAATACATATAGTTGATCCTAAGAGGGTTTGATAATCTTGAATGTTTGTGTATGATACTAGAAGAAAGACTATCCATTTTATAAGAGCAAAATATTTAAGCATAGTTATCAGGTCACACAAACCATTCACAATCTCACATATGCATTCATGAAAAAATTGACAATGGAATGTTGATCAATTTCAAACGATAGGGAATGAAATACATTGCACACACCGAGCTAATACTTGATGATTCTGATGTTTCATGTATTTCTGATCTTTGGGGCATGAGTTTATATTTTTGATGTGCTAACGCATGTTTTCAAGTTTATATGCTTCCAGGTTGGGTTCTCACTAAAATGCTCAAGAGCATTTGATAGCAGAGTCACCATTTGTTGTGGCTGATCCACAACACACCCCAAAATTGGGGACCCACCTTTTTTGCATGCTTTCAAAGAAGATCTCAGTGACCTAGATGCTAAAAATCAAGAAAAAGGGGCAAAATTGCACAAGGATAAAAAGTGTCATGATATCGTGACATGTCGTGCCATCGCTGCCGAAAAATGAAAATTGTCGTGATATCGCGACATGTCACTCCGTCACGGCCGAAATGAAAAAATGTTGCGATATCGTGACATGTTGCTTCGTCGCGGCCGAAATGAAAAAACATCGTGATATCACGACATGTTGCTCTGTCGCGGTCCAGAGAGGAGAGAGAAAGGCAAAATGTAAAATTGTCACGAAATTGTGACATGTCACAAAATTGTGGTCAAACCAGTCAAACAGGGCAAGGCACTAAAAGCATAGCGATTTCGCAATGGAAAGCAACAAAGGGGTACGAAGCGGAAAAATGTCGCGATATCGCAATAGAAAGTAGCAAAGGAGCATGAAGCGAAAAAACGTCGCGATATCACGACAGGTCGCGGTTTCGCGGCTCCAAAGCAGCAAAGTGGTACGGATGGAAAATATGTCACAATTTTGCAACATGTCGCGTTTTCGCTGCCAAATACAGCAAGAGCAGCCCGAAATAAAAAGCGTAGCGATTTTGCGATGAAAAGCCGACAAAGTGGTATGAAATGGAAAAACATCGCAATTTCGCAACAGGTTGCGGCCGAAAGCATATCAAATGAAAAATGTTGCAATTTCATGATAGGTTGTGGTCAAAGGCGTACGAAGATGAAAAGCGTCGTGATTTCGTGACATGTCACATTTTCACTGGGCATGATGGCAGACAAGGCTGTTGGCCAAAAAACGTCGTGATTTCGCTACATGTCTCATTTTCGCTGTGTAGGCAGAGGAACAAAGTTGCATGCAAAAAAACATCGCGATATCACGACATGCTATTTTTTGTCACGATTTACAAGGGGGCAGTTATGAAACATGCAAAAAGCGTGAAACGCATGGCATACAGTTGTCAGGATTACAGAAGCATTACATATCAACAGAAAATATTGAACGTTTCGGGATCAAACATAAATTGAAAAGCAACAAAAAGAAGGGAATACAAAACGATGCATTCTGGGAGGTGAAACGAAGTGACGCAGGGTAAAACAGAGAGCTACGTTAGATAGTATAAAATCAGAAGCACAAATTGATATGAGGGTTGGAAATTGCTGCTAGCAGAGTTGTAGAGACAAAGGCGACCCGCCATTCTAGACCTGATGTTGGAGCAATTTCTTTCACTTGTTTTGGATTTGTTAAACCTGGAACATTCTATCATTGTAATTGATATATCATTTTAATACAAAAATACAGAGAGTTGAAATCTCATTGATAAGAAAGAAGGAGTCATTTTGCATGCAAGATTTAATGTTTTATCTTCCCTTTTAGATTTCTAGGCTTCTAGGTGAAGTTTAATGCAAATGTTTTTGGTTGCTTCATGCGAATGCCTAAAATCTGAAATTATAGTAAAAACCCCAGAAACCCACACCTAGATTATCGGGATTGTGCAAATTTGTAGATTCAATAGGTTAGTTTGCATGTAGAAAACCTCATTATCTTCGATTTTGTCAAATTGAGATGGCAGCATTCTGAACGTAGTTTAGTTCATCTAATTTGCATTTTCTTTTATTCTCAATTCTTCATTCTATTTTCTGCCTTTTAATTACCGTTATTTAAATAAACAACTAAAAATCCATCAAAGCTCGAGATTCAAATAGATTCATCTCTTATATTAATTTGCTTCGAGTCCATTGCAATTTCAAATTAAAATAAACCACAGTGCCCCTTGTTATCATCCACTTGCAACCCTAAGGTATTCCCAGCATTTAAATTGAACGACATCATTGGTAAACAAAGAGCCAGCATAACAGGAACCTTGGAGAAATTATTCTGTTATAATTTCTTTGCAAGCAGAGGATTTTGGGATGCAGATCCTACCGGAGAGTGTGCTTTCACAATTGGGTGAAAACACCACTCAAAAGGGAATTTTGGGATGACCCAGATGGTTAGATTTCCCTTATTTGGCCTCTAACACCCAGATTTTGATGATGCCCTTTGCAAGTTAGTAAAGACGAGAAAATGGTAAAACATGATAAGATTTTCTCAAAACATTACGAAATCGAAATTGCAAACTATCTAAGCAGCATAAGATGAAATACAAAATGAAAATTATAGAAAGAAAAATCTACCATAGATTCCTAATCATTCCTAAAAGGGACGATTAGACCTGCAGTAGTGCGGGGGTGCCCAGGCAGGGCGCCCACCGTTTGGGGCCTGATTTAGGCACCAATTCACTTGGGATGGGTCCAAAATCTCTTGTAAAGTGTTTTTAGCAAATTGGGTGATATTCTATGGCAAAATTTTGGGTTTTTGGGCTCAATATTTGACCTTCCAATGGTCACCCAATGAACTCTTCTCAAAAAGAGATCACGGATGTGAAAGGCACAAATCAACTAAGGGTGTATGGGGAAGTAAAATGGAAGCACTTCATTGCTTAAAATGCTTTGTCTCTCCTTTTTTTGGGGGGTGAGGAAACTCACCAATTTATAGACTTGGAGGTCTCTTTGAATTGGGCATGCAAAGGCACCACTTAACAATCATGAAGGAGATTCTTCCCTGATTAGGGACTTCATGACTACCCTTGCAACCGCCTCTAACGCTCAAAAATGCCCACCCACACTCCCATGTGATGAAGGAAGCGTTAAGTGGCAGATCTAAGCTACCATTTGTCAAGATTTGACTTTTTGCCCATTAAACCTGCAATTTGCCCCACCCTGGAGCGAATCCTGATATTCGTCCCTGGGTGGGGTGAATCCCAGTTTGAATTTGTCCTTGGGTAGGGCGAATATTGAGAAAAGTTATTGAAGGTGCCAAATTGATTTTTGACCTTCCAAAACTATGATGAGAGTGGTTAGGACCACTGTTTAACCTCTAGGGGCTGCCCTTCGGGTTGTGTGTGTCAATGCGATCAGTGTTTGCAGTCACATAATTGGATTGGTGTTGTTTTGGTGTCTACACTTACAATAGAGATTGAGAGTAAATTTGGATAAGTTCTTGTGAGGAATTATTGATTAGATTTGGATAAGTTCTTATGAGGACTTATTGATTAAATTTGGATAAGTTCTTACGAGGAATTATTGAGCAAATTAGACAAGTTCTAGAGAGGACTAGTGAAAAATTTTGTGTGGGATTTTTTGGAAGCTTACAAAGCATATTTGAGACAATTCTTAGAGAAGGATTTAGAGTAGAGTTGATTTATTTGTTCAAAACTTGATTTAAGGTTTGGGGAAGATCTATCAGATTTGATTTGATATTGGTTCAAGCCTTGAGTTAAGGCTTGAGGATAGATATTGAGGATATATTTGTACTAGACCGAAGAACTATGTTCAGTACAGATTAAAGGATATATATTGAGGATAAATTTATGCTAGACTGAAGGATTGTGTTTAGTGTAGATCAAAGAGCATATATTGAGAACAGAGATTGAGGACAAAGTTTGGTGCAAATTTGAGGACAAGTTTGTTCCATACTAGAGACAGAGATTGAGCATATTTGTCCTAGATCAAAGGACCGCATTTAGAAAATATTTGAGATAGACCTTTGGAGGTGACAAAGTATAGAGGAATGTAGTATCCAATGGATAAAGATCCATTAAGCTAGGGAAGTGAGGACAAGAGTCTTTAGTGGATATATATTTATTAGCCAGAGTAGTGGGGGTAACAGTTCTTCTAGAAGATCACCAATTAGAGCTAAGGAGAAATGAGTTCTCCTATGGATAGATATACATGAATTTGATTAGGGGATTGGTGTGTCCTTTGGATAGAGATCCATAAACATGGATTCCCAAGAGATTTATTGAGAAAATATTAGTAAAATATTTTCTTCGTGGAGTAGCCCACATTGGGTGAACCACGTTAAATTTGTGTCTCTATTATGTGTGATGATTTGTGCATTGTTTGAGTTATTTCTATTGATATTGCCATTTATTATATTAATTAATACTATTTGGAAAAGAAAAGTAAAAAGTGATCTTATACTGTTGACCCCCCGTCTCAGTATAAGCTTGTGTTCTTCAATTGGTATCAGATTTGGTTCCTTTGGAAAAGGTTTAACAACTTGAAGAAAGATCTTACAAGAATACAAATGGCAAAGAAATGTAAAAGTAGAACCATGAGATACAAGAAGAAAAGGAGACACATGGTCATGAAATAAAATGAAGATGAATTCAATGTTATTGTTTTGGGAGGAAGAATAGAGATATGTTCAAGAGATGAATCAAGCAGTGGAGAAAAGATCAAATTAATAAAATTTTGTACCAGATGTAGGAAGATAGGTCACCTTGCAGCTTATTATCCATAAGAAGGTAAAGAATATTTTGGTTGTGGTCAACTAGGTCATGATGCAGGTTATTGCAATGGGTTTAGTAGTAGTGAAGATGAATATGATATTATCAAAAATGAAATCCTAGAGGTTGGTTCAAGAAAGGATAACAAGCACAATCAAAATAGGTATGAAGAAAAAACTCAACTTTTAGTATTAGAATAAAATACTCCTATTGAAAACCAATTAAAAGAAGAGGAATATTTAGAAAAATAAAATGAGGAATCCACTCTTAAGGAACTTGTTGAATCTAAAAGGCAGAATTTATAATTGAAGGTTCAAATACAAGAATATGAGATATGTAAAACAAAGATTCTACAAGATCTCTCTGAATTGAGAGATAAGGTTGAAAAGGCAAGAAGAGTTGAAAAAGGTATGGTTGAACAATCAAAGGTAAAAGAGATAGAATGTGAAAGACTTATGGTTACTCTTGAAGAATTAAAAAGGGAGAACTCAAGATTAAGGGTTCAAGCTCAAGAATATGAGAAAGCAAAGGATGGAGAATCAGAGATTAAGGTTGAAAATATCTAGAATGTGAAAGATCTGAGAATGAGATAGTGTCACTAAGGATGGAAGTAAAAGGTTCTAAGGAAAATCTGCACAATTTTGAGGAAAATTCAAAGACTTTGGACAAGATTATAAATTCACAAAGGTCATCAGTCACCAAAACAATACTTAGTTCTAAAGAAGAACAAAGGAAACATGAAGCTGGAAAATGGAGAGTCAAGATCAAACACCAAAAAAGAAGAAGTTTCAAATGAAATAAGTAAAAGAGAGAGTGATAATTCTAAGGATATGTTGGACAATAGAAAGTTCAACAAGGAAAGGAACAATACACAAGTAAGGAATATATGGAACAAGAAACATGACAAGGTAGAAGAGACTAAGAAGGTAAGGTTTTTTCAATGGACGATGCTTCTCATATCACATGTTTGGGCACATATATTCATAGTGCAGGACACATGAAAGACAAAAAAATGGGAATTGCAAAAACAAACAACTTTTTCATGGGTATTGCTACTCATGTAATCAGTTTGGTCACACGGCAATGGATTGTAGGTTTCATGATAGAAAAGGATATGGCTTCACTAGGAGAAATTCTAAGATATTTGCACCTCCAAGAAATAATAACATTAAGTGTTATAAGTACAATAATGATGTACATATAACAAAGTGGTGTAGAGCAGATATTCTAGAATCAAGTATGGATAGGAACAGGAACAGGAACAGGAATAGGAATATAGATATGAACATGAACATGAAAAAGAACAGGAACAAGAATATGGATATGGACATGAAAATGAATAGAAATATGGACATGGATAGGAATAGGAACACGGGCATGGAGAGAAATAGTCAAAGGAATCATAAGAATCAGTTAAAAAAGAAAGTGGACAAAGGTAAAGACTAATGATTGCTGGGAGTATAAATACTCCCACCCCAGAATTAACCACCTCAAGAGGAGTTGGGGAAGGGGCTAAGCTAAGAAACTCATTCTTAGCCCCAACCCCAAAGGTGACCCTTTTCCATTGATGTAAAATAGGGAGAGATTTGAGTAAGACGGAGAGATTTGGTTTAAAGAGAAATATTTGAGCCAGGGGTAGCAATGTCCTAGGGGGAGCAGAACCCAAAAAAGGTTAAGTTTTTGGTAAAAAGAGTTTGGGTTGCCATCAATGACAAAGGGGGATATTGTTGGACATTTTTAGGAATATTAGTTTTCATTGATGTCAAAAGGTTCTAAGAATAATTGCATTTTGATTGGTTCCAAAAGAGATTTATGTGAAGCATGATTTAAATGTTTTTTCTCAAAACCATTGATGGCAAAATAAAAGGTTTTTGTTAAAACCTACAGAGAGGCCTAAGGAATTAAATTATATATAATTAATTATAATAATTTAATTATATATATTAATTTATAATTTAATTTAATAATACTTTTGGTTATTAAATTAATTATAACTTAATTATATTAATTAGTATTATTATTAATAAATTTTTAATTTAATTAAATTACCTTATGGTAAGGTTGGCAAAGTTTAAATTTAATTGCAATTGTATTTTTCCCATCGACATCATCAAGTTTTGTGGAGCACTAACGTCTAAGTAAAATTTTGGATTTCGTGTATAAATGTCATGCCAAGGGGTATTTAAACCTTACGTTCATTGATTTATTTTTAGTGACTGAGCAAAGTTTATTTCATGCAAATCATTGAGGAAGAAGACAAAGAATCATTTTGTCTTTTAGTGCCAAGAATAATACTAGTGGGGAGATCTTAATGCCTCACTCCCATTGGATAGTGTGGTCCATTAGTAGCGCATATTTTTCAAGAGCATTTTGGAGTGGGAGTGACCACGATCGACTCACGTGGAGGTTTTTGGCATGTTTTTCTTGAACACTGAGGTGAAAATCTATTTGGAACATGCTTTTTAAGTGTCAACATATGGAAGAAAGAGCACGTGGTGATCTTAGTCTCCCAAGTGTGTGCCTAGCACATGCAGTGGTCAAGCTTGCAGTTAGGGCGCACGAGGAGGCGGTGGTGGTGGGTTCTAATCCCACAAGTGGCAAAGGTACTTTTAGTTAAATATTTTTCATTTGCCAATGTTTTTCCTAAGATGAAAAAGAGAGTTATAAGGGTAAATGAAATATTACTTGCTTGGTAATTAATTTATGTTATTCAAGTTACAAGGAAAGTGGATTTGATTTTTTCCAAAGTTATTTTTGCCATTAAATTTAATTAAGGATGTTTTTGAGTTAAATTTTGTGGATGTTAATTTTATTTTAATTGGGAGATTATAAGGTGTTATTGGAAAAATATTTTATGTATGTTGATGGTTTTTTTTTAAATATGGAGTGATAAGGTGTAATTAAGTTTTTGCATTACATTTTGAGAGATATTTTTCTTCTAACCTCTTTGAGTTTGGCATATAAATGTTTGTGGTTGTGGCAGATATTTGAGGTTCCTTCATCATAAAGAAAATGTATAAGCACATTATTCCATAGTTGAGTTGATTGATTGGTTTTCCGAAAAATAAGTTTGGAGTGAAAAGGAATTAATTAGGGTTCCCTTATTGAGTGTATTGAGTTAATGCTTCAAGGTTTTCTAGAATAAAGAGTTGTTATTAAAACCTTGTTTTATAAGCATTGTTTTTAAAGCCATTGGTTGTAGTGAAGAACTTGAACTAGGGTTTAAAAATAAAATAAGTATCATTGTTATGTGAGAGTTTTTTTATAAGCAATTTTATTGAAGTGAGTTGTTGAGTGAAGAACTTGAACTAGGGTTGAAATGAACATGAGTATCATTGTTATGAGATATTTGTTGTTGAGCATTGTTGAAAATTTTTTGAGTGAGTGACCATATACTTGGACTAGGGTTTGTAAGCAAGGATTGTTTCATTGAGTGATTGGTTGAGAAGAGTTGGTTGAGCCTACTCAAGTGGTTGTGTGAAGTGATTTTTCAATTTCCATAAAATAAACTATTCTATATTCTAAATTGAATTCAAAAAGTGAGTGATTATTGAGGTGAATGTGAAGCATATTGAGTCTCTAACAATTCTCCTTATGTTTCTAAAAGAGTGATTGAAAGTGATTGAGTATTGAGGTGAATGTGAAGCATATTGAGTCTCTAAAAATTCTTTGTATGTTTTTGTAAGAGTGATTGAAAGTGATTGAGCATTGTAATAAGTATAGAGCATATTGAGTCTCTAAAAATTCTCTTTATGTTTCTATACGATTGGACAAGTTCTAGTGTGGACTTGTTGAGAAAATTTGAGGTAAGTCTTTGAGAATACTTGTGGATAGATTTCAGTAAGATTTTGTGGAAGCTTACAATACAAATTGAGAGTATATATGGATAAGTTCTTGTGAGGACTTATTGAGAAGATTTAGATAAGTTCTTCTGAGGACTTATTAAGTAGATTTGGATAAGTTATGGAGAGGACTTATTGAGCAGATTTGACAAGTTCTAGAGAGGACTTGTGGATAGATTAGTGTGAGCTTTTGTGGAAGCTTACAAAGAAGATTTGAGACAAGTATTATAGAAGGCTTTAGAGAAGATTTGATTGATTTATTCAAATCTTGAGTTAAGGTTTGAGGTAGATCTAGCAGATTTAATTTGAGATTGAGTAAAGCCTTGAGTTAAGGCTTGAGGATATATTTGTACTATATTGAAGAAATATGTTTAGTATAGATCAAAGGATAAATATTAAGGATAAATTTGTGCTAGACCGAAGGACCGTGTTTAGTGTAGATTAGAGAACATAGATTGAGGATAAAGTTTGATGCAAATTTAAGGAAAAGTTTGTGCCAAACCATAGATAGAGATTGAGTAGATTTGTGCTAGATATTTGGAGGTGATAGAGTATAGAGGATAATAGTATCCACTGGATAGAGATCCATTAATCCAGGGAAGTGAGGACATTAGTATTTAGTGGATAGAGATCCATTATCAAGAGTAGTGGAGGCAATAGTTATTCTAGAAGATCACCAATCAGAGATAAGGAGAAAGGAGTTCTCTTGTGGATAGATATCCACAAACTTGATTAGGGTATTGTTGTATCCTTTGGATAGATATCAATAAATATTGTAGTAGGGAAAGTATTCCAAATATATTTATTGAGAAAATATTAGTAAAATATTTTCTCCATGGAGTAGCCCACATTGGGTGAACCACATTAAATTGGTGTCTCTATTGTGTGTGATTATTTGTGCATTTCTTTGGTTATTTCTATTGATATTTCCATTGATTATATTGATTAATACTATTTGAGAAAGAAAAGTAAAAAGTGGTCTTATAATTTTCACTCCCCTCTTAGTATAAGATTGTGTTCTTCATATGATTGCTTTGTTTTTAGTCAAAATACCACCCAAAACTTTAGTAGAGGTATTAGTGCAAACTATAATTTTTTTTAGGGATCAAATAATTTAAAATTTAAGGTGGTTTTAAACCTTTCCTTAGGTATTTTGAAAGCTTATTCACATTATTCTATCTATTTCAAATCTTTTCCTTTCCTTTGCAAATTAGTGATTGGACAGGTAATCATTGAGAAACTATTTATAAAACATCTATAATATCATACCATTACCATGCAAATAGGTCCTTTAGACACATTGGTAGGTGCAGGCTAGTTGATTACAACTTTAATATTTTTAAGGCCAATGATAATTCCATCAATAGATATAATATGCCCTAGGTACTGGACTTGTGGTGCATAGAATTCACACTTAGAAAGCTTTACATAAAGTATTTCCTAAGTATTTCTAACATAATTTCCATATGTTGATCATGTTCTTCCTTAGTTCATGAGAAGATCAAGATATCATCTAGAAATATGAGCATGAAATGATCTATTTTTTCATGGAAGACACTGTTCATAATAATCATAAAAGTTACTTGAGAATTTATCAATCCAAAGGGTGAAACTATGAATTCATAATACCCATACCAAGTCCTACAAGTTGTTTTGAGGGTATCCTCTTCGATGATACTTAATTGGTGGTAACTAGATCTAAGATCAATTTTTTGGAAGATAGTAACTTTTTTCAGCTGATCAAATAAATCATCAATTCTAGGCAAATAGTACATATTCTTAATATTAACCTTATTAAACATTTTGTAATCAATACCTAGCATTAAGGATCCATCATTCATTTTCATGAACAATATGGGAGCTCCCCAAGGTGACACACTTTTCTTAATTAATCCCTTTTCAAGCAAATATTATAACTATAACTTAAGTTCTTGTAGCTCAATCAGAGTCATCCGATAGAGAGTTATGATAATGGATTTAACTCCAAGTATGAGTTCAATAGAAATATTAAACTCTCATTGTGGTGGTAGGCTAGGTACGTCTTTAGGAAATAGATCCTTAAACTCTGCAAGTGTAGTATATTGCTTGAAAAGTTCCATACTACCTTTATTTTCTTCATGTTTATTTATTTTGACTATATAAATTGCCCCATGCATTTTGATAGCTTTCTTAATTTGTAATGCAGATAGTAGGTGTGAGAAAAAAGTACCCTAATAATCGTGGACTCTTATTCATTGGTTAGTCTCTTTAGTGAATTCCACCCATGTCTCTTGGAAATTAGTGAGGACTTTATGATCATTTAACCTATCCATTCTAACAATAATATCAAATGAATTCAAGGGGCTACATACAAATGATAATCAATTCTACCACTAGGTAGGGATATACAAGCATTAAATATACATTGATTGATTAAATAGGTTTGTCTTGACCCATACTCTACCTTCCACCCATTTGCCCAAAATATAGGCCTTTCTGGTATATCCTTTGTTAAATTTAAATAAATAAATCTATCTTTTACATCATTATAAATTAAAATGCTCACATTTTTATGAAATAGTTTACCTTTTAGGAGTAACTGTGTAACTTAACCATCTAAGCTAGAATTACTTGTTTCTACATAGATTTGGTGGTGCTAATTATTTGAGGTTTTATTTCAATCGATTCTTTGAGGAAATTTATTTGCATAATGTGGTCCTCCATAAATAAAACACCCTAGTTTTAGAGATTTAATATCTAATTTATTTTGAACATACCTATTTTCTAGTTTAGGTCTGACATTTATATTTTGAAAAGAGGACCTCTTATTATTCTTTCCTAGATTTCCCATCCTATCCATATCTATATGGGTTCTATCATTGTTTTTTGTTTTCAACCTTGGTCTTTCCCTTCATTCCTCCTTTGAACATCTTTTTCAAATATCTCTCCCATCCCATGAATCGAACTTTCTTTGTTTTTCTAAGATTTTAATTTTAATTTTTAGACATTTTCTAGTAGTTGAAGTATGCTTTTTTTCTTTTGGTTAGTTTTTTCCTGTTTTTCTAAGTCATGAGCTTTTTAAAAAAAATAGTATTGAGTAAATTTATTATAGTCTAAATTATGGGATGAACTCTCAAGATGAATTTCTACACCTTTAATTGGTTATTATTTTCATACTTGGGGACACATTTGAGTAACTTAAAAAAAAATTGGTAATACATTTTGATAGACATAGATTCTTGTTGTAAAGTGGAAAATTCTTCAAACTTTTAACATAAATTTTCTTAGTTAGGAATCTCTTAAATTATTCAACAAACTTATCCCATTTTAAATTAGAATTTTGAATTTTATTTCCTTCCTTGTAGGTATTCCACCACTCTAAAGTTGTATCAACCAAGTGTAGGGTAGACCAAGTAATTTGGGACTTAGATGATAAGTCCTTCATAGAAAAGTAAGTTTATATATCACTTAACCATCTCTCTATCAACTTATCATCTTCCTTTCCATCAAATTTTGAAGTTTTTACATTTTTCATATCCTTGCCTAATTCTACCCCTACTTGAGTTCTAGCAAACTCTACTTGTCTATCATGACTCCTCTTGTGTTTAGTTTTAATATTTTTACCCTTAACTTATTTTACCAAGGTTTCTATCATTTTTGTTGTTTATTAATCAGCTCTCACTACTAATCCATTTCTTATTTCTATTATTGTATTTGTTCTTGTAGTAATTTAACTAATATAGTTAGATTCCATTTCTCTCTGAAAGGTTCATATAACTCACTTATCTGTCTTTCTCTTCATAAATTAATGGGAGCTTCCTCTTGACTAGAAGATATAGGTTTCTTAGAAGATACACCTTGAAGCATTGGAGGTATTTTATCCTGGGTATAAAAGAGCTATATCAGTTTTAAAGTTTCATAGTTTGCTAAAGATGTGAGGTTAGAGTTTGTTTGTAAAAGTTCTTTGGGCCCTATGTCCCAAGAATGTTACAACCTAGGCTTCAATACCAATTGTGACAACCCAATTAAACACATACTGGCTATAACAATCTAAGCTCACTTATAGGTTTGACAAATAAGGGAAGAACATTGACAAGGATAAAAATTTTCATTCTCAAAGTGTAAGTTTACACCCATTGGAAATCAATACATATCATTGAATACCACTTTTAGGAATATGACCACTGCAATCAACCTCCCAAGTGGATGATATTGATCAGGTCCTATAAAAGGTGCCTTTAGTGATTATATCCTTCTCACCCTCTATTTCGATGAATAAAGAATCATGGTTTGGGGTTATCCTCTAGGGCCTATAACACCTAGAGGGTGCATGCATAACTCCTCTCCTTTAACATGTTATTTATTATGTGGAACCCTAAGTATTAATTAACTTATTTTTTGCACATTCACATGCATGGTTTTAGCGTTTGTAATTTCTAGTCACCTCATCGTAGGCAACTAAGATCATGCCAACCACCTAACATTGATCATGGTTTCTTGTCAAAGTTCAAATATTACGTTCATCATGGTTTCTTATTAAAATTGAAATATTATATGTTTAAATTTAAACCTTAACTATTTTATTCTTTTACATGAGAAAGAATAAGGTTCTTTATATCTAATTTATATAATCCACAACCAAGAAATTTTAACATAAAAAGTAATTCTACTTTATTATGGTATATAAGTAAACTTTTCCTAAACTATACTATTATAAACAAAACCATATTGAAACGTAATAAAGAAGATATGAATCTTTATATAAGTAAAACAGTTTCTATTAATGAATCTTTAACATAAGTAAATGAAAATCCAAGGCTTAATCATATCGAAAAGGTAAATTAAACAATTACACATTAAATTAAACCATTATACATTAAGAACAATATTTCTAATTAGATTAACATAAATAGTGCACATATCAATATAGATGTTGAAACCAGTGATTTCCTGGTAGATTAAATAGAGATAATTTTCTAAAAAAAATCAAAATAAATAATTTATCTTGGAATTGCTTTCATCTCGAAAAAGCCTACTATCTTCGGATATCATATTCTCCTATCGCTTTCGTGTATGCATCATGGCACTTGAATGTATGATTTTTGGGATTAGAATGGTTTAGACAGTTGTGAATGCATTTATAAATATAAAGAATACTTAGAAAATTTAAGAGCTTGTTAAGCTTGGAGACAGGAAAGGTATATTCATAATATAGTCTCAAACAATAACTCATTTGCAGGCTAATTTACGTATTTTAGTTTTTTAATAAATTAAAATTAATCAAAGGTGCAATACAAAAATATAAACTAAGATATTTATTTATTGAAAGGATTTCTAATTAAGTCATTGGGTAGGTTAATAATTCAAGAAATATAAATACAACCACTCTCAGATATCATAAGTAAATGATAGTCTAGAGATAATTCCAACAAGAGAAAGACACAAAAATAGTGGTCTTGGTTTAATCTTCGTCCTTAGTATAAAGACACCCAAATAACTATGATTATACAGGGCATATGATGTGAATATGATAGCAAAAGTTACACAAACTTAGTGGTTCATAGGGTGCAACTTCTGTGGAACCTAGGAAAACCAATTATTCTTTCATTACTCTAAAGCATCTTTCACCAAAGACGATCTTGTCTGCAACCTTAAATATGTTATATGGTGGCTACACGGAAATGCAGGCATATTGAGCTCAAAAAGTCATTACCCAATAACTCACAATGGCTGGAGTACATTAAACTAGAGAGCTACAATACAACACTTTGCAAATTAAAAATATTAAATTAAAACGGAAACACGTGCATTCACAGGTTTAACAAACTAATAGCCGTAGCACTTCAATTTGCACATATCAAATACAAAGCGACAACATATAAATATTTAACACTATAAATCACAATCTAACATACAAAAGATCATAACATAACAATTCATAGGTTTGCAATGTAACAAACTAAAAATTATAATATAAAAAGTCCATATATCATCATAGGTTTAAAAAAATCCACAACACATATGTTAGTGTTAATATATATATATATATATATATAAATAAACTAGAGAGCCTTAAACTATTTACAACATAGCAATACTATTATATATTCATAAACATCCAATAATTATATTCAGCGAGACAAATTCAAACAAGCAATTTCATTATTCTTACATCTAAGTGACATGAAAGAGATAAATCCAACCTAATAACAAATTCTTTCCTCTAATTCTCCCAATAATAATTTTTCCGCCCTCTTCCTTACCGACCATCATCCTTTTAATGTGATGATTGAAGAGGTCCAGCCAAACAAGTGTGCGGCCATGCAACCGGCCTACACCTCTCTAGCTTTATCTGGCGGATAATATTATTCATACACAATTTTAATTAAAATACTTCTTCTTTTAAAAATACAAAATCCTTTTTACTATATATATATATTATATTTTTTATTTTTATTATTATTAATTTTAATGATTTCTTAAAATTTAAAATCACAATCAATAAGC
Organism: Wollemia nobilis; assembly: GCA_028583015.1. Classification (NCBI taxonomy): domain Eukaryota; kingdom Viridiplantae; phylum Streptophyta; class Pinopsida; order Araucariales; family Araucariaceae; genus Wollemia; species Wollemia nobilis. The sequence goes on from JAQPPZ010002024.1 coordinate 3,805,519, forward strand.
AAATAAATAAGTCATTATACATGATTATTATTTTTTGATAATTCTTTTCATATAGGCAATTTGATGATAACAAAACTTTTTCATCTTCTAACAATAATAGCTTCCATGTTTCTTAGCAATTTATTCACCATTGAAGAGTTTTAAAGGTAAGCATTTATTTATTGGAAATGTAAAGTATATATTCACAAAACACCGCATACATTCACAATGTAAAACATATAGTCATAAAGCATACATGCACCTATATGAATGTAGTTATATTGGCTTCCATGTACCCATAAACTATTGGTGAGTATTTCACTGCTAAGGTTATTCTATCCTTGCCAAAGTGATTACCTTATTGTGGTGAGATTTTACACCACCATAATTTCCTATTTCATTCTTCGAGGACCTATACCTACAAAATAGAGACCATGAGAAGTACCATATCTAAGAATGATAAAACATAATAATAATTTAAAATAGATGTTCATTATATACAATTAGTAACATCATAAAATGTGCTTTGGGAGGGTCATGACATAATTTCTTGCTTATGTGTAGTTTGTTGCAACAAGTCTTGTTGTATATTTTTCAGTGCTTCTATTATCGTTGTATTTAGTCTTCAATACCTACTTATATGGGTTTTTTGATAGGTGAAAGATCAACAACTTGTCATAATCTTATTCTTCATCATAGCTTGATATGTAATGTTTATGGTATTCTTCCACTCATCCAATGTAAGACATTTATGATCCATTGAGGATTTATACGTCTACATGATAATTCTCATTAGGGTTAGATTGATCTCCTTTAAAAATCTGCTTCACATTCTTGGTCTATAACTAGGTATATCTAGAACATGATCTAAGTTTGTATTACAAATTATACCATGATACCATTTGGGTCTATGAGTGGTACTCAAAGTGGATGGTATTAGGTCATCAACACCATTAGGAACATATCCTCCATCTTTATGAAAATTAAAATCCTCTATTGAAGGCCTCATCAACATTACTAGATAGGAAAATAACAAGTGTTTTATCAACAAGACATGGCTTAGAATATGAGATACACTCATTATTATTTTCAACTATAACATATCTACTTATATACAACTTCTTGGTGTCAAGATCAATGAGATGATATCCCTTTGAATCACTACTATATTTGATGAATATATATTACTTGAATTTATTCTTTGGATTCATCTACTTTTATTCTAGAATATGCATGAATTTAGTCCATATAAACATGGGGATATATGACACAAAAAGATAGTTTCCATTCCATATCTCTTTAGATGTGACACCATTCAATGGAAGTTTGGGTGCATGGATCAATAAGTAGATTGTAGTACAAATAGCTTCTACACAAATGACTAAATCCAAATTGGTATTGTGAGGCATGCATTACACCATCTTTTGAATAATATAATTTTACCTCTCTACAACTCTATTTTATGGAGGTGTGTAGTAATTCATCATCTACCATTTGTTTCCATGTTTCTTTATAGAATTAAACTTTTATTACTAGTGTTCTTCCCCTATTTCTGAGTAAAGTCTATAAATGGAATGACCAACAATCTTCTCTACATGAACATTGAACTCTTAGAAATAGTGGAAATATTCATCCTTTATCTTTATGAAATACACCCATATTCATAAATTATAATCATCAATAAACAATTGAATGTATCTACAACCACTAAAACTCATATCATGTGTCTACATATATTGGTATGCACTAGGACAATCCGACCATCTACTCTACAAGTACTTAGTACAAATTGATCTTAATGTTGATTTCTAGAAAAAACAAGTTTTATAACAATAATGAGGCTTTGTTAATGATGGAAGCCCATTTATCATACCATGATGTAGGATATAAAAATTTTCTATCCTATAGTGAAGTAGTTTATTATGCTTTTGTTTGCAATACTTTTTTTATCTCATATTACAATCACAAGATGAAATTCTAGTAGCATGAGCAATGATTGTTGAACATTTTGATTTATATCAAATATGGGAGATTTTATTTACACTTATTTACAAAAATTTAACACATAAATAATGATTAAGTAGTTGATTCATAGAAATCAAGTCCTTTGTCAAGACAAACATATAAAGAAATTAAGTCATGTGATATGTATGCTCTCTAAGATACAATTGAACACTAAAAATTCTAGTAATAATGTATGTCAAATAGTTGTTGGGTGCTACTTATCTATAATAAGATGAATGGTCAAGACCCACTAACCATTCCTTCTACCCTATCATGCATCTTACAACTCCTAAATAAAGTTACTAAATTGAGCTTGATTTTCAAACACTGTCAACAGATTGAACTATACATACATAGTCTTTTATGTTTCTATCAAAATCACCATCCCAATATATATTTTCTTCTTTTCATTGATATGCATTCCTTCTTTTACAATGAGAATTATCCTATTTGCCTCTTAGTGAATACTTTAGTTGATTCTTAGAATATATTGTAACCACACTCTAAAAGGATGTGTCCTAGTTTTCCATAATTCAAACATGTGAGAGTTTTTTTTATCCTTGATGTTATTTTTATTTGTATTCTTTATATTTTTCTTGGTTTTAGTGCTTATTCACATGTTTTCCACCTTTATTTAACTTCATTGGATTCTTTTATTTTTGATGCATGAGCTAGGCATATTCATCTTTAGTCTTTATATCTCAAATCACTTCGTTTTGCTGAAGCAAATTCATAAGAATATCAAAAGTGGAAATTTGATTTATCATGTTTAGAGTTGTTACCAAAGTACTAAGCACTAGGGTTATTGCATGTAGCACTATTAGGACAAGCATGCCATGATAAATGGTATTACCTAATGAGTATAGGAAGACTTGTATTTCAATTTTTATCATTGATGGATTTCTAGATTCTCATGTTTTTAATATTCAAGAAATTAAATTGGTTCTATAGGTGTAGAATTTGATTCTACTTCTTGGAATTAAACATCATAGTAAGTTTATCCCATGCATTATTTATGGTTAAAGCATTCCAAATATACAACTAGATATTATCAAACACATTGAACATTATGATCAATCTAGATTTTTGATCACATTAATTAAACATTCTTTAGTCATCTAGGTCAATCACATGTATTTGCATAGAACTTTCCATATGCCTTCAAACTCTAGGTGTTGAATTTCATATTCCATGCAAAATATTTATCATATTTTAGAAACTAAGAATTAGGTGATAATATCTTTGGGTATTAAGATACATTCCAAATATCCATAAATATATAAACAAATTATTTTATTAGAATGGGCTCAAAAAGAGCTTCCAAAAACTATATACAATCCTACACTTGTGCAATGATCAATTAATCTAACTTCAAGAAAATAATAGGGTCTTTTTGGGTAACAAATAATAAGTGGGAGTTTGAGTTACTTTTCCTCCAACTTGAATCTTCAAGGAATAATCTTGGAATATTTTATTAGTATTCTAGGGTAATATAAAACGTTAAATCACCATATTATCATCTACATTCAATAATAATAAAAGTAAAAGTAATTTTTAAAGACTTAGAAAATACTTCCCATGGAGCATGTGGTATTTTTTATTTTTACACTATTTATTTATTTATTTATTTAAGTACACTTGCTCCTCCTTTCGATTTCTAAATTGCATTGTCTGTGCATGTAATAAATCAACACTTTCTTCCCAATAAACTACAATTATTAGATGTTTTTTCCTTTTTTTTTTTCAAATTTGTATTACAAGTTTTAAATTGGATAACACTAGAAGTTATATTTTAGATGACCCATACATTTATTAAATGAAAATTTCACAATAGATAACTCTTATCCATCTTGATATGAAATTATTGCTATACGGCCTAGCCAATAGACAATAGAGTCTAACTTCACTTTAGAAAACACTCTTTCTTAGTGGTAGTTATAGATAGGAAATTTAGATATCAATATCTCCAAATGGTAGCTTTAGATGATAGCTCCATACAATAGTAAATCTAGATGGTAGCTCTAGATGAAAACTTTATATGATATTAGCTCTTGATAATAGTAGCTCCATGTGGTAACTCTAGATGATAGCTCCTTTGAATAATATCAAATCTTGATGGCAATAGATCCAAATAATAACTTTATATGGCTACAATCCTAGACTATTCGTTCTTTTATTTAGACATGTTTCTTGCACTAGATGATAGCATATTTTTTAGATGGATCTATGAATCATATAAGATTTAATAAATACTTGCAACACCTACAAGCACTCACAAGATTACGAAAGAAAAATATATTTATTTTTCTTCTCCTTGTTCAAACTTGCATATACTCCTTTCTAGTTTCTCCAATGGAAGCATGTTTTCATAAACTTAGAGAGGCATGTTTTCATAAACTTAGAGAGGCATCTCCTTCACCTTGACAACATGATGACCTTCACATGTCAAATATTAATTCTAATATCAACTTCCTTTGATACCAAATATTAAAAATATAGAATATATTTACACACTATGATGAACATTTGGATTGATGTGACACACATACACTTGTGTTTGTTCAAGAAGGTACAAGGTTGTTAGCTATAACTACTTTCAAACTTCCCATAACCTCTATATCAATAAGATGAATACATAATATGTGTGTGTGATCAAGAAGGTATAAGGTTATTGGCTACAACTACTTTTAAATTTCCCATAATATCCACATCCATAATGTGAATGTGTAATATTCATAACAAATATGCACCATTCTCAATAAATAAATACATGCAAAAATGAGGACTTTTCATCATTAGCATCCTCTCCTTGAGCAAAGAAAAAATTAGGATCAACATCTCTCTCTTCACTATGTCTTCATGCTTCTTGATTCACTATATATAGAAGTCCACTATGTTTTCATAGTTCTAATTTTATAACTTTTTTCATTTTGCCTCCTTCTAAACCTAAGCTTGGATGGTGAGAAAATGGATATTCCATCATTGTTAATGTAATTACCATCTTTCTCATTTTGACCATCCTTATTACGAGCATGATTACCATATTTCTTTTTTTCCATTTGCTACCAATTCTCTATCAAATTGACTTGTTACATAATTATCACATGATCTTAACATATAAGATAATTTTTAATATATTTTTTTAATGTTATGTATCTAGACCAAGGATAATAGTTATTTATAATTCAAAAGGCACACATTTATTATTATATTATAAAATGTAAAAATATATAATATTATTTATTATTAGTATATAAATTTAAGATGTACAAGCATTATGCATGTCAATCCATTGCATTATTTCAGATCCAGTCTCTGGGAGAAGATATTTACAGTCCATTATATAAGCCTTATTGATGAAGCCCACTCAAACTGTAAAAATTGTATGTGTATATACAAAATTTGTGTCCTTGACCTCTTCACAAAAAATATTTTTTATTTAAATGCCCTTATTTACCACTTAAATGCGTTTAGTTAAATTTGTCTAATACCTCGTAAACTAAAGCCTTGTCTTCATCATCGAAGAAAACTTAATTAGGGAAATTGTTTTTATAATAATTCGACTTAATAATTTAAGTTTTGTTTCCGAGATCCACATGTGCTCTCTAGCTTCTTCATAAAACAAAAATGGCCAGACTATCTCGAGCATAACAGCTATCAAGGTAATAACAAATCAAATGAGAACGATTAGCTGTACTATGTCAATCGAAAAGCAGACAATTGTGACGGGGTGACTTTCGTTGATATTAACATTGTCTTCAAGTTCAAGAACTCGTTTAAATAAACGATTACCTGCAACTTCGTGGTGTGTTACAACAACATCCTTCTAATTATTATAAATAAGAATAAGAACAAGAATATAAATAGAGAAAGCTTGCATGGTTGGCGGACTTGGTTGTGAAATAGAAATAAGATAGATAATACGCACCACAAATGTGCTCTGTTACAGACGGACGATACAAGTCCAAACGGTCACAGACAACTTAAAACATTTATTTTACTTGAGGAAAAAGGTTTTCAACGTCCGAGTACATATGTGGCCATGTCAGGACCTGACGGTCCGGCAAGTCTCGGATTTCTTGTGTTGGCAATGGTTGGTTTGCCTACTTCCGCCCACATCATATGGCCAAGTCAAACCTTGACGGTCAATAAAGCTTTGTACTTGTCGGATCGGGAGTTCTTGGTTTGCTTTCGTTGTTTTTCGGAAGCCACGCGTTAATTTCTATTTTTAAAAATCTCAATGCCTAGTGCTCCATAGACGCGGTGCAAAATTTAAAAACAGCTTAAAACATTTTATTTATTTTAATTTATTTACTTACGTTTTATTTATTCATTTATCTATATCTAACACTAAATAAGAATATCAATTTTAATGTAAAAAGTAAATTTTAAACTATGGGATATTTATATCTTCAACATTTTTCCTATACAAGTAATCTGACGACAACAAAATGTTACGATTTGCCTGACAAGAAGAGTTTCCATGCTTCACAACACTTTCCTTGCCTTTAAAGGATTTCTCAAATAAAAGCAACACTTTACTTCAAATAGACATACATAATGCATTTATGAATGCAAGTTCAAGCTTGAATAAAAATGAACATTTCATTTTAGGTAAAAGTTTTTACCCACCATCATTTCCTATTTTGACTTCCATGAACCTGCACTTGCGTCAAAAAAATACATTAGCAGTACGAGGTATGAAATTTTACAGCATAAGGCAATAACATGATCATGAAATATTTATAATAGCAATCACAAAGATTCATTTCGAGGAGAGTCGTGACACTCCGCTAGCTTCATCTACTTCTGCTTTACAATGTGCATGAATGAAGTGTATCCAAACATGGGGATATATGACATAAAAAGTTAGTTTCCCTTCCATGCCTCTTCAGGTGTGAAACCATTCAATGGAAGTGTGGGTGCATAGTTCAACTAGTAGACTATGGTACAAATAGCTTCTATCCAATTTGCTAGATCTAAATTTGCACAATGTCTTGAATAGTATGATTTAACCTCTTTATAATTGTATTTTATGGAGGTGTGTAGGATTGCATCATCTATAATTTGATTCCATGTTGCTCTAGAAAAGAAAAACATATTATTGGTGCAGTCCCCCCAATACGGGCAAAGCATACAAATGGAATGACCTACAATATTCTCTACATGAACTTTCAACTATTTGAAATAATCGAAAGATTCATCCTCTAACTCCAAGACACACACCCACATTCATATGGTATAAACGTCAACAAACAATTGAAAGTATCTACAACTACTGAAATGATGGTTTTTTACTGAGATTAAATCATGGGTCCCAATGTCTAGGATCTTAATTAATCATTATATTTAAGGAAATAATTCTTTGACCAATACACAAATATAAAATTCTAGAAATTGTTAGAATAAGTAATTATTCTCTTAAGTTCTACTAAGATAGACTTACTTGAGTTTCCACTCCTTCATGAGTCGGGTGAACTCTCAGTTAAAGTCTACATCATATTTGATGAGTTGTTGTAATCCAACGACTCTCAATGATCAACTTTATTATTTATACAAATTTGATCCATGGAATAATAAATTAGTTCTACTCTTTCTTCATATTTTGTGTAATGCTTTGCATGTCTATTTTGGGAAATTCTAACATGGTACCAGAGTAGGATAAATATTGCTAGCATTCTCTCTTGAAGGTTCTAGGAGCTAATTCTTTGGATATTTTGTTGGCTTCTCCTGTTTTCTTGGATTTAAGTCTTCAATAAGATTTTATATATAGCTTTTTGCTATGTATTTTAAAAATATATATATGTGGGTTATTCTGAATATTATTTGTCTTCTTCTCACATTAAAAAAGGGAAGGGAAGATTTATTGACTCTTAGTGTAAATATTTTTTTCAAAAAAATTGCCCATAGTCATATATATTAGTTATTTTTTCTTAAAAAAAGAAAACACCTTTTTCAAGCAATTTTTTTATTAAAAATTCTATATAAAAGCTTGATTAATAGGAATTTTATTTCCTATATTTAGTGTATATTTTTTGCTAGAGAAAAAAGGGCTTTGTTCATTGCCTTATCGTTGCTCTCGGAGAATCACGATTGAGGCTCTTGAATCTTGAGTGGAACACCCAATTTTGGGTGCCAACGTCTCTATTCGTGATGCCTCTCCAATTGATTTCCATATCTCCTTCACTAGAGATCTGTAATCTACACTATCCTTTGTTTTTGACACTTGGTGCAACTCTCAATAAAGTCAACTATTATAAAATCCTTTCAATTTTTTTTCGATTATTTTGGTGTGCTCTTAGGCCACGTCACTTTAGTTGCAAGATAAAACATTTTATACCGTTCTATCTTGTGATCTTCCTTGGTGTACCTTTTGCTACATCGACGAACTCTATAGGAGCCCCCTAAAACTGGGATAGCATTCATTTAATGTCAATCGATGGATTTGTTCTTGATTAGAATTATTGCAAACGACTCTCATTACCTCCTATTTAGTTATCTTTGTCTCTCTTCCTTTCACATCATTTTCTTGTGATCTTGAGATTCATTTATTATCTAACAAATTATATGTGCAGAGTGTTATTTTAATTTTGCTCAAAGGCGATGCATCGTGGTGCTGAAGCAAGCAACTTAATTTTTTTTTTTTATATCATTCATTTGCTATATCTTTTAAAAAAAAATTATAACACTCTATATTTCAGTTTATCGCCACTCCTATTTTAATTTTTATATGCATATTACAAAAGCTGAGGTGCTGCATCTGCAAGGAACTACGTCTATGAGTGCTAGGTCTATGAAGCGATAGGTCTGTGCCTTCTTCGATGCTCTCATTCAAAGCACCAGTGATATTTATCTTCTATGATGCATCAAATGAAATTCACTTCTACCTCTCTATTTTGTGGTACCTACCAAAATAATTTCAGGTTTCCTCTTCGTGCGATAGCAAGATCGTTCTTTTCGCAGCTATCTTTGTTCTTTATTTCGCTTTAGTGTAGTCATGAATCACATGCACCTTGTTTGAAGTATATCTCTTCTATTTATTTTTTGTCTAAAGATTATTTGTATTGGTTTCTTATCTGTCCCTTCAATTTCGAAGGTAAAAACCATACATAAATATCCCCTTAGAATTTATGTATTTCGTATTTTATTTTGACTCATTTTTTTTCTGAAGCCTCTTTCTCTATCAAAGGGCTTTAGTGAAAAAAGTCATTTGTAACCTAGTAAATTCAAAGTTCTTTTTTTCGACGGGGGGTTTAGGGTGCTCAATTTTACACCTTTTTTATTTTATCTTTTAGGGGAATGTATTCTTATTTATAATTGTGTCTATCTTCTTTAAATCGCTCTTCTAAATTTTTTTATAGTGCCTTTTAAATTTCAGAGGTATATATTCTTTAATCTCATTTAAAATCTCCATATGGTATAAGAAGATATTCACTAACTTCTTAAAATTATGCTATCATAATATTGTTGGTTTTTTAAATACACTTCTTTTCAGGTTAATTCATAAAATATAGATAGAAAAAGAAACTAATAACAACTTTTTTCAAGCCCTCAAAACTAATATAGTTTTATTTTTGTCTTGTTACTTTTTCTTAAAATTAAATTATTTTTTCTCTATTCCTTTTTTTTTGAATACTAAAGAAGTCTATTTCTAATTAAGCAATCTTATTCAAAAACTTATAGTTTCTTAATTTTTTCAAGATATTTTGCCTACGTTCCACGTACCAATATCTTCCATAAACTTATAGTTTCCCTCAAGTTAGGGCAGGTTTTTCAAAGAATTGGTATACAATCCTGGCATATATTTTTTGATCACCTTATTTCAAATATTGGATATCTCTATTACTTATAGTTTCCCTCTCATAAATGCCAGTAATTGAGATATTCCAATATCTAAATTTGGCTGATCCTACTTGCATTTCAAGTCGATATTTCAAATATTTTTTCTACTTATTACTTACAGTTTCAGTCAAGTAAGGGCGGGTAATTAAGAAGAATGATATTGGGCCTGTAAACTATTTCTCAAATTTCTTGTGTTTCCAATGGTTGGTTTGCCTACTTCCGCCCACATCATATGGCCAAGTCAAACCTTGACGGTCAATAAAGCTTTGTACTGTCGGATCGGGAGTTGTTGGTTTGCTTTCGTTGTTTTTTGGAAGCCACGCGCTAAATTCTATTTTAAATATCTCAATGCCTAGTGCTCCATGGACGCGGTGCAAAATTTAAAGACAACTTAAAACATTTTATTTATTTTAATTTATTTACTTACGTTTTATTTATTCATTTATCTATATCTAACACTAAATAAGAATATCAATTTTAATGTAAAAAGTAAATTTTAAACTATCACATATTTATATCTTCAACATTTTTCGACGACAACAAAATTTTACGATTTGTCTGACAAGAAGATTTTCCATGCTTCACAACACTTTCCTTGCCTTTAAAGGATTTCTCAAATAAAAGCAACAATTTACTTCAAATAGATATACATAATGCATCTATGAATGCAAGTTCAAGCTTGAATAATAATGAACATTTCATTTTAGGTAAAAGTTTTTACCCACCATCATTTCCCATTTTGACTTCCATGAACCTGCACTTGCATCAAAAAATACATTAGCAGTACGAGGTATGAAATTTTACAGCATGAGGCAATAACTTGATCATAAAATATTTATAATAGCAATCACAAAGATTCATTTCGAGGAGAGTCGCGACACTCCACTAGCTTCATCTACTTCTGCTTTACAATGTGCATGAATGAAGTGTATCCAAACATGGGGATATATGACATAAAAAGTTAGTTTCCCTTCCATGCCTCTTCAGGTGTGAAACCATTCAATGGAAGTGTGGGTGCATAGTTCAACTAGTAGACTATGGTACAAATAGCTTCTATCCAATTTGCTAGATCTAAATTTGCACAATGTCTTGAATAGTATGATTTAACCTCTTTATAATTGTATTTTATGGAGGTGTGTAGGATTGCATCATCTATCATTTGATTCCATGTTGCTCTAGAAAAGAAAAACATATTATTGGTGCAGTCCCCCCAATACGGGCAAAGCATACAAATGGAATGACCTACAATATTCTCTACATGAACTTTCAACTATTTGAAATAATCGAAAGATTCATCCTCTAACTCCAAGACACACACCCACATTCATATGGTATAAACGTCAACAAACAATTGAAAGTATCTACAACTACTGAAATGATGGTTTTTTACTGAGATTAAATCACGGGTCCCAATGTCTAGGATCTTAATTAATCATTATATTTAAGGAAATAATTCTTTGACCAATACACAAATATAAAATTCTAGAAATTGTTAGAATAAGTAATTATTCTCTTAAGTTCTACTAAGATAGACTTACTTGAGTTTCCACTCCTTCATGAGTCGGGTGAACTCTCAGTTAAATTCTACATCATATTTGATGAGTTGTTGTAATCCAATGACTCTCAATGATCAACTTTATTATTTATACAAATTTGATCCATGGAATAATAAATTAGTTCTACTCTTTCTTCATATTTTGTGTAATGCTTTGCATGTCTATTTTGGGAAATTCTAACATGATACCAAAGCAGGATAGATCTTGCTAGCATTCTCTCTTGAAGGTTCTAGGAGCTAATTCTTTGGATCTTTTGTTGGCTTCTCCTGTTCTCTTGGATTTAAGTCTTCAATAATATTTTATATATAGCTTTTTGCTATATTATTTGAAAATATATATATGTGGGTGATTCTGAATATTATTTGTCTTCTTCTCACATTAAAAAAGGGAAGGGAAGATTTATTGACTCTTAGTGTAAATATTTTTTTCTAAAAAATTACCCATAGTCATATATATTAGTTATTTTTCTTAAAAAAAGAAAACACCTTTTCCAAGCATTTTTTTATTAAAAATTCTATATAAAAGCTTGATTAATAGGAATTTTATTTCCTATATTTAGTGTATATTTTTTGTTGGTGAAAAAAGGGCTTTGTTCATTGCCTTATCGTTGCTCTTGGAGAATCACGATTGAGGCTCTTGAATCTTGAGTGGAGCACCCAATTTTGGGTGCCAACTTCTCTATTCATGATGCTTCTCCAATTGATTTCCATATCTCCTTCACTGGAGATCTGTAATCTACACTATCCTTTGTTTTTGACACTTGGCGCAACTCTCAATAAAGTCAACTGTTATAAAATCCTTTCAATTTTTTTGATTATTTTGGTGTGCTCTTAGGCCACGTCACTTTAGTTGCAAGATAAAACATTTTATACCATTCTATATTGTGATCTTCCTTGGTGTACCTTTTGCTACATCGATGAACTCTATAGGAGCCCCCTAAAATTGGGATAGCATTCATTTAATGCCAATCGATGGATTTGTTCTCGATTAGAATTTTTGCAAACGACTCTCATTACCTCCTATTTAGTTATCTTCGTCTCTCTTCCTTTCACATCATTTTCTTGTGATCTTGAGATTCATTTATTACCTAACAAATTATATGTGCAGAGTGTTATTTTAATTTTGCTCAAAGGCGATGCATCGTGGTGCTGAAGCAAGCAACTTTTTTTTTTTTTTTTTTGATATCATTCATTTGCTATCTCTTTAAAAAAAAAAATTATAAAACTCTATATTTCAGTTTATCGCCTCTCCTATTTTAATTTTTTTATGCATATTACAAAAGCTGAGGTGCTGCATCCGTGAGGAACTATGTCTGCGAGTGCTAGGTCTACGAAGCAATAGGTCTATGCCTTCTTCGATGCTCTCATTCAAAGCACCAGTGATATTTATCTTCTGTGATGCATCAATTGAAATTCACTTCTACCTCTCTATTTTGTGGTACCTACCAAAATAATTTTGGGTTTCCTCTTTGTTCAATAGCAAGATCATTCTTTTCGTAGTTATCTTTGTTCTTTATTTCGCTTTAGTGCAGTCGTGAATCACATGCACCTTGTTTGAAGTATATCTCTTCTATTTATTTTTTGTCTAAAGATTATTTGTATTGGTTTTTTATCTGTCCCTTCAATTTCAAAGGTAAAAACCATACATAAATATCCCCTTAGAATTTATGTATTTTGTATTTTATTTTGACTCGTTTTTTTTCTGAAGCCTCTTTCTCTATCAAAGGGCTTTAGTGAAAAGATTCATTTGTAACCTAGTAAATGCAAAGTTCTTTTTTTTGACAGGGGGTTTAGGGTGCTCAATTTTACACCTTTTTTATTTTATCTTTTAGGGGGGTGTATTCTTATATATAATTGTGTCTATCTTCTTTAAACCGCTCTTCTAAATTTTTTTATAGTGCCTTTTAAATTTTAGAGGTATATATTCTTTAATCTCATTTAAAATCTCCATATGGTATAAGAAGATATTCACTAACTTCTTAAAATTATGCTATCATAATCTTGCTGGTTTTTTAAATACATTTCTTTTCAGGTTAATTCATAAAATATAGATAGAAATAGAAATTAATAACAACTTTTTTCAAGCCCTCAAAACTAATATAGTTTTATTTTCGTCTTGTTGCTTTTTCTTAAAATTAAATTCTTTTCTATCTATTCCTTTTTTTTTTTAATACTAAAGAAGTCTATTTCTAACTAAGCAATCTTATTCAAAAACTTATAGTTTCTTAATTTTTTCAAGATATTTTGCCTACGTTCCATGTACCAATATCTTCCATAAACTTATAGTTTCCCTCAAGTTAGGGCGGGTTTTTCAAAGAATTGGTATACAAGCCTGGCATATATTTTTTGATCACCTTATTTCAAATATTGGATATCTCTATTACTTATAGTTTCCCTCTCATAAAGACCAGTAATTGAGATATTCCAATATCTAAATTTGGCTGATCCTACTTGCATTTCAAGTTGATATTACAAATATTTTTTCTACTTATTACCTACAGTTTCAGTCAAGTAAGGGCGGGTAATTAAGAAGAATGATATTGGGCCTGTAAACTATTTCTAATCTAATTTTAATATAACAAAACTCTATTAATTATAGTTTACCTCTCGTTAGGACGAGTAATATGAGGATTGTGAAATTAAAAAAAAATGCTTGCATTCTTCTTTCAATTGCACTAATATAACATTGAAGTTGTAAGGGGGGGTATATTGGTTAAAACTTTAACATTCTTCACAAAATGAATACAATTGATCTTCTCACCACTCATAACTATCACACTTGGAAACCCAAAATTTTAAATATTATATCTCAAAAAAGTCTCACTCATTTGCTAGAAGAAAAGTAACCTGAATTTGAGAAAGAACATGAAAAAATTATTCATAAAGGAAAGATGTGTAAAACAATGGGTATTATAAGCACTGATGTCCATGAAAACTTATGGTTTCACATTATAGATTGTAAAACTCCTTATGAAAGTTGGGAAAAATTAAAGAATTTATTTGGAAAAATATATCAAATGAGGTCAATGCAACTTGAGGCAGAATTAACAACTTTATCTCCTGATGACTTCAGCAATATTGTTGATATTCTCATCAAATTTAAATAAGTCCTTACTCAATTTAAAGGTAGTGGCAAGGATAAAAAAATATGAAGAATACATCTATCTAATTATTTCTAAATTAAATGGTGTATTTCAGATATTCCCAACCACCTTTCTATATACAAAAGATGTTGTTGGTACAAGTTTCAAAATGCCCTCCTTAGAAGAATTCTGCGATATACTAACTAGAGAAGAAAAAAAAATTGCTAAGTATAAAATCTATTCCTCTTCCTCTTAAAGCCTTAGTAGCATCCATATCCTCTAAATAAAAATTTAAAAAGAAATAAATAAGTGCCACAACCTATACTCACTACAAAAAGAATGGTCATTCTGCAATCAAATGCTGGAAAATATTACAACTAGAGGTATCTATGAAGCATAAAAATATAGAAAATAAAAAGTAGATAGGAAAAGCCCTAAATTTTAGATGGAAGACCACCAATACTTCTTCTAATTAATGGGTCCTAGATTCTGGAGCAACTCATCACATGAGTGCTTCAGATGAGTCATTCTCTTCTATCTCCTCAAGTTCAACATGTAGCATAGAAGTTGGTGACTCTTCATTTATCCCAATCAAAGAAAAGAGTGACATGTACATTTATGGTTTCTTTATCGATAATGTTATCTAAATTTCAAACATTGCAACAAATCTCCTCGCTGTCTATCAGAATTGTGCTTTTGGAAAGGGAAAAAATGTTCTCTTCTCTCCAATAGGAGTTGAGATAAGAGACATTCAAGAACCCCACTCTCTTATAGCCAAAGGGGATATTGATCACAACACTCACCTATTTCACTTCAAAGGATTTAAAAATCCAGAAGGGTCCTTCTATTTTGTGGCTTATGAAGATCTTGAAAGCAAAATTTGGCATGAACGGTTTGGTCATCTCAGTTATAACTATCTAAAGGAATTGAACACCCATGAAATTGTAACAAGTCTATCTCAAATATCTTCTATTAATGGAGTATGTCTTGGATGTGCTCTTGGAAAGCAAAATAAAGATCCTTTCCACCCAAGTGGATATCTAAAAGCCTCATCCCCTCTAGAGTTAGTCCATAGTGACTTGATGTCCTTTCTAGAGCCTTCTTTCAAAGGAGAAAATATGCTATAACCTTCATTGATGACTTTTCAAGAAGAACTTGGGTCTACTTCCTAAAATACAAAAGTGATATTCTATCCCACTTCAAAATCTTCAAAGCCTTAGTTGAAAATCAAGCCTCTTACAACATAAAGCAAATTCACACAGATAATAGGGGGAATACTACAGTAATGAGTTCTCAATATTTCTATCAAGTAATGGCATCATTCATCAGCATTATGTATCCTATAATCCATAGAAAAATGGCATTGCAGAGAGGAAAAATCAAACATTGAAGGAAATGGTAAACTATATGTTCCATTCAAGAGATCTTCCAAAGGTTTTTTGCACAGAAGCTATTAACTATGCCAACTATATTAAAAAACATACACCTCATAAAGTTCTTGACCATTTAAATCCTAAAGAAGCATGGAATGGTTCAAAACCAGATGTCTCCTTATTTAAGATGTTTGGGTGTACTGCTTTGGTGCATATCCCAAATAACAAAAAGAAAGGCTCTAGATAAGAAAAGCAAAAAGCTTATTTTTGTTGGTTATTGTGAGGAAATGAAAGTATACAGGCTCCTTGATAGCTTAACTCCTGAGGTATTTTTTCATAGGAATGTCCAATTTTATGAAACATTCCCTCATAAAAATCCACAAACATCCTCTTCCTCTATTTAGCCTTCTACAATAGAACCTCAATATAATGAAGAACAAAATTTAGATATTAATTTAGAGATTTATGATCAATATGAGGAACCTATAACTCCAACTAAAAGTCTTTACATTCCTTCTACTCCTTCCACTATGCCAAAATGGGCCCGCAACATTATTAAAGAAGCTACTCCTTACATCTAGAATCTTCCATAATTCAGATCAATCAACTCCATAGGCATTGGTATTGTCTATTAGTCTATTTATTCTAATCCTCAATAATTCAAAGAAGCCACTAGTATTAAATAATGGGATGATGCCATGGAAAATGAATTATCTTCCTTAATCAAAAATGAAACTTGGGATTTAGTTACCCTACCTAAAGGAAGGAAATTAGTTTGTTGTAAATGGATTTACAAAACAAAATATGGACCTAATGAACAAAATGAAAAACACAAAGCTTATCTTGTATCCAAAGGTTTCTCTGAAATTGAAGGAATTGATTATGCTAAAACCTTTGCACCAGTTGCCAAAATGGATTTTTTTAGACTGGTTCTTGCTCTGGCTTCTTCCCAAAAGTGGTTTTTCTTTCAAAATGGATATAAAAAGTGCTTTCTTACATGGGGACTTAAAGGAAGATATATTCATGGAACAACCTACGGGTTTCACTTAATACTACTCTCTTGTTTGTAGGCTAAACAAGTCTCTCCATGGGTTCAAACAAGATCCTAGAGCTTGGTATGAAAAAATGGACTCATTTCTTCTTTCCTCAAGCTTTTCACATTGTGATTCTGATAACATAGTCTACATTTGGATAGATGAAGGAAAAATCACCATACTTGTTCTATATGTTGATGATCTACTACTCACTAGTAGTGACTTCACTCAAATTTAGACTATAAAAGACTATGAAAAATTTGATATGGTTGAACTAGTTCTGGCCCATTACTTCATTGGAATCCAAATAAATCCAATAGATGTAGGAATTTCATTATGTCAACAAAATTATACTCTAGATCTTCTTCAAAGGTTTAAAATGACATATTGCAAACCTTCTCCTACACCTTTTCAAACTGGAGTCAATCTAAGTACTTCTTGCACATCCCCTCTATGTGATGCAACTTTATACCATCAGCTTGTAGGGAGTCCATTATAACTTACTCATACTCATCCAAATATCTCATATGATGTTGGCTTAATATTCAGATTCTCACATCAACCTCATTTTAGTCATTTAAAAGCATAAAAAATGATCCTTTGCTACTTTGGGCTTGTATATGAGGTAAAATTTATGGATATCATTGGCTACATGGATTCATATTAGACAGGTTCAATAGAAGATACATTTTCAACTTCTAGGTATGTCTTTTATCTTGGTTCTTCGCTAATTTCTTGGTTATGCAAGAAACAACAAGCAGTGGCCTTATCATATACAGAGGCATAATACAGGGCAGTAGTTTTAGCAAGTCAAGAAGCTCTTTGGCTTCATCAAATTCTAAAGAAATTTGGGTTTTTCAATGAAAAACCTATTAAAATTTGGTGTGACAATCAGAGCACAATTCATATTGCACGCAATCCAGTTGAGCATCAGTGCACCAAGCATATTGAGATGCACATGCACTTCATTCGTAAACACATTCAGAATGGGGATATATACTTGGACTATATTACAACTGAAAACCAAGTTATAGACATCTTCACCAAGTCATTTCCTTCTTCATGTTACATATAGTTGTGAGAGAAACTCAGAGTATTACAGGTACATTGAAACAAAGGTAATTTACCTCTCCTTTTATTATTTTATTCTTTGGAGGATGGCTTTTCCCATGTGGTTTTTTCACCATCTCTCATATATATTGTAAATGAGTACCTCGTAAGACCATGTTATCGGGAATCATCATTTTTTTTGTGTATTAAGAGGACAATCTTTGCCATCTGAAGACATGCCTTGTTATTTAATAGCATATGGTTTTTCCCATGTGGTTTTTCACCATCTCTAATATATATTGTAAATGAGTACCTCATCATACCATGTTGTTGGGACTTATCCTTTTTTTGTATTAAGAGAACAATCTTCACAAACCGAAGATAATCCTCTTACTTTTTTTTATTTTTTGATAGATGGTTTTTCCCATGGGGTTTATACCATCTCTTCATAAAACAATTGCACATGAGTACCCAACCAAGCTCTATTTTTGGGACTCATCTACATAATCCACCCCTAGTATCACTTAAGGGGGGGTGTTAGAATAAGTAATTATTCTCTTAAGTTCTACTAAGATAGACTTACTTGAGTTTCCACTCCTTCATGAGTCAGGTGAAATCTCAGTTAAAGTCTATATCATATTTGATGAGTTGTTGTAATCCAATGGCTCTCAATGATCAACTTTGTTATTTATACAAAGTTGATCCATGGAATAATCAATCAGTTCTACTCTTTCTTCATATTTTATTTAATTCTTGCATGTCTATTTTGGGAAATTCTAACAAAAATAACAACAATATCTCAGTAAAAACTCATAATATTATTGAACAAATATACAAGCTCTCTAGAACAAATTTCTTCAATTTTTCTTGGTTGATAATTCTTTATTGATACCACACATTGAACTTTATCTCCATCATATAACTATTTAATAAGTATTTCTTAGTTAATCTAATTATTGAATATTGCTCTTTCCACATATCTAGGAGATGCATGCTTACCTATTCCTTAGATATGAACCTCTTATGTCATTTGACTATACATCTTATCACATATCATGTGAGTCTTCACTTGTATACTTGGCTCTTGATTTACTTACATGACACAATGCACAATATCACACTTTACACTTTATTAAAAAAAACTTTGCACACTCTCAAACTCTACACACTTTCACACCTTATTACATGACACTCAGACTCTTCTCACACATTAACACATACATTAGGGGAAATATAAATCAGACTCTCTAATCTAATAAATAACTACCTAATATAACATTTACAATTGTACAATTATACCATGGAAGTACATTAACATCCACCAAATAATCTAATATCTCCAACACCTTTTTGTATTACATTATTTGGTTTGAAGACTTTTACTCTTCAATCTACTACCTTTAGCACATTGCTTTGTTTCACACCAATGAATTAATAATATCATATGATATATCTTAATTCTAAATTATAAAATAATCCCATCTACATATAAATGATAATGTCTCAAATGCATACTAGAGGTAACAAGTTATTATAAGTATGAATGATGAAACAACTATATAAAACAATTATAGTATAAAACCATTAATAAATCTAACCCTAATCCTCATGGGATGACTAACCTAACCTAGGGTACCCACTAATAATAATAAATATAGTCAATATATCTATATTAAAGTTGTTATAAAGAGTCTTTCTTACATTCAACATGGGTACAATTGAGCTCGACTCTGCATAAATCTACTATATATCCTTTTAATATATTATTTCAAATTTTAACCTTTGGTACCCATTGATGTATCTTTGTCTATGTATCATATTTAGTACTCATTATGTGTATATAAAGTAGTAGAAAATATAGAACAATTTGTGGAATAGATTCTCTATTTAAATCATGTGAATGACCTCTTAGTGAAAAGAACATGATAAAGATAAGAAATGCCATGACCAACATTGAGTCTCACATTATTTTAAGGTTGGAGATAAACCATGGTTGTATATTTAGAATATACTTACACTATTACATAGGAATACCATGTCTTTATTATAGACTGTATATCATCACCAAGAATATGTGAGAAAATACTTTTGGGTTGAATTTTCTATATTATTTTTATTTTCATCTATCCTTTAATGTTTAAAAACATAGGCCTTTTCATCCACCTCTATTGTGTACTTTCAAATTAGGATATTAGTTGAGCATTGAATAACTCGGTCTAAATAGTTTATCACAACTAGACAAGAAACAAATTATTGATATATTGACTACGAGTACTAATAAATAATACATAAATAGAGTGGTCAGGGAATAAAAATTATATCACCATAGGAAGTGGTTCACAATAAAATAAGGAGTTAGATTTTATACACAATGTCAAATGTCAATACAATGGGGGACAATTTCTTTTCAAGGGGAAACTAGTGATCTACTCTTATGACATAACCAACTTGGAAGTGGAATAACTTCATGCTTGGGATATTATTTTGATATATTTAGAAAGAATTTAAAATATTATAATGAGGACAAGAAGTGTCAATATGATCACTTTACTTATAACAAAATGTTGAGAATGCTCTAGGGATCCTTAGAAATACATGATCCCACTAGTTATCTATATTGTCATTTCAAATAATCCTATATGTAAATTAGAATATACCACACCAAGATGATCCATTATTTCAATGATATGTTCAATAAATATCTTATAAAATAAAACAAAAAATTTAATTAGAAGATAAACATAGAGTTATACCTTCAAAAACACATGCAACATGTTGGTTAGAAAAGACTTAAAAGAACATTTGGACCTTGTAACATATAATTGTTTGTTCTATTATAAGTGGACAATTTTATAAAATGAACTAAATGGGAATCCCAAGACATACTATAAAATATAATATCAGGTGATAAACCCAACACAAACAATCAAAATAAGAGGATAAAATATACTTTATACAGATTTAGAAATTAGAAGGGGTATTGATAAGACAAAATGGCATGACCAAGAATTCATAATGATCCTAATATGAATAGAATGTTATCTATGAAATATCCTCTTCTCTAACCCTAATTTTATAAAACCCAAAGTGCATGTGAAGATTGGTAAAACATTTAACACCACATTATTTATCCAATAAATCATCAATAATTGGGATAAATAACTTCTCTTTGACTGTAATATTATTGAAGGGGTAAAATTTGATATGCTTGCATAAATAATTATCCTTGGGTTTTACCATGACCACTAAGGATGAATAAGGACTAGTTTTAGCATAGATTATACCATGCTCGAACATATCTCAAATCAACTTGTCTATTTTGACTTTTTAGGTTGGGAATAGTGGTAAGGAAAAGCATTGGATGATTATCTTCTTAGAAAATAGTAGATGGTATGATCATGAGTCTATTTAAGTGGAACATATATTTTTCAAATACTAGAGCATAGTTATCACTAACAAATTGTATGTTAAAAGGTAAATCTTGAGATGAATGACCAACAATCTATACTTATATGCAATTAATTTGAAAAATAACCTCTACTATGACTATTAGTATATTTTTTCTTTGCTATAAGATGGCATTATGGAAAGGCATAGGTTGGATAACCTAGATATGAATGATTTTAAAATCTTCCATCCATTATACAAACAACCACGACAAACTAAGAGTGACCTACCTTAATCAAGGTAATTATGAACTCATAAATATAGCACCTACACTATCCAATTCCATTTCATAAAATTGATTAAATAAAGTATAGGAATCCATCTAGATATAAATATTTATAATATGACACACATTAATACTTGATCCTATTTGTAATCAACAACTGAAATTTATTTTTGGTGCAAATTATTGATATATATTCTAAGGATTTTTTATATCTTGCTATAAATAAAATATGAATAGTATTTGAATTAATCAACATATTCACTAAATATTGTTTTATGAATCCATGCATCTTGATCATGTGATGGACCTATATCTCCATAAGAAAAATTACTAGAAGGGTTATGTTACTTGTGTATTGATTTGTATTTTTTATTTTTCCTGGTGACTCCTACTAAGGAGGAACAAAATGTAATTTCTCTATTGATGCTTTATCCTTTGCTTCTAATTGGAAGCTACACTACTCCTCATGAACATGATCTTGAGTATGGTGAGATCAATATCTATAATAGAAGGACATCAAGGATGCTCATAATTATGGAAATTAAAATCATGCCATGGATTGGTATGATAAAATTAGAGCTTCTTTTCAAATACATAATCCAAACACTCATCATAATGGAGGATATACTAATCATGCATATGTACCTTTTGCTTGATGTTATATTTAATACAGTAAAAAAAATATTGATACCACCACTATTGGTTCTAAATGATAGTTATATGTGAGGAGGCACTAATATTGCTGTAATATTTCTCTATTGTATCTTTTTTTATAGAACATCAAAGAAACCGTATATGAGATAGAGGGGCCCTTATTAAACTTTATTAGTAACATATTCTTGATTTATTTTAATTATTTATGATAAACACAATGTTTAAGTTACTAGAGGATACAATGGTGAGTATGTTTACATCTTAGAGGTAGCGAAAGTTGACATAGAAATTCTTAGGAACATAGGATAAGAATATGAGATATTATATCTTGTCTACAAAATTATGTAGATAAGTATCATCAAAATTTGAAATATCAAATTGGTGGATGATAACATCATGAATCCACTCACTTAGAAGAAGATACCTTCTATGGAAGGATTGAAAATAATAGTAATTTGTAAATTAAACTCACTCATATTTGGAAGAGCTCTCATGAAATAGTGGATTTGCATGTGCATCAAAAACATCAACTAGCATCTTTCTAAAAAGGTAAATATTGAAAGAGTCTTATCCTAGTTTTGTATGGAATTTGGATCATTTCCATAAGGTATTTGATGAAAATATTATTGATATTAAAGTTATAAACTCCTAATAGTAGGAGTATTGTTTAACGAAAACATAGGCCCCTTATTCTTATATTATTTTTTATTTCCAAAAACCTAGTCATAATTATTTTTTAGTGATCACTCAATGTAAGGAGGGTTACTAGGGCATTAAACAAGTACATTTTTCAATCGGATCTAAATTTTATTGAGCTACATAAAAATTTGTTACCATTAATCACCAATGTCAAATTATATTTTTTTAGGCTTGCATCATGAATATTTAAGGGAATGTTGGATGGAATGGGATGGTAACATGTTGAATCAATTGGAGGGCTACTCATAGTACCTAAAATAACAATAGCATGTGGGTCTTAGTTATTGATGTAGTAAGTTAGATTATGGGTTTTTCCCTAGGTTTCTTGGTTCTATTTTTTTTCTACTCACAAAATTATCATTGGATGGATCTATGTGCTACAAATACCTATTAACTTATACCAAAATATATAAAACCAAGGATTCACACATCCAATGAAAATCAATGGTAAAATCTTGAAGATTTTATCAAATTTTAAAATAAATTTTATCAAAAATATATTTAAATTTTATAGGATAGCAAAATTATCAAAATGATATAGAATTTCCATGAGGTTTTAGGTGCCTCTAATGCTTAATATAGTCAAAATCATTTAGGCAACATAGATAGTTATACCTAAATCTTAATATTACAAAAGAAATTGTAATCAAATATGGTAATAGATTTTTTGATATAAATGACCTAAATAGAAGAATATAAATATGTTCAATAGTGGTTTTGAAAAAAATTGCATGTATCTTCTACCTTTTATTACATCATCACAAGGAAGCAATATTGATGCTCTAGTATCACTTATAATAAAAAACTTCCAAAGGTACTAAAACTACTGGTAAAACTTAGCATTGTAGAAAGAAAACAAATACCACAATATTATTTAGATTCCACATCAATGAATGAATAATAGCATATGATAGATCTGAATTCCAAAGTATCAAATTATCCTATCCACATTTAAATGATAACATCTCATTTGTACACTAAAGGTAACAAGATATTATAAGTATGAACGATGAAACAACTATATAAAAAACTATAGTCTGAAACCATTAGTAACTCTAACCCTAATTCTCATGGATTACTGAAATAACATAGGGTACACACTAATAATAAAAAATATAGTCAATACGGCTATATCAAAGTCATTATAGAGAGTCTTCCATACATTCAACATGGGCACAATTGAGCTCTCTTTTGCATAAGTCTACTATATATAATTTAATATTTTTTTTTAATTTCAACTTTTGGTAGCCATTGATATATCTCTATCTATGTAGCATATGTAGTACTCACTATGTGTATATAAATTCTTAGAAATATAGAACAATTTATCTAATAGATTCACCATTTAAAACATGTGAATGGCCACATAGAGATAAATATTATAAATATAAGAAATGCCATGATCAACATCAAGCCCCACATCCATTTAAGGTTGGAGATAAACTATACTTGTATATTTAGAATATTTTTATAATATTCCATAGGAATATGATGTCTTTATTATAGATTGTATATCATCATCAAGAATGTGTGAGAAAATACTTTTGGGTTGAATTTTCCATATTATGTTAGTTTTTAATCTAATCTTTAATGTTGAAAAATATAAGCCTTATCAAACACCTCTATTGTGTACTTTCATAGTAACAGAATAGTTGAACATTGAATAACTAAATCTAAATAGTTTGTCACAAGTGGATAAGACTAAAATTATTGATACATTGACTAAGAATGCTAGGAAGTAATCCATATTGAAAGAACAAGATTCCGAAAAACAAAAAGGGAAAGCCCCAAACACGATGCAAGAACGAAACTTAAACTTAATGATACAAATTAGAAATGCGTAAAAAAATGGAGAAAGCATAGACAAATTGGAACCAAAATGGAACGAAACAACCCTCTTCTTTTATTGATGTATTTCAAATTTGGTTACAATTAGCTTCCTCCATTTTTAGGGGAAAGGAGCATCAAACTTGTCTCTTGGTCACATCAATGGAAAGTCATCTCTCTTCTGCGTGCCCACATGCAAAATGGGTGGGCCAAAGTGTTGTCGCCGCTTGTGTAAATGAATCCTTGATCCTTGCTGCTCCTCCTGCATTCAAAGAAACAACAAAATTGTTAGTAGCACCTGTTGCAAATATGAAACATTTATTCTCTAAAAAATGATGAAGACTGTATGCATAAAACTGGATAAAATGATGAATGAACAGATTCTAAACAACTTGCAAGTTTGACAGGAACCAGGGAACATTACCAGAGGGCCACTACCATCAAAACAGTCAAAAAAAATGCTGCCGATTCAAATTCGACTATAATTCGTCCCTGGGTAGGACGAATTCTACTGTAATTCATCCCCGGGTAGGACGAATTTGCCTACGACAAAGCACCGAACTGATGCTGCCCAAATTTTGCATCTCGGGATCTCCAAAAGACCTGCAAACATAAGGGTTAGCTAATTGAGGGCATTTTGGGATGACCCGGATGGTCGAATTTCCCCAATTTGACCTCCATCAATAGGAATTTGATGTCACTACCTGCAAGTTAGTGAGGACAACAAAAGCGACAAAACATGATAAGATTTGATCAAAACATTCTAAATCAAAATTATAAACTATCTAAACAACATAAAATGGAATGGAAGATAAACAAGTGACAAAAGAACAAATTAAAATGAAACTAAGAAGTGCGGGGTGCCCAGGCGGGCCGCCCACCGTTAGAACCTGATTTTGGCACCAATCCACTCGGGATGGGCCTAAAATCTCTTGTAATGGGTTCTCGACGAATTGGTAGATTAGTGTGGTCAAATGTCAGGTTTTGGGTCTAGATTCACACTTCCAATAACCACCCAATGACCTCCCTTGCGAAAGAGATCAAGGATTTGGGAGAGGTGAATCAAAAAGGTAAAATGTGGTATTCAATTTGGCAGAACTTCGTTGCTTGAAAATGCCTCCCACTTGTTCTTTTTGGGTGAGAAAGTTCACCATTTTATAGACCCAGGGGGTCTCTTTGGATGGGCATGCATAAGCGCCATGTGGCAGTCATGCCTTCCCATGAGGGAGGAAAGTCCTCCATGACTTGGGCTTCCATGACTGCCCTTGTGACAGTCCTCTAATGTCCAATCTGCCCACCTACATGCACATGCAAGGCAGGAGGCATTAATTTACTGTCCTCGGCTGCCACTTGGCACAATTTTTCTTTTTGCCCATTAAACCTGGAATTTGTCTTGACCTAGAGTGAATTTAGAATTCATCCCTGGGTGAGACGGATCCCAATCTGAATTCGTCCCTGGGTGGGATGGATACTGAGCAAAGTTCCTGAATGTGCTAAATTGCCTTCTGACCTTCCAAAATTGCTACAAAAGTGGTTAGGACCACTGTTTAACCTCTGAGGGCTGCCCTGGGGGCTGTACGTGTTAAAGCAATTAGTGTTTGCAGTCACATAATTGGATTGATGTTGTTTTGGTGTCTACAGATGCCCCTTTTTGGGATGCGATGTGCATGGCGTAGCACCGAGCAAAAATAGATAACCAAAGCACTAATGATTAGGGTTTCTTGGTAACCTAATATTTTGATGTCCCAAGTATGGAAAGGGCATGCATTATTGAATCCTTACTTCTGACGAGCGAAGGCACTCAATTCAAGTGTTAACATTTTTCGATGAGGTGTTACTTGACCTTGGACATTGATCAGTCATGAATAGGCAAACGACACAACCTTTTGTCTATGAGAACCTTGAGTTCATGATTCACGAAATGCCAAGTGATTTTATCAGATTGTGATTGTTGCTTGTTCACTGCCCCAAGCAGGAGTGTAATTGTCATTGTCAATGATTCTTTGAATGCATGTTGTTTTCCTTAATTGGGTGTGTGTTTGTTGATTGGTGACTAAGTGTGACTACCCCCTCAAGCGACGAATCGATGAGGGAATGACCTTCGTGAGAAAAGTGATGAGTCACTTGACCCAAGATGACTTGTGCAAGGGTGCCCTTAGATGGTTTAGCATTAAGCATATGCAATTTTTTGACATATAGACCTATTTTTGGTGGGTAGTAACCATTTTTGTGATGCTTTTTGGAGCTGAAACTGATGAAAATTAGTCTTTCTGTGGAGCGGTCCAGCTATGGTAGCCTTCTTAGGGAGTAGGATAGTGACAATTTGTGACCCCAACATCTATTTTTCATGCCCGAGATGTTAAGTGCAACAGCACTCTCATCGGGCAAGTTTATTAGTTGTTTTAGTCCATTTTTGTTCAATTTTTGATGTTTTTTGAAATTTTTGCCTTGAATTCGTCCTAGGGTGGGACGAATACCAACTTAGAATTCGTCCCAGGGTGGGACGAGTGCTAACCAGAGTGCTCGTCCTAGGGGAAGATGAATTTAATCTCAAGAGGCCTATATAAAGGCCAAAACTAGGGTTTGGGCTCATTTGCATCTAATTTTTCTTGCGATTTGGAGCTCTGGGGAGGAGGAGGTTAGTTCTACAAAGCGAAGCACTGCAAAATTTTCCCTGCCATCATGAGTACACAAATTGGATTGAGCGACAGAGCCGAAGCGAGACCAGTAAGTGCTCCCTAGAGTTATTACTTTTGTTTAAAATTGCAATTTTTTTTGTTTAATTTTTTTTGTGATGATGTTTTTCAAAATTTTAAAACTTAAACCTTGAAACTGAGTTGAAGACAACTAAGACTTAGTGTACAAATTAAACGTAGCAAAAAACTTGGGTAAAGAATTTATATTTTGTTTATAACTAAACCCTAGGATAAATGTAACGTGAAACCCTAAGACTTAATGTTTGTTTTTTTGGATTTGTTTTCTATTTTTAAATTAATCAGTTAGGATTAAAAAAACCTAATACTAAAAAATTAATTTTTGAATTTTTTTTTATTTTTGGAAATTATTAGTTAGGGTTAGAAACCCTAGAACTAAAAAATTACTTTTGTTTTGAATTTTGACTGTTTATTTATTTTTGTTGTACATTGATAGGCAATGTTGTATATTCCTGTTATTGCTGTACAGTTCTTTTTCTCATGTTTTTAATGTTTTTGCATTGTTTTATTTTGCAAGTTGTTAGGATTCGGTACCATGTACCCACTACTTTTAATGAAGCACATGGGGCATTAACTGTTGCTGACTAGGAGTGGCTTGATGCCCTTGGGCTCAAGCAGGTGGCCCGATTGGAGCCTGTGGTCGTAGATCAAGCTTATTTGATGGCCCTGATAAATCTTTGGGATCCGTAGACCAACACCTTCCATATCCCAATAGGGGAGATGACTGTGACTTTGGAGGATATCTATCGGCTTCTACGGATTTTGATAGATGGGTTTCCGATCAGGACGTCACCACGAGATCAGCAGATAGCAGTTTTGACACGTTGCTTCGGGCATGGGGAGGAGCTAGGCATGGAGGATCCACTAGAGAGGGCAGAGGGCGACTGCCATATTGGTATGATATTGGTCAGATGGTGGCTGGAGAGGGGGGTGTTGGGAGTGAGGCACGCATTCCTTATGGGCCTCATTTCCAACATGCTGCTACGTGACTCGTCAGGCGTGAGGTTCCCATGGAACCTGCTGGATTTGGTTTGGCGGTTGGTAGAGTTCCCAATAGAGGCATTGCTAATCATGAGATTGGGACAGACACTATTGGCATAGCTCTATGGGGAGATGTATGAGGTCCGCTACTAGCAGCAGAAGGGGATCAGCTGCAGCTATCTATTACAGAGTTGGGATTGGCAGCATATAGTTGTGGAGAGGCCCATCGGGTTACCGTGGACGACTCGGGCTTAGATGGAGGATAGGGATATTGGCTATGCAGTTTTGTGGTGGCAATCCAGGGAGCAGGGATAGATTCGACAGTGGGCAGGTGTCGTAGGGCACTATGGCAATGCCTTCTCTCGGCTTACTCCAGGGGAGGTGGTTTGGAACCCTTATCGAGACTGTCCAGCCTGGTCGAAGGCTAGAGAGTGGCTTCGATAGGTATGTAGAGAGCGGTGGTTGATTGGGTGACACAAGATCAAGCATGATTTCTTCTTGTACAATTGATTGATACGATAGTTTGGGGTGTGCCAGGGGTTTCTTGGTGAACCTATGGTCTATCGACATCAGGGGGATGAGAGGAATCTAGACCAATCGATCATCGTGTCACTAGGTGAGGATTTCGATGCGAAGATCGATGTCCTAGATGTGGATGATGTCAAGACTGTTGCAAAGTATGACCAGTGGTGGATACTGTGGTGATGGAGGGAGAGGGGACATTGGGAGGCATGGAGGCGACATCAATGGGCAGGGAGGGTGCTGAGGCACCAGGGGATGATTAGGGAGCTTATTTGGAGGATGCGAACATGGTGGAGGTGGAGGGTGAGGATGTATATTTGGGGGCTTCGAATCAATTGAAGATGCAAGACATTGCAGAGCAGTGGGAGCCAGAGTAGGCTACTATTCCAGAGAGTCCCATGCCTCAGGCAGATGTGGAGGAGATGGAGTCTAGGGTATGCACTGAGAATGCACGTTTTGTGGAGCTGCTACAGAGGCGAGATGAGGAGCTAGGGGATGCGCTACGGGAGAGGGATCTCCTACGAGCTCAGCTAGCAAAGTTGGAGAGCGCATAGGTGGCATCTCACTAGCAGGATAGGGATACTAATGCTACATGGGAGAGGGATCTCTTACAGATGCAGCTGGCAGAGAGGGATAGGGTTTTGGCACAACACGATGATGCATTAGCTTACTACCATCGGTGGGAGGCAAAGTGGTTTCGACATCAGATGGATTTGGAGGGGGAGATCATTTGCCTCAGTGGGTGGCTACCTGAGCCGTCGGGAGGTGGATCATCGCATCGGATGAGGGGTAGTGATACTGAGCAGTCAGCATCATCTCATCGTAGGTGACTAGATTAGGGAGGGGGCAACAGGCATGATGTGGGGTCTAGTAGTAGCCATCCTAAGGGGTCCCATAGGACCCACACCATGGGGGGTAGTTCCCATCGCACCAATCCTTCATGATCATGGTGACCGATGCCTTAGGCTGGGTGGTTTTTTTGTATGATTACGGGGTTAGAGGACCAATTTTGTAGCTTGCAGGCATTTTTTTGATGAAAAAAAAAAAAAAAAAAAAAAAAAAAATATATATATATATATATATCGGCTTTATTTTGTTTATGCACATGTGATGATTTGATTTTATGCATGATGGTTGATGAATATGGATGTATGCATGTTAATGTATTTTGATGGATGCATATGTTATGATGAATGCAAATGTTTTTTATTTATATGTGATATGCAAAAATGAAATGGATGAATGGAATTTGTGTCATTTGGTTAGGGCACCATAGACTGTTTAGAACTTTGTGATTATGTTTTTGGGCGATTGTTGTAGTGGTGACTTTGCTTTTATACATGTGGTTTTTTGTATTTCCTGATGGTAATGTGAGGATGAAAAGTAGCGCAGTTGGTTTAGAAATGTAGCTAAGGTTTTTTGAGACTCAGACAGTTTTAACTCACTAGCCATGACTGTACTTTATCTTACAAGACTTTTGAACAAGTTATGAATTAGACTTGTCTTTGACCAAGATATTTCGCATCCCTGTGTGTGCAATTGAGTTCATTTATGTGGTATTCATCAGGATACCGCCAGTTCCAGATAGGCTATCAACCAAACCTATACTGAGGATCACCTAATTAGCTCCACTAACTCCTTTGTTGTATTTAGATAGATTAATCGATGTTGCTCTCTAGGATACCATAAGCTAGCTCATCCACATGCAAACATTGATCTGTACATGAGTTAATGTGATAGATATATTGTCATGCAGGTAGGATACTGAAAGCACGAGATTTTAGGCAAAGGAAACACTAATCATGCAATGTAAGACGAAAATGTAACGCTTTGATCCTATGCACTAAAACAGAGAAAAGAGACAACTTGGAAATGAAAGACAAGACGTAAAGAAATCATAGCCCTCTTTATTCAAATATCTTATCCTCGGTTACATAGACGTCTCCTCCCTTTTTAGGGGCTAGGAGCGTTAAATTTGTCATTGGTACAATGTACGATTTAGTCTTCCTCCTTCCGCGTGCCCACGATTGCAATGGGCGGGCCAAGATGATGCCGTCACTGATGTCGATGAGTTATTCACCTCTACTGCTTCTCCTACGAACAAAGAAACAACCAAGATGCCAGTAGCACCTGCTGCAAATGAAAGGTGTTTGTTCTTTAAAATTAACAAAATATGCATGCAAACATTTATCTAAAACAGTGAACAAAATGATTCTAAACAACCTGAAAACTTGCCAGAAGACATAAAATGTTACCAACAGACCATTGCCACTGAGACAGTCGGCCAATCTGCTTCAACTGGAAATTGTCCCTGGGTGGGACGATTTACATCGTAAATCGTCCCTGGGTGGGACGATTTCTTCTGTGTTGGGGAAGTCGAACTGACACGCTCCAATGTCGACTCCCGAGGTCTCCAAAACACCTGCAGACAAGGTGGTTATGTAATTGGGGCCATTTTGGGACGACCCAGATGGCCGGATTCTCCCAATTTGGCCTCTATCTTCAAGAATTTGATATCGCCACCTAAAAGTCAATGAAACAACAAAGCGACACAAAACATACTAGAATCTGACAAAAAGTTACAAAATTGTAGCTATGGGTTAATCAAACCTAATAACACAAAATGCAACCTGAAAAAGTAATCTAAAATGCTCTAAAACTTAAAATAGGACTTGGGGAGTCCGGGGGTGCCCAAGTGGGCCTCCCACCGTTGGCACTTGATTTTGGAGCCAATCCACTAGGGATGGGCCCAAAACCTCTTATGATTGGGGGGTCGGCGAATTGGTTGGTTCAGGTGTCCATGTGTTGGATTTGGGTCATGTTCGAGCTTCCAAAGGCCACCCACCAACCTCCCTTGCAAAAGAGATTGGTGGATGTGGGAAGGTGAACCAAAAGGGATGCAAGTGGGTCTTCAACTCGGCAGCACTTCGTTGCTTGAAAACTCCTTCAACCTGTATATTTTTGGGTGAGAAAAGTCCCACCTTTTATAGACCCATGGGGTCTCTTTTGGGAGGGAAGCACAAATGCCATGTGTTGGTCATAGGCGCCATGTGGCAGTCTTGTCTTCCCATGAGGGAGGGGAGTCCTTCGTTGACTTGGGCTTTCATAACTGCCCTTGTGATAGTCCTCAAATAGCCTATTTGTCCACTCACACACGCGTGCGAGGCAGGAGTCATTAACTGACTGTTCTGGGCTGCCACTTGGCACCATTTGCCTTTTTGCCCGTTAAACTTGGAAATCGTCCCACCCAGGGACGATTTCAGAAATCGTCCCTAGGTGAGACGATTTCAATTCAGCAAATCGTCCCTGGGTGAGACGATTACTAGGCAAAGTGTCTAAGTGTGCCAAATTGCTTCTTGACCTCACAAAATTGCTATGAAAGTGGTTAATACCACTGTTTGACCTCTGAGGGCTGCCCTGGGGCTGTGTTTGTCAAAGCGATCGGTGTTTGCAATCACATAATCGGATTGGTGTTGTTTTGTTGTCTACGGATGCCCCTTTTTGGGAAGCGCTGCGGGTGACGCAGTTCTGAGCAAAAATAGATAACCAAAGCACTACTGATTAGGGTTTCTTGGTAACCAAACCAACTTTTGATGCCCCAAGTATGGAAAGGGCATGCATTCTTGAATCCTTGCTTTTGACGAGCTAAGAAAATTGATTTCAAGTATTAACCTGTTTTGTTGAGGTGTGACTTGAACTTAGACATTGATCAGTCATGAACAGGCAAAGGGCATTTTTATCCTCAGGGGGAACCTTGTGTTCATGATTCACGAAATGCCAAGTGTTTGATTGATTTGATTGTTGCTTGTTTACTGCCCCAAGCAGGAGCATGATTGTCTTTGTCAATGATTCTTTGAATGCATGTCATTTTCCTTAATTGGGTGTGTGATTGTTGGTTGGTGACTAAGTGTGACTACCCCCTCAAGCGACGAATCGATGAGGGAATGACCTTCGTGAGAGAAGCGACGAGTCACTTGACCCAAGATGACTTGTGCAAGGGTGCCTTTTAAGGGTTTACCGTTAAGTGTGTGCAATTTTTCCAACATTTGGACCTATTTTTGTTGGGTGTTAACCCTTTTGGTGATGCCGTAATGAGGTGAAATCATCGAAAATCTAACTTCCCGTGGAGCGGTCCGGCTATTGTAGCCTTCTTGGGGAAGTAGGAGAGCGATAATTTGAACCTCGACATCGATTTTCTTTGCCTAGAGGTTAAGTGCATGAGCACTTATGTCTGGCAATGTTTCTCTGTGTTTTTGTTGAATTTTGTACTATTTTTGTTGTTTTTGTGACACCATTTGGGGATTAAACTGTCTGCAATCCGTCTGCCCGTGGAGCGGTCCGGCTATGTTAGCCTTCTTGGGGGTTAGGATAGTGACATTTTGTAACGCCAATGCGTATTTTGTATGCCGGGATGTCAAGTGCAACAGCACTCTTATTAGGCAAATTTATTTTTTGTTTTTAGTTCATTTTTATTGTTTTGACTTTTTTGGCTGGAAATCGTCCCTGGGTACCCAGGGATGATTTCCAATTGCAAAAATTGTCCCTGGGTGGGATGAGCGCTGACCAGAACGCTCATCCCAGCCAAGGACGATTTCCAGTTGGTAGGCCTATTTAAAGCCCAAAACTTGGATTTGGGCTCATTTGTGTCATTTTTTTTTTTGCGATTTGGTAGCTCTGGGAGGAGGAGGTAATTCTGCGAAGCGAAGCGCTGCCGAAATTATCTTTGTCATCATGAGTGCACAAACTGGTTCGAGCGGCGGAGCGGAGGCGAAATCCGTAAGTTCTCCCTAGAGTTTATTCTTGCCATTGATGATTTTATTTGAATTGATTTTGTTTATTTCTTTGTTTGAAATAAAATTTAGATCTTGACACTTAGTTATTTCTTTGTATTCAATCAGTTAAGGTTAGAAACCCTAGATCTGAAAGATTTATTTTTGAATTTTTGTGTTGTTTTTTTGTAATTACTCAGTTTAGGTTAGGAACCCTAAATCTGAAAAATTAGTTTTGAATTTTTGTGTGTTATTTTTTTTTTGTAGGTTAGGAGCTGGTATCGTGTACCTGCCGCATTTGCTGAGGCACGATCGACGCTGACTGATGTTGACTGGTAGTGGCTTGATGCCCTTGGGCTCAAGCAGGTGGCTCTACTGGAGCCTGTGGTCCCGGATCAGGCCTATCTGATGGCCCTGATCAAATTTTGGGATTCGCGGACCAACACTTTCCATATTTCGATAGGGGAGATGACTGTGACACTGGAGGACGTTTATCGGTTGCTTCGGATTTCGATAGATGGACTGCCCATTAGGACATCATCGCATGATCAGTGGACTACTATACTGACGAGATGTTTTGGGCATGCGGAGCGGCTGGGTGTAACGAACCCAGTGGAGACAAATCGAGGTGGATTGTCAGGCTAGCGAGATTTTTGTTAGCTGGTGGCAGGAGAGGGGGGTGTTAGGAGTGAGGCACGCATTCTTGATGGGCCTCATTTCTAACATGCTTCTACCTAATTCGTCAGGTGGGAGGTTCCCGTGGAACCTTTTGGAGTTGGTATGGCAGTTGGTAGAGTTCCCGATAGAGGCATCGCTGATTTATGGATGGGGACAGACACTGTTGGCACAGCTCTACGGGGAGCTATACGGCATTCGTTGTCGGTAGCGGAAGGGGGTGAGTTGCAGTTATCTTCTTCAGTGTTGGGGTTGGCAGCACATAGCAGTGGAGAGGCCGACCGGGTTACTATGGATGACGCAGGCGGTGATGGATGATGATGAGATTGGCTATGCAGCTTTGTGGCGGCGTTCTACGGAGCAGGGGCAGAGTCGACGATGGGCAGGTGTTGTTGAGCACTACACTGATGCCTTTTCTTGGCTCACTCCATGGGGGGTGTTTTTGCGTCCTTATCAGGACTTTCTAGGCTAGGCTGAGGCTGGAGAGTGGCTCTGACGGGTACGGAGGGAGCGGTGGTTGACTAGGTGGCACGGGACAGAGCATAAGTTCTTTCTGTACTGTCGGGTTACACGACAGTTTGGGGTGCGCCAGGGGTTTCCTGGTGAGCCCGTTGTCTATCGGTGATGGGGGGATGAGAGGGATCTGGAGCCACCGATCACCGTGCCATTGGGTGAGGATTCTGATGCAGTGATTGAGGTTTCGGATGTGGATGACATTGGGACTACCATTGAGTATGATTCATGGTGGGTACTGTGGCATTGGAGAGGAGAGGGGCCACTGGGAGGCATGGAGGTGGCAGTGGAGGATGCTAAGGCAGTAGGGGGTGATTTGGGAGGTCCGTTGGATGATGCGTACATGGTGGATGTGGGAGATGAGGATGTGGACTTGGGTGTTTCGGAGCAGTTGGACATGCAGGATGTGGAGGAGCAGTTGGAGCCTGAGCAGGCTACTGTCCTCGTGACTCCTATGCATCCGATAGATACAGAGGAGGTGGGGTCAGAGGTAGGAGTTGAGATTGCTCGACTTACATAACTACTACGGATGCGGGATCTGGAGTTGGGGGATGCTCGGCAGGAGAGTGATCTTTTGTGGGCTCAGTTGGCAGAGCGGGATAGATTTTTGGCGCAGCGCGATGATGCATTGTCTATCTATCATCGATGGGAGGCATAGTGGTGTCTGTATCAGATAGACTTGGAGAGGGAGGTCATCCACCTTGGCGGGTGGCTACCTGAGCTGTCGATCAGTAGATCTTCTCGACGAACGAGGGATAGTTTGACTGAGCAGTCAGCATCCTCTTGTCGTAGGCAGTTAGATGAGGGGGGTGGTAGCAGGCATGATGTAGGGGCTAGTAGTAGCCGCCCTGCAGGGTCCCGTAGGACCCACACTAGGGGGGGTAGTTCCCATCGCACCGATCCTATGTGATCATGGTGGCCGATGCCTTAGGTTGGGTTTTTGGATTTGATTGCGGGGTCTGAGGACCGGTTTTGTAGCCTGCGGGCATCTTTTTGACGATATATATATATATATATACCGGTTTTATTTTTGGTTTTGTACATGTGATGATGTGATTTTTGTTATGCATGTTTATTCATTTTGATGAATGCAGATGTTATGATGAGTGCAAATTTTTTAGATGTCTATGTGATATGCGAATTGAAATGGATGAATGATACTTGTGGTGATTGCACTGTAGGCTATTTAAGAAGCTCTTTATTTACATGGTTTTTTTTGTTTTTGTATTTTCTGATGGTATCATAAGGATGATAAGTAGCACAGATGGTTTCGGAATGAATGTAAGGTTTTCTGAGATTCAGTCAGTTTTAACTCACTATCCATGACTGTACTTTATCTTACAAGACTTTTGAACAAGGTATGAATCGGACCTGTTTTTGACCAAGTTATTTAACATCCCTATGTGTGCAATTGAGTTCATTTAGTGGTATTTGTTAGGATACCGCCAGTGCCAAATGGGCTTTCAACCGAACCTGTATTGAGGATCACCTAATTAGCTCCACGGATTCCTTTGTTGTATGTACTAAGATTAATCAACGGTGTAATCCAGGATGCCATAAGCTAGCTCATCCACATGCAAAAATTGATCTGTACGCAAGTTAATGTGACAGATATATCATCATGTGGGAGGTTTACTTCTGTTACCGATAGGATATCAACCAAATTGGTACTGAAGCTTGCCTTATGACCTATAGAATTCTGAGAGCTCCAGGGATTCAAGGTCAACTCCCTTCTTTTCTTCAATTTTATTGGGATACTTGCTCATTGTAGTGATGAGATCACTGTTTATTTTGATTTGTTTTTCTTTTGAGCAAAGGATTGGGGATATGGAGTGACGAAAATCATTGTTGTTTGTGCCTTTTGATGTGTGCACTATATTTTGTCAAATTTGGAGTTTTGACATTTTGCTTTTGTGTTTTGCAACTTTTGAGAACTTTAGGGATTCTTAGGGAATTGGGTAGGGAGGATTCTTATCCTTTTGCCAACTCTCAGCATTCTAGGGGTCATTCGCACAGGGGGATGAGCAAGATAACCGTTTTGCTTTTTGTGACCTAGATTATTTTGCAGGTTTCGTTTTTCATTCACACAATTTGGGAATTTAGTGTTTTGATTTGTGTTGGGATGTTACGTAACAAGGTGTATTTCAAGTATGACTCTACCTTTGTAAAATCTGTTCGACTTGATACACTACATGGCTAAAGAGGAACATGATGATCGAATCACTGAAACTCTTGGTACATTCCCAGACCACTGACTGTAGTGTGGTAAAAGTTATGCTTGGTTTTTTTTGTTGTTTTTGATGAATTCGAGTATGCCTAGAATTGAGATGCAAATATTTGTTGTTTTTGATGATTTTTGTTGTTTTTTTTTTTTTTTTTGGCTTTCTTAGATATGAAATGGTCGCAAATGACTGATATTCAAGGGTTATGTTTCCTTGATACCGTCAAGAGAAGCTAGCCTGTACATTCCCGGTCCTATTTTTCTATCAATGACATAAGGACCTAACCAATTTTCCATGAATTTGTCTCTCATATGGGACGGCCAATTAGAGTTTTGTTGGTTTTCCTTCAGGACCAAATCACCAACCCGAAAGTCTCTTAGGTGAACTTTCATGTTGTAAGCTCTCTTAAGTCGTTCTTGATAGATACGTAAGTGCTCGAGAGCATTAACGCGTCGTTCATCAAGCAACGTAAGTTGGTCTACTCGGGCCTGCCACGCAGTGTTATCATTGATGAACTCCTGCATTGATATGCATAGGGAAGGAATTTCCAACTCGAGAGGCATTACTGCCTCTGAGCCATACACTAGTGAAAACGGAGTTGCCCCAGTGGGCGTCCGAATGCTAGTGCGATAAGCCCAAAGGGAAAGTGGGATTTGTATGTGCCAATCCTTATGACTGTCTACGACGGTATTTTTAAGGATGGCGACTAGCATTTTGTTTGACGCCTCTGCTTGCCCATTTTCTTGCGGATAATAGGGTGTTGAAAAGCTATGCTGAATTTTGTACTTTGTGGTTAAAGCACGCACGTCTTTGTTCTTGAATGATGGCCCATTATCCGAGATTATTTTGGATGGAATACCAAAATAACATATGATGTAATGCAAAATGAACTCCGCAATGCGGGGTCCTGTCGTAGAGGTTAACGGAATTGCTTCCACCCATTTGGTAAAGTATTATGTGGCCGTTATGATAAACGTGTGACGGCCTGACGATGCAGGGGAGATCTTTTCGATTAGATCAAGGTCCCACTGCAAAAATGGCCAAGCAGATTGGACTATCTGTAAGGCCTGGGAAGGTACGTGCATCAAATTGGCATGATGCTGACATTTTACACACCTCTTGACATACTCACAAAAATCTCGCTCTAAAGATGGCCAATAATAGCCCATGTGAAGAATGCGCTTTGCAATGGCCATACCACTGAAGTGGCCGCCACATGTACCGTCATGCGCTTGGGTGACTACCCAAGTGGAATCTTGCTGGTCCAAGCAACAAAGAAGAATGTCTTGGGGATGACTACCCAACATTGGCAGGGACGTGTAGTACAAATCCTTGCAACTTTGGGGACCAACTATGATTGGGATTTGGTAGTGGTAAAAACCACTGTTTATTAAGGTGAATGGATAGGGAATAGCTCGTCCTTTTATCAATTCTCAAAATTCTAGAACCATTCACACAGGGGGATGAGCAAGATAACGGTTTCGCTTATGGTGACCTGGATTACTGTGCAGGTTTCATCTTTCATTCACACAACTTGGGAATTTTTTATGTGTTTTAATTTGTGTTGGGATGCTATGTAACAAGGTGTGATCCAAGTAGAACTCTACCTTCATAAAATCTATCTGACTTGGTACATTACATGGCTAGAAAGCAAAATGATGATTGAACGATAAAAACTCTAAGACCACTAACTCTAGTGTGGTAAAAAGCAGTGAATGGCATTTTTGTTTGTTGTTTTATATAATGGAAGAATGTGGAACAAGATGGACTAGTGAAGTAACTATAGTTTATGGTGCCTTTGACCTATATGACCACAAATATGCAATGTATGGATGCGATTCTTAATGTAGCTACATGTTTTTGTATTTTTGATGGATTGATTTTTGTGAATATGAAGATGAGATGTGAGAAGAGATTTATTGATGAATTTAAGCATGCTTGGAAATGAGATGCAAATTTTTGTTGTTTTTGATGATTTTATTGTTTTTGAATTTTCTTTTATTTTTGACCAAGCGATTTTAGGAATCCTTGGAGCATTTTGGGATTGACCAAGTGATTATAGGAATCCTTGGAGCATTTTGGGATTGACCAAGCGATTATAGGAATCCTTGGAGCATTTTAGGATTGACCAAGCAATTATAGGAATCCTTGGAGCATTTTGGGATTGACCAAGCGATTATAGGAATCCTTGGAGCATTTTGGGATATGGCTTTCTTAGATATGGAATGGTCACAAATGACTGATGTTCAAGGGTTCTATTTCTTTGATTCCATCAACAGAGGCTAGTCGGTATGTCCCAGGTCCTATTTTGCTATCAATGACATATGGACCTAACCAATTTACAGTGAACTTGTCCCTTAGGTGGGACGACAAATTAGAGTTTTGTTGGTTTTCCTTCAAGACCAAATCACCAACCCGAAAGTCCCTCAGGTGCACTTTCATGTTGTAAGCTTTCTTAAGTTGCTCTTGATAGATACGTAAATGCTCAAGAGCATTAACGCGTCATTCATCCAACAACGTAAACTAGTCTAAATGGGCCTGACGTGTAGCTTCATTATTGATGAACTCCTACATTGATATGCGAAGGGAAGAAATTTCTAACTCAAGAGGCATAATTGCCTCGGAGCCATACATGAGCGAAAATAAAGTGGCCCTAGTGGGCGTCTGAATGCTAGTGCGATAATCCCATAGGGTAAGTGGGATTTGAATGTGCCAATCCTTATGATTGTCTACGATCGTATTTTTAAGGATAGCAACTAGCATTTTGTTTAACGCCTCTGCTTGCCCATTTGCCTACGGATAATAGGGTGTCAAAAAACTATGCTAAATTTTGTACTTTGTGGTCAAAGTATGCACATATTTGTTCTTTAATGGCATCCCATTATCTGAGACTATTTTGGATGGAATACCAAAATGACATATGATGTTATGGAAAATGAACTCCACAATGCGGGGTCCTGTCATAGAGGTAAGCGAAACTACTTCCACTCACTAGGTAAAATACTCTATGGTCGTTATGATAAATGTGTGATGGCCTAACGATGTAGGGGATATATTTCCAATTAGATTGAAGCCCCACTGAGAAAATGGCTAAGTGAACTAGACTATTTGCAAGGGCTAGGAAGGTACGTGCATCAAATTGGCATGATGTTGACATTTTATGCACTTCCTAACATTTGCACAAAAATCTCGCTCTAAAGATGGCCAATAATAGCCCATGCAAAGAATGTGCTTTGCGATGGCCATACCACTAAAGTGGCCACCACATGTACCATCGTGTTCTTGGGCGATCGCCCAAGTGGACTCTTGTTGGTCCAAACAACGAAGGAGGATTCCTTCATAGCTACGATGGTACAAAATGTCTCCTATCAAGACATACTTAGCCGCTTTCTACTTGAATGCTTGTTTTGCGGCATGCATCAATCCAAGCGGGAGATTACCTAACTTGAGGTAGTCTCTAATGGGTAAATACCAGTCCTATTGATCTGAAGCCTCGATGGTATGAACAACCAATCCCTCTTGAAGTTCATCCCTAGAAAACACTGAGCGGGATAGAACTTGTAAGAATAGCATTGTGTTGCTATTAATGGAAGTAGGGGAGAACAAGGACCCCCAGTTGGCATGCTTCAAATGATCGTGGATTCGAGAGAACTTATCCGAGGATGGTTCAATCTGGATCATGTGGATTCCTGGCATCAAGTCAGAGCTTGCACGCTCCATCATGAATTGCGATAGTGTTTTGACTTGAATGGTTGTCATATCACCAGAGAGGTCTTGCGGGATTAGTGAACCCAAAGAAGCCATTGTGTCCATAAAAATATTCGATGATCGAGGGAGTGCCTCGATGTCATACCACTCATTTTTTGCCAAGAATTTGTCCACAAGGGCTTTATAATCCTGTAGAATTGGGCATTTGCACTGGAATACCCCTTTGACTTGATTGAAAATTAATAGTGAATCACAAAAGATGTTCAGTTGTTTGATGTTCATGGTGATTGTTGTCTGAAGACCTATGAGAAAGGCTTCATATTCTGCATTATTGTTGGTGCATGGGAGATTTAATTTAAATGACAGGGGCATTGGAGCACCCTGCGGTGTGAAGAATACTATTCCTATGCCACCACATTTCTCACATTTAGAACCATCAAAAAATAGGGTTATGTCAGCCTGTGACTCAGGCTCATAAAAATATGGTGATTCTGAGACATGGAAGACCCTATCATCGGGTAGTTCTATAACTAGAGGCTGATCATATTTGATATGAGCCTCTACTAGTTGATCAACTATGACCTGTCCTTTGATGGATTTCTATCCGATAAACTCTATGTCAAATTTCGTCAACAACATGATCCATTTTGCCATGTGACTACTATGATAAGTACGACTCATCATGTATTGCAATGGATTCTCCTTACACACAACATATGTAGTGTTGCTCAACATGTAGTGGCATAGCTTTTTGGTAGCAAACACCACTGCCAAGCAGAGTTTCTCAATGTATGCATAGTTAAGTTCATAACTGACCAGGGTGCGGCTAAGATAGTAAGTAGCCTTTTCTTTATGAAGTTCATTCTTCTGGGCTAGCATGGTGCCCAGTGCCACCTCAGTAGCTAAGATGTATAAGTAGAATTACACTCCTGGTCTAGGTGGTGCCAATACTACCAGTGAAGCCATGTATCGTTTGATGTCATCAAAGGCTGACTGGCACTCGTCATCCTAGTGAAATGTTACTCTCTTGTGCAATAATTTGTTCATGCGTTAGCACTTGTTAGATAACTGCACTATGAAGTGCTTAATTGAAGTGACTTTTTTGTGTAGACTTCTAAGCTGCTTGATGGTAGTTGGAGGAACCATTTCAAGGATTGCCTTGACTTTGTTTGGGTCCACTTTGATGCCTCATTTTGAGACTATGAAACCCAAGAGTTTTCCAAATATTATGCCAAATACGCACTTCTTGGGATTCAGTCTAACTTTATGCTCCATGAGGCGATCAAGGATCTTGCTTAAGTCATCGAGATGATCAAGGCATAAAAGAGACTTGGCCAACAAATCATCCATGTAATCTTCTAAAGTTTTATGCATGTAATCATGGAATATGTATGTCATGGCACGTTGGTATGTGGCACCAACATTTTTAAGGCCAAAAGGCATGACCTTATAACAAAATGTCCCCCAAGGCATTGTGAACGCCATTTTTAGTTGGTCCTCGGGATTGATATGAATCTGATTGTATCCCAAGAAACCATCCATGAGGGATAGCATTTCGTGACCTACTATAGCGTCTACTAATGCATCAATTCTTGGCAAGGGGAAATCATCCTTAGGACTCACTTTGTTTAGATCTCAAAAATCAGTGCATATGCGAATCCTCCCGTCAAGATTTTTGACGGGCACCATGTTGGACAGCCATGGCAGATAATCCACACAGATGACAAACTGTGCATCCAATAGCTTTTGCAATTCATATTTGACCATCAAGGCCACTTTTGGGTGCATCTTACATAGTTTTTTCTTAAATGGCTTGATTTTCATATCAAGCGTAAGATTATGCATGACTAGCTGTGGATCTAGCCCTGACATGTCTTTGTACGACCATGCAAAAACCTCCTTCTCTTTGAGAAGGGCAATGTAGTCAGCTTGATCTTCAAGGGATAAACTTACCCCTAGCTTGATAATTTGTGGATTCATTGGATCTAAGCTGATGTCTATGTCAGTCGTCTCCTCGACCGACATGTGGGATCCGTCCTCCAACTGATGTGGAGTTGGGATCAAATGGATATCATTTGCCAAGTTTAAATCTGTGTTAGGAACCTCGGGGTCCTCTTCGGCATGAAAGATATCTTGAGTTGTCCCTGGGCTAAAATGAGTCATTTTACCAAAAGGCCAGTACTCTAATGGTGACAAAGGTGAATTGATGTGATCCCAGTCAATGGCATCTATGTCTAGATGCAAGGACCATTCTGGATCGATCGGATTGTGGATGGGTGCGGTTAATTCAATGGAGATCATGTGGATGAAATGAATTTGGTCTCCATTACCTTGGGTATGATGACTTAAACATTCTAGATGTTCTCTGTGTTCTGGATCTGGTTCTATAGGTATTGGCATAAATGGATCGGCCCTATGTGCTAATGAGAGGATAGGGTCTACCCTCAACATTGATATCACCCTAGGGTATCAGAATGGAAAGCGCTCTTCGTGTACCCAGAGCAGTGGATCCAACACTTGATCCCACCCTACCGGGTCTATGTACCACTCGTGCCCTGGTACTATGCTTATCTATGCAAATATGTCATTAATCTCCAAGGGATGTCATTATTGCACTTGTTGCCTTTGTTGCATTTGTCGCATGTGGTTGAGATAGGCCATCTTAGTTTCATCTTCTGAATCACTGTCAAATATCCAAAAATGTTCATTGACTTCAACAACTGCTTGCAACATATGAGTTTCATCTTGTTCAAGAAAATTAATCTGGTCCCATTGCGGTTGTTCCATGCTTCATGAGAGGACCCGGTTCTCTTGACGCTGCACTAGATCGATTTGAGCCTCTAGAGGGAACAGATTCAAAAATATCTCTTGCCAGTTATTCATGGGACTTTCTCATGAGTTATCACTATTAGATTCAAAGGGATCATATGACACTGGTTCATATTTTGATTCATTCCTCGAAGATATTTCTTGACACTGTTTATCCTTTTCTTGAAAGTGAGTTCTCAAACTTTCACCTCTCTCTAGCAAAGGAGGAGTGTTATTGATGTTACCAAGAGTGTTTGTTGACCATGGGAGGTAATCTCCCAATGTATACATTGTGTTTGGGTTGGCATAAGGATCTGATGCCAACCCACCCTTGTTGCCTATTCCTAGGCCTTACATGTTTTCCACCAAGATGTCTAAGGGCATGGGGTGGTTGAACCCTACTCCCGACTTGTCATAAGGCATTTGGTATCTTGGCTGGCAAAGGACACACATTCCTTGCTCATACCTGCCTAGCCTGTATCCATGCCAATTGCATTGGCCAAGATATCTCAGAGTGAAATATGGGTTAGATAGATAGTTGACATCTTCTACAAAAGGCTCTTCATCCTTGTCCTTTTGCTTGCATGGCTTAGCGCCATGG
The DNA here is from genome assembly GCA_028583015.1 of Wollemia nobilis. Classification (NCBI taxonomy): domain Eukaryota; kingdom Viridiplantae; phylum Streptophyta; class Pinopsida; order Araucariales; family Araucariaceae; genus Wollemia; species Wollemia nobilis. Next base: position 3,849,805 of record JAQPPZ010002024.1, read on the forward strand.
TCAAGGCCCCCATACACAAAATTAGTCTGGTTTGGTGGGCAACCTAAAGGAATAATTGTCCCGATGGGAATACGAGGTCTCCCCATGTCTTGCATTGACTCTAGCGTGGTTGTTGCTATGACATTCCACACTAGATACTCCCCTAGGCCTGTACTGGCCATTTCAACAGTAATTATTGACGATTGAGAGGGAGGGAACGAAAGCTCGTCCTGAGTCCATTCCATGTTGGGTTGATTAGGAGCCTCAACTTCCACTATGCTAGGTATCTCTTTAGTTGAGATGGTTGATATTGTTGGCAGCGCTTCTTCTAGGGGTGGAGCCTCTTCCAGGATTTGCTTCCCTTTATCCTTATGTTTAGCCATGATAGGTGGCATTGGTAATGAAGGAGCTGACAATGAAGATGCACCTAGCTAGGGTTTTGATGGATTAGTCACCAGTGGTGCTCGTGGCATCGAACCCTGTCTAGATGGATTTAACTAAAAATCCAAGTGCATCGATGGGAGGGTCGATTGCGGCATCAACTGCACCGCATTGCAATATTTGAAGGGTTATAAGTCCGTCGGGACTACATGTACTTATCCTTCAAATGCATACTTCAAACACTGGTGAGCTATCAAAGGGACACACTTCATGTCCCTGATCCATGGCCACCCTAGCAATATGTTGTATGCCATCTCACCTTCCAAAACATGGCACAATGTAGGTATCGTCTTTTGTCCTACCTAGATGGGTAGAACAATTATGCCAACTGTCGAGCATATTGTATCATTAAATGCTTGCAGTGTGTAAGTGGAAGCCATGATGTGTGATGCTGGCAACTTTAGATGTTTCAATGCTACCGTGGTAATGATGTTATTGGATGAGCCAGTGTCTATCAACACCCTCTTGTATGGGATCCTGTTGACTCACGCGATAACATGTACGGGTGGATCTGCCATGTCATCAAATACTGATTTAAGTTCATATTCTCGAAAAGTAATGACTGGTTCCATGCATTGTTTTACATGTCCCATGAAGTTATTGAAGGAATTCGCTTCATGAGGTTGCAACTTGATGGCTTTCAAAATCTCCATGAGAGCTTCCCGATGGGGTGCTGATTGCTATATAAGCTCATATATGGAGAGCCTAGCCGACGTGGTCCACAAAATCTGCATGAGTTTGGTTTGTATCGTGACCTTGGGTCTAGGCAAAGGTAACTACTCAAGGTTTTGTTGAGGTTGTGACATCTAAGGAACCTCTTTTGTTGTTGCCTCGGGGACAACTCCTGGGTATTTCTTGTTCCTGGTCACTGTGCTTATCATTCCCACATACCCTTGCATGGGGAAATGTTGTTGTACCTCATTGACCTAAAGATGTTTTGCCTATGCCTCATGGGCAGGCAAAGGGTCTTTGAAAACCCCCATCTATTGATTTTTTGGCGCTATGGGGTTGTCCACTGTTAATGTCTTATTATCAATTAGGTCTTGTATCAATCCCTTGAACTTCCAGCACACGTTCAGGTCATGTCCCCTTCACCTGTGGAACCTACAATATAAATCCTCTCTATATCCCTTAGGCTTGGGAGCATTAGGATCTATGGTTTGAATTTTTGGAAGGGTGATTAAATTTGCCACTGACAAGTGGTCAAATAGTGAGTCCCTAGACTCCGTATAAGGGGTGTATTGTCGCTTAGGGCGACGCTGCTGATTTTGCTCCTATTTTTTATTTTCTCTTTCATAATTATTAGGAGGCACTACCTGATAATTATCCTTTTGAGGCTGTACTTCTTGTGTAGGCTTGGGGACATTTATAGCAACTTGATTAACTATAGCAGGTTTTGTTGCGTAGTCCCTATCTTGGTGTTTTTGTTCCACTCTTTCTTTTTAGGCTTGGCGATTTCACCCTCCTGTATTTTGATCTCTTTGATAATTCTAGCTTGAGCTAGAGCTTCTTCTAAGGTGGCATATTGTTGTAGCTGCAATAGCCTAGAGATCGATCTCAAGCAACTTCATGCGAACATCTGCATGAGGTCGAACATAGGGGGAAGGTAAGGTAGCTTGGAAAGCAGAGTCCTCCATCGATTCCCATAGGCTGCCATGGTCTCCTCCTCATATTGCCTGAGGCTAGCCAGCTCACTCAATGACGCCTCCTTCTTGGTACTGAAGGTGAAGCGTTCAAGGAACACATCCACTAATTGATCTAAGTTATTGATGCTATGCTTCAGCAACTGGGTGAACCAATCTGAGGTAGGGCCTGCAAATGTTGTTATGAATGTCCTTAGCAATAGTGCATCATTATCCTGAATGCCAAAACATTGGCTCAGTAATCTTGTCACATGCTCTTGGGCATCCTCTTCAGCCTTAAATACTGCCAACTGAGGCAACTTGAAATGTTTAGGGTAAGGAGGTGCAGGCACTGACAGATGCACCAGATGACTACGGAGTTGGTGTAACATGGGATTTTGGGGCCTCAAAGATTTGGTTTCCACAGACTCCAAACGCTCTAATGGTGCTTTGTATGCATCGAAAGATTTAATCTCTTCCTCTTTAGTTTTATCCCATTATGAGTTATGGGAGACTGGAGGTTAATGGGGTGTGGCCGAATAGCAGCCCCTCCACCTGGATAGGGCATTTTAGCCCACTCTAATTCTTGTTCATACTCCTCGTAAACTTCCTGAGGAGTATCACACATTTATCATAACAGCCACAAAGTATTTTACCAAGTGGGCTTCGATCTAATTGGAAAGATCTCCCCTACATCGTCAGGTCGTCACACATTTATCATAACAGCCACAAAGTATTTTACCAAGTGGGTGGAAGCAATTCCGCTTACCTCTACGACAGGACCTCGCATTGTGGAGTTCATTTTGCATAACATCATATGTCATTTTAGTATTCCATATAAAATAGTCTCGGATAATGGGACGCCTTTCAAGAACAAAGACGTGCGTGCTTTGACCACAAAGTACAAGATTCGGCATAGCTTTTTGACACCCTACTATCTACAGGCGAATGGGCAAGCAAAGGCGTCAAACAAAATGCTAGTTGCCATCCTTAAAAATACCGTTGTAGACAGTCATAAGGATTGGCACATTCAAATCCCACTTGCCCTATGGGCCTATCGCACTAGCATTCGGACACCCACTGGGGCCACTTCATTTTTGCTCATGTATGGTTCTGAGGCAGTCATGCCTCTAGAGTTGGAGATTCCTTCCTTGCGCATATCAATGCAGGAGTTCATCGATGATGACTCTACACAATAGGCCTAGTTAGACCAGATTACGTTTCTTGACGAACGACGCGTTAATGCTCTTAAGCATTTACGTATTTATCAATAGCGACTTAAGAAAGCTTACAACATGAAAGTTCACCTCAGGGACTTTCGGGTTGGTGATTTGTTTTTGAATGAAAACCAATAGAACTCCAGTTTGCCATCCCACCTAAGGGACAAATTTGTGACAAATTGGTTAGGTCCATATGTCATTGATAGAAAAATAGGACCCAGGACGTACCGGCTAGCTTCGCTTGATGGTATCAAGGAAATAGAACCCTTGACTATCAGTCATTTGCGACCATTTCATATCTAAGAGAGCCATATCCCAAAAATGCTCCAAGGATCCCTAAAATCGCTTGGTCAATCCCAAAGGCTCCAAGGATCCATAAAATCGCTTGGTCAATCCCAAAAAAGCTCCAAGGATCCATAAAATCGCTTGGTCAAATCCCAAAAAAGCTCCAAGGGTCTCTAAAATCGCTTGGTCAAATCCCAAAAAGGCTCCAAGGATTCTTGCAATCGCTTGGTCAATCCTAAAAAGGCTCCAAGGATTCTTGCAATCGCTTGGTCAATCCCAAAAATGCTCCAAGGATTCTTGCAATTGCTTGGTCAATCCCAAAAATGCTCCAAGGATTCTTGCAATCACTTGGTCAATTCCAAAATGCTCCAAGGATTTCCACAATCGCTTGGTCAAAAATCAAGAAAATTCAAAAACAACAAAAATCATCAAAAACAACAAAAATTTGCATCTCATTTATAGGCATACTCAAATTCATCAATAGCAATCTCTTCTCGCACTTCACATTCATATTCACCAAAATCAATCCATCAAAAATACAAAAATACATAGCTGCATTAAAGTATTGCATCCATACATTGCATATTTGTGGTCATACGGGTCAAAGGCACCATAGGTTGTAATTGCTCTACTAGTCCATCTTGTTCCACACTGTTCCATTTTTACAAAAACAACAAAAACAACAAAAACACCATGCATTTCTTTTTACCACACTAGAGTCAGTGGTATTTTAATGTATCAAGAGTTTTCGTGATTCAGTCATCATTTTGCTCTTTAGCCATGTAATGTATCAAGTCAAATAGATTTTACGAAGGTAGAGTTACACTTGAAATACACCTTGTTACGTAACATCCCAACACAAATTAAAACACATAAAAATTCCCAAGTTGTGTGAACAAAAGATGAAACCTGCACAGTAATCCAGGTCACCATAAGCGAAATGGTTATCTTGCTCATCCCCCCATGCGAATGGTTCTAGAATGCTGAGAATTGACAAAAGGACAAGCTCTTTCTTATCCATTCACCTCCATATACAGTGGTTTTCACCACTGCCAAATCCCAATCATAGTTGGTTCCCAAAGTTGTAAGGATTTGTACTATACATCCCTGCCAAGGATGGGTAGTCATCCCCAAAACCTAAAGGGATCAACACCATTCACAAAAAAAATTCCAACAAATCATCATCCTAACACTTTCCATTCACCATTGGTCTCCAAGTTGTAAGGATTCATACTCTCTGCCCCTAACCAGGATGGGTAGTCATCCCCAAGGCCTAACAGATCAATGCCCTTGCTCCATAATCTTCATCACCCCCTTGGTCCCTAACATCATAAGGATTTGTACTACACGTCCCTGCAAAGGATGCGTAGTCATCCCCAAGTCCACAAGGATCAAGGCCACTCATAAGCCCAAACTCACAATATTCAAAATACAAAATCAAATAACAGTGGTTATCACTACTATTCAAAATCCTTGCTCAAAAAGAATTAATATAAAATAAACAGTGGTCTTCATCACTATATAGACGAGCAAATTTCTAAATCATTCAGCCAATAAATATCTTGAACTTGAATCCCTGGAATTCTCAGCATTCGAAAACCATCTAGGTGATCTTCATTACAAGTTTGGTTGATTGCCTATCTGGCAATGGTGGTATCTTACCCACATGACTATATGTATGTTACATTCGCTTTGCATATGTGTAGACCAATGTTTGCATAAGGATGAGCTAGCTTATGGTATCCTGGATAACACCGCAGATTAATCTAACTAAATACAACAAAGGAGTTAGTGGAGCTAATTAGGTGATCCTCAGTACAGAAAAATTTCACAAAGAAAAGAAAGAAAATTTTGAAAGTCTTTAAAAAAAAAATCCTCGACATACAAAAGATAAATGCAACCGCTTAACAACCTTATCCAGATTAGGGGCTGGTAGTAGAAGTGCCTAAACCTTTTGAATCCCAAGTTGAGTTTTTGGAAAATGGTTCTAACATATAGCTTGATTGGATATATATTTGTTTAATTGATATAGTGGTAGATGAACCATTAGGGAATGGTTCTAACCAATAGTTTGATTGAATATATTTGTTTAATTAGTTTGGTTGGATATATTTGTTTAATTGATAGAGTTGTAGAAGAACCATTATTTGGTGATTAAAAAGTCATAAAGGCGCCTAAATCATACGAAAGGAAAGATGGAATGTAACTTCCTTGTTACCGTGATTCAACCTGTTTGCGCTACATTTATGTGTGATTGTCAAGTTAATCTCTTTAATTTATTTTATTTTATTTATTTTTATAGTAAAGAAACTAGTAATTTATCATATTTTTGATCCTTTTATTTCTTTATTTTAAACTAACACACAATTTAATTGTAAACTATATTTTTTAATTTATATTTTAATGATAATATATATATATACACTAATATTTTAAAATATAATTATGGTGCTTTAAATTTACGTCGTATACTATAAACTATTTTCAAAAAATTTTAGTCAGCGGGGTTATTCATTTGTTACGATGGCTGTTGACTTTTTGAGAACTTGCAAATGCGAAATCTCAAATTTTAAAAACCCGTGGCAGCCAATTATAAAATTGTAGGGCAACAATTAGAATGAAGTTTTTTTTTTAAACTTATTAAATTATTAATAATATATATCATTACTGAATAGTTATATTGATAGATATTTTAAATATTGTTAAAAACTTTTAGTCCTTATCTTAGTTTTATGGGTTAGTTCAAATAATTAAGTGAACGAATAAATTTTAAAATAGTAAAATTATTTTTAAAAAAGTATTCTCATTATTATGTTTTATTTTTGTCACGTAACCTCATTAGTGAAAAAGTTTGTAAGAACTATTAAAAATGTATTTTTATATTGTTTTCTCATTCAAAGAAATATTTAAAAATTGATGTATTAGTTAATGTAATATTCATTTAATTCATTTAAAGGGTTAGTCTATTTTTTTAGAAAGGAAGTCAAATTCTTTAGTAATTTTTTTTTTCATGTTATAATTATTTTTTATTAATTTTGCCTAGTATCTTTATTTTAAATATTTTTTTATAGGTTAGTAAAAATTTTATTTGAAAAAGAGAGATATAAAATATTATTTATTGGTCTAAATTATAGAAGTTAGATGATTAATTGTGATGGTGCAGCTAAGGATAACCCAAGGGCTGTAGGCATTGGTTTTTTCAGAAAATATTTCAAGGGGAAGATCCTCCATTAGGAGCTAGAGGGTCTTGGAAGGTCTACTAACAATGAAGTTGAAGGCCTTGCTATTAGACAAGGTTCTCTCAATTTTTGGGAGAATGGGGTTAGAAAGATCATATTTGAGTCTTATTCACAAATATTGGTGGGGCTTCCGGATGCTATTAGAAATTTTAAACCAAATGCTTGGAGGATAAGAAACATTGTGAACTAAATTAAGTCTATTTGGCAACAATTTGAGGATGTCATCCCGATCTATGTTGATAGATAAAATAATGCAATAGTTGACTTTTTAACTAAACATGAGAGTGAAAGTCCAGTTGGATACATGCTGAATTCTAATCAAGATAGAAACACTTTTGAATGGAGGGAGGTGAAAAAAATGGTTTTTAAATTGGCCAAAAATGACTTAGCTAACGATGAGGATAGATCCAAAGTCCACTGAGTCATGTGTATCAAGGGAGGATGAACAATTATTTATTGGGTTGTTTTCTACCTCTTGCAGCACTCTTTGGCCCTTTTGGGGATATCACGGGTAGTGTTCGCAGGACTGTCAAGCCTACTAGGTTTTTTAGGATCAATGTAAAGCAAAAATGGGAAAAATTTTAAAGTTTTTTCTCTGTAGATGATACTCAATTTTTTGTTATTTTTGGAGATGTTAATCTGATTTTTCTTTAGATTTTAAGGCTTGCCAAAAGTGGTAGATCTATGATTATAATTTGATTCTTTTTCTATCAATATAATTATTTACCTTTTCAAAAACTGTTCAAATGAAGAACATATCCATCCAATAGTTGGAAAAATAACCAAGTGAACAAGTTGAATGGCTTAAATACCTCTTGCTAGAGCTAAATAAATGAAAGTGTCATGGCAAAAGACCTAATTATTTTTAATATTATAATAGTACATAAAAATTGTATATAGTGTTACCATGAATAAGGTCCTTTGGTCATAGACTCCACTATTTTGATGAAGTTAAAAATAAAAGTAGATATGTTATTTCATTATTCATCTAGATTGTCATTGCTTTTTTTCTATTGTGACTTTGATTATGGAATTGATGGTAAAGAAGATTTTTTTTCTAATCATATAATTGTGATAGCGATGATATGGACATGAGCATGTATGTTAGAGATCCACAAAATTAAATATAAAAACAAGTTTGACATAAATACCCCCATGTACTAGTCAAAATAATATATGTGCATGACATATCTACTTCTAATGGTGTTTATGAATAAAAAATCTATAACCATCCCATAGGGAAGAATACATTTTTAGGTTTCAAACTCCCAAGGAGAGCAATTTTCCATATAAAATTTGTGATAAGGGTAAAACATATCCAATAATGGGCCAAACCTATTGGGTAATTTTACAATACAAAAAAGGTAAGGTATAGTCTTTTTATTTGGATAGAAATCACAACAAGAGAAACATCCCATTATGGGAGTCAATAAAATGATTGTAGGTAACTTTAAGTGAAGCATTCTTGAACCTAAATATTTACACTATGCTCCAAATTTTATTTTTCATATCTAGGAAGCAACATGAGGCCATTCATGCTCATAAAATATAACCCACCGCTTAATTCTATACCCATATGATAGCAAAACAAGTGCAATACTCGAGGATAAAAAATATAATTTATAGTCATAAAAGATAGAACCACTAGGATAACATCAAACACATAATATATCCATAGTAGAAGTTCCCTAAAATAAAATATTAGATGCAATAAAAAATCATGTCATAAGTAGCCTATAAAATTGAGAGCAACATTGATAAATTTGCATGGGACAAAAGCATAGGCCAAGTGATATTGAAAATCAAGAACTTTAAATATTTATTTTCTTAGAAAAGGTAAACCAATAAGGCTGGAGTATAAAGGCAATGGTTTTTTATATTGGATAACCAATTTATTCCATAGTTTATTTTATTTCTAGTGTTGATAAAATTAAAGTTTTACTTTCACACCAAAATAGGAGCAATGTCACCCATGAAAATTAGTTTTAAAGTTTTAAACAAGATCTAAGGAGCCCCTAATTTTCAAATTATTTTATATTAAGTACTTTATATATAGTGGTATCCCATTTGATTTTAAATATAACACAATTGATTTCATTCCAAAATAATATTTTCTAAGGTTCAAACCCATAAAAATATTAGAAAATATATTTGGTGGTAATGTATTTGCTTTGACTAAAATAATATAGGAACCTAAAATCCCATTTATCATTGGGGTTTGTATATACTTTTCATATTATACTCACCATCCAATTATAGACATATAAATTACACAATAAATAGTATCAAGTAATTTAATCATCCTTTACTAAGCATTATGTGAAGCAAGCCAGCCACAAGAGTAGCTCACATAAGAAAAAAGTAGCACCTTAAAAACAACTTCAATATTATTGGCAAGAGAAAGCAATATTAGACCAAGATTTTTTGTTTTTGTTTGAATACAAGAAAAAAATTATCCCACTTATTCTAAATGAGAATATTTGATCTAAAACTATAAATTTTGAATTAAGAAAGATCAATAGGAAGTGCAATTAATAATAGTGTATAAAAACTAGAATAAATATATATACAAGCAAATTAGCATAATGATTTGATAGGTAAAAAAATAGAGTACAATGCAAGCAATTTTTGAGAAGAGATATAATGGTATAACATTGCAACCATTACTTATGTTTTTATAGTTAGAGATGCATATCTCTATAGCTAATGATAAATGTAATGTCTGAAAAAGAGTGGGTTAGATAGAGAAGTTTCATACGAAGTATCTAATATAGGATAAAATCTATTAAAATAATAGTATAATCTACTCAAACATTTAAAAAAGAAGTAAAGAGAGTCTAAGTAGATTTTTAGTCCATACAAAACCACAAAAATATCCAAGACATACTTGAAATAAAAAATAGAGATCTATTATGTGAGTGACCAATATGAATCCCTAATAAATAATGGATGCCCAAATATTTCATCTAAAAACTATCACAAAATTATGGCTTCCTTACCTAGATGATACTTGTTAACATTTAAAAACATCACCAAATCTAACCATCCTAATACTTTATATAGATGATGTGATTGATATAGATGATGTGCTTTATCTTGCATCGTAAAAATCCATAGCCATGAAAGAAAGAATGAAGACTTATTACATCTATATATAAACTACTTTATCTAACATACCAAAAGAGTTGTCCCATGTGAATCAAAACTAGGTGGTTCACTCATATAGATCTATGTCTAAATATATCCATGAAGAAATAAAATCTTCATGTCCATCTAATGCATCTCCTATCCTTATTAAGAAACAATAAAAAGAATCATTCAAACATAGTCCAGCCATAGCACTAGGATAAAAGTCCCTAAATAGTCAACACCATACTTCTAAAATAACCCCTTTGTTATAGGGTATTCCTTATAATCTACACCTACATATTGCAAGAATACTTTATTGGAACTAGAGATAAAAACTCTGCAAATCATTGAAGCTAATCAAAGTAATAGAGTAACTAGAGTCGGTGCTAGATGAGGGGAAAAGTATAAATACATTACCATAGAAATAACAACCCAATATCACCACCAACGGGTTTGGATCGATGTTTGGCCTATCCCTCTTAGGGACCTCATCCAAATTTTCAATGATAAATTGAACCCATAAGAAAGCAAAGCAACCTAACCAATGACCCTCAACTACAAACCAACCCTAGTAACATTGTCATCCAAAAAACAACCAAAGTAACATAGAGCAAAAGTCAGCCAAGGGATCAATACCTAGAACTTTTGTAATGATACAAATAGCCGAAGATCACCCATTGTAGATTTGGATTGACATTTGGTCCTATCCCCTTCAAGAACCTCGACCAGATATTCAATGGTAAACCAAATCAAAAATAAATATGGAGTGAACCAACAACACCCCCAACCAACAAAAATCCTAGTTACAAAGCCTTCCGACCAACATAGATCATAAATATCATAACAAACAATTAGGTCTAGCAAAGAAAATAGGAGGCCTCTTTCTCTGAGGGTTTTACAGTATTAGAGCTAGAGTGGGAGGCCAACCCATATCCAATTGCTTGAATCTACTCAAAAAATCCCAAAACAATAGCCATAGAACCCTGGGATCAAACACAACCATCAGTACTAGAACTAGAGATAAAAACTCTAAAAACGATCAAAGCTAACCAGAGTAATTGAGCAACCAACAAGACCCCTCAACCAGCAAAAATCAAACCCAAAATATTCGATGGTAAATCAAACCCAAAATATTCAATGGTAAATCAAACCCAAAATAAATATAGAGTGAACCAACAAGACCCCTCAACTAGTAAAAATCCTGGTCACAAAGTCATCCAACCAACACAGAGCATAAAGACCATAACAAACAGCTAGGTCTAGTAGAGAAAATAAGAGATCTCTTGCTCAGAGGGTTTCAAAGTGCTAGAGCCAAATCGGGAGGTCTCTTATAACATTATGAAACCGTAATTAGGTAGACATATTTAAAATAAAAATATCATTAGACTTACCTATAAATGTTTTGTGACACTTACACAAATATATAATTAAATTTACTATGGAGGATACTAAGTCAAGAGTTATAGCCTTTGGAGATTTAACTCAAACTTGTATGTACAAGAAAATGGGGCTGAAAACATCCATTAAATAAATTTTTCTACTAACCAATTAAAATTTCATCATAAGATGCATAATATTTTTATAAATTTATTAGATTTTTTAATATGCAAGTTACTCTATTTTCTTGAACTATTACCCATTTTTAAATCTACCATGTAAAATACTTATTAGAAAATTTGTGACTTTGGTTCTTGATGTATAATTTATTTTTATAGATTATAATAATATAAGTATATTTAAATGTTTCAATAAGAAATTTAAAAGTGATATTTTTAAAAAATGCTATATGCTATTATTCTCTTATCTTCATATTTCAATTAGATAGAAACATTAAGAATGAATTTATTTTTTTATTTATATTTACATAAAAAATATAGTCTACATAGTTATAACAAAAAAAATTAATACTTCAATTAAAATGTGTTTAAATATATTAAGTTCTGGTTTATTTTAGAATTTGATTTAAATTATTTAAAATTTATTTATAATTTGAATAAAATTCATCACTATCACATAATATGATATCATAGTAAATGTAAAAAATAAGAGTACTAACATAGTTGCATAATTTAAAAGCAAGATTACCAAATGCCACATAAAACAACTAGATAACATAGTTACACAAACAAAATATGGAAATCCCAAATGCGATGTATGCAAAAGCAAAACGTAACGCTAAGCCCTACGAACTGAAACGCATGAAAGGAAAGAAACGTAAACCAATTGAGACAAGATAGAAAGCAAATGTCGAGTATAGCCCTTTTTATTATTTTCTTTAAACATCATGTTACAATACATCTCCTCCATTTTGGGGACTAGGAGCGTTAAGTATGGCTCTATTACACCATGGATTGATACGCTTTCTTCTACGTGCCCACATATAAAATGGGAGGACCAAACATCGCCGTCGCTTGTGTTGATATGTATTTGATTCCTTGCTGCTCCCCTGGTGTCAATATCCTTCATTCAAAGAAATAGAAAAGGATTAGTAGCACCTGTGGATGGAGAGAAACATATGATCCCCAAGGCCTGCAGTTAGTGTATGCATAAAATGATTAAAGCGCTAACTAAAACATATAAGAATGAGCTGAAAGTTTGAGAGAAGCAATAAAAACTTACTAGGAAACCACTGCAAAAGGAACAGTATGGAAATTAGCCACAGATTTGTATTCACTCTGGGGTGGGACGAATAAACCTACAACAAAGTTTCAAAAAGCACAGTGTCAAATGTCCCATCCAAGAAGCTCCCAATCACCTTCAAAGTTGGGGTTAGCTAATTGGGGGTATTTTGGGACAACCCAGATGGTCATATTTTGCAAATTTGGCCTCTATCACCCAAAATATGATGATGCTACTTGTGTGTTAGTAAAAGTGAGAAATGATAAAAGCATGATCAAAACTTGTCAGAATCACCTGAAATTTAAATTACAGCATATGTAAACAACCTAGAATCATATACAAAAGAAAAATTAGGGAATTCTGCAATATATTTCTAATTGCTTCGGGGTGGGGTGTTTAGAACTGTGACAACTTTGGGGGTACCCAGGGGCAGGACGCCCGTCGTTTGGGAATCTGTTTCGGCACCAATCCACTTGGGATGGGTCCAAAACCTATTATGGGGTGTTGTCAAAAAAATTTGTGGGATATTGTGGCCAAATGTTTGGGTTTGGGCTCCGAATTTATGCTTCCAATAATCACCCAATAACCTCCCTCCAAAAGAGAGATCAAGGATGTGAAAGGCACAAATCAAAAGGTGTGTGTGTGGATGTAAAATGGTAGCACTTCGTTGCTCAAAATTCTCCTTCTCTTCTCTTTTTTGTGGTGAGAAAAATCACCAATTTATAGACCTAGGGTCTCTCTCTTTGAATGCGCATGCGAGGGCGCCACTTGAGTTGTTTTTCGTATTTTGAGAAAAAATATTATTCCCTAATTTAGAGTCTCCTTGCATGAGGCCTCTAAAATCAAAGACATGCATGACTGATGTCTCTCTCCTTGATTTGAAGTCATTCCTCGCAATTGCATGGCCTGAAGCTGCAGTTAATTGGCAAACCTATCGAGGTTTGACTTTTTTCTAGTCAAACCTGCTATTCGCCCTACCCTAGGCGAATGCTGATTATCATCCTTGGGTGGGACGAATACCAGTTTGTAATCGTCCTAGGGTGGGACAAGTAGGGAGAAAAGTGCCAAAAAGGTGCCAAATTGAACTTTGACCTTCCAAACTATTGTCAGAGTGGTTAGGACCACTGTTTAACCTCTGGGGGCTGCCCTAGGGGCTGTGTGTGTCAACGCGATCAGCGCTTGTTGTCACATAATTAGATTGGTGTTGTTTTGGTGTTTATAGATGACCCTTTTTGGGAAACACTGTGCAAGGCACAGTGCTGAGCAAAAATAGATAACCAAAGCACTAATGATTAGGGTTTCTCAGTAACCCAACCAAATTTTGATGCCCCAAGTATGGAAAGGGCATGCATTTTTAAATCCTTGCTTCTAACGAGCTAAGGAGCTGAATTCAAGTGTTAACCTTTTTGAGTGAGGTGTTACTTGATCTTTGGACATTGTTCAGTCATGAATAGGCAAAGGGCACAACATTTTGTCTGTGGGAACCTTGAGTTCATGATTCATGAATGCCAAGTTTTTGATCAACTTGTGATTATTTCTTGTTTGTTGCCCCAAGTAGGGGCGTGATTGTCTTTGTCAATGATATTTTGAATGCATGCCATTTCCTTGATTGGGTGTGTTTTTGTTGATTGGTGACTAAGTGTGACTACCCACTCAAGTGACAAATCAATGAGGGAATTATCAACATGAGAAAAGTGACGAGTCACTTGACCCAAGAGGACTTATGTAAGGGTGCCTTCAGTTGTTTTTCATTGAATGCTTAAGCATTTTCTGAACATTCTGAATTATTTTTGGTGGGTTTGAACCCTTTGTGTGATGCATTTTTGAGCTAAAATTGTCAAAAATCGGTTTGCCTATGGAGTGGTCCAGCTATGGTAGCCTTCTTAGGGAGTAGGATAGTGCCAATTTGTGACCCCAACATATTTTTTGGATGCCACGAATGTCAGGCGCAAAGGTGCCTTCGTTCGGCAATGTTATTGCTATTTTTGGTTGGATTTTGACCCTTTTAGGGACGCCATTTGGGGATGAAATTCTTGACAATCTGTCCTCCCGTGGAGCATTCCGGATATGGTAGCCTTCTTAGGTAATAGGATAGTGAGGATTTGTGACCCCGATGTTTGTTTTGCATGTCCGAAATGTCAAGTGCAAAAGCACTCTCATTGGACAGTTTTATTGCTGGTTTTGGTGCATTTTTTTGTAGTTTGTGATTTTTTTTTTGAAATTTTTTGCTCTATTTGTGAGGTTAGAGGACCGGTTTATTGTAGCCTATGGGTATTTTTTATGATATATACAGATGACGTTCTTTGTGTTTATACACTTGTCATGGTTTGTTTTTCTGTTTATGCACAGTTATTTATGATGATGCATGCATGTGGTATTATGAATGCGATGTTTCTAATTATATGATGTATGCATATGGAATGAATGAAATGAGTTGTTGATAAATTTTTGGTGGCACCATAGACTGTACAAGATTTACTGGCTTTCTGTACTTATGTGATGACTTTGTGCAATGACTTTGTATGTGATAACTTTGTTTTTGTATTATTATGTTTTTTTTTTTTTTGTATTTTCTGATGGGGATGGATGTAATGAAATGTACCAGTTGTTTTAAAATGTAGTTAATTTTTTATGAGATTCAAATATTTTAACTATCTAGCCAAGACTATACATTTAGCTCACAAGACTTTTGAACAAGGTGTAAATCAGACTTGAGTTTGACCAAGTGATTTCACATCCCTATGTGTGCAATTGAGTTCGTTTATGTGGTATTTGTCAGGATACCACTAGTACCAGATAGGCTGTCAACCAAACTTGTACTGAGGATCACCTAATTAGCTCCACTAACTTCACTGTTGTATTTAGTAAGATTAATCCATAGGACAATCTAAGGTACCATAGGCTAGCTCATCCACATGCAAACATTGGTCTGCTCACACGCAAAGATAATGTGATAGAAATATCATCATGCGTTTAGGATACTGCCATTGCCAGGAAGGTTGTCCATCAACCTGTAATGAGGATCACCTAGATGGTTTTTCGAATGCTGAGAATTCCAAGGATTCAAGCTCTGGAGTCTTTTATTTTCTCAACATATTAGGATACTTGATCGTATACATAGTGATGAAAATCACTGTTTATTTTTCTTTTTGATAAAGGATTTTGAATAGTGGTGATAACCATTGTTATTTAATTTTGCACTTTAGGTTGCAAAGTTGAGCTTCGTAATGTTTGGGCTTATGAATGACCTTTATCCTTTTGGCCTTGGGGATGACTACCCATCATGTTCAGGGGCATGTAGTACGAATCCTTATGACTTGGGGAACCAAAGGGGATTAGGGATATTATGAATTAAGGGCATTGATCTTTTAGGCCTTGGGGATGACTACCCATCCTTGTCAGGGGCATGTAGTACAAATCCTTACGACTTTGGAGACCAAAGGTTATTGGAGATGGTCATGATGATGGCTTGTTGGGAGTTTGCTTTTGGGTGGTATTGATCCTTTTAAGCCTTGGGGATGACTACCCATCCTTGTCAGGGGCATGTAGTATGAATCCTTACAACCTTAGGGACCAATGGTGATTGGGATTTTTGTTAGTGGTGAAAACCACTGTTTATTAGGGGGAATTGATGAGGAAGAACTTGTCCTCTTGTCAATCCTCAACACTCTTGAACCATTCCAACAGGGGGATGAACAGGCTAATCTTTCACCTATGGTACCCTAGACTGCTTTGTAGTTTTCATCTTCCATTCACACAACTTGGGAATTATTTTATGTTTTTTAACTTGTGTAGGGATGTTACATAACGATGCGTAACCCAAGTAAAACTTTCCCTTGTAAAATCCATTTAACTTTGTACAATTTTTGGCTATAAATTTAAAGATAGCTGAATGACGAAAATCCTACATACATTAGGAGACAATTGACTATGCTAAAAATGGGGATGTTATTATTCTGGATGTGTACATTTATAAAATGGGTGGAATGTGGAAAATGAAGGAATTGCCAAGCAATTACAGTCTATGGTGTTTGGGACATGTATGACCAACAAATATGCAATGTATGGATGCGATGCCTAATGCAACTTATATTTTTGTATTTTGATTTTTATGAGTATGCATGGAATTAAGATGCATTTTTTTTTTTTTGTTATTTTTGATGATTTTATTGTTTTTGTTTTTTTGAATGTTTGTTTTGACCAAGCGATTATGATAACCCTTGGAGCTTTTGGTTTGACCAAAGGGTTTATGGATACCTTTGGGGCATTTTAGGTTGACCAAATGATTATGGGAATCCTTGGAGCTTTTGGGTTGACCAAAGGGTTTATGGGAACCTTTGGGGCATTTTGGGATTGACCAAGTGATTGTGAGAATCCTTGGAGCTTTTGGTTTGGGCGATTGTGTCACTTGGACATCCTAGATGATGTTTTTTTTTTGCTTCGAATCTGGATCTAGAGGTATTGGCACTAATGGATCGACCCTATGTGCGTATAAGAGGACAGGATCTACCCTAGGCACTAAGGGTGCTATAGGGTCTCCAAGCGAAAAATGTTATCGATATACCTAGAGTGGTGGGTGTAGTAATTGGTTCAACTACACCCGGTTTAGGTGCCACATATACCTTGGTCCTATGTGTAGCTGTTCAAACATGTTGTCTATGTCCAAGGGATATTGCTACTATCACATATGATTGAGATAGGCCATTTCAGTTTCATCTTCATAATCAATGTCGGAGATCCAAAGGCCTTCGTTGGCTCCAACAATTTTTTGCAACCTATGAGGCTCGTCCTGCTCAAGCAAATTAATGTGGTCCCATCGAGGTTGTTCTGATCTCTGTGGGGGGACCTGATTCTCTTGAGGTTGCCTATGCTCGATTGGAGCATTCAAATGGAACATTTTCAGGAAGCTCTCCTGATAATCATCCATGGCAGTCACTTGTGAATGATTGCTATCAGACTCAAAAGGATCCCAAGGTGCTACCTCATACTCCGACTCATATTATGAAGACCCTTATTGGTCTTTTCTATATCCCTCTTGTAGGTGAGTCCTCAAAATTTCTCCCTTTTCGATCGAAGGGAAAGGGTTGTTAATGTCAACAAGGTTGGTTGTTAGCAATGGGAGATAATCCCCCAATGTATATGTTGTGTTAGGATTGGTATATGGATCTAATGCCAACCCATCCTTGTTGCCTATCCCTAGGCCTTGCATGTTCTCTACCAAGATTTCCAGGGGCAAGGGGTGGTTGAACCCTACTCTTGACTTTTCATATGACATTTGATATCTTGGTTGGCAAAGAACACGCACTCCTTGCTCATACCTGCCAAACCCATATCCATGCCAATTACATTGGCCAAGATATCTCAATGTGAAGTCTGGGTTGGAAAAATAGTTGACGTCCTTAGCAAAGGGTTCTTCATCTTCATCTTCTTGCATTTAAGGTTCAATGCCATTATCCAAGCCCCCATAAACAAAGTTTGTCTAATTGGGTGGGTAGCCTATAGGAACCACAGAGCCGATGGGGATTCGAGGTCTCCCCATGTCTTGCATGGACTCAAGTGCGGGTGTAGATACAATGTTCCACACTATATAATCCCCCAAGCCCATGTTGGCCATCTCAATGGTGATCGTTGGTGGTTGAGGGGGAGCGAATGGGAGTTATTCTGGAGTCCACTCCATGTAGGATGAACTAGGCATCTCGACTTCCATTATGCTAGGCATCTCTTCAGTAGAGATGGTTGAGACTAAGGGTGGTTCCTCTTCTAGAGGTTTCTTTCCCTTGTCCTTTGGTGTGGCCACCATAGGTGGCATTGTTGGTGAAGGACCAGATGAGGAAGATGGACCCGATTGGGGATTTGATAGACTTG
This sequence comes from Wollemia nobilis, assembly GCA_028583015.1. NCBI lineage: Eukaryota > Viridiplantae > Streptophyta > Pinopsida > Araucariales > Araucariaceae > Wollemia > Wollemia nobilis. The sequence continues at coordinate 3,868,204 of JAQPPZ010002024.1, forward strand.
ACAGTAGGGATGCCTACAGAATCGAACCCTATTGAGATGGATTCAACTGAAAATCCAAATGTGTTGATGGAAGGGTCGATTGCGATATTAGTTGCATTGTATTGCAGTACTTGAAGGATTTTAAGTCTGTTGGGACTACATGCACCTATCCTTCAAATGTATACTTTAGGCACTGATGAGCTATTGAAGGGAAACACTTCATGTCCCTGATCCAAGGCCGGACCAGTAAGATATTATAGGCCATCTCACCTTCCAATATGTGGCACAATGTATGAATAGTCTTTTGTCCCACTTGGATGGGTAGGACAATTGTGCCAACCGTCGAGTATATCGCATCATTGAATGCTTGAAGAGTATATGTGGAGGCCACAATGTGAGATGCTGACAACTTCAGATGTTTCAATGTTGTTGTTGTAATGATATTATTGGATGATCCAGTGTCCACCAACACCCTCTTATACAAAATCCTATTGACCCGCACAATGACGTGCAAGGGTGGATCTGCCACATCACCAGTCATCGATTTCAATTCGTCTTCTCTAAAGGTGATGACTGGTTCTATACATTATTTTACATGTCCCACAAAGTTATTGAAAGAGTTTGCTTTGTGGGGCTATAGCTTGATGGTTTTTAATATCTCCATTAGAGCCTCTCGATGGGGCACTGATTATTGAATGAGCTCGTATATAGAGAGCCTAGCCGATGTGGTCCTTAGAATTTGGATAAGTCTAGTCCGAATCGTGGCCACTGGTCTAGGTGGGGGAGGTTGCATACGGAGTTGTTGAGGTTGTGATATCAATGCAAGAGTTCATCGATGATGACACTGTGCGACAGGCCCGGTTAGACCAGTTTACATTGCTCGAAGAACGACATGTTAATTCTCTCAACCATTTACGTATCTATCAAGAGCGATTGAAGAAAGCATACAACATGAAAGTTCACCTGAGGGACTTTCAGGTTGGTGACTTGGTCTTAAAAGAGAACCAACAGAACTCTAGTTTATCGTCCCATCTAAGGGACAAGTTCATGGAAAAATGGTTAGGTCCCTATGTAATTGATAGTAAAATAGGACCTGGAACATACCGGCTAGCCTCTCTTGATGGAATCAAGGAACTAGAACCCTTGAACATTAGTCATTTGCAGCCATTCCATATCTAAAGCAGCCATAGCCCAAACCAAAAAGCTCCAAGGATTCCCGCAATCGCTTGGTCCATCCCAAAAAGCTCCAAGGATTCTCATAGTCACTTGGTCATCCCCAAAATGCCCCAAAGGTGCCCATTACCCCTTTGGTCAAACCAAAAAGCTCCAAGGATTCCCACAATCGCTTGGTCAAAAATAAAAAAATTCAAAAACAGTAAAATCATCAAAAATAACAAAAATTTGCATCTCATTTCTAGGCATGCTCAAACTCATCACAACAATAAAGAGCTCTTTTGCATCTCATATTCATACTCACAAAAATTAATCTATCAAAAATGTAAAAATAATAGTTGCATTAGGCATCACATCCAAACATTGCATATTTGTTGTCATACAAGTCAAAGGCACCATAGACTGTAATTACTCTGCCAATCCATATTGTTCCACATTTCTCTAATTTTGTAAATAGTCCATCAAAAATAAACACCATGCACATCATTTCACCATATCATAGTCAGTCATCTTCTAATGCATTAAGAGTTTTCGTCATTCAGCTATCATTTAGTTTTCTAGACATGTAATGTACAAAGTCAGATAGATTTTGCAAAGGTAGAGTTCTACTTGGATCACACCTTGTTACATAGCATCCCAACACAAATTAAAACACATAAAAATTCCCAAGTTGTGTGAATGAAATATGAAATTTGCAAAGCAATCCAAGTCACCATAAGCGAAATGGTTATCCTACTCATCCCCCGTGCGAATGACCCCAAGAATGCTAAGAGTTGGCAAAAGGACAACCATCTTCCCTACCCAATTCCCCAAGAATCCCAAGTCCTTAAAAAGTTGCAAACATCAAAATTTTGCAAAAAGTCAAAACTCCAAACATTTGACATCACCACCAAAGTGCATACATCCAAAGGCACATATAATAGTGATTCTCATCACTCAATATTCAAATCCCTTGCTCAAAAGAAAAAATATATAAAAATAAACAATGATTTTTATCACTATAAATGAGCAAGTATCCCAATACAATTGAAGAAAAGAAGGGAGTCAAACTTGAATCCTTGGAACTCTCAGCATTTAGAAGGTCATGAAGTAAACTTCAGTACTAATTTGGTGGATAGCCTATCGGTCACTGGTGGTAAACCTCCCACATGACGATATATCTATCACATTAACTCATGTATATATCAATGTTTGCATGTGGATGAGCTAGCTTATGGTATCCTAGATAGCATCGTAGATTAATCTAACTACATACAACAAAGGAAGTTAGTGGAGCTAATTAGGTGATCCTCAGTACAGGTTTGGTTGATAGCCTATCTAGAACTGGCGGTATCCTAACAAATACCACATAAACAAACTCAATTGCACACATAGGGATGTGAAATAACTTGGTCAAAGACAAGTCCAATTCATACCTTGTTCAAAAGTCTTGTAAGATAAAGTACAATCGTGGCTAGTTAGTTAAAAACATCTTGGTCTAAAAAAACCTTAAAATACATTTTAAACCAACTAATATCTTTCATCCTTGCATCGCCATCAAAAAATACAAAAAAAACATGTATACATGAAAAGTTATTTACCATAGCAATCGCCTAGGAGAAAAGGCCATAAAGTTCTAAACAGTCTATGGTACCGTGGCCAAACAACACAAACTCAATTCATCCATTACATTTCCATATCCTAAAACTTAGAAACATTCGCATTCATCATAACATATGCATCCATCAACATCAATTAACATGCATACATACACATTCAACAATCATTGAGCATAACATCAAATGTCGACATGTGTATAAATAAAATAAAGTCATCTGTATATATATCATAAAAAAAATGCACCAAAATAAGCAATAAAACTGTCCAATGAGAGTGCTTTTGCACTTGACATTTCGGGCATGTAAAACATACGTCAAGGTTCCAAATACTCGCTCTCCTAATCCCTAAGAAAGCTACCATATCTAGACCACTCCACGAGAGAACAGATTGCCAAGAATTTCATCCCTTAGCGACGTCACCAAAAGGGTTAACACCCACCAAAAATAGGTCTAAATGTCGAGAAACTGCACACACATTCAACGATAAGCATCTGAAGGCACCCTTACTTAAGTCATCTTGGGTAAAGTGACTCATCAATTTTCTCATGCAGGTCATTCCCTCATCGATTCATCGCTTGAGGGGGTAGTCACACTTAGTCACCAATCAACAAATACACACCCAATCATGAAAATGACACGCATTCAAAGGATCATTGACAAATACAATTACGCTCTCGCTTGGGGCAAGTAAACAAGCAATAATCACAAGCTGATCAATCACTTGGCATTCATGAATCATGAACTCAAGGTTCTCATATATAAAAGGTTGAGCCCTTTGCCTATTCATGACTGATCAATTTCCAAGCTCAAGTAACACCTCATCGAAAAATGTTAACACTTGAATTGAGTTCCTTCGCTCGTCGAAGCAAGGATTCAAGAATGCATGCCCCTTTTCATACTTGGGGCATCAAAAGTTGGTTAGGTTACTAAGAAACCCTAATCATTAGTGCTTTGGTTATCTATTTTTGCTCGGTGCTACACCTTCCACAGTGCATCTCAAAAAGGGGCATCTCGTAGACACCAAAACAACACCAATCCGATTATGTGATCTGCAAACACTGATTGCATTGACACACACAGCCCCAAGGGCAGCCCCCGAGAGGTTAAATAGTGGTCCTAACCACTCCCACAACAGTTTTGGAAGGTCAAAAATCAATTTGGCACTTTTAGGCACTTTGCTCAATATTCGCCCTACCCAGGGACGAATTCAAACTGTGATTCGCCCCACCCATGGACGAATATCAGGATTTGCTCTAGGGTAGGGCAAATTGTAGGTTTGACGGTAAAAAAGTCAAATCTTGACAAATGGTAGCTCAGATCCACCACTTAACACTTCCTTCATCGCATGGGTGTGTGGGTGGGCATATTTGAGTGTTAGAGGTGGTTGCAAGGGTAGTCATGAAGTCTCTAATCAAGGAATAATCTCCTTCCCCCACGGGAAGGCATGATTGCCAAGTGGTGCCTCTGCATGCCCAATTCAAAGAGACCTCCAGGTCTATAAATTGGTGAGTTTCCTCACCCCAAAAAAGGAGGAAAGACAAAGCATTTTAAGCAATGAAGTGCTACCATTTTACTTCCCCATACACCCTTAGTTGATATGTTCATTTTACATATGTGATCTCTTTTCGAGACAAGGTCATTGGGTGACCATTGGAAGGTCAAATATTGAGCCCAAAAACCCAATATTTTGCCATAGAATACCACCCAATTTGCCGACAACACTTTACAAGATATTTTAGACCCATCCCAAGTGGATTGGTGCTGAAATCAGGCCCCAAACGGTGGGTGGCTTGCCCGAGTGCCCTTGCACTGCTGCAGGTCTAATCATCCCTTTTGGGAATGATTAGGAATCTGTGGCATATTATTCTTTCTATCATTTTCATTTTGCATTTCATCTTATGCTGCTTAGTTTGCAATTTTGATTTCGTAACATTTTGAGCAAATCTTATCATGTTTTATCATTTTCTCGTCTTTACTAACTTGCATAGGGCATCATCAAAATTTGGGTGTTAGAGGCCAAATCGAGGAAATATGACCATCTGGGTCATCCCAAAATGCCCCCAATTAGCTAACCCCAAATTTTGTAGGAGATTTAAATCGATGAAGAATTTCCTAACTGTTCTTTTTGCAATGCCTTCCTGGTGATGTTTTCATGCCCTTGTCAAATTTTTAGATCATTTGGATATATTTTAGTTATCGTTTTATCTATTTCTTGCATGCACTAGTCGTAGGCTTGGGGATTGCATGTCTCATCTCATCCGCAGGTGCTACTGACTGTTTCTTGTTTCTTTGAATGCAGGATCTAGACGTTAGAGGAGCATCAGTGATTCAACATTCGTATACGCAATCGGTGATGACATTTGGTCCACCCACTTTACATGTGGGCACGCAAAATAAGGAATGGCCTCCATAGATGTAACAAAGAAATGAATTTAACGCTCCTCACCCCTAAAAGGTGAGGAGGTGAATTGCAATTGAATTCCAAAACACATCAATAAAAAAAAGGGCTTTTTTTTGCATTGGTTGTTCATTTGGGGTTTCAATTCATGTATGCTTTCCCTATTTCATGCATTTTCAATTCGTAGGACTTAGCGTTAAGTTTAGTTTCATTTTACATCATACTTGGAGCCCTATTTCTTTTTTGTTTTTGTATCCTCGTGCTTTCAGGAATCTCATCACATGCTCTTGAGCATATTCCTCACCTATAAATATTGCCAACTGAGGCAGTTTAAAATATTTAGGGTAAGGGGGTGTTGGCACTGATGGATGCACAAGATGACTACGAAGCTAGCGTAAAGTGGGCTTTTGGGGCCTAGAATTTTTGGTCTCCACAGACTCCAGATGCTCTAGCAGTGCTTTATATGCATCTGAGGATTTAATTTCTTCCTCTTTAGTTTGCTCCCATTGTGGGTTATGGGAGACTTGAGGCCTATGGAGGGGTGGCCGGATAGCAACACCTCTGCCTTGGTAGGGCGTTTCAACTCGCTCTTCTTGTTCATACTCCTCATAAGCTTATTGATGAGTCTCTAAACGAGACCTATGACCATAGGTGGGTCCCTGCAGATGGTACCCATAATTGTTCCAGGGAGTGGCCTCCAGCTCAGGTCTAAGAGGTCTTGGAGGCAACACTTGATAAGGTCACGAAGACCTATCTCACACCAGGGGGTTGCGCCTCTCATATGGTTCTGCTCTTTGGGTGCGAGGGGTTAGAACCCTCTTAGGCACTACGTTATGGAGCATCTCATCTGTTTGGCATCGAATGCACTCTTTGCTAAGGTGATATAGATGCTCTAGCTCTTGTTGGTCTTGCTCAAGCCGTGTGATCTGGGCTTGGTGGGCAACATGTCTTGCGACTACCAGGTTGATTTGTTTCACCATATTGAACCTAGGAGGCATGGATGCCTCTCCTATGCACTTACCTCGATCATGATGATCTAAGATCTCAATGGGTTTCTTCCCTCTATCGAGGTTAGTGGCATTCACCCAAGGCTCTAGCCTCAATGGGTGATCATGGTATATAGCAGGTGCAGAAGTGCATGGCTCCCGCGCTATACATTGCTCTTGAGGAATGTGATGGTCTTCCTCATGCTCCCTTTCATATGTGTGAAAGGGGTGGGTAGAGTTGGCTCGCCCTGCTTGAAGAGCGCTGCGCTCTAGGTTTTTTCTATTGGTTCTAACAGTGATGGGGGGCAAAGGAGGGATTCCATAATCATGTGGCCTCTCCTCATGGACACTATGCTATTGTAGCACTTGATCACATGATGGCCACTCATATCAAGCTTCTAAGGGAGATTTCTTGTCTATATTGAGCACCACATGTAAGGACTCCTCCTGAAAGGGGCTATGATGAATGGGATTGCCCCTCAAAGGGAGATTTCTTGTCTATAGTCCCATTCTAAAATGTAACGATGTGGACTCCCTTGTGGGTCAGGTCGCCAAGGAGGTATGAACAAGTCCTTGGGGCTATAGCGGAGGTGACTTGTGCCCCCTTATACACTTTTTGCATGTTTCGCCCTTGATTGGGCTTGGCTACGCATGTACACCATGGTGTTGTTTTTCTACAAGCTATGTAGGTTTTTATCTCTTTTAATGATTTTTATGCTACACTAAATATAAAAGAGCACACACACACAAAGCAATGATTATCTCGTTTAAATATTAAAAGTGTGTCCTAAACCTGGTTTAGTGTGTTTTTTTTTTTTGTTTTGAAAGCTTTTGTAAAGAACGTTTAAATGCAATATGATGGCTCTTATGACTCCCAAAATTGGTTGCCCCTTCGATATACCATTGCCAGGTCGATATACCAACCTCTCTATATACCCGCCCTTACGTGAGGCAAACTATAGGTACGTGAGAGCAAATGGTATGTGGAACGTAGGCGGTACGAAAGGGGAATCACCCTATTTATGACACCTACCATATAAGACTTATCCTCATGTGTTGGGAATCACCCCAGCTACACTCGGTTAGCTTTCATTAGGATTTACGTCTAGCAACAGTAGCAATCGGGGCAATGGATGCAAAAATTCAAGCCAAGGTGGTGATGAAATCCACCATTGGTCTTGATCAAGGGTTGGGGTTTTACGACTAGCTCCTTGGTGTTTAATTTGCCAGGTGATGTGTGGGGTTATTTTTATTTTGCAAAAAGGGAACAAGCAAGCAATAAAAAAAAACTTTCCCTAAGCAAGCAAGCACCCTAAAAATAGAAAAATAAAAACAAAAAATGATAGGAAAATTTCAGAATCCCTACCTCTTCTCTACCCAAATCTGCTAGTTCTGAGTTTCTACCTTGAAACTGCGCAAAGAGCTATTCATCTCAGGGTGATACGAATAACATACTTGAATTCATCATAGGGTGGGGTGCATTCCCATTCGTCGTTGGGTGAGACGAATTCTAGCTCTGTATTCACCACAGACTGGAACGAACAGCAATCCCGCATTCAAAAAATAATGATACCTGCAAGCAAGAGGTAAATTTTGATCAAATTTATGATCTAAAAATAATAGAGGACAAGGTCCCACCGTGATCGCCATTGAAAGCACGAGGATACGAAAATAAAAATCAAACAGGGCTCCAAGTACGATGCAAAATGAAACTAAACTTAACACTAAGTCCTACGAATTGAAAATGCATGAAATAGGGAAAGCATACACGAATTGAAACCCCAAATGAAAAACCAATACAAAAAACCACCCTTTCTTTTATTGATGTGTTTCAAAATTTTGTTACAATTTTCCTCCTCTCATTTTAGGGGCAAGGAGCGTTAAATTTGTTTCTTTGTTACATCCATGGAGGCCATTCCTTCTTTCGTGTGCCCACATGTAAAGTGGGTGGATCAAACATCACCGCCACTTGTGTATACAAATGTTTACTCACTGCTACTCCTCTAACATCCAAATCCTATGATATTAATTTTATTTTCTCGACGAAAAAATGCTCTGGAAAACTGGTGGGAAATTTTCTAAGCAGATGACAGGCGATGTTCTAGGGTTTATGGAGTGAAGGAAAATTTAGGGCATCAAGTGGGTTGTCGTAGTGTTTTGCTGGTTACTGTGGATCTTAAGGAATGTCTGCTGCCCCAGGAGGGCCCAATGGGGTCTCCTCTAGACACTCTCTCTAGGAGAAAGAGCTCTTACGTTGAATT